>CATIUR010000004.1:161092100-162553350 GCA_949592205.1 Helichrysum umbraculigerum | reverse complement strand
GTTCCAGACTTAATGAATAAATAGTACAATAAACAATTGAGATAAATAAGAAAACACTAACCTTAGAGAAAACCTATTTCTCACGCGCAGACCAACTAGCAGAGCTTCGTTACTTGGAGGCAAGTACCCAAAGTAGAATACCTCTAATGTTTCACACCCAAAAACCCAAGAGAAAGTCAAATTTTCGAAACCCTTGAAAATTCGTATCTGAATTTGTGTTTTATGAAGGTATAGGATGCCCCTATTTATAGTTGTAGAAGAAACCCCAGAGTTTGCTGAATTCGACTCCCAACCGGTGGTTGGACCTTCCAACCGGCGGTTGGGTTAACTTGTCGCCCAAGAACCCGGATTCTGACCCGCGCGTTCCACCGCCTTTGAAACCCTAATCCCAACTGGCGGTTGGATCTTTCAATCGGCGGTTGGATCATGTTTCTGGAATCTTCTTCTTTATTTAATTACTTTTGATTTCTAATTAATAAACTATTATTAATTAACCAAACAATTAAATATAATATTAATACTATTAATATTATCCTTCATCTTTCTCTTGACTGTTCATTAAGGGCAACCCAAAAAGGACTTTACCATTAATGATAGTCTTACCAATTAGTTATGATATTGGACACTATTCCAACAGTCTCTCACTTGGACAAATTATCAACTATTATTGGTCTAAGCCTATATCTTATTAACCATGTAAAGTGTGCAATCCATCGCAACTGCCGAACTCTGAATCTCATCTTAGAGTCAGTCCTTTAGATAAGTGATCAACCATTCTTTTGTTTCACGATATCGTATGAATCGAGACATGAATTTTAATCAATCTCAAAATTCATATAAGTTTTCTGATTTCTGATTTGAATTTGACTATATGAGACTACTGAACTATCAACTTAGTCTCGGCCATGCCTAGCACTTTAGAGTCAAACTTTAATCATCAGAGGGCTCATGATATCTCTTTTCCATTTTAGGCAAAAGGAACAAATAAATATCGACTACATAGCACTAGTCAACTCATCATATCATACCTAGCAAACCCTTTATAACTGGCATTTACGCACAACGTTTGAATAGACTAAAGTATAACAGACTTGAAGAACTAGATACTTATGTATCTCCATTTCAAGAATAGAAGATATTATCATCTTAAAATCACTCGTTCTTTAATCCATGAAGTGATCTCTTTAAGTGCGGGTTTCTCCTATACTTAAATCCCCATTAAGTACCCATGAGTGTTGCAGCATTCTCCATGCCATGTCTAATCTCCATAGACATCTACTAACACTCCATGACAGTCTTAATTCACCACATACTTCCTATAGTGTGATCGACTGAGGAGGTTTGAATAAGAACTTATTACTCTGGAAGTGGTGTATAAACATGCAAAACTGAAACACAATGACAAACAATAGTAAATGGTAGAACTCCTTCCAATTAATAAATCTCTATTAATTAATCACCAAGTATATTACCGTTTCCATCATTGTTTATAACGTTTCAAATTTAAACTAACAACTAAAACTTTACATTATCTCTTAAACCTATGATCCTAGCATGTTCATCGTGTTTGGACTTTCCTAGTGGCTTTGTGAACGGATCAGCTGGATTATCCTCTGATCTTATGCTCTTCACAATCACGTGTCATTCTTCGACTTCCCTTCGAACAAAATGGTATTTCCTTTCAATGTGCTTTGACTTTCCGTGATCCTTGGGTTCTCTACTCAAGGCGACTGCATTTTCATTATCACAGAATATAGCAATAGGATCTTGTACTGTTGGAACAACTCCAAGATCTCCAATGAAATTCCTCATCCAGATAGCTGATGCGTGTGAAAGCGCGTCTTGTTTTATAATTTAGAAATGGAAATACCTAATAAATACTTTTCACACAACCAGGCAAGAATACCTGATCGAATGTAAGTATAGACTTGGTAAGACAGAGTCGAACACAAGAAACACAGGAAACAGTGGTTTATTATTAAAATAGAAAATACTAATTATCCTAGAAAACAGTAAACAAAGGGGGACGTTTTAGTTCCATGCGAACATTTAATATTGAAATAATAAAATAATTAAAATATTTAAATTAAAATAACAAATAGGAAACAATAGGAAGGAACTAGTAATTGTGTAAATAATTCCACTTAGATTCATATTTCCCAATTTATTGCAATTGTTTAATTGTGATTTCTTTTATATCAACTTAGTTACTAATCAAAGATTCCAAGTTGAATGTAAATTAGCCAACGGTTCGGGTCTAACTAATTTCTATAACCTAGGGTCCCACATTAAACATCGATCCGACGTCGCAAGAATGTGATTCTATTGCGTGCTTTTCCCTAAATTATGCTTTAAGTATTCACGATTAATTATGATTGATCCTAGCGGTATGACTCAACAATACCTACTAATAATTGCTTATTAGCTTATTCATTTTAGATTACTTAGTTATTATTCTCTTAACCTATCAAACTCAATATATTCAGCAATGATTAAAACCTAAATTCTAATCATCAATAATCAATAATACCAACGGAAATCAATCTCAATGATACAATTAATCACGTTAAGTAATAACTAATAATCACCAATAAATAAGGATCTACGGATAACATAACTATCTTCAATCAAACAATATAATAAAAGTGCAATATAATCGTTCAATAATCATTATCCAAGGTTCATTACTACACAAATACTAAATATCAATTCATATTCAAATATGCATAAAACAAAGTATTCAATATCAAAAACATAATTGCAATTGAATTAAATAAAAAGTAGATACAAACCGAATAATGAATCACAAAAAGATAAAGTGAAGTGGCTTCAACCTTAGCCTCTTGTGCCTCCAAAATAACCCTAAAACTCGTATTATAACCCCTAAAGTCGAATTATAAAAAAAAACCTAATCTAAAAAATGATATATAAAACGTCTGGCCAAAGCCACAATTTATACTTGCAGATTCGTGAATTTAGCCGGCGGCTAAATGCTTTAGCCAGCGGTCAAACTTGACTTTTCGTAGCCTCCAAGATTTCTAGAATGTTCCGTAGCCGATTTAACTATTTTTGATTTAGCCGTCGGCTAAATGCTTTAGCCGCCGGCTAAATGCTTTAGCCGCCGGCTAAATCCTTTAGCCGCCGGCTAAATCTTTCTCCAAAAGACCTGAATTTTTTATATGTTGTAGCCCTCTCTGTTAGCTAGATTCTCCAACTTGAATCACCCCAATCGGAGTTCGTATGAGGAAGTTATGGCCAAAATACTAACGCATAGCCAAAAACTCAGCATTTACACTTTTCTTCCATTTTCAGCTCATCTTTCGTTCTTTTTCCGATTCAAGCTTCATGTACACTTTGATCCAATCCTCTCATGTCTATGCTTTGATTCTTTTAGCAACTTTTCTTCGTAAAAAGTTCATTTTCCGTTTCTTTTTTATCCAAGCTCCGATTTAACTCCTAAATGCAAATATGAACGAAATAAGTATCTTATTCATACAAAATGCATTAGAAAGCTATTGAATGAAGGGGTAATTAGTACTATAATTTAGTACATTTTGGTGTTTATCAATAGCTTCCTTTTCCGCTTCACTAGCCGCATTGTACTCAGACTCGCAGGTGGAGTCTGCCACTGTATCTTGCTTAGAACTTTTCCATGTCACCGCTCCCCTATTTAGTAGGAATACCCAACCAGACTGTGAACGACAATCATCTCTGTCTGTTTGAAAACTAGCGTCACTATAACCCGTTACTCTAAGTTCCTCTTCTCCACCATAAACCAAGAACCCGTCTTTAGTATTTCTCAAATACTTGAGAATGTTCTTTACAGCTGTCCAATGACCTTCACCAGGATTCTGCTGATGTCGACTCACTAAGCTCAAAGCAAATGAGACATCAGGTCTTGTACACGTCATGGCATACATGATCGATCCTATAGCCGAAGCATATGTGATTCGACTCATTTTGTCCAGTTCTTGTTCAGACTTTGGACACAGATCCTTACTGATCTTAATGCCATGATTTAAGGGTAAGTTCCCTTTCTTAGATTTTTCCATATTGAATCTTTTCAAAATTTTATCTAAGTACGTGTCATGGCTGAGTCTTATGAGACGTTTTGTCCCATCTCTCTGAATTTTATACCCAGAATATATGTTGCATCTCCCAGATCTTTCATAGCGAAACATTTTCCCAACCAGACTTTTACACCTTGTAAAGTTGGGATATCATTTCCTATGAGCAGTATATCATCCACATATAACACTAAGAATACTACAATACTCCCACTGAACTTGACATATATACATGACTCATCTTTACGTCTAGAAAATCCAAACTCTGTGACTTTCTCATGGAAGTAGATTCCAGCTACGAGAGGCTTGTTTAAGTCCATAAATGGCATTTTCAAGCTTGCACACTCTATTAGGATACTTTGCATTTTCAAAACCTTCCGGTTATGCCATGAACACATCCTCTGTCAGTTTCCCGTTAAGGAAAGCAATTTTGACATCCATCTGCCAAATTTCATAGTCATTAAATGCAGTTATGGCTAGCATAATCCTAATTGACTTAATCTTAGCTACTGGTGAGAAGGTTTCCTCATAATCAATCCCATATGTTTGAGTAAAGCCCTTCGCTACCAACCTAGCTTTATAAGTATGTACTTTCCCATCCATGTCCGTCTTCTTCTTGAAGATCCACTTACAGCCCACCATCTTGAGACCGGGTGTAGTGTCAACTAAATTCCAAACTTAGTTGTCATACATGGACTGAATTTCGCTTTTCATAGCTTCCTTCCACTTAGCAGCCTCAGGGCCTGCCATCGCTTCTTTATAGTTAGCAGGCTCATCTAATTCACCCAGTGTACTATCACTTATCTTATCCTCTTCTTCTATTTGGTAACTATAATAGAACTCAGGAGGATTGCTAACTCTACTAGATTTGTGAACGGGTAAGGATATGTCTTCAGGTTCAACAGGTGTCTCCACCTCTTGTTGAACGTCAGTGTTTATTATAGATTCTTCATCGGTAGATTCTTGAATTTCTTCAAGATCAATCTTACTCCCACCGTCTTCTTTAGATATCATTTCTCTCTCAAGGAACACTCCTCTTCGAGCTACAAAGACCACATTATCCTTGGGTCTGTAGAATAAATATCCAAATGACTCTTGTGGATAACCGACGAAGAGACACTTTTCAGATCTGGAGTCTAGTATGTCCTGAATTTCTCGTCTAACGAAAACTTCACAACCCCAGATCTTGATGTGACCAAGAGAAGGACGTTTTCCCTTCCACATCTCGTAAGGTGTCTTTGAAACTTTCTTCGTGGGTATTTGATTTAAGATATGGGCGGCTGTTTCTAATGCATAACCCCATAAACTTATTGGAAGTGTTGCCCGACTCATCATAGACCGAACCATGTCCAACAAGGTTCTATTTCTCCTCTCAGCAACACCATTAAGTTGTGGTGTTCTAGGAGGAGTCAGTTGTGAAACTATTCCACAGTCTCTGAGATGATCGAGAAATTCGATACTAAGGTATTCTCCTCCCCTGTCGGATCGGAGGACCTTTATCTTTCTGCCCAATTGATTCTCTACTTCGCTTTGATATCTTTTGAATACCTAAAAAGTATCCGACCTATGTTTGATTAGATAAACATGTCCAAATCTGCTGAAGTCATCAGTAAATGTAACATAGTATCGATTTCCATGTTTTGTGGCACATCAGAATGGTCCACATACATCTGTATGTACCAAATCGAATAGTCCTTCTCCTCTTTCGTACGATCCGGTGAATGGTGATTTAGTCATCTTGCCTAATAAACAGGATTCGCATACATCATCCGATTTGAGGTCGAATGATTCCAACACTCCATCCTTTTGGAGTTGGGTGATGCGTTTCTTGTTTATGTGCCCAAGACGATAATGCCACAACTTTGATTTATCAAGCTCATTAGACTAATCAACATTTAAAATAACATTGCTAACACATTTAACATTTTATATATGCCTTTGTAAGGAGAAGCTTTAAAAATAAAACAATCATTTAAATAACCAAAATATATCCATTTCCATTATCAAAAGAAAAATGATAACCATCTTTAAACAAAGCAAAAAATGAAATAATGTTTCTTGTCATTTCTGACGAATAATAGCAATTATTTAAATCTATCCTAACTCCAGAATTCAGCATGAGCTCAAATCTTCCAATCTTCGTCACATGCACAATTCCTTTGTTTCGCATAACTAAGTTGGGCTCTCCATGCTTCACACTTCTACTTTCCTTTAGCCCCTGCAATACAGTGCAAATGTGATTACCACACCCTGTATCCAGAACCCATGAATTAGAAGTTGTGGTATTATGGAGTTCGATCATAAACATACCTGAGTGAATACTCTTCTCGACCTTTCCATCTTCAAGGTCCTTCAGGTATTTTGGGCAGTTAATATTCCAATGCCCCTTTGTGTTGAAGTAGAAGCACACTGCTTCCTTTGGGTCACTAGCAGGTGCAATCTCACAATCGGTTCCTTTCTTAGACCTGCGAATGGACTTTCCATTAGTAGCTTTTCTTTTCCAAGTTGACTTTTTCCTTTTCTTTGCACTTTGACCAACAGGAGCTGCTGAGCCAGAGGACACATCATCTTTCTTGATTCCTTGATTAGCAGGTTGCAGTAAATTGTGGAGTTCCATTATTGAGCCTTCTCTCTCATTCATATTCATATGATATGAGATTACAAACTGATTGTAGATAGCTGGCAAACTGGATAGAATTATGGAGATGGAAAAATATGTGTCAAATATCATTTTCAATGATTCCAACCTATCAAAGTACCCTTTCATCTCTAAGATGAAAGCACAGATAGAAACTCCAGGTTTGGGCTTGCAAGCCATGAGGGACTTGATGATCCCAGCTAGAGATCTTAGTATGTATTACTTTGATTGATTATTAATAAGCTTGCGGAATAGTTTATTAATAACTTGAAGAACAAACTTGTATATAACAGAATATCTAACCAAAAGCTTCAATATTATTAACAATAATACGAACACACAATTTGTGTTAGGGTTTACAACCTTGAAGCTAATAACTAGAATGAATTCGTCACGCTCTAGGGTTTTACAGGATCTCTATTTATAACATATAGAGTCCTTTACAGAATCAAACTATTATGGAATCATATCTATTCCATAATTCTCTCTATTCAACTATATCTAACCAACAGTGGTTATCTATATCACTAACAGTGGTAGTACTCGTATATTATCAACAGTGGTTGAGTACTTAATACAAAATACAAACTACACACTAACAGTGGCACTGTTAGACAAACTACTTGACAGCGGCAGCTACTAACTAGCAGTGGCAACTACTAACAGTGGTAGTACTTCTAACAGCGGCACAATACTTGTATTCTGAGCAAATCTAGCAGTGTCTCAGTTCTCAACAATCTCCCCCTAAACTTGATCATTCAGAGTAATGATTCAAGTTTCAATCCTTCTTTTCTTCTTCTATCTCCTTCATCGTTTGCCTCTTATGCAGTTGATTGAACACCATGTATAAAGCTCTGTAAGCTCCTTCAGTAATGATGGTTGTAGATAACTTCAAATCAACCAATCTATTCAGCAGCCCTGTTCCCAGCACATAGTGTCGATCATCAAACATGTAGATCACCTGCCCATTGTTAAATACTACCATGTGTACTCCAGCTCTGGCAAAATATCTCCAGGTTATAACCCTTTGATGACAGTGAAAGAATAAGTGATACATGCTGGCTGGTTCAAACATGCTTTGCAATAACTCCATCATTTGTCTTTCAATCACAGCCTCAGAGTTCTTTCTATTCCTGATTCTGCTCACTTGATACAACTCCATAAGATCATCTCTTGTACAGATTCTGAGCAAATCAATCATACTCCCAACATGGTCATCAAATCCTCTTTCCCTTTCAATCTTGATCTCAAGGATCATTTTTCTGAAACCATAATCAATTGCTACTCCTTCCTAATTTATAATTCTAGCCTTTCTTGGTCCTTCAGAAATCTCCTTGCTATCAGTCAGAATCTTGATTCTCTTTTTCAGCTCTGGATCAAATCTTGGAATGTCAGGAATAACATTGTCTTTAGAAATCTGATTTTTCCATGAATTTCTTCTGACTTCATTCTGCTTATCCTCTAAGGCTTTCTCTGCTGCCTCAGCAGCTGCTTTTTCTCTTCTTTCTTCTTCTTCTTTCAAAAACTTTACCATTTCCCTATCTGCCTTTTCTTTCTTCTCCTTCATCAATGCATTCAAATGCCTATTCTCTTCCAATTTCTTGGTCCACTCATCATCTCTTCCCATATACCTATCATATGCCTGTTCCAGCTTCTGCATATTCCATCCTTTAACAATTTTAGCTGGGGCATAATTATCAGACAGAGCATTGATCATTTGTCTTCTCCTTTCAGCATATGGTAAAGGTTTACTCCTCTTCTTGGCTAATTCCTCTTGCTTTTTCTTTCTAGCCCTTTCCTCATTTGACCTTTTCATCAACAAAAATCCAGAAGATAACTCTTCCTCTTCATTACCTTTCTTCTTCTTTAAATAATCATGAACTCTCTGAGCAGGAAGCTTTAATCCTTGTGCAGTCTTTTCTTTAACAATCTCTGTAGCTTTCTGTGTAATAGTCACTACACTCAGATCATCCAAAATCATTTTAACATCATCACCCTCTTCTTCAGCTTTAGCTTCTGCAGCTCTCCTTATCAACCTTTCCCTTTCTTCTACTTGCATCCTTAGCATATCATGAGACTCAAGATGAGGTTCTTTAATTTCTTTCACTTTTGATTTTTCTTTTAACTTTCCTTTACCTTTGTCTTTTGGATCAATCACAGGCAATTTAGACTCAGGCTTGAGTGGTGAAGTTGGTTCTCTTATTGTAACAGGTACCTCTCTTGGTCTTGTTGTTGTGGTAGTTGTGGCAGGGGTTGATATGACAGCAGTGGTGATTGGTGTATCAACAGTGGTAGGTGTTGGTGTACTAACAGGGGTAGATGTAACAGTGGTAGTGTTAGTGTTGACAGTGGTTGAAATTGTGACAACAGTGGTAGAAGTTTTGACAGGGGATAAAGTATTAGTTGGCTTTCTTCTGGGAATAGATTTCTTTCTTGTAAAGGTCTGCAACTTCTTCTCTTCATCAATTGACTTTGATTGCTCCCCCTTAATCTCAACTTCTCCTTCTTTCATCTCTTTTTCAACATCATCAACCACCTCATACACTGGCCTATCACTGAAACTGACTCTTTTCTTATTTTCCAGGTTAGCACCCATCACATCCCAAAAATATAATCTAAGTGCAGCTTTCTCAGGCAACCCTTTATTCAATGGAAATACCTGATAAACTGTTTCATCTGTTTCATCAGTCTGCTCTGCTCCTGCACCATCACTTGTATTAACATTTTCAGAAGAATCTTCACCAGTATATACCACCATTCTTCTGTCATCTGCAGCATTTACCATCTCATCATCTAAACTTTCATGTATCACATAATCAGAGACATTGAGCTCCTCCTCAGCCTTATCCCTGCTCTGCACATAATCATCATCTTTATCATCAAACACTAACTCCACAGTGTCTTCTGATTGTGCCTCATTATGCTCACATATATCCATCTCAACTGTATTATCATCAAGCTCAAGCACCTCTGTAGCTGCAGAATCATCATGCATCTCATCAATATTTATCATTGCTCCACTCATATCATCATGAGGTCCATGTGAATCATCATCATCATCATCATCATCACCTGCTTTTCTTGAACCATCATCTTCAGGCATATTATCATCATCTGCTTTCTTCTCCCCCTTGCCTGAAGATTCCTTTAACTTATTCGTAGGTAGAAGAATATTGTTGACAGCCTCCTCAAGCATTACCAATCTATTCTGCACATCAAGCAACTCTGCCTTCTGATGATCAATGATCTCCTTCTGCTTAGCAATTAACTCATCCTGAGCTTGAATTTTCTGTTGAGCCTCTTTTCTGTAAGCCCTTTCCCTCTCATATTTGCTCCACAGTTTATTGATATCATGTACAAGATAGGAAATCGTCAATTCATCAGTATCACTAGGCTCATCAACATTAGAGTGTGACCTCTTAGTTGAATCCTTGCCCACATCTGCCACTGCAGATGTCCCTTGGTTATTGGTACTGGGACCTACATTTGAATCATCACCCATAGGTTCATCAAACATAGTTGCCTCTGGTTGGGTCTGATTAATGTTACCACTATCCTGCCCTGCCAGTGGGCTAGAAACAGTAGTGGCAGCCCTTCCAGAATGAACATTTTCATCAAGTATGTTCACCTGTTGTGTTGGGACAGTTGACTGAGACTGTGGAGAAACAGGAATCTCCATAGCCTGTGTAGCCTTCTTGGATTTCTTGGCTTTAGATTGGGTAGGCTGTTTGTTCCCTTGTTTTCTTTTGATGCCACCTCCTGATGTGTGTTCAGAACCAACTTGTGTTGTTGGTCTGTCATCATTTGGTCCAGATGGTGTTGGTAATACACCACCAGTGGCAGAAGGAGTAACTAGCATTGTAGAAAATAATGCAGTTTCCTTCTTAGAAAAAGCATTCTGATACTGATTCATAGCCTTAATAGTCCTCAAAGATAGAGTAGAACTAACAATCACACTATCCTCTGCTGGCAGATTTGACAATTGATTATTCAATAAAAGCTGAACAAATCTAGGGTACATAACGAATGTATCACCCTTTACATTCCTAACCATATTATCTAAGATAAATCTAGATATATTAAATTTAATACCCTGTGCCAAGCAGATAATAGGATATGCAATAGTAGAACTAAATTCATTAAAACTAGTTCTCTTTTGAGACAAACATACCAGAAAAGTATGAATGTAGAACTTCCATTGAGGACAAAACCATGACTTCAAGAAAGTATATTCTGATCTTGTCTTTCCTGAACCTTCATACCCCATATCCATAATGCCTTTAAACAAATCTTCTCTCGATAATTCCAGAATTCCACCTTCATCATCAAACTGTAAAAGCTCTCTTAGAACAATCTCAGTAACCATTACCTTCTTACCCTTGACAGTGGAATGAATGTGAGTAATGCCATTAACATTCCCTTCCTTTGCATTCTGCCAGAATTCTTGAATATGCGATCGAATTAATCGTGGACAAACAGTAAGGGCATGTGTAACTGGACAATTACTCAAGAAATCAATAATAGGGTGAAAATACTCATCGGCAAGTTCTTTATTCAAGAAAGCCCTCATATTGTGTTCAGAATGAACACTTAGCGTAGAATGATCAGAATCAGATGACAATGAAGATGCCATTGATGTAATTGATGAACGAACGAAGAGTGAATTACAATAAACAACTCAAAGCGAGAGCGATTATTGAAGGGTTTTGAAAATTTTGAAAGCGTAATTGAAAAAGTGAAGTATTTGAGTATTTATTTGATGACAGTGCCAAGCCCTAAAAATAGAACTAGCAGTGGCACTGCTGGTTATACCCAACAGGGGCACAATTTACAAACAAACCCAACAGGGGTACCTCACTTGGTCAATTTATAGTCAACCCTTTCTAACCATCTAACAAAGCTAGCAGCGGCTGATAGTCTAGCAGGGGCATCCGACAAAGGAAACGCCAACTTAGAACTAACAGGGGCATAAACTTATCTTAGTTAGACAACGAATTTTTTTTTTTTTTTTTTTTTAATTAATTTTTTTTTTTTTTAACCAAAAAATAAGAAGAAACAAATAAAACATTAAATTCCAGCTCAAGTGATGTCTCTTGACAGTGGCTGAAACCTGCAATATTAAACTAAGAAAAACAACTAGCAGGGGTTAAATTACACACATATACAGCAGGGGTTTAAAATACATTGACAGTGGCAAAGGTAAACTAACAGTGGCACCATCTGTTATCATGATGAAGCTAACAGTGGCAACACCTGACCCTGTCACATACAATATATTTTACCCCTGTTAGTATCAAATCCAGACCAAAACACTACGTGAGATTGATCATACCAATATTAGTTATCAAAAATGTAAATCTTCCTACATCAAATGCTTTTGTAAAAAGATCTGCAAGTTGATTATCAGTATGAATTTTAAAAATATGAATCAATCTTTTG
The DNA here is from genome assembly GCA_949592205.1 of Helichrysum umbraculigerum. Lineage (NCBI taxonomy): Eukaryota > Viridiplantae > Streptophyta > Magnoliopsida > Asterales > Asteraceae > Helichrysum > Helichrysum umbraculigerum. The sequence continues at coordinate 162,541,206 of CATIUR010000004.1, read as the reverse complement.
TCATAACAATCTCGTATAAAATGATATCTGATCTCAATGTGTTTGGTTTTTGAATGCTTAACTGGATTCTGAATGATACTAATAGCAGAAGTATTATCAATATAAATAGGAGTGTTCATGAAAGTCAAACCATAATCCAGCATTTGATTCTGAATCCAAAGAACCTGTGCACAGCAACTTGATGCTGCAACATATTCTGCTTCTGCTGTAGAAGTGGAAACCGTGGTCTGCTTTTTACATTGCCATGACACTAATCTATTTCCAAGAAATTGACATCCTCCACTGGTGGATTTTCGATCCATGTTCTCACCACCATAGTCACTATCTGTGAAAGCCTTAAGCTCAAAATCTGATCCTTTAGCATACCAAAGTCCCAAATCAGGTTGACCTTTCAAGTATCTAAAGATCCGTTTCACAGCATACATCTGTGACTGCTTTGGATTGGTTTGATACCTAGCACAAAGACACACTCCTTTAGTATTGCTTCCAAATGCTACATCTCCTCCATCAAACGCTTTAAAGTCCTGTAGCTTTTTCCTGTCTCCAGTCATGTGTCTTGAACAGCCAGAATCAATATGCCATAAGCTTGGTGGCTTGCCCTGCACATATATGAGAAAAAGAATTAGTTTTTCTTGGGAACCCAAACCAATTTGGCTTTGGGTTTCCCATGAGCACCTTTGACATCAACCCTTTTGACAGTGATTGATCTCAGTGCTGCATTGGTTTTGGACACTTCAGATTTACACTCATTTTTATGTCTCCAAAAACAATCAATTTTTGACCTAACAGGGGCAATAAGCTTAACAGTGGTCACTTTCAAATTGGTATTGATAAGCCTGGCAGTGGTAGCTCTACTTGGTGTAAACATTCTTTTGGAATGCTTAACACTAGCAGAGGTAGCATGCCTAGCAGTGGCCAAGCCTTCCCCTGTTCTGTTCATGCCTCTGTTAGCCTTATACAGTGGCACCGCTGCATCATTAACAGTGGTTGCAGCCTTGCCTCTGTTTGGCTTGTTTTTCAACAATGGACTTGTACCTCTGTTCCTATTATTATTAGGATTGAAGTAGCAGTCCTGTTGAGTATGGTTGTACCTGCCACATATATAACATGCCTTTCTTTTCATACATTCAAACCCATTACCCAACCTTTGTGAAACCAATTGGTTCCAATTTCTCTGATTACCCCTGGAAATGGATCTATTTGCATTATTTGCAGAAATTAAATCAGACCTGTTTGATTTACATGCACACTTTTCACATTCAGATTTATCTTTTGACTTATCTTTTGATTCAGGATTAACTCTTTTGTGCACATAACCTAGACCAGATCTAGATTTATTGGATTTTCTAACTTGATCTAACTGAGCCTTTGCCTTCTCAACAAACATCTTTTTACCCTCTTCTAGTTTAGTACTATTTAGTTCAGAAACTAGACCAGTAATAGGCTTAACACAATCATCCACAGAATTACCACTAGATGAGCTATCACTATCACTCTCATCTTCCTCAGTCCAATCAGATACCTCAACTTTATCAAAATTCACATTATCAGCACAATTAACAACTGGATCTACCTTTTTAACCTCCTCAGACACACCTACCTTAAGTTTTTCTAAGTCAAACTCAAGCTTAGATGGGAAGTAAGTATGATTATAAGGTGGGGGTACATCATTAAGGTTGTAACCTAATCCAAGTTTTAATTTATCATGAATTTGAGACTTGATTAAGTTTTGAACACCTTTTGAAGCATTTTCCAATTCATCAACTTTCAATTTTATTGACTCTTTATCAGAAATTGCCTCAGCCAACTTTGCACTTAGCATATCAACTTTTGTTTGTAAAGCTTTCTTTTCCCAATTCAGATATTTAATATCTAAGTGAAATTGTGATTCATTCTTTTCAAAAGCTTTTATCTGTCTTTCTAAGTTTTCAATGGCTAAAGTTGAATGTTGACTCTTTTCCACACAAGCTTTTAATTCATTACACACAACCAGATTATGATCCCTATAAAATTTAACCATTTTCTTACATGCAGGAGAACATAATTTAGATTGTACCTCATATGGAATGTCTGAAGGCTCTGGTTCTTCTGTGACAGCCATCAAAGCTTGATTCTGAACTACAAGCTCTTCTTGGTCACTCCAGTCAAATCCTCCCATCCCATCTTGTGCAACCAATGAATCAGAAGTGGTGTTCTGAACAGGTACCAATCTTCTTTGTGGAGCAGAACTATTTCTCATAATACCATTCTGAGATCCTCCAGCCTGTGTGCTCTTGCATTCTCTAGCAAAGTGTCCCATCTTGTGACAGTTGAAGCACTCCACCTTGCTCTTGTCAAATCCAGCTACACCATCTCTCTTGTAAGTGAAGTTTCTGTTCCCAGACCTCTGCATAAATCTTTTTGCCCGGATAGTAATCATAGCCATCTGCCATCTCAAATCCATCTCTTCAAGATCTTCTTCATTAACCTGTTCCAAATCCGCTGTTGTTAATGATGAATTAACATGACTCGCAAAGAAGGCTTCCAAGATATTATCATTAGCACCAGATGTGCTACAGCTACCAGATTCACCAACAGACACAAAAGCAGCATTGTTAGAGCTACTATTGGACTGTTTCAGAGCCATCACCTCAGGCTCAAAGTTCCTCAGATCATTGTATAGATCTTCAATCTCCTTTTCTTCAAGATCTGCACTTTGTCTAAGTCCCACAGTATACATATTCCAATCTGTGCCTAATGATCTTAGAAACTTCCTATTCAAATCATCTTTATCAACCTTAACATTGTGATTCTCAAGATCACCCACAAGCTTTTGAAATCTATCAAAAGTCTGAGTCAGAGTTTCAGACTTTACACCTGCAAAGTTTTCAAACTGTTGTTTGAGAAGAGATCTCTTATTCTTCTTGGTGTTATCATTACCACCAAATCTCTTAACAATTGCTTGCATAAGAACCTGAGCATCTTCACAGTTTTCAAACTTCCTTTGATACTCATTAGGAATAGACAAAAGTAGAGTACTTAATGCCTTCCACTCTGTTGCTCTTTCTTTTCTCTCTGCATCAGTCTTTGGTGGTGGTCTTTCTTCCTTTTTACCATCTGCATCCTTAGTATAAACTGGTCCATTAGTAACCACCTCCCACATCATATAATCAGTCAGCAACATATATTGTCTAATCCTAGTCTGCCATAGCTCAAACTCATCGGGTTTGAGCATGGGGATTTTTGTAGCTTGAATACCTTCCATTGTTTCAGTTGACATGTTGTTGTTTGTTGAAAAAGCTGCAAAATTTAATTACCTTCTTCAAGATCAAAGTAATACCAAGCTCTGATACCACTTGATGATCCCAGCTAGAGATCTTAGTATGTATTACTTTGATTGATTATTAATAAGCTTGCGGAATAGTTTATTAATAACTTGAAGAACAAACTTGTATATAACAGAATATCTAACCAAAAGCTTCAATATTATTAACAATAATACGAACACACAATTTGTGTTAGGGTTTACAACCTTGAAGCTAATAACTAGAATGAATTCGTCACGCTCTAGGGTTTTACAGGATCTCTATTTATAACATATAGAGTCCTTTACAGAATCAAACTATTATGGAATCATATCTATTCCATAATTCTCTCTATTCAACTATATCTAACCAACAGTGGTTATCTATATCACTAACAGTGGTAGTACTCGTATATTATCAACAGTGGTTGAGTACTTAATACAAAATACAAACTACACACTAACAGTGGCACTGTTAGACAAACTACTTGACAGCGGCAGCTACTAACTAGCAGTGGCAACTACTAACAGTGGTAGTACTTCTAACAGCGGCACAATACTTGTATTCTGAGCAAATCTAGCAGTGTCTCAGTTCTCAACAGGACTTAACCACATCAAGCCGTTCTTAGCTTGCCTTCGCCTGAAACATTTCCTTTAGCTGTTGGTTCATTTCATAAGCCCAAGTGTTTTCAAAAGTCTTTTGCAATTCAGGGCTCATGGAGGATGCCATGATACAAGACACTTTATTCGCATCATCATAATGTTTCGGGTGTGCCTCTATCTCCTCTTGGGTTGAATCTTCATCAATTACGGGAATCTGTTCATCGAGAACATACTCCTTGCTCTCGTACCTCAAGGTAAACCTTAGGTTACGTATCCAGTCCATATAGTTTGGACCAGTTAGTCTTTCCCTCCCAAGTACCGAGAGTAGTGAGAAGTTCGAGTTATTCGCGGGATTGGAGACGGGAGGATTTGCACCATTTAAATTAGCCACCTATTAGATAAAACAGTTTTAGTTAGTTTGAATATTCCTTATTTAATTACCCAATTTTATAAATTAAGGCTAGGATTCATATTTTCAGTTTTATGAAAAGGGTCGCCGTAATCATATAACTAAAATACTTTTGTCTATTTCATTTATGTGAAACTCCTAGATCTTTGAGATTCATTGATTCCTATCAATGACATGTTAATCTCGGTTATGCTCATCTACTATTCATGACTGGCATGCCGAGGATCATGAACAAGATGGTGAATTAACCATGCAAACCCCGCGTGATCCCCGGCTCGAGTACGCCCGAGAATCGCGAGTCTCAATCACCTCTCATTATATCCTCATATTAATGTGTCGGTAAACCACACACGCTCCATTAACAGTTCATATGAGAGATGTGAGGATTTCATGGGTTAGCATACTATTCATTATTTCCTATAGCTAAAACGGGATTTTGTTTTACTACTTTAAGTCTACTTTTAATCTTGACATCATCCTATCAAAAGTCCTCGGTAGCTCCCTCGAATGCACAAAGAAGCGGAGAAGCAGGTCAGCGCGAAACATATTAAAAACCTGACTTCTTTAGGGAAGCAGAGCGACCCGCCTTATACCTTTCTTATAGTTTGTTCACCATGGGTGAGCCAATTTATCAATTGACTGACGATATATTTAGACTTTAATTATACATATATACAAATCATATTATACATATAATATCTCTTGTAGTATAGGGTTCTATTTTAAACCTTTTAAAATTGAGTGGTCTATTTTAAACAATTTAAAATTATCAGTATCTAAATTGTAAATACATACTACCTATTTAGACAATTCCGTTTCGCAATTTATCTTTACCTACATACTATTGCAGATAATTGTATGCTACTATTTATTAAGCTATGGCTCTGATACCACTGTTGGGTTTTCTATTCCCTAACTAGATTATTATACACGCAACGGAAAAACAATAATTTTATAATCTAGGGCAATTAGGAAACTAAACCCTAAAGGATCTTAACTTGAATAAATAGTACAACAAACAATTGAGATAAATAAGAAAACACTAACCTTAGAGAAAACCTATTTCTCGCGCGCAGACCAACTAGCAGAGCTTCGTTACTTGGAGGCAAGTACCCAAAGTAGAATACCTCTAATGCTTCACACCCAAAAATCCAAGAGAAAGTCGAATTTTCGAAACCCTTGAAAATTCGTATCTGAACAGGCGTGAATTGTCATAGGCATTCACCCTTAACTCATCCAACTCATTTAGCTGTGCCATTCTCTCTTTTCCAGCTAACTGATCATCAAGATTGCACTGCTTTAGAGCCCAGTATGCCTTATGCTCCAACTCAAAAGGCAAGTGACAAGCCTTCCCATAAACAAGATGATAAGGTGTTGTTCCAATTGATGACTTAAAAGCTGTTCGTGCCGCCCATAACGCATCATCCAACTTATACGACCAATTCTTAGGGTTTCCTTCAACTGAACGTTCTAAAATACGCTTCAACCCTCTATTTGTCACTTCCACTTGACCACTTGTCTGTGGATGATAAGCAGTCGAAAACTTATGGTTTACTCCGTACTTCCGCAACACTTTTTCCAATTGAGCATTTGTGAAATGCGTCCCCGATCACTAATCAAAGCTTTCGGTGCTCCAAAACGCGAAAACAACTGCTTAAGAAAATTCACCACAACTCTAGCATCATTTGTGGGTAATGCTTTTGCTTCGGCACACTTAGAAACATAATCCACAGCCATAATGATGTATTTATTTCCATTGCTAGGTGGAAACGGGCCCATAAAATCTATCACCCAGACATCAAAAATCTCACTTACCATTATTGGATTTTGCAAAATTTCATCTCTCTTAGAAATTCTCCCAGTACGTTGACAGGCATCACACTCCTTCATATACTTGAATGCGTCCTTATAAACTGTTGGCCAGTATAAACCTGCCTCATATACCTTTCTTGCAGTATAGTTTGGACCATTATGTCCTCCAGCCGGACCATCATGACAATGCTCTAAAATTATATCGCATTCCTCTCCAGCTACACACCTTCGAACAATTCCATCAGCACACTGTCTGAACAAGTACGGGTCTTCCCAGAAGTAATATCGTAAAGATGAGAAAAATCTCTTTCTTTGGTTGAAATCCAATCCAGACGGAAGAGTGTTTGTAACTAGGAAGTTTGCAATATCGACGAACCATGGAAATTCATTCAAAATTGCCTTCAACAAGCTTTCATCAGGAAATTTATCCCGAATTTCCAATTCATCCAACTTATCCAATTCTGGATTTTCCAATCTTGATAAATGATCGGCAGCTAGATTCTCCGCTCCTTTCTTATCTCGAATCTCTATATCAAACTCTTGTAACAACAAAATCCATCGCAGCAATCTTGGCTTCGCATCTTGCTTGTTAAACAGATATCGCAATGCAGAATGATCGGTAAAAACTACCGTTTTTGACAAAACCAAATAAGAGCAAAATTTGTCAAACGCAAAAACAACAGCGAGCAATTCCTTCTCAGTCGTAGTGTAATTCTCCTGTGAGTTTGTCAAAGTCTTGCTTGCATAATAGGTTGGTTGAAACTTCTTATCAACCCTTTGTCCCAAAACTGCTCCAACCGCATAGTCGCTGGCATCACACATCAATTCAAATGGGAGATTCCAATTTGGACTAATTATAATTGGTGCGGATAACAACTTTTCCTTTAAAAGATTGAACGCATCTTGAAATTCCTTTGAAAACTCAAACTTAGCCTCTTTCTCCAGTAACTTGTTCATCGGATGCGCTATCTTTGAAAAATCCTTGATGAATCTTCTATAAAACCCAGCATGTCCTAGGAAACTTTGTATTCCTTTAACATTTGTCGGAGGTAGCAGCTTTGCGATGGCCTCAATCTTGGCTTGATCTACTTCAATCCCAACACTTGAAATCTTGTGTCCTAGCACTATTCCTTCACGTACCATAAATGGCACTTCTCCCAATTCAACACCAGATTCGAGCTCTCGCATCTCTTCAACATCTTCTTCAGATTTGCTAAGCATTCATCAAATGAATTTCCAAACACGGAGAAATCGCATGAATATCTCCATACTATCCTCCACCATGTCATCGAAAATTGCCATCATGCACCGCTGAAATGTTGCGGGTGCATTGCACAGACCGAAAGGCATCCTCCGATAAGCAAAAGTTCCGAATGGGCATGTGAATGTGGTTTTGTCTTGATCATTTGCATTTATCGGAATTTGGAAGTACCCGGAAAAACCATCTAAAAAGCAATAGTATTCTTTTCCAGCTAGACGTTCGAGCATTTGATCGATGAACGGCAAAGGAAAGTGATCCTTGCGTGTAGCATCATTCAACTTCCTATAATCGATACAGACCCTCCATCCGGTGACAGTTCATGTGGGGATTAATTCATTCTTCTCATTAGCAACCACTGTCATACCTCTTTTCTTGGGCACAACATGAATGGGGTTAACCCATGGACTATCAGAAATTGGGTATATCAAACCAGAGTCAAGCAACTTAATGATCTCCTTCCTCACTACATCCGTAACCTTTGGATTCAGCCGTCTCAATGGTTGCACAACTGGTTTGAAATCAGATTCCATGAGAATCTTGTGAGTGCAGTAAGAGGGGCTTATTCCCTTGATATCATATATCGTCTACGCTATAGCATGCTTATGCTCCTTCAGAACCTTCAATAAACTTTCTTTCTCGTTTGCTGATAGCTGAGATGAAATGATAACTGGTAGGTCCGACTCTCCTTGCAAGTATGCATATTCCAAATGGGTCGGTAAATCCTTTAAGTCTAACTTTGGTGGTTCTTCAAACGAAGATTTTACTGCCAACACCTCTTCTCTTGAACAAGGAATCCCATGCATAGTGATGCGAGTCTCTTTCTTAATTAAAATATCATCAGTCAAGACCGACTCTTCGCTCTCCATCAGCTTATTTTCATCACTCTCTAATTCCTCATCACTTGTGATTTCTAGTTCCTCAAGCAACTTATCGAATTCTTCGATATCACGGATTGCTTCTAGACTTCCCGTCCATCCTTCAAGAATCATGGGATCAAAATCTTCATCTTCCATGAGACTTTGTAGGAATTCCTCATCATCAGACATTTCTCTAGCACTCACAAAGTAACAAGTATCATCAACTGCAGCAGGATATTGCATTGACTTGTTAACATCAAATACTACTTCGTCATCTCCTACCCTCAGAGTGATCTTTCTATCAAAAACATCAATCAATGCCCTTGTAGTGGCTAGAAAAGGTCTTCCCAAGATGATAGGTACCTTTGAATCTTCTACCATGTCAAGAATCATGAAATCGCAAGGAAAAACAAACTTATCTACCTTGACCAACACATTCTCAATCATTCCTTTAGGATATTGAACTGAACGATCCGCTAACTCAATGCACATTCTAATTGGCTTTGGTTCCCCTAACTTAAGTCTAGCATACATAGTATAAGGCATTATTGATATGCTTGCTCCTAAGTCAGCCAGTGCATGAGTTATATTCAAACTTCCAATAAGAGAAGGAAGAGTGATACTCCCAGGGTCTTTCATCTTCGGCGAAAGTTTGTTTTGCATCACCACTGAGCATCTCTCGTTCATTATCACCGTGGTAGCCTCCATTAGCTTGCTCTTGTTGGTCAAAAGTTCCTTCAAATACTTTGCCTACTTGGGCATTTGAGCAATGGCTTCTACAAACGGAATGTTAATGTGGAGTTGCTTCAGATTCTCTAGAAACTGGTGGTATTGAGCATCATCCTTCCCTCTTTCCAAAAGCTGCTGGATAAGGTGGTGGCGGTGCATGATCCTTTGCATATTGCTTATCTTTAGCAATTCTATTAGCCTCAGTGTCCACCTTAGGACCTTCAACAACTTCTACTTCCTTCTCTTTCTTAGGTAGGGGTTGAGAAACAGGTTTCTTCTTGACAACCGGATCTTCATGAATCTGTCCACTTCTGGTGATCACAGTTTTCGCCTGATCACGTGGGTTGGTTTCAGTGTATCCAGGGAGAGTTCCAGGAAATCTCTCTTGGAGAACTTTAGCAATGTTGGAAATATTCCCTTCAATCTGCTTGATTGCAGCCCCTTGATTTCTTAATGCTGCATCAGTGGCATCCATCCTTTATCCAGAATTGGCAATGAATTTCTCATTGGTGGTGAGAAACTTTCCCATCATCTCTTCTAAGTTGGTTTGTTTATCGTAAGATGGTGCAGTCTGTTGCTCCTTGGTGTAAAATCCTGGTTGATTTTGGCGAAACTGACGACCTCCATCTTGGTATGGTCTTCTGAAGAATGTTCCACCGCCCTGACGATATGGTGCTTGAGCTTCCCCAAACTTAACTTCCTTGGTCACTTCTCCCGTTCCCATCTCAGGGCAATCCTTCACTAAATGGGTTCCTCCATAGTTGTCACATCCTACTTGGATAGCATGAACAGTCTCCGTGACCTTGTTTATATCTCTACCCATGCTGTCTAGCTTAGCAGTGATGGCTGCAAGCCCATCTTCATTATCCACTGTCCTCTTCCTTTTAGAGGTACCATCATCCCATAGCTGAGAGTGCTTTGCTTGGTCACGAATGGCAGCTAAAGCATCCGGAGGAATCTTTTTAGGAATAGGCCCTTGTGCATCCAGTTGCTGTCTCATGGCACGATCCACACCCTTGTAGAAAATACTCACGATTTGTTGATCGTTATGGTCGTGTTGCGGGTACTTATGCATCAGGTCCTTATATCTCTCCCAAGCTTGGTGTAGCGACTCATCAATTTCTTACTTGAAGTTCCTAATCTCGTCAATTATCTTCGAAGTTTTGGAAGGAGGGCAATACATCTTAAGAAACTTCGTGCAAAGGTCTTCCCATGTGGTGATGGATCCAGCCGGCTCGTTTTGAATCCATCTTTTAGCGGCTCCCTTGAGTGTGATAGGGAATACTCGGAGCATGACTTGATCGCGTGTAATGTTGGGAACGTTGAACGTATCAGCTATCTCCACGATCTTCTCCACATGATCGTTAGCGTCGTCCCTTTCTTCTCCACGAAAAGGATTCTCCCTAAGCTCCTTGAGGAACTGTCCTTTGATTTCAAACTCTACATCTTGCGCAATTGCCGGCCTTACTACTCCAGTGCCTCGGTCATTACGCATTCCACTCGAATACTCCTCGAGAGTTATATTGGCGATATCATCTGCCATTATGCTGTCCGGTTCTGACTGATCTCTAAAAAGGAATTTTAGGTACTCTCCGAAATCGCTCTCTAGATACGAATGGTAATTTCTGGTTCGCGGGGTGAAAAGGTTATTAGTAAAAATCTCGAAATCGTCGACAAGAAAAGTGTTGATTAATGGTGAGTTCGGTGGTGCGGAACTGTTGTTCGGGTCATAAACTCCTGCAATGAACTTTTCAACTCAGTAGAACAGGCTACCAAAATATCTCAGCTCAACTATTTATTCTGACTTAAATTAAAGAAGAAGAAGAATGAATTTACAAAACCTTAAACAAAAACACAAATAAAACTAACAAACTAAAAGAAAAATAAATCACAAATAGATAATTAAACAATGAAACAAATCCAATTTATTTAATCAAAATGAAACCGCTCCCCGGCAGCGGCGCCAAAAACTTGATGCTGTGTAAACAGAGCTTTATTTTAAAATGGAAATTACCTTACTAACTATACACAACTTAGGCAAGAATACCTGGTCATATAATAGTATAGTATGATAAGTCCGAGTCGAACACAGAGAACGGATGTTAATGAAATAAATTGGAAATTTATACAAATAATGAAAGCAGTAAATAATGGTAGCGTTTTAGTTCCGATCGAACAATTGGCAAACAATTATGAAAAATGGTTTATTAAATAAAACTTAATTAGAAAATAAAGAAATGATAAAAGAATTACTTAAAAAGATTATTTAATTCAAATAATAAAAGAAACGCAGTTGTTTAGATTATTTTCCTCATAATCTGATTATCATTTTATCGAATTGCTAATATATAGATTTTATTATGACATAACAAATGTATCAATTATCCTTACAAGTTTAATTGATTAAACACAATCAAGAAAGATATGAAGTTATTTTCAACCCGCTAACAGTTCAATTTAACGTTATCCACCAGATTGTATTATGAGTTAAAACTACACCGTTTATATGATTTACTTTTGCAACTTGAATCAACAAAGTTTATAACTAATCAATAGCTATCATGTTCATTACCAATTATTAATCATAATTAACCCTAGCCTATCAAACTCAATCTATTTAGTGATAATCATCAATTAAAATTAACAATCATCAATAATGATCAATCAATAAAGAACTCAATCATAAATTAATAGATCATCACGCTAGGTTATCATCAATAATCAATAATTAAACATGGATCATCAAGTAAACATATAAACATTCATAAAATCCAATATAAATCCGCAATTCAATAATCAAATCATCATCTGAGTATTATCATCTAAACAATTGTATTAAAAACTTAGCCAATCATTTCTAAACAGATGATCAGAACTGAAAACGAAACCATAATCATAATCATATGAAAAGAAGAAACGTATTCGAACCGAATAATTGAAATTACGGATGAATGAACGAAAACCTTCGATTCTCTAAGCTTCAATCTTTTAAAAGTGGTCTGAAATGGTGGTAGAATGTAAAGAAAACGGCTGAGAGAGAATGAGAATTGATAGCCCTCAAAATGAAGTGAAAATAAGCTATTTAGGGTTTCTGCCGAGGCAATCCATACGCCGTATGGATTTCCATACGCCGTATGGATTTCCATACGCCGTATGGATTGAAAAGCCCATAGATCCAACCCGCGTACTCTGGCGGCCCGGCTCACTCAATCCATACGCCGTATGGATTAAAAAATGCAACTTTTCAGCTAGCCGACCTCCAATCTTCAAACTTAAAACTTTTCACCTCCTTTTCTTCAATAATGACTCGTTTTCTGCTTCTTTTCCAATTCAAGGTCCAAATAATTCCTAAATGCAAATAAGAACGAATTGAGTATCTTATTCATACAAAATGCATAAGAATTTAATTAAACAAGGAGGTAATTAGCACTATAAAATGGCACATTTTGGCGTTCATCAAACATCCCCCTCTTGAATCCTACTTGTCCTCAAGTAGACTATCGATTCTAAAACTCAAAACTTTAAATATGAATGGCAAACAAAAGTGCAAAAGGACTTACATACTACACAACACTCGACAAACCAAATTCCTATCTTAAAATCGATTCTACCTTAAAGCTTAGCAATCAAGAAACTCTCTAAGGGAAACAACTTCTAATACATTATTATTAGACATAAAAGATAATTCACTCAGATTACCGATATTGTTGTCCACTTAAACAATCTAAAATTCAGAAATTGAGCTCAACTTATTATTATTCTAGTAGGCTTTACCCTTGATTCTCAATAGCAAAATACTCTTATACAAATAACGTGTCACAATTCTCCAAATAATGAACATTCAAATAAATCTATCATTTTTCAAACCAAGACATTGGTGACAGGTCTGTACCTCAGTACAACAGAGCGACATAACTTGGCTTTGGTTTTTCAATTCATGAGTCCTTTGTACTCTTTTCTTTCTTATTTTTTTTATCAAATATACCGATGCGTGCGAAACGAGTCTAGTTTAATTTATTTATAAATGGAAATACCTTATTTATACCTTTCACACAACCAGGCAAGAATACCTGATCGAATGTAAGTATAGACTTGGTAAGACCGAGTCGATCACAGGGAACGGTGATATTTATAAAAATAGAAAGTACAGATTAACTAATAAAATAGTAAATAGGGGGCGTTGTAGTTCCGTTCGAACAGTTGTTTATAAAATATTAAATTTAAATAAAACAAACTAAATAAAAAAACTTAAATTAAAATTATAAATAACTAACAATAGATACTAATAGGAAGGAATAAGTAATTGTATAATTAACTTCACTCAGATTCATATATCCCAATTCATCACGTATTGATTATCTAATTGTGATTCTTTTATATCAATTTAATGCCAAATTCTTCAATGATACTAAATTGAATGTGAACTAGCCAACTTTCCGGGTCCAACTAATTCCTACAATCCAGGGTCCAACATGAAACATTGATCCAATGTCACAAGATGATCTGTCAATTGTGTGTTTTTCCCTAAACTGAGCATTAGACATTCACAACTCATTATAATTTACTCTATTGGTATGACTCAACAATACCCAATAATTACTTATTGTCTCGTTCATTTTAAAATAGATAATTATCGTTTACTCAACCTATCAAACTCAATCTATTTATTAATAGTCAAAACCCTAAAATAGTGACTATTAATAATCAATAATCTTAAAGGAACTCAATCTCATTAATCTTATTAACCACGTTGAGCAACAATAACTACTAGTTACCAATAAACAAGGATCCACGAGTAATATAATCGTTTTCAATTAAATAACTTATTCAATACGCAATTATAATCGTTCAATAATCATAATCCAAGTTAAATCAATTACACAATCACTCTAATATTCAACTCATCATACAAACAGTAAATATCAAATTATTCAAGATCAAAATCATCAATGAAATTGAATAAAAGAAATTATACCGAATATAAAAGATGAATCACGAAGAATCAACACGAACTATCCTCAATCTTGACTCCACGTGCCTCCAAAATGCTAAATTTATTCGTAACTAAACCCTAAACTACGAAAATATTCGACTGTAAACAAACCCTAGCCGAACTCTCTGTTTTTGTGGTTTTTACGCTTTTTTATACTTCATGTGTTTTTGATCCATACGGCGTATGGATTTCCATACGGCGTATGGATTGATTTTAAGCCCGGCCCAAGTCCACGTAACACTGGGCCTCCACCGCTGCATCCATACGGCGTATGGATGGGTTTTTCAGCCGATTTCATCATTTTTCTTCTTTTATTCTTTTCTTCAACTTTGGCTTTGCTTTATTCTTCAAAAGTGCATCATTTAACTCGATTATTGACTATTTTCTGTTCCTTTCTTCATAACGTTCCATTTCCACATCTAATTGCAAATATGAACGAAATCAATATCTATTCTTAAATAAATGCAATAGAAACATCCAAGAATCGGGGTAAAATACTACTTAAATATAGTACTTTTGAGCGTTTATCAAACATCCCCCACTTGAATCCTACTTGTCCTCAAGTAGACTATCGATTCAAAAATTAAATGCTTAAGAAAACAGTCATCTTCATTAATCTAAATAACTAATAAAGGAATTACACAACATTACCCTTTTTCAACTCAAACATTTAAATTTAAAAATCTGTTAATTCTAAAAATAATTATTAAGAAACTACGAGATTACAAAAATAATCTACACATGAAGTTATTATTCTAAAAACATTAAATAGTTCACAATGATTACTGATATTGTTATCCACTTAAACAATCTATATTTAAAGAATTGAGCTTAACTTATTATTATTCACGTAGATGTTCCCTTAAACTCCCAAAAGCTATATACTCTCATACTCATAACATGCCAATATTACATATTTTAAAATTCTAATAAAAAACAATCATTTTTCAAATCAAGACAGATGTGACAGGTCTGTGCCTCAACACAACAAAACAACATAACTTGATTTTGGTTTAGCAATATAAAACTTTTAGTCAAACCATTGGTGGCAGGTCTGTACCTTAGTACAACAAAGCAACTTAATTCGACTACATTATAAAATCATGAGTTATTAAACTCTTTTGCTCTTTTTCATTAGATATACTGACGGAGACAAGGTATATACTTTCGTACAACAAAGGAAACAACACCCAGTATATCCCCAAATGATGTTAATTAAAATTCTAAAAATATGGCATATCGCACGCTAATAATATGAAAATTAAGACATACGTCATACATAACTAAAGTTCATCTAAACGTAACATTCACTCATTTATTTTCATTTCTTAAAAGCTCAAAAATTCTCACATAAATCGCCTATCAATACATCATATAATGAAACTAAATAACATTTTCCACAATTTAATATTTAATTATAAGTGTAAAAAAAAAAATTTAAATTAACCTACATTGTTACAAAATAATTATCTCTAAAAAAAACAAAAATTTAAATTTAAAAATTCGGTTGAAAAATGGGCAACATATAACCTCCTAGTTACGTATCTTAATGAGATAACAGCTAACCAAATTACACATTATCTACTTACTCAACAGGACAATTATGTGGAAACTTAACTCTTTTCTCTCCCATCCCCCACTTAAAGATGTACAACGCCCTCATTGTACAAATAATGAATTGCTGAAACGGGAATAAGAGAAAAGAAATAAGACAGAAAAACTCCCCTGGAATAGTGTGCTTAACGGTCATGACAAGGATGATATGAAATTCCCACATCCTCTCGATTCAATTTGTTGCGCTGAACTTACTGTCAGCATAACACGTACTCACAAAACAATTCTGAGAGATCAATCAACACACAAGATTAAACAATACCAAATATAAACATCTAAAATAAAAACAACCAAACCTAAAACTACAAATCCAACATAATTAAAAATACTACAAATAAAATCAGTCATAATAAATAGAAATAGTGTCTGGAATCATAAACCACATAGGATGAACAACATCCTAATCACTATCATCCTCCTGGCTCCGGTACTGATGGGATGGCTCTGGCTGCTGATAAGTATAAGATGGGCCGGCCTGATCTGGCTGTGGTGGTGGTGGTCGCATAAACTCCTGCAGCATATGGTACTGGAAAAGATGATATGTAAGCTCAGCAGGATACTGCTCAAACAGCTGTTGAAACAGACCATCCTGATAATCCAAATGAGCACTGGTCTGATGGAAATGCTGTCTCTGCATAAACTCAATCTGATCAAACCTCTGGGTATGGCGGAGATCCATCTGCGCAAGCTGCTGCTGCAACTGATCAAACTCAGCAGCATAACCTCTATTACGGCTACCAGCCGTACCTCTACCTCTATCACTACCACTAGTATCTCCTCTGCCTCTACCCTGCATGGTCTGCAAAGTCTGCCCCACAGCAGTGGTAGGAACCCAATAATACATATCCGCAGCACCACCATAATTACTACACGGCTCAATAAGAACAAAAGCTTCCAACCTTCGTGCAGTCAACCAACCCATGCCAGGCTGAACAATCGTACAGGAGCCCATCTCATCCTGAGTCGCTAGCCCAAAATGTCTAGCCAACCTAGTAACAAAATGACCTCCACACAAACTGCTCCCATCTCTAGTACCAGTAGCTCTTTTGGACATCCACTTTGCCAATCTCCAGGGCACATTCACTAACCGCTTCCTGATAATCGAGCTCAAATAAAACAAGTCAGGCCTAGAAACATTCTCAGGCCCCTCCTTACGACCAACGATGGTGTGAGTCAACAATCTGTGGATGAGTCGATGACGGGGATCTCGAATAGCAGAAGGTGTCGAACTACCATAATGACACTGGGCAATAAACTGCCACTCCTGCGCAACCTCCAAATCAGTGAGCTTCTTCACAGCACCTGCAGAAATATGAGCTAAAAAGTGGGGATTATTAAGCTCGTTCGGCTCATATAACCCAATCCCAAGAGCAAACTGAATCAATGACATCCGCCTAGGTATCCCACCAAGCTGAAAGTAAATAGAATCCTCAGCCCACTGCGTCGACCTATGATCAAACCTGAATGTACTATAAAACTCAACAACCAACTCTCTATAGATATCCTCTCTAATACTGAACAACCGAGACCAAGCATATGAAACAAACCCAATGTTACCATCCGCAAGTACATATAGGGTAGCAAGCAAATTCCTAATAGCCTCAGCACCATTAGTAAACCCATCTATAGCAATTACATGCTCTAAAACGTTCCAATTAATAGTATCAAAAACCTCAATTGACTGCCCAACATTAGCTGTCAGACACTCTCTAAACTGATTTCTGATGGTCTCAGAGTATGACTCATGAAAATTGAGATATTTATGGGGTCTGATCATTAGATTCCCCAGAGTCTGACCTCCTCGAGCTCTCCTGCTAGACATTTTAGCTGCTAAACAAAACAATTGTTAATAATTCAAATAATCAGTAAATGCAAATAGGTCACTAAAAATTTCGCAGCATTTCTGCTAAAAATGGAATAATCCACCATAAAGGTTTAGCCTAAACTACCGCACCAATCAATTTCATAATCCTAATTTGCATCTAGAAACAACATTACTCAAATTGCTAATAACATATATACTTAATTAATAATCATGGCAATTATCGATTCAAAGTGAACTATAATAATTTGGTACCAAAATGAACATAAAAATAATCACTTTTTACCATCACTAAATTTTAGTCTTAGTAACTAGCAATCATTAATAATATTCAACATGAATTATCACAATCACAAAATAGAACACGACAATTACATAACCATAATCACAAACATTCGTGTACCAAACAAACATTTGCATTAATCACCATGTATCCAGAAAATTAATAAGTATTAAATCAAAACATAGCAAAAATTGGATACATATCATAACCACATTATTTAAACACTAACGGATAATTCGAATAACACAATATATGTAATTCATTACAAAAATGAGCATGGCATTGCATAATCTATGATAGCAAGAACATAATTCAATCATAAAAGCCTATAATCATACTCAAATTCGAAATACCCAATTCACATTCAAAAACCCTAACTTCCAAACATGAAATTTAACCAACGAAAATGAAAATCGGAGGTTATACCTTGTAAAGGAAAGTGCGTGGAACACGAAAATATAAAAATGGGGAAGAATGCGTGGCCGGAAGTGGTGGTTGGGTGGTGGCAGGTTGCAGCCGTAGGTGGTGATGGAGGTTTTAGGTTTTAAAAATGGAGAAGAAGAAAGCTGTTAGCTGGTTTATGTCTTTTTGATCCATACGACGTATGGATTTCCATACGGCGTATGGATTAAAAGGCCCAGGTCAACTCATTAAACCTAGTCAAACGCGCGGCCCGCAAGCCCATTTGAATCCATACGGCGTATGTGTTGGTGCATTTTGTGTGTCAGTCAGTTGGTCAAACTATTGTAATTGTTAAAGTCAATTAGTCTGCATATGTATAGTGTTCAGTGTGTAAACGAAAAGTAATTATATAGAACATACATAGAGATGCGACGTTGGCTATGTCGTAATGGGCTGGGCCTGCGACATTGGGCCTAACGTCGCAGGGTCCATTAGGGTTGATATAAATAGAAGTGTTAGAGTTCATTTGAGGGTTGATCAAACCCTAGAGAGTAGAGCCATTTTTGTGAGAGTAGAGAGGAGAGGAGAAACGAGTTTGAGTTTGTATTGGTGATTGTAATCTTTATACGTTCAATTGTGAATATATACAAGATTATAGAGAATCGTTTGTGTGTTCGTGAATCATATATTGATTGTTAATCATTCCGCAATAGCAATCAATCAAACGATCCGATCAGATCTACGTGTACGGGACTATCAACTGGTATCAGAGCCAGGTTTGTTGTGTTTGGTCTCTTTAGCATCTTTAGCTTTTATACCGTAAAGCTTTGACCAATCAACTGGAATATCTTCAAAGCCCTCCTTAACAGGCAGGGGATAGTGAGTAGTAGGATGTGGGACTGAGTGGTATCCCAATCCCGCATTCTTTTTCCCACTAGTTCCCTGCTTGCTAAGAATTTCATTAAAGACAACCGTTGAGGAATTTGAACCTAAGATTTTACTCTTATAATTCTCATACTCAGTTTTTAAATCTGTAAGTTCTTTCTTTAGCAGTTCAATTTCAACAAGATAGCTTTTAATGGCATCTTCTTGACTAAAAACCTTAGATTTATATTTCTGAGTATCTAACCGATGAGCCTCAAGATGTTTTTCATAAAGTGTCTCATTAGCTTTTAAAAAAATATTTGACTCGGTTAGTTTTTCATTCTTTTTCCTCAACTCTACAGTGTCCTTCTGATATGCCTTTAGAGATTCAGTTAACTTAATGCATGAGATACAATTTAATGGTTCATCAGGTACCTCATTCACAATGTGAGCCATCAAACACTGTTGGTATTGCTCAGAGACAGCTGTCCAATCTTGATTTGTGGGCTCGAAAACAATCAGGGCATTATCAGCAGTCCCTTTCTTGGTAACTTCCATTTCTTTGGTCTTTGGAGGAGTAGAAGGTGTTGTGAATCCCGATGCCGGCATTTTGGGTTTCTCGCATTCCCTGGCGAAGTGACCCAAGTTTTGACAATTGTAACACCGAACCTTACTCTTATTAAATCCGAAGCCAGTCTTCCCGTCACCTTCCAAGCTTTTACGCCCTATCCTCTGCAAAAACTTTTGAATTCTTCGGGTGATCATTGCCACATTCCAAGTTAGATCCATTTGCTCCAGATCATCTTCATCAAGCTGAGCATAGTCTTCCTTAGTCAACTCCAAAGTAAGATTCGGTTGAGTAACCAAATCCTTGTATGAGCTTAAGAAAGCTGTGTAAATGGCAGTTTTCTCCTGAATAGCAGGTGAGACTTGAACCTGTTGAATTTGTTGATTTGAAGAAGATCCAGACAGGAAAACAGAGTGAATCCCACCGTAAGAAGAAGAAGAGGTTGATGAAGCATTTGTATTTGTCACGAAGGCCACTCCGGATCCATAAGTCTTTCCAGAGTTGAGTTGAACACCATACACACTAGGATTCTGAACAGCACCACCAGACCTTGTTTCTTTCTTCTTAATCTCCATCGCGTGAGCTTGAAGAATCCCTATCAAAGTGTCCAAATACATGGTTGCAAGTTCTTCATTTTCTTTTAAAAATTGAACTTTAACATCCCAAGAACTCGGCAACACATCCAGTAGCTTCTTATTGACTTCAATTGGAGGAAAATTGTAACCTCCTTCAAATAACTCCCCAACTAACCGTGAGTACCTAGTGAATAAAGAAGTTGTGTCTTCATCTGGAAGGATGTCAAAGATATCGTACTGTTTCTTAACTAGTTCGAGCTTGGCTTCCTTATACTTATCATTTCCACCACAATGAGTTTCAATTGCCTTCTATAAATCAAATGCTGTTTCATGAGTTCTGAAAAGCCATAGAACATCTTTGGTTAAACACATTTTGATCATAGAAAATGTCTTTCTCTCAGTATCATAATCTTTCTTCTACTCAGGAGTCATAGCCTTATAAGTCTTGGTAGGACGAATACCATGGTATTCCCCTTCAGCTAATGGAGGTACATAGCGCTCACGTAACGGTCCCCATAGTTCTGGACAGTGAAAGTCAATGTATTGTTCAACACGGTCTCTCCAGTATACATAGTCCATGTCTGCTGTAAATAGAGGAGGTTTATTACTTGAACCAATATCATTACTTTGCTTTATCATTTCCCTAAGTCCTCTAATATCTTCCTTATCGGCAGCCATTTATTATACTTGAACTAAAACAGATAATCTGAAACTAGCGACGTTGAGAGAGACGTCGCAGAGAATTGATGAGACGGAAAGAGTAACGTCGCAAAAACCAATGATTCAATTAAGAATCGAAATAAGCGACGTTGAGATATACGTCGCAGAAAACGTCGCAGAAGACGTCGCAAAACCGAAGTACGTCGCAGAAAAACGTCGCAGAACCACTTAAGGTCAAAATAACGGCGTCGTTAACGACGTCGCAACTTTACGTCGCAAAGACTACTTAAAGTCAAAATCAATAACGTCGCAAGTGACGTCGCAAGTAAAGTCGCAGGTAACGTCGCAAAACGTGCTGCTGCGGCCAAAAACCCTAAAAAAAACGAAATTTTTTAACCCTAATCAAAAACCACGAACAAAGATCGACGAAAACCTTCAATATTCCCAGTAATCTTGATCGAAAACCTGTAAAAACACAAAAACAAACGTAATAATCACAAGATAATATGAGTATCACGTCCTTTAATCCCGAACTCGATCCGTTACGCCGAAAACGAGCACTTTCTGCTCTGATACCAAAATATGTTTAATTCAGAAATGTTTTGACTTTAAGGGGAGTATTTTTGGATTGGATAAAAGAATTTGCTGTTCAGGGGGAGTAATTCTGAATATTAAAAATTCTGATTATTTAATTCAGAAATGTGAACAGCAAGATTCTTAAGTCTTGAAAAGACGAAGACGATGGGTTGTGTCTGTAAACAACTTGGGATATGATAGTACATCAGATGACATGCACAAAATGGAAATTTTAAGGTTTATCCTTGATGTATCAGTAGGTTTATCTAGCATACTTAATACAGTTTTTATGAAAATTATCTTCATCATATGATGTATTGGTAGGCATGATACATACCGGTCTATGGGTTATTAAGAAGTAATTCAAATACATGTCTATGATCTTGTGGTAAACACCTTGTGATGTACGACTCTAAGTCTTAATTCCTTAGCGTAGCTTGACATACTTCTAATTTTTGGATCGTATATCTGAGATCTCTTGGGGGAGTTTGCTGATTGTTTCCTCTGTTGTGCGTAAGTGCAGACCTGGTCTCAATTCAGCTTAATCTCAAAACTAAGCAAACGTGAGTCAATGTACTTGCAACGTCTTATATTTAAGGTACTGGTCAAGGTCGCCAATTGAATAAATCAAGTTTGGTTGACTGCGATCGGTTTTGCTTAAACCTGAATCAAGTGTATGTTGCTCTGTTGTACACAAGTACAGACCTGTCACCGCTGGCTTGATTCTTAAAATTGATCCTCTTATATTCTTTCTAAATTTGGAAACTATGTTCATGTCTAGGTTACAGGGGTATGTCTATGGTGGGGACCACGGTGAAATATTCATACTAATAATAAAAGGTTAGCTCGCAGACACGGATGTAACATGTTTAAGTGGAAAAACAATACCAGTAATCGTCTTGAAATAATTTTTATACTAGGTGTATTAAATGTGCTAAGTAAATTTAAAGTGGACAAATATACTGATAATCGAGATAACACTTACTATTTGCTAATAATTGCATGTTGGCCTGATATGATCCCTATGCAGACCTAAAACAATCCTATCCCCAATTTATTTTAATCTTCGTTCTTTACTTTTCCTTTATAAAGAAAATACAAAAAGATTTTATTTCTATGTTATTTTCTTCAATATCACATATCCTGTTAAAGTCAAATATTGAAGATGCAAAGATGTCAGCTATTCTTCAAAGTTTGTGAAGATAATTCTATCAGAGAATCTGCTGATGATTGAGAGATGGTCACATAGTTTGAAGATCTTATTGTATGATAAATTTGTGTCAGTCACATGAATTTGGACATCAAGATTTCTTGGAAGACCATGCTATCTCAAATGGGGAGTTTCTGATTGTTGAAGACGTGAAGAGTTTGTTGATGAAGACTAATTGAAGACTTATTTGACCAAGCTGCTGACAAGGGGGAGTTTGTTGGTGCATTTTGTGTGTCAGTCAGTTGGTCAAACTATTGTAATTGTTAAAGTCAATTAGTCTGCATATGTATAGTGTTCAGTGTGTAAACGAAAAGTAATTATATAGAACATACATAGAGATGCGACGTTGGCTATGTCGTAATGGGCTGGGCCTGCGACGTTGGGCCTAATGTCGCAGGGTCCATTAGGGTTGATATAAATAGAAGTGTTAGAGTTCATTTGAGGGTTGATCAAACCCTAGAGAGTAGAGCCGTTTTTGTGAGAGTAGAGAGGAGAGGAGAAACGAGTTTGAGTTTGTATTGGTGATTGTAATCTTTATACGTTCAATTGTGAATATATACAAGATTATAGAGAATCGTTTGTGTGTTCGTGAATCATATATTGATTATTCGTGTGTTTAGTTTATAACTTAATCGTTGATTCCGCAAACGATTGAGTGACTCGTTTCGTTAGATCCAAGGGTAAGTGTAAGGATTCAAGATTTGATGATTACAAAACAAAATATGCATAAATAAAGAATGATGAAACTACAAGGACTTAATGTGAAATATTAAGTTTACTTTCTATGCAAGTTAGGTTTTATTGTAACCCTAATGATCTCTATTATATAAAGAGACATAAGGACGTAGGTTTTTGTGTGCACACATAATGTAGACGTCTAGAGTTTTTGTTTAGCCTCAAGATCAAGGTTTCTTGATCCTGTTATAGTTGTATAACTGTTTTATTGTGATCGAATAAAATTGAGGCTTGAAGTGATAACATCGATTTGTTCTTATTCCGCTGCAAATTATTGTCTTTGTTATCATTGATCCTAGGTCAAGATCTAAACAATCTGAGCTAGATCGTTATTAGGTTTTCACAATTGGTATCAGAGCTTAAACGATCATACGTTTTCACAGTAAGGGACAAACAGTATGGATATCCATACGGCGTATGGATTGAAAAACAGAACTTTTTCAAAATCGATTTTCACACTTCTTTTTAACCTAAATCCATCACTTATTCAATATAATTAAATACCAAACCTGGAGGAGAATCACAACTTCAAATTCTTCACAATTCCACACTATACATAAACAAAATAAATTAACAATTGATGTGACTCAAATAGTCATGTTTTTAAGGGCAATATTCCGCACTTTTTGGACGTAACTTTAGTGAAAACATTCTAAAATGATCATTATTTACTAAATTTCACTAAAGTGGTCTAAATATAGGCGTTGCTGCAAAAATCACCTAAAACGTCCAAATAACAAGCAAATCAGGACGAATAAACGTGCACAAAATCACCCGGCCTCATTTACCTTATATAGATCACATTCTAACTTCATCATATGATAAAACAGGTAAAATCGAGACGGGAAAATCAAGAATAATGCAAATCGGATAAAGAACGGAGAAGACTGAGCAGTATCAGACCCTATAAAGTCATTTCGGCGATGCTTGAGCTATACACATCCAATTTCAGTGAAGTTGGCATCATTAGAAGCGTAACGGAATTACGAAATCACAGGCAAAAGAATCAGGTCAAACGGACGCATAACGAAGGAGATACGCGCGTTTTAAGCAACGAACGAAATCAGACGAACACCGTATACGGCCCTGGGAACCGTATACGGCCCCACAGAGACCATATACGGCCTATCTAACACCGTATACGGCCCTACCAAGGCCGTATACGGCCTTCTGTACCCTGTATCGTGCTTCGCGAGTTGTACGGCTAATTTTTGAGCTTTGCCTATAAATAGGAGATCACTCCTCCTCATTTCACACACCTCAACACTTTCACACATTTCTCATTCTCTCACTTTTCTTATTTCTCTCTTTTCCTTCACTTTCTCTCTCTAACTTTCTCTCTCTAGCACTACTCTTAGGAGTTAGAGGAGAAAGGTTAGGGTTGAGCTTACGGTTCGAGTCTAGAGGAAGTTTTAGCTTGGTAATCTTGTTGTAACGAGTTTTTTCAAGTTCAGACTATTTGTAATCCTCAGTATTACGCTGCTGTATTCCCGGTGATATCTAAACTTTACTTACTGTTATAATGCTTGTGCTTTATGTTATTTCAGTTTGTATTCTGCATATTGCCATGTTTATAGAGTAGTTTAATATTGTGATTGTTGAAATGTAGATATTAGGAGTAGGGATGATGTTAAATTAATGTTTCATTTATACGATTGGAAATTGTTATGCTGTGTATCTGGTTAAGCTTATCCTGAATATAGATCTAGTCTCTCATCACCCTTTCCAGACTTTCACGTGACTGTTGCCCTAGGATAGGATCTGATCAACCCTAATACTATGAATATACAGTTATCTCCAGTTACAGTATGAAACTATGAACTTTCCTTTAAAAGGCACGGTACTTCGTATAGCGTTGGAAACACCTCGTGTGGAGTACAAATACGTGGAAGCTAAGGAAATGCCATGGATTGTTTCATCGTGAATTACCTAGAAGTGATCCTTCTAGAACTGTGGTTTAGGAATCAAAGCTGTGGAAATGCTTGTTGCACTGTACACCGTTAGTACACCTAAGATCTGGAACACTGTGGAAATGCTTAAATGCCCAGTACACCGTCAGTACATCTAGGGTTTGGAACACTGTGGAAATGCCTAATTGCCCTGTACACCGTGATTATTCCTAGGGATGAACGCCTGAATGTAAAGGAGGGTCTATATTTATGATGGTTAAGTATGTGCTTCAATAGAAACAATACAGGGTAGTGTCAATCATACACCTAGACATGCAAAACCCTAATCACACCAATAGTTTAACATACACAGGATACAATCAGTATTTGCTATAATGAAAGTAAATAGACGATTAGGTGTTAAGAAAGGTCAGTAAATACAATTGCGGTCTGTTGCCTTATGCCTGATCCCTAGAATATTTAGGGTGACTTTGTCTTAGTTAAGCAAAGGCTCGGGAGGGTTTGAAAACAGCCTGATCTGATCAGAATCATGATAACCTAGGATTCCAGTGACATATGTTTCTAGGGTTTCACCTGAACGTAGGGTCCTAGTGTTTACACCGAAAGTATGTCTACTCTTTATCTGGTAAATCTCCAATCAATTTTATAATGAACATCATCCCGAAACCCTAGTATCCAAGTTTCAGCAATCACATCTCTACCTGTCTGCTTAAACCCTAATTTCATTTCTCATTATTTACTTTTCTGCATTTAGGATAATTAGAAAACCAAATCAATCCAAGATCTATCTACCTACCCCCATCCTAATTGCGACCATAATCTTTGGTGACCCGCTTTATTTCAATTCGCTCCGATTTAAGAACGGCCTCGAGTTATACTTACTGCTTGCTCCCAAGGTAGGTAGTACTTATAGTTTGAGCCCCAGCTCATATAAATTTAAAACTCACTGTCTGCCGCTTCTGTTGCTGTTGGAACAACGACCGGAGTCAAATCCGACCGACCGATAGGAGTCGTGACAAGTTTTTGGCGCCGCTGCCGGGGATCGTAGAGCGTTACGATTTGAAGCCGCCTTAGATATTCTAGCTTTTAGGAGACCCTTTCCAATTAAGTTTTCCCAAACTTAGTTGATAGTTATTTGCTTTCTTTAGAATAATTTAGATAGTTTAATTAAAAATGAAAAATACAAAAATATCTTTCTTTGATTCATCTCCGTCTAGCCTCATTTCTCCACTCGCCCTCAAGACGTCCGAAGAAATGATGGCCATGGATGACGCTGAGTTCTTCACCTGCTTAGAACAAGAGTTGGAATCTGACGTCTACTCTTCATCTTTATCCTCTTCCGAAGTTATCTCCGCTAATTCAGATGATGAATCTAGAACCATAGGGCAATTCTTAGATCTTGACTTAGGAACCCATGATTCTCATCAGAAGATCTCAACTTCTGCATCTAGCATTCTAAGCTATCAGGTTATACCTGCTCCTGAGATTTCATATTCCTTAGAAAACTTCTTTCAATTCCCTACTTCATCTGGTTTTGTCGAGAGTAACTCTAAACATCTTCAACCCTTTCGTTTTCCACCCAATGAAGAACGTCTTCCACCATGGGACGAAGAAGTTTACGAATACCCTCCAAAATCACCTATCTTTTTGAACCTTGTACCCGAACCCGAGTACACCATCTATCGTGTTGTTGATAGGACTCTACCAATCAAACCTAAAGAAAATATCCGCTACGTAGGTAACTCTTTTGATCCTGATAGGAGATTGGATGTTTGTCGGGCATTTGCCAGACAACTCAAAACGTCTGACTTTCCTTTTTCAGTTGAACAAAGATAAGTCGCTCGTAGGATAAAGAAACAGGTTGGTATTCTCCACCATCTTCCAAATCAAAAGGAGGAAGGTATCTTCACACATTATCGAGAGCAAGAACTAAAGCTTAAATCAGAAATAGACCTACTAATGGACCTATTCGCCTGCACCGATTATCAACCGGTTTCCCAAACCCTAATTAATCGTCATGTTGCGGCTATGATTTATGAGCTTGAGTTCTGGATCAGCAAAGATCCCGCTATATCTCTCGTCATTTCTGATAAAATTCCATTCTTCGTTGACCCCGCTACTTATATGATCGACAAGTTGTTAGAGATATTCCCTGGAGCCACTGACAATAACATGGAAGCTGCTTTCTTTGCTGGAAGGAAGGATATTAACGTCTCACTCACTTTGTTATTTGCTCAGTCAAAATTTCTTTTCACTGTTTCACAAACATCTTTAATCGAAGAAATCACGGAGTCAGTTCACACTACCACCGGAGATCCTGATTCGAGAGAAGAACGGAAATTTCAACAAACCCTAGGAATGCTTCTTCATGACTTAAACCATATAGATGACGGATCACGAAACGGAATTTCAAACCCTAAGAAAGTTAGAAAGGAATTTAACAAGTTTATTGACAATCTTCTGGATTTATGCAAAAAGGAACGTATGTGTCTCACTGAGCACGAACGATTCTCATTACATCCCGCAGACCTAGTTGATTCTGTCATTAAGATTCTCACTTGTGACTTTATTCCTCGCTACACTTTCCCTCAACCAAGAGCACCAAATTCACTTAAACAATTGCTCTTGGGCAATACTCAATAAATTTGTCCAAAAGTCGAGCTACCGACTTTAACCAAGTGCTTTTTGGGAGGCAACCCAAACTTTAGTTAATTTAGTTTTATTTTAAGTATTAAACTTAAAAGCTTGCATTTAAAAACACAAGAAAACGTTCTTTTAAAATTCAAATTCGCATAACA
Organism: Helichrysum umbraculigerum; assembly: GCA_949592205.1. Lineage (NCBI taxonomy): Eukaryota > Viridiplantae > Streptophyta > Magnoliopsida > Asterales > Asteraceae > Helichrysum > Helichrysum umbraculigerum. The sequence goes on along the minus strand of CATIUR010000004.1, from coordinate 162,513,242 downwards.
CAGTAACGAATTTCAGACATTTTCAGAAAGTTCAAAAAAGTTTATTTTTTGAAAAATTAATTTTGAATTTGTCTTGGATTTTAAAGAACACAAAAAGATTGTCTTGTTTTAAATAAAAACGTATACGATTTCGCATACGATTCGCAATATCTTTTCAGACTGCGCGTAAAGATTCAGAAAATTACGAACATACTTTTTAAAATTGTTTTATTAAAAAAAAAAAAAAATTAAACTTTGAAATTTTACTTGTATGTTTCGTATCTTTCGCAAATTCTAAATCGCGTACGTTTAAAAGGGTATAAAAAGGATTTTAGCCACACACATAAGACAAAACATAAAAAAAGTTCATCTTCTTCCTCTCCCCTACCCCAAACCGTCGGCCACCATCACCATATCCTCAAACCTTCATTACTCAACCATTTTGCATGATTCCAAGCTCAAAATTCATCATTTTATGATCTTTCTTGCATCCACAACATCACCACATCAAGTTTAAGGTAATTCTTGACCTACTTTTGTGATTTTCATGAAACTTTAAAAACTAGGGCTTGTAACTCATTTTCATAGATTTCATGGTTAAAAGTTGCAATCTTTAGTGTTATTCCATGCTTATCTTGATGCTTAACATGATTACAAGCTTAATCTAGTGATTTGTTGGCTTGATTGCAAGTTTGAAAATTAAAGTGTTGACTTTTTGGATGAATTATGGCTAGTTTGACTTTTTGGTTGATTAATTGCTTATGTTGACTTTTGTTGATTGAGTTATGCTTAAATATGATAGGTTAACATGTCTTGATTGATCATTTGCGATTAGAAAAGGGTTAAGCTAGTTTTTGGTAATTAAAGTAAGCTCATTTTTAATAAAATCATCATAAACATTATTTTTACTTAAAACTTTTATTTTTAAACCATGTTTATGACTTTTCTAAACTTAAAAAGCTTACAAGATTATCAAAACAAGCTTCGGTTCATTTAATCATTTTTTAAAGTTTATCACTTTAATTAATAAAGTGTATGACTTTGAAATGAAACCAACAAAAATGCCACTTTCTAAAAACTACCATTTTGTCAAATAAGTTTACTTCCATTCTTTGCTTGAAATCATGAAAAAAACGGCTTTATGTATTTTGGAAATTGCGGAAAGTTGGATTGCATATTTAATTGGTAATATGCCCTTTTATGATTAATTGATTTACTTGAGGTAATTATATGACCTTGGATTTATCCAAAGTAGTAAGCTCACTTAAATTGATTAACCATGAACATGAAGTATTTAAGTTTTTAGTGCTTGGGATAATTAAGTTAGGTAACTTGTTGACTTACTTTAATTATGCTAGGAACTTGAAGCTTTGTGCCACTTACCCTTATTTAGACATAAGTTGATAAAAGTTTTTGGATTTGTGATTGGTTGCGGTTAGGTTTAGCAATTTTAAAATTTTTTGGATATGCCCATTTCTAAAGCCTACATTTCCAATTTTTTCTGAAAATTTGGAAGTACTTTAGCATATCCATTAATATATCGCTATTATGGCCTAATCTTTTCTTGTCTTTTATCACAGATGGAAAATTGCCCACCTTCACTCAGCTACTTGGCCAAATCTTCAAAGAATAGGTCACTCATTCGCCAGTGGTTGCAGCGACCGATAGGCAGTAATCGGTATGTGGTATGGAAAGACATGATTAAGCTAGGGATCAGGGATGAGTTGAAGAGTTTGTTGATGTATGAGACCGATGGTCAAGTGAACAATGCCTTTCTCCGTCTCTTCGATATAGATGAGTATGCATACCGAGAAGTAGTGACAGAGTTCATGATGACTTACCAGCTGAACCCAAAAATGAGCGTATCCGACAAAAGAAAGATTTCATTAAGGTTTCAGGAACAGATTCATCATATCTCAGTTGCCGACTTGGGAGTGTATCTTGGTTTATATACAGAATCTCAGGTCAACTCTGCATGGTTCAGAAACAGTGTTCAAGACATCTCCAGCCTACCAAACAGGAACCATAAGGATATTTGGATGGATTTAGCAGGATCAAACTTTAGGAGCTGTGTTAAGTCGTCCACTTTCATCAAGCTGGTTCATCACATCCTTCACAAGTTGTTAGCATGTTCTATATTTGGAAAGAAGGAAGGTGGTGCTGTGAGTGCCGAAGAATTGAAGTTCATGGAAGCAATCATAGGAGGAAAGAATCTGAATGTTGCTTTCTTGATCGCTGAGAGACTTGGGGCTGAGACAGACATGGATAGGCACATGTTCATGGGGTCGATTATTACTAGATTGCTTTATAGTATGGGATTGTTGACTGAGGCCCACACTGAGGAGTTTACTGTTTGTTCTCGTTCTTTGCCATTCAACTTGGACTACTGCAAGTTGATCCATCTTGTTGAGGTAGATGAGCAGAGACAGTGCCTATGGAAGAACACCAAACAGATCATTCCAGGATGTCATCTCCCTGGGAAGCGTGTTAGAGGATCTTCACCTGTTGCAGATACTGAGGATGGCCCATCTGATAGAGCCCGAGCACCTACTACTCATGCTAGTGTCCCGCATAGAGGAGCTGAGACAGCCGAGCCACCAGCTCAGGCTACTGTTCACTACACAGATCCGGTGACCTCACTGACACAGTATTATCTTTTGCATGCTCTTCAGGTTAGCCGTTCCCATCAGCTGTTGATTTCCAGGAAACTTGGTATTCCTGACCCAGAGCCTTACATGTACCGATGCGGTCCACCACCACCAGCCATAGCACCACCACATACATCCATCCCATCACATACCACCCATACACCATCACCCGCTATTCGGACCACACCAGTACCAGAGCAGGTCCAGTCAGTTGAGACTGAGATACCGGTAGTTCAGCCAGTGATTTCTGCACCTGTGATTTCTCATCCTGCCCAGCCAGTCGCCAGTGGATCTTACCGTGCTGACACAGTCTACTTGGGCACGGATGCTGTATCTTTTGACGCTTCCGGGATGCTATTAAACTTGGGACCGATCTCTTCCTCAGCTGTACCGACAGAGAGCATGCTACGTCAGGCTTACATGACCTTACTAGAGCAGGCAGGGGTTACTTTGGCTATTTTGCTAGAGTGGGGCTACACTTATCCGATGAGACTGCCAGCAGCTACCCTCAGAGACATATTGATTCAGCTCAAACTGATCAATGCTGAAGAACAGGGACAGAGAGTATCTAGTGGCCAGCAGTCAGTCGTAGGACCATCCACAGCACCAGCTCCTACTCAGCATACTGATGCACCTGACCAGGGATCCCCAGCCTCATAGTTCTACCCCATTTACATCATTTGACTTTGGTTTCAGACATTGTTACTATTATTATCTTGTGTTTATTTGGCTACTATCTGACCCTACTTTTGGAACTTATTTGTATCAGCCACTAGTTGGTTGATCACTCTATCCGTATTTACATTATGCTATTACTTATTATGTTTTATTTTCTTTCTGTTTAATAAGTAGAAATGTTGTGATGTATGAACGTGGAAAAAGGCGAGATGACGCACTTTCAAGAAGAAAATCCGTGAAGTCAAAAGGCAACCCGAACCAGCTTTCAATATTTGCAGACTGCGAAACATTCAAACATCTCATGGAGGGGCCTCGTTCTTCTCAAAACTTCCTTGTATCCAAGCACTTCAAAAGAACTAAGTGTGGGATCACTCCCCACACCACAAACACTTATCGAAATCACTCCAGTTTCTTCAAAACCTAAAGTATGGGATTCTACACCATAAGGATCCCCACTTAAAAGAATTGAAGTGGATTTCTGATAACGTTGGATACATGACACCGGATAACCCCGTATGAAGCTTGCTGTCCTTCAAGAAGAATGCAGAAGAAAGCTCGCTTCGACTCTCTCTCTCCTGCAAAATTTCACATGCTTCAAAACGTTATCTGGGGAGTTTCTTAACCTTCTATCCATTTCATGATCACATATATTCTGTCTCGTTAGCTTGTTATAATCTATACCCTGTCCTGAGCTTATCACTAAGTGTGGGATTCAAACCCAAATTTAACACTTAAGAAACATTTTCTTACATGTTCAAACTCTAAGTGTGGGATTTTACCTCCAGTAAAAACTCAACTCAAGAGAACATTAGGGACAATGTTCCTCTAAGTGTGGGATAGCAAGGTATAGAATACCTTGGATAATTTTAGGCAATTTTTATGTCCAAAATAGCATTACTCAGAAAATGTTTTCCCAAATAACGAATTTTTCAAACAAAATTTTTTCAAAAATTTAAAATTATGAGTTAAATTGTGAAACTAAACTCTAAAGTTTTTGAGTTAAATACTTTCGAAAAGAATCATTCTCGAAATATGAGTAAGGTATTTTGGAATATAGGGAAAATAAGGTAGGAATTTCTCGAGCAAGAAACAATAATCTGAAAGGAGCATGGCTAGGCACATACAACCCTATTTTGTAGTGAGGTATCTTGAGCCTAAAAGCATTCATCTTTAATGCTTCACTTTCATTTCTTGTGTGTGCCGATGCTTGCATCTCTGAATTAGAACTTGCTCCAGACATACGTTTCAAGACCACATTGGTGTGTACCGTACGCGGTATAGGTGCAGCTAGATGACCTTGACATTCCTTAGGATTTAAACCCAATTCTTACATATCTCTTCAAGCCCAAAACCCTTCCGATACTTATTTTCAGTATTGATGATCCACCTAGTAAACCCTGTTGAGCCTAAACCTTTCATTTCTTAAAAAAAAAAAAAAAAAAAACCCTCGTACAAAACCCCTACTCACCCAAAAATTCCCAAAACCTTATCTTAGAATTTCTAAGGTCGTGAAAAACATCTCTTGGAACATCCTCTTCAATTATGCTCTAAAGTCTTCCTCTTCTGTGTACTCTAAAAAGTCAAAGTGCGAAAAATTGGCACGACAAAAGAAATTGAAGTTCAAGATCAAAGATCATAGTTCCGAAAAGGATTTCTGAAAGGGTCAACATAAAATATCCTTAGAAATTCTCTGGCAAAGAAGTTCTGAAGAAGAAAAGAAAAATAAAAAGTAGAAAAATCAAGAAAAGAAAAAGAAATAGCTCCATCAAATAAAGCTGAGTGCTTCAAGTATCACCTTCTCAAGGAAAATTCGATAGAAGACGAGCAGCTACAAAATCCTCCGTTCCGTTCTGAAATAAAGTTTTTCACTATCTTTGAGTTTTAAGATAAGTCAAACCCTTACAACCAAACTGTGACACCCCCAAATTTAACGATTTGCGGAAGCTTGATTTGGGTGTCACTAATCAATATACAAAGCACATAAGATATAATGAACGACCACTATATGCGTCATTTTAAACTTGTATAAATAAAGTAAATGTTTACATCAAAATATAGTTACATTAGCTCGTTTCCTGAAATTGAGAGATTACATAGCATAATTACTTTTACAAAATATAATAATGCAGTCCAATCTCTAGTTGTATGTATGCTGACTCGAGCTAATAATTCCTGCTTGTGCAGCCAAACTACTGCTGGGTACCTGTGATAAATACTAAAATGGGTCAGCGAAAACGCTGGTGAGCTCACAGGTTTGTATGTCAATGTATAGTTGTCAGAACCGCAAGATTTATATTGAATTTAAAATGCAATTAAGCAAAATAAAAGTTATACTATCCATGAGCACATAGTCTGAGCTTAACTTGATTTGTCAGGCCCACTTAAGGAAACCTAACTTGAAATGCCTCCTACGAGTGCCTAATCAACACTCGTCTTCCCAAATGCTAATACATCCGTTTGACCGGTTAGTGCGTGCTAACCCGGATGAGGATTGTCAATCCCATATGATATCATATACTAACATTCATGCTAAAATATTAGAGACTATGCTTATGGAGGACTTTAAATTGATTAGCTTGAAACTCATGTAGTATTTGAAGTTTGGCACTTGCGTTCTACTTGTAAAACAAAATCGAGTAGTAATATCACACCCCTAGTTGTAAAGCAGTGAAAATGGGGCTATGAAACTCACCTGAGTCTTGAAGTGTTTAATTTAATAAACTCGAAATAATTAGCGGTGAATTGATGTCCAAAGACTTGAAACCTGAATGTGTTCACGACACTTGATTGTTATTAATTGTACCGGTATCCCGAAAGACTACCTTTGTAGTTGTTATACAACTATATATATATATGTCCAAATTACTACGATTTGGTTGATTGAATTGATACAAGTTACAACGACTTGTTTGATTTAATTGATACAAGTTACAACGACTTGTTTGAGTGAATTTATACAAGTTACAACGACTTGTTTGATTCTGAAGTATGTTTTGAAAACGTGTACGGCCCGTTGGTGATTTAGTTGAAATAATAATAATTCTAAAATGTTGACTTTGCTACAGTACTGCTACAGTAAATTTGACTTTTTTTTTTGAACAGTAACTTTGACTTCAAAATTCTGGTTTTTCTGTGTTTTGCGACACAACATGCGACACAAAGATTTGACATGCGACACAATGGTTGTGTCGCAGACGTCATGCGACACAAGGATACGACACAGGGACTGTGTCGCATCGAATACGAAATGCTAATTTAATAGCGACATAGTGGTTGTGTCGTATAGAAGTACGACATAGTTTGCGACATAGAGTGCGACACAATATTGTGTCGCATGAGTTACGACACTAAAGGATTTATACGACACAAGGTGCGACATAAAGGGCAAAATACGACACAACATGCGACACAAGGCTTGTGTCGCATGGATGAACACCAGCCCAGAAAGTCCGGCTGTTCGCGATTTTTCCGGCCAAAACTCAATTTAAACTCATTTTTAAGCTATAAAACTGTGTTCTAATCTTTGTAATGGACATATATAAGTTGTGTAAACATCAAAACATCAAAATATTACATAAAACTAAACAAATCTAAGTTTTTAGAAATTTCCTTACAAATGCAAATCGAAGAAGATGGAGGCCGAAAACGATGGTAGAGCTTTTGTTAATCTTGTTCCTCACTTGATGGTGGTTCCGAAAATGTAAGTTTTGTTGTCGGATTTGATGATTCCGAAATTTTGTATGAATTTGGTGAGAGTGTTTTTGGTGTGTGTGTGTTTTTGGAGAATGAAAATGAAAGAAAGAATGAAGGAGAGGTGGGGTGTAGGTGAAAGCCTCACCTCGCAGTCTCCGTCCCGTGCTCCGCGTGGTGTTCGTTTTCTTAGTCATTTAACGTTAAATATTTATTTTATTCGTTTAAATTTTCCATTTTAAATTATAAATTATTATAAAATATTTTATTGTAAAATTTTACCAGTTATCTATTTATGATATTTAAAAGGGAAATTCGTTTTATTTGTTTGCGCGTTTGTATTTTTAATCTCGTATACATTAATTGTGTAATAAAACTTGGATACGAAATATTACAATAAATGAGATTCTGAATAAAATTGAGTTATTAGATAATATTTGTATTTCTTAATAAAATTATTCACCAACGTCCGTATTTATTGTATCGAAATTCATTCGATTTGAAACTCGTACGATTTAAATAAACCGCATAATTGTGTAGATATATATTCAACAATATATATGATAATTGATACATTAATTAGCCTAACACATAACTAATTACATGTATTAAAACTTGATTAGGCACTAAATTCTAGTCCTAAATTGACGGTTGTCACATTCTCCCTCTGTTAGAAGAATTTCGTCCCGAAATTTATATTGAAGTCGTGTTTGACGTTGAATCAGTGAAGAGTTGAGGATACTTGAGTCGCATTTGGTCTTCCCGTTCCCAAGTGAATTCCGGACCGCGCCGCGAATTCCACCTAACTTTGACGATAGGAATACGACTTTGTTTAAGTTGTTTGACCTCACGGTCCATGATTTCAGCGGGTTCCTCAACAAAGTGAAGTTTTTCGTCAACTCGAATTTCATCGAGTGGAATGATAAGTGTCTCATCAGACAGACACTTCTTCAGATTTGAAACATGAAATGTGGGATGCACGCTGCTGAGTTCGGATGGCAGCTGCAATCGATATGCCACTGGACCAATCTTTTCGAGGGTCTCGAATGGTCCAATGTATCTGGGATTTAACTTCCCTCATTTGCCAAATCGGATTACGCCTTTCCAAGGCGATACTTTGAGTAGAACTCGATCCCCAACCTGGAACTCGAGTGGCTTGCGTCTCACATCAGCATAACTTTTCTGACGATCACGCGCGGCTTTGAGTTTGTTTTGAATTTCTACGATTCTCTCGGTCGTCTCGTGAATGATTTCTGGACCCGTGAGTTGGCTGTCCCCAACTTCGGTCCAATAGATAGGTGACCGGCACTTACGACCGTACAGTGCCTCGAAGGGTGCAGCTTTGATGCTGGTATGATAACTGTTGTTGTACGAGAACTCGCACAATGGTAGATGTTTTTCCCAGTTTACACCGAAGTCTACTACGCAGGCCCGTAGCATGTCTTCAAGTGTTTGAATGGTTCGTTCACTTTGACCGTCGGTTTGAGGATGGTATGCGGTACTCATATCCAGTCGAGTACCCAGGGATTTTTGAAGTGATTGCCAAAATTGTGAAGTGAAACGACTATCCCTATCGGAGATAATTGAGATTGGAACACCGTGTTTGGTCACGATTTCCTTCAGATAAATGTTGGTGAGGCGTTCCATTTTGTCAGATTCCTTGATTGCCAGGAAGTGAGCAGATTTTGTGAGACGATCCACGATCACCCAAATGGAATCGCAACCGTTCGAGGATTTGGGTAGCTTGGTTATGAAGTCCATGGCAATTTGTTCCCATTTCCATTCAGGAAGACTGGGTTGTTGAAGTAAACCAGAAGGTTTTTGATATTCGATTTTGACTTTGGAGCAAGTAAGGCACTTGCTGACATAGGTGGCGATTTCGGCTTTCATGTTCGGCCACCAGTAGAAGTCCTTGATACCGTGGTACATTTTGTCGGATCCCGGATGGATAGAATATTTGGACTTGTGAGCTTCATCTATCACCAAGTCTCGTAGGTTCCCATATTTAGGCAACCAGATTCGGTTTGAGAAATACCTAATCCCGTTAGGTCTGATTTCGAATTGTTTACCCATGCCCCGCAAGGCTTCATCTTTGACATTTTCGGGTTTTAAGGCTTCGAGTTGAGTAGTGAGAATTTGAATGTTTAAATTGTTGTGAATGGTCATACTGAGGGCTCGAACCCGAAGTGGTTTCACTCGCTCTTTTCGACTGAGGGCGTCAGCAACAAAATTTGCTTTGCCTGGATGATATTTGAGTTCGCAGTCGTAATCGGTAAGCAACTCGACCCATCGACGTTGCCTCATGTTGAGATCCTTCTGATCGAATATGTGTTGAAGGCTTTTATGGTCGGTAAAGATTGTACACCTGGTACCATAAAGGTAATGTCTCCAGATTTTGAGGGCAAAAACGACAGCTCCTAGCTCGAGGTCGTGGGTGGTGTAATTCTTTTCATGAATCTTAAGCTGTCGAGAAGCATAAGCTATGACTTTGTCCCGTTGCATGAGCACACAACCGAGACCTTGATGAGAAGCATCGCAGTATACCACGAAGTCATCGGTGCTTTCAGGTAAAGATAGGATAGGAGCACTGCAAAGCTTTTGTTTTAAGAGTTGGAATGCCGACTCTTGTTTATCAGTCCAGTCAAACTTTTTGTCTTTCTGGGTCAGCGTCGTGAGTGGTATGGCTATCTTGGAGAAATTTTCAATGAATCGTCGATAGTATCCGGCCAGTCCTAGAAACTGCCGTACTTCGGTCGGAGTGGTTGGCGATTGCCAGTCTTTGATAGCCTCAATTTTTGACGGGTCGACGTGAATCCCCTGACTGTCAATCACGTGACCAAGGAATTGAACGGTTTTGATCCAGAACTCACACTTAGAGAACTTGGCATAGAGCTCCTCGTGTTTAAGTAGTTCAAGGATGGTTCTGAGGTGTTGCGCATGCTCTTCTTTGCTTCGTGAATATATGAGAATGTCATCGATGAAGACAATGACAAACTTATCAAGGTAAGGTTTACACACCCGATTCATAAGGTCCATGAATACCGCCGGTGCATTGGTTAGGCCGAATGGCATCACTTGAAATTCGTAATGCCCGTAACGGGTTCTGAAAGCGGTTTTTGGAATATCGGCATCGCGAACACGCAATTGGTGATAACCGGATCGGAGATCAATCTTTGAATAACAACTCGACCCTTGAAGTTGGTCGAACAGGTCATCGATTCGAGGGAGTGGATACCGGTTCTTGACAGTTAACTTGTTCAACTCTCGATAGTCGATACACATTCGAAAAGAACCATCTTTCTTCTTAACAAATAGGACCGGAGCTCCCCAAGGTGAAGAACTCGGCCTGATAAATCCTCGTTCCAGGAGTTCCTGTAACTGGGTGGACAGCTCCTGAAGTTCGGATGGAGCTAAACGGTATGGTGCTCGAGCCACAGGCGCAGCACCTGGTACAAGATCGATTGAGAACTCAACCTGTCTTGGTGGTGGTAGACCAGGTAGTTCTTCAGGAAAGACTTCTGGAAAGTCTCGGACGATTGGAACATCCTCAAGTCGCTTCTCCTCCGACTTTTTCTCCATGATGTGCGCGAGGATTGATGGATAACCCTTTCTCAGAAATTTCCGGGTTTTAAGACAAGATATGATGTTAAGCCTCGTCCCTCCGGTCTCCCCCTGTATGACTAGGGTTCTACCGACAGTGAGAGGTATGCGAACAATTTTGTCATAGCAGATGATTTCGGCACGATGTTTGGATAACCAGTCCATGCCTACGATGACATCGAAACTTCCTATCTCAACAGGCATAAAATCTATGGAGAAGGTTTCGTCGGCTAGATTTAAGGTGCAATTAGGTATCACACTATTGGTTTCTATCAACTTGCCATTTGCTAGCTCTACGGTGTACTTAACGTCTAAAGCAACAGGTGTAATGTCAAGTAGAGGGCAAAATTCATCGGAAATAAAACTCCTATCGGCACCAGTATCAAACAGAATGGAAGCAGTTAAATTGTTGAGGAGGAACATACCCGTGACCACATTCGGGTCCTGACGGGCGTCCCCTGAGTTGATCACGAAGGCGCTACTTTTGGTGTTGTTGTTGTTGCGGTGGTTGTTGTTGTTGTTGTTGCCCTTATTCTTCAATTTTGGGCAAGAATCCCTGAAGTGTCCTGGGTTTCCACATTCATAACAGGACTTAGGTTGTCGGGTATTTCTGTCAGAGGGGTTGTTGTTGGATTTGGGAGCTCGGCAATCCTTAGTCGAATGCCCGTACCTCCTGCAGTTGTTGCAAGGGGTATTGCACTGACCAAAGTGGTGATAGTTACACTTGGGACAATAAGGTCTGTCCCCGGTGTAGCTGCGGGTGGTTTCAGAGTTTGAGGTGTAGACTTGGATGGCGTTGTTTTTCTTGTTTGAGTTATGGTGGTGTTCAGTGGATTTGCGTTTGTTGTTGTTAGAGGATGAGGTGTTGGAGGTCTCACGGCTGACAACTAGAGCCATGAGTTCGTGGGCCAATCAAATGGCACTCTCAGTAGTAGTTGGTTTTGATGAGGCGACGTTGCCCTGGATGTTCTCGGGGAGTCCACGAATGTATTTCTTAATGCCCTTACTTTCTGGTTCGACTAAACCCGGGCATAATAAAGCAAACTGCTGAAATTTAGTGGTATAATCAGCAACATCATTTCCCTGCACCTCCAGATGCCAGAATTCTTCTTCCAGCCTGTGCAATTCCTCTTCAGGACAGTATTTTTCTGTCAGTTTCTTTTTCAGTTCGGCCCAAGGAAGTCGGTTTGCAACCTCAAGGCCTACGGAGTTTGAGTGGGTTTTCCACCACGTGAGTGCACCTTCCTGAAAGGTGTAAGCAGCGAATTTGACCTTGTTGTTCTCAGTGCAATCGCAGAGACTGAAAACAGATTCCATGCGCTCAATCCAACGGATTAAGCCAATGGCACCTTCCGTGCCCTTGAAGTATAGCGGTTTACAGCTAAGAAAGTCCTTATAGGAGCAAGGTTTGGGTGGTGGAGTATTGGTTGCTGTGTCCTCGCTACCGGGTGGTGTTCGAGTAGCCAAGGCTTCGGTCACACTGCGGGCAATTATTCCCGCGATCTCAGCTTCGCTAAGGGTAATTTGACGACGAGGAGGCATGATGCTGAGTAAGAAAGAACAAGGAAATGAAATAAGATACTAGTCCGAGTATGATGAACTAGTGGTGTGTTTGTCATTTCGAGACAAAGCGTTAGAGAGAAAGAGGCCTATATTCATATAATATAATATAGCCTAAAGTTGTAATGAGGTCTACTTATGTAAATATATGTATATCACATAATAACCTATTGAGTGTCTAGCACAGACGTGTTTTGAGTCCCGTTTCTCTCGAGGTCAGAGTCAAATAATGCATTCCTGTTCAACATAACTCTTTTAGATTTCACATCATCTTTCTCTAATTGTACATAGTTGATCAGGCTATGTTAAATTAAAGTCGTATGATGTAATCCCTGAACTAGTCATAACTAATAAGGAATGCTGCCTAACGGTCATAGTCTAGGCCCACTAAATGCAACCTAGTTCACTATAACCTTAGGCTCTGATACCAATATGTGACACCCCCAAATTTAACGATTTGCGGAAGCTTGATTTGGGTGTCACTAATCAATATACAAAGCACATAAGATATAATGAACGACCAATATATGCGTCGTTTTAAACTTGTATAAATAAAGTAAATGTTTACATCAAAATATAGTTACATTAGCTCGTTTCCTGAAATTGAGAGATTACATAGCATAATTACTTTTACAAAATATAATAATGCAGTCCAATCTCTAGTTGTATGTATGCTGACTCGAGCTAATAATTCCTGCTTGTGCAGCCAAACTACTGCTGGGTACCTGTGATAAATACTAAAATGGGTCAGCGAAAACGCTGGTGAGCTCACAGGTTTGTATGTCAATGTATAGTTGTCAGAACCGCAAGATTTATATTGAATTTAAAATGCAATTAAGTAAAATAAAAGTTATACTGTCCATGAGCACATAGTCTGAGCTTAACTTGATTTGTCAGGCCCACTTAAGGAAACCTAACTTGAAATGCCTCCTACGAGTGCCTAATCAACACTCGTCTTCCCAAATGCTAATACATCCGTTTGACCGGTTAGTGCGTGCTAACCCGGATGAGGATTGTCAATCCCATATGATATCATATACTAACATTCACGCTAAAATATTAGAGACTATGCTTATGGAGGACTTTAAATTGATTAGCTTGAAACTCATGTAGTATTTGAAGTTTGGCACTTGCGTTCTACTTGTAAAACAAAATCGAGTAGTAATATCACACCCCTAGTTGTAAAGCAGTGAAAATGGGGCTATGAAACTCACCTGAGTCTTGAAGTGTTTAATTTAATAAACTCGAAATAATTAGCGGTGAATTGATGTCCAAAGACTTGAAACCTGAATGTGTTCACGACACTTGATTGTTATTAATTGTACCGGTATCCCGAAAGACTACCTTTGTAGTTGTTATACAACTATATATATATATGTCCAAATTACTACGATTTGGTTGATTGAATTGATACAAGTTACAACGACTTGTTTGATTTAATTGATACAAGTTACAACGACTTGTTTGAGTGAATTTATACAAGTTACAACGACTTGTTTGATTCTGAAGTATGTTTTGAAAACGTGTACGGCCCGTTGGTGATTTAGTTGAAATAATAATAATTCTAAAATGTTGACTTTGCTACAGTACTGCTACAGTAAATTTGACTTTTTTTTTTTGAACAGTAACTTTGACTTCAAAATTCTGGTTTTTCTGTGTTTTGCGACACAACATGCGACACAAAGATTTGACATGCGACACAATGGTTGTGTCGCAGACGTCATGCGACACAAGGATACGACACAGGGACTGTGTCGCATCGAATACGAAATGCTAATTTAATAGCGACATAGTGGTTGTGTCGTATAGAAGTACGACATAGTTTGCGACATAGAGTGCGACACAATATTGTGTCGCATGAGTTACGACACTAAAGGATTTATACGACACAAGGTGCGACATAAAGGGCAAAATACGACACAACATGCGACACAAGGCTTGTGTCGCATGGATGAACACCAGCCCAGAAAGTCCGGCTGTTCGCGATTTTTCCGGCCAAAACTCAATTTAAACTCGTTTTTAAGCTATAAAACTGTGTTCTAATCTTTGTAATGGACATATATAAGTTGTGTAAACATCAAAACATCAAAATATTACATAAAACTAAACAAATCTAAGTTTTTAGAAATTTCCTTACAAATGCAAATCGAAGAAGATGGAGGCCGAAAACGATGGTAGAGCTTTTGTTAATCTTGTTCCTCACTTGATGGTGGTTCCGAAAATGTAAGTTTTGTTGTCGGATTTGATGATTCCGAAATTTTGTATGAATTTGGTGAGAGTGTTTTTGGTGTGTGTGTGTCTTTGGAGAATGAAAATGAAAGAAAGAATGAAGGAGAGGTGGGGTGTAGGTGAAAGCCTCACCTCGCAGTCTCCGTCCCGTGCTCCGCGTGGTGTTCGTTTTCTCAGTCATTTAACGTTAAATATTTATTTTATTCGTTTAAATTTTCCATTTTAAATTATAAATTATTATAAAATATTTTATTGTAAAATTTTACCAGTTATCTATTTATGATATTTAAAAGGGAAATTCGTTTTATTTGTTTGCGCGTTTGTATTTTTAATCTCGTATACATTAATTGTGTAATAAAACTTGGATACGAAATATTACAATAAATGAGATTCTGAATAAAATTGAGTTATTAGATAATATTTGTATTTCTTAATAAAATTATTCACCAACGTCCGTATTTATTGTATCGAAATTCATTCGATTTGAAACTCGTACGATTTAAATAAACCGCATAATTGTGTAGATATATATTCAACAATATATATGATAATTGATACATTAATTAGCCTAACACATAACTAATTACATGTATTAAAACTTGATTAGGCACTAAATTCTAGTCCTAAATTGACGGTTGTCACACAAACATATACCACTACTCATACCCTTAAACCTCACCAAACACTACCACCCGTTGAATGTCTTGAGATAGTTAGCACCGTCCTCACCTAAGTGGTGGAGATCCGATTCTCGACCAAGCTTATGACGATGAGTGCTGCATGACTGGCTTATTTGAGCGATTTCAATTATTCTAGATTATTAGGGAACCCGATACACTTTGAGTGAATTGAGTGACCACCTATAGTGAGATCGCCTAGTCATGTGTACTCCAAGATCACGAGAATTGGTAGTATGCTTGATGATAATTGCTTCTTGCTTCTGAAAGGATCATCTTATCCTTTCCCTTATTCTTAAACAGTCTTAGTCATATTAGAAGTGGTATCATTTTGAAATTATTTTGACTCACCCCTTAAAAAAAACTCATTTTAAATGTTTTTCTAACTGAGTGTTGCTTGAGGACAAGCAACGCCTAAGTGTGGGATAACTTGATGTGACTCAAATAGTCAAGTTTTTAAGGGCAATATTCCGCACTTTTTGGACGTAACTTTAGTGAAAACATTCCAAAATGATCATTATTTACTAAATTTCACTAAAGTGGTCTAAATATAGGCGTTGCTGCAAAAATCACCTAAAACGTCCAAATAACAAGCAAATCAGGACGAATAAACGTGCACAAAATCACCCGGCCTCATTTACCTTATATAGATCACATTCTAACTTCATCATATGATAAAACAGGTAAAATCGAGACGGGAAAATCAAGAATCATGCAAATCGGATAAAGAACGGAGAAGACTGAGCAGTATCAGACCCTATAAAGTCATTTCGGCTATACTTGAGCTATACACATCCAATTTCAGTGAAGTTGGCATCATTATAAGCTTAACGGAATTACGAAACCACAGGCGAAAGAATCAGGTCAAACGGACGCATAACGAAGGAGATACGCGCGTTTTAAGCAACGAACGAAATCAGACGAACACCGTATACGGCCCTGGGAACCATATACGGCCCCACAGAGACCGTATACGGCCTACCTAACACCGTATACGGCCCTACCAAGGCCGTATACGGCCCCCTGTACCCTGTATCGTGCATCGTTTGCTTGTACGTGCTGTTTCGCGAGTTGTACGGCTGATTTTTGAGCTTTGCCTATAAATAGGAGATCACTCCTCCTCATTTCACACACCTCAATACTTTCACACATTTCTCATTCTCTCACTTTTCTTATTTCTCTCTTTTCCTTCACTTTCTCTCTCTAACTTTCTCTCTCTAGCACTACTCTTAGGAGTTAGAGGAGAAAGGTTAGGGTTGAGCTTACGGTTCGAGTCTAGAGGAAGTTTTAGCTTGGTAATCTTGTTGTAACGAGTTTTTTCAAGTTCAGACTATTTGTAATCCTCAGTATTACGCTGCTGTATTCCCGGTGATATCTAAACTTTACTTACTGTTATAATGCTTGTGCTTTATGTTATTTCAGTTTGTATTCTGCATATTGCCATGTTTATAGAGTAGTTTAATATTGTGATTGTTGAAATGTAGATATTAGGAGTAGGGATGATGTTAAATTAATGTTTCATTTATACGATTGGAAATTGTTATGCTGTGTATCTGGTTAAGCTTATCCTGAATATAGATCTAGTCTCTCATCACCCTTTCCAGACTTTCACGTGACTGTTGCCCTAGGATAGGATCTGATCAACCCTAATACTATGAATATACAGTTATCTCCAGTTACAGTATGAAACTATGAACTTTCCTTTAAAAGGCACGGTACTTCGTATAGCGTTGGAAACACCTCGTGTGGAGTACAAATACGTGGAAGCTAAGGAAATGCCATGGATTGTTTCATCGTGAATTACCTAGAAGTGATCCTTCTAGAACTGTGGTCTAGGAATCAAAGCTGTGGAAATGCTTGTTGCACTGTACACCGTTAGTACACCTAAGATCTGGAACACTGTGGAAATGCTTAAATGCCCAGTACACCGTCAGTACATCTAGGGTTTGGAACACTGTGGAAATGCCTAATTGCCCTGTACACCGTGATTATTCCTAGGGATGAACGCCTGAATGTAAAGGAGGGTCTATATTTATGATGGTTAAGTATGTGCTTCAATAGAAACAATACAGGGTATTGTCAATCATACACCTAGACATGCAAAACCCTAATCACACCAATAGTTTAACATACACAGGATACAATCAGTATTTGCTATAATGAAAGTAAATAGACGATTAGGTGTTAAGAAAGGTCAGTAAATACAATTGCGGTCTGTTGCCTTATGCCTGATCCCTAGAATATTTAGGGTGACTTTGTCTTAGTTAAGCAAAGGCTCAGGAGGGTTTGAAAACAGCCTGATCTGATCAGAATCATGATAACCTAGGATTCCAGTGACATATGTTTCTAGGGTTTCACCTGAACGTAGGGTCCTAGTGTTTACACCGAAAGTATGTCTACTCTTTATCTGGTAAATCTCCAATCAATTTTATAATGAACATCATCCCGAAACCCTAGTATCCAAGTTTCAGCAATCACATCTCTACCTGTCTGCTTAAACCCTAATTTCATTTCTCGTTATTTACTTTTCTGCATTTAGGATAATTAGAAAACCAAATCAATCCAAGATCTATCTACCTACCCCCATCCTAATTGCGACCATAATCTTTGGTGACCCGCTTTATTTCAATTCGCTCCGATTTAAGAACGGCCTCGAGTTATACTTACTGCTTGCTCCCAAGGTAGGTAGTACTTATAGTTTGAGCCCCAGCTCATATAAATTTAAAACTCACTGTCCGCCGCTTCTGTTGCTGTTGGAACAACGACCGGAGTCAAATCCGACCGACCGATAGGAGTCGCGACAACAATCTATAAAATAAAAATAATACTTAATTAACACTCAAAATAATATTCAAAATCCAATCACACAATAATAAGCTAAAATCCAAAATAAACAATGTCGTTAAACATAATCCAATGAAATCAAAGTGTCAGAAGTTCAAAGCAATGATAAAATGATGCAAAAGATGAAATCAATGCATATGATAGAGAGCAAGAAAACGCTCAGTGACATTTGCAAACACGTTATTCACTTCATGTCCCAATAGCTGAAAATTAACCAAGTGAGCACTAGCCGCAGGTTGAAGATAAACCAAGTCCCAACTGATTTCATTTATTGCCCTATTATTCACTCCCTCAGGTGCAAACATAATCTTATCATTCTCATCTAAAGTTACTTCACGGTCCGGACTAGCTTCTTCTAACTCACTCATAAATTCATAAACTGCTTCTCTAATACTCTCATGTCCAGACAACACCTGGCTCAGTTTCAAATCACTTACACTTCTTTCAATTTCCTCAAGTGCTTTCTCTTGATGAGTTGTAAATTCTAATTCAGACTCCTTGAAAATGCTTACCAGCTTTGTATATAACTCTACTATTCCAAAATAAAAGTGTTCAACTGGTGTGAGCAACCTATCCAAAACTACCAAAGCATCTAGATTAACTACAAGAAAAATAGTTAAATCAATAGTAACACTCGGGTGAATGAAACTAGGATTAGCCCTCTTTCCTTCCTCCTTAGCCAATATTTCCAACTTCTGTATCATATTCCTTAAATAGTAGGGAATGGTATTATGCACAATAACTCTATGCGGAGTAGCATCTCTCAAATGATCATCTAATTGCAACAACCGCACCAACTCTCTTAAACTAGCTACAATTTCTTTATCCACCTCAGAATCAAGATTTCCAGTTGCCATGTTCAATACTCTCAGCATCCTGTGCAGACATGCTGCCTGATTAGAAGAGTAAGGAAACGAAGATTGTACCAAAGCCTCATAAATCTTCATGTATCACTTTTTCTGAGCAGCGAAAAAGATCCCCTCTTCTTGAATCCTAATGACCAAAGATTTCCTAAAATCAGTAAGATCCTCATAAAATTGTTCTTCAAATCCAAACTCCCTTGCTACATCTGCACTATCTAACACATTCTGAATTAGGACTAATGACCAAAGAATTACTTAAAAAGATTATTTAATTCAAATAATAAAAGAAACACAATTGGTTAGATTATTTTCCTCAGAATCTGATTATCTTTTTATTGAATTGCTAATATATAGATTTTATTGTGACATAACAAATGTATCAATTATCCTTACAAGATTAATTGATTAAACACAATCAAGAAAGATATGAAGTTATTTTCAACCCGCTAACAATTCAATTTAACGTTATCCACCAGATTGTATTATAAGTTAAAACTACACCGTTTATATGATTTACTTTTGCAACTTGAATCAACAAAGTTTATAACTAATCAATAGCTATCATGTTCATTACCAATTATTAATCATAATTAACCCTAGCCTATCAAACTCAATCTATTTAGTGATAATCATCAATTAAAAGTAACAATCATCAATAATGATCAATCAATAAAGAACTCAATCATAAATTAATAGATCATCACGCTAGGTTATGATCAATAATCAATAATTAAACATGGATCATCAAGTAAACATATAAACATTCATAAAATCCAATATAAATCCGCAATTCAATAATCAAATCATCATCTGAGTATTATCATCTAAACAATTGTATTAAAAACTTAGCCAATCATTTCTAAACAGAAAATCAGAACTGAAAACGAAACCATAATCATAATCACATGAAAAGAAGAAACGTATTCGAACCGAATAATTGAAATTATGGATGAATGAACGAAAACCTTCGATTCTCTAAGCTTCAATCTTTTAAAAGTGGTCTGAAATGGTGGTAGAATGTAAAGAAAACGGCTGAGAGAGAATGAGAATTGATAGCCCTCAAAATGAAGTAAAAATAAGCTATTTAGGGTTTCTGCCGAGGCAATCCATACGCCGTATCGATTTCCATACGCCGTATGGATTGAAAAGCCCATAGATCCAACCCGCATACTCTGGCGGCCCGGCTCACTCAATCCATACGCCGTATGGACATCCATACGCCGTATGGACATCCATACGCCGTATGGATTAAAAAATGCAACTTTTCAGCTAGCCGACCTCCAATCTTCAAACTTAAAACTTTTCACCTCCTTTTCTTCAATAATGACTCGTTTTCTGCTTCTTTTCCAATTCAAGGTCCAAATAATTCCTAAATGCAAATATGAACGAATTGAGTATCTTATTCACACAATATGCATAAGAATTTAATTAAACAAGGGGGTAATTAGTACTATAATATAGCACATTTTGGCGTTCATCAAACATCCCCCACTTGAATCCTACTTGTCCTCAAGTAGACTATCGATTCTAAAACTTAAAACTTTAAATATGAATGGCAAACAAAAGTGCAAAAGGACTTACATACTACACAGCACTCGACAAACCAAATTCCTATCTTAAAATCGATTCTACCTTAAAGCTTAGCAATCAAGAAACTCTCTAAGGGAAACAACTTCTAATACATTATTATTAGACATAAAAGATAATTCACTCAGATTACCGATATTGTTGTCCACTTAAACAATCTAAAATTCAGAAATTGAGCTCAACTTATTATTATTCTAGTAGGCTTTACCCTTGATTCTCAATAGCAAAATACTCTTATACAAATAACGTGTCACAATTCTCCAAATAATGAACATCCAAATAAATCAATCATTTTTCAAACCAAGACATTGGTGACAGGTCTGTACCTCTGTACAACAGAGCGACGGAATTTGGCTTTGGTTTTTTCAATTCATGAGTCCTTTGTACTCTTTTCTTTCTTATTTTTTTTATCAAATATACTAATGCGTGCGAAACGAGTCTAGTTTAATTTATTTATAAATGGAAATACCTTATTTATACCTTTCACACAACCAGGAAAGAATACCTGATCGAATGTAAGTATAGACTTGGTAAGACCGAGTCGATCACAGGGAACGGTGATATTTATAAAAATAGAAAGTACAGATTAACTAAGAAAACAGTAAATAGGGGGCGTTTTAGTTCCGTTCGAACAGTTATTTATAAAATTTTAAATTTAAATAAAACAAACTAAATAAAAAAACTTAAATTAAAATTATAAATAACTAACAATAGATACTAATAGGAAGGAATAAGTAATTGTATAATTAACTTCACTCAGATTCATATATCCCGATTCATCACGTATTGATTATCTAATTGTGATTCTTTTATATCAATTTAATGCCAAATTCTTCAATGATACTAAATTGAATGTGAACTAGCCAACTTTCCGGGTCCAACTAATTCCTACAATCCAGGGTCCAACATGAAACATTGATCCAATGTCACAAGATGATCAGTCAATTGTGTGCTTTTCCCTAAACTGAGCATTAGACATTCACAACTCATTATAATTAACTCTATTGGTATGACTCAACAATACCCAATAATTACTTATTGTCTCGTTCATTTTAAAGTAGATAATTATCGTTTACTCAACCTATCAAACTCAATCTATTTAGCAATAGTCAAAACCCTAAAATAGTGACTATCAATAATCAATAATCTTAAAGGAACTCAATCTCATTAATCTTATTAACCACGTTGAGCAACAATAACTACTAGTTACCAATAAACAAGGATCCACAAGTAATATAATCGTTTTCAATTAAATAACTTATTCAATACGCAATTATAATCGTTCAATAATCATAATCCAAGTTAAATCAATTACACAATCACTCTAATATTCAACTCATCATACAAACAGTAAATATCAGATTATTCAAGATCAAAATCATCAATGAAATTGAATAAAAGAAATTATACCGAATATAAAAGACGAATCACGAATAATCAACACGAACTATCCTCAATCTTAACTCCACGTGCCTCCAAAATGCTAAATTTATTCGTAACTATACCCTAAACTACGAAAATATTCGAATGTAAACAAACCCTAGCTGAACTCTCTGTTTTTGTGGTTTTTACGCGTTTTTATACTTCCTGTGTTTTTTATCCATTCGGCGTATGGATTGATTTTAAGCCCGGCCCAAGTCCACGTAACAGTGGGCCTCCACCGCTGCATCCATACGGCGTATGGAATTCCATACGGCGTATGGATGGGTTTTTCAGCCGATTTCATCATTTTTCTTCTTTTATTCTTTTCTTCAACTTCGGCTTTGCTTTATTCTTCAAAAGTGCGTCATTTAACTCGATTATTGACTGTTTTCTGTTCCTTTCTTCATAACGCTCCATTTCCACATCTAATTGCAAATATGAACGAAAACAATATCTATTATTAAATAAATGCAATAGAAACATCCAAGAATCGGGGTAAAATACTACTTAAATATAGTACTTTTGAGCATTTATCATATACTGACGGGAACCAGGTCTGTACTTTCGTACAACAGAGGAGTCAACACCCAGTATATTCCCAAATGAAGATAACTAGGATCCCAAAATTATGGATTATAACACGCTATCATATAAGAATTAAGACTAAAATCATACCTTGCTAAAGATCCTCTTAAGATAAATCCCTACTTTAAGTATTACATTTCTTAATAGCTCAATAATCCTTCAAATAGATTGCCTATCGATACATCACATAATGAACTATCTAATATTTAAAAATTAGATTCATTTCATCCATTTAATTCCCAAAATATGTTACAAGATTCGCTAAACTTTACATAGAATACAATTTTAAAAGAAAAATTTTAGGCTGAAAAATGATTAACACGTAGAATGCCCTTCAACTTTAAATTTTTGCCAATATCTACCATTCATATCTTAAGGACAAAAAGACTTCTTTTCCCCCATCCCCCACTAAAAAGTATGCAATGTCCTCATTGCAAAAGAAAACAAAAATAAAGGGAATAGAAAAGAAGTGAAACAGAAACTCCCCTGATCTTAGAAGAAAACTTATGGGCCGATATGCTTCAAAACTATACAACAGCACACTTCCGTAGGCAACACGGTTGCATTTAGCGCATGCAACAAGCCTTTAAACCTTTCAGCATCCTGAGTGGACGAGTTGTAGTCTCGTGAGGGTTTCCAGGGAACACATCCACAAAGTTCAAGCCTGCAAATAAAAACAAGAAAAACAAAGTAACGGGTTATCTCCCGAAAGCGCTTTTGTTTATCACGTCGGTAAGCTCGACACTCTACACCAAATCTTAACTCAAATTCATCTCCAAATCAAGCTTGGAGTCCCTTACATCACCATAGTACTTCTTCAACCGACTTCCATTTACCTTGAAGGTTTTTCCAGAATGTCCTTGCAGATCAACAGCACCAAAAGGATAAACTTTCTCAACCACAAAGGGTCCTGTCCAGCGTGTCTTCAACTTACCTGGAAATAGATGTAACCTAGAACTATACAATAGAACTTTATCACCTTTCTCAAATGTATGATTCGACTTAAGACGAGCATCATGCCATTTCTTTGTTCGCTCCTTGAACAGGCGTGAATTGTCATAGGCATTCACCCTTAACTCATCCAACTCATTTAGCTGTGCCATTCTCTCTTTTCCAGCTAACTGATCATCAAGATTGCACTGCTTTAGAGCCCAGTATGCCTTATGCTCCAACTCAAAAGGCAAGTGACAAGCCTTCCCATAAACAAGACGATAAGGTGTTGTTCCAATTGATGACTTAAAAGCTGTTCGTGCCGCCCATAACGCATCATCCAACTTATACGACCAATTCTTAGGGTTTCCTTCAACTGAACGTTCTAAAATACGCTTCAACCCTCTATTTGTCACTTCCACTTGACCACTTGTCTGTGGATGATAAGCAGTCGAAAACTTGTGGTTTACTCCGTACTTCCGCAGCACTTTTTCCAATTGAGCATTTGTGAAATGCGTCCCCCGATCACTAATCAAAGCTTTCGGTGCTCCAAAACGCGAAAACAACTGCTTAAGAAAATTCACCACAACTCTAGCATCATTTGTGGGTAATGCTTTTGCTTCGGCGCACTTAGAAACATAATCCACATCCACAATGATGTATTTATTTTCATTGCTAGGTGGAAACGGGCCCATAAAATCTATCCCCCAGACATCAAAAATCTCACTTACTATTATTGGATTTTGCAACATTTCATCTCTCTTAGAAATTCTCCCAGTACGTTGACATGCATCACACTCCTTCACATACTTGAATGCGTCCTTATAAACTGTTGGCCAGTAAAAACCTGCCTCAAATACCTTTCTTGCAGTATAATTTGGACCATTATGTCCTCCAGGCGGACCATCATGACAATGCTCTAAAATTATATCGCATTCCTCCCCAGCTACACACCTTCGAACAATTCCATCAGCACACTGTCTGAACTAGTACGGGTCTTCCCAGAAGTAATATCGTAAAGATGAGAAAAATCTCTTTCTTTGGTTGAAATCCAATCCAGACGGAAGAGTGTTTGTAACTAGGAAGTTTGCAATATCGGCGAACCATGGAAATTCATTCAAAATTGCCTTCAACAAGCTTTCATCAGGAAATTTATCCCGATTTTCCGATTCATCCAACTTATCCAATTCTGGATTTTCCAATCTTGATAAATGATCGGCAGCTAGATTCTCCGCTCCTTTCTTATCTCGAATCTCTATATCAAACTCTTGTAACAACAAAATCCATCGCAGCAACCTTGGCTTCGCATCTTGCTTGTTAAACAAATATCGCAATGCAGAATGATCGGTAAAAACTTCCATTTTTGACAAAACCAAATAAGAGTGAAATTTGTCAAACGCAAAAACAACAACGAGCAATTCCTTCTCAGTCGTAGTGTAATTCTCTTGTGAGTTTGTCAAAGTCTTGCTTGCGTAATAGATTGGTTGAAACTACTTATCAACCCTTTGTCCTAAAACTGCTCCAACCGCATAGTCGCTAGCATCACACATCAATTCAAATGGGAGATTCCAATTTGGACTAATTATAATTGGCGCGGATACCAACTTTTCCTTTAAAAGATTGAACGCATCTTGACATTCCTTTGAAAACTCAAACTTAGCCTCTTTCTCCAGTAGTTCATCGGACGCGCTATCTTTGGAAAATCCTTGATGAATCTTCTATAAAACCCAGCATGTCCTAGGAAACTTCGTATTCCTTTAACATTTATCGGAGGTGGCAGCTTTGCGATGGCCTCAATCTTGGCTTGATCTACTTCAATCCCAACAAACGGTCAGTGCGAAGGTTCAATACTTAGCCGAACGTTAGCGAAGCTAGATTCTCATAGCGGGGCGCTTCGAGTTAGCGAAGCGCTGTAGTAGGGCCGAAGCCTTACTAAGAAGGGCTATAATGCTGAGCCAAGGACGCTCCGCCTTATCTATAGAAGCAGTCAACTGACTTCTGAACGAATTCGCTCCTTGGTTTGGTAATGGCTTAATCTATAGATAGAAAGCCCTATGATGGGAAACTACCACGTTAGGTTTGGAGAGAGATAGGACCGGTTATATAATAGGGGGAGCAGATGCAAGCTTTTTCTTTCAATAGCCGGCCAAATGACTACACTTGAAATCTTGTGTCCTAGCACTACTCCTTCACGTACCATAAAATGGCACTTCTCCCAATTCAACACCAGATTCGAACTCTCGCATCTCTTCAACATCTTCTTCAGATTTGCTAAGCATTCATCAAACGAATTTCCGAACACGGAGAAATCGTCCATGAATATCTCCATACTATCCTCCACCATGTCATCGAAAATTGCCATCATGCACCGCTGAAATGTTGCGGGTGCATTGCACAGACCGAAAGGCATCCTTCGATAAGCAAAAGTTCCGAATCGGCATGTGAATGTGGTTTTGTCTTGATCATTTGCATCTATCAGAATTTGGAAGTACCCGGAAAAACCATCTAAAAAGCAATAGTATTCTTTTCCAGCTAGACGTTCGAGCATTTGATCGATGAACGGCAAAGGAAAGTGATCCTTGCATGTAGCATCATTCAACTTCCTATAATCGATACAGACCCTCCATCCGGTGACAGTTCATGTGGGGATTAATTCATTCTTCTTATTAGCAACCACTGTCATACCTCCTTTCTTGGGCACAACATGAATGGGGCTAACCCATGGACTATCAGAAATTGGGTATATCAACCCAGAGTGAAGCAACTTAATTATATCCTTCCTCGCTACATCCGTAACCTTTGGATTCAGCCGTCTCAATGGTTGCACAACTGGTTTGAAATCAGATTCCATGAGAATCTTGTGAGTGCAGTAAGAGGGGCTTATTCCCTTGATATCATTAATCGTCCACGCTATAGCATGCTTATGCTCCTTCAGAACCTTCAATAAACTTTCTTTCTCGTTTGCTGATTGCTGAGATGAAATGATAACTGGCAAGTCCGACTCTCCTTGCAAGTATGCATATTCCAAATGGGTCGGTAAATCCTTTAATTCTAACTTTGGTGGTTCTTCAAACGAAGATTTTACAGCCAAAACCTCTTCTCTTGAACAAGGAATCCCATGCATAGTGATGCGAGTCTCTTTCTTAATTAAAATACCATCAGTCAAGACCGACTCTTCGCTCTCCATCAGCTTATTTTTATCTCTCTAATTCCTCATCACTTGTGATTTCTAGTTCCTCAAGCAACTTATCGAATTCTTCGATATCACGGATTGCTTCTAGACTTCCCGTCCATCCTTCAAGAATCATGGGATCAAAATCTTCATCTTCCATGAGACTTTGTAGGAATTCCTCATCATCAGACATTTCTCTAGCACTCACAAAGTAACAAGTATCATCAACTGCAGCAGGATATTGCATTGACTTGTTAACATCAAATACTACTTCATCATCTCCTACCCTCAGAGTGATCTTTCTATCAAAAACATCAATCAATGCCCTTGTAGTGGCTAGAAAAGGTCTTCCCAAGATGATAGGTACCTTTGAATCTTCTACCATGTCAAGAATCACGAAATCGCAAGGAAAAACAAACTTATCTACCTTGAACAACACATTCTCAATCATTCCTTTAGGATATTGACCTGAACGATCCGCTAACTCAATGCACATTCTAATTGGCTTTGGTTCCCCTAACTTAAGTATAGCATACATAGTATAAGGCATTATTGATATGCTTGCTCCTAAGTCAGCCAGTGCATGAGTTATATCCAAACTTCCAATAAGACAAGGAAGAGTGATACTCCTAGGGTCTTTCATCTTCGGCGGAAGTTTGTTTTGTATCACCGCTGAGCATCTCTCGTTCATTGTCACCGTGGTAGCCTCCATTAGCTTGCTCTTGTTGGTCAAAAGTTCCTTCAAATACTTTGCCTACTTGGGCATTTGAGCAATGGCTTCTATAAACGGAATGTTAATGTGGAGTTGCTTCAGAATCTCTATAAACTGGTGGTATTGAGCATCATCCTTCCCTCTTTTCAAAGTTGCTGGATAAGGTGGTGGCGGTGCATGATCCTTTGCATATCGCTTATCTTTAGCAATTCTATCAGCCTCAGTGTCCACCTTAGGACCTTCAACAACTTCTACTTCCTTCTCTTTCTTAGGTACGGGTTGAGAAACAAGTTTCTTCTTGACAACCAGATCTTCATGAATCAGTCCACTTCTGGTGATCACAGCTTTCTCCTGATCACGTGGGTTGGTTTCAGTGTATCCATGGAGAGTTCCAGGAAATCTCTCTTGAAGAACTTTAGCAATGTTGAAAATATTCCCTTCAATCTGCTTGATTGCAGCCCCTTGATTTCTTAATGCTGCATCAGTGGCATCCATCCTTTGTCCAGAATTGGCAATGAATTTCTCATTGGTGGTGAGAAACTTTCCCATCATCTCTTCTAAGTTGGTTTGTTTATCGTAAGATGGTGCAGTCTGTTGCTCCTTGGTGTAAAATCCTGGTTGATTTTGGCGAAACTGACGACCTCCATCTTGGTATGGTCTTCTGAAGAATGTTCCACCACCCTGAAGATATGGTGCTTGAGCTTCCCCAAACTTAACTTCCTCGATCACTTCTCCCGTTCCCATCTCAGGGCAATCCTTCACTAAATGGGTTCCTCCACAGTTGTCACATCCTACTTGGATAGCATGAACAGTCTCCGTGACCTTCTTTATATCTCTACCCATGCTGTCTAGCTTAGCAGTGATGGCTGCAAGCCCATCTTCATTATCCACTGTCCTCTTCCTTTTAGAGGTACCATCATCCCATAGCTGAGAGTGCTTTGCTTGGTCACGAATGGCAGCTAAAGCATCCCGAGGAATCTTTTTAGGAATAGGCCCTTGTGCATCCAGTTGCTGTCTCGTGGCACGATCCACACCCTTGTAGAAGATACTCATGATTTGCTGATTGTTAAGGTCGTGTTGCGGGCACTTATGCATTAGGTCCTTATATCTCTTCCAAGCTTGGTGTAGCGACTCATCAATTTCTTGCTTGAAGTTCCTAATCTCGTCAATCATCTTCGAAGTTTTGGAAGGAGGGCAATACATCTTAAGAAACTTCGTGCGAAGGTCTTCCCATGTCGTGATGGATCCAACCGGCTCGTTTTGAATCCATCTTTTAGCGGCTCCCTTGAGTGTGATAGGGAATACTCGGAGCATGACTTGATCGCGTGTAATGTTGGGAACATTGAACATATCGGCTATCTCCACGATCTTCTCCACATGATCGTTAGTGTCGTCCCTTTCTTCTCCTCGAAAAGGATTCTCCCTAAGCTCCTTGAAGAACTGTCCTTTGATTTCAAACTCTACATCTTGCCGCCTTACTACTCCAATGCCTCGGTCATTACGCATTCGACTCGAATACTCCTCGAGAGTTATATTGGCGATATCGTCTTCAATTATGCTGTCCGGTTCTGACTGATCTCTAAAAAGGAATTTTAGGTACTCTCCGAAATCGCTTTCTAGATACGAATGGTAATTTCTGGTTCGCGGGGTGAAAAGGTTATTAGTAAAAATCACGAAATCGTCGACAAGAAAAGTGTTGATTAATGGTGAGTTCAGTGGTGCGGAGGCGGCGCGTCTTCTTTGATGAAATATATGTTCAGGTTTTCAAAAGGGTCGGTTGGGTCTGGAACTGTTGTTCGGGTCATAAACTCCTGCAATGAACTTTTCAACTCAGTAGAACAGGCTACCAAAATATCTCAGCTCAACTATTTATTCTGACTTAAATTAAAGAAGAAGAAAAAGAATGAATTTACAAAACCTTAAACAAAAACACAAATAAACTAACAAGCTAAAAGAAAAATAAATCACAAATAGATAATTAAACAATGAAACAACTCCAATTTATTTAATCAAAACGAAACCGCTCCCCGGCAGCGGCGCCAAAAACTTGATGCCGTGTAAACAGAGCTTTATTTTAAAATGGAAATTACCTTACTAACTATACACAACTCAGGCAAGAATACATGGTCATATAATAGTATAGTATGATAAGTCCGAGTCGAACACAGGGAACGGATGTTAATGAAATAAATTGGAAATTTATACAAATAATGAAAGCAGTAAATAATGGTAGCGTTTTAGTTCCAATCGAACAATTGGCAAACAATTATGAAAAATGATTTATTAAATAAAAATTAAGTAGAAAATAAAGAAATGATAAAAGAATTACTTAAAAAGATTATTTAATTCAAATAATAAAAGAAACACAATTTTTTAGATTATTTTCCTCAGAATCTGATTATCATTTTATTGAATTGCTAATATATAGATTTTATTGTGACATAACAAATGTATCAATTATCCTTACAAGATTAATTGATTAAACACAATCAAGAAAGATATGAAGTTGTTTTCAACCCGCTAACAGTTCAATTTAACGTTATCCACCATATTGTATTATGAGTTAAAACTACACCGTTTATATGATTTACTTTTGCAACTTGAATCAACAAAGTTTATAACTAATCAATAGCTATCATGTTCATTACCAATTATTAATCATAATTAACCCTAGCCTATCAAACTCAATCTATTTAGTGATAATCATTAATTAAAAGTAACAATCATCAATAATGATCAATCAATAAAGAACTCAATCATAAATTAATAGATCATCACGCTAGGTTATCATCAATAATCAATAATTAAACATGGATCATCAAGTAAACATATAAACATTCATAAAATCCAATATAAATCCGCAATTCAATAATCAAATCATCATCTGAGTATTATCATCTAAACAATTGTATTAAAAACTTAGCCAATCATTTCTAAACAGAAAATCAGAACTGAAAACGAAACCATAATCATAATCACATGAAAAGAAGAAACGTATTCGAACCGAATAATTGAAATTATGGATGAATGAACGAAAACCTTCGATTCTCTAAGCTTCAATCTTTTAAAAGTGGTCTGAAATGGTGGTAGAATGTAAAGAAAACGGCTGAGAGAGAATGAGAATTGATAGCCTTCAAAATGAAGTGAAAATAAGTTTTTTAGGTTTTCTGCCGAGGCAATCCATACGCCGTATGGATTTCCATACGCCGTATGGATTGAAAAGCCCATGGATCCAACCCGCATACTCTGGCGGCCCGGCTCACTCAATCCATACGCCGTATGGATTAAAAAATGCAACTTTTTAGCAAGCCGACCTCCAATCTTCAAACTTAAAACTTTTCACCTCCTTTTCTTCAATAATGACTCGTTTTCTGCTTCTTTTCCAATTCAAGGTCCAAATAATTCCTAAATGCAAATATGAACGAATTGAGTATCTTATTCACACAAAATGCATAAGAATTTAATTAAACAAGGGGGTAATTAGCACTATAAAATAGCACATTTTGGCATTCATCAAGGCCACCAAGGATGCAAGAGTACAAGTCCACAAGCATGCACGTACAAGCAAACGAAGCAAAACGAGAACACACGCGGGGGGGAGGGGGGGCTGAGGCCGTACACGGCCTAGACAGGGCCGTACATGGCTTGTTTAGGGCCGTACACGGCCTGTCTAGGGCCGTACACGGCTATAGGTAGGCCGTGTGCTGCCCGGTGTGCTTTCTTCGACTTTTCGCGTTGCTTCGGAAGGCCGTATCTTCTTCGTTTCACGTCTGTTTGACTTGATTCTTTCGCCTACGGTCTCATAATTCTGTTACGCTTCTAATGATGCCAATTTGGTAAGAATTGGAGGTGTAGAGCCCAGGCGTGTCCAGAATACATCTCGTAGTCTTCCGTGGTCTTGTTTTTTGAGCATCTCGCTCATCCTTTATCTAATCTGAGCAATCCTTATATCCACGCTCTTGTAATCTCCATGGCTACAAAATAAGACTATTGTGAGGCCCTAGTATGGAGTTTACAGTAGAATTAGGGTTAGGCTCAATATGGTGCCTATTTAGGTTAGTTTTCCGTCCTTTTTGCTTGATTTTCTAAAGACCGGCAAGTTTATACCTTTCTAACAAAAGTTGGTTAATAATGATGATTTTAAGATATTTTTTTTAGAAAAGAGCTAAATATGGGACAAATAATGCATGGAAAAACGTGACTTTTTACAATACATCAAATATCCCATACTTAAGCTTTTGCTTGTCCTCAAGCAAACCTCATTTGGACGATAATTTTTGAAAAATTGTTTTGGATGCTTAGAGTATCTTCCACAGAAAGTCACTTTCTTCAATATAAATAAATATTTTCAGAAAGTAAGCATCACCACAAATTAACTATACTTAAACATAAAATCGATCAACCCTTTTTGGCATACTTTGCAACTCTCGAGACGTAGATGTACATGACTGGGCGATTCTCAAAAGTGGGTCACTCAATTCACTCAAAGTGTATCGGGTTACCTATAATCTAATAGAATGAAATCGCTCATTGCCAGTCATGCAGTGCTTATCGTCATAGGCTTGGTCGAGAATCGAATCTCCACCACTCCTTTGAGAACGGTGCTAATTATACCAAGGCATTTTGATCGGGTTGTGTGAATAAGGGTAAGGTGGGTATGGATAAGGGTAGCTTGGTAAATGGTTTGAGGGTTTTTGGAACTTCAGACTCAGAATTTTCAAAGATCAAAGCAAGTTTAACTTGAGATAACCACTAGAGTATACTCATCTCCTAGAGGAATAATCTCTTATTTTGATGTTTCTTTTGAGATCTATCGGATTTTCCTTCTTTGGAGAGTAGTCTCTTTATTTGAGGTCTTCTGGGAGTTCTCCAATGTTTACTTTTTCTTTTCTTTTTTTTTTCTTTTCATGACCTTGGAGATTGATAACGTCAAATAAGTACTATATTTATATACTGTTTTACCCCTATTTCTATATAGTTTTATTACATTTATATGATAAAAGATACTTATTTCGTTCATATTTACAAAATGAGAAAAAAAAATAGCTTAAACTAGAAAAAGAAAGAAAAAATATAGCTTAAATCACAATTTTTGGAAAATCACGGAGTATCTCAGAAAGGACATTTACCTGCTATAAACGATAAGTATTTATTTTCTTTAGTTTTATTAAATTTACTGTTGGGTTTTGAGCTTAATCGACTAAGTGTGGAAAAGTTAAAGTGTCAGCCACTGTTAGAGTTAAAGACTGCCACTGTTAGAAGAGTTTTTCATACATAAACCCTAGACATCACCCCATAACATAAGCTAACGAAATCATAGCAAGCACTACTCTCCATTACTGATTAAACCCTATCTTTTATTTACTGCTTCGTTTATTTACGGTTTTATTAGTTTAGTTTAAACGGACCTAAAACCAAATCAAAACTCTTTTCAAAAACCCATCGCTAAATTGAATAGTTTGTCTTGACAACTCCGCTTCACAATACGATTGATCTTAAGAACGACCCTGAGTTATACTTACCTCTGTAAGTAGAATTTAGGTCCCCAGCTCTATAAATTTAAAACTCACCTACCGTTACGGCTGCTGCGCGAATGACCGTTGCAGCTGTAACAAGGAGGTAGTTGAGATAGAGGATATCACTGAACAAGAAGTCAGAAAGGTTGAGAATGTTAATGTGAGACCTGAGAATCATATTCTCATTGATGAACTGAATGAAAATAAGGGTAAGGATAAGTCAAAAGTTGTTTTAAAATCCAAAACTTTGAAAACTGAACTTAAATTAGGCAAAGTTTCAAAACAGATTTCGAAGTCTAACTCTTCAGTTAAGTCACAGTCTCCTGTGATGATTCTGAAAAGAAATAACTCAGATGAAAAACCTTCAACATCAACCGTCTCAACCTCTCAAGCATCAGCTTGTACACATCGGTGTGCATGCTCTGTGAATACTTCAGACTGAACTTCATCCTCTAACTCAGTCAGAAGTATGTCTCCACCTTTACAGCAGTTTGTAAAGCATCGTTCTTGTTTCTATTGCAAGAGACAAGGACATTTAATTCGCGACTGTCCCAAGCTCTCTCATCAAAGATTTGGGAGAAGTATGCCAAGAACTTCATTGTATAGAAATTCTTTTTCAAAACCTGTTTCAAGGCATACCTCATCCTCTCCCAAACCTGTCAGAAACCCAAATAACATTGTGCAACGATGATGTGTGCTAACTATAGACAATTATAACCACAAGTTTTAAATTAAGGAAATACTAAATAATACTATCACACAATTCAGGCAAGTCTTAACATGTTCGTATAATATAGCTTTATAAGTAAGTCCAAGTTCGAACACAGGGAACATGATTCTAATTTTATAACTAATTATCTATTTACTCCTAATTACAACTATTTACAATTATTAACAATAATAATACAAATAAAGGATCCAATGTACAATAATATACAAGATAAGGGGGACGTTTTAGTTCCGAACGAACATATTTATAATTGATACAGATTCTAATAGATAAGTTTCAGGAACAACTTAAGAATACTCAATTGGATAGAAGATTATAATTATTCAAACTATTATTTATTAAACTTATTATATTTACTTATGTCTATTTGCTTGTTGGCTATTATTATTGGTGAATTACTAACGTAGAAAATTACTTAAGCTTAAACTAATCTTCATCATAGCAACTGTTGATGCAATTTGTGTGTCTGTCAGTTGGTCTAGCTCGTAGTTCGTTTTGTTATTAGTTTTGAGTTTCCTGACTCCTGCGACGTTGTCTGTAACGTCGCAGGTGCGACGTCAGGTTTTGGGCCTGCGACGTAGTCAACGTCGCATGGGCTTGGGCCTACGACGTCGTGTGCGACGTCGCAAGTGTCAGTTTTTGTATAAAAATGTTTTTACGTTTTCTGTTTAGGGTTGACGAAACCCTACACGCCAATCAGTCGAAATCTCTGTAAAAGCTAGTCGATTATTATCAATATACAACGTTTTGCTTGATTATCATGGCGTATTGATTATTCGTGTGTTTAGTTAATAACTTAATTGTTGATTCCGCAAACGATTGAGTGACTCGTTCCGTTTAGATCCTAGCAAAGGGACTAACAACTGGTATCAGAGCCAGGTTCAGGAACTGCTGAGTCCGGTGCGTAGATCTTGAGATAATCGGTTGATATGTAGAAGAAGTCAGATTGAACATGTTTGGCTGGGCTCGGGTATCAGTTGATGAGTTTGATTCAACGATTGGGCGGATCTTCTGGAGGAACCGATTGAGAATTTTCAAGTGGATTAGAGGCGGATAATCATGTAAGTCCTGATGAGCTTTCGAGATATTGTTGAGAGTGTCGGGAACTCTTGGGAGTTTGAAACCGAGGGAAGTGTCGAAGCTAGTGGGAGTTTGGCAACTAGTGGAAGTCTTGAGATGGTTGTGCGATTGATGGATCTCGAGTTTCTACGGGTTTAGTGTGCGGATTCCGGCAATACTAGAGCGTTTTGGACCAATTGATAGGTATTCTACAAGCTCATGCAATGGAATTGAAGAAGAAAGAATGCAAGTCAAGTGGAGCTGTACAAAATCCCACAATTTATGGTGGACAAGTCAATACTAGCAAGAGTTATGGTGGAGTGGCATTTATAACGGATACCAATTCATCTTCTGCTTCTTCTGGAAGTCAACATACAGCTTATCTTTCTGGTACATCTCAAGGAAATCAACAACAGGCTCCAGTCTCACCAGCAATACAAGAGCAAGCTGCTATTTATACAGCTTTTCTGAGCTCTTACAAAGATTTGGTTACTCAACCAAACACAACTTTGGAGCTGATCAAGGAGGATTACGGACAACTGGATGACGATGATCTAGAACAAATGGAGTTGAACTGGAACATTACTTTGATAACAAGAAGGGTTCAAAAATTCTTGCAACGGACTGGACGCAAGAGTTTAGAAGGCAATGGGAAGTCAGGATTTGGTTTTGATAAAAGCAAGGTCCGATGTTATAACTGCCAAAATTTGGGTCATTTCGCTAGGGAATGCGAGAAACCCAAAATGCCACCATCGGGTCTTACTCAGCCTGATCCTCCAAAAGCGAAAGAAGAGGTCAAGACGTTAGCTGTGGACAATGCTTTGGTCGTTTTTGAGCCAACTACTCATGACTGGAATGCGGAGGCAGCAAAATTTCAACAATGTCTGATGGCTCACATTACACCTGAGGTACAAAATGAACCAAATGAACATTTAAACTGTATCTCATGCATTAATCTAACTGAATCTCTAAAGGGTTTTCAAAAGGACAACCAAGAGTTGCAAGACAAAGTTGCAAAACTTAATGAGTCAAATAGGTTTTTGAAAGAAAATGAAAAACTTTATGAAAAACATATTGAAGCTCATAAGTTAGATACTCAAACTTATAAAGCGAAAGTTTTTAGTCAACAGGATGCAATTAAAAGTTATCTTACTGAAATTGAACTGTTAAACAAAGAGCTCTCTGACTTAAAAAATGAGTATGGAAATTATCAAGATAAAATCTTGGGTTCATCTTCTGCAACAATGATCTTTAATGAAATTGTTAGCAATCATAAGCAAGATAGAAAGAGTAAGGGAGGAAAAGGATTAGGTTTTGTTGAAATAGCACCTCCTACTACTTATACTCCTTTACCTGTTAAGGAAAGCCCTGATGAGATTCCTGTTGATTATGCTAAGTTATTGGGTATCAAGGGTAAAGTGGCTAAAACTAACAAACCGGAGAAGGAGAAAACCAAGAGGCCAGAGTATCCCTGTCCTAAGTTTGTTAAGCCAATGAATGAATCTCCTGTTAGTGTTAAGGAGATTGTTGAGCAAAAGAATGAATCTTCAATATGTTTTGAGGAGATCGTTGAGATTGAGGACATTACGGATCAGGAGTATCCTGAAGTTAAGAAAGTTGAAGTTAAACCTGAAAAAGTGGTTTCAAAAGTTGAACCTGAAATTAAGGTCCAACCAAATAAGGGAAAAACCAAGGTTTTAAATTCGAAACAACTAACTTTACAGTCACCTGTAAAGATTTTGCAACATAAAGTAGTGAATGAAAAAGTTTCGTATGATAAACCTTCAACTTCAACCTCTCAACCAAAACAAACATTTTCTAAGACGTGTACGCAATGTTCATGTTCTAGAAATGTTTCTCCACCTCCTGCGGTAATTCCTCAGCCTCAACCATTTGTTGAGACTCGTTCTTGTTTCTACTGCAAGAGACAAGGACATTTAATTCGTGAATGTCCCAAGCTGTCAAATCAGCGCTATGTGAGAGATGCCTAGGACATCTATTTATAGAAATTCCTTTTCAAAATCCCCACCTAGGCGTTACTCAAACTCTCCAAAGCCTGTCTTGAAGCCAAGTAATGTTGAGCAAAAACCTTTGCCAATTCAAAAGCCCAACATTACTTCTAATATCAATTCCGAACCTTCTAAAGTTTGGAAACGAAAAGAGTCTGATGTTGACTCTTCAGTCATCAACAATAACACATCAGATAAAAATTTTAATTTGTTTAAAGATAAAATCCTATCTGACGTGCTTATTGTTGATGACCATGGAAGACCTAAGTCTGTAAAGGCTTGGGTCTCCGTTTCTCACTAATCTCTTTCTTTTTATGTGTTGTAGCAGTCGGAACGTGTGAAAGATAGCTTATGGTATATGGATAGTGGCTGCTCGCGACACATGACTGGCGATGTGTCTCTTCTGACGAATATTAAACCATACTCGGGAGGATACGTTGCTTTTGCGGGAGATTCAGGGGGAACTATTTCAGGAAAGGGAACGCTAACAAATGGAAAAGTTAGCTTTGAGAATGTGAATTATGTGGCAGAACTGACTCACAACTTGCTGAGCGTATCACAAGTTTGTGATAAGGATTACACCACGTCATTCACAAAGACTGAATGTGTAATATTGAAGCCTGGGTATGTCATTCCTGAGGAATGGGTATTGATGCGTGCACCCAGAAAGAATGACACCTATGTGATGAACATGCGAACTGTGGAGACTACCAGTGACTATACTTGTCTCCTTTCAAAGGCTTCTGAAAAGGAATCACTCCTTTGGCACAGACGGATGGGACATATTCATTTCCGTAAAATGAATTTTCTGATTAATAATGATTTAGTGAGGGGAGTTCCAAAACAGTCATTTGCCTTAAAAGATGACTGCATTTCATGTCACAAGGGAAAACTCCACAAGAAGTCCTATAAATCTAAGGTTGTGAATTCTATTGCTGCTCCGTTGGAACTACTGCATATGGATCTATTCGGTCCAGTTTCTACTAAGAGCATCGGTGGTCGGTCTTACTGCTTGGTGGTTACTGATGACTACTCAAGGTTTTCATGGGTTTATTTTTTGACCACAAAGGGGGAGACTCCTGATATTCTGGTGTATTTGTTGGATAAGTTGGCAAATCTGTGCAACTTAAAGGTGAAAAGGATACGAAGCGACAATGGAACTGAATTCAAGAACTCAACTCTCGAATTGTTTTGTGCTACAAGAGGTATTGAGCATCAATTTAGTGCTCCGAGGACTCCACAACAGAATGGAGTTGCAGAAAGAAAGAACAGGACAATCATCAAGACAGCTCGGACTATGTTAGCTGACTCCAAGTTACCAGTCATCTTCTGGGCTGAGGCAGTTAATTCTGCCTGTTATGTTCTCAACAGAGTGCTCACGGTTAAGAAAAAGAACAAGACGTGTTATGAACTTTTCAATAACCGTAAGCCAAATCTGCAGTTTTTAGAACCATTTGGGTGTCCATGCATGATCATGATTACAAAAGATAAGGTCTCTAAGTTTGGTGATAAAGCCGTTGAAGGGATTTTTCTTGGATATTCAGTCAATTCTCCGAACAAAAGAGTCTACAACAAATCAACGAATCAGATTGAGGAACATTTTGAGGTGAAATGTTTAAGGTATACGGAACCTCCTCAAGGAACGGGTCCGGATTGGTTTTTCAACTATGGAAACCTCTTCAACTCTTTCAATATTCCAGAAGAGGATGATACGGAAGAATTGGTTTCCATGCTTGATGGACTTGATCTTACTCAAGATACACCTGTTAATAAACCATCCGACCCATCTCCTAATGCAACACCCGCACCTCCAC
Source organism: Helichrysum umbraculigerum (assembly GCA_949592205.1). Taxonomy (NCBI): domain Eukaryota; kingdom Viridiplantae; phylum Streptophyta; class Magnoliopsida; order Asterales; family Asteraceae; genus Helichrysum; species Helichrysum umbraculigerum. The sequence continues at coordinate 162,474,938 of CATIUR010000004.1, read as the reverse complement.
CAACTAATCCTACACCTTCACCAACAACACCCACACCACCACAAACAACAACCACACCACCACCATCAACACCTACTCCATCACCCACAGCACCCTCATCGGATGTTCCGTCTACTTCCAAGTACATCTACACAAAGGAGCTTCCATATGACCCAAATATGCCTCCTTTAGAGGAACCTCAAGAAGATGATGAAATGGAAGAAACAATGGCCTACTCTCACTTATATACTCCTGAAGATGAGGGAGAAGAAGAGTTAGTCTTTCCTGAGTCTGTTGCTACTCCCGCAACTGAGGGAGATTTGAACAATCTGGGTGTGGATCTTGTGCCAACTGCCATACCAGAAACTCGTATACATATGGATCACCCCATTGATAATATCATTGGTGATCCTCATGCATCTGTTCAAACACGACAACAAGCAAAACAGACATCAGCTCAGCAATTTTTGGGACTTATAGCTCATATAGATTCATGTCATTTGTCTCAAATTGAACCTAAAAAGGTTGAACAAGCCTTAAAAGATCCAAATTGGGTCGAGGCTATGCAGGAGGAACTACAGCAAATAAACAAGATGAATGTTTGGGAAATTGTTCCTCTACCCAAGGGTGCTCACTTGACGGGTACTCGTTGGGTTTACCGTAATAAGATGGATGATCGTGGGGCGGTTATTCGAAATAAAGCCCGCCTGGTAGTTCAAGGATATAGTCAACTAGAGGGTATTGACTATGATGAAGTTTTTGCTCCTGTCGCCCGCTTGGAATCAATTCGAATTTTTCTAGCCTATGCTTCTTTTAAAGGATTCCGTGTGTATCAACTTGATCTAAAGTGTGCTTTTCTATACGGAGACGTCGACGCAGTGATTTATGTGTGTCAGCCTCCTGTTTTTGAAGACCCAAAGCATCCTAATCATGTTTGCAAGCTGAAGAAAGCTTTATATGGTCTTCATCAATCTCCTCGACTTTGGTATGAGCGACTTGCCAAGTACTTGCTGAAAAATGGTTTTGATAGAAGTCAGATTGATAGCACGCTTTTCATAAAAAGGGAAGGAGCAGATTTACTATTTGTGCAAGTATATGTGGATGATATAATATTCAGATCAACAAATGATCAGTTGTGCAAGGATTTTGAAAATCTGATGAAAGCTGAATTTGAAATGAGTGCTATGGGGGAACTCACGTTCTTTCTGGGATTACAATTCGAGCAGTCTGACAATGGAATTTATATACACCAGTCAAAATATGTCACTGACATGTTGAAGCGGTATGATTTGCTCGATGGTAAACATTATGGCACTCCAATTGATGTGAAACACAATCTTGGACCTAATGAGGACGACGAAGATTGCAAGGAGAAAGACTATCGCTCAATGATAGGCTCTCTAATGTACCTGACTGCCTCAAGACCAGATATAGTGTTTGTGGTTTCACTCTGCTCTCGATTTCAAGCAAATCCGAAGGTGTCTCATTAGAAGGCAGTAAAACGCATTTTTGGATATCTCGCTTTTAGGCCATCTCTGGGTCTATGGTATTCAAAAGAGAAAAACTTCGAGTTAACTGCCTATTCGGATTCGGATCTTGGTGGCTGCAAGGTAGATATGAAGTCAACCACTGGAGGATGTCAGTTCCTTGGATCGCGCTTAGTTTCTTGGCAGTGCAAAAAGCAGACTGCGGTTGCCATTTCCACAGATGAGGCCGAATATGTTGCTGCTGCAAGTTGCTGTTCTCAAGTTCTTTGGATTCAGCATCAACTACACGATTACGGGTTCAATCTTTCTATGACTCCTATTTACATTGATAACACAGCTGCTATATCTATCACACACAATCCCGTACAGCATTCTAAGACCAAACATATTGAACTTAGGTTCCACTTTATACGGGATTGCTTTGAGAAACACCATATAGATGTTGTTCATATAGAAACCCTTAAGCAGTGTGCGGACCTTTTCACAAAAGCCTTTTTGCGATCACGTTTTATTGAACTGGTCAATATGATAGGTATAAGGTTCTTTCAGTCAAAGAAATGATTTGTGACTTGGATATTTAAGTTTTTTTAAAATTCTTTAAAAAAAAAAAAAAAAATCGCAACAGCCACTCTTTATACTTTTTAGTATTAAAGAAAACGTGAGGTTGCAACAATTTTAAAATAGACGTTGAAGTTGGGTCTGTAAACAACTTGGGATATGATAGTACATCGGGTGACATGCACAAAATGGAATTTTAAGGTTTATCTTGGATGTGTCTGTAGGTTTATCTGACACACTTAAAAAAGTTTCTATCTAAATTATATTCATCATACGATGTATTGGTAGGCATGATACACACCGGTTTGTGAGTGAGTAAGAAGTAATATTAAAACTTGTCTATTACTTTGTGAAAAATATTATATGATCTATGACATAAGTCTTAATTGATAAATGGAAGTACTGTCATACACTGTCATAATTATTATGTAAATGTAAATTGGCATATAGTAATAATATGGTTATTCGCCTAACTAATGGTGACTATTGTTGTACTCACGTACAGACCTGAATCCATTAGTTATGCAAATAGTCTCAAACTTGTTATGTTCATACTAAGGGACCCTCTGTTGTACTAAGTACAGATCTGGGTCCACTAGTATCTTCATAGTCGGTTTGATGTATGCCTAAATTTAAATATCAAGTGTATGTTACGAGAAAGCCGAGATAAACTTGGTCTTGTAATCTCTACCTTGTGTGTATATGCAGTGTTTTGTTTTACTAAAGTTTATCAGTATATCATAAAATAGGTTCCTCAAAATTAATAGTCAAACTAACAATAAAAGTTAGCTCACAAATACGGATGTAACATGTTTAGGTGGATAAACAATACCAATAATCGTCTTGAAATAATTTTTATAAAAGTTGTTTTAAATGTGCCACGTAAATTTAAAGTGGACAAATATACTGATAATCGAAATAACACTTACTATTCCTAATAATTGCATGTTATTCCGATATGATCTCTAATCAGACAAAACAACTCCGTCACCAAAAACAGAGTGTTAGTAATTTTACTCAATTTTATTTTTTTTAAATTTTTATTTTTATGTTGTATTTTATTCTATGTTCTTTTTCCAAGTCACTAGTCATTTGGATATTATTTGCTAAATAAAATTACGTGTTAACTGTTTTGAAAATTCAAAATCGACTCAAGTTACATCATAACTGATTTATGCGACGTCAACCTTGCCGTCGCTAGCGACGTCCCACACTACGTCGCACTTAGGGTTAGACTATATATAGTCTCAACCGCGACGTAACTCGTCACACTATTCACTATTCACGAGCGACGTAGAGTGCGACGTGAGCTTTGGCGACTGCGACTTAGCGAGTTTTTCGTGCATATTTGGTTCGGTTATGATTTAGAGCCGTTTTTATTCCGATTCATTCACGTAGTATTGTTCCTCTCGTTATTCCGCACACTTAGGTATCATTTTTACCTCTTTTCACCGTGTATATTTCATTTAATTGTTATATATATGTTACGGTTACGGAGGGTTTCGGGTTTGGGTTAAATTACCTGTGTAAATGTGTGATAAACATAGTATAATTTATGTTTTCGTGATCACCGTTTAAATCCGCACCTTATGGTGTGTTTCGTTTTGAAAACCCCTAATTTCGGGGGTTAGGGTTTCTGGGTTGGAACGACTGTTCGTCGGTGCGACGTCCGCTGCGACGTCGTGTCCTACGTCGCGCTAATTAGCTATTATTTATTTGCTTACGTCGTTCCTTTCTACGTCGCATTCTCCGCGACGTCCTACGCGACGTCAGTTACTACGTCGCTGTTTTTAATAAAGTGATTAAATTCACAATAAATTGCAAAATGCGACGTCCCTCTTGACGTCTCTCGAATTTTCTGCGACCTTAAGTGTTACGTCGCTTTGTAATTTAGTCTGATTTTTGTCGACGTACATCTCTACGTCGCTATGTAGTCTGCGACGTCAGTAACTACGTCGCTACTTCCAGGAACTTGGTGACATTTTAACTAATATGTGTAATATTTTTGCTAATCTGTTTCGAGTTGCACTATTTTCCTGTTTTTGCAGATATGGCTTTAGTATTTGAGGCACGTCATAATACTGCTGCTTATCTTGATGATACTTCTGAAAAGGCGGCACCATATCGTCAAATGATCGCATTTTTGAGATGTTCGAGGGTATTTCATGCCATTTCTGACAACGCAGTTGTTTTTGGGAATCTGATAAACCCATTTTGGAGAAACGCCAATGTTGTTACTGAAAACAACGTTCGACGGTTAGTTTCCACAGTTCTTGATACTGAGATCACGATTACTGAACAGAGTATTAGGGAACTTCTTCAGCTGAACGATCAACCAGATATGCCTGTTAGTTTTGATCCTAATTTCGTTGCGGGGGCTATGCAAAGGATTGGATATCCAGGGATTCCCACTGATCAGTATCGGAAAGCGAATCTCACACGTGTTTGGAGATATTTGATGCACGTGATTATTGTTTGTTTGGGAAATAGGAAAGCCGGTACGGACGGGATGAGCAAGAGTTTGGCTTCTGCTATGTTGGCTTTAGTATACAACAAGCCATTCAATTTCTCTGGTTTTATATTCAAGGCAATGGTCGACAATGCAAACGCCGGGGATCAGAAATGGATATTATATCCGCGTTTCATTCAGCTTGACATCAATTGCCATCATCCAGCTCTTCAGGCACTGGGTGATATTGATCAGAGACTGAAGATTTCACCGATGCAGAATCGGATCTTTACTGTTTGTGCTGGTTATGAAAGAGGGGTTCAGGCGCCACAATATGTTGTTTTATTTGGTGCTATTGTGAATGAAAATTACGTGCCGCCTCCAGAACCTCAGTACATGGATGTTCCAGCACCACAGCAACCGCAGCAACCACTTGTGAACATCCCTGTTTGAGCTGCGGGGGAGCATGTGGATGCTATCTTGGAAAACATTGAGCAATTTGGGCATATCGAATCGGAACATTCAGCGTCTCACGATACTATTGAGGGATCGGATTCGGAACGTGATGATGACGGTGGTTCAACTCCTCCTAGTTCTGATCGTGTTGTCCCGCACCCAAATGAGATGGATTTCATTCAACGCACACAACCGCGTCGAGCCAAGAGAATGCATGTCGTATCAGTGAAGGTCGACGTTATGTTGCACGGGATACCGGGAAACGCATTCGAGGCGGTGATGACCCAACCGACGCAGATTTTCAGCCTCGTCGTCGCCGTCCTCGTCAGTCTTCTTCTGCAATTCCACCTCCTCAGTCTTCTGCGACAGCTCCTGTTATTCCACCTCCTCAGCAGGTTTTCGCTGTTGAGCCCACTCCAGCATTTATGCAAAAAATGATGGATGATATGCGGAGGATGCAGCAAAAGATGGACGCTCAAGATGAAAAGATTGCTGCGCAAGCTGCACTGATTGAGGTTCAAGCTAAGGAGCTTGAGGAAACAAAGCTCAGGGTTAATGTATTGGAGGCTAGGTCTAGTGCCTCGGGGGAGATTGGGTCTGGGGGCCCAAATGTAGAGTCACTAGGACCTGAAAATGTAACCCCCCACTCCTGTAATTGAAAATGTTAATGAAACTATTCCTCGTTTGGATTACTTTTGTGTTGATGATATTCCGGGACAGCCGAGACCGCTGGCCGTTGACTATTCATTGGCTGATTTATCGTTTATTCAGAGAATGGCCAGTGGAGTTGGTTCTGAGGCAGAATCTGAGAATGTTTTCGATATGGATGATGATATTTCGATTGAAGATGAACAGTTAGATTCAGATGAAGCTTATGATGATGCACAATCTGGGGAAGTTTACGATGGTGCACCGATTATAGAATCTGACTCGAGTGAAGATGAGAGGCCTGCTAAAGTTCAACGTGGAGAATCAAGTTCTTCTGCAAAGCCTGCTCAAGAATCGACATCAACTCCAGCTCAAGAGACACAGGCACCGGACTCAGCAGTTCCTGAACCTGAATCTACGGATATTCCAAGGAAATACACTGCTGAAGAAAAGAAAGAAAGAAACAAGCAATGGTGGCCTAAGGGAAGAAATCCAGTTCCTATTCCAGTTAAATGTCAAGTTTACCGGGTTAGTCGAAATTACACCGGAGTTATTAAAAGCTGGAAGTGTAAGAGAAATCTATTTATGATTAAGAGAGCGGATGGAGTTCAGTACTTCAAAATGCGTTTTGATCGATTAAGCACGTTGCCGAAAGGAGAGATTAATAGATTAGCTCAGCTTAATTTGATTAATCCGTTCGAGAATGATTACGCTGAGTTTATTCAGAGGAATTTACATCGAGAAGTTTTATCGAAGAAATATTCCAAGTTGAAACCGACGTTGGGTACTCGGTATACGTTCAAAAAGAAAATTGATCCAGTTACCAGGAAGCCAATGGTTAAAGTTCATTAACCACCAGCTAACTGTTTGACTGAGATACCTCTGGAACCAGTTCCTTATTATTTTCTGCGAAGACTTGTTAAATGGGAACTCGATTCACAAACTGGTGAAGCGGTTATTACTTTTGTTCCAGATTCAGAACCGTGGCCAGAAGTTGGAGGTATTTGGAATTTGAGACAATCAACGTTTAGATTGTATGATCCGATGAGTTTGATTAACTTTCATAAAAAAGACTTGAGAAAACTCTATGATGATCGGATTCATGTTGGTCAGAAGAATGAGTTTAACAAACGTTTGGCCGAACAATTTTACAAAGTTGTTACTGTTTGTGTAACTCATGGAATTCATGCTGACGGACAATTTCCTGCGGGCTGGGTTTAGATGATGAAAATTTTTGAAGACTAAGCTGAAGACACGGGGGAGATTGGATCTGGGGGCCCAAATGTAGAGTCACTAGGACCTGAAAATGTAACCCCCACTCCTGTAATTGAAAATGTTAATGAAACTGTTCCTCGTTTGGATTACTTTTGTGTTGATGATATTCCAGGACAGCCGAGACCGCTGGCCGTTGACTATTCATTGGCTGATTTATCGTTTATTCAGAGAATGGCCAGTGGAGTTGGTTCTGAGGCAGAATCTGAGAATGTTTTCGATATGGATGATGATATTTCGATTGAAGATGAACAGTTAGATTCAGATGAAGCTTATGATGATGCACAATCTGGGGAAGTTTACGATGGTGCACCGATTATAGAATCTGACTCGAGTGAAGATGAGAGGCCTGCTAAAGTTCAACGTGGAGAATCAAGTTCTTCTGCAAAGCCTGCTAAAGAATCGACATCAACTCCAGCTCAAGAGACACAGGCACCGGACTCAGCAGTTCCTGAACCTGAATCTACGGATATTCCAAGGAAATACACTGCTGAAGAAAAGAAAGAAAGAAACAAGCAATGGTGGCCTAAGGGAAGAAATCCAGTTCCTATTCCAGTTAAATGTCAAGTTTACCGGGTTAGTCGAAATTACACCGGAGTTATTAAAAGCTGGAAGTGTCAGAGAAATCTGTTTATGATTAAGAGAGCGGATGGAGTTCAGTACTTCAAAATGTGTTGTGATCGATTAAGCACGTTGCCGAAAGGAGAGATTAATAGATTAGCTCAGCTTAATTTGATTAATCCGTTCGAGAATGATTATGCTGAGTTTATTCAGAGGAATTTACGTCGAGAAGTTTTATCGAAGAAATATTCCAAGTTGAAACCGACGTTGGGTACTCGGTATACGTTCAAAAAGAAAATTGATCCATTTACCAGGAAGCCAATGGTTAAAGTTCATTATCCACCAGCTAACTGTTTGACTGAGATACCTCTGGAACCAGTTCCTTATTATTTTCTGCGAAGACTTGTTAAATGGGAACTCGATTCACAAACTGGTGAAGCGGTTATTACTTTTGTTCCAGATTCAGAACCGTGGCCAGAAGTTGGAGGTATTTGGAATTTGAGACAATCAACGTTTAGATTGTATGATCCGATGAGTTTGATTAACTTTCATGAAAAAGACTTGAGAAAACTCTATGATGATCGGATTCATGTTGTCAGAAGAATGAGTTTAACAAACGTTTGGCCGAACAATTTTACAAAGTTGTTACTGTTTGTGTAACTCATGGAATTCATGCTGACGGACAATTTCCTGCGGGCTGGGTTTAGATGATGAAAATTTTTGAAGACCAAGCTGAAGACACGGGGGAGATTGGGTCTGGGGGCCCAAATGTAGAGTCACTAGGACCTGAAAATGTAACCCCCACTCCTGTAATTGAAAATGTTAATGAAACTGTTCCTCGTTTGGATTACTTTTGTGTTGATGATATTCCAGGACAGCCGAGACCGCTGGCCGTTGACTATTCATTCGCTGATTTATCGTTTATTCAGAGAATGGCCAGTGGAGTTGGTTCTTAGGCAGAATCTGAGAATGTTTTCGATAGGGATGATGATATTTCGATTGAAGATGAACAGTTAGATTCAGATGAAGCTTATGATGATGCACAATCTGGGGAAGTTTACGATGGTGCACCGATTATAGAATCTGACTCGAGTGAAGATGAGAGGCCTGCTAAAGTTCAACGTGGAGAATCAAGTTCTTCTGCAAAGCCTGCTCAAGAATCGACATCAACTCCAGCTCAAGAGACACAGGCACCGGACTCAGCAGTTCCTGAACCTGAATCTACGGATATTCCAAGGAAATACACTGCTGAAGAAAAGAAAGAAAGAAACAAGCAATGGTGGCCTAAGGGAAGAAATCCAGTTCCTATTCCAGTTAAATGTCAAGTTTACCGGGTTAGTCGAAATTACACCGGAGTTATTAAAAGCTGGAAGTGTAAGAGAAATCTGTTTATGATTAAGAGAGCGGATGGAGTTTAGTACTTCAAAATGCGTTTTGATCGATTAAGCACGTTGCCGAAAGGAGAGATTAATAGATTAGCTCAGCTTAATTTGATTAATCCGTTCGAGAATGATTATGCTGAGTTTATTCAGAGGAATTTATGTCGAGAAGTTTTATCGAAGAAATATTCCAAGTTGAAACCGACGTTGGGTACTCGGTATACGTTCAAAAAGAAAATTGATCCTGTTACCAGGAAGCCAATGGTTAAAGTTCATTAACCACCAGCTAACTGTTTGACTGAGATACCTCTGGAACCAGTTCCTTATTATTTTCTGCGAAGACTTGTTAAATGGGAACTCGATTCACAAACTGGTGAAGCGGTTATTACTTTTGTTCCAGATTCAGAACCGTGGCCAGAAGTTGGAGGTATTTGGAATTTGAGACAATCAACGTTTAGATTGTATGATCCGATGAGTTTGATTAACTTTCATAAAAAAGACTTGAGAAAACTCTATGATGATCGGATTCATGTTGGTCAGAAGAATGAGTTTAACAAACGTTTGGCCGAACAATTTTACAAAGTTGTTACTGTTTGTGTAACTCATGGAATTCATGCTGACGGACAATTTCCTGCGGGCTGGGTTTAGATGATGAAAATTTTTGAAGACCAAGCTGAAGATACGGGGGAGATTGGGTCTGGGGGCCCAAATGTAGAGTCACTATGACCTGAAAATGTAACCCCCACTCCTGTAATTGAAAATGTTAATGAAACTGTTCCTCGTTTGGATTACTTTTGTGTTGATGATATTCCAGGACAGCCGAGACCGCTGGCCGTTGACTATTCATTCGCTGATTTATCGTTTATTCAGAGAATGGCCAGTGGAGTTGGTTCTTAGGCAGAATCTGAGAATGTTTTCGATATGGATGATGATATTTCGATTGAAGATGAACAGTTAGATTCAGATGAAGCTTATGATGATGCACAATCTGGGGAAGTTTACGATGGTGCACCGATTATAGAATCTGACTCGAGTGAAGATGAGAGGCCTGCTAAAGTTCAACGTGGAGAATCAAGTTCTTCTGCAAAGCCTGCTCAAGAATCGACATCAACTCCAGCTCAAGAGACACAGGCACCGGACTCAGCAGTTCCTGAACCTGAATCTACGGATATTCCAAGGAAATACACTGCTGAAGAAAAGAAAGAAAGAAACAAGCAATGGTGGCCTAAGGGAAGAAATCCAGTTCCTATTCCAGTTAAATGTCAAGTTTACCGGGTTAGTCGAAATTACACCGGAGTTATTAAAAGCTGGAAGTGTAAGAGAAATCTGTTTATGATTAAGAGAGCGGATGGAGTTCAGTATTTCAAAATGCGTTTTGATCGATTAAGCACGTTGCCGAAAGGAGAGATTAATAGATTAGCTCAGCTTAATTTGATTAATCCGTTCGAGAATGATTATGCTGAGTTTATTCAGAGGAATTTACGTCGAGAAGTTTTATCGAAGAAATATTCCAAGTTGAAACCGACGTTGGGTACTCGGTATACGTTCAAAAAGAAAATTGATCCATTTACCAGGAAGCCAATGGTTAAAGTTCATTATCCACCAGCTAACTGTTTGACTGAGATACCTCTGGAACCAGTTCCTTATTATTTTCTGCGAAGACTTGTTAAATGGGAACTCGATTCACAAACTGGTGAAGCGGTTATTACTTTTGTTCCAGATTCAGAACCGTGGCCAGAAGTTGGAGGTATTTGGAATTTGAGACAATCAACGTTTAGATTGTATGATCCGATGAGTTTGATTAACTTTCATGAAAAAGACTTGAGAAAACTCTATGATGATCGGATTCATGTTGTCAGAAGAATGAGTTTAACAAACGTTTGGCCGAACAATTTTACAAAGTTGTTACTGTTTGTGTAACTCATGGAATTCATGCTGACGGACAATTTCCTGCGGGCTGGGTTTAGATGATGAAAATTTTTGAAGACCAAGCTGAAGACACGGGGGAGATTGGGTCTGGGGGCCCAAATGTAGAGTCACTAGGACCTGAAAATGTAACCCCCACTCCTGTAATTGAAAATGTTAATGAAACTGTTCCTCGTTTGGATTACTTTTGTGTTGATGATATTCCAGGACAGCCGAGACCGCTGGCCGTTGACTATTCATTCGCTGATTTATCGTTTATTCAGAGAATGGCCAGTGGAGTTGGTTCTTAGGCAGAATCTGAGAATGTTTTCGATATGGATGATGATATTTCGATTGAAGATGAACAGTTAGATTCAGACGAAGCTTATGATAATGCACAATCTTGGGAAGTTTATGATGGTGCACCGATTATAGAATCTGACTCGAGTGAAGATGAGAGGCCTGCTAAAGTTCAACGTGGAGAATCAAGTTCTTCTGCAAAGCCTGCTCAAGAATCGACATCAACTCCAGCTCAAGAGACACAGGCACCGAACTCAGCAGTTCCTGAACCTGAATCTACGGATATTCCAAGGAAATACACTTCTGAAGAAAAGAAAGAAAGAAACAAGCAATGGTGGCCTAAGGGAAGAAATCCAGTTCCTATTCCAGTTAAATGTCAAGTTTACCGGGTTAGTCGAAATTACACCGGAGTTATTAAAAGCTGGAAGTGTCAGAGAAATCTGTTTATGATTAAGAGAGCGGATGGAGTTCAGTACTTCAAAATGCGTTTTGATCGATTAAGCACGTTGCCGAAAGGAGAGATTAATAGATTAGCTCAGCTTAATTTGATTAATCCGTTCGAGAATGATTATGCTGAGTTTATTCAGAGGAATTTACGTCGAGAAGTTTTATCGAAGAAATATTCCAAGTTGAAACCGACGTTGGGTACTCGGTATACGTTCAAAAAGAAAATTGATCCATTTACCAGGAAGCCAATGGTTAAAGTTCATTATCCACCAGCTAACTGTTTGACTGAGATACCTCTGGAACCAGTTCCTTATTATTTTCTGCGAAGACTTGTTAAATGGGAACTCGATTCACAAACTGGTGAAGCGGTTATTACTTTTGTTCCAGATTCAGAACCGTGGCCAGAAGTTGGAGGTATTTGGAATTTGAGACAATCAACGTTTAGATTGTATGATCCGATGAGTTTGATTAACTTTCATGAAAAAGACTTGAGAAAACTCTATGATGATCGGATTCATGTTGGTCAGAAGAATGAGTTTAACAAACGTTTGGCCGAACAATTTTACAAAGTTGTTACTGTTTGTGTAACTCATGGAATTCATGCTGACGGACAATTTCCTGCGGGCTGGGTTTAGATGATGAAAATTTTTGAAGACCAAGCTGAAGACACGGTGGAGATTGGGTCTCGGGGCCCAAATGTAGAGTCACTAGGACCTGAAAATGTAACCCCCACTCCTGTAATTGAAAATGTTAATGAAACTGTTCCTCGTTTGGATTACTTTTGTGTTGATGATATTCCAGGACAGCCGAGACCGCTGGCCGTTGACTATTCATTCGCTGATTTATCGTTTATTCAGAGAATGGCCAGTGGAGTTGGTTCTGAGGCAGAATCTGAGAATGTTTTCGATATGGATGATGATATTTCGATTGAAGATGAACAGTTAGATTCAGATGAAACTTATGATGATGCACAATCTAGGGAAGTTTACGATGGTGCACCGATTATAGAATCTGACTCGAGTGAAGATGAGAGGCCTGCTAAAGTTCAACGTGGAGAATCAAGTTCTTCTGCAAAGCCTGCTCAAGAATCGACATCAACTCCAGCTCAAGAGACACAGGCACCGGACTCAGCAGTTCCTGAACCTGAATCTACGGATATTCCAAGGAAATACACTGCTGAAGAAAAGAAAGAAAGAAACAAGCAATGGTGGCCTAAGGGAAGAAATCCAGTTCCTATTCCAGTTAAATGTCAAGTTTACCGGGTTAGTCGAAATTACACCGGAGTTATTAAAAGCTGGAAGTGTCAGAGAAATCTGTTTATGATTAAGAAAGCGGATGGAGTTCAGTACTTCAAAATGTGTTGTGATCGATTAAGCACGTTGCCGAAAGGAGAGATTAATAGATTAGCTCAGCTTAATTTGATTAATCCGTTCGAGAATGATTATGCTCAGTTTATTCAGAGGAATTTACGTCGAGAAGTTTTATCGAAGAAATATTCCAAGTTGAAACCGACGTTGGGTACTCGGTATACGTTCAAAAAGAAAATTGATCCAGTTACCAGGAAGCCAATGGTTAAAGTTCATTATCCACCAGCTAACTGTTTGACTGAGATACCTCTGGAACCAGTTCCTTATTATTTTCTGCGAAGACTTGTTAAATGGGAACTCGATTCACAAACTGGTGAAGCGGTTATTACTTTTGTTCCAGATTCAGAACCGTGGCCAGAAGTTGGAGGTATTTGGAATTTGAGACAATCAACGTTTAGATTGTATGATCCGATGAGTTTGATTAACTTTCATGAAAAAGACTTGAGAAAACTCTATGATGATCGGATTCGTGTTGGTCAGAAGAATGAGTTTAACAAACGTTTGGCCGAACAATTTTATAAAGTTGTTACTGTTTGTGTAACTCATGGAATTCATGCTGACGGACAATTTCCTGTGGGCTGGGTTTAGATGATGAAAATTTTTGAAGACCAAGCTGAAGACACGGGGGAGTTTGTTGATGCAATTTGTGTGTCTGTCAGTTGGTCTAGCTCGTAGTTCGTTTTGTTATTAGTTTTGAGTTTCCTGACTCCTGCGATGTTGTCTGTAACGTCGCAGGTGCGACGTCAGGTTTTGGGCCTGCGACGTAGTCAACGTCGCATGGGCTTGGGCCTGCGACGTCGTGTGCAACGTCGCAGGTGTCAGTTTTTGTATAAAAACGTTTTTACGTTTTCTGTTTAGGGTTGACGAAACCCTAAACGCCAATCAGTCGAAATCTCTGTAAAAGCTAGTCGATTATTATCAATATACAACGTTTTGCTTGATTATCATGGCGTATTGATTATTCGTGTGTTTAGTTAATAACTTAATCGTTGATTCCGCAAACGATTGAGTGACTCGTTCCGTTTAGATCCTAGCAAAGGGACTAACAGCAACACAATCATAAGGTTACGTAAAGTATCACTAATTATTAAGATCTATCAGCAGTTTATTAATACAATTTCATCGGTATGGCGTGAATCACAATATTACTTTATATTAATGAATTATATTCTTCGTCTATCGCATAAGGTTAAGATCAAGACATAAACACAATCACTTAATTTATACAAACTTAATATGGTCATCCTCGTTTAATACAAATCAGTTAACTATGTCAAGAACAATCATTAGTATATCATAATATAGACAATTCTTGTATAATAAACATTCAATAATATAGTTCCAACATAAACATAAATTCATATAATAAACTCAATAAACATTCATTCAAATAGTTATAACGAAAACCTAATTCACAAGTAATTCAAATAAACAATATCCATAAATTAACTCAATAAGGTTATTAAAGTTACAAGGATAAAGAAACCGAACCAATTGTCAAACCAGCTTTTCCTTGGGTTAAAAACCTTCAAACCCTAGCTCCTTAGCCTCCAAAATGGCACCTTAAGTCGACCTAAAACCCTAATAATCGAGTTTTGTATTCTTGAATCGTATATCGTTAAGCCTAAACTAGGCCTCTATTTATAGTTTTGCTGGCCGACCTCCTAACCGCCGGTTGGGTATTCCAACCGCCGGTTGGAACAAGTTGTATCCTGGTCCAACTCCGCGTCTTCCACCGCCTTAATCCCTTTATACCCCAACCTCCGGTTGGGTAATCCAACCGCCGGCTGGACCTTCATTCCAGAATCTTCTAAATACGGGTTGGGCTTCTATTTGGGCTTTCTTCTTTTCTTTTCCGGATTTTAATCTTCATTTTGGCCCAATTCTTCAATATTATCATTTTAGTCTTCAATTCTTTAAGGTTTAAGCTCTATTTTCTTCATTTCTTCATTTTCTTCAGTTTTGGATTCATTCTCGTTCCTTTTTCTTCAATCTTCAATTAAAATATGTTGGGACATAGATTGTGACAACAGATCTAGCTTGAAATAGGACTGGTGTAATTATTATTACGTTTGTATATTGGTTTAGATTTGTAAATAAATATTTGTTTTGTTAGTAATATTCGTTGAACATATTATTGTGCTAAGTTAGACGAATGTTTAAAGACGAAATAAATAATAGACGTTTAATGCAAGGCGAGTCGAGATCTCAGGTCGCAGCGAGTTGAGCTGTGAGAAGAGATCTGAATTCGCGAGGCATTAGTCTGGCGAGCCGAGCTCTGTGTTGGGCTTGAGCTGCGAGTTGGACCGAACTCGCAGGCCCATGCGAGCCGAGACGAGCTGAAGTATATATTGTTTTTCACGGATGAAAAACATAACAATTTTTTAAGAACTTTTGCTAATTCGTCTTTCTGATCTGCGAACTCGACAACCAGAGAAAAACCGAACCTAAAGGCTAGGCTTTGACGATTCATCGTTTAAAGTTAAGCTTTATTAAAACGCAATTCGAACATATTCGTTGTTAGTAAGATAACACCGTATTGAGGGATTCCGCACCTTAATACTACAGATAACGAAGTTATCGATCCTAAAACTAGGGGACTTACATCTGGTATCAGAGCTTTCGGGCTAAATACGAGTGTGTTCATAAGTTTTAGTGTTATTGCGTTTTTGATTCGGGTCGTTTTTACGTGCGTTTTTGCAATACTAACGATCAAAATCATTCTCTGGACGTTTTAGGGTTTGTTTACGGTCGAAATTCTTAGTTTCAGTCGTAAAAATACCTTAACATTCGTTTTTCGGGTTTAACAGCCGTTTCACGAGTCGAGATTAGGGTTCCAGCGTCGCCTGCGAACCGAGTTGAACTAGCGAGTCGAACTGAGGCTTGCGAGTCGAACCGAGATCCCTCGCGAATCGACATCACTTGCGAATCGACATCTTTAGCAATCCGAACTGAGACTTGCGAATCTACGTATTCTGCGAGTCGAGCTGAGATTGCGAGTTGAGCTGAGTCTTGCGAGTTGAGTTTTCTAAAGCTGAAACAGTTTAATTTTACATTTTTAAGATGTCTGACTTAAGTAGAATGATCGAAATGGACCACGAGGTGGGAAAGTCAAATGTTCCACCTAAGTTGTTAAGAATCGAGGATTACTACAATTGGAAGGACAGATTCGAATCTTACTGTAGATTCCATGACCTGTCAATCTGGATGTGTATCAAGAGTGGATACACCGCACCTACACAAACTGTTCAGAATGCCACTGTGGTTCTTACCTATGCGAACATGAGTGATCAAGAGAAGGAAGCTTACAGAAATGAGAATAAAGCACATTCATGCATAAAGATGTGTCTTCCTAAAGAGATTGCTCATCAACTGAAATCTTTTCATACTGCTAGAACGCTCTGGGAAGCTCTAGAGAAAAGAGGTGAGGGAAGTCCACAAGTGAGAGCTGGCAAGAGGAGTCTTCTTAAAAAGCAGTTTACTATGTTTAAAGCTTTAAAAGGAGAAGATCTTGATGCCTATGTCACGCGTTTCTACCATCTGCTAAGTGAACTGGAATACCATGAGATTGTTGAAGAAGAAGTAGCTAAAACCGACAAGTTTCTTGAGGGTTTGCCTTCTAAATGGGAAATGTATGGCGTTATGATTAAGGATAACAAAACCAGGTATTCTACTATGACCTTAGAGCAAGTCATTGACAAGCTGAAAGGTTATGATTTCTCCAGAAAGTCAAGAGATAGTGATTCTGATCAGGTTCAGAACCCTGGGTTGTATCATGGAAAGTCAAGTCTTTCGACTGCGTCATCTAGTTCGACCACTGCACTATTAGTTGGTGATAGTAGTGAAAATGGAGAAATGATTAATGAAGATCTGTGCTTTATTTCCTCCTCTGGTGATGAGACAAAGGGAAAGAATTCTGAGAAGTCACCTCAAGAGCATCAGAAGATGCCGATGAGTGTGAAATCTGCTGAACAGCAACTGTCTGTTCTTGCTTCCTTTGTGGCATCATATGAGAACTACATAGAGGGAAAGATCAATGATCCTATTCTGTTTGATGAGGATTATGAGCAGATAGATTCTGATTATCTTGAGGAATTGGAGCTTCAAGATCAACTGGCGTTGATATCTAGGAAGGTGAAGAATTTCCTCAAGAGAACTGGTAGAAAGGTGTTGGGCAATAGATCAGGGTTTGAC
The DNA here is from genome assembly GCA_949592205.1 of Helichrysum umbraculigerum. Lineage (NCBI taxonomy): Eukaryota > Viridiplantae > Streptophyta > Magnoliopsida > Asterales > Asteraceae > Helichrysum > Helichrysum umbraculigerum. Next base: position 162,457,936 of record CATIUR010000004.1, on the reverse strand, counting down.
AAAACCAAGGTCGGATGCTTTAACTGTCAGGGTATTGGTCATTTTGCTAGAGAATGTCAAAGACCTAAAGTAGAAGCACAAGGAAAACAAGGTTCGGGAAGTACTCTCGCTTCTAAAGCCTTAGTGGTAAAGCAGTTGGATGGTTCTTATGATTGGCAAGCTCATTTCGAGGAAGCTTTGATGGCCGAAATCGAAGAAACAACTGCTGGATCAGTGTCATACATGCCCACAGATATGGAACAGAAAGTAGAGGTGCCTGAGTCTGAAGTGAAGGCAAGTGATGATGACGTGCTATATATGGATTCAGCTCCAGATATGAGTCCTGAAGAATTCGTGACACGTATGGCTGAATTACAAACTGACAAGAAGAAGGTATGTTTAGATATTCTTAATCTTGCTGATGTTTGTTACTTAGTTACTGATTTACAATCTCTGAATAGTGTCTTAACTGTGTCATATAGCAACCTGACATCACAATTAAATATGGATAAGAAATCTTATAAGACTGTTAGATCTGAACTTGATCAAGCTGTTATGGATATTCGTAGATTAAGTGATGATAAACAAGTCTTAAAAGATAAAATTAAGTCTGATGCTTCGGATAGAACAAAACTTAGAGATACCATAAGTGAAAAATCTGTTATCATAGATGGTCTCTATATGAATATCAAAGACTTAAATGAGACGATTGCTAGTAAGGATCAGGAAATAGTGAACCTTAACTTAAGGTTAATTGAGCAAAACCGTAAACTTGAGAACTATAGGACATCTCAAATGGATAAAATGTTAGATGCTCAACGTAGTGTAAAGGACAAGACTGGGTTAGGTTACAATGATGTATCCCCACCTTTTAATGCCAATTACACTCCTATTCCTGAAGATTCTGAAATGACAGATGCTACTCCTGAAATTTCACTAACTAATGATCAGAAAAGGTTAGAGGCACAGAAGGATGTTATTAAGAACCCTTTATCAGATAATAGTAAGGCTTCTCATTTCACCAAAATACAATTTGTATCGGGTGGAGTGATTAACGATGCTAAGACTGATGATACGGTTAATAAGGAACAGCCTAAACCTTTAGTGCCTAAGACTCCGGATGAGAAAGCAAAAGTGAGTAAATCACGCAAGCAGATGTCATGTTTCAAGTGTCATCAAAAGGGACACGTGGCTTCGTGTTGTCCTAACAAAAAGCCTGAAACACCATATAAGCTTGTGATTGATGAAAAGACACAGACCGACTCTAGTATGACTGTAGATAGGTTAGATACCAAACTTAAGTTAGGTAATAAACCTGTTAACATTCTTAAAAGAGATGGTAAACATAGTGTCTCCCCACCTAAATCTAAACGGCCATATACTCAAGGTGATAATTCTGTCAATAAGTCTAGAGATGTGACACCGTCGAGGTTTAGAACTACAAGTAGAGGCCATAGTCATTATGAGAATGGTACTACTTCGCGATCACATGAGTTTAATTATAATAATAGAGCTCATAATTATGTGCCTAAGAGGTTCTCCTCAAATTCACCTCTTAAGGCTGATCGTCCACAAACTAAAGCTACTTCAAAAGTAACCAAAGCTCCTGATGGGAAGGATGGTTATTTTAAAGAGCTTAAGTTTGTTGATGATAAGGGACAAACCAAGACCGTAATGGCTTGGGTCCCTCTTGACAACTGATCGTGTTTTGTGTTATGTGCAGGAGCATGCTGTGAACAAGGACAGCTGGTGGTATGTAGACAGTGGATGCTCGAGGCACATGACTGGAGAAAGAAGTCTACAGAAGGACTTCAAGGAGAGTCTCAAGCAAAAAGTAAATTTTGCAGGAGATAAAGGAGGAGTAATTTCGGGAAAAGGAAAAGTTTCAAATGGAACTTTGACTCTTAAGGATGTGAACTATGTTGAAGAACTAACTCACAACCTAGTGAGTGTTTCCCAAGTCTGTGATAAAGGTCATCCAGTTTATTTCAATGAAAAAGAGGCCTTAGTCCTGAAGCCAGGTTTTAAAATTTCTGATGAATGGATATTGATGAGGGCGCCAAGGAAGAAGGACATCTATGCTATCAACATGGGTGTTCCTAACTCTTCAATGGTGTCTACATGTTTATTATCCAAGGCTTCGGAAACAGACGCATTGTTATGGTATAGGAGAATGGCACACCTGAACTGGAGAAAGATGAATTATATAACCAAAAATGGTTTGGTTCTAGGTGTACCACAAAAACGTTTCGAGTCTGAGGATAAGTGTGTTCCTTGCATGAAAGGAAAGCAGCACAAGAAACCACACAGACCTAAGACTGAAAACTCTATCTCCTCGCCATTTGAATTGCTACATATGGATCTCTTTGGCCCTATAAGCAAGAGAAGTATAGGTGGCAAATGGTACTGTTTGGTTGTCACAGATGATTATTCTAGATTCTCATGGGTATTCTTTTTGGGATCAAAGGATGAGACTCCTGGAATTCTAATTGAGTTCTTTGATCTAGTAGAGAATGTCTATAAAAAGAGAGTTAAGCGTATTCGTAGTGACAATGGAACAGAGTTTAAGAATTCAACGTTGAATATCTATTGCTTAAGCAAAGGGATATTACATCAATTCAGTGCACCGTATGAACCTCAACAGAATGGTGTTGCTGAAAGGAAAAATAGGACGTTGATTGAAGCTGCTAGAACAATGCTTGCTGATTCAAAGCTTCCGGTCATCTTTTGGGCAGAAGCAGTGAATACAGCATGTTATGTTCTTAATAGAGTTCTTACGGTTAAGAGACATAACAAGACTTGTTATGAGCTTTTAAACAATAAGAAACCTAACTTAAAAGGGTTTGAACCCTTTGGAGTTTCATGCACTATATTAAAGACTGGACATCAAGCAAAATTTGGTGAGAAGGCTGACGAAGGATTTTTCCTAGGTTATATGCCCAATTCGCCAAACAAGAGAGTCTTTAATAAAGTCACGGGACGTTTGGAGGTAGTTTATAATATTGAGGTTACGAGCTACTCACCTGATGTTCATAAGGACTTACATCTGGCAATTTGATTATTCTGATCTTTTTGCATCATTTAAAGTTCCTATTAGTGACTATGTCAGTGATTCAGAGATAGCTGAACACTTATTGTTTGAAGATGAGAATATTGGTCCCGCTTCAACATCAAGTGTTAAGCAATTTGGAATTAAGACTAATGTTGACTCAGATAAAACTTCCACAAGTGAGTCACAACAACCTTCAGAGGATAAGTCTCAAGAAACAGAAGATCCTGATGATCTTTCTACAATGTTTGATGATATACTTACTCCTTTGAAACATTTAAGAATATCTTCAGCACGCACGGAAGATGTACCTGAATTGGAAGAGATTGGTACTAATTTGGAAGATGAGATATCGGTTGAACCAGTTACTACAACTAGAACGAGTAAGAATCATCCCATTGAAAACATCATCGGTGATATTAATACTCCGGTTCAAACTAGACATCAATCCAGAGCTAGTACGTCTGAGAATTCTGAATACCAAAGCTTGTATACTGCAATGAAAGAGACAGGGATTCCTAATCAATGTCTATATTCATGCTTTATCTCACAAGTCGAGCCTAAAAATGTTCAAATGGCTTTAAAAGAAAGTTCGTGGGTAGAAGCAATGCAAGAAGAACTATCTCAGTTCTTTAAATTACAAGTATGGGAGTTGGTTGACCTACCAAAGGGAGAATATCCAATTGGAACTAGATGGGTATTTAAGTGCAAGAGAGATGATAAAGGAATTGTTACTCGCAATAAAGCTCGTTTGGTGGTTCAAGGTTTTAATCAACAAGAAGGTATTGACTACAATGAAGTGTTTGCACCAGTTGCTAGGCTAGAAGCAATTAGAGTGTTCTTAGCATTTGCATCTTATTTTGGTATAAAAGTGTATCAGTTGGATGTTAAGAGTGCCTTTTTGTATGGCAAAGTAGAAGAATTGGTGTATGTTTCACAACCGCCAGGGTTTGCTGATCCTGAGTATCCAGATAGAGTATATCGTTTGAATAAGGCTCTATATGGATTACATCAAGCACCTAGGGCATGGTATGGAACACTATCAACGTATCTACTTGAGAATGGATTTACAAGAGGATCGATTGATAGTACACTATTTGTGAAGTGGAAAAAGAAAGACTTTCTTCTCGTACAAGTTTATGTTGATGACATTATCTTTGGATCATCTGATGAAAAGATGTGTCAAGAATTCGAGCAAGTCATGAGAAAAAGGTTTGAAATGTTTGCAATGGGAGAGTTGAATTTCTTCTTAGGATTACAAGTTGATCAAAAGAAGGATGGATTCTTTATTCATCAATCTAAATATACATATGAGCTATTAGAACGCTTCAAGATGGATGAAAGTAAGGTCTACAATACTCCAATTCCAGTCAATAATGGACTAGGTCCAGATACATCGAGTGATAGCGATGTGGATCCAACTCTTTATAGAGCCATGATCGGATCACTAATGTATCTAACAGCCTCTAGGCCTGACATAATGTTTGCTATTTGTTTATGTGCAAGATATCAGGCTAATCCGAAAGAGTCACACATGCAAGCTGTTAAACGAATCTTTCGTTACCTCAAAGGGAAACCTAAGCTTGGTCTTTGGTATCAAATTGATGGAGACTTAGATCTCGTAGCTTATACTGATTCGGATTACGGAGGATGCAATCAGAATAGGAAATCTACGACCGGAGGATGTCAATTCCTAGGAGGTAGATTAGTATCCTGGCAGTGCAAGAAGCAAACCTCGGTAGCCATTTCTACATGTGAAGCTGAGTATGTTGCAGCTGGCAGCTGTTGCTCGCAAGTTCTTTGGATTCAACAGCAACTGCGGGATTACGTGTTAGTACATGTTTAGTGTCTGTCAGTTGGTCTAGCTCGTAGTTTGTAATTAGATTAGCATTTCTGACTCCTGCGACGTAGCGCACTACGTCGCAGGTGCGACGTCAGGTATTGGGCCTGCGACGTAGCAGACGTCGCATGGGCTTGGGCCTGCGACGTAGCGTGCTACGTCGCAGGTGCCAGTTTTTGTATAAAAACGATTTGTGTTTTCTGTTTTAGGGTTGACGAAACCCTAAACGCAATTTGTCGAAATTCTCTGTAATCTGATCGACTATAAGCAATAATATTACGTTCGTTTGATATTGATTGCGTATTGATTGTTCGTGTGATTATTCGTGATCTAATTGTTATTTCCGCTAGCAATTAGAGTGACTCGGTTCGTTCTAGATCCAAAGTAAGGGACAAACAACTGGTATCAGAGCAGTGAGGCTCGTTTTTGGCGATTCGGATCGAGTTTGGGTTTTAAAAGAACGTGATATTCGTGAGTTTTCGTGTTTATTACGTTTGTTTTGTGTTTTTACAGGTTTTCGATCAGCATTATTGGGATTCTTGAAGGTTTCAGTCGTTCGACATTCGTGGTTTTGGTTTTAGGGTTAAAAATTCGTTTTTAGGGTTTTTGGCCGCTGTTCATCGCGTTTTGCGACGTACCACTGCGACGTAAGCTGCGACGTCGCTAGCGACGTAGTGATTTGGACTTTAATTAGTCCGTGCGACGTCCTCTGCGACGTCATCTGCGACGTACCTCTCTACGTCGCATAGTGTGGTTCTGCGACGTCCTCTGCGACGTACCTTTCAACGTCGCATTTTCTGATTCTTAATTGAATCCTTTGCTTTTTGCGACGTACCTTTCTACGTCGCATTAACTTTGTGCGACGTACCTCTCTACGTCGCTAAGATCAGAAGTTTGATTTTTCGTTTAAGTATTTACAATGGCAGCTGATAAAGAGGATATTAGAGGACTTAGGGAGATGATTAAACAAAGTAATGATATAGGTTCAAGTAATAAACCTCCACTATTTACTGTGGACATGGATTACGTATACTGGAGAGACCGAGTTGAGCAATATATTGACTTTCATTGTCCAGAATTATGGGGACCATTACGTGAGCGTTATGTAGCTCCTTTAGCTGATGGGGAATACCGTAATATTCGTCCTGCTAAGACCTATAAAGCTATGTCTCCCGAAGAGAAGAAAGATTTTGATACTGAAAGAAAGACTTTTTCAATGATCAAAATGTGTCTAACCAAGGATGTTCTATGGCTGTTCAGAACCCATGAAACAGCCTTTGATTTGTGGAAAGCAATTGAAACTCGTTGTGGAGGAAATGACAAGTATAAGGAAGCCAAGCTCGAACTGATTAAGAAACAGTACGATATCTTTGACATCCTTCCTAATGAAGACATGACTTCTTTATTCACAAGGTACTCACGGTTAGTTGGTGAGCTGTTTGAAGGAGGTTATACTTTTCCTTCAATTGAAGTAAATAAGAAGCTGCTGGATGTGTTGCCGAGTTCTTGGGATGTTAAAGTTCAATTTTTAAAGGAAAATGAAGAACTTGGAAACATGTCTTTGGATACGTTGATAGGAGATCTTCAAGCTCACGCTATGGAGATTAAGAAGAAAGAAACTAGGTCTGGTTCTGCTGTTCAGAATCCTAGTGTGTATGGTGTTCAGATCAACTCTGGAAAGACTTATGGATCTGGAGTTGCCTTTGTATCAAATACAAATGCTTCATCGAATTCTTCTTCTTCTGATGGGATTCATTCGGTTTTTATGACTGGACCTTCTTCAAATCAACAACAGGTTCAAGTCTCACCTGCTATTCAGGAGCAAGCTGCCATCTACACAGCTTTCTTAAGCTCTTACAAGGATTTGGTTACTCAACCGAATCTAACTTTGGAGTTGACTAAGGAGGACTATGCTCAGCTTGATGAAGACGATCTGGAGCAAATGGATTTGACTTGGAATGTGGCAATGATCACCCGCAGAATTCAGAAGTTTTTGCAGAGGACAGGGCGTAAAAGCTTGGAGGGTGATGGAAAGACTGGCTTTGGATTTGACAAGAGTAAGGTCCGATGTTACAATTGTCAAAATTTGGGTCACTTCGCCAGGGAGTGCGAGAAACCCAAAATGCCAGCATCGGGATTTACAACACCGTCTACTCCTCCAAAGGCCAAAGAAACGGAAGTTACCAAGAGAGGGATTGCTGATAATGCCCTGATTGCTTTTGAGCCTACAAGTCAAGATTGGACGCCTGTCTCCCAGCATTACCAACAGTGTCTGATGGCTCACATTGTGAATGAGGTACATGATGAACCGTTAAATTGTATTTCATGCATAAAGTTAACTGAATCTTTAAAGGCATATCAGACAGAGACAGCTGAATTGAGGAAAAAGAATGAAAAACTAACCGACTCAAATAATTTTTTAAAAGCGAATGAGAAACTTTATGAAAATCATCTTGAGGCTCATCGGTTAGATACTCAGAAATATAAATCTAAGGTTTTTAGTCAAGAAGATGCCATTAAAAGCTATCTTGTTGAAATTGAACTTTTAAATAAAGAACTTACAGATTTAAAAGCTGAGTATGAGAATTATAAGAGTAAAATCTTAGGTTCAAATTCCTCAACAGTTGTCTTCAATGAAATCCTTAGCAAGCATGGTACTAAAGGGAAAAAGAATGAGGGATTGGGATACAACTCAGTTCCTCCTCCTACTACTTGTTGTCCCCTGCCTGTTAAGGAAGGCTTTGAAGAGATTCCAGTTGACTGGTCCAAGCTCTATGGTTTAAAAGCTAAAGATGCTAAAGAGACCAACCATAACAAACCGGCAAAGGAGAAAACCATGCGGCCAGAGTACCCCTTGCCAAAGTTTGTTAAGTCTGTGCATGAATCTCCGGTTAGTGTTAAGGAGAATGTTGAAGTAAAGAATGAATCTCCTGTTAGTGTTGAGGAGATTGTTGAGATTGAGGACATTACGGATTAGGAGTATCCAGAGGTTAAGAAGGTTGCATTTAAACCTGAAAAAGTGATTTCAAAGGTTGAACCTGAAATTAAGGTTCAACCAAATAAAGGAAAAGCAAAGGTTTTAAACTCGAAACAACAAACTTTACAGTCACCTGTAAAGATTTTGCAAAGAAAATCAGTAAATGAAAATGTTTCGTATGATAAACCTTCAACTTCAACCTCTCATCCAAAACAAACATCTTCTAAGACGTGTACTCAATGTTCATGTTCTAGAAATGTTTCTCCACATCCTGTGGTAATTCCTCAGCCTCAACCGTTTATTGAGACTCGTTCTTGTTTCTACTGCAAGAAACAAGGACATTTAATCCGTGAATGTCCAAAGCTGTCAAATCAGCGATATGGGAGAGAGATGCCTAGGACATCTGTTTATAGAAACTCTTTTTCTAAATCTCCACCTAGGCGTTACTCAAACTCTCCCAAGCCTGTTTCGAAACCAAGTAATGTTGAGCAAAAACCTTTGCCAATTCAAAAGCCCAACATTACTTCTATTACCATTTTCGAATCTTCAAAAGTTTGGAAACGTAAAGAGTCTGATGTTGACTCTTTAGTCGTCAACAATAACACATCAGATAAAAATTCTAATTTGTTTAAAGATAAAATCCTATCTGACGTGATTATTGTTGATGCCCACGGTCGACCTAAGTCTGTAAAGGCTTGGGTCACCGTTTCTCACTAATCTCCTTTGTTTGTGTGTTGCAGCAGTCAGAACGCGTTAAAGATAGCGAATGGTATTTGGATAGCGGCTGCTCGCGACATATGACGGGCGATGTATCTCTTCTTGTGGATATTAAACCACATGCAGGAGGTTATGTTGCCTTTGCTGGAGATTCTGGGGGAACTATTTCTGGAAGAGGAACGTTAACTAACGGCAATGTTAGTTTTGAAAATGTGAACTATGTGGAACAGCTTACGTACAACTTGCTAAGTGTTTCACAGGTCTGTGATAAGGATTATACAACTGCGTTCACAAAGACTGAGTGTGTGATACTGAAGCCTGGGTATGTCATTCCGGAAGAATGGGTGTTACTGAGAGCACCAAGAAAGGATGACACCTACATTTTGAATATGAGAACTGTTGAGACATCGAACGAGTATACGTGTCTCTTGTCTAAGGCTTCTGAAAAGGATTCACTGCTTTGGCACAGACGAATGGGACACATTCATTTCCGAAAAATGAATTTCTTGACTAAAAATGACCTAGTGCTAGGAGTTCCAAAACAGTCATTTGCTCTAACGGATGACTGTATCTCCTGCCAAAAAGGAAAGTTACGTAAGAAGTCCCATAAGTCTAAGCAGGTGAATTCCATAAATGCTCCATTGGAACTACTGCATATGGATCTTTTCGGTCCAGTTTCTACAAAGAGCATTGGTGGTCGGTCTTACTGCTTGGTAGTTACTGATGACTACTCAAGGTTTTCGTGGGTTTATTTTTTGACCACGAAAGGGGAAACTCCTGAGATTCTGGTGTACTTGTTGGACAAGTTGGCAAATCTGTGCAACTTGAAGGTGAAAAGGATAAGAAGTGACAATGGAACTGAATTCAAGAACTCAACTCTCGAATTGTTTTGCGCTACAAGAGGTATTGAGCATCAATTTAGTGCTCCGAGGACTCCACAACAGAATGGAGTTGCAGAAAGGAAGAACAGGACAATAATCGAGACAGCTCGGACTATGTTAGCTGACTCCAAGTTACCAATCATATTCTGGGCTGAGGCAGTTAATACTGCCTGTTATGTTCTCAACAGAGTACTCACGGTTAAGAAAAGGAACAAAACGTGTTATGAACTTTTTAATAACCGTAAGCCAAATCTACAGTTCCTAGAACCATTTGGGTGTCCATGTCTGATCATGATAACGAAAGATAAGGTTTCTAAGTTTGGTGATAAAGCTGTTGAAGGGATTTTTCTTGGATATGCAGTCAACTCTCCGAACAAAAGAGTCTTTAACAAATCAACGAATCAGATCGAGGAGCATTTTGAAGTGAAATGTTTAAGGTATACGGAACCTCCTCAAGGAACGGGTCCGGATTGGTTTTTCAACTATGGAAACCTCTTCAACTCTTTCAATATTCCGGAAGAAGATGAAACGGAAGAGTTGGTTTCTATACTGCATGAGCTTGATATTTCTCAAGATACACCCGTTACTAATAAACCATCCGACCCATCTCCTAATGCAACACCCGCACCTCCACCGACTAATCCTACACCTCCACAACCTACACCTACTCCTTCACCAACACCCACACAACCGAAAACAACTACCAAATCACCACCATCAACACCATCTCCTACTCCACCATCTTCGGCAGCTCCTTCTAAAACAGTTTACAACTATACAAAGGAGCTTCCATATGATCCAAATATGCCTCCTTTAGAGGAACCTCAAGAAGAAGATGAAGTGGAAGAAACAATGAACTACTCTCACTTATTTTCTCATGAAGATGAAGGAGAAGAAGAAGAGATAGTCATTCCTGAGTCTGCTGCTACTCCTGAAACTGAGGGAGATTTGAACAATTTGGGTGTGGATCTTGTGCCAGGTGCCATACCAGAAACACGTATACATAAGGATCACCCCATTGATGATATCATTGGTGATCCTCATGCATCTGTTCAAACACGACAGCAAACAAAGCAGACTTCAGCTCAGCAGCTTTTGGGACTTATTGCTCATATTGATTCATGTCATTTGTCTCAAATTGAACCGAAAAAGGTTGATCAAGCCTTAAAGGATCCATCTTGGGTCGAGGCTATGCAGGAGGAACTACAGCAAATAAACAAGATGAATGTTTGGGAAATTGTTCCTCTACCCAAGGGTGCTCACTTGACGGGTACTCGTTGGGTTTTCCGTAACAAAATGGATGATCGTGGGGCTGTTATTCGAAACAAAGCCCGTCTGGTAGTTCAAGGATATAGTCAACTAGAGGGTATTGACTATGATGAAGTTTTCGCTCCTATTGCTCGTTTGGAATCAATTCGGATCTTTCTAGCTTATGCTTCTTTCAAAGGATTCTGAGTGTATCAACTTGACGTGAAGTGTGCTTTTCTATATGGAGATGTTGACGCAGTGATCTATGTGTGTCAGCCTCCCGGTTTTGAAGACCCAAAGCATCCTAATCATGTTTGCAAGCTGAAGAAAGCTTTGTATGGTCTTCATCAATCTCCTCGACTTTGGTATGAGCGACTTGCCACGTACTTACTGAAGAATGGTTTTGATAGAGGACAGATTGATAGCACGCTTTTCATCAAAAGGGAAGGAGCGGATTTGTTACTTGTGCAGGTCTATGTAGACGACATAATCTTTGGATCAACTAATGATCAGTTGTGCAAGGATTTTGAAAGATTGATGAAATCTGAGTTTGAAATGAGTGCTATGGGGGAACTCACGTTCTTTCTGGGACTACAGGTTGAGCAATCTGACAATGGAATTTATATCCATCAGTCAAAATATGTCATTGACATGTTAAAACGGTATGAATTGCTCAACTGTAAACACTATGGCACTCCAATTGAAGCAAGACACAATCTTGGACCTAATGAGGACGATGAAGACTGCAAGGAGAAAGACTATCGATCAATGATAGGCTCTCTCATGTACCTGACTGCCTCAAGACCAGATATCGTGTTTGCTGTTTCTCTCTGCTCACGATTTCAAGCAAATCCGAAGGTGTCTCATATGAAGGCAGTAAAACGCATTTTTGGATATCTCGCTTTTAGGCCATCTCTGGGTCTATGGTATTCAAACGAGAAAAACTTCGAGTTAACTGCCTATTCGGATTCGGATCTTGGTGGCTGCAAGATAGATATGAAGTCAACTACTGGAGGATGTCAGTTCCTTGGATCGCGCTTAGTTTCTTGGCAGTGCAAAAAGCAGACTGCGGTTGCTATTTCCACAGCTGAAGCCGAGTATGTTGCTGCTGCAAGTTGCTGTTCTCAAGTTCTCTGGATTCAGCATCAGCTGCGTGATTACGGGTTCAATCTCTCTATGACTCCTATTTATATAGATAATACAGCTGCTATATCTATAACTCACAATCCCGTACAGCACTCTAAGACCAAACATATTGAACTTAGGTTCCACTTCATACGGGATTGCTTTGAGAAACACCTTATAGATGTCGTACATATAGAGACCCTTAAGCAGTGTGCGGACCTTTTCACAAAAGCCTTTTTGCGATCACGTTTCATTGAACTGGTCAATCTAATAGGTTTAAGGTTCTTTCAGTCAAAGAAATGATTTGTGACTTGGATTTTTTTTAGATTTTTAAATTCAATTTAAAAAAAAAATAAATAAAAAAAAAAAATAAAAAAAAAAATAAAATAAAATCGCAACAGCCACTCTTTATGCTCTTTAGTATTAAAGAAAACGCAAGGTTGCTACAATTTTAAAATAGACGTTGAAGTTGTGTCTGTAAACAACTTGGGATATGATAGTACATCGGGTGACATGCACAAAATGGAATTTTAGGGTTTATCTTGGATGTGTCAGTAGGTTTATCTGACACACTTAAAACAGTTTTTATTTAAATTATCTTCATCATACGATGTATTGGTAGGCATGCTACACACCGGTTTGTGAGTGAGTAAGAAGTAATGATAAAACTTGTCTATTACTTTGTGAAAAATGTTATATGATGTATGACATAAGTCTTAATTGATAAATGGAAGTACTATCATACTTATGTCAATGTAAAATGGGCATATAGTAATAATATGATTATTCGCCTAACTAATGGTGACTATTGTTGTACTCACGTACAGACCTGAATCCATTAGTTACGCAAATAGTCTCAAACTTGTTATGTTCATACTAAGGGACCCTCTGTTGTACTAAGTACAGATCTGGGGCCACTAGTATCTTCATAATCAGTTTGATGTATGCCTACATATAAATATCAAGTGTATATTACGAGATAACCGAGATAAACTTGGTCTTGTAATCTCTACCTTGTGTGAATATGCAGTGTTTGTTTTACTAAAGTTTATCCGTATATCATATAATAGGTTTCACAAAATTAATATTCATTCTAACAATAAAGGTTAGCTCACAAATACGGATGTAACATGTTTAGGTGGACAAACAATACCAATAATTGTCTTGAAATAATTTTTATAAAAGGTGTTTTAAATGTGCCAAGTAAATTTAAAGTGGACAAATATACTGATGATCGAAATAACACTTACTATTCCTAATAAATGCATGTTATTCCGATATGATCCCTAAGCAAACAAAACAACTCCGTCACCAAAAATAGAGTGTTAGTTATTTCTATTTTTTGTAAAATTAAAGAAAATACCAAAAAGATTTTTTAGTTTAGTTATTTTATTTTATTTTATTTTTATTCTATGTTATTTTCCCAAGTCACGAGTTATTTGGAAATTATTTGCTAAAATAACGAGTAAACGGTTTGCAAATTTCGAAATTGGATCACAACTGTTTTATGCGACGTCCGGCTCTACGTCGCCTGCGACGTCCCAGCCTACGTCGCACATAGGGTTAGACTTTAAATAGTATCCACTGCGACGTAACTCGTCACACTATTCACTATTCAAGTGCGACGTAGCCTGCGACGTACCAACCGGCGATTTGCGACGTAGCAATTCTTCGAGTTTTTTCGTGATTTGTAGCTGTTTTCGTTCCGATTCACTCACGTAGTTTTCATATACTCGTTATTCCGCACACTTAGGTACCATATTTACCTGTTTTCACCATGTATTTTATTTTTAATCGCTATATATGTGTTACGGGTTAATAGGGTTTTGGTTTTGGTTTGAATTCGATGGTCAATTGGATGTTAAAATGGTTATAACTTATGTTTTCGCCATCACCATCGTAGGGCGCACCTTATTGTGTGATCAATTTTGAAAACCCCTAAATTCGACAATTAGGTTTTCTGGGTTGGGGATGAATGTTCGTTAGTGCGACGTACGATGCGACGTAGTCGCCTACGTCGCTCTAATTCGCAATTAATTAATTCCTACGTCGCCCTTCCCTACGTCGCCTTTTATGCGACGTCCGATGCGACGTAGCACTCTACGTCGCTATTTTAATTAATGTGATTAAATTCACAATAAATTGCAAAATGCGACGTCCCCTTTTACGTCGCTCAACTTTTATGCGACGTACGGGCTTACGTCGCTTTTCAATTTATTTTGATTTTAGGCGACGTAGAGTTCTACGTCGCTCTGTGTTATGCGACGTACGGTGCTACGTCGCTAGTTCCAGGAATTTTGATAAAGGTTTTTCCAAAAAAAATGTAAAATTTTTGCTAACCCTTTTCGAGTTGCAATCTGTTTCTGTTTTTGCAGATATGGCTTTGACTTTTGAAGCTCGTCACAATACGGCTGCTTATCTGGTTGACACTTCTGATAAAGCTGCACCGTATCGTCAGATGATTGCATTTTTGAGACGTTCTAGGGTATCTCACGCCATTTCCGATACCACGGTGGTTTTTGGAAATCTGATCAACCCATTTTGGAGGAACGCAACTGTCGTTACTGAAAATGAAGTTAGACGATTGGTCTCTACCGTTCTGGGTACGGAGATCATTATTACAGAACAGAGCATTCGGGAACTTTTACAGCTCAACGATCAGCCGGATATGCCTATCGGTTTTGATCATATTTTTGTTACTGGAGCTATGCAACGAATAGGATATCCAGGAATTCCCTCTGATCAGTACAGGAAAGCGAATCTCACGCGTGTTTGGAGATATCTGATGCACGTGATTATCGTTTGTTTGGGGAATAGGAAAGGTGGAACGGATGGTATGAGCCGAAGTCTGGCTTCTGCTATGTTAGCATTGGTATACAACAAGCCGTTCAACTTCTCAGGATTTATCTTCAAGGCTATGGTTGATAATGCGAACGCTGGGGATCAGAAATGGATTTTATATCCACGTTTTGTTCAGTTGCACATTAATCGTCATCATCCAGATCTTCAGGCACAGGGTGATCCCGATCAGCTATTAAAGATTTCACCGATGATGAGTCGGATTTTCACTATTTGTGCAAGTTTTGAGAAAGGGGTTGCGGCAGCAACGGATGTTCCCTTATTCGGTGCTATTATTGATGAAAATTATGTTCCGCCCCCAGATCCTCAGTATATGGATGTTCTAGCACCTCAGCAACCGCAGCAACCGTTTGTAAACATTCCAGTTCAAGCTACGGGGGAGAACATTCCTGCTCAAGCTGCGGGGGAGAACGTGGATGCTCTTTTGGAGAACATTGAGCAGTTCGGGCATGTGGATTCGGACAATCCAGCATCGCATGATACGGTCGAGAGTTCTGATTCTGAAGAACCGGCCAATGCAGGTCCTCAGGATGGGGGTCCGACGCCTGAGCATTCTGATGGTACTGTTCCGCATCCCTCTGAGATGGAACGTATCAGGCTTTCAGATTCATTCAGATTTCTGCGAATTCAGCGTCGGATCAGACAAGGACGCAAGTATGTGCCTCCACGGGATACGGGAAAACGTACACGCGACGGTGATGATCCTGCTGATGAGACTTATCAACCGAGACGTCGTGTTCGTCGTTCTTCGTCTACACGCGCTCCAGTCAATCCACAGCAGCAGGATACTTTCGAGATTCAACCGACTCCAGCTTTCATGCAAAAGATAATGGAAGATATGCAGCTGATGAAGCAAAAGCTGGAGGCTCAGGATGAGAAGATTGCTGAGCAAGCTGCGTTGATCGAGGTTCAATCGAAGGAGCTCGAGGAAACGAAGAATAGGGTTAATATTTTGGAAGGCAGGTTACTTGCCTCGGGGGAGTCTGGGTCTGGGATACCCACTTTAGAGTCAAGTGAACCTGCGTCTGTAAATCCCAACCCTGTAATTGAAAATATTAATGAAAATATTTCTCTTTTGGATTATTTCTCTGTTGATGATATTCCAGGTCAACCAAGACCGCTGGCAGTTGATTACTCATTCGCTGACTTATCATTTATTCAGAGGATGGCCAGTGGAGTTGGCTCTGAGGAAGAAACAGAAAATGTGTTTGAGATGAACGAGGATGTCTCGATTGAAGAGGAACAGTTGGATGCAGATGAAACTTATGATGATGCACCAATTATTGAATCTGATTCAAGTGAAGACGAGAGTCCTGATAAAGCGCGACATGGAGAATCTAGTTCTGCTGCAACTCCAGCTCCAGAGACACAGGCACCGGACTCAGCAGCAAAGAAACTAACTGCTGAAGAAAAGAGAGAGAGAAACAAGAAATGGTGGCCTAAGGGACGAAATCCAGTTCCTATTCCAGTGAAATGTCAAGTGTACCGGGTTAGTCGGAATTATACCGGTGTTATTAAAAGCTGGAAGTGTCAAAGGAATCTGTTTATGATAAAGAGAGAAGATGGAGTTCAGTATTTTAGGATGCGTTTTGATAGATTGAGCACGTTGCCAAAAGGAGAGATTAATCGATTAGCTCAGCTTAAGTTGATTAATCCTTTCGAGAATGATTATGCTGAGTTCATTCAAAGATGTCTACGTCGGGAAGTATTATCGAAGACTTATTCGAAATTGAAGCCGACGTTGGGAACTCGGTATACATGGAAGAAAAAGATTGATCCAGTCACCAGGAAGCCTTTGGTTAAAGTTCACTATTCGCCGGCTAAATGTTTGACTGAGATACCTCTGGAATCAGTTCCTTATTATTTTCTGAGAAGACTTGTGAAATGGGAACTTGATCCGCAGACTGGCGAAGCGGTTATTACTTTCGTTCCAGATTCTGAACCGTGGCCAGAAGTTGGAGGTATATGGAATTTGAAGCAAGCAA
The DNA here is from genome assembly GCA_949592205.1 of Helichrysum umbraculigerum. Classification (NCBI taxonomy): domain Eukaryota; kingdom Viridiplantae; phylum Streptophyta; class Magnoliopsida; order Asterales; family Asteraceae; genus Helichrysum; species Helichrysum umbraculigerum. The sequence continues at coordinate 162,441,276 of CATIUR010000004.1, read as the reverse complement.
CGTTTAGGCTGTATGATCCGATGAGTTTAATTAATTTTCATGAAAAAGATTTAAGAAAACTCTATGATAATCGGATTCGAGTTGGTCAGAAGAATGAATTCAACAGACGATTAGCACAACAGTTTTACAATGTTGTTACTGTTTGCGTATCTAATGGAATTCATGCCGACGGCCAGTTTCCTGCGGGCTGGGTTTAAAGAAGATTTTTGAAGACCAAGCTGAAGACACGGGGGAGTTTGTTAGTACATGTTTAGTGTCTGTCAGTTGGTCTAGCTCGTAGTTTGTATTTAGATTAGCATTTCTGACTCCTGCGACGTAGCGCACTACGTCGCAGGTGCGACGTCAGGTATTGGGCCTGCGACGTAGCAGACGTTGCATGGGCTTGGGCCTGCGACGTAGCGTGCTACGTCGCAGGTGCCAGTTTTTGTATAAAAACGATTTGTGTTTTCTGTTTTAGGGTTGACGAAACCCTAAACGCAATTTGTCGAAATTCTCTGTAATCTGATCGACTATAAGCAATAATATTACGTTCGTTTGATATTGATTGCGTATTGATTGTTCGTGTGATTATTCGTGATCTAATTGTTATTTCCGCTAGCAATTAGAGTGACTCGGTTCGTTCTAGATCCAAAGTAAGGGACAAACATTACGGGTTAAATATAACCAATACTCCTATGATGATTGATAACGAATCTACTATGTCGATCACCAATAATCCAGTGAAGCACAGTAAAACTAAGCATATTGATATTAGACATCATTTTATTAGAGATTGTGCTGAGAAAAAGTTGATAAAATTAGTTAAGGTTCCATCATTGGATAACTTAGCAAACTTATACACAAAGGCGTTCGACAGAGCAAGATTTGAGACGTTGGTTCGACTTAACGGAATGTGAAATCCAGAGTGATTAGTCTTCCAAGGGTATTTTTGTAATAGTTAGTATTTCTGTGTTCATTTAAAAAAAAAAAAAAGGCGTATGGCATTCATTTGCTTGTTACCTAAGGGGAATCGCCTTTATATAAGTTTTTATTTGCAAAAACTAAGGGAAATGATAGTACATTAGGAGAATAAGCTTCATAATAATAAGCTTAAGTCCTAAGTATGATATGGTAAGTAGGTTCAAATAAAGTTGCTTTAGAACTACAGCGGTTCTATCAGGTATGTGTTTATATTTATTTGATTATACACCTATATCCACAAGTTATAATTTGTCTATTTTTAGTGAAAACTTTAGATGGCTTCATCATATGATGTACTGGTAGGCAAATTATATAAAATTTTCTAAGCCTTAAGAAGTTAATTAACTACTTGTTTACTATTTTGTGTTACTATTCTATGATTTATGACATTATGTCTTAATTGTTGAATGATGGTATTACCATACACTGTTATCATGCATATTAATTTGAATTGGCAAATAGTAGCAATATGGGTATTAACTTAATTACTGGTAACTTTGTTGTACTAAGTACAGAACTGAAACCTTTAATTAAATTAATATTCTCAAATATATTTTGAATTATGCTAGAAGGGATCTTCTGTTGTACTATGTACAGACTTGGATAACATAGCATATTCAAAGTATGTTTGATATTTGTCTAACCTTAAAAATTCAAGTGTATGTTATATGTTTCGAAAAGATACATCATTTAGTAACCGCTACCTTGAAATTTAATGATGCAGTGTTATGAGTTTTTACTTGAATTCTTCAGTATGTCATATAATAGGAAGCACTTGATAATATTCATACTAACAATAAAGAGTTTGCTTAGAAAATTGAGTATAATTTGTTTATGTGGATCATAATACCGGTAATTGTCTTGAACTGTCTATAATAAAATATTCACTTTATGTGAGTAATGCATTTATTAATTATGCTATGTGGATAAAGGTACCTAAGATATAGTTTCATAAATATAAATGTATATATGATAAATTTAGTTGTAATTTTACAGTGATTTACTTGAATTTCATGAGGAATGTATACTACCAATCTGCTTAGACTTTTTAATATATAATTAATTGCTTATTCTTACTAATATGATCCCTAAGCAGATAAAATCTTATTTACTTTGTATATTTACTTTGTTTCAAGTGATTAATAATATGGTACTTGATACCAAAGTTTATATAGTTGTATTTTTATCTTATTTTTATTTGTTTTTAATTTTTTGTGTTTATTAGGTTTACCCTTCGGAATTAAATTATACTGAATATTTTTGAGTTGAATAAACATGACAAATACAAGTGAAAATTAATTATAATTTAGACTTGTAAAAATATCGGGTTTTTATTTATACTTAGAATTAAATTCGCGTTTTTATTATTTCTGCGAGTTGACATCAACTTGCGAGTCCACTTCAAATCTCGCGAATCGGATACAAAGTATAAAGGGGGTCAAACGAGTCAAGCCAACCCACCGAATCCACAAATTTCGCGAGTTCACTAAAAATTTGCGAATCCGTCACACAGGCGAAACGAGGCGATTTTTGATTTTAGCTTGATTTCGATTTTTAGAGTACGGGAACGAGTTTTACAATCCGTAGACTTTATACATCTTCAATTTACGAACATTTTGAGGTATATATCAACGGATTTCACCGTGTAAATAACGAGAAATCGAAGTGTTTATAAACTTAGGGTTTCGGGTTATAAACTAATCGATTTGCGTCGATTATGATGTTATTGGACATAGATCTTTAGGGTTTATGTTAAATGAACATTAATGAACGTGAATCAATAGATAGATCATGTTAAAATTACAAGATTAATCGATTTTAATTGTAAATTCGCGACGGCAGTTCATCGAACGAGTTGACATTATGAATCAACTCGCAGCAAGTTGACTAGCGAATCGGTGTGATTAGCGAGTTCACTTCAATAGCTACTTGATAAGTTTAGCGAGTTGATCAATGTAGCGAGTTGATGAGTAAAGCGAGTTGATAAGCAAAACGAGTTGACCTCAACTCGTTAGGCCAGTTTATGCGAGTCCAGGACTTAGATAAATTTTATTTTTACGTAGTTATATAAATGTTAAGACTTTTTAAGTAATAACTTTTATATAATTAATTTAAATTAGACTTAAGACTTTTAGTTATAAGTTAAATTTTTATATACGACTTGAGACTATCTTTGTAACAAGTTATATATAATTTCAATTTTAAACTAAGATGTTTGATGAATCTCGATTCATAATACGTAATAGTTTAAATATTTTTAATCGTGCATTAAATTATATCTGTTGTTTGTGATTTTACAGATATGGCTAGAGCATTTGATAAGGGTCACAACATTTTGGTTGATCTGAACCTTGAGGCCAAGCGGGCTGACAGGGTTGCTGATATTCTACGTTTTCTAGCACGATCAAGGATTAGATACGCCATTACGGCCAATCCTCCTATCTCTCAGGCTATACTGAACGATTTTTGGACAGATATAGTATATGACGAATCTGTCACCCCACCTGAGATTCGAGCTACGGTTAGTGGACAACCTGTTACCTTTTCAGCTGGTAATCTTTGTGAGATTTTGCAGCTAGGTACCGTAGAACAGGAGAACGGGGATATTGAGTATCCTATGGATTTTATTGAGGGTGCTATCGGTCGTATGGGATATACAGGAGACAGACGCGGACGTCAGTTCCAGAAGCCTCTGGTTATTGGTCAGTGGAGATTTCTTTGGCACGTGATGAATATCGTTTTTGCAGCGAAGAAGGGTGGTTTTGATGAGTTAAGCCCTGCGATTCTATCGGCTGCACTGTCACTGGTTTATAATAAACCATACAGTTTTCGTGACTATCTTTTTGGTGAGATTGCGAAACAGATATCGGGGTCTGTTAGATCAAGATTTTTGGTTTACCCGCGATTTTGCATGCTGATTATCCGTGCGCGTCTACCGGATTTGGCTATACCTGAACCACATCTAGTGGTTAATACGATTGACCATCGTGGGTATAACGCCATGTTCATGCAGACGGTCAGGAAGGAAGGATTGGTGAAACCGGAAGTTAGACCACTTTTCGGGTATATTGTTGATCCGAACTACGTTGCACCGCCAAATCATGGGTGGTTAGACGTTGCTCCTGCTGCTGCTGCTGCTCCTGCTATTGCTGATGTTGTACCAGAACCTGCAGCTGAGGAAGCTCAACCTGAAGATCCACAAGGGCTCCTTGAGGATGTTCTTATTTAGGCTGGTCAGGTTGATCAGCAAGTGAACCAAGAGGTTGCTGCACAGGTTGTGCAAGAGGTTTTGGAGCAGAATGACGATGCGACCAATCCTTTGCTTCAAGACATTGAGAGTTATTTAACTCCACCTGAGGTAATCTTTTATTTATGTGATAATATAGATGCTTAGTTGATAGATTGTTTTTATTAATCATAGATGTATAATATTATTATATAATGATTCTGATATTAGATATTTAGTAAATTGGATATTATTTCTGATTTTAAAATATAAATATCATTACACGAACAGGAAGCTGAAGCTGAGTGTAACACCCCCAAATTCGTTGATTTAGATTAGCGGAAGCATTTAGTTTCAGTACGGGGGTGCCACAATAACAAAGCATGCATACGTATCAGAGCTTATGATTACAACAGAACATAATATATTAAGATGCTAAAAGTATTAATTACAAAGTTTACGATTCATCGAATCGTACAAGTTAAAAGTAATAAGTTTACAAAAGTAGATTTGTTGGCATCCTAAAACTTCACGGGTCGCCTAACTCTCCATGTGTGTTGGCGATTCTTACAGGCGCAGCTAATTCCCTGAAAAACATAGTAAAAGTCAACAACTAGGTTGAGTGAATTCACAGGTTTTAAGTTTACACAAGTTGAACCAAGTTTGTAAGCACAGTTGTTATCCAAATACGTTCACAAATAGTATTGCCATAATAGTCGAAAATAAGTTTAGTGGAATGTTATCCAAATACACGTTTAGTGGGTTGTTCGTCCCAAGTACAAGTTTAGTGGGTTGTTCGCCCAAAGTTTAGTTTAGTGGGTGAACGACCCGTGCGTAACTAGACCGGAGAACGACCGGTAAACTGTTTTTGTTGAACGGGAGAACGACCCGTGCGTATTTGGCCGGAGAACGACCGGTACTGTTTGTAAAACGTTGGAGAACGACCAGCATGTGATTTTAAACTGACATTTGGGTAACATCCCACGTATCTATTTTGGGCGAACAACCCACTAAACTAAAATTTGGGCGAACAACCCACTAAACTTGTACTTGGGACGAACAACCCACTAAACGTGTATTTTGATAACATTCCACTAAACTTATTTTCGACTATTATGGCAATACTATTTGTGAACGTATTTGGATAACAACTGTGCTTACAAACTTGGTTCAACTTGTGTAAACTTAAAACCCGTGAATTCACTCAACCTAGTTGTTGACTTTTACTATGTTTTTCAGGGAATTAGCTGCGCCTGTAAGAATCGCCAACACACATGGAGAATTAGGCGACCCGTGAAGTTTTAGGATGCCAACACTTTTGGAAAACATATGGATTTCTCTAGTATAACTGAAACTGTTTTAGTCATATTCCAGAAATCTACTTTTGTAAACTTATTACTTTTAACTTGTACGATTCGATGAATCGTAAACTTTGTAATTAATACTTTTGGCATCTTAATATATTATGTTCTGTTGTAATCATAAGCTCTGATACGTATGCATGCTTTGTTATTGTGGCACCCCCGTACTCAAACTAAATGCTTCCGCTAATCTAAATCAACGAATTTGGGGGTGTTACAGATTGGTATCAGAGACAATGGTTATAGCGAACTAGGAAACTTTAGGTGACTTAGAGACCTAGAGACCTAGACTATAGCCTTGGCTAGAACGCACGTGCATACACGCATATACATACATCTAAACTATCGTTACGATACCTCGATACACGTGAACTGTTCACCACATTCGACTCGTTCATTGTACTCAGATCTCATGTGAACCGGATCGTGTTAAACGGTTGATGAAAAGAAGTATGTATTTAGTATCATATAATGACGCCTGGCCAACGTGGTTATATTATACTAAGTACATATGGGTGTTTCATAGTCGTGAGATATGTGATGGGGATCTTGTCTTTTCTTCTCAAATATTCGATAACTAAAACTATGTGAAACTTTATTCTTCACATCTTTTCATTGGCATTGACTTCTGCATTTCATTACTCGCAAAACGTCAGCATGCCGCCTAAACAAAGAAAGACCCGCAACAGTCGCCAAACAAACACACCTCCTGTCGTCGAAACAACCGAACAAATCATTGATCGCCGCGTGGCTGAAGCTATTGCTCAGTACGAGGCCAGTCGAAATCGAGACAACGTGGCAAACAACAGTGGAGCCACACCTGTCAACAGCGAAACCCCGGCAAATACCCAACAGGGGTGTTCCTACAAAACCTTCCAATCATGCAAACCCAGCACCTTCACCGAGACCGAAGGGGCCATTGGCCTGGTCCACTGGATTGAAAAGATGGAATCAGTCATCGATATCAGCGACTGCGCCACCGACAAAATAGTGAAATACGCCACGTGCACACTAGCTGACAAAGCGTTAACATGGTGGAACGCTCAGGTCCAGATTATTGGACGTCCAGCTGCTCACTCTATGACCTGGGAAACTCTGAAACAGATGATGATGGAGGAATTTTGCCCTCCCAACGAGATGCAGAAACTTGAAACCGAACTCTGGAACGTTCAAATGATTGGCGCTGACATTACCGGGTACACTACAAGGTTTCAAGAACTGGCACGCCTGGTACCCCACATGGTGACCCCCGAGAGAAAACGCATCGAGCGTTACAACAAGGGCTTGGCACCACAAATCCGAGGCATGGTTATGTCCTCCAAACCCGCCACTTTTAGGAGCGCAGTTGATCTGGCTCAAAGCTTGACCGACGACGCAGTCTTGATTGGAACCCTGAAAACTACTACAGGGAAAGCTGAACTTAACCGTACTGATGCGGGCGACTCTGGAACCCACAAACGCAAATGGAACAGCGAGGGTAACGACCGTCAGGGTCAACAAAACAGGAACCCGGGAAACACCCGAGCATACGCTGCAATCACCCACCCTGGACCCAAAACCTATCTTGGCAACAAACAAAAATGCGACAAGTGCGGGATGCATCATGCTGGCAATTGCGCCTTCTGCCAAGATTGCAAACACTGGGGTCATTTGGCCCAAAACTGTAAAACAGCCCCTCTCCCTCGATCAAATGCGTGCTACGAGTGCGGTGAATCTGGACACTTTCAAAATCAATGTCCAAAACTGAACAACAACCAGAACAACACCGGGAACAACAATCAGAACAACAACCGCAACAATCAAAACGACAACAACCGCATCGTTAACAAAGGCTACACCCCAAGCCGCGCATACATCCTCCGTGCACCGGAAACGGTTGCAGACCTCGGCTAAGATGGTATGTCTTAACAGCTGTTGCTACGATTTAACATACGTTTCTTACGAATGTCTATTCAAACTTAACGCTTGGTAAACTTCGACCATTATCGAACGCATAACTATTTAAACTATACCGCGAGTATACTAAACTGGTTAAAACTTTCCTGGCAACAATTGAGCGCCACGCAAATTGGTATTATTATTGACGACGTGACTTATTCGGAGAACATACGCCGCAGGCGATCCGACTTGATTTTTAAATCTCGGGACGAGATTTCTCTAACATGGGGAGAATGTAACACCCCGCAAATTTAAACGAGATTAATAACATTAATCACTTGCATTATTAGGCTAATTCCCTACTTGAGTGAATTCACAACATATTTTAGAGGTAAGTCTAGCAAAGCCCAACTAGATAATACGCGTAGTATTACGTATTCGTAATTAGTAGTAATTACGTACTGAACAATCTGAAAACAAACGCGACAAAAATATACGACTGTTGGTGAACAAAATTATTTAATAAAACGAAATTATTAAATAACGTCGTAAACAATAAAATATTATGTCGATAATATTTACATATCAATTTATAACGCAAAACGCTCGTATAATTAAAATAAAACAAGGTTTAAATTTTATAAAACTTATTAATTTAGTTTCATAAAAAATGTAATTAAAAATATAATGAAAAAAATGTAATTAAAAATATATTAGTTAAAATAAAGTAACATTTAACGATCGGGTAAACAAACGCGGAGCGCAAACACAGAGGAAGGAAAAAGGGAGACAAAACCCTTTCTCCCTCCCCACTGTTCTCATTCATCATCACCCCCTCTTTTTCTTTTTCTCTCTACTACAACCACCACCAACCAAAAACCACCACAAAAACGCCACAAACTACCTTCAAACGACGCCGAATCACCATACTTCTTTGGAATAAAACGACCACGAGACCACGATCTACATTTCCACCTTTTCGGATTTCAAATCCGACACTCGTAAGTTTCCGACAAATCCCGTCAATTCCTAGATTTTGTAGTTTTAGTTAGTATTTCATGTTTAGTATACTTAGATTATCATGTTTAAGCGTTTTATACAACCAAAAACGTCCAAATCGACCCAAAACTCGTTGATTTTTAAGCTGTTCGTCGAACAGGCGACTACGTCGCTTTTGGCCCAAAAATAGTACTGCGACGCAGGCCTTTGAGTCGCATAATCATCCCCACGTCGCAGATAGCGACGCAACCCATTCCGTCGCATTAAATTGCGAACGTCGCCTATGCGACGCAACCCATGACGTCGCAAAACCTGAATGCGACGCAGACCCTTACGTCGCACCTTGCGTCGCACAAGTCAGAACCCTAAAAACACATTTTAAAAAGTCAAAGTTACTGTAGAAAAGTCAAATTTTACTGTAGCAGTACTGTAGCAAATGAGATAATAACATTTTTGAACTATTGTTTCAAAACATCACCAACAAGTCGTATACATTTTCACAAACAACGAAATACAACGTAAACGTTTCACAAATACTTGGGACATAACTTGGTTGTACAAACACTAGCATGGATGATTAGTTTAGACATCCACATACTTATTAAATCTCGTACGTTTAGGACGTTAGGAGATTCTGGACTGTACTTGGGCTTAGGTTTGCTAGCACTCGCACAACTACTTAACTCAACAGGTGAGTTCACAGCCCCTACTTTTACTGATTTAACAGCTTTTGAACAGGGGTGGAAAACATAGTCAACTGTTTTACTTATTGCCATAACTGCTTTTACTCATATGATTGTTTAATCATACTTGTTTACTCGAACAATTAGAGTACTTTGAACTATTAGACTATTGAACAAACTGATATTTATGAAATAACATTCTCATATTGACACACTGAACGAATGGGATAACTTATTCGACAAACTGTTTTAACTAGACCGGAGAACGACCGGTAAGTTGTTTTGCAATCGACTGTAAACCTTTAAACTTAGTTGGTATACCGGAGAACGATCGGTACTTTTATGTAAACGCTGGAGAACGACCAGCTACGTATTTTAGTGCCAGAGAACGACTGGCCAAGGGACGGGAGAACGACCCGTGCGTCTTGGATGGGAGAACGACCCATGCGTTTGTTGGACGGGAGAACGACCCGTGCGTAACTAGACCGGAGAACGACCGGTAAACTGTTTTTGTTGAACGGGAGAACGACCCGTGCGTATTTGGCCGGAGAACGACCGGTACTGTTTGTAAAACGCTGGAGAACGACCAGCACGTGTTTTTAAACTGACATTTGGGTAACATCCCACGTATCTATTTTGGGCGAACAACCCACTAAACTAAACTTTGGGCGAACAACCCACTAAACTTGTACTTGGGACGAACAACCCACTAAACGTGTATTTGGATAACATTCCACTAAACTTATTTTCGACTATTATGGCAATACTATTTGTGAACGTATTTGGATAACAACTGTGCTTACAAACTTGGTTCAACTTGTGTAAACTTAAAACCTGTGAATTCACTCAACCTAGTTGTTAACTTTTACTATGTTTTTCAGGGAATTAGCTGCGCCTGTAAGAATCGCCAACACACATGGAGAATTAGGCGACCCGTGAAGTTTTAGGATGCCAACATTTTTGGAAAACATATGGATTTCTCTAGTATAACTGAAACTGTTTTAGTCATATTCCAGAAATCTACTTTTGTAAACTTATTACTTTTAACTTATACGATTCGATGAATCGTAAACTTTGTAATTAATACTTTTGGCATCTTAATATATTATGTTCTGTTGTAATCATAAGCTCTGATACGTATGCATGCTTTGTTATTGTGGCACCCCCGTACTCAAACTAAATGCTTCCGCTAATCTAAATCAACGAATTTGGGGGTGTTACACTGAGGCTGCAAATCCAGAAGTTATATTACTTGAGGATGAGCAGATACAGCTTGATAGATCAGTTGTTGTACCGACTGAGGTATTATATCTGATTAATCTTAAATATATAGAACTTGTATGATAGAGCTTATGCTAATCATAAATGTTTAATATATTTAAATTTTAGGATCCTGTTAGATCATCTAGAGGTCGTGATGGTGAGACGGCTTCTGATGATGATTCTGAGAATACACCTTCTCCTTCTCCATCTGTTTCTGAAAGAAAGAGAAAAGGTAAGAGTGTTATGGAGGAAGGAACTAAGGAAGTTGAGATTCCTTTGATGAAGCGTCCGACAACGCTGACTATTCGAGAAGGTTAGTATTGATTATAAAAGTTAAATAATCTTAACTTGTTGTTTATCAGGAGTTGAACTGAGACAGTTAATTCTGTATACAGTTGCTCAGGATACACCGCAGGTAGAGATGGATGCACCGGTGGTTACTGAATCGATGTCTTTACCGCTTCAGGTATGAGATATAAGTTCTATAACTATGAGTGTTATGCAATTAATTAGAGTTTGAGACAGAGTAATCTGTAACAATAACTGATTTTAATTGTGTTTAACTTTACAGCATGAGGTTGCTGATCTAGTTCGTGGAGCAAATTTTCCGACGAACAAAACAGCTAGATTTGCGACAAGTTTGCTTACGCAAGCTTTGTCTCAACCTCATACACCGCTGACCAGAGACTGGCATATTGAGTCTCTCACACCGCCTGGACCAAGAACGATACCTGTTACTCCAACGACTGATGCTGAAAGGATTACATCCTTAGAGTCGAGGGTAAAGGATTTAGAGAAGCTTACTTCTCAGATTCCAGAGCTGGTGTCGAGCAATCTTCTTCTTTCACAGCAGATACTCAAGCAGAGTGAATCGTACAATCTGTTGATGAAGACTCATGAGACGTTGCTTGCGGACTTCAATGTACAGAGACTGAAGTTATCTTCTTTGGAGATTCTGGTCTTGAGATCGCATTCAGGACAGTCTACTCAGGGGGAGATATTGGTATATCTGGAGTCTTGCAAGGAAAATGAACTGAAGAGGAAGAGAGATTCAGACAAGGACGATGATCCCAATGCACCAAAAGGTGGTGAGCAGACTGGTCCTTCAAAGACTGGTGAGCAAGCTACGATTCAGGGGGAGTCTGGTGCTGGTGCTAGTGGTTCTGGAGTGGATACAAGTGCAGATAAGACTGTACCGGGTGATACTGAAGCTGGTAAGATAGCTTAGTATTATCATAGTACTGTAATATTTGTAATAGTTTGTAGTGGACAAATGTAAACTTAATTTATTGTGTAAATATATTTGGCTTAGGGTTATTATTATTTTAAGTAAAATATGTTTGGTAATTTAAGTTTATATAATTATGTTAAGATAAAATAGTGATCGAAAGACTTCCGACTCTTTGAGTAGTCGAGCGGCGTGTTCCGGTTAATTTCGGCGGTCAAAATTTTATAATAACATATGCATTTTAGATTTGATTATGGACTTAAGACCGTAAGGTATATAAGTAATTAACAAGTTAAAAATGTATTCGTATTAACTAGACAAATGATATATAATTTAAAGGTTAACTTGATAATAATTTAGATCAATTAACACTTGGAAATTATATAAGGTAATTAATAGTAAATTTAAATGTTTGGTGATTATTCACAATGCATTAGAATTTAAAATTAATTAATATTTGTTAAGTAGACTTAAGAGATTTTAGATTGATTCAGGGTAATCAATTAAAGATTTTATAAGTTATATGTAAATTGCGTTTATATGTTAGGTTAAAATATACAAAAGAATTAATAAAGAAATTCTTAGATTGGTTCAGGGAAATCAATGAAGAATTTGAATTATTAATATATTTGTATTTATGTTTTTCTCTAGGAATGGAAATGCTAGATCTATCAGATTCGGAAGATGACATTTTGGATGAGATAGATGAAGAGATTGATTATGATATTGAAGAAGGAGAGTTCAAACTTCCTGAAGACTGGACTGCAGTATTTGAATCTGTGATAGATGAAGGTGTTGATCTGGATGCAAATGTAGATGAACATGTTGTGAATCCATCAACGACTGAATTTGTTTTTGTAAATGAACAAGGAGAATCAGTTATTGATTTAGAAGCTTTTGAGAATGCTTCTGAAGATTCAGATACTGAAGTTGAAGAAATAGAGGATAAATACAAACATATGGTTGGTAATCCTATGTTAGTCCAAGAAATGCTGAAGAAGAAAAAGGAAAATAAGCCACACATTTTGAAAGAAGTTGATATTACTGGAAAGCGTGTACTTAAAACTGGCATTATTGGATGGTATTATGACTCTGACCTGAAGCTCTTCGCAATCAAAAGGTTTGATGGGGTTCAATATTTTGAGAAGAAGCTTGCAGTGTTTAGTTCATTGCCTCGATATGAGATTCGAGACTTGGCTAGATTAGATATGATAAATCCAAGTGATGATGATTATGCTAAGTATGTTGAGCGTATCATTAGGACTGAAGGATTATCTATGAAGTTCTCTAAGATTAAGCCAAGGAAAGGTAAAACGATAAAGCTGAACGAACTCAGTCAGAGAACTGGAAGAAGAAGAAGGAAGAAGGTTTATCCAGCGGTCAAATGCATTAAGCAAATACCTATGAAGTCTATGCCTCAGAATATTTTGGGAAAATTGAAATATTGGGGGGTAGATGCTGGAACAGGAGAAGCCTTTATGATTGAAGCTGATGATGATTATCCTGATGGCGAAAAAGAGATTCTTCGTGTATATGATCACAGACACCTGATGAACTTATCAAAGGAAGATCTGATTATGTTATACAAGAACAAGATCAAATCTACTATTGGTTGGGGTGATTTAGCACGAGATTATCACAGGATGGTTAAAACATGCATCAAGCTTAAAATTTTTGCAGGAAGTAAGATTTACAAATGAAGACCAAAGACAGCGTGAAGATAAAGACGCTAGAGCTATTGTCAAGGGGGAGTCTGTTGGGACATAGATTGTGACAACAGATCTAGCTTGAAATAGGACTGGTGTAATTATTATTACGTTTGTATATTGGTTTAGATTTGTAAATAAATATTTGTTTTGTTAGTAATATTCGTTAAACATATTATTGTGCTAAGTTAGACGAATGTTTAAAGACGAAATAAATAATAGACGTTTAATGCGAGGCGAGTCAAGATCTCAGGTCGCAGCGAGTTGAGCTGTGAGAAGAGATCTGAATTCGCGAGGCATTAGTCTGGCGAGCCGAGCTCTGTCTTGGGCTTGAGCTGCGAGTTGGACCGAACTCGCAGGCCCATGCGAGCCGAGACGAGCTGAAGTATATATTGTTTTTCACGGATGAAAAACATAACAATTTTTTAAGAACTTTTGCTAATTCGTCTTTCTGATCTGCGAACTCGACAACCAGAGAAAAACCGAACCTAAAGGCTAGGCTTTGACAATTCATCGTTTAAAGTTAAGCTTTATTAAAACGCAATTCGAACATATTCGTTGTTAGTAAGATAACACCGTATTGAGGGATTCCGCACCTTAATACTACAGATAACGAAGTTATCGATCCTAAAACTAGGGGACTTACAAAATACATCTCTGCAAATATTAACGAAACAAGTATCTAAAATCATATAAATGCATTAAAATGTATATAAATATAGGGATAAACAGTATAAAATATAGTATCTATTTGATGCTTATCAAATATCCCCACACTTAAGTTCTGTTTGTCCTCAAGTAGAATACTCAATAAAATTTAAAAATTAGCATCAAACTAATATTTAAAAATCAGAATACCAATACTAAAAACCTGTTTCATAAATTAAAAATTTAAACAATTTAATTAACATGGATAACTATAATGTATAAATAAAAATTATTATTATTCTTCTTGTAATATATAGCTCATGAATGATTACTAATATATTTGTCCACTTTAAACAATCTATATTTATGCCTCTGAATATATCCTTTATTGTTAGTATGTATATTACTTATGATTTCCATATATGATATACTCTTAAATTTAATTATACAATTTTCTTTTATATTCACATTAAATATATAAAATACATTTTTAAGAATCAAGACATTGGTGACAGGTCTGCATTTTCATGCAACAGAGTGATATAACTTGATTTAGGTTTAAGCAAAACCAGACTTGGTCAAACCATTTTGGCGACCTCATTAGGTATCTTTTATTTTTAAGACTTTTCAAGTACTTTTGACTTGCGTTTGCTTAATTTTTAAGTATATATTAATAGAGATCAGGTCTATACTTTCGTATAACAGAGGAAACCATCAATATATACCCCCAAATGTTTCTACATAAGTAAAAAGATATATAAAATTATTGTATAATAAATTTAAAATTTAACACTTTTTCTGTCATACATCATATTATGTACCATAAAATAATATTCAAGTTATTTTATTAATTTCTTAAAATTCAGAAATCTTCATATAGATTGCCTATTAGTACATCATATCATGTAACTATATATCACTTCCTTTATTAAGTAGCTTACGTTATATATACAAAACTGTTAATCCACATTAAAGTCTAAACTTTTAAATACAAAACAAAACTTTTAACAAAAGTATTCTAACTAATAAATACTTAGTTATTCACTTAAAAATTTTAAAATTTTAAATTCTTAATAAAATTTAAGAACAATAGAAACTTAAATGATTAATTAAAGAAATTCTTTTTCTTACGAACCTTATCCCCACACTTAAATTATACAATGCCCTCATTGTATAAAAATTGATAAACAAAAGTGAGCAAGGGAAAGAAAAATAGAACAGAAAAACTCCCCTGACTGAAATTATAAATTTCATCATCGGCTAAGAAAAATCTTCTTGGTTGATTCATTGATCTTTTGAAAAATAATATACAACATCCACACTTTCGTAGTTAATCACGATTGCATTTAGCATACGCAATAAGCCTTTAAACCCCTCGATATCCCGAGTGAACGAGTTATAGTCTCGTGAGGGTTTCCAGGGAACACACCCACAAAGTTCATAATTAATAAGAAAAACTTATTAAATTTCCAAAAATTAAGCTGAACTGACTGCCAACTTATTCCCAATTGGTAACTCCAAACATGCAATCCTAAAACAGAAAATAATAATAATAATAAACTAGGTAAAGTAGTGTTGTACATCAGTAAACACTGACCTAACCAAAGTTTAATTAGTACAAATAAAAATGTCAACCATTAATAATAATAAAGTGCATAATAAAAACTAGGCTGACAATCTCTACTGGTCATCATCATGCTGCTGATGCTGCTGCTGATACTGCTGCCAATACTCCTGACTATACTCAGCTGAAGGATCATAAGGTGGGAGTGCCTGAGTGAACCAATCAGTACCATATGGCGGAAGAGGGTAATATAATGGCATCTGAAAACCTGGAGGATGCACTGGCTTTGCGTCTGCCCATCGCTGTGAATACTCACGCTGCCATCCCGTATCAAAACTCATTCTTCCCATCTCATACAACAATCTACTATTCATCTCATGCATCTGATCCTGTACTGATTGCAATGTAGCTCTGGGGCCAGCTGCTCGTCTCTGTGGGTGCTGTCCTGCTGCCTGGCTCCACCAATAATCCTTTGTAACAATCCCCTATCAAGATAACCCATATCCGGCTCCTTGTGAAGCCCAGCAAGTCTAATTCCTAATCTCTTAGCTAGCCTAGTAACATACTGTCCACCACAAATGGGACTCCTAGACTTATCACCCGCAGCTATACTCAGAAATGATGCAACCATATAAGGAACATTTAAAGTATCCTCTGTACTAGTCATAACAGATAAAATCCACAAATCAGCATAATTCATCTTCTCAATCCCTGATCCACGGGTAGCTACTGAATGCACAAAAATCCTGTGAAGAAGGCGATGAAAAGGATCTGTAATCTGACTCTCCAAGGAACTACCAGAATGCCACTCGGTATCCGAAAACCTACTCCAAGCTGCTCTAAAGTCAAATGTATCCGGAGCAGTAGTAAGAGCAGTAATGAAGTAATCAAGAAAATCATCATCTATGATCTGGTCATCCAGATATAAACCCAACAATGCTCCAAAACCAGCTAAACTGTAACTATGTGGATTACCTCCCAACCGGAAAGTAATCGTGCCAGGTGTAGTCACATCCTCATAATCAGAAACAAATACAAAAGTGGCGAAGAACTCATAACAGAGTATGGTATAAGATGGCTCCCTGATACCTAAAAGTTTAATCCAAGCTTCGTCACTAATATCAAAGTCATCCGTTCTAAATCCTTTTGAAAGCACATTTTTAACCCGTTGTTCTAATCCTAACTCAGCTAAAACTCCCCAAGAAACAGACCTTCCTGGCTCAATTGATTTATCCTGCAAAGTTACCAAATTTTCATACCAAACTTCACGAATATCCCAAGAAATATCATTTGGAAACTGTAACCACTCATGGTTATTTGCAGGTGCCAAAAATGCTCCAATATCGGGTGTAAAACTAGCGCTAGTACGTCCTCGTTTGCTACTACCACCTCTGAATAGCTGAAATTTAAACATAAAAGTAATGGCAAAAACAACAAATATATGAGTTCATAAACAGGTTAGTACCAATAAAAACAGCATTAACAGGATAATAGGTCATTTATAAATATCAAACACTATAATAAATAATTAGTTACTATAATACTTACTAGTATGTTTTTATAAAGCAACATCACCTATCATAATCCAATTCATAATAAGAAAAGCATATAAAAATCAAAAACCTATACTAGTAAGGTAGCATGTCAAATCTTAAGAAATTATCTATTTTTCAAGTTTATATATCTATGGCATAATATTTGATACTTATAACGAATATTTCCTCAATCATTTTCATAACCTCAATCAAACTTTTCTTTACTAATTAACAATATTCTCTCCTTTTATAAAAATGTGTCTGACAAATTTTATAATCCACATTCCAATATTCAATATCCACAACAATTGCTTCCTAATTCCTTCTTAAACCATCATCAAGCATTCTTAATAACACTATATTAGCATGTACTTCTAATTAGCATGTATAACAAATTTTATTGGAAAGAATTAAAATCCTAAATATATTTTCATAGAATAATTAATACTAATTAAGCACCAAAATCGCATAATCCTAATAAAAGTAGTTGCTAATCATCATATTATAACAATGTAAGACTAAGCAACCTATTATAAGCATCAAGCATCAAAATTCTATCAAATCCCCAATTTCTTATGAACCCTAATTTTTGTCATTGCTCAAATCAAACTAATAAACATAAATTAAAACTAGTCTAATATGATCAATTTACAAGTAATTAAGCATTAGATTCACATAAACATGGATGAATCCGAATCTAGGGTTTATAGCCCTAAATTCGGATTTGTAAAGTAATTGCAAGATAAACACATGAATGTAAATCAATTTAAGTTTAAGGTTCAAGAAATCATACCCTTCTCATGTTGGTTTGGCCGGATTTTGCGATTTAGGGTATAAGGTTTCGGTTTTTTTTTTTTTTTTTTTTTTTTTTTAGAGAATAATGAGAATAGAGGAGTGAAAATGAGGAAGAAAAATGGAGAAACGCGGCTTTATCCGCTGGTACC
The DNA here is from genome assembly GCA_949592205.1 of Helichrysum umbraculigerum. NCBI lineage: Eukaryota > Viridiplantae > Streptophyta > Magnoliopsida > Asterales > Asteraceae > Helichrysum > Helichrysum umbraculigerum. The sequence continues at coordinate 162,423,281 of CATIUR010000004.1, read as the reverse complement.
TAAATCGCGTCGCGGTTTAGGTAAAATCGCGTCGCGTTTATGAATAAATCGCGTCGCGATTTTAGGTTTGACCCGAATTTTTACCCGTTTGACCAGTAGGTTTGACCCGATAATTTTTTTTTTTTAAAGTAATAATAGTAATAATAAAAGTAATAATATAATAATAATGCTAAATAATGATACTAATACTACTAATAATACTAAAACGTACTAAACTTAAATCTAAATTTACCGAATATGTGTACAAAAATATACAAATACGGGTTGCCTCCCGAGAAGCGCTTGTTTTTGTTCGAGTCACTAGCTTGACTCCAACCTTACTTACCTGAAAATCCGGTGATTTTCCCCACACTTAACGTGGAGCATGGATGATAATATCGATAACTATTTATTAATTGTAAATTTAGTATAATAAATAATTAGAAATACTTATCGTGCAAGGCAGGTAAATTTTCATTCTGAGATGCTCCATGATTGTCCAAAAATTGCGAGAAATTCTCCTTTCGATCGAGTCGCCAAAAAGGATCTTCATAGTTAAAAAACAATGAACTTGTGCTTACAGATACTCCAACCGTTGGTTGTGTCAACTCAACCACCGTTTGAATCTCAACTGTTGACATTGTTTCAATCCGAATGTTGTTTGATATCTGATTATCGCAAATTCTGTTTTTGGTTTCTCTTCCAATCCTTATCAATGCTTGATCATTTTCCTTAAAATGTTTCACCTTCGGGTGTAATGATAAAAATTCATCAATAATCGTCATCATTTCCTCTTTCGTCATCAACCCATTCCAATTTCCCAATTCAAGTATCTCCTCGTCAGGATCATAGTGATCAAATTTAGGCAAAATTGACCAATCTACCTCCAAATCTTCTTCCTATTTTGATTCACTAAAAATCTTTTTAGAAAATAAGGATTTAGAAAATTGAGTATACTTATTGATTTGATTATCCATCTCTTCAAGTTTTTGAATGAAATTCCCTTCACTATGGCCATTAGTTTTAGTTTCTTCCATTCTTGTACTTGTTCCAGGAATTGTGTAGCTAATACAATTGATGGTCTAGATATATTCATCAATCTCTTGATTCTCAATCGTCATTTGGTAAATAGGAGCATTGATTGAATTTTGAAAATCCTCTTGAATGTTAAAACTAAGAGAAAAAGAAAAAGAGTAGAAAAGAAAAGATAATAAAAACTAAATAAAAATTAAAATTGATAGATCCGGATGTGTTAGAATCAGGTTGGTGTAGACTAATCACAATAATCTAATAATAAAACACATCCAAAATTAAATGATTGAAAAAGAATACCCAACCCAACCTTAGAAATGGTTTAATTAGTAATTCAAGTTAGTTGTTATACAAATGATTTTTGTGTTAAAGTGAGTTTGTTGAATTTCTTCTACAAAGCCAGTCAACAGATCTCGGTAGCTCCATTGATAGTACACAAAAGCGGAGAAACAGGTCAGCGCGAAGCTTATTAAAAACCTATCTCTTTCGAGAAGCACCTTACCTCTTATATGATAAATCAATGAGGTAGGGCTTTACTCTCCTTATACCTTTGTTTTTGTCAGTATTCTCAATGGGTGAGCCGATCTTTCGTATTGATTTTGCAAAGTATTAGAAATCAAAATTATACAGGGAAAATAATTAGTTTAATTAAAAATACACCGCTCCCCGGCAGAACAAAAGTCCAACCGGTTAAGTGTCCCCGGCAGCGGTGCCAAAAACTTGATGTGTGCTAAGTATAGGCAATTATAATCACAAGTTTTAAATTAAGGAAATACTAAATAATACTATCACACAATTCAAGCAAGTATTAACCTGTTCGTATAATATAGCTTTATAAGTAAGTCCAAGTTTGAACACAGGGAACGTGATTCTAATTTTATAACTAATTATCTATTTACTCCTAATTACAACTATTTACAATTATTAATAATAATAATAATAATACAAATAAAGGATCCAGTGTACAATAATATACAAGATAAGGGGGACGTTTTAGTTCCGAACGAACATATTTATAATTGATACATATTCTAATAGATAAGTTTCAGGAACAACTTAAGAATACTCAATTGGATAGAAGATTATAATTATTCAAACTATTATTTATTAAACTTATTATATTTACTTATGTCTATTTGCTTGTTGGCTATTATTATTGATGAATTACTAATGTAGAAAATTACTTAAGCTTAAGCTAATCTTCATCATAGCAACACAATCACAAGGTTACGCAAAGTATCACTAATTATTAAGATCTATCAGCAGTTTATTAATACAATTTCATCGGTATGGCGTGAATCACAATATTACTTTATATTAATGAATTATATTCTTCGTCTATCGCATAAGGTTAAGATCAAGACATAAACACAATCACTTAATTTATACAAACTTAATATGGTCATCCTCGTTTAATATAAATCAGTTAACTATGTCAAGAACAATCATTAATATATCATAATATAGACAATTCTTGTATAATAAACATTCAATAATATAGTTCCAACATAAACATAAATTCATATAATAAACTCAATAAACATTCATTCAAATAGTTATAACGAAAACCTAATTCACAAGTAATTCAAATAAACAATATCCATAAATTAACTCAATAAGGTTATTAAAGTTACAAGGATAAAGAAATCGAACCAATTGTCAAACCAGCTTTTCCTTGGGTTAAAAACCTTCAAACCCTAGCTCCTTAGCCTATAAAATGGCACCTTAAGTCGACCTAAAACCCTAATAATCGAGTTTTGTATTCTTGAATCGTATATCGTTAAGCCTAAACTAGGCCTCTATTTATAGTTTTGCTGGCCGACCTCCTAACCGCCGGTTGGGTATTCCAACCGCCGGTTGGAACAAGTTGTATCCTGGTCCAACTCCGCGTCTTCCACCGCCTTAATCCCTTTATACCCCAACCGCCGGTTGGGTAATCCAACCGCCGGCTGGACCTTCATTCCAGAATCTTCTAAATACGGGTTGGGCTTCTATTTGGGCTTCCTTCTTTTCTTTTCCGGATTTTAATCTTCATTTTGGCCCAATTCTTCAATATTATCATTTTAGTCTTCAATTCTTTAAGGTTTAAGCTCTATTTTCTTCATTTCTTCATTTTCTTCAGTTTTGGATTCATTCTCGTTCATTTTTCTTCAATCTTCAATTAAAATACATCTCTGCAAATATTAACGAAATAAGTATCTAAAATCATATAAATGCATTAAAATGTATATAAATATAGGGATAAACAGTATAAAATATAGTATCTATTTGATGCTTATCAAACGACCTGAACAAAAACCAAAGCACAATGATATTGTTAAGCCATTTTCTTAACCTTCCAAGGTTTGGAAAGCTAAAGAGTCTAACGTTGACTCTTCTGTCACCAACAATAACACATCAGTTAACGCCACTGATTTGTTTAAAGATAAAATTTTAACTGATGTGCTTATTGTTGATGACCTCGGACGACCTAAGTCTGCAAAGGCTTGGGTCTCCGTTTCTAACTAATCATTTTGTTGTGTTCGCCGCAGCAGTCCAAGCTTCTAAAAGATCTTGCAAAAGAAAGTGTTTGGTACATTGATAGCGGCTGCTCGCGGCATATGACTGGCAACTTATCCCTCTTGACAGATGTGAAACCAATTAAAAGGGAGTATGTTGCTTTTGCTGGTAATACTGGTAATGTTATAACTGGTCAAGGAACACTAACTAATGGTCAAATAAGTTTCGAAAAGGTGAACTACGTAGAATAACTTCAGCATAATCTGCTGAGTGTGTCTCAAGTCTGTGACAAGAAGTACACCACAGCATTTACTGATATCGAATGCTTGATTTTGAAGCCGGGATTTGATATTCCCGATGAATGGGTTTTGATGAGAGCACCTAGGAAAAGAGACACGTACATCTTGGATATGAGGACAATTGAATCTGCTACTGAGCATACTTGTTTATTGTCCAAAGCTTCCGAGAAAGAGTCACTCTTATGGCACAGGAGAATGGGACACATTCATTTGCGTAAGATGAACTATCTTGTGAAAAATGATTTTGTGCTTGGGGTTCCGAAGCAAACATTTGCTCTACCCGATAACTGTGTTTCCTGCTTAAAAGGGAAACATCATAAGAAGTCCCACAAGTCAAAACTAGTGAACTCCATTAAGTCCCCGTTGGAATTACTGCACATGGATTTATTTGGGCCAGCTTACAAGAAGAGTGTAGGGGGTAAATCTTACTGCTTAATGGTGACTGATGACTACTCGAGATTTTATTGGGTGTATTTCTTAGCCACTAAAGATGAAGCTCCTGATATTCTGATATATCTATTTGATAGACTGGAAAATCTGTGCAATATGAAGATCAAGAGACTACGCAGTGATAATGGTACAGAATTCAAGAACTCTATTCTTAAATTGTACTGTTTGAAAAAAGGTATAGATCATCAGTTCAGTGCGGAAAGAACTCCTCAACATAATGGAGTTGCTGAATGGAAAAATCGTACCCTCATTGAGACTACAAGAACCATGCTTTCAGATTCAAAGCTGCCTATCATTTTCTGGGCAGAGGCAGTAAACACAGCATGTTATGTTCTTAACAGAGTCTTGATGGTTAAGAAGCGAAATAAAACTTGTTATTAGCTGTTTAATAACTGTAAACCAAACCTTCAGTTTCTTGAACCTTTTGGCTGTCCGTGTTCTATCATGATAACAAAAGACAAAGTTTCTAAGTTCGGAGAAAAGACTGTTGATGGATTCTTTCTCGGCTACTCTGTCAATTCTCCTAACCGAAGAGTCTTTAATAAAGCTACCGGACGTGTGGAGGAACATTATGAGGTCACATGCCTTCGCTATACTGATCCTCCTCAAGGAATAGGTGAAGATTGGATGTTCAAGTATGATGATCTGTTTGACTCATTCGACATTCCAGAAGTTGATGACATAGAGGAGGTGGTCACTCTACTACATGGAATTGATTTATCTTCTAGTTCTTCAGTTCCTATACCAGATTCTACACCTTCCGCTGCCACACCATCTTCCACTACCACTACAACTACAGTTAGCCCATCCACTTCCACTCCATCTACATCTACCGCTCCGCCCATCACTCCAACTCCATCTCCTGTTAATCCATCAACCACCATACCTTCCTCTACAACACTATTCACTCCATCACCCTATATCAATCTCGATAGACCTTCTACTTCCGGAATATCTCCTCAAATAGTAGATCTTCCTTCTTATCCTCACATGACAACCATATCTGAGGGGGAAGAAATGCCAAAATCTCAGTTATATATGGATGAAGATGAAGAGTTGGAATCTATTCCAAATTTGAAACAAACGGAAACGAATGTCATACTTGATAAGGAAGACTCTCCACCCGCGAAGGAGATTACACCAATTTGGATTCGGTCATTGTGCCTGACCCGATTCCTCAAATACGCATTCATAAAAATCACCCCACTGATAATATCATAGGTGATCCTAATGCAGGTGTTCAAACGAGGGGACAAGTTAAGAATACCACGCTAGAGCAAGTTAACTGTCTGGTGGCTCAAATAAATTCTTGCCATTTATCTCAAGTTGAACCAAAGAAAGTACAAGATGCATTGCAAGACCCTCATTGGATCACTACAATGCAAGAAGAGTTACAACAATTTGAGAAGCTACAGGTATGGTCACTGGTTAAGGAACCAAAGGGTGTTCACCCGATTGGTACGCGTTAGGTATTTCGTGTAAAGAAAGATGATCGTTGTGTCGTTGTGAAAAACAAAGCCAGGCTTGTTGTTCAAGGATTCGCTCAAGTCGAAGGATTAGATTATAATGAAGTCTTCGCTCAAGTTTCACGATTGGAATCAATTCGGATGTTTCTTGCTTACACATCATATAAGCAATTTCGTGTATTTCAACTGGATGTAAAAACTGCATTTTTATATGGTACCATCGAAGAGGAAGTTTATGTCCGACAGCCTCCCGGTTTTGACGACTTTGTACATCCTGATTATGTTTATAAGTTGAGAAAAGCTTTATACGGTCTTATCAGGCTCCTCGGGCATGGTATAAAAAGTTGTCTAAACATCTGCTTTAAAATGGTTTTTCTCGAGGGCAGATCGACAGCACCCTCTTCATAAGAAAATCAGGAAAAGATTTGCTGCTTGTTCATGTGTATGTGGACGACATCATCTTTGGGTCTACAAATGAACAACTGTGTAAGGACTTTGAGGAAATCATGAAGTCAAAGTTTGAGATGAGCTCCATGGGGGAACTCACTTTCTTCTTAGGTCTGCAAGTTGAGTAGTCTGCTGATGGAATTTTCATTCATTAGTCAAAATATGTCAATGACATTTTGGCAAAGTATGACTTGTTAGACTGCAAACCCCTAGCAACTTCCATTGAAGTGAATCACAGACTTGGACCAGCTGAACTGGAGGACGATGTCAATCTACATGACTATCGCTCAATGATTGGTTCGTGGATGCACCTCACCGCTTCACGACCTGATATCATGTTTGTCGTATCTCTTTGTTCAAGATTTCAAGCTAGACCTAAAGTTTCTCATGAGCAAGCGGTCAAGCGTATTTTTAGTTATCTGAAATTCAGACCATCTTTTGGTCTGTGGTACGCCAATAAGGATGACTTCACGTTGACTGCTTACTCGGATTCAGATTACGGAGGTTGCAACATAGACAAAAAGTCTACTACTTGGGGTTGTCAGTTTCTGGGAAATCGATTGATTTCATGGCAGTGTAAGAAGCAAACAACGGTGTCTACTTCTACAACAGAGGCCGAATATATTGCCGCTGCCACTTGCTGTTCTCAAGTTCTATGGATTCAGCACCAGCTATGTGATTATGGGTTACTTCTTACCTTAACTCCCATACATATTGATAACGCCGCTGCTATCACAATTACTCGCAATCCCGTACAGCATTCGAAAACAAAACATATTGAAATACGCTTTCATTTCATACGGGATTGCTATAAGAAGCAATTAATAAGCTTGATTCAAATCGATACTTTAAAACAAAACGCAGATATTTTTACAAAGGCTTTTCCTCGTACTCGATTTGAAGAGCTTGTCTCTATGATCGGAATGAAAAGTTCTGATCATAATTGATTTGTGCCTTGGATGCTTTCTTTTTGATTAAAAAAAAAAAATTCGCAACAGCCACTCTTTATACTTATTAGTATTAAAGAAAGTGCAAAGTTGCTAAATTTATAAAAATAGACGTTGGGTTGTGTCTGTAAACAACTTGGGATATGATAGTACATTAGGAAGCATGCACAAAATGGAAATCTTAAGGTTTATCCTTGATGTATCATTATGTTTTTCTAGCATACTTACTACAGTTCTTATAAAACTAGCTTCATCACATGATGTTCTGGTAGGCATGATACACACCGGTCTCTGGGCTATTAAGAAATAACTCTAATACATGTCTATAATCTTGTGGTATACACCTTGTGATGTATGACTCAATGTCTTAATTCCTTAACGAAGCCTGACATACTTCTATCTATGGAGTTTTTATCTGAAGTCATTTGGGGGTTTATGCTGATGGTTTCCTCTGTTGCGCGTAAGTGCAGACCTGGTCTCCGTCAGTATAAACTCAAAATTAAGCAAACGTGAGTCAATGCACTTGCAAAGTCTTAAATCTTAAGATACCAAACAAGGTCGCCACAAAATTTGGTTTGACAGCGATTGGTTTTGCTTAAACTTGAATCAAGTGTATGTTGCTCTGTTGTACGTCGGTACAGACCTATCACCGCTAGCTTGACTCTTAAAATTGATTTTCTTATACTTTCTCTGAATATGGAAACTATGTTCATGTCTGGGTTATAGGGGTATGTCTATGATGGGGACCACAGAGAAATATTCATAATAACAATAAAGGTTAACTCGCAGATACGGATGTAACATGTTTAAGTGGACAAACAATAACAGTAATCATTTTGAAATATTTTTTATAAGGGGTGTTTAAAATATGCTAAGTAAATTTAAAGTGGACAAATATACTGATAATCGAGATAACACTTACTATTTGCTAATAATTGCATGTTATGCTAATATGATCCCTAACCAGACCCAAAACAATCCCGTCACCAAAAATATTATGTTTATTTAATGCTTTAAATTTTATTATAATTTATTGTCTTTTAATTTCATTTTTAATTTCATTTTTAATTTCTGCATTTCCATAAGAAAAATCCATAAAGATTTTGCTTCTATATTATTTTTATCCAAGGCACATCTCAGTTCACAAATCGAGTACCGAGTTTAAAACGCAAAAAGTTTTCAAAATTTTGAAATCCTCAAAATTTTTCTCCAAGTGTCAAACGGCGACACTTATTGAGTGTCGCCATTTAATTGAGCAAGTGCCGCTACCTAAGTGTCGCCATTAGGGTTTAGGTATAAATACAGAACCTTAGCGGCACTCAGTCTCTACGTCCATTCAAAATACATAGCGACATTCACTCTTAGATAGCGACACTTACTCGCGACGTGGCGACACTTATACTCTGAAGCGTTTTTGGTTCGATTTGCGTTTTCTGTTCGTTGTTTGCGTGATCCATTGCTTGTTTCGTGTTCTACTCACCTTTCTGCACACTTTGGTATGTGTTTCGACATCTATCATCATGTATTTCATACGTATTATTCGATGAATGTTTCGGTTAGGGTTTTAGCTTTAATTTCATTGATTAGGGATTCGTTAGATATTGTTAGATGATATAAGCCATAGATTAGTGTTCCTACATGCCATCCGCACCCTTTGCATGCTTTAGATTGCATTTATTTTGATGTGTGTTCATCGTGATTTCTGGGTTCATTGCTTACTGGGCTCGTGTTCATCGTGGCGACACTCGTTAAGTGTCGCCATCATGACTGGTTATTTATTAACTGCCACATAGCGTCACTTCCTAAGTGCCGCCATTTTCGACAGCGTCACTTCTTAAGTGCGGCCATGTTCCGATAGCGTCACTTTTTTTTAGTGCCGCCATGCTTACGTAGCGTCACTTCTTTAGTGCCGCCACCCTTTGATAGCGACACTCAATAAGTGCCGCTACTTTCTCTTATCTTTCGGCTAAGTACTACTTAGCGACACTTACCCAGTGACGCCACCGTACTTAACAATTTTGTCTTAAAGGATAGCGACACTTACTTAAGTGTCGTCATTTTATTAAACATGATTTCCAACTCCATTGTAGCGACACTTACTTAAGTGCCGCCATTCATGGCATCGACACTATTAGAGTGTCGCCATTCAGTACTTGGGAATATTTCATGTCCTTTGCTCACTGGTTTTTGAATATGTTTCTATAACATTTTTGTTTGGATATGTTTGCTGTTTCTTTAGCTTTTCAGATGGCAGATTTAGCAGTTAACGATGGGCGCACGAATACGAGGCACAATATTGTTACTTTTCTGGAAGATACGCACGACAAGTCCATCCCGTTTCATCCGATGATACAGTTTCTTCGTCGCTCGCATATTCATTACGCTATTACAGCCAATCCTCCGGTATTCTTGAACCAGATTCGTCCTTTCTGGGAAAACACTGTGGTCAACACTGAGAATCAACATCGGAGGATTTTATCTACATTCTTGAATCATGATGTGGTTATTACTGAGGACGTTATACGACAGGTTCTTCGGTTCAATGATGCACCAGATATGCCGACTCAATTCGGCAATGATTTTCTTTACGGTGCTATGATTCGGATCGGTTATCCCGGGATTCCCAATGGATAGCACAGGAAACAGTATCTTAGCAAGCTGTGGAGGTATCTCGCGCATATTGTTATTGTTTTTCTATCGCCATGAAAAGCCGGTTATGACGGTATGAGTCATGCAACTGCTTCGGTAATGCTGGCCCTGATTTACAACAAACCGTTCAACTTCTCGGGATATATCTTCAACAATATGATCGATAATATTCAAAGTGGTGAAGATATGTGGTTCATGTATCCTTGGTTTGTCCAGATATCTTGAATACCCTGAATCTAGGGTTGCCACAGGAAATGGATCATCTTCTGCGCCCAACTCCTATGCAGCTGCGGATTTTCAGTGATTCTGACAGTGTTCCGCGGGGTCAACCTAAGATTCCCGATGTTCCACTATTCGGGCATAATATTGATGAAAACTATGTGCCGCCACCAAATGATGGTTATCTTGAATCAGTGGCGGAACCTGAACAGGTTGCAGAGGAATTTACTGAGGTACCGGTTCAGGTGAATGAGCAATCGGTTGATGATTTAATTGATATTGACATGTTTAACGAATTCGAAAATCAAAATCTGGATTTTGTGGATTTTGTGAACCAGGTTGAACAGGATATCGGTGCTAGAGCTGAGGGGGAAGCAAACCCTGTTCAGGATTCTGACGACGCGACTGAGTCAGACGGTGATATTCCTGATCCGGAAACGCTACGCCGTATTCAACGAGAGAATCCTACGCGCTGGGATCGTATCCAGAGGCGCATTAGAACCGGCAAAGCTCATGCAGCGGCCACCGGTAAACGTGTACGCACAGATGCCTCTGACTCAGATGAAGATTCCTTCAAGCCTTCTCCTCCGCGGTCCAAGCGCAACCGCTCTACTATTTGCATAAATGAGCCGGTTTCTCGTTCTCGCTCAACATCTCGTCCGGTTTCTGCGCCACACCCTCCACCTGTTTCTCATCCTCCAACTGAAGATGCTTCGGACTTTATGTCGCAGATGATGGAAGCTTTCTCTGTGCTTGAAGCTCAAGTTCTTGATCAATCATCTATTATTAATGATCAAGCTTCAAAGCTGAAAGAATTGGAACAGAATGCTGCTAGGGTTGACGCGTTGAAGCTAAGGGTATTAGAATTAGAATCCCAAGTTGTGGTTTCGGGGGAATCAAGCCAAAGGGCTTTGGAAACAACAACTAGTGATCCTGTAAACGATAATGTAAACGATGATGATATTAATGAAAATGTTCTTTTGGATTATTTTGCATCTTCTACTAACATTCCAGGTCAACCGGTACCACTGAATGTAGATTACTCTGAAGCAAACATCACGTATCTACAAAGTTTACTGTATCCAGTTTATGGTGATGATCTATCTGTTGATGCTGCGGATGTTGAAGTCGAACCGAAGATTCCATCTCCGGACGAGGTCTACGAAGAAAATCCTAGTAAAGAACCGCCGGTTCAACGAGAAGATGAACCTGCTCAAGCTCATCCAGATATACCTTATGACCCTGATGCCCTGGTTATCGAATCGGATTCCTCTGATGATGAAGTTGAGCCTGCTTCTACCGCCAGACCTTCTACATCAGCAACACCAAGGCCATCTAGATATACTGCAGGTTAAACGAGAAGATGAACCTGCTCAAGCTCATCCAGATATACCTTATGACCCTGACGCCCCGGTTATCGAATCGGGTTCATCTGATGATGAAGCTGAACCTGCTTCTACCTCCGGACCTTCTACATCAACAACACCAAGGCCATCTATGAGAAATCGTCCAGTTGCTCCTGCTTCAGCTATCTGTAAAACTTACAAGATTCGATGAGAATTGACTGGTTTGATAAAAAGTTGGAAATTTGATGATATAAACTTTCTGATTTTGATCAAGAGGAAAGATGGCGTTCAATACTTCAGGCCAAGATTTAACTGCATTAGCACTCGGCCGAAGATTGAGTTGAATCGCTTGGCGCAATTGGACCTGATGAATGATTCAAATGATGAAAGAGGTGCTTTCTTTCAAAAGATGTTGAGAAGAGAGATCTTTGGCAAACGATATGTGTGGATTAGACCTGAGCTGTGAGTTCGATGTTCTTACAAAAAGAAATTAGATCCAAGAACTCGAGAACCGATCGTGAAATATCATTATCCTCCAGCTGCAAGTTTGAAAACAGTTCCTCTTCAAAAGTTACCACTGGATTTCTTGAAGAGATTTAGATATTGGTGGTACGACTCAAAGACAGGTGAAGCTGTAATTGAATTCTTTACTGAAAGTGACCCAGAACCATGTCCAGGAAAGTGGACATATTCGAAGAACATCATCAGGGGCTCAAGCGTTCGAGTATTTGATCCAATTAGCCTGATTAATATGTCAAAGCGTGATTTGAAGATTCTTCATTCCAATAAAATCAAGTACTATCCGATTGATCATGAAGAAGCTCTTAAGTTTCAACGAGTTGTTGAAATCTGTGTTAAAGTGGGAAAACACGCTGGTGGTATATTCCCTGCAGGCTGGATATGACTGAAGACATCTTTGAAGACCAAGCTGCTAACAAGGGGGAATTTGTTGGTACAAGTTATGTGTCAGTCAGTTGGTTATCGAGTCTGTAATCGTTTTGAGTTTGTGATGTAACACCTGCTAAATTAGGGTAATTAATTATGCCTAATTAATTGTAACTAGATGTAATTAGTATGTAATGGGACTAATTGCAGACTCTATTTGTATATATATATGGTGATTTATATATATATATGTGTGTACTTATGCGATTTGGATAAATCGTATGAATTAACCGGACGGAGTCCGACGCAGTTATTTGGACGTTGGTGACAGAAATTAACTTAAATAATGAGAACGTATTTTTATATAAAATACGCAACTGAAAGGACATTATTTACATATTATCACGATGACATTTTAAATAATACAACAAAACGTAATAAACGCGACTTAAACACAAAATACATAATTCATTTAAAGATTTGACAAAATGATTCGATAAAACTTATTTAACAAAACTTGTAATTAAAAATGGATAATTAATGTGCAAAATAAATATTTAACGTTTAAATGACGGAGGAAACGAACACCGCACGGAGCGCGGAGGCGCGGACTGAAAATGGGAGGCTTAACCTCCCACCTCCTTTTCTTTTCTTTTCATTTTCTCATTTCTTTCTCTTTCTTTCTCTCTTTTCTCTCTAATTTAAAAACCACCACCATTACCATAAATCGCAAAATAACAACACGAAACGACACCGGATCACACCACTCCTTTAGAATAAAAGAACCACGGCATCCCGATCTACCTTTCCACCTTTTCGGATTTTCGATCCGACATTTTGTAAGTTTCCGACAAAACCCGAAACTCTCCGTTTTTACTCATTTTTACGTTTTTATGGTTTATATATGCTTAAAATGTCCAAAAATGGGTTGGGTAAAAGATTTGGACCTAACGGAAGTTTTTCGACCGATTTTCCGGCCACCAATTTCCGATCAGACCGCAACGTCGCAGAGACGCTGGGCTATCTGCGACGTAGCTCAAAACGTCGCAATACACCTCACAACGTCGCACATAGCGACGTCGTTACCAACGTCGCTTTAAGTGGCCAACGTCGCACTTAGCAACATCGACCCATACGTCGCATATAGCGACGCCAGCCTTTACGTCGCATTAATTTGCGAATGTCACACTTAGCGACGTCGTACTCAACGTCGCAATCCTTACCTGCGACGTCGCACCCAACGTCACAGAAAACAGAAATTTTAAAGAGATTTTCACTAAAACTATGTAGAAAATGTGCATTTTTCTCTCCGAGCTGACTCGGCAGCTCGACCCCGACCAGGGGCTCTGCCCCTTGGACCCCGCCAAGGGGTTGCCACCCCTTGGAACCCCGCAACCAGGGGCGCTGCCCCCGGACCCCCGTCGTTTCAGTACAAAATGTTTCAAACGAAATGATAATACTTTGACTATTACTAATACAAACCGTCACCAATGGGCCAACCATGTTTTCTGAAAACAAACGATAACGAACCAACTTTGGACATGACGAGTTGTGTAGACAACTAGCCTAGATGGTCTTGCGAGACATCTACTTACTTAACTTTATATGTTTAGGCATTTAAAGGTTACGGGTTCGGAGAACCTACATACTACCTACCATTTGCTACTGCTTACTACTCGACTCAGGTGAGTCTTACGGCCCCACTTTTACTGTTTTATCGTATTGGGGGAGAAACATGCTACTACTTTTCCTTGAACACAAGTACTAAAACTGTTTACTATACCAAACGGAATTGCATGAGTTGTTTACTATTTACAGAAGTCTCTCCATCATATATCGTTAGTTATGGACTTTAGCGCGAACACTAGTTAATGGATCCATTAGGGAAATGACCCTCCCCACCCGGGGCAGTAGCGCTGCCACGTACTGATTTACACGTAGAAACGGGTGACTACTTATTCGTTACTGATGCTTGCTCAATTACGAGCATGTCAAAGGGAGCAAACATATTACTTACGGGTTAAGCTTCGATTATGAGCCTCATGGCAACGGTATAAACTTACTTACTTACATTTGCTGGATTGCAAATACTGGTTTTACGATTTCTGGATTGAAATTGCTGATTTTACGCCTACGGGCATTTCTGATGAAATCTCGTGTTCAAAGCTGATTTTACTTACAAACCTGTGAGATTCACCAACCTTTTGGTTGACACTTTTTAGCATGTTTTCTCAGGTACCCGGATGGAGTAGGATTACTCCAGGATTTTAGCTAGAGTCGCATGATTTCAACACAACTGCATTAACGGAGATTCTTAGCATTATCTTTTGTATATCTCGATTATGTAATAGAATCTCCCGCTACACGCGCGGACTCTAGGGAAACTACATTTTTGTATACGAAAACACTAAGTTTTCAAACAATATATCTATGGAATGTAACTAATTTACAAACGTTGCATATAGATGTCGTTTACTTTATCTTTGTGCTGTGATATTTGATTAGTAACACCCCAAACTATGCTTCCGCAAAACAGTGAATTTCGGGGGTGTTACAGATTGGTATCAGAGCCTAAGGTTATAGTGAACTAGGTTGCATTTAGTGGGCCTAGACTATGACCATTAGGCAGTATTTCCTTACTAGGCATAATTGGTTCAGGAATTACATCATACGACTTTAATTTAACATAGCCTGATCAACTATGTACAATTAAGGAAAGATGATGTGAGGTCTGAAATGGTTATGTTAAACGGGGATGCGTTAGTTGACTCTGACCACGAGAGAACCGGACCATTACTTGATGCGTGTTAGACACTAGGCTGGATATTACATACTTATATATATTAGCCTCGACTTACTTACACTCTACCACAGGAATGGCAAACATACCACCTAATCTGTCACACTCTCGCTCACATGGGTCACAAAACCCACGAGTAGCCAGGAGGAACATGAGGTCATCTCGAACCAGCCCCTATCCTGCTCATAACTCTCAAAACCCGGCACATCTCACGATGCCGGTATTGACTACCCAATTCCGCCGTCAGGAACAAAGGCTCGAGAGTCTCGAACGGGAACAACACCGAATGACCTACCTGCTTCGCCAAGCACTTGATCACATATCCCAACTCCAACGAGAACAAGAGGATACCAACCTCTCTGTAAGCATAATTCAGGACTCCATGACCGCCGAATTAGGTGCGGATGAACTTGTAAGAAACCGACTAGGGGAATGTGAACAGCGTTCACAGGAGACTGAGGATCACTCTCGAGCACTAACACAACGACTGGCCTTGGTGGAAGACAACGCCAGGCAAACAAACAGACTAGCAGAAACCGTGGACCGCCTTGTCGCGCTGATGGAACAAATTAATCTACAGGAAGACTAGTGTAGTCTTTGTCTTGTAATCTATCTCGTAATCTAATGACTATCTAGCGCTACTTTATAAACTAGTCGGATGTAACAATTCCCGACACCTTTTGTAATATCTCTGTAGGATGTAACCTTTGAACTCACACTATCTATCAAACTTTCCTTGTTATTTCAACTCACATTAATTGTCATTTTCCATGTTGATGTTATGTATTACTGCTTTTATACATGTACATCTGTGACAATTACAAGTTCCTACAAAATCTCATGTATCTTCATTTTGTTTATTGAAGAATCATGCCGCCAAAGACAAGACCTTACACAGATGCCCAGATTACCTCCCTTATAACCCAGGCTGTTACTGAAGCCTTGGCTCGGAATACTCCACCAAGTTCCACGAGGAACAGCGATGCCGCTGAAACCCCTACTGCTAAACCTTGTTCTTACAAGGACTTCCAGAACTGCAAACCTCTAAACTTTGCAGGTACTGAGGGAGCTATCGGTCTAGTACGCTGGATCGAGAAAGTTGAGTCTGTATTTCTGATCTGCAACTGTGCGGAGGGAGACAAAGTTAAGTTCTCCGTTAGTACTTTTACTGACACCGCACTCACCTGGTGGAACACATATGCCCAGACTGTGGGTGTTGCTAATGCTTACAAACTCCCGTGGGAGGAGTTGAAGAAGATGTTGAGGGGCGAGTATTGCCCCAGGGATGAATTGAAACAACTAGAAGTGGAATTCTGGAACCACAAGATGCAGGGTGATGACATCACCGGATACACAAACCGTTTCCACCAACTGGCACTTCTGTGCCCAACCATGGTCGATCCTGAGTACAAGAGGATCGAGAAATTTGTTGATGGTCTTCCTGAGAGACTCCAAGACCTGGTAACTTCTTCCAAACCGGGTACTATTCAGAGCGCCATCCGTATGGCCCATGAACTAACGGCAAATTCTGTCCGCCGTGGCACAACTTCAACCCCATCTGCAAACAACAAACGCAAGTGGGAAGGAAACCCCAACTCATCCAACCAAACCTCCAACAAAAAGCCTGAGTACATTAAGGCTTATTCATCTGGAACTTCGGAGAAGAAAGGGTACAACGGGAGCAGACCCTACTGTCCCAAATGCAACCGCCACCATGACGGTTCTTGCCCTTGCTCCAACTGCAAACGGTTCGGGCATCTAGCCAAGGATTGCCGAACGAACATTCCTACTCCCAACACCAATGCACCAAAGGCCTGCTTTGGGTGCGGAAATACAGGGCATTTCAAGAAAGATTGCCCAAAGCTGAAAAACAACAACAACAACCCTGCTCGCGGCAGATCATTCGTTATCAAGGCTGGGGAAGCCAGACAAGACCCGAACGTTGTGACGGGTACGTTCCTTCTCAACGACCTTACTGCTTCTGTGTTATTTGATACCGGTGCCGATAGAAGCTTCATTTCTGAGAAGTTTAGCCCTTTACTTGATATTACTCCCACTGCCTTAGATGCTAAATACATTGTAGAATTAGCTAACGGCAAACTGATTGAGACTGATAGCATCATACCCAACTGTACACTTAACCTCACGAACGAATCGTTTCCCATTGATTTAATCCCTGTCGAGATCGGCAGCTTCGATATTATTGTCGGTATGGATTGGTTATCCAAGCACCGAGCTGAAATCATCTGTCATGACAAACTCGTCCGCATACCTCTTGTCTCCGGTGGAACCTTGGTCCTACAAGGGGAGACCGGCAGACGGAATCTGAATATTGTATCCTGCCTCAAAACTTGAAAATATCTACGAAAAGGGTATCAAGCCATCCTCGCACATGTAACGGAGAAGAAGTCGGAGGAGAAGCGACTTGAAGATGTTCCAATCGTGCGGGATTTCCCGGAAGTCTTTCCTGAAGACTTTCCCAGACTTCCGCCACCTAGACAAGTTGAATTTCAAATCGAACTTGTGCCCGGAGCTGCACCCGTGGCACGAGCCCCTTACCGTTTAGCACCAGCCGAAATGCAGGAGTTGTCTAACCAACTACAGGAACTCCTGGACAGAGGATTCATTCGACCAAGTTCCTCGCCTTGGGGAGCTCCGGTCTTATTCGTGAAAAAGAAAGATGGATCTTTCCGCATGTGTATCGATTACCGAGAGCTGAATAAGCTAACCATAAAGAATCGATATCCGCTTCCTAGAATCGATGACCTATTCGACCAACTCCAGGGATCAAGTGTTTACTCAAAGATTGATCTACGGTCAGGTTATCATCAACTCCGAGTCCGTGACAATGATATCCCAAAGACAGCTTTCTGAACTCGTTATGGGCATTACGAATTCCAAGTGATGCCATTCGGGTTGACCAACGCACCGGCCGTATTCATGGACCTTATGAATCGGGTGTGCAAACCATATCTTGACAAATTCGTCATTGTGTTCATCGACGATATTCTGATTTACTCTCGCAACGAGCAGGAACATGCTCAACATCTGAAAACCATTCTAGGACTTCTTAAACACGAAGAGTTATATGCCAAATTCTCTAAGTGTGAGTTCTGGATTCGAACCGTTCAATTCCTCGGGCACGTGATTGACAGCCAAGGAATTCATGTTGATCCCGCCAAGATTGAAGCAATCAAGGGCTGGGAGTCACCGACCACTCCAACCGAAGTGAGACAATTCTTAGGTCTTGCTGGTTACTACCGCCGATTCATCGAAAACTTTTCAAGAATAGCTGTTCCCCTAACCACACTGACTCAGAAAGATAATGTAACAACCGCCAAATTAGGGCTAGTATTAACGCCTAATTCTTTGTTAGTACATGTAATTAGTTCTGTGTTAGGCTAATTTATGTACCGGATTATATGTTGGTGAATATATATACAACTTTGCGATTTGATTAAATCGTGCGCAACTTAAATAGAATGAAATTCTATTCGATTAACACGGACGTTGGTGAACAAATGTTATAAACTAAAATAACGCAATTATAACTGAAATGCTATTTTAGAATAGCTAATAACTGACTTGTACTACTCGAACAAAACGTACACGATTTTTATTAACAAAAGTGATTAAAATTAATCTAACCTATTAAAGATTTAAGGAAATAATTTAAATAAATCATTTAACAAGATTTGTGAATTATAAATTTTATTAAACGCGTAAAATAAATATTTAACGTTAAATGACGGAGCAAACGAACACCGCACGGAGCGGGAACACGGGGCGAAAGTGGGGATTTAACCTCCCACCTCCACCCACTTTCTTTCATTTCTATTCATCTCTCTCTCTCCTCCTTTTCTTTTCTCTCAAAAACCACAAACCAAAAATCAACGAAAATCGCAAAATAAACATACTAAACGACCTCGGATCTTCAAGCCCCTTTGGAAATAAACGACCACCTCGCGACGATCTACACTTCTACCTTTTCGGATTTTCAATCCGACACGTTGTAAGTTTCCGACAAATCCCGACATCTCTCGTTTTTGATCATTTTTACTAGTTTATGGTTTTGATAGGCTTGTTATGTTCATATAAGGGTTGGGTAAAAGAATCGGACCAAACGGAAACCCGAAAACATGTTTTTGGCTCAAAATCCGTCAATCAGACGTAAGTGACGCACTGATGAACCCAGATATGCGTCACTTCGTGCGACACTGACTAAGTGTCGCATAAGCCCTCTTTTCCCGTCACTACCTAAGTGACGCATTTTCAATACCCGTCACTACTAGCGTCACTTGCCTTAGTGACGCCTATGATCGAGATCTAATTTAATACGACACTCTTGCCCGACACTACTCTAGTGACGCCTAGAACCTTAAACCGACACTTATTACCGTCACTGCCTAAGTGTCGCCACCTTATGCGTCACTTCCCTAAGTGACGCACTAAACTTATATTTCGCGATTTTATGCGACACTTCCTAAGTGTCGCCTAAACCTTAAGTGACGCTATGAAGTGTCGCCCAAAGCAGCAGATTGTCAACTATTTTTACACTAAGTGTCGAACTTATACAACCTCCAATACTTATACCCTACTACTTAACAAACATCATAGAACATACTTTTCTATTACAAATACTCTAAATTGCGTTATGAACGATAAAACTTTAATTATAACAAATCACCAACGGGCCGTATATACTTTGACACGAACGTGAACGAACCAACGTTAAACACAACGGGGTATGAACAACTAGCCTAGATGGTCTGGCGAGACATCTACTTACTTAACCTTACGTGTTTAGGCACTAGAAGGTTACGGGTTCGGAGAACCTACTTGATTTACTACTACTTGCTATTTACCCCTGCTCGACTCAGGTGAGTCTTACAGCCCCACTTTTACTGTTTTATACTTTGGGGTGAGATGCTTAGCAACTGTTTTACGTATGAACACAATGTACTGAACTGAAAACATTACTGATTTCAAACAAACGCATGAGTTACTTTTATCCACTGAAAGCCTCCTAATCGTAAGTTGTTAGTTATGGACTTAAGCGCGATTACTAGTAGATGGATCCATTTGGGACTGACAATCCCTGTCTGGGGTGGTAGCGCCACCACGTACTGATTTACACGTAGAAACAGACATATTAGTATTTGTTACATATGAGTGTGTGGATAGCACTCACGGGGGTACGTGATTTATTTCACACTACACGGTTAAGCTTCAACTTATGAGCTCATGGCACTGTACTGATTAACTGATTTACTTACTTTGCTTGATAGCAATACTGGTACATACTTGTGGTTCATAACACTTACTTATTACTAAACCTGTGAGATTCACCAACCTTTTTGGTTGACACTTTTTAGCTTTGTATCTCAGGTACACTTACGGAGTAGGGTCACTCCAGGATTACTAGCTAGAGTCGCATGATTTTACAAACTGCATTTAACGGAGATTCTTTGGCATTATCTTTTGTAACTATGGTTATGTAATAGAATCTCCCGCTATACGCGTGGGCTCTAGGGAATTACATTTTGTATACGAAAACCTTCGGTTTTCAAACGATTATAAATTATGAAATGTAACTATTTTACAAACGTCTCATTTAGAGGTCGTTTACTATTAATCTTGTGCTTTGTATATTGATTAGTAACACCCAATGTATGCTTCCGAAAATCGTTAAATTTGGGGGTGTTACAGATTGGTATCAGAGCCTAAGGTTATAGTGAACTAGGTTGCATTTAGTGGGCCTAGACTATGACCGTTAGGCAGTATTCTCTTATTAGACATGACTAGTTCAGGAATTACAGCATACAACTTTAATTTAACATAGCCTGATCAACTATGTACAATTAAGGAAAGATGGTGTAAGATCTGAAATAATTATGTTGAACAGGGATACGATAGTTGACTCTGACTACGAGAGAACCGGACCATTACCTGATACGTGCTAGACACTAGGCTGGATATGATATATGTATATATATTAGCCTCATCTTACTAACGCCTTGTCTCAGAAATGGCAAACATCCCATCCAACTCATCTCGTTCTCAATCCGGGTCGCAGAACCCAAGGGTAGCAAGGAGGAACACTAGGTTGCCTCGAGCTGGCCCGTACTCCACTCACTCTACCTTGCCGGCCTTAGCCGCTAGGGTGAACCAACACGAGCAACGACTTCGCACAATGGATGTCGTGTTGCAGGAAACAAATGAAAACTGGAGACTTACATCCCTCGAACGCATAGAAGAAGTCTCCGACGACCTAGAAACCACAAACAACAACATGGATGTCCTTCGCAACCAAATTATAGAAATAAGGGTGGAAAATGCCCTTCTGCAACAAAGGATGGATGAATGTGTGCAGCGCTCACTTGAGGCAGAAGAGTATGCGCGCGGACTAACACAACGACTAGCACTAGCCGAAGACAACGCCCGACAAGCTAGCAGGCTTGCAAACACTGTGGACCGTCTTGTCACGATGATGGAACAAATTAATCTACGTTAAAACTAGTGTAGTCTTTATCCTGTAATCTAGTAACTATCTAAGCACTACTCTATGTTTCAGTCGGATGTAATAATTCCCGACACTTTTTGTAATACATCTGTAGGATGTAACCTTTGAACTCGTATCATCTATCAAGTATTTCTTGCTATTTCAACTCATATTAATTGCCATAATCCTTTTTCATATTGATGTTATGTATTACCATCTTTATACATGTACATCTGAAATAAATGCAATTTCTCTTACAAAAATCTCATGTATCTTCATTTCTTTTATTGAAGAATCATGCCGCCAAAGACACGACCATACACCGATGCCCAGATTACCTCTCTTATAACCCAGGCTGTTACTGAAGCCTTAGCTCGGAATACTCCACCAGGTTCCACAAGAAACAGCGATGCCGCTGAAACCTCTGCTGCTAAACCTTGTTCATACAAGGATTTCCAAAACTGCAAACCCTTAAGCTTCAAGGGGACCGAAGGAGCCATCGGACTTATCAGATGGTTCGAAAAGATGGAATCCGTTTTCCGCATCAGCAAATGTGCGGAGGACGACAAAGTCAAATTCTCCACCTGCACCCTCGAAGATGGTGCCCTCTCATGGTGGAATTCCTATACCCAGTCTGTGGGTATTGATACAGCTTATCTACTCCCTTGGGAGGATCTGAAGAAAATGCTCACTGATGAGTATTGCCCGGCCGAACAACTTTACAAACTGGACGAAGAGTTCTGGAACTTGAAAGTACAAGGAACTGATATCGTTGGATACACCACTCGATTCCAACAACTTACCGTTCTTCGCCCAGCTATGGCAGGCACTGAACCCGAAAAGATCAAGAAATACATCCGCGGCCTCCCGGAACCTGTCCGGGGAAATGTCGCCTCATCAAACCAAACCACTCTTCACGGCGCCATTCGGTTGGCCCATGAACTTCTAGCCATGAACGAGGACCCAGAACCACCCACTCCATCCTCCAACAGCAACAAAAGAAAATGGTCCGACAACCACAACAACCACCAAAACAAGAAACCTGAAACCATTAAAGCCTACACCTCCAATACTGATGACAAGGGGGCGTACAAGGGAACCAAGCCCTATTGCTCAAAGTGCCAACGACACCACTTTGGTTCGTGCCCCTGTAGCAAGTGTAAGAGATTTGGACACGTGGCAAGGGACTGTAGATCCAACACCACTGACATCAACTCCCCTGCACCAAAAACTTGTTACGGGTGCAACGGGACGGGGCATTTCAAGAAAGACTGCCCGAAATTGAACAACAACAACAACAACAACAGGAACAACAACAATGCTCGAGGAAGAGCTTTTGTGCTGAAATCTGGGGAAGCCCGTCAAGACCCGAATGTGGTCACGGGTACGTTCCTTCTCAACAACTTGACTGCTTCTGTATTATTCGATACTGGTGCTGATAAGAGCTTTATTTCCGACGAATTTTATCCACTACTTGACACTACACCTATTGCCTTAGATTCTAAGTACACTGTAGAATTGGCAAACGGAAAACTTATTGAGGCCGACAGTGTGATACCTAATTGCACTCTGAACTTAGCTAACGAGCTCTTTCCCATTGACTTGATACCTGTCGAAATCGGCAGCTTTGACATCATCGTCGGTATGGATTGGTTATCCAAGCACCGAGCCGAAATCGTTTGTTTCGAGAAAATTGTACGCATTCCTCTCGTCACCGGTGGAACTTTGAGCATACAAGGGGAGACCGGTGGGACGAGAATAAATATCATTTCTTGCATGAAAACCCGAAAATACTTGAGGAAAGGGTACCAGGCAATCCTCGCACACGTTATGGAGAAAAAGTCGGTGGGAAAGCGACTTGAGGATGTGCCTATCGTTCGAGACTTCCCAGAAGTCTTTCCTGAAGACTTGCCTGGCCTTCCGCCAACCAGACAAGTCGAGTTTTCTATTGACCTCGTGCCCGGTGCAGCACCCGTGGCACGAGCCCCTTACCGACTAGCCCCATCCGAACTTCAGGAGTTGTCTACTCAGTTACAGGAACTCCTGGACAAGGGATTTATTCGACCAAGTTCCTCACCTTGGGGAGCTCCGGTCCTGTTTGTGAAAAAGAAAGACGGTTCTTTCCGCATGTGCATCGACTACCGTGAACTCAACAAATTAACCGTCAAGAACCGTTACCCACTTCCTCGCATCGATGACCTGTTTGACCAACTTCAAGGGTCGAGTTTTTATTCAAAAATCGATCTACGGTCGGGTTATCACCAACTCCGAGTTCGTGATGAAGATATTCCTAAAACCGCTTTTCGAACTCGCTACGGGCATTACGAATTCCAAGTGATGCCATTCGGCTTAACCAACGCACCGGCTGTATTCATGGACCTTATGAATCGGGTGTGCAAACCTTACCTTGACAAGTTTGTTATCGTCTTTATCGATGACATCTTGATCTACTCGCGCACTGAACAAGAACACGCGCAACACCTGAAAACCATCCTAAAGCTGCTCAAACACGAAGAGTTATACGCCAAATTCTCTAAGTGTGA
Source organism: Helichrysum umbraculigerum (assembly GCA_949592205.1). Classification (NCBI taxonomy): domain Eukaryota; kingdom Viridiplantae; phylum Streptophyta; class Magnoliopsida; order Asterales; family Asteraceae; genus Helichrysum; species Helichrysum umbraculigerum. The sequence goes on along the minus strand of CATIUR010000004.1, from coordinate 162,399,218 downwards.
GTTCTGGATGCAAACCGTTCAATTCCTTGGACACGTCATTGATAATCAGGGAATTCATGTCGATCCTTCAAAAATCGAGGCTATCAAATGTTGGCAAGCACCTACTACACCGACCGAGGTACGCCAATTCTTAGGACTCGCCGGATACTACAGGCGGTTCATTGAGAATTTTTCGAAAATAGCCCTACCTCTCACTGCACTGACTCAAAAGGAAAAGAAGTTCGATTGGACTGACAAACAGGAGTCAGCTTTTCAGCTACTAAAACAGAAACTCTGCAGTGCACCTATCTTATCTTTACCCGAAGGCAACGATGACTTCGTGGTATACTGTGATGCTTCACACCAAGGTCTTGGTTGCGTGCTGATGCAACGAGACAAGGTCATCGCTTACGCCTCTCGACAACTCAAGGTCCACGAAAAGAATTACACAACTCATGACCTAGAGTTGGGGGGCTGTTGTATTCGCTCTAAAAATCTGGAGACACTACTTATACGGTACCAAGTGTACAATCTTTACTGATCATAAAAGTCTCCAACATATCTTCGATCAAAAGGATCTCAACATGAGGCAACGTCGATGGGTCGAGTTGCTCACTGATTACGATTGCGAAATTCGCTATCATCCAGGCAAGGCGAATGTTGTCGCCGATGCCTTAAGCCGAAAAGAACGAGTGAAACCACTTCGAGTTCGAGCTCTCGGTATGACCATTCACAACGACCTCATCAATCAAACTCTCACCGCTCAACCCGAAGCACTCAAACCAGAAAACTTGACAAACGAGACCTTGCGAGGCATGGACAAACAATTTGAAACCAAACACAACGGGGCCAAATACTTCTCGAATCGAATCTGGTTACCAAGTTTTGGGAACCTTCGAGACTTGGTGATGAATGAAGCTCACAAGTCAAAATACTCTATACACCCCGGTGCCGACAAAATGTATCACGGCATCAAGGAAATGTATTGGTGGCCCAACATGAAATCGGACATTGCAACCTATGTTGGCAAGTGTCTTACTTGTTCCAAAGTTAAAGCTGAACACCAGAAGCCTTCCGGTTTGCTACAACAACCTGAAATACCACAATGGAAATGGGAGCAGATTACCATGGATTTCATTACTAAACTCCCGAAAACTTCTAGCGGTTGCGATACCATTTGGGTGATCGTCGACCGACTCACTAAATCTGCTCATTTCCTGGCCATCAAGGAAACAGATAAGATGGAACGTTTGACACGGATCTACCTGAAAGAGATCGTATCAAGACACGGCGTGCCCATCTCAATCATCTCCGACCGAGACGCTCGGTTTACTTCTCGCTTCTGGCAATCACTGCAGAAATCTCTTGGTACTCGTCTGGATATGAGTACGGCTTACCATCCTCAAACCGATGGCCAGAGCGAACGAACCATACAAACACTGGAAGACATGCTACGAGCCTGCGTAGTTGACTTCGGTAAAAACTGGGAAAATCACTTGCCGTTGTGCGAGTTCTCGTACAACAACAGTTATCACACCAGCATAAAGGCTGCACCCTTCGAGGCACTGTACGGTCGTAAGTGCCGGTCACCTATCTGTTGGACCGAGGTGGGGGATATACAACTCACCGGTCCAGAAATCATACATGAAACAACTGAAAAGATCGTCGGCATACAAAACCGACTAAAAGCCGCGCGTGATCGTCAGAAAAGCTATGCTGACGTGAGACGCAAACACCTTGAGTTCCAAGTTGGGGACAAGGTACTTCTCAAAGTGGCACCGTGGAAAGGTGTCATTCGATTCGGAAAACGAGGTAAACTAAATCCTAGATACATCGGACCATTCGAAATCCTTGAAAAGATTGGTCCAGTGGCATACCGCCTGCAACTTCCTGCTGAGCTTAGCAGCGTTCACAACACATTCCACATTTCTAATCTGAAGAAATGTCTGTCTGACGAGACACTGATTATACCACTCGACGAAATTCAGATCGATGATAAACTTCATTTTGTCGAGGAACCCATGGAAATAATGGACCGCGAGGTCAAACAACTAAAACAGAGTCGTATTCCCATCGTAAAAGTCAGGTGGAATTCTAGGCGTGGTCCTGAATTCACTTGGGAACGGGAAGACCAAATGCGACAAAAATATCCACAACTCTTCCCAGACGACGCACCAACCGTGCAATCGAGCTAATTTCGGGACGAAATTCTTTTAGCAAGGGGAGAATGTAACAACCGCCAAATTAGGGCTAGTATTAACGCCTAATTCTTTGTTAGTACATGTAATTAGTTCTGTGTTAGGCTAATTTATGTACCGGATTATATGTTGGTGAATATATATACAACTTTGCGATTTGATTAAATCGTGCGCAACTTAAATAGAATGAAATTCTATTCGATTAACACGGACGTTGGTGAACAAATGTTATAAACTAAAATAACGCAATTATAACTGAAATGCTATTTTAGAATAGCTAATAACTGACTTGTACTACTCGAACAAAACGTACACGATTTTTATTAACAAAAGTGATTAAAATTAATCTAACCTATTAAAGATTTAAGGAAATAATTTAAATAAATCATTTAACAAGATTTGTGAATTATAAATTTTATTAAACGCGTAAAATAAATATTTAACGTTAAATGACGGAGCAAACGAACACCGCACGGAGCGGGAACACGGGGCGAAAGTGGGGATTTAACCTCCCACCTCCACCCACTTTCTTTCATTTCTATTCATCTCTCTCTCTCCTCCTTTTCTTTTCTCTCAAAAACCACAAACCAAAAATCAACGAAAATCGCAAAATAAACATACTAAACGACCTCGGATCTTCAAGCCCCTTTGGAAATAAACGACCACCTCGCGACGATCTACACTTCTACCTTTTCGGATTTTCAATCCGACACGTTGTAAGTTTCCGACAAATCCCGACATCTCTCGTTTTTGATCATTTTTACTAGTTTATGGTTTTGATAGGCTTGTTATGTTCATATAAGGGTTGGGTAAAAGAATCGGACCAAACGGAAACCCGAAAACATGTTTTTGGCTCAAAATCCGTCAATCAGACGTAAGTGACGCACTGATGAACCCAGATATGCGTCACTTCGTGCGACACTGACTAAGTGTCGCATAAGCCCTCTTTTCCCGTCACTACCTAAGTGACGCATTTTCAATACCCGTCACTACTAGCGTCACTTGCCTTAGTGACGCCTATGATCGAGATCTAATTTAATACGACACTCTTGCCCGACACTACTCTAGTGACGCCTAGAACCTTAAACCGACACTTATTACCGTCACTGCCTAAGTGTCGCCACCTTATGCGTCACTTCCCTAAGTGACGCACTAAACTTATATTTCGCGATTTTATGCGACACTTCCTAAGTGTCGCCTAAACCTTAAGTGACGCTATGAAGTGTCGCCCAAAGCAGCAGATTGTCAACTATTTTTACACTAAGTGTCGAACTTATACAACCTCCAATACTTATACCCTACTACTTAACAAACATCATAGAACATACTTTTCTATTACAAATACTCTAAATTGCGTTATGAACGATAAAACTTTAATTATAACAAATCACCAACGGGCCGTATATACTTTGACACGAACGTGAACGAACCAACGTTAAACACAACGGGGTATGAACAACTAGCCTAGATGGTCTGGCGAGACATCTACTTACTTAACCTTACGTGTTTAGGCACTAGAAGGTTACGGGTTCGGAGAACCTACTTGATTTACTACTACTTGCTATTTACCCCTGCTCGACTCAGGTGAGTCTTACAGCCCCACTTTTACTGTTTTATACTTTGGGGTGAGATGCTTAGCAACTGTTTTACGTATGAACACAATGTACTGAACTGAAAACATTACTGATTTCAAACAAACGCATGAGTTACTTTTATCCACTGAAAGCCTCCTAATCGTAAGTTGTTAGTTATGGACTTAAGCGCGATTACTAGTAGATGGATCCATTTGGGACTGACAATCCCTGTCTGGGGTGGTAGCGCCACCACGTACTGATTTACACGTAGAAACAAACATATTAGTATTTGTTACATATGAGTGTGTGGATAGCACTCACGGGGGTACGTGATTTATTTCACACTACACGGTTAAGCTTCAACTTATGAGCTCATGGCACTGTACTGATTAACTGATTTACTTACTTTGCTTGATAGCAATACTGGTACATACTTGTGGTTCATAACACTTACTTATTACTAAACCTGTGAGATTCACCAACCTTTTTGGTTGACACTTTTTAGCTTTGTATCTCAGGTACACTTACGGAGTAGGGTCACTCCAGGATTACTAGCTAGAGTCGCATGATTTTACAAACTGCATTTAACGGAGATTCTTTGGCATTATCTTTTGTAACTATGGTTATGTAATAGAATCTCCCGCTATACGCGTGGGCTCTAGGGAATTACATTTTGTATACGAAAACCTTCGGTTTTCAAACGATTATAAATTATGAAATGTAACTATTTTACAAACGTCTCATTTAGAGGTCGTTTACTATTAATCTTGTGCTTTGTATATTGATTAGTAACACCCAATGTATGCTTCCGAAAATCGTTAAATTTGGGGGTGTTACAGATAAGAAGTTCGATTGGACCGATAAACAAGAGTCAGCCTTCCAGCTATTGAAAAACAAACTTTGCAGTGCACCAATCTTGTCCTTACCCGAGGGCACCGACGATTTCGTGGTTTACTGCGACGCCTCACACCAAGGACTTGGTTGTGTGCTAATGCAACGGGAAAAAGTCATTGCCTATGCCTCACGACAACTAAAAATCCACGAGAAAAACTATACGACCCACGACCTCGAGTTAGGTGCTGTGGTCTTCGCATTGAAAATCTGGAGACATTACCTCTACGGCACGAAAAGCACTATCTTTACCGATCACAAAAGTCTCCAACACATATTTGATCAGAAAGATCTAAACATGAGGAAACGTCGCTGGGTTGAGTTACTTAGTGACTATGACTGCGAAATCAAATACCATCCGGGCAAGGCTAACGTAGTTGCCGATGCCTTAAGCCGAAAAGAACGAGTGAAACCCCTTCGAGTCCGAGCACTTTCTATGACAATTCATAACGAGCTCCATGCTCAAATCCTTACCGCTCAACTTGAAGCACTCAACGATGAAAACTTGAAAAATGAAGCCTTGCGAGGCTTGGATAAACAATTCGAAATCAAACCCGATGGAACTCGATACTTCTCTAACCGGGTGTGGTTACCCAAATTCGGAAACTTGCGAGATTTGGTGATGGCTGAAGCTCACAAATCTCGATACTCTATACATCCTGGTTCTGACAAGATGTATCACGACGTCAAAGGGTTGTATTGGTGGCCTAACATGAAAGCTGACATCGCCTTGTACGTCAGTAAATGCCTAACCTGTTCCAAAGTCAAGGCCGAACACCAAAGACCCTCGGGGTTGCTCCAACAACCTGAAATTCCTCAATGGAAATGGGAACAGATTACCATGGACTTCATTACCAAACTACCAAAAACCTCGAGTGGTTGCGATACCATTTGGGTGATCGTGGACCGTCTCACGAAATCTGCTCATTTTCTGGCCATCAAGGAAACCGACAAGATGGAGCGTCTGACTCGCATCTACGTCAAGGAAATCATCTCGCGACACGGTGTACCTATCTCGATCATCTCGGATAGGGACAGCCGTTTTACTTCTAACTTTTGGCAATCGCTACAGAAATCTCTTGGTACTCGTCTGGATATGAGTACTGCTTATCACCCACAAACAGATGGCCAAAGCGAGCGAACTATTCAAACACTGGAGGATATGTTACGAGCCTGCGTAGTTGACTTCGGTACTTCTTGGGAAAATCACTTACCGTTGTGCGAATTCTCGTACAATAACAGTTACCATACCAGCATAAAGGCTGCACCCTTCGAGGCACTTTACGGGCGTAAGTGCCGATCACCTATCTGTTGGACTGAGTTAGGGGATTCCCAACTCACGGGTCCAGATATTATTCATGAAACTACTGAGAAAATCATCGGTATTCAGAACCGGCTGAAAGCCGCACGTGATCGTCAGAAAAGCTATGCTGACGTGAGACGCAAACACCTTGAGTTCCAGGTAGGGGACAAGGTACTTCTCAAAGTGGCACCGTGGAAGGGTGTCATTCGATTCGGAAAGCGAGGCAAACTAAACCCTAGATACATCGGACCATTCGAAATCCTTGAAAGGATTGGTCCAGTGGCATATCGCCTGCAACTTCCTGCTGAGCTTAGCAGCGTACACAACACATTCCACATTTCTAACTTGAAGAAATGTCTGTCTGACGAGACACTGATTATACCGCTTGACGAAATTCAAATCGATGATAAACTTCATTTTGTCGAGGAACCTATAGAAATCATGGACCGCGAGGTCAAACGATTGAAACAGAGTCATATTCCCATCGTAAAAGTCAGGTGGAATTCTAGACGTGGTCCTGAATTCACCTGGGAACGGGAAGACCAAATGCGACAGAAATACCCACATCTCTTCCCAGACAACGCACCGTCCGTGCACTCAAGCTAATTTCGGGACGAAATTTCTTTAACAAGGGGAGAATGTAACACCTGCTAAATTAGGGTAATTAATTATGCCTAATTAATTGTAACTAGATGTAATTAGTATGTAATACGACTAATTGCAGACTCTATTTGTATATATATATGGTGATTTGTATATATATATGTGTGTACTTATGCGATTTGGATAAATCGTACGAATTAACCGGACGGAGTCCGACGCAGTTATCTGGACGTTGGTGACAGAAATTAACTTAAATAATGAGAACGTATTTTTATATAAAATACGCAACTGAAAGGACATTATTTACATATTATCACGACGACATTTTAAATAATACAACAAAACGTAATAAACGCGACTTAAACACAAAATACATAATTCATTTAAAGATTTGACAAAATGATTCGATAAAACTTATTTAACAAAACTTGTAATTAAAAATGGATAATTAATGTGCAAAATAAATATTTAACGTTTAAATGACGGAGGAAACGAACACCGCACGGAGCGCGGAGGCGCGGACTGAAAATGGGAGGCTTAACCTCCCACCTCCTTTTCTTTTCTTTTCATTTTCTCATTTCTTTCTCTTTCTTTCTCTCTTTCCTCTCTAATTTAAAAACCACCACCATTACCATAAATCGCAAAATAACAACACGAAACGACACCGGATCACACCACTCCTTTAGAATAAAAGAACCACGGCATCCCGATCTACCTTTCCACCTTTTCGGATTTTCGATCCGACATTTTGTAAGTTTCCGACAAAACCCGAAACTCTCCGTTTTTACTCATTTTTACGTTTTTTATGGTTTATATATGCTTAAAATGTCCAAAAATGGGTTGGGTAAAAGATTTGGACCTAACGGAAGTTTTTCGACCGATTTTCCGGCCACCAATTTCCGATCAGACCGCAACGTCGCAGAGACGCTGGGCTATCTGCGACGTAGCTCAAAACGTCGCAATACACCTCACAACGTCGCACATAGCGACGTCGTTACCAACGTCGCTTTAAGTGGCCAACGTCGCACTTAGCGACATCGACCCCTACGTCGCACAAATACTCAACGTCGCATATAGCGACGCCAGCCTTTACGTCGCATTAATTTGCGAATGTCACACTTAGCGACGTCGTACTCAACGTCGCAATCCTTACCTGCGACGTCGCACCCAACGTCACAGAAAACGGAAATTTTAAAGAGATTTTCACTAAAACTATGTAGAAAATGTGCATTTTTCTCTCCGAGCTGACTCGGCAGCTCGACCCCGACCAGGGGCTCTGCCCCTTGGACCCCGCCAAGGGGTTGCCACCCCTTGGAACCCCGCAACCAGGGGCGCTGCCCCCAGACCCCCGTCGTTTCAGTACAAAATGTTTCAAACGAAATGATAATACTTTGACTATTACTAATACAAACCGTCACCAATGTGCCAACCATGTTTTCTGAAAACAAACGATAACGAACCAACTTTGGACATGACGAGTTGTGTAGACAACTAGCCTAGATGGTCTTGCGAGACATCTACTTACTTAACTTTATATGTTTAGGCATTTAAAGGTTACGGGTTCGGAGAACCTACATACTACCTACCATTTGCTACTGCTTACTACTCGACTCAGGTGAGTCTTACGGCCCCACTTTTACTGTTTTATCGTATTGGGGGAGAAACATGCTACTACTTTTCCTTGAACACAAGTACTAAAACTGTTTACTATACCAAACGGAATTGCATGAGTTGTTTACTATTTACAGAAGTCTCTCCATCATATATCGTTAGTTATGGACTTTAGCGCGAACACTAGTTAATGGATCCATTAGGGAAATGACCCTCCCCACCCGGGGCAGTAGCGCTGCCACGTACTGATTTACACGTAGAAACGGGTGACTACTTATTCGTTACTGATGCTTGCTCAATTACGAGCATGTCACGGGAGCAAACATATTACTTACGGGTTAAGCTTCGATTATGAGCCTCATGGCAACGGTATAAACTTACTTACTTACATTTGCTGGATTGCAAATACTGGTTTTACGATTTCTGGATTGAAATTGCTGATTTTACGCCTACGGGCATTTCTGATGAAATCTCGTGTTCAAAGCTGATTTTACTTACAAACCTGTGAGATTCACCAACCTTTTGGTTGACACTTTTTAGCATGTTTTCTCAGGTACCCGGATGGAGTAGGATTACTCCAGGATTTTAGCTAGAGTCGCATGATTTCAACACAACTGCATTAATGGAGATTCTTAGCATTATCTTTTGTATATCTCGATTATGTAATAGAATCTCCCGCTACACGCGCGGACTCTAGGGAAACTACATTTTTGTATACGAAAACACTAAGTTTTCAAACAATATATCTATGGAATGTAACTAATTTACAAACGTTGCATATAGATGTCGTTTACTTTATCTTTGTGCTGTGATATTTGATTAGTAACACCCCAAACTATGCTTCCGCAAAACAGTGAATTTCGGGGGTGTTACATGTGAATTAAAGTTTGTTTGTGAAATGTTAGAATCTGTCTAAGTGTTAGGGCGACACTTAGCTAGTGTCGCTATGGAGACACTTCTTAAGTGTCGCTAGAAGCTGGCTAGTGTCGCCATGGTCGTATTTGAAGTGTATAAATAGTCGATTTATAGCTCATTTGGAAGGTTGACGAAACCCTATTAGCTGTGTACGACTTGTGTAAGTTTTGTGAACGAATTATATCAATATATACATCAAGTTTGGTTATTCGTTTATGTGTTATTCGATTCGTTAAACGTTCAACACTTAATTACTCGTTATATTTACGCCTGATTGAGTGGCGATTTGATAGATCTGGACTAGGGGATCAATAAAATTAGATAAAATTTTGATAAAATTAGTTAATCTTAAAGTTAAAAGATTTAGGATAAAAGGAGAATGCCATTTAAAGAGGGCAAGGGACTAGTTTGCAATTTCAAAAAAATAAGAATATGACTCGCTCTCTTTTTTCATTTCTCCAAATACACACAGACAATCATAAATCCCTTTCTCTTCACAAGAAGATACCAGAACAACACCACCACCACCTTCGTCCACCACCTGCCGAAGTCACCACCGCAACCAGCGCCGGCCGGAGTCACTACCGTAACCACCACCGACCGTCGTCACCACCCTATCTGATAAAAGCAGAGCAGATTTCAATATGTCTATCGCCCTATCTGATTTGTGTTGAAATTCGACGGAATCGAAGCAGTTTACTGAAACTGATCTCAATCATCATCGTCGCCGTTTACTTCCGACGAGAATCAAGTGACTACAACTCCGGCCAGATCTGAAGTGTTCTAGTGGTGGCGACGCTAGTTACAGATCTGGAGGGTCAGATATGCGACGGTGGGTCTAGTCTAGTGGTGGCGGCGCTAGTACGGTGGTGGTGGAATTACTTATTACTTAGTTTTTGGTGATGATGGTGCTACTCTTTCGGATGCCATTTTCAAAAATGTGATGATAGTGATGTTCGTGGAGGTTGCGGTGGTTTGTTTGGATGTGATAATCAGAGGTAGCAACAACAAAGCAGGCACATTTAATGTAAGCAATTTAGAATCAAATTATAATTAAAACTGATATTATGAGCATATATATAACACCCCTTAATTTACAAACCATTATTATAATGATTTCAGTTCGGAAGCGTATATTTTAAACATATATTATTACTATACAATACTTTAAAATGTCTATAAACTTTTTCCAAATGCATTACACATGCATTATACAACAGTTTAGTTCTCATCAAACTAAAATACTACAACACAGGTGTTATATAATTCAAAACATGTCATTAGTTATCAAAACCACATCAGAGTAATTAGTCAGTCAAACATTCCATCCAATTCCAAAGCTTCCTACCCACCCACAATATTCTCATAAAATCATAACCTGCAGGAAGTAGAATGTGGGGAATTAGCATAACGCTAAGTGAGTGAATAATAAACAACAGCCCAACTTAGTATAACAACTCTGTTTACATCAAAGCATTGTAAACACACAATATCACAGAGTATCTAGGGTTCTTGGGGTAACCTTCAGCCAAGAACACACAACTAATTTCAATGAGATAACATCTCAATACAATGAGGACCGGTGGTTCTTGGGGAAAACCTTCAGCCAAGAATGCTTACCGTACATATCCGTATGGCCATAACGGACGAGACCGATAGTTTGGTACTAATCTCATACGACCTAATTTCCTATTAACGATAAGTATAAGGAAATTCCTGTCGTCTTACAATAGTAACCAAACCCAACTAACACGTTGACCTCAATTCCATGATGCCCGAAGGCCAAATATCAAGTGATCACATATTCACATATTCACATATTCAATCAGGTCAACATATCAGACTAAACAGTCTATCAACAGTATTATTACTAACAACCATAATTATAATGGAAAAACTAAACAGTAATAACACGTTACCCGTTGTAACCAAACTTGTTACAACTAAATTACACTGAGGTTACAGATCCACTCACCGAATACCTCAGTCGTCCACTCAGTAGTCTAATGTCACTGAGTCTTTTTCCATATCTAAGAATACAATTAAAGAAAATGAGTTAGTAACTTATTCAAAGTAATCAACTCATGTTAATATCATATCACATGGTTCGTAATCCAAATCTCAATGATTTATTACTTGAATCATTATATTATATTAGTGTCTCTGTTTCAAACTCATTTTCAATATTCAACACACTTAATAACTATAAACTTTATAGTTAACCAATCATGATTATTTATCAAGTTATGATTCTTATGATTACAACATCACTTTAATCACTTTATTTATCATCAAGTAGCATGATTAAACCATTACAAGGTCATTAACTTCAATATCACTAGATAATCAAAATCTCAATATTAGGTTTCATGAATACTTAGCCACACAAGTTCTAACTTTACTCTTTGATTATCAATCAAGTATTCTAAATCATAATCCATACCGAATTTCTCATATAACTCATGAATATCATCATAATCACTATAATTCTCAAAAACACTTTAATCAATTTATAACTTTTAACTTGGATAATGTTTATCATCATCATTAATCAACACTTATCAATGTATACATCATTATTCCAAGCTTTAAAACCATAATTCATGTAAAATCACTCAAACTCCTAACTTTCTTCATGACCATATATCAAATTATTCATTTCTATGTTAGGGCTTCACCTATAATCATGGATTAACTATCAACTAACAATAATACAAGCATTACAAGCTTCAATTTCAAGTTAATCAAGCTAATTTTATCAAATACTCAAAAACCCATTTTCTAGGGTTTATAGAAATCAAAGATTAATACTTACAAGATGTTTATGATGATGAGAGGATCATAAATTCGCATTTTTGAAGCTTAATTCAATGTTCTATGGCTTCAATTTCACTTTAATCCTTGTTCCAAGAGTTTAGAATCATTCATGTGGTGTTCTTGGTTTGGCCGTATCAAAATCAGGAAGAAGAAAAGATGATTTCACAAGAAAATTGAAGTTTGATGATGATATTGGTTAATCTAGGGTTTTGATCTCTCTCTAGCTCAATCTCGATTTTGCTGGAATTTTATGAAAGTTCATACGTATTAAACACATAAATTAGATAATATGTGTATTAGTTTTATCCCCTTCTAAATCTATTGTCTGGAACTGAAAAAAACAATCGCGGGGAAAACTATTTTATTTTACCGTCAACTAGGTTAATTTAATACAATCAATAATTTACTAATCACAATAAATTATTTGACTCTTTTCCAATTAATTTCAACTAATACAACGAAACTATTTTCTGAAAAATTAAATAATGATTCTATGTCAGAAAATATTAAAATACTACTAGACCCGAGGAGTGGGTGTTACAATATATTAATGACTTGGTGATTGCGTTACTTTCATGTTTGAAAGCCCTAGTAAAACACTTATTTCATTCATTTATTTCGTGTTTAGTTTTGCAAGATCTAGGGTTTCTGTGAATTGACTGATTATTTGCATACCTGTGAATTTCAGTTTGGTGTTTTGATTAGAACTGAAATCGATTCGATTCATATGTACATTTTTTGAGTTAAGGTTTGAAATAAATTTATATTATGTTTGTTTCGGATGAGATTTGTGTTTTGTTTTAATTGTTTGATGCTTGATTTATGCTTACGTTTGTGCATAATTTGATATAAATCTAAAAAGTTGGTATGAAACAAACCTAGATCTGTTTTTTAATCTGAAAAAAAAGCAATTGCATCCTACTTTTTTTCTACTGCATCGTATATTTTTTACCCGTACTTTTTTAGTACTGAAAAAAACTACTACAGAGGAGTACTTATCTACTGCATCCTTTTTAAGATGCAGTGATGTTAAAATGAAATATTTTTAAGATGTAGTGATGTAATTTTGTTAGTGCATCATGAATATTTTTATACAAACTATATGTTAAGATGGAATGCTTTTACTGCATCATTTTAAGTACTCATAGTAATATTGATTTAAATCTACTTTTTAGATTTGAAAAAGATAAAAGAATCGTGCATTTCTTTTTACTGCATCTTACATTACTGCATTGTATTTTTTAGATCTATAAAAAACTATGAGTACTTTTTACTGTATCTTATGTATATTTTAGCATTTTGATACATTTGTAAATCTTTAATTTTATTCTTGAATTTAGAAAATTAGTATTACTTTGTTTAGAGCATCTTGTATATTTGTTACTTCATCTTTTATATATTTGTTACCGCATCTTGTAATTTTTTTTTTTTTTGTTATCAGGACTTTTGTATATTTATTACTGCATCTTGTATATTTTGTTACTGCATCATGTATTTTATTGTTACTGCATCTTTTTTATATTTGTTACTACATCTTATATATTTATCATTGCATCTTATATATTTATCACTGCATCTTACGTTTTTTTATTATTTTTGACTGAATCTGCATTTTAAATAGTTTTATAATTGAACAATTTTTTTCTTAATCTTTAGGAATTTTTTTCACGAAATTTTTATAAGTAGATCCATAATTTTGTCAAAATTACAAAAAAGTCTCTCCTCCTTTTTACCAATTTGTCAAAATTTGCAAAAAGGTCCCTCCTTCCTTTTCCCTATGCTCCTGCGAACTGTACCCAAGTTAAAAATATGATGGCTTGTTTATAACAAATTATAGAAGTATTGGGATTAAGATTCATAGCTAGTTTCATATCGATATAATAATAATAATAATAATAATAATAATAATAATAATGAAGTTCTTTTGATTACGGCTCTTTTTAAATTATTATATTATATTTCATGATTCATGATATTATTTTTAAATTAATAATATTAAGAGTGGTTATGACTTTTTTTAAATTATTATATTATAATTTCATGATTCATGATAATATTTTCAAATTAATAATATTAAGAATAAAGTCGTTTCTTTTTTTAATTAATTGAATTAAGAATAAATAAAAATAAATAATAATAAAATAATAAATACTGAACTCTGATTGGTTAATTGGACATCAATTTTTTAATTAAATGTTTTAAGTCCGCTTCCTATATTTTATTTATATTTAAGATATTGGTAATTTTAGTTATTCAATCGATTCGTTCAGCATATAAAATAAGGGTAGTGATATTTCCACCAAACTTTTTGATAGATCTACCATATTTATGCATTGAAAGCTTGTATTGTACAAACTGGAACTACACAGTAATAGTGGATTTATCAAAAAATTTGGTGGATTTATCATCACCCATAAAATAAGCACTATTGTTTATTTACGGGTTTTTCAAAATATTTATTATATATTAACGCAGACTAACTTTAACAAGAAAAAAACATAATGTCATACGTGGCTCAAACATTATATATGTGGTTATTAGTATTTAGCTTATCATGTGGTTCAATCGTTATAAAAAAAACGTGGGTCAATCTTTTCCAACAAAGGCTATGTTTGGCAACCACGTTTTTTGAGCTTATGGGAGCTTGTAGCTTGTAGCTTGTAGCTTATGATTTTCATAAGCTCCGTTTGGCTAATAAAATTTTAAGTAGCTTATGGTTTCCATAAGCTCGAAAACCATAAGCTACTTGAAGTAGCTTTTGGAAGTAGCTTGTAGCTTATGGAAAATGAAATTACATAAATACCCTTCAAATAAATATATTTATCTATTAGAATTAATATATTTGTCCTTTTATGTCATTTTACATTCATAAGCTACAAGCTCCAGCTACTTTGCCAAACACAAATACTACCAAAAGCTCCAGCTACAAGCTCCAACTACAAGCTACCTGCTACAAGCTACCAGCTACAAGCTACCAGCTCCAGCTACAAGCTACCAGCTCCAGCTACTTGCGCCAAACATACCCAAAATCACGTGAAAACCGACAAAGATAAAAATTTAAAAACACACCTGTAGTACGCAACTACAAAAGCGATGTCATGATATTTCAATTATTGAGAAGATCGAGATGAAGATATTGACAATAACGTTTGTGGTCAAAATCTTTACCGCTTTTATTAGTTAAAAAAACTAAAGTAAGTTAATTATAAAATAAATAGTTTACAATATAATAGAGGGCAAACGGGGAACAAGCTACGCCGCAAGTCCTTTTTGAATAGCAAAACTAACTCGTTTAAAAATAACATTCACCGATCTAGGAGTCATCACATTAGAATGCATGACCCTTTGTACTCTGTTGAGGAGGTCTATGGTGTCTGGCGCTAGGAAACCAAATGTGTCAAACGCGAAAGGTATAAACACGTGTTGGTTTTCAATGCACGCCTTTTCATGTTTCGTCAATTTGCTTGAAGCAGCTTTTAGAGCTGCCTCCCCTGCAATAAAACATCCACTCCCTAATCTTATACTCCCTCCGTCCCAAATATATTGTCCACAGACAAAAAACACACAGTTTAATAAAACATAATTATTACACTGTACTTTTGTGTACTATGACAGTTTTACCCTTACTTTTTACCCACATTTATCTTACATACATATAAAGTAGGGGTATTATAGGAAGTTTAGTTAATTATACACTCCTACTTTTGGAAGTGGACAATTAATTTGGAACGTTCAAAAAAAGAAATGTGGACTATAAATATGGGACAGAGGGAATATCATCAATACCATGTTATAATGTCATAGATCTATAAGATCACAACGACTGTGCGTTTAGTTGAAGAAATAGTTCCACTTTTCCAGAAAATTTTTCTAAGAAAAGTGAAAATTTAAAAAACGCGTTCAAAATAGGTATTTTCGGGAAAAGTTTTCTAAGAAAATGGAAAACTCATTTTTCCATTATATAACTTGAAGTTGGAAAACTCATTTTTCAAGTTTTCCACATTTTTCCTTTATACACCTCCCTCCCTTTTTCTAAAATTTTTCAAATGCCTTCTCCTAACATCATTTTTCCAAAATGGAAAATACACTACTTTTGAACACATTTTCTAAAATTTTAACACTTTTCTTGAAAACAAAAACTTTTTTCATTTCTTAGAAAATTGGATATGGAAAATTATAGAAAATTTTCCACAACTAAACGCAATGTTTTCCGCAAGACAATCAATACCATGTTATAAAGTTATATTAATTAATTAATAATAATAATAATAATAATAATAATAATAATAATAATAATAATAATAATAATAATAATAATAATAATAATAATAATAATAATAATAATATTATAATCTACAAATATCTTAAATTTTACTACTTTTAGTTTTAACATAATTGTACTGCAATTGTTTTACAATCTATATGACTATGACCATCCGATGTGAAACTGAATTGTAACTAAAATTATTATAATTGAATTTTAGAGAAGAGATCAATTGATACCATTTATTTTGTGTGAGAATGGGAGAACCAACCACAATATGTCATGTGTCACTTTTTTCTCTCTCATCCACGTTTTTAAAAATTAAATATCTCACAAACGACAAGTCGAAAATTCATGAAAATTACACCATATTTTTCAGCGTTTTATCCTCTTCGATTTGCCGTCCATCAAGGCATACTTCCGACGAACTTTTTTTTTTCATTTTTTTGGTGGGTTTTACATATTAGTAACACATGTGTTAGTGATTGATTATACATTTGATTTAGGGTTTAGGGTTTAGGGTTAGGGTTTAGCAGGGTTTAGTGTTAGGGTTTAGCAGGGTTTAGTGTTAGGGTTTAGCAGGGTTTAGGGTTTAGTATGATTTAGGGTTTAGAGTTTTATAAAGTGTTTAGGGTTTAGGGTTTGGGGTTTAGGGGTTAGGGTTTAGGGTTTAGGGTTGGGAGTTTGGGGTTTCGGGATATTTAATGGACGGCAAATCGAAGAGGATCAAACGCTGAATCTAATGGTGCAATTTTCATAATTTTTCGATTTGTCGTTTGTGAGATATTTAACTTAAGGGGTAAATGGGTTTTGTAGTCTCTTTGTACACATGACACCATATCATTGGTTCCTCTATTCTCACATAAATTTTTAGTCTCATTTGAACCTTACCCTTGAATTTTATTATGAATAATAATTTTCCGGTTACAACTTACAAACATATATATATACAGCTTTAACTATGTATCATTTTTTGTGATCTAATATATGCTCTTTTTACCAAAACAAAAAAAAACATATATACAGCTTTAACTATGTTTTGGTTACAACTTTTGTATCTCGCATAATATGTACTCCGTAATACGTTATGTACATGTTTGAATAAGAAATCGAAAAGTTTATTGATATATGGACATATCAATATCGCTCAAGATATGATCTACTTAAATATAAACAAAAACATTAACTTTATGTAACAAAATACAACACAAATCTAGTTAGTTTTACCTGATAAAATTGGGTATTGTTGGTGGTGTTGTATCCTATGTTACAAACATTTATTTTTAAACGAGCGAAGTATATATATATATATATATATATATATATATATATATATATATATATATATATATATATATATAGGGAATATGTTAGCTACATCTTGGTGTAGCCAACTTAGCTACACCAAAACGTCAATTTTAAGTATAAAACTATAATTTTTTATGCCGTTTTGTATCTTAAACTTGTTAATATCTCTAATCTATTAAAAACAACATCTATGATTGACATTTACATTTAAGATAATTACAGTTGCAAATGTAAACTATTTGGAACCATTTTCGTGAAGGGAAGTTGATTAAAGAATAAAAACCAAAAGACACTAGCAACTATATAAATGAAAGATGTTAGAGATGATTGATTAGAGATATTAACAAGTTTAGGATACAAAACGGCATCAAAAATTATAGTTTTATGCTTAAAATTGGCGTTTTGGTGTAGCTAAGTTGGCTACACCAAGGTGTAGCTAACATATTCCCATATATATATATATATATATATATATATATATATATATATATATATATATTAGTCTACAAGACGACTTCTACACATATCCTCTATATATACATGCTTTCGATCGGTAATAATTTGTATATTTAATTTCAAATAGAGTATAAACAGGCTTCCATTGGTTCAACACAAGAAATGAAACCACATGCAATATGCATACCACTTCCAGCACAAGCCACATTAATCCAATGCTAAAATTTGCCAAAATCATCCATTCAAAAGGCTTTGATATCACCTTTGTCAATACAGAATTCAACCACCAACGCCTCCTTGCATCTCAAGGCTTTGAAACCTTGTTTGGTATCCCTTCTTTTCGATTCGAGACCATTCCAGATGGCCTTCCACCACCAGATAACATCAATGTCACCCGCGATATGGTATCTCTCTGCAAATCTATTGATGATACTTGTTTGGATCCATTTAGAAGTCTCGTTGACAAAGTTGGTACTTCTTATTCGCCAGTCACTTGCATAGTGTCCGACTTTCAATTGAGTTTCACCCTTGTTGTTGCCATGGAATTGGATATTCCGAGTGTACTCTTTTGGATCTCGGGGGCTGGTGCACTATTATGTTGCAACCAATATCCTAATCTTATAAAGAAGGGTTTGATGCCCCTAAAAGGTAACTTTAATTTCATTCTTTTCTATTTGAGTTGATTATTGTTATTGAATTATAATTAGGACCTCGTAGGATATTAAGTTTATTGCTCACGATATTTATTGATTACATTTTAATTATTATTTATTTATTTTTGAGCAAGATTACATTTTAATTAATTATATAAAGAAAAGCCTAATGGAGTTTAAGCTAATAATAGAGTTTGTGCAAATTAACCTAATATCTATCTTCTAATATTTTCGCGCAATATGAGCGGTGAAATACTGAAAACTTGATATTGAAGTAGAAAATTGTAAATATATTTAATCAGAAAATAAAACTAATGTGTTAAGACTTAAGATTATTAATAAAGTTTCCTTGGAAGTTGTCAAAATTCTACATATTTTAGCAGCGAAACTATAATAATATTAATAAAAGAAATTATAAGAGAGTTAAGATTAGAGAGAAAGTAGATAATTTTGCTTGAGAAAGAAAGATTTTGGAAACTTTTAGAGTGCGTTTGTTTCGCAGAATGTTTTGGAAGGAATTAGAATTTGATAAAGGAATTGGAATTTGAAGGAATTGGAATTGGAATTTGTCAGATTCCATTTTAACATGATTATGTTTGGTTCATAAATCCGTCAAAGGAATTGAAATTTTAAAAATGTTTAAATGACAAAATTACCCTTTTCAAGTTTTTTCAAATATTTTCACCAAAGTATCATATTGTCCTACTTTTTTCAAATGTTTATTAATAAAATGTTTTAGACTTGAGAGTGCTACGGTTCATTAATACGTAGTATATTATTATAGTCACAGTTCATAAACATATAAATAAATTCATTATTTTGTTAACCACCACTGAAATCAATAAATCAACCTACCGTCAAGATTGAACTACCAACAAAAAAGAAAACACCAAATCTTTGAAGCTACAAAACAAATCTATGAACCCCGGGTTAATTGTCCCATTGTGAATATCTACAATATCACAAATTAAAGATATTGATCAAGGATCTTGAGGACCCAAATCAAACACAGATCCACTACAAACCCATCTCGAAAAAGATAAAAAAGAAAGGATCGGAGCAAGTCGGTTGTGGGATGGTGACTGTCGTACGCCTGTAGACTGTGGTATCGTTGACGGTGTTGTAATGATGCCATGTGATTGTAGTGACGAGGGAGGAGCGTAGAGCGAGGGTAGCCGGAACTGACCGGTCATTGCCGGCGACGGCAGGAAGATTATGGAAGAAGATGGGGTATTGGATGTGTGGGATACACGAGAAGAATGGAGGAGATATAGACATTACATATTTGTTAGGAATAGATAGAAGTTTGAAAAATTGGGGGCTTTTTAGGTAAATGTGAACATTCCATCGAAGAATATAAACTTTCCTTCCAATCACTGATGGAATTATGAATTCCTATGCTCACAGGAATCTGAAGGAATTTATCAGATTCCAATTCCATTCACTTGTTCAACCAAACAACTTTTGGAAGGAATTCAAATTCCAATTCCGGGGAATTCCAAGGAATTCCGTGAAACAAACGCGCCCTTAAGAGAATTAAGATTGAAAAAAAAAAGACATGAGTGATTTTTTATGGAGGTCCAAGTGTTAAAGAGCAGGCCCATATGTTTATGGAGGTCCATGAGCGTGCGAATAAAGGGGCCTCATGAAAAAGGCCATAATTTAGGCTACATGGTTCCGTTTCAGACCCATGAGCTGGTGATTCGAAGCTTGGAACTAGGCCCACCTCTTGGTAAACCACCGTCGAAGCTCAAAAACGGCTCCTAGAATAAGTTATGGGTCATTTTATGTTTTTCCTGTTATGTTTGGGCTTTTGTTTTGCGCTTTATGTTCGGCCCGTTATGTTTTAAGGCCCATTTCGAAAATTTTCTTCCTTTTTAGGGTTTCATTGTAATTACAGACCATTCAGTTTTTGATTATATAAAATTTGGAATTTCTCTCAATTTGTGTTGAACAATTGAGTCGAATTTTGCCTAAATCGCGGTATTCGTTGAATCAACGCGACTTTAGAAGGAATTAATCCTCGTATTCAGGGAATCAACATGATCTAATTCATATTTTGTTTTATACACTACATCATTTTTTCTAACTAGAATAATTAATGCGGTCGTGGAAGTAAAGGTAGTGGTGGTTGTGCTATTTTAAAATTGCAATTGTATTTATAACATGTGTATATATGTATAGTAAATAGAATATACTAATAAGGCATAGTTGTATTAATGAAAATGTTATAAGTGAGTTATGGACAATATCGTTATTTCTTTGTGTTGAGAGTAATTTAATGTAACACCTCGCAAATTTGAACACGATTAATAACATTAATCACTTGCATTATTAGGCTAATTCCCTACTTGAGTGAATTCACAACACATTTTAGAGGTAAGTCTAGCATAGCCCAACTAGTTAGTACGCGTAGTATTACGTAGTCGTAATTACGTACAGATCAATTTGAAAACAAACGCGACAAAAATGTACGACTGTTGGTGAACAAAAATTATTTAATAAAACGAAATTATTAAATAACGTAGTTAACAATTAAATATTATGTCGATAATATTTACATATTATTTTATAACGCAAAACGTAAACTTGTAAAAATTAAAATAAAACAAAGTTGAAATTTGTAAAATTTATAAATTTGGTTCCATAAAAAGAGCCTAATTAAATATAATGAAATATGTAATTTAAAAATACATTAGTTGAAATACTGTAATATTTAACGATCGGATAAACAAACACGGAACGCAAACACGGAGGCAGAAGTGGAACAAAACCACCTCCACCTCCCTATTTTCTCTCCATTTCTTTTCACTTCCTTCTTTTCTCTTTCTCTTTTCTCTCTATTATCACCACCACCTACCAAAAACCACCACACAAATCACCACAAAACTACCATCAAACGACGCCGAATCAACAAACAAAATAGAGGAAAACGACCACGAGACTACGATCTATCTTTCTACCTTTTCGGATTTCAAATCCGACACTCGTAAGTTTCCGACAAATCCCGCAAATCTTTAGATTTCCAAGTTATAATTGCTACTTAGTGTTTAACATACTTAGAATAACATGTTTTAGTGTTTTATACAACCGAAAACGTTCCAAATCAACCAAAAATCCGACTTTTTCTCGCTGTTCGTCGAACAGGCGACTACGTCGCATTGGGACCGAAAACAGTACTGCGACGTAGGCCTTTACGTCGCATTACCCTTCCTTACGTCGCACATAGCGACGCAGACCACTACGTCGCATTAAATTGCGAGCGTCGCCTATGCGACGCAACCCATGACGTCGCAAAACCTGAATGCGACGTAGACCCGTACGTCGCACCCTACGTCGCATAACCACTCAGCGTCGCACCTTACGTCGCTAAAAACAGGAAGTTTAAAAACTTGTTTCCACTAAGTGTCGAACTAACCGGAAACGCATATCTTTATACGATACGATTCACGAGCCTTACAAACAATTCAAACAATACTTGTTTTATCGAAATGTTGATTTCAAACTTTCACCAACGAGTCGTATACGTTTTCACAAACAACGAAATACAAACATAAACATTAAACGAACGATTTGGACGTGACTTGGTTGTACAAACACTAGCATGGATGATTAGTTTAGACATCCACATACTTATTAAATCTCGTACGTTTAGGACGTTAGGAGATTTCAGACCGTACTTGGGCTTAGGTTTGCTAGCACTCGCACAACTACTTAAACTCAACAGGTGAGTTCACAGCCCCTACTTTTACTGATTTAACTGCTTTTGAACAGGGGTGGAAAACATAGTCAACTATTTTACTTATTGCCATAAACTGCTTTTACTTATATGATTGTTTATCATACTTGTTTACTCGGACTATTAGAGTACTTTGAACTATTTAACTGTTGAACAAACTGGTGTTTGCGAATTAACATTTACATATTGACACACTGAACTAATGGGATAAATTATCGACAAACTGTTTTAACTAGACCGGAGAACGACCGGTAAACTGTTTTGCAAACGACTGTAAACTATTTTGGTAACTTGTCGGAGAACGACCGGTACATTTGGTAACTTGTCGGAGAACGACCGACACAAACATAACTTTTAAACTTGTTTGGTATACCGGAGAACGACCGGTACTTTTGTGTAAAACGCTGGAGAACGACCAGCCACGTATTTTAGTGCCAGAGAACGACTGGCCAAGGGACGGGAGAACGACCCGTGCGTCTTGGATGGGAGAACGACCCATGCGTTTGTTGGACGGGAGAACGACCCGTGCGTATTTGGCCGGAGAACGACCGGTACTGTTTATTTGTAAATCGCTGGAGAACGACCAGCACGTGTTTTAAACTTGAACTTTGGGCGAACAACCCACAAAACTGGTATTGGGATAACATTCCACTAAACTTATTCTCGATTATTATGGCAATACTATTTGTGAACGTATTTGGATAACAACTGTGCTACGAACTTGATTCAACTTGTGAAAACTTAAAACCTGTGAATTCACTCAACCTAGTTGTTGACTTTTGCTATGTTTTTCAGGGAATTAGCTGCGCATGTAAGAATCGCCAACACACATGGAGAATTAGGCGACCCGTGAAGCTTTAGGATGCCAACTTTTTGGAAATACATGGATTTCTTTAGTATAACTGAAATGTTTTAGTCATATTTCAGAAATCTACTTTTGTAAACTTATTACTCTTAACCAATACGATTCGATGAATCGTAAATCTTGTAATTAATACTTTTGGCATCTTAATATATTATGTTCTGTTGTAATCATAAGCTCTGATACGTATGCATGCTTTATTATTGTGACACCCCAGTACTTAAACTAAAACGCTTCCGCTAAACGAATTTTGAGGGTGTTACAGATTGGTATCAGAGCCAATGGTTATAGCGAACTAGGAAACTTTAGGCGACTTAGAAACCTAGAGACCTAGACTATAGCCTTGGCTAGAACGTACATGCATACATACATTTGCATACATCTAATCTATCGTCACGATACCTCGATATGCGTGAACTGTTCACCACATCCGACTCGTTCATTGTACTCTGATCTCATATGAACCTGATCGTGATTAAACGGTTGATGAAAAGAAGTATGTATTTGGCATCATATAATGACGCCTGGCCAACGTGATTATATCATACTAAGTACATATGGGTGTTTCATAGTCGTAAGATACGTGATGGGGATTCGACAAATTTTGCTTGATACTCGAAAACTTGAAATATGTGAAACTTTATTCCTCACATATTTTTCATTGGCATTGACTTCTGCATCTTTTCATCGCAGAACGTCAGCATGCCGCCTAAACAAAGAAAGACTCGAAACAGTCGACAAAATTCTCCACCTGTACCTCCAGAAACAACCGAACAAATCATCGAACGCCGCGTGGCTGAGGCTATTGCTCAGTACGAGGCTAGCAGAAATCGTGAAAACCCAACCAACAACAGTGGAGCTACCCCCGTCAACAGCGAAACTCCAACTAATACCCAGCAGGGGTGTTCCTACAAAACCTTTCAGTCTTGTAAACCCAGCACCTTCACCGGGACCGAAGGGGCCATTGGCCTGGTCCACTGGATTGAAAAGATGGAATCAGTCATCGACATCAGCGACTGCGCCAACGACAAGATCGTGAAATACGCCACCTGCACTTTAGCCGACAAAGCGCTAACCTGGTGGAACGCTCAAGTCCAGATTATGGGACGCCCAGCTGCTCATTCCATGACCTGGGTAACTCTGAAGCAGATGATGATGGAGGAATTTTGCCCTCCCAACGAGATGCAGAAACTCGAAACCGAGTTTTGGAATATTCAGATGATCGGAGCTGACATTTCCGGTTACACAACTAGATTTCAGGAGCTTGCACGTCTGGTGCCTCATATGGTAACCCCCGAAAGCAAACGCATTGAGCGTTACAACAGGGGTTTGGCACCACAAATCCGAGGCATGGTTATGTCCTCCAAACCCGCCACTTTTAGGAGCGCAGTGGATCTGGCTCACAGCTTAACCGACGACGCGGTCGAGATTGGAACCCTGAAAGCTATCACAGGGAAAACTGAACTTACCCGTACTGATGCGGGCGACTCTGGAACCCACAAACGTAAATGGAACAATGATGGTAACGACCGTCAGGGTCAACAAAACAGAAACCCGGGAAACACCCGAGCCTTTGCCGCAATCACCAACTCTGGACCCAAAACCTATCTTGGCAACAAACCAAAATGCGACAAGTGCGGGATGCATCATAATGGCAACTGTGCTTTCTGCCAAGACTGCAAAAACTGGGGTCATTTGGCCCAAAACTGTAAAACCAACCCTCCCCCTCGATCAAACGCGTGTTACGAGTGCGGTGAATCCGGACATTTTCGAAACCAATGTCCGAAACTGAACAACAACCAGAACAACCCCGGAAACAACAATCAAAACAACAACAACCACATCGCAACCATCCCACCGGCTCGTGGCCGCGCATACATCCTCCGTGCACCGGAAACTGTTGCGGACTATGGCAAACACGGTATTTCTTACCAACTCTTGTTACGATTTAACGTTTCTTTCATTCGAATGTCAATTCGAACACACCACTTGGTAAACGCTAACCACGAAACGAACTTGAACTATCAAACTATACCGCGAGTATACTAAACAGTTAAAACTATATTGGCAAACATAGATCACTACACAAACTATTACTATTATTGTAACGACATGACTTATCGGAGAACATACGCCGCGGGCGATCCGACTTGATTCAAATCTCGGGACGAGATTTCTCTAACATGGGGAGAATGTAACACCTCGCAAATTTGAACACGATTAATAACATTAATCACTTGCATTATTAGGCTAATTCCCTACTTGAGTGAATTCACAACACATTTTAGAGGTAAGTCTAGCATAGCCCAACTAGTTAGTACGCGTAGTATTACGTAGTCGTAATTACGTACAGATCAATTTGAAAACAAACGCGACAAAAATGTACGACTGTTGGTGAACAAAAATTATTTAATAAAACGAAATTATTAAATAACGTAGTTAACAATTAAATATTATGTCGATAATATTTACATATTATTTTATAACGCAAAACGTAAACTTGTAAAAATTAAAATAAAACAAAGTTGAAATTTGTAAAATTTATAAATTTGGTTCCATAAAAAGAGCCTAATTAAATATAATGAAATATGTAATTTAAAAATACATTAGTTGAAATACTGTAATATTTAACGATCGGATAAACAAACACGGAACGCAAACACGGAGGCAGAAGTGGAACAAAACCACCTCCACCTCCCTATTTTCTCTCCATTTCTTTTCACTTCCTTCTTTTCTCTTTCTCTTTTCTCTCTATTATCACCACCACCTACCAAAAACCACCACACAAATCACCACAAAACTACCATCAAACGACGCCGAATCAACAAACAAAATAGAGGAAAACGACCACGAGACTACGATCTATCTTTCTACCTTTTCGGATTTCAAATCCGACACTCGTAAGTTTCCGACAAATCCCGCAAATCTTTAGATTTCCAAGTTATAATTGCTACTTAGTGTTTAACATACTTAGAATAACATGTTTTAGTGTTTTATACAACCGAAAACGTTCCAAATCAACCAAAAATCCGACTTTTTCTCGCTGTTCGTCGAACAGGCGACTACGTCGCATTGGGACCGAAAACAGTACTGCGACGTAGGCCTTTACGTCGCATTACCCTTCCTTACGTCGCACATAGCGACGCAGACCACTACGTCGCATTAAATTGCGAGCGTCGCCTATGCGACGCAACCCATGACGTCGCAAAACCTGAATGCGACGTAGACCCGTACGTCGCACCCTACGTCGCATAACCACTCAGCGTCGCACCTTACGTCGCTAAAAACAGGAAGTTTAAAAACTTGTTTCCACTAAGTGTCGAACTAACCGGAAACGCATATCTTTATACGATACGATTCACGAGCCTTACAAACAATTCAAACAATACTTGTTTTATCGAAATGTTGATTTCAAACTTTCACCAACGAGTCGTATACGTTTTCACAAACAACGAAATACAAACATAAACATTAAACGAACGATTTGGACGTGACTTGGTTGTACAAACACTAGCATGGATGATTAGTTTAGACATCCACATACTTATTAAATCTCGTACGTTTAGGACGTTAGGAGATTTCAGACCGTACTTGGGCTTAGGTTTGCTAGCACTCGCACAACTACTTAAACTCAACAGGTGAGTTCACAGCCCCTACTTTTACTGATTTAACTGCTTTTGAACAGGGGTGGAAAACATAGTCAACTATTTTACTTATTGCCATAAACTGCTTTTACTTATATGATTGTTTATCATACTTGTTTACTCGGACTATTAGAGTACTTTGAACTATTTAACTGTTGAACAAACTGGTGTTTGCGAATTAACATTTACATATTGACACACTGAACTAATGGGATAAATTATCGACAAACTGTTTTAACTAGACCGGAGAACGACCGGTAAACTGTTTTGCAAACGACTGTAAACTATTTTGGTAACTTGTCGGAGAACGACCGGTACATTTGGTAACTTGTCGGAGAACGACCGACACAAACATAACTTTTAAACTTGTTTGGTATACCGGAGAACGACCGGTACTTTTGTGTAAAACGCTGGAGAACGACCAGCCACGTATTTTAGTGCCAGAGAACGACTGGCCAAGGGACGGGAGAACGACCCGTGCGTCTTGGATGGGAGAACGACCCATGCGTTTGTTGGACGGGAGAACGACCCGTGCGTATTTGGCCGGAGAACGACCGGTACTGTTTATTTGTAAATCGCTGGAGAACGACCAGCACGTGTTTTAAACTTGAACTTTGGGCGAACAACCCACAAAACTGGTATTGGGATAACATTCCACTAAACTTATTCTCGATTATTATGGCAATACTATTTGTGAACGTATTTGGATAACAACTGTGCTACGAACTTGATTCAACTTGTGAAAACTTAAAACCTGTGAATTCACTCAACCTAGTTGTTGACTTTTGCTATGTTTTTCAGGGAATTAGCTGCGCATGTAAGAATCGCCAACACACATGGAGAATTAGGCGACCCGTGAAGCTTTAGGATGCCAACTTTTTGGAAATACATGGATTTCTTTAGTATAACTGAAATGTTTTAGTCATATTTCAGAAATCTACTTTTGTAAACTTATTACTCTTAACCAATACGATTCGATGAATCGTAAATCTTGTAATTAATACTTTTGGCATCTTAATATATTATGTTCTGTTGTAATCATAAGCTCTGATACGTATGCATGCTTTATTATTGTGACACCCCAGTACTTAAACTAAAACGCTTCCGCTAAACGAATTTTGGGGGTGTTACATTTAAGATAATGATAGAGATGCATTATATTTAGTTAGATATTAGATATCAGAGATCGATATATAAGAGATAAAGAGAAGCTTTAAAACAAGAAGCAGAGAAAATAAAAGAGATTTGATTGAGATTATTTATTTTCTGTGTCATAGATTAGAATAATAAGAAGACAAAAAAATTTAAGAATCGATTGTTAGTTATAAAGAAACACAGTAATTGCCAAAGTACTTATTTTTTTCTTGAAAAAAAATGTTTGACTTTTACTGTTGTTGATCGGTGTTGACCAATCCTAGCATTTTACTCTGGAATTGATGAGAATTTGGTAAAGTAGTATAATCGGTTCAATCTAAATCACTACGAATAGGTGTAGATATGGAAAACGTATATGTGGTGGCCGGCTGCGATGGTGGTGAATCCGGTTGGGGTTTGTTTGGAAATCAATTACTAACGTGTTGTCGTGTTGATATAGAAGGTGACATGCGAAGTAATGAGCCCACTTATATTAAGTTTTGTTTTTGTCCATATGTTCTATCTTATTTACATTATCATCATAAGTCGCATTATTTTGTAGTATACGAAATAATGTTGTTTAATTTGTGCTAAATTCTAATTTCGTCATTTTTCGGTTTGGTATACAGATAC
The DNA here is from genome assembly GCA_949592205.1 of Helichrysum umbraculigerum. Taxonomy (NCBI): domain Eukaryota; kingdom Viridiplantae; phylum Streptophyta; class Magnoliopsida; order Asterales; family Asteraceae; genus Helichrysum; species Helichrysum umbraculigerum. The sequence goes on along the minus strand of CATIUR010000004.1, from coordinate 162,370,634 downwards.
AAGTTTTTTAACTAATGGGTACTTGGATACGGTCGTAGATTTTATACCTCCGTTGCATGGCATACGTTTGAAAGACATTCCTCCTTTTGTGAGAATGATCTACCCTGGTGATGAATACACGGTCGGATATATAATTACACAAATAGAGAGAGCAAAAACAGCTACTGCTATCATTTTCAACACTTTTCATGAACTAGAATATGATATTTTGGACACACTCTCTTCAATATTGCCTCCGTGTTATGGAATAGGTCCTTTACAAGACGATAAAACTGTTGATAACTTTACATCGTCCGTCAAATTAGATTTGTGGAAAGAAGACCCTGAATGCTTAGAATGGCTGGATACGAAAGAGCCATTGTCTGTTCTTTATGTAAATTTTGGTAGTCTCGCCATGTTGACATCTCAACAAGTAGTCGAGTTCTGTTGGGGACTTGCAAAAAGCAATGTATCATTTTTATGGATAATGCGGTCGGATTTGGTTAGTGGAAATTCTGCTGTGATTCCAACCGAGTTTGTGACTGAGACAAAAGAAAGAGGGTTGTTGGCTAGTTGGTGTCCACAAGAACAAGTTTTAAATCATCCGTCAATAGGTGGTTTTTTTGCACATAGTGGATGGAATTCGACAATTGAAAGTATTTCTAGTGGAGTGCCAATGATTTGTTGTCCATTTTTTGCTGATCAACAAACGAATTGTTGGTTGAGTTGCAACAAGTGGGGTATTGCCTTGGAGATAGACAAGGAATTAAAGTGTGATGAAGTTTCAAAGCTTGTGATAGAGTTGATGAATGGAAAAAAGGGGAATGAGATGAAGAAGAAAGTAATCGAATGGAAGACAAAGGCCGAGGAAGCATGTCTCTTTCCTTCGGGTTCTTCCATTGCTAATTTAGAGACAGTGATCAATCTACTAAAAGCATCATCATCAAAATAATTCATAGCTGATCTGTATAAGATTCATGCTTGTGTAACTTTATCATATTTTGTAAGCCTTAAAAACTGCATGTAATTTCGGGTGTGCTTTCCAGTATCATGTACATATTCATTTAGTTATTCAAAAGCTAATTAATACCTAGATGCTTGTGAAATTGAATAATTGTTGCAAAAATGATTCTTAGTTCCCCGAAATATATTTCATGTTGTATATTTTAGTGCATTTGTGTATTTGTGGACACATGTTAGGTGATCTGGAATGCATACCCGGCTAAGTTTCCGAACCGTTTTTGTATAATTGCAATATTTTTTGGTTGTAATTGTACTCTCTGCATTCTAATAAATATACACACACACAAGAACACACGAATTTTGATTTGTGATGTAAAATCGGAATTAGACTGCGTTTTATCCCAAAGTAAATTTCGTGAAACCCGGGCGTTGATTAGGGTTGAAATATTGCTTTTGGAAAGTGATTTCCATACACGACTCGTAGAGATATCCAGATTGAAATCAAACCATGTTTCTCCGAATTCCCCAACATTTCATAACTCGAACAGTAAATCATTCTCCTTATTACAATGTAGTGAGTTGTCGATGATATTCTGCATACGCACACAAATTATTATTGTGTAATATCTGTATGATGTCAAGGACTAGGCCGTTATTATATTGGAATGAAAAGAAGCCGAACAGAGAAAGGATTGAAGAAGGAGCAGAGTGTAAATAATAGAATTATATACTGCATATTCCTTAGGGATTAGGTCCCCGAAATGCTACTAACTTTGACCAAATCTCTATTGTATGCACCCAACTTACGTATGCTAATTTTAATGCAACCAACTTTCGAAAATGGTGTTTTTGATGTAACTTGGTGACATGTCGCTCTCTCCATACGCCACGTGGCATGCCATACGCGCGACACGTCATCAAGTTACATCAAAAACACAATTTTGGAAAGTTGGTTGCATTAAAATTAGTATACGTAAGTTGGGTGCATACAATAGAGATTTGGTCAAAGTTAGTAGCATTTCGGGGACCTAAACCCTATTCCTTATTGTAAGAGTTCATTCTGCTCTATATTTGTTTCGTACACATGCTATTAATCTCTCTATAGCTCTTGCTGCTTATATGATATTTTCATCATAGATCAACTTCTGTTAACTATGATATGTGATACGGAGTATTAAGATTCGGTGACGAGCAAAATATTTTGTTAGAGTGGAAGAATTAATTGATTCAATTATCACTGATTTAACAAATATTACACTATCGAATGTATTAAGAAATTTGATAAGTGAAGTTAGAATTTGTAAATAACAAAAAAAAAAATAGAACTGTGTAAATAATAAAATTAAGTGAACCAATATATGCTTACCATTTTAATGACAGAAAAACATTCTCATTTATGAGTAAATTACATTCCCCGTTCTTCTGGTATGTCATATATTTCACTCCTAGTACTTGGGTCGGGTTTTTTTTGCAGGTTAAGTCCTTTGACGCGGATTTTCATTTCTCTCTCAGTCCCTCATTTCTCATGAAATGACTAAAATACCCTTAAAATTTTAAGATGTTTTTACCCTTTAAGGGACCGGGAGTAAATTGAAAATCCGGGTCAAGGGACTGAACTCGCAGAAAACCCGATCGGGGGATAGGGTGTGAAATAAGTGCATACTTCAGAGACGGAGAATATAATTTACTCCTCATTTATTGATACCACCAATCGTAGTTGGCCCATCTAGACCATCTTATATCCATCACGTAAAAAGTAAATCAAGCCCACTTAACATATTCTACGTTCAAAGATTATCCATTGTGTAATTTCTGTATGATGTGTAGGACTAAGCTGTAATTGGAATGGAAATAATTAAGCTTGGCTGAGAAAAGATTGAAGAAATACAAGGACAAGCTAGTTGTGCGGAGTCTAAAATTAAGATGGAGGGAGGGGATGCAGATTGTAATATCTTCTTATATAATTAGAGCACACCCAACGGTGCTCGTCACTTTACGTTGGTTTCAGCCGACGAAGCCGACGTCAATGGCACGGCCCGTCAGTTTGGTTTCGTTGGTTGACTTCGTCACATTTCCGACAGTCCATCAGTTTTTTTCTTTTGTTTTTTATTTTTCGTGTGTTTATATAACTAAAGGTAAATTGGTAAATGTGAGACCTAAAAATTAAAGTTATGGTGTCACTGATGGCAGGGGTCCGTCACATTCAGTCAGTTTTGAAAAAAACTTACGTGGGGCTGATGTAGCCCATCGGTTTCAGTCAGTTTCAGTAGTCTGTTAGGAATGGTCTTAATATGCTTGGCTCGGAAAATATCGAAGAGTGTTGTAATACATCCTAATTAAGAGCACTGGGTGTGCAAGTACGTGGCAACTACGTTCTTTGACGAGAACACTGAACATCAGTGTTCTTCCACACCATGTCGGTGTTCTCGCCAATGTTATTCTCAAAGTTTTCATTCAACGTCTGTATAGAGACGGTGGAGTACTCAACGTTCAACATACTTTTTGTTTTTTTATTTCGTTTTCATGCAGTGCTCACGTTCAACATATTAGTTAATACAATTATAGTTATTAAAAAGTTAAATAAAACAAATAATAAAAAACTTTAGAACACTATTCAGAACACTGAGAATTCATTTTTACCACACCACAAAATCCTCACCTTCAACATTCTCCAAAACACTGTCCCAGAACACTGGTACCACACCTTGTGCTCTAATATATATACCTCTTATATAATTCATTCAATTTTCTATAATATAATATCTTTCTAGAAACAATTCTTAAACTTATGTATCTAATGTAAATGCTTTGAACATCACCTCTGTTTTCTTTTATTTATATCTTATTATTTTATATATATAGCGATGCAATGTCATAAAAAAGAATATTAGTTATATAAAATGCAATGCCATACAAAAAGTAAAAACAAAAACAAAACAAAAAAAAAAAAAAAAAAAAAAACAATTAAATAATGTTAATGTAACAACAAGATTGCTACTGGCATAAGCTTGTTAATAAGCTTAACGACAACATATGTACCTTCCACTCAAATCATTGTCTGATACTCCAATATTTTGAGTTTTGGAATTTCATGCCTTAAGAGCACACGATGTGCTCAGTGTTCTTGCACAAGAACACTGTAAAGACAGTGTTCTCCCACCCCCTAGCCAAAGTTCTCACCAATGTTCTCACCTATTTTGCTCTTCACCGTCCAGATAGAGACGTCGAGTAGTTCGATGTTCTCAGCTTTTAAATTTGTTTTTTTCTATTTTTCATGCAAAACACACGGGTTCTTTATTAAAAAAATCAAATAAAACAAATAATAAAAAACTCCAGAACACTGTCCAGAACACTGAGAATTCAGTTTCACCACACCACAAAATCCTCACTTTCAACATTCTCCAGAACACTGTCCCAGAACACCGACACCACACCCTGTGCTCTAACAGTCAAGCCCACCTTTGAAGACTATTATTGTTAGGACTATTACTTATTTGCTTTTCTAAATAATTGCTCTAGGTTACAGCAAAGTGTCCCCCTAATATACAGTAGTATTTTTAATCTAATGGTGACATACTTTATACAAAATTTCTAGTAACCAGCTAGCTACAATAATTGAAAGCCCAATCATTTGGAGCATTTTATATCGTCAACAAGATGAAGAAAAAATATGCTTAGACTATAAAATGATGAAAACATGCATATTTGCATTTTCAATATTTGAGAGAAAATGGAGCAACACAATAAGCCACATGCCTTGTGCATACCAGCCCCTGCACAAGGCCACATTAACCCAATGTTAAAACTTGCCAAAATTCTTCATTCAAAAGGCTTTCTAATCACATTCGTCAACACCGATTTTAACCATCAACGTATCCTGAGATCACGAGGCTCTGATGCCTTATGTGGCTTGCCTTCTTTCCGGTTTGAGACCATTCCGGACGGTCTTCCGTTGCCACAAAACCTCAATGCCACTCAAGACATCCCTACTGTTGCCAAATCCGTTGATGAAACTGGTTTAGTTCCATTTAAAAATCTCTTGACCAAAATTAACACTTCTTGTTCTCCGGTGACTTGCGTAGTGGCTGATTTTCTTATGGTATTCACCCTAGAGGCCGCAAGGGAGTTTAATATCCCGGAGATACTCTTTTGGACTAGTGGAGCTGGTTCATTAATATGTTATGATCAGCATCCTAATCTACTGGAGAAGGGTTTGATGCCACTCGAAGGTAATTTATATGTACACTAAATTTTCATCTACAATTCAATTCTGCATATCATTAATATAAATCGATAATAGCTTATTGGCATTATAAAGTAGCTATAACGAACTTAGAGATTAAATTAAGAGCCGACTGCATGGGTTATTCGTGTGATTTATACAAAATTGCACCATAAGTCTGAAAGTTTTTATACTTCACTTTTTTGCACCGGCAGTCCAAAAACATGAAAAACGTTGCGCGGTTGATCCCTCCTCCAACTAAAATGACTACAAGACCTTTAATGTCATAGTTTTTTGTATAGATTTAAGTGAGGGTAACTTAACGTCTTTCATGTTTTTGGACTGCCGGTACAAAAAGTAAAGTATGGGGACTTATGATGCAATTTTGTGTAAACCACATGAACGAACCATGCAATTAACTCCAACTCCTAGAGTAATAATTTAATATCAAAGGTAAAACATTCACTAATGAATAATTTATTTATTTTTTTGGTTAATTCCTTTCACATTAGGTTGGGTACTTTTTATTGGCTCTGTAATAGAAAAACTAGGAAGTGGATATCGTAGCAGTTACGGAGTAGTTCTTAATTCTAGTTAGGGCTATTGGTAGCATTTGTCAAAAGAATATTATCATAAAATAAATTTTCAAATAAGACGACAATAAGTTAGTTAATTCACATTTTATTTAGTTAGGGTACATTCATAATCCTAACAGATACTTGAAGTTACATTTTTGTTTTGAAATTGGAGTTGATTTCATCATATTTCTTTCATGTGCAGATCCAAGCTTTCTAACAAATGGATATTTGGATAAAACTATAGATAGTATTCCTACCATGTCCGGTATGCGTCTAAAAGACATTCCTACTTTCATTAGAAAAATCTATCCTGGCGACGAATTCATGGTTCAGTTTCTATCTTCAGTTTTAGAGCGAGCAAAAAAAGCATCGGCTATTGTTTACAACACTTTTTATGAACTAGAAAGTGATGTTTTGGACACACTTTCTACAATATTCCCCCCTTGCTATGCAATAGGCCCTTTGAATCTACTTGAGAACCAAATAGTCGACAAATCTCTAGCATTTATGAAATCCAATTTATGGATTGAGGAGTCGGAGTGTTTAAAATGGCTAGACACAAAAGCACAATCATCCGTTATATATGTGAATTTCGGTAGCATTACGGTCATGACATCTCAACAACTAGTCGAGTTTTGTTGGGGACTTGCAAAGAGTAATTATTCATTTTTTTGGATTATACGACCTGATCTCGTGACAGGTGAGTCTGCAATGGTTCCACCCGAGTTCTTGGTAGAGACAAGTGAAAGAGGATTGTTGGCTAGTTGGTGTCCTCAAGAACAAGTTTTAAATCACCCATCAATAGGTGGGTTTTTAACACATAGTGGGTGGAATTCGACAATAGAAAGTATCTCTAGTGGCGTGCCAATGATATGTTGGCCCTTTTTTGCTGACCAACACCCGAATTGCTGGTTGAGTTGTAACAAGTGGGGAGTAGCCATGGAGATTGATAGTGATGTAACGAGTGACAAAGTTGCGAAATTGGTGATGGAGTTGATGAGTGGAGAACAGGGGAATGCGCTTAGGAAGAATGCTATTGATTGGAAGAACAAGGCTAAAGAGGCATGTGTAGTTCCTTGTGGTTCATCTGTGGCAAATTTGGAAGAAGTTATTCATATACTGCAAACATCTACTTCAACATGATTCATAACATATTTGAGATGTTTATGATCAAAAACTTAATTATTGGGTTTAATTTACTATTTAAAAGTGTATTATACTTTAGCTCTTTTACTATTGTATAAAGCATACTTTCATTTGTTCTATTGCATGTATTGAACTTGTAAATTGTATGTATAATTTCTTTTTTTGTCCTTGAACAAAAATAAAATGTATAATACACTTTGAAACAATAGACGCATACTTATATGGTTTTCTTCAATAAAAAAAACCATTTCACGTGTAAAAGTATGTGTATGTTGCGATATTGCAATGTGAATTTAGAAGAAATATGAATATTTCGTAAGGGTAAGGTTCAAATGAGAATAAAAATTTGTGTGAGACTAAGGGAACCAATGATATCATGCCACATGTACAAAGAGAATGTTCCATACAACAAAACCCATTTACCCCAAACATCAATTATCTCACAAACGACAAATCGAAAACTCATAAAACTTGCACCATAATTTTCAGCGTATTATCCTCTTCGATTTGCCGTCCCTCAAAGCATAATTTCATTTTTTTGGTGGGTTTCATATTTTACTAACACATGTGTTAGAGTGTTACGTTTAGGGTTTAGGGTTTGGGGTTTAGGGGTTAGGGTTTAGGGTTTGGGTTTTGGGGTTTCTCCACGAAACCCCAAAACCCAAACCCTAAACTCTAAACCCTAACCCTTAAACCCCAAACCCTAAACCCTAAACGCTTTATAAAACTCTAAACTCTAAATCATACTAAACCCCCGAAACCCCAAAACCCAAACCCTAAACCCTAACCCCTAAACCCTAAACGCTTTATAAAACTCTAAACCCTAAATCATACTAAACCCTAAACCCTAATAAACCCTAAACCCTAATAAACCCTAAACATAAACCCTAAACCATGAACCCTGCTAAATCCTAACCCAAAACTCTAACCCTAAACCCTAACCATAACCGTAAATAAAATGTACAATCAATCACTAACACATGTGTTACTAATTTATAAAACCCACCACAAAGCCGATTTTTTTTTATCGAAAGTATGCCTTGAGGGACGGCAAATCGAAGAGGATAAAACGCTGAAAATTATGGTGCAAGTTTCATGATTTTTCGATTTGTCGTTTGTGAGATAATTGATGTTTGGGGTAAATGGGTTTTGTAGTATGGAACATTCTCTTTATACATGTGGCATGATATCATTGGTTCCCTTAATCTCACTTAAAAATCATGGTCTCATTTGATCCTTACTCTATTTCGTAATTACTAAACATACAAATTGCAAGTCCAGGAAGGAATCGATAACGTAAGAAAAGACCTGCTGGAATCAAATATTTATTTAATAATATACTCCGTATGAAGTTTATGAACAAAGTAGCAAGTAGTCCTAAGAGCATAAGAGCACACGGTGTGGCATTACGTGGCATCACCGTTCAAGGGCGAGAACGCCGTGCGACGGCGTTCTGCCGCACCGTGCCGGCGTTCTCGCCGGCGTTCCCGTCACTGTTTTGGCTCCGGCGTCCCATCTCAGACGGCGAATAGGCGACGTTCTTCTTTCTTTTTTGCCTTTTTCCCTTTTCTTTCCTTTTAATATCAACGAATATATACGGTTTGTGTTTGTGTTTCTGTGTGTATGCAAGGTTAAAGAAGAAGAAAAAGAAGACTGGAAATATATACGGTGTCTGCGTATGCGTATGTTGAGGTTGAAGAAGAAGAAAAAAGGGCTACTCTTCTATTTAAACTATTTAATACTCCACTAGTCCACTAGGCTTAAAAAATAAATTAGGCAAGCCCATAATTAAAAAAAGGCTACTGTTTCTATTTAAATTATTATTGTGTTTATGCATTTTAATCTTATGAATTGTAATTTTTTTTATTTGTTTTAATAAATGAATTGTTATTTTATATAATTTTGTTGTTTTTTAAATTAATTTTGTTGTTTTTTAAATTAATTTTGTTGAATTATTTGCATTAACAAAACAATTAAAACAAATAATAAAAAACTCCAGAACACTGTCCAGAACACTGTGAATTCAGTTTCACCACACCACAGAATCCTCACTTTCAACATTCTCCAGAACACTGTCCAGAACACCGGTTACCACACCCTGTGCTCTAAGAGCACACGGTGTGCTCAGTGTTCTTGCACAAGAACACTGTAAAGACAGTGTTCTCCCACCCCCTAGCCAAAGTTCTCACCAATGTTCTCACCTATTTTGCTCTTCATCGTCCAGATAGAGACGTCGAGTAGTTCGATGTTCTCAGCTTTTAAATTTGTTTTTTTCTATTTTTCATGCAAAACACACGGGTTCTTTATTAAAAAAATCAAATAAAACAAATAATAAAAAACTCCAGAACACTGTCCAGAACACTAAGAATTCAGTTTCACCACACCACAAAATCCTCACTTTCAACATTCTCCAGAACACTGTCCCAGAACACCGACACCACACCCTGTGCTCTAAGGTATCGTCCTCCGTGGCATCAGTGTTCTTGGTTGAGAACACTGAGGCTCAGTGTTCTCCCACACCGCCTCAGTGTTCTCACCAATGTTCATGTAAAATTTTGTGTTCACCGTCCTCTAGAGGACTTTGGGGTCTTCAATGTTCTTCTTTTTATGTTTTGTTTTCTTCTTATTTTTCAAATAAAACAAATAATAAAAAATACCAGAACACTGTCCAGAATACTGTGAATACTTTTTCACCACACCATAAAATCCTCACTTTCAACATTCTCCAGAACACTGTCTAGAACATCGGTTACCACACCCTGTGCTCTAATTTAAGGAACCACCGAAGCAGTAGGTAATGTCATTAATTTTGGTATGTAATGGCCAATGGGTCACACATAGCTTTAAATGATGCAGTGAAATACTTAAAAGGCAAAAATTGGACCAAAATATGAAGAAATCAATTAGTACCATGTAGTGGCTGGGACCAAAATATGGAGATCCAATAGCAGATGATCTAGTAAGGGGTAAGGGCCCCTTAAAAAATCTAGATAATTTAGAAATGAGAATTTTGCCCTCTCAAACAGTCAAACTGGTAGGAAAATAAATAGTATTTGACCCATCATATATAATATTTCTAGTTCTACCTCTGAATTCAACATGTAACTGTAAGTTATTAATAGTAGAAGTTCTGCAAATGAAATATATATTTTACAAACAAATCAAAATGGTAATACAAACCGTTTAGTCTCAATACATACATGTATAACAACTAAATACCGGAGTATTAGTGTTATTTTGATAACAATACTCAATTTTTTTTGTGATGTATATCATACAAATGGTTGTTTAGTACTCCTTTCGTGTCAATTTTATTGTCTACCACACATTTATACACGGTTTTTAACATTAAAAAGTATAATAATTATACTCATGAGAGTAAATTTCATAAATGGTCCATGTGGTTTACATTGATTTACGAAAACAGTCATTGTACTCTTTTTTCAACGTTTTCGGTCCAATAACTTCGGTTTTGCTCGCAAATGGTCCCTTAAGGGACCATTTGCGAGCAAATCCAAAGTTAGACGGAGGGACCATTTGCGAGCAAAATTAAAGTTAAGGGACAATTTGCGAGAAAATCCAAAGTTATTGGACCGAAAACGTTAAAAAAGAGTACAGGGACTGTTTTCGTAAATCAATGTAAACCACATGCACCATTTATAGAATTTACTCTACTCTTGACCATTAAGAATTAGTTAAACTTCACTTAAACACTTTTCTATTGGTTGAAACTAAGTGAACAATTATTTTGAGGCATCCAAAAAGAAAACGTGAACAATAAACTCGGACGGAATTAGTACTCTACTTAACTTTATGGATAAACTGATAAAGCCATCGCTTTAACATACATGTGAGTCTTTAAACCAACGCGTAAACTGGATTTTATTTGTATATTATTATTATAATTAAGGATCAGAGGAGAAGGCCTCAAATGAGGAGCATGAGGAGCAGGCCAAATTTACTGCATTTTAAGAACAAATTTGAAGGTTTAAAATGCAGTGTCGCTAAAATGCAGTAAAATTTTATAAGTGTAAAATGCAGTATTTGTTAAAATGTAGTACTCCGTTGGTAAAATGCAGTGAATCTGAACGAAATTTTGCCCTAAAATAGGCATGCTCCTCATGCTCCTCATTTGAGGCCTTCTCCTCTGAACCTTACCCTATTATTATTATTATTATTATTTTGAAAACAATCTTAGAAGCCAATCATCTATACTCCCTTATAATTCATTTCCCAATAATCCTTAGAAAGCTTAAACATGGAAGATGGGAAATTACTATCTTACCCTTGTGACATAATAATCACATTAAAAAATTAACTACATTTTACCAAATTTAGAAATCAAATTACGGAAAGAAAAGGTAATATGTAATCTATAGTTCTATACTCCCTTATAATTCATTTCACAATAAGCTTAAACATGGAAGATGAGAAATTACTATCTTACCCTTACTATGTAATTTGTACAAATTAAAGTATGAAAATTAAAATTAAAATTAAAATATGAACCCAAATTATTATTCGCTAACTGTTACTCCGTATATCTTTGATGTTTATTTTATACCTTGTTACCATTGTATTGTTACCATTGTATTGCGCGGATTTGGTGCTATGATAACTGAATTACACATTTGCCGTGATTTTGTCGGTTGGTAAATTGAGATGTTTCGCCGTGTAAGCAAATAATAACATTTCAATATCGTTATCACTCTAAAAATAAACCAATTAGATCTAGTCAAAATTTAAAATTAACAATTTACATTTTTGTCAATGAGGAATTCTAGACTCACATAATTTTTACAAACACTTTCCTTACAAACTTACGTGGCAATGAGAAATACTTAAATCACATAATTTTTACAAACAAATTTGTACAAACTGACGTGTCAATCTCACGTGGACATCCACATCATACCATGGACCACTCTTTCTTAAACCTCTCTCTTCTATATACATTGTACATATCAAACAGTTAACTCTTTCATCTCAAATAAACTGAAACTCTCTCTCCTCCAAAATATATTTCTCAAACATCATTTATAATAATTTTTAGAAAGATTCGGATTTTTTGTAAAAACAAAAGAATCAAGTGGTGTTTAATTGCTACTGGGTTTTTCAAATTGATTGAGAATTTGTTTATTGCTAATTTCAACACTTTCAAAGTTTCAATCATCTGGGCTTTCTTCATCCATCATGCTAGATGTAATTGTTCGACTGATTTAAGAAGTTTGATGTTTTCAATGATCATGAGTTCAATAGATCTAACTTATACCTACACATATATGTGATGTTGATTATCAATAAAAATTCATCCTTAAATAGTTTCAAGAAGAAATAGAAAAGGAGAAATAAATTATTATAACACAAATAACTTTATATGTGACGGAAACTAGAAATCCGGCACGAAGAAGAGGCTGTGAGTTGTTGTTGCAATTTTCAAGGAGAATCTTTAGCATTAAATATGGAAAATAATTACTTAAAATAGATAAAATAATTTCAGTTAACATAATGACGTGGATGTCCGCTGTGTATTGCCACGGAGGAATTCTAGACTCACATAATTTTTACAAACACTTTCCTTACAAACTTACGTGGCAATACACGGCGGACATCCACGTCATTATGTTAACTGAAATTATTTTATTTATTTTAAGTAACTATTTTCCATATTTAATGCTAAAGATTCTCCTTGAAAATTGCAACAACAACTCACAGCCTCTTCTTCGTGCCGGATTTCTAGTTTCCGTCACATATACAATTTTTTGTGTTATAATAATTTATTTCTCCTTTTCTATTTCTTCTTGAAACTATTTAAGGATGAATTTTTATTGATAATCATCATCACATATATGTGTAGGTATAAGTTAGATCTATTGATCTCATGATCATTGAAAACATCAAACTTCTTAAATCAATCGAACAATTAGATCTAGCATGATGGATGAAGAAAGCCCAGATGATTGAAACTTTGGAAGTGTTGAAATTAGCAATAAACAAATTCTCAATCAATTTGAAAAACCCAGTAGCAATTAAACACCACTTGATTCTTTTGTTTTTACAAAAAATCCGAAGTTTTCTAAAAATTATTATAAATGATGTTTGAGAAATATATTTTGGAGGAGAGAGAGTTTCAGTTTATTTGAGATGAAAGAGTTAACTGTTTGATATGTAAAATGTATATAGAAGAGAGAGGCTTAAGAAAGAGTGGTCCATGGTATGATGTGGATGTCCACGTGAGATTGACACGTCAGTTTGTACAAATTTGTTTGTAAAAATTATGTGATTTAAGTATTTCTCTTTGTCAATTGTGTAGCCATAGTTAACTTGTATTGGTACGCAATAACGTAACCCATGCGTGATAAATAATACGTACAAAAGCATAGCAACCCAACGCTAAAACTTGGTGCATATATTTGTGCATTTTAGAGTGAAATTGTCACAAAAAAAAAAAAAAAGAGTTCGTTCAATATGGATTCACAACAAGAGAAAAAACCACATGCATTATGCATACCCTTACCATTACAAGGTCACATTAACCCAATGCTAAAACTTGCCAAAATCCTTCATTCAAAAGGCTTCGATATCACATTCGTAAACACCGAATTCAACCACCAACGACTCCTTAGGTCTCAAGGAACCGATTCTCTACAAGGCCTCCCATCCTTCCGTTTTGAAACGATTCCCGATGGCCTTCCACCACCCGAAAACAAAGATGCCACCCAAGATATACCTTCTCTAGTCAAGTCAACTGTTGAGAATTGTTTGGATCCGTTTAAAAACCTCTTAACCAAAGTTAACGAGTCTTATACGCCAGTGACTTGTATTGTGGCCGATATGTGTATGGGCTTCACCTTAACTGCGGCTGAAGAATTCGGTATCCCGGAGATACTACTCTGGACTAGTAGTGCTAGTTCGTTAATATGTTACAATCAATACCAAAGTCTTTTGGATGAGGGTTTGATGCCCCTTAAAGGTAAAACATAATATATACTCCATTACTCCTGTTTTTCTTCATTGCGATTGTATGTATGGAGGTGTTTTTTCCTCTTCTTCTTTGTTTCCATCGTTATCGTTATATTTATTATAAAAACAAAAAATGTCAAAAAAAAAATTCTAAAAAGAAAAAGAAGAAGAAGAAATAAGAAAAAACTACACAGTTCATCAAGTGTTAAGAAATGGCCAAAAGGCCTTTAGCCTAAGGTATGCGAGGAACTCATCAATTATGAAGTTGTGGGTTTTATTCTCGTACAATACAATTATATATACGTGATTTACATTTATCCTATGCATGTGAGTTAAATCGTAGAGTTACTGATTTATATGAAACAATACACAAATTCGATAAGGTCGAATTAAAGAAATGAATGTGTACACTGCCCCTATTTGGTGTAGTAACACTAACGATGAAATAGTTCACCCGAAGGTATAAATTATAGCACATGTGTGTCACTTAATTATTTGTAGACAGTGGGTCATCGTAGAATTTCTTTTTGTATTGTTTTGATTAAAACAGATAATGTGTTTGTGGTATAAAAGGGAAATAATATCAATTTCGTCTTTTTTGTCATTTTGGGAAATATGTGGATGCTTTTAATTACATGAATCTAACGTAATAACGTCTACAATACACATACGAGTATAATTCTACTATATGTTTGCATTTTATCATTTATGTATTTTGCACCCAATATGCATGCAATTAACTAGTAGCAAGCGTATCATCGTCCCCTTTTGATTTTATGTTTGATTACGTAGAGCCAAATGCATTTCTTTATCAATCATTTACGTTCTTTGTTTTCAGATACGAGTTATTTAGCAAATGGTTATTTAGACAGAGTCATAGATATACCCACCATGTCTGGTATACGTTTGAAAGACATTCCTCCGTTCATAAGAATGATCTTCCCTGGAGACGAGTACATGGTCCAATTTCTGATCTCTCAACTAGAGGGAGCAAAAATAGCTTCCGCTATCATTTTCAACACTTTCGAGAAATTAGATGGTGAAGTTTTGGATACACTATCCACAATGTACCCTCCATGTTATGAAATTGGCCCTTTACATCTACTTGAAGAAAATATTGGTGACAAATCTCTAGCATCATTCAAATCAAACTTGTGGAAAGAAGAAGATGAGTGTTTAAAATGGCTAGACTCACAAGCACCGTTATCCGTTATTTATGTTAATTTTGGTAGCATTACGGTTATGACACCTCAACAACTAGTCGAATTTTGTTGGGGACTTGCAAAAAGCAATTGTCCGTTTCTATGGATAATACGACCGGATCTCGTGATAGGTGACTCTGCTGTTCTTCCACAAGAGTTTGTGACTCAAACACATTATAGAGGGATGCTGGTTGGATGGTGCCCACAAGAACAAGTTCTAAACCATCCGTCAATTGGAGGGTTTTTAACGCACAGTGGATGGAACTCAACGCTTGAAAGCATTTCTAGTGGTGTACCAATGATATGCTGGCCTTTTTTCGCAGACCAACAACCGAATTGTTGGTGGAGTTGTAACAAGTGGCGTCTTGCTATGGAGATTAATAGTGATGTAACGAGTGCTGAAGTTGCGAAACTAGTGGTTGAGTTGATGAATGGAGAAAAAGGGAATGAAATGAGGAAGAATGCAATTGATTTGAAGAATAAGGCTAAGGAGGCTTGTGCCTTTCCTTTAGGTTCATCGATGGTTAATTTAGAGAAATTAATCAAGTTGATGCAAACAATTTCAAAATGATCGATAAAGATCTATATTAATGCATATCGTACTCTACTTGAATTTAAAAAATGTATTTTATCTATCATATGTTTCATGGAGTAATATGTGACATCCGTCACCAAAACGTCATTGGTAAAATACCGGTTCAAAAATAATTTCCAAATTTTATTCGAGTTTGTGTATTTGACGAAAAATTATTCAAATATTTTGTATTCTCAATACTTACGAAATTCAATTTTCATATAGAACCAACTGATCCAAATATTGTTAGTACAAAATTAATTTAAAAACAAAAATTTATGACAATAATAATAATAATATAATAAAAGTTGTCTAAATGAAGTAGAATGGGGTTGGCAAAGAGGTGGCTGCCGAAAGTTTTTATCACGAAACATTATTTCATTTTTATAAGGAAAGTTAAAAAAAAAAAAAAATTATATCTTCTCTACATATAAAGCATTTCAACCTTTTCTGACTTTGGTACTCCACACGTTGAAAAGACTATACTACCCCTCAATCTTTATCTCTCTATACTCAAACGTAAATATGCAATATATATATTTAATGCTTGCAATTTTGTCACATAAATAAGAATTCCTATATATGGTACTCCGTATTTATTAGTCTTTGACTTTCCTTATTTCAAATTCAAAAACTATTGATCATCTTTATCTCTCTATAGTGAAACGTACATATGCAATATGCAATATATATTTAATTTTTTTGAATACAATAAATGACACACAACTCAAATGATTGCAATTTTATCGCATAAATGAGAATTCGTATATATGGTATTTATTAGTCTTTGACTTTTCTTATTTCTAATTCAATAAAAACTGAACATATATCTACTGGGTAAGGTTCAAATAATAACCCTTATTATCGTGGAAACGTTAGGACAGACATTTTTACTTTAAACTTTAAGATTAAGTTATGTTTGTGATGAAAAATATATATCAAAATTCTTAGAATTGTGTGTTCTTTACTATTAGAATTTTTTTTTTTTTTTAAATGTGATACACATCATAATTTTTTTTATTTATCACACATAAAAGGCTGTGATACACAACTTTAATTTGTGTATCATATATATTCTTTTATTTTTTTAATTAATCTAATATTAAAGAGGATAAAATTTTAATAATTTTAGCATAATTTTTTTTGCAAAACATGTACATACATCAAATTTAAAAGCGAAAAAAATCGTTCCTACAGTTCCTACGATAATAAGTGATCTTATAATAACATTTCCCTGTATCTACATCTTCTCTACATATAAACATTTCCACTATTTAGTCTTAATTTGGTACTCCACATAAGAAAAAGACAACACGTACAGAGCATCCACAATGGGACACCTTGGCAAAATGTACATAGAAGTAAATAAAGGTTAATGCATTGTAAAGTTGTGAAAGTACATAAGGGTTGTTGTCTGAACAAACCCTTATTGACAAACAACTGTGGACCCCATCATCCGTTTCACTAAAAATTACAGTAATTTAAATTGACTATTCTTTGCAAATGAATACTCTGTATAACTATTTTTTAGGATAATAAAAACTCATGTATAATTATTTGTTATTGATGTAATATTTTGGCATACTGAGTATAATACTTTGAACAGTAAAATTAAACCGACAACTTTTTAATGAACACAATTATTAATTATGCTTTGAGTGGACAGTATTCTACTTGAAAGCTTTATGTAGTTATTTATATAAAGCATTAATATCTTAAATTTTTAAAAAATAAAGTAAGTTCGTTATAACTTGATATATCGTAGTAAGTATTCAAAAAAAAAAAACTTGAGTTCATGAGAATATGTTAAATGTTAGCTATGTATATTTATTATATCATAGTAATTGACTAAATAATGATGATGTGGCAGTCAATTAAACTTTGTCAAATTCGATGCACTGTGAAGTTTGGTATAATGAAATATGATGATGATGTGGCACTACATTAAACTGTGTATAAACCCATGCACTGTGGATGCTCTCAAAACATCAAAACATGAAAACGCAACGTAATTAATTTGCTTCTTAATTTAGCAATATATTCACTGTATACACATTACATAAAAGAAAAATGATTGAGAGACTTAATTATATAAGCCTAAATACAGACCTAAAGATTTAATTGGTAGATGTGAAAAATTGATTGGTTGAGATTAAGAGAGAAAAAAAAATCAACCAATGAAAAAGTTAGGTCAGTTTTTAGGTCTACGTAATTAGTCATATATAGCATTACTCTACATAAAAATGTGAATAGACATTTTATGATAGGTACATGCATTTGTATACACACGGCAAGATTACATAAGTATGCAACGTAATTAGTCTCAATATTCGATTTAGCAATATATTCACTATATTCAATGTCTTTAACTATTATCATTCAATTAAATATGCATACTTATGTAAATACCATGTCAACTTCAAATGTAAAATGAGTATACGTTGTGGTATATGTGATGGAGGTGATTTACCCGGCGATGTTGGACCTTGTGGGGGGTTTGGTCGTGCTCCATTGAAATATGGAACGGCTCCAGTGGATGACCCAAATACCCATTTTTCTTTTTACATCATATTTTCAAAAGTTTAACACACAAATATTGATACTATCACTCTCATTCAAGGCATGGGCAAAAGCAGCCCTAATATTTCAGTGTTCATATATAAAGTGATACATTGTTTTATTATAAATGATAAAATTGAACACTACTATTTTGTTAGAACTTATAGGTTCTAAATTACGTCATAGATATTATGTACAAATATTCTTTCCCCCCATTATCGCTGCTTTTTTGGTTCGTCATAGTCGCTACTACTATAGTTGTCATCAACTATCAATGTCTTCTATGTATAACATTCCGCCGCATTGCGCAGGTATTTTACTAGTAATAATCTAATCATGATCAGGAAATAATAATAATAAAATAATAATATAATAAAAAATGTTAAAGTAAATGAATATAATAATAACAATTAGTATTAAGTAATAATAATAGTAATCATATAATAATAAGTCTCATGTTGGCAGACAATCAATGATCATGATATATGATACTCCGTATTTGTTTAAGTAAAGATTTAATAGAAACCATTATTCTAATAAAAGTAATAATAAATAATTATAGTAGAAATTAGTGGAAAATAAAGAAACAATGTGTTCATCCGTTTAAAATCTTTAAAAGGACACATACATGCATAAGAAAGGAGTTGGAGTTTTGGTCAGATGCTCTCTACGAAATCCTATTTAAAAATGTCCCTTTATGTGTTTCAATGAATACACATTTGGTTAATCATTCACTGTCAAAGGCAATCTCCCATTAATATTTGAAAGGCAATCTCCTTTTATTCAAACTCTTAGTAATATAGTAAAAGAATCATAGATCAAAGCTTGGAGTTTTGGTTATGGGTGATTTAGTTCTAGCAAGTCTACGGATATTGATTGAGGTGTTCGTGTAGATTATCTATAAAAACGAGTTATTTTGGTCGTTGCAATCTTCCTTTCAAAAGTTCATATAATCCATAATTGAAAGATTCTAGGAGAGTATCTCATTCTCAAGCTCATTAACGGATTTGTTGTGAGGAATTCATTTGGGAACAATTATTTGCTTTGCTATTCAAGGTGAGTTTTTGTGGCCCCATTTTCTTTACATATTTTTACATTTGGGGGAAATTATGCTCACATGTTTTACCAACTGTTTTATGCTGTAAACTATTCATTTCTATTTTTGGACATATGCTTGAAATGTATGACACTATGTGACTTATATGTATTGAGACTTGTTGCTTACATCCGTGCTGTACTTCCTTGTGGGGTATTTGCCGTACATTGAGATTGGTTGTTTACATTTGTGCTTTACCTCCTTGTGGGGTATTTGCCGTACATTGGGATTGTTGCTTACATTCGTGTTTTACTTCCTTGTGAGGTAATTGCCGTACATTGAGATATATTGACTGCATTATTTCATATTTGTGTACATTTCTATTGCATTGTCCTAACTTACTATTATCACAACAAAATGTATATTTTTCTGGTGTCTGGTTTCAAACATACGAAACTCACCAACATATGTGTTGACGTTTTTGAGCATATCTTTTCAGGTAGCACTAGTGGAACTAAGGCTGAGGACAAGAAAACTTAGTGGGCCGTTTAGGTTGCATTAAGTGTCACTTCAAGATACATGAAACGTTTGGTTAGCATTTTGGTTGTTTGGAAAGACGTGTTTCACCTAAACTATGTTGAACACACTTATTGATTATTTGTAAGACTTCGATTCATTGTTGGAATGTATGCTTGGCACGAACCGCTATTCGTGTTAATGACATCATGACACATTGATCTTTATATTTCATATAGAGTTCTTTATAATGGTGTGTTATGATCCTGTCATAGTTGTACCCCGTTGTTTCCGCTTTAGACGGGGTGTGACATATTGGTATCAGAGCCATTGTTTATAGAGAACTAGGTGGAATACTCGACCTAGACTATAAACTAGGAACCTTCATATAGATTATATACTAGGAACTATGTGTGCATAATTCTATGTGTATTACTTGGTATTAACATCAACTTTCGATCTAGATCATGTCAAATAACCACATATCTTCACGCGTATACACTTTACTTCCCCCCTTGAATAAATTTCGGTAGATCATCGGATTCTTTTCTCGATCTATAGGTGTAATAAAACAAGTCAACACTGAAAACTATATTGCAAGGCGGTAATGCCACAAGCTAAAAATGAAGGAGAAGTATGAATATATCAAGAGTGAAAGGAGAGTCGATAAGACAAATAATTGACATACTCAATAAACAATGTGACGTACAATGATGGTAGTGAGGAAACTAATGAAGGATATATTTAGAATACGGGGGCCCACGTATTGTGAATATATCATGACGTTAGTGAGTCACGTAACCATGTTGTAGGAATCAATGTTTTAAACATCTAAAGCAATAAAACTTGAAACCAAGGATTTTGTCAATAAACAACAAACAACCATGTGGTTAATATGCCACTTTGCTACCAAATGTCCCAAATATCGTTTGTTCGGGATTAATCTAAATATAATATAATAATTTCATAATGAAAGTAGTCGACATTTATGATCATGATATTCTAAGTGGATTTAAAATAATAATATTCTAAAACGAAACGTTTGAAAATAATAATAATAATAATAATAATAATAATAAGGGTTAATGTACAAATTCGTTACTGTACTTTGCCAAAATGTTCATTTGGGTTACTGTACTTTTAAAATATGCAATTGGATTACTGTACTTTGTAAAAATGTTTAATTAGGTTACCAAATTTTCGCCATAGTTCAATTAAGTTACTGTACTTGTAAAAATGTACATAACAATGTGCAATTGGGTCACTAAACTTTTAACCAAAATTAAGCAAAAATAGGCGTGGTAACAGTTTTTGAAAGTACAGTAATCCAATTGCATATTTTAAAAGTACAGTAACCCAAATGAACATTTTGGCAAAGTACAGTAACGAATTTGTACATTAACCCTAATAATAATAATAATAACAATAATAATAATAACAATAATAATAATAATCAGGATTCATGTGATCCTAATATATAAGAATAAAATATGAAATATGATTGATTACAGACACATAAAACCAAATGATTTTTTTTTTGACATCTTCTAATTATTCAAGGCAATCATACAAATGTTTTTGTCATCTTCTAATTATAAACTTCATACCACTACCGGCTAATGATTTGTTTTATATATCTTTGACAATTGTTAATACATGCACCTACCTCATCATAAATAAAATATATTCGATGGACACAGCTAGTTTATGTACTCCTTATACATTATACATTGAGTTCATTTATAAAATTGAAAACAACACCTAGAAATTCTAATTGAGAACATACAGAGCAAAGAAGTTTGAAATATCTTTCGGTTTCAAGTCGATTTTGTTTAAAAGGTATTACTTAACCAAACTCAGATGTTGATCAAGTTGTACGTTTCCTTAATCGTATTGATCATATTATTTGGGTCACAAGTAACCGCATATCACATGTCATCACCGGTTACAGTAAATGTTTCAGGTCCTAAAATATATGGTTTTTGGCATCATCATTGGGGACTATATTTAATTAACAGTTATATGTTTTGTAATATTTGAGTTAAGTATTTATTTGATCTTATTTCCAACTGAACTCAAGTGTTTATTCGACATTCACACATTACCGAAACAAGGATTATATATTATATTTCCTTAAATTAATCTACCGATTGTTATGGTAAATTTCAAACCACACCCGCACTAGCGGATAAACTTGGTTGACAACTTGCTGGAAGTAAAATAAAATAACATTAAGTAACTTATAGACACGACGATTCACGTGATTTAGTACAACCCTGCCAACATCTACCTCTAAGATTCTTCTTTATTCTTATAATGAAAATAATTAGCTTAACT
This sequence comes from Helichrysum umbraculigerum, assembly GCA_949592205.1. Lineage (NCBI taxonomy): Eukaryota > Viridiplantae > Streptophyta > Magnoliopsida > Asterales > Asteraceae > Helichrysum > Helichrysum umbraculigerum. The sequence goes on along the minus strand of CATIUR010000004.1, from coordinate 162,348,559 downwards.
ATAGGCATGAACTTATTAGACAAAGATTTTCACAATGTTATCTTGGTATATATAATAATATAAGACTTGATACGATAAAAAATTAAAATTTCATTATTCACTAAAACAACAAAATACAAAGTACATTAAATACCATATATGTCAATATTTATTGCGACCCACAAAAATGCTAGGCCAACTGATAGCAGCATTAATATAATAAGTTTTCGTTCTGTGTGAAACTATATTGGTAGATATTAAAGGGCTAAAAGAGAATTGTTAAACATATCTTTTGTTTTATAGGTGAATTAAGACAACTATCAATATTCTTGTTGATTTAAAAAAAAATGGATAATGATTATAGTGATATACATATACTTTGGTGCAAGAAAACGATCCACGTAATCTATTAGATAACGAGACACTAATAACTTTCATGAAAAGAGTTTTCACAAAGAATATTTTTATAAAGACCCGAGTTTAATTGGGAATGTGAAGATCGGATGAAACTTAAGTATCAGTATTTGTTTAGCAATCGAGTTAACAGAACTAGCTCCAATTGAATTTCGGGACGAAATTCTCTAAACGGGGGGATACTGTGACATCCGTCACCAAAACGTCATTGGTAAAATACCGGTTCAAAAATAATTTCCAAATTTTATTCGAGTTTGTGTATTTGACGAAAAATTATTCAAATATTTTGTATTCTCAATACTTACGAAATTCAATTTTCATATAGAACCAACTGATCCAAATATTGTTAGTACAAAATTAATTTAAAAACAAAAATTTATGACAATAATAATAATAATATAATAAAAGTTGTCTAAATGAAGTGGAATGGGGTTGGCAAAGAGGTGGCTGCCGAAAGTTTTTATCACGAAGCATTATTTCATTTTTATAAGGAAAGTTAAAAAAAAAAAAATTATAATTATATAATAATCTAATCATGATCAGGAAATAATAATAATAAAATAATAATATAATAAAATAATGTTAAAGTAAATGAATATAATAATAACAATTAGTATTAAGTAATAATAATATAATAATAGTAATCATATAATAATAAGTCTCATGTTGGCACACAATCAATGATCATGATATATGATATTTGTTTAAGTAGAGATTTAATAGAAACCATTATTCTAATAAAAGTAATAATAAATAATTATAGTAGAAATTAGTGGAAAATAAAGAAACAATGTGTTCATCCGTTTAAAATCTTTAAAAGGACACATACATGCATAAGAAAGGAGTTGGAGTTTTGGTCAGATGCTCTCTACGAAATCCTATTTAAAAATGTCCCTTTATGTGTTTCAATGAATACACATTTGGTTAATCATTCACTGTCAAAGGCAATCTCCCATTAATCTTTGAAAGGCAATCTCCTTTTATTCATACTCTTAGTAATATAGTAAAAGAATCATAGATCAAAGCTTGGAGTTTTGGTTATGGGTGATTTAGTTCTAGCAAGTCTACGGATATTGATTGAGGTGTTCGTGTAGATTATCTATAAAAACGAGTTATTTTGGTCGTTGCAATCTTCCTTTCAAAAGTTCATATAATCCATAATTGAAAGATTCTAGGAGAGTATCTCATTCTCAAGCTCATTAACGGATTTGTTGTGAGGAATTCATTTTGGAACAATTATTTGCTTTGCTATTCAAGGTGAGTTTTCGTGGCCCCATTTTCTTTACATATTTTTACATTGGGGGAAAAGTATGCTCACATGTTTTACCAACTGTTTTATGCTGTAAACTATTCGTTTCTATTTTTGGACATATGCTTGAAATGTGTGACACTATGTGACTTATATGTATTGAGACTTGTTGCTTACATCCGTGTTGTACTTCCTTGTGGGGTATTTGCCGTACATTGAGATTGGTTGTTTACATTTGTGATTTACCTCCTTGTGGGGTATTTGCCGTACATTGGGATTGTTGCTTACATTCGTGCTTTACTTCCTTGTGAGGTAATTGCCATACATTGAGATATATTGACTGCATTATTTCATATTTGTGTACATTTCTATTGCATTGTCCTAACTTACTATTATCACAGCAAAATGTATATTTTTCTGGTGTCTGGTTTCAAACCTACGAAACTCACCAACATATGTGTTGACGTTTTTGAGCATATCTTTTCAGGTAGCACTAGTGGAACTAAGGCTGAGGACAAGAAAACTTAGTGGACCGTTTAGGTTGCATTAAGTGTCACTTCAAGATACATGAAACGTTTGGTTAGCATTTTGGTTGTTTGGAAAGACGTGTTTCACCTAAACTATGTTGAACACACTTATTGATTATTTGTAAGACTTCGATTCATTGTTGGAATGTATGCTTGGCACGAACCGCTATTCGTGTTAATGACATCATGACACATTGATCTTTATATTTCATATAGAGTTCTTTATAATGGTGTGTTATGATCCTGTCATAGTTGTACCCCGTTGTTTCCGTTTTAGACGGGGTGTGACATAATACTCGTAGATATGAAACTAGTTCATATCCATTTGTAAGATTCGTTTAATAAACCAAGTTCTTATTGTATTTCTTTGGTTGAATTTTATTTCTTTAAATGAAAACATTATATTGACAGGTTTTATTAATAACAATGTGCTAGTCATGTATCTTTATTAAATTCTCATTTTAGACTACTTTTTAAATTTATTTTCATTTACCACATGTCTTTTTTACACGTTATTTAACAGTAATAAGACACAAACTTGGATTTGTAAATTATAATAACTAGTTAAGGCCCCGCAAAATTTGTGGGAATCTTCAATGTTTTAGTGTGATTAGCGTGTTTAAAAAATAGTTATGCACAATTTAATTGATGTTGATTCGTCATTGTTAAGATTGAAAGACAAGCAAAAGTGTAATGTATGACGTTAGATGATGATTTGCAAGTAGCTAGGTGTGATCATATGGGGCTAGGATATCTATTTATACTATCATTATTGACCTAGCAAATTTGAAATGCATATAAAATTAGAAAAATGGGAGGGAAAAACTCAATTTGTTGATGAGATAGAATCATTTCCTTAATAAACTTATCTTCAAATGCCTAACATTCATATTTTGGTGGTGTTCACCCATTAACCATATATCAATGATTTTTTTTTCTTTTTTATGATTTAAATGATGTAAATCCCATAACATCAGCTAAAATTTACAGCTCACATGATTTTAGTATTTTAAAGTTAATTGGCAGACAACTAAATTAATTTCAGAGAGCTAAAAATAAAATCTCATCAGGAGGAAATCAAAGGATAACGGTAGAGAACTGCATGTTGCAACAGAAAGGCGGTGATGAAGGGGTTTGCCGGCAAGGAACGGTTGATGGAGAAGAAGTGTAGGTGGCGACGGCATTCCGGTGGTGAAGGGGTTTGCCGAGAGGGGTTTTTTTGTCGCACCCCCAAATTACGATGCAGCGGAAGTATGAGGTGTCACGGGGGCACGGCCAAATCAAATATCATCGCACAAGATTACATCGAACGACCTCTAGTATGTTGTTTCCCGTGGGTAGCCCTACTGCGCAGCTAATTTCCCTGAAAAACATAATAAAAAGGTCAACATGGTTGTTGAGTGAATTCACAGGTTTTATGTTCAGAAGTATAGTTTAGTAAACCAAAGTCGTTTGTAAATCGTTGTTGTTGCCATAACAGTCAAATAGTGTTTCGTGGAATGTTATCAAAAGTTTAGTTTAAAACTAGGTTTAAAACATTGTGCTGGTCGTTCTCCAGCGTAACACATTTACTGGTCGTTCTCCAGTTTATCAAAAACTACCGGTCGTTCTCCGGTTTATCAAGCAGCTGGTCGTTCTCCAGCGAAACAAAAAGGTACCGGTCGTTCTCCGGTTTATCACACTGCTGGTCGTTCTCCAGCGTATCAAAAGTTACCGGTCGTTCTCTGGTTTATCACACTGCTGGTCGTTCTCCAGCGAATCAAAAGTTACCGGTCGTTCTCCGGTTTATCACAAGTAGTAAAACGTTTTCGTAAACAGTTCGTATAAAAGTATGAAACTCATAAATACCGCTGCACAATAGTATGAACACAATCGTAAACAGTTGTATAAAAGTATTGAAAGCAATTATATAATAGTTGTAGATTATAGCAAAGAGTAAAACAGTGGCTATGTTTTTCACCCCTAGCTTAAAAACAGTAAAAACAGTAAAAGAGGGGTTGTGAACTCACCTGAGTCTAGCAAGCAATTATAACAATTAGCAAGTAATGTGTGTTCCAATCTACAGTCTTCTAACGCCTTAAACGTATAAGGTTGTGTGTGTAAGTAGGTGTCTCAAAAGACCATCTATGTAAGTGGAAGGTTAAAGTCCACTTAAGCTAGTTGTGTAAGTGGAGGGTTAATGTCCACATACACTAGTCGTTCACTCAACTAGTAAATGTCCAAATAGTTATCATGTGTTTGTATTTGAAAATGTGTACGACCCGTTGGTGACGTTTGTAATAATGATTATCAAAAATATTATTATTATGTTTGTCTCATTGTATCCTTGCAAAAGTATATGTTATGTGTTATTGAGTTGCCTTAGTATGTGGTTATTGATTGTCACACGAATTTAATACTTAGTGTCAAAGTCTTGCGGTTTACGTTTAGGTTAAAATATAAGTATCGTTTTTCATTCGGGTTATATTTCCAAGTCTCGTTTTAGGTCCAAGTTAATAAATAAGTCGCCCAAACCCCCTTTTTGATTACGAGTTGCCAAAAATAGAAAGTTTGTCGTTTTTCGAAACCGAGTTCCATTATTGTTGACTTGGTCAAACCTACACGGTTTGACCCGAAACTTTCCCCAAACCCTTAAATATGTTCATAAGCCTTAAAAAGTTGATTTTTCCACTATTAGTAAGTTTACAATTGTTGGTTTACATTTACATGCAAAATCAGTCCCTTATGTCTTTTTCAGAAAATTACATCCGTTTGTCGAATTTATTAAAAATACTTATGGTCCGAAATAAAATAAGGCAAAAATCACAGATCATCCCCAATGTGTTATCTAGTTTCAGTAATTTCTGTAGAACTTATGGAGAGGTGTAAGTATTTGTAATAATTATGTTGTTCTCTGAGTTGCAAAAACTGACCAATCAAGAACCATGTATGAAGTCGTAATTTCTGGGCAAAATTCATAGGTTTTCAGAAAAAGTGATCAACATAAAACTTGCAGCCAACAAAATTTGTGAACTTTTGGAGGTGGTTTCATATCATTTGGAGGTGTGTGGCTCTAGTTATGATTAAAACACTAAGAACAAAATTTCTGACTTTTTCTAACACCTTGAACACTTTTGTATTGTTTCTATAGGACTAGCATGACATTATTTAAATTCTAATATGAAGAACTTGAGAAACCTGATATAGCTAGCTTACAATTATAAACAACTAATGAAGAGACAACCGATTATTTAATACTTTTTGACCTTAACAAAGTGCAAGTAAATTCATGAAGAGCTAGCTGAATAAAGCCGTGATCAAAGAACGTGTATAGCGCAAGAAAATGATATAGCAGATCATGTAGTCCTAAATGAAACCTGATGCTGCTTTTAGTTAAATGAAGCAATTGTAGTCCTAAATGAACGTGAGGGCTCTAATAGGCCTGGTGAAATTTCTAATGCTGCTTTTATTGTGCCTTCTCTTTCAACCCCGATTGTTGAACCAGACATTGGTGCAATTGCTTCAAATCACTCGCACAATCCTTCTCCTCGCACAACTCCTTTAGCTCATACTATCTCTAAGCTTGGGGATACTTCTCGGCCTCCTTCTAATCTTAATGTATTGTCTCAGTCCCGTACTCCTATGGATGAGAATAATCTTGATCATGCAGGTCTTTCATTTACTAATTCCTTATCTCGCAGGGCTATTAAAAAAGGTTGTGATCACGCCATCTGTGCTAAAAGTAAGGAGCTTATTCAAGGAAACAGATTGTCTTCTGTCAAACAAATTGGAAAAAAGTCTAAAAATTTCAAAAGCAAAGTGAAGAAGGCTCGTTGTAAACTTGTAACTCTTTTGATGATAGCTTCGAGAAGGATTTATGTCGTGACATTGATGATGATAGTCTTCGCAACTTAGGCAAAAGTATTGGAATTTCGATAAATGGTTCTCCACTTCCTAACCAATGTAATTCTAATGAAGATTTCCCTTGAAGAATTATGATGACTCATCTTCAAAATAGTGAAGTCTAGTTATATTCAAGTATTGTTACTTCATTGCCTCTTTCTTCATTAGATGGTTGCCGATTGTGACATCATTATTCATTTTCATATTGGCTAGTTCTATCATGGATGATTTTTAGTTGTAGTTCTAGCTTATCTTCAAGTGTAGGCTTGTTGTTCGAGGTGGTATCTCTCGTTCTCATCTAGGTTGTTTCAAGTAGGTTTTCATGTATTCACTTATTTGTACTCATCCTAGTCTTCAATTTTGTTGAAGATTACTTCATTATATATATATATATATATATATATATATATATATATATATATATATATATATATATATATATATATATATATATATATATATATATATTATCTATTTTGTCAAAAAAGAAAAAAAAAATGAAACACCGAAGAAGTACGCACTAATCTCTCTTTAATATTATATAGGGTTTATTGACCAGATCGCCAACGTACTTTACATTTTGTCCCAATGTCACCAATGAACCGGTTTTATTACCAAGGTCGACACCAAACTTTTTACTTTTGTCTCAATGTCACCAACGAACTAATTTTATTACCAATGTCGACAATGAACTTGTTAAATATGTTTTGAGGTCACAAAAATACTTTTTTTAATGAGCTACATTTTGAATTTGTTGATGTGGTGTTTCCATGCATTTCATTTATGTGACTAGACTTCCATGTAAGCTATACATGTACACGTATGGTTAACTTCATCTTCTCCGACCGACTAACATGTAATTTTAGGTTACGTTTTTGATAAAAACAGAAGAAGTAGTAATTGCGTTTATATTCACTGGAAAAGTGGTAATTATCGTAAAGCAATCAAAAATTACATGTTATTCGATAGGAGAAGAAGAATTAACCATACATGTACAAGTTTAGCTTACGTGGAAGCCTGGTCACATAAATGAAATGCATGGCAACACCACATCAACATATTCAAAACGTAGCTCGTTATAAAAAGGTTATTTTGGTGACCTCAAAACATATTTAACAAGTTCTTTGTCGACATTGGTAATAAAATTATTTCGTTGGTAACATTGAGACAAAAGTAAAAAGTTTGGTGTCGACCTTGGTAATAAAACCGGTTCATTGGTGACATTGGGATAAAAAGTTGTAACATCCTCATTACCGGCCTAGGAGAAATTAGGTAAATTACTTAATTCATTCGATTATTTAATGGAGTTTAGAAATAATTCGTATTATTTGCCAAATTGAAATTAATAGGGTAAATGGTTAAACGATTTATTGTGATACATAAATTATTACTTGTTTTAAATAAATTTAGTTGACGGTATAATAAAATATATTTTCATGTAAACAGTTTTAGTTTCCAGACAATAGGTTTAGAGCGTGTATAATTTGTACTGGCTTATACCTACCTTTGGGGATGAATCGGCCTATTTGTTTTCCCTTTCCCAAATTATTCTAACTCCCCAAAAATAACACACACATACATTGAGTTGAAGTAAAAATCAAAGAGAAAACTTGGAACAATAGATTAAAGCTTGGATTCGTGGTTATCACTTATCATCATCATCATCTACCTAGTTGCTACCTCGATTGTAAGTTCAAGTTACTTTGAATATATGTATGTATATGTTAGGGTTTGATGAAATTGAGTGAAATGAGTAGAAATGTGTAGATTTGATGATTGATGAGATTATTGTTGTTAGAACTTGATATATGATGATGCTTTAAGTTGTTTTTATGTACAAATCGTGTAGTGTGTCTTTAAATTGGTGATTTGGGATTTTGGTTCGGATCAGGCTGTGATAAGGAACTTTGTACCTGGGTTTCTTCTTCATAGCCGATCGGTTATGAAGAAGCCGATCGGTTAAGGCTATTAAGCTGATCGGCTTAATTTAGCAGATCGGTTATGTTAGTTCAAAATCATCACAGAACTCAGCCACTTGAACCGAAGCTTGAAATTAACTAATAAAGTAGATCGGCTATGGTATAGCCGATCGGTTGGGCTTAGCCGAACGGCTAGGGACCCTTAGCCGATCAGCTTTGGGTCTAAATGTGGACAACAATCAGTTTGTCGTGTCATACTTCGGTGCATATATATATATATATATATATATATATGTGTGTGTGTGTGTGTGTGTGTGTGTGTGTGTGTGTATTTGTGCATATATGTACATTTGTGCGCTAAGTAAAACTTGATAGGTGAAAATAAATGTGGAACCTTAAGCTTATTATTAAGTGATGTATTTGACATGAATTACATTATTTCAAATGGGTTCCTAATTCGTTAATTGTTTATGTTCCCAGATAAACCGAAGACTCAATAACATAAGAACTTTGAGTGGAGATTGTGAAAGTAAGGGTGAGTGGATCATCGACTCTCTTTCTGAATTAGTTGTAACAATCCGGTTACAACGGGTAAACATGGTTTTACAGTTATATATTGAATAAGTACATTTTGCCATGATGATTATGGAATGTGCTATCTTGTCGGGGGTCAATATGATATTGGGTTTGGATACTATTACTTTGGACGACATGATGACTTTGTACATGTGTTGTTTATTGAAATCATGTTGTATGTAGTAATGGTACTAAACTATCGGTAATACCACTGTTTGGCCTTCAGTGGTTATAAGTGTTACTTGGGGAACCACCGCGGCATGAGGGTACCTCAAGGACCACCGATCCTCTTTGATGTATTTGTTGTGATGTTTTGTGGTGATCAATTGCTATGATAGTTTAGATTGATAGTTGTGATCTATTCACTTAGCTTCGTGCTAATCCCTCTCCTCACCTCTTGCAGATTACTTTTGATGTGGGTGGGCAAGAAGTTGGTTTGAAGAATGTTTGACTGCCTACTCTAACTATATGACATGTAGTCGTTTATAAACTTATGTTTTGGAATTTAAATAACACCTAACTTAATGTTGTAACTGATGTGGTTATTGTATCAACTTATCATGCAGGCATAGATTGTGTTTTGGGAACTATGTTATACGCAATCTATAATGCATGATTTGTATTTAATCGCTTCCGATATATGTTTAAAAAAAAAATGTCTCTTGAAATCTTGTGGTGTTATAAATTGGTATCAGAGCCTAGGTTTGGGTGAATTGAGCATGGGTTAAGTGTTCAATCCTAAATCTATGTGTGTCAGTCAAACATTCCTGTGAGTGGGATTTTGTTAGCATGTGAAGTTGGTTAGTATATAGGTACTAACAACTAACGTGTTATGAGATGTTGTTTTGGTACAGATATGGCAGAAAATGAACCTCCAGCCGACACACCCACTGATGCCTCTCGAACTAATGTATCCCCTACTGAAACTCAAAATGTTAGCCAGGGTCAAACTGGTACTTCCTTTTCTGCAGGGGACTTTGATCATGATGATTATATGATTCATCTAGAGACAGAAAATCTGAGACTTAAAGCAATTGAGCAACAGTTTTTGCAACAACAACAAAACCGGACTTCTCAACAAATCTTGCAATCTTTGCCACCTATTGTTAGCGCTGTACCACCACCTTTGGTGACCTCGCAGATTCCAGTATTTCAGTCTTATTATCATCATCCACCACACTATGGTACCTATCCGACTTCGGCTCCGTTCTCTTCCGGACCTACGGGTTATCAGACTCCGGTATTTCAAACTCAGGGGCAACCTAAGCTATGCTCTTTTAAGATTTTCAAGTCAAGTGGACCATCCGATTACTCAGGTAGTACAAATCCCTCAGTTACCTTGGATTGGCTGAGGGATGTGGAAAGAAAGTTTGAGGTTTGTCGATGTGAAGAGGAAGTCAAAGTTCCTTTTGCGGTGCAACTTCTTAAGGGTCCAGCAATGGTTTGGTGGGATTCCATTACATCACATTTTACCCCACAGCAGAGAGCATCTATTTGTTGGTCTGATTTCCACAATGAGGTTTGTAAGAAATATTGTTCGGGATTTGACATGACTCGGATTCGACGTGAGTTTTTAGATTTGCAATTAACGGATAAGATGACGATGGATGATCTCATTTCCCAATTCACTGACAAGCTGAGATTCGTGCAAGAATGGGTACCGGAGGAACGTATGAAGATCGATCATTTTGTGGGAATGTTACCGCATACTTATCGGACGACCGTGAGACTGGCGGGTACTCTTTCCCAAGCTTTTGATCTTGCCCGTTCAGTGGATGGAGATGTTAGAGCCCAGGGTTTGGAAGTTAAGGAAAAATCTTCATTTAAACCCAAAGGAGAGTCTTCGGGTAGTCCTGGAAAGAAGAAATGGCAGGGATCTCATCAATCTAAGAAGCTCAGTTCGGATAGTAAATCATTGGATAGAACCAATTGGTGCCACAACTGTAAATCGAGGCACACGGGTCCTTGTACTCCACAAACTGCTAGGTGTATCAAGTGTGGACAACTGGGTCATGACATCAAGGATTGTGCGTTTCCTCGGCATGTGTGTTGGAATTGCCAAAAGGAAGGTCATCGATCGGGTTTGTGTCCGGAGGCTGGAAAACAAAAGATGGGTGTGGTCGGAGGGTCTTCATCTTCTGGCCAGAAAAGAAATAATCCCCCAACGGCAACCGGCAGGGCATTTCAAATGACAGTTGATGATGCTGTCAGGACTGAAGATGTTATAACTGGTACATTTCTAATCAACTCTTTACCAGCTACTGTTCTATTTGATTCGGGAGCCAATTGCTCATTTATATCTATGCTTTTCTGCGATAAACTGAAATTGACTCCCACTTGTATTACAAATCCTATTGAGGTTGAGATAGCAAATGGCAAGATAGTTCCAGTTACCACATCGGTGACTGGAGCTAGCATATTGATCGAGGATCATAGTTTCCCAATTTCTTTTCTATTGATGCCTATCCCCAGTTTTGATGCGGTTTTAGGCATGGATTGGTTAAGTAAGAATAAGGCAAGTATAGAGTGCCATAAGAAACTAATTAGGATTCCAATCTCGGATGAGTCATATGTTGTGGCTCGAGGGGAACGGGAAAGAGGTAGTATCCCTATGATTTCTATGATGAAAGCTAGTAAATCTCTAGCTAAGGGGTGTGTATCTTACTTGGCCTATATAATTGATGCAAAATTAGAAAAGAAAACCGTTTCCAATGTCCGGGTGGTTTCTGATTACCCCGACGTTTTTCCTGATGAATTGCCTGGGTTGCCTCCCATTAGAAAGGTGGAATATAAAATTGACCTAATTCCGGGTTCTATTCCTGTAGCTAAGGCTCCTTATAGACTAGCTCTCTCCGAAATTCGTGAAATGATGACCCAAATCCAGGAGCTATTAGATAACGGTTTCGTCAGGCCTAGTTCGTCTCATTGGGGTGCACCTGTGTTGTTTGTTAAAAAGAAGGATGGCACCCTTCGGATGTGTATTGATTATAGAGAGTTGAATAAGCGAACCATAAAGAATAAGTACCCTTTGCCCCGAATAGATGAATTATTTGATCAATTGTAAGGGTCTTCATATTTCTCTAAGATTGACTTGAGGTCGGGTTATCACCAAGTGCGGGTTTGCGAGGAGGATATTCCTAAGACGGCTTTTCGCACTAGATATGGTCATTATGAATTTCTTGTTATGCCTTTTGGGTTGACTAATGCTCCGGCGGTCTTTATGGATTTGATGAATAGAGTTTGTAGACCCTACCTTGATAAGTTTGTTATTGTATTTATTGATGATATATTGATTTATTCCAAGACTGAGTCCGATCATGAAGTACACTTGCGTTTAGTACTTGACACCTTGAAACAGGAGAAGTAGTATGCAAAGTTCTCTAAATGTGAGTTTTGGTTGCGTGAGGTCCAGTTTTTGGGACATATTATTTGTGAGGATGGGGTTAAGGTTGATCCATCTAAGGTTGAGGCTGTTATGAATTGGCAAGCACCTAAGTCGGCTTCGGAGATTAAGAGTTTTCTTGGTCTGGCGGGTTACTATCGAAAGTTCATCAAGGATTTCTCTAAGCTCGCGGGTCCTTTGACGAAATTGACTCGAAAGGATGTTAAGTTTCAATGGAATGATCAACAAGAGTCGGCTTTCCAGACTTTGAAACAGTTATTGTGTCAGGCTCCAATTTTAGCTTTGCCTGACGGGTCCGAGGATTTCATTGTGTATTGTGAAGCTTCGCATGCGGGTTTGGGCGGTGTTCTAATGCAACGTGGTCAAGTAATAGCATATGCGTCTCGACAGCTTAAGTCTCATGAAAAGAACTATCCTACCCATGATTTGGAGCTCGCGGCTGTAGTTTTTGCTTTGAAAATTTGGAGACACTACTTGTACGGTACTAAATGTGTTATTTGTACGGATCACAAGAGTCTTCAGTACATGTTTTCTCATAAAGAATTGAACATGCGTCAGAGACGATGGTTGGAGTTGATAAAAGATTATGATTGTGAAATTCGTTACCATCCGGGTAAGGCGAACGTGGTCGCCGATGCATTGAGTAGAAAAGGGAAGTTCGAGAAAGTTTGTTATATGCGATTAGAAGTCTCCTCGGATTTGATTGACAAATTGAGAATGGCACAAATGGAAGCATTGTTGGATCAAAATTTGAAAGCCGAGATTCTATTGAAAAGAAAAGAACTGTTATGTGACGATTCTCGTGGATTAAAGACATTTCAATCGCGTGTTTGGATTCCTTTGCTTGGTGGGCTTCGTGATGTAATATTGAAGGAAGCTCATAAGTCCAGATTGTCGGTTCATCCCGGGAGCACAAAAATGTATAATGATCTGAAACCTTTGTATTGGTGGCCTACTTTGAAAACGGATGTTGCTCGATTTGTGGAATCGTGCCATATATGCTCTCAAGTGAAAGCCGAGCACCAGAAGCCGTATGGGTCATTGAAACAACTTGAGATTCCCGAGTGGAAATGGGAACACATTACGATGGATTTTGTAACAAAATTTCCGCGAACCATTAGAGGAAATGACATGATTTGGGTGATTGTGGACCGACTAACTAAGAGTGCTCATTTCCTGGCTTCTAGTGAGATGGCATCTTTGAGTAAGTTAGCTCAGTTGTACATCGGTGAGGTTGTTTCGAGGCATGGGATTCCGTTATCTATTGTATCAGACAGAGATCCTCATTTTGCATCTGGATTCTGGCGGAGTTTGCAAAAGGAATTGGGTACTAGAATCAATTTGAGTACGGCTTATCACCCTCAGACGGACGGTCAATCAGAGCGCACCATTCAAACTTTGGAGGACATGTTGCGTGCTTGTGTGTTAGAATATGGTGGGTCTTGGGATTCACACCTGCCGTTGATAGAGTTTGCGTATAATAATTCTTATCACTCGAGTATAGGTATGCCTCCGTATGAAATGCTTTATGGGCGTCGTTGTAGAACACCCACATGTTGGTTGGAAGCGGGTGAGAAACAATTTGCGGGTCCAGATATTGTTCAGATTACTGCGGATAAAGTAGCCATAGCTCGTGAGAAGTTGAAAGCTGCGCGGGATAGACAGAAACAGTATGCCGATCCGCGGCGCCGTCCGGTTTTGTTTGTAGTGGGTGAATTGGTATATTTAAAGGTTTCCCCTTAGAAAGGAGTGATTCGGTTTGGTAAACGTGGTAGACTTGCTCCTAGGTTTATTGGGCCATTTAGAATTCGCCAAATAGTTAATGATCAAACGGTATCGTTAGATCTTCCTCCTGAATTAGCGGGTATTCATGACACTTTTAATGTTTGCTACTTAAGGAAGTGTAAGGTGGAGGACCAATCCCAAGTCCTTCCGTTACAAGACTTGCGTGTCGACTTAAGTCAAAAACTTGTAGAAGAGCCCATAGAGCTTGTAGATAGAAAAGTGACTAAACTTCGAAAGAAGGAGATACCCATGGTTTTGGTTAAGTGGCGACATAATTTGGGTGCTAATCTTACGTGGGAAACGGAGGAAAGCATGAAATTGCGTTATCCAAATCTCTTTGAGCGTGGCGAGATTTCGGGGACGAAATCTTTTAAGGAGGGAAGATTTGTAACATCCTCATTACTGGCCTACGAGAAATTAGGTAAATTACTTAATTCATTCGATTATTTAATGGAGTTTAGAAATAATTCGTATTATTTGCCAAATTGAAATTAATAGGGTAAATGGTTAAACGATTTATTGTGATACATAAATTATTACTTGTTTTAAATAAATTTAGTTGACGGTATAATAAAATATATTTTCATGTAAACAGTTTTAGTTTCCAGACAATAGGTTTAGAGCGGGTATAATTTGTACTGGCTTATACCTACCTTTGGGGATGGATCGGCCTATTTGTTTTCCCTTTCCCAAATTATTCTAACTCCCCAAAAATAACACACACATACATTGAGTTGAAGTAAAAATCAAAGAGAAAACTTGGAACAATAGATTAAAGCTTGGATTCGTGGTTATCACTTATCATCATCATCATCTACCTAGTTGCTACCTCGATTGTAAGTTCAAGTTACTTTGAATATATGTATGTATATGTTAGGGTTTGATGAAATTGAGTGAAATGAGTAGAAATGTGTAGATTTGATGATTGATGAGATTATTGTTGTTAGAACTTGATATATGATGATGCTTTAAGTTGTTTTTATGTACAAATCGTGTAGTGTGTCTTTAAATTGGTGATTTGGGATTTTGGTTCGGATCAGGCTGTGATAAGGAACTTTGTACCTGGGTTTCTTCTTCATAGCCGATCGGTTATGAAGAAGCCGATCGGTTAAGGCTATTAAGCTGATCGGCTTAATTTAGCAGATCGGTTATGTTAGTTCAAAATCATCACAGAACTCAGCCACTTGAACCGAAGCTTGAAATTAACTAATAAAGTAGATCGGCTATGGTATAGCCGATCGGTTGGGCTTAGCCGAACGGCTAGGGACCCTTAGCCGATCAGCTTTGGGTCTAAATGTGGACAACAATCAGTTTGTCGTGTCATACTTCGGTGCATATATATATATATATATATATATATATATATATGTGTGTGTGTGTGTGTGTGTGTGTGTGTATTTGTGCATATATGTACATTTGTGCGCTAAGTAAAACTTGATAGGTGAAAATAAATGTGGAACCTTAAGCTTATTATTAAGTGATGTATTTGACATGAATTACATTATTTCAAATGGGTTCCTAATTCGTTAATTGTTTATGTTCCCAGATAAACCGAAGACTCAATAACATAAGAACTTTGAGTGGAGATTGTGAAAGTAAGGGTGAGTGGATCATCGACTCTCTTTCTGAATTAGTTGTAACAATCCGGTTACAACGGGTAAACATGGTTTTACAGTTATATATTGAATAAGTACATTTTGCCATGATGATTATGGAATGTGCTATCTTGTCGGGGGTCAATATGATATTGGGTTTGGATACTATTACTTTGGACGACATGATGACTTTGTACATGTGTTGTTTATTGAAATCATGTTGTATGTAGTAATGGTACTAAACTATCGGTAATACCACTATTTGGCCTTCAGTGGTTATAAGTGTTACTTGGGGAACCACCGCGGCATGAGGGTACCTCAAGGACCACCGATCCTCTTTGATGTATTTGTTGTGATGTTTTGTGGTGATCAATTGCTATGATAGTTTAGATTGATAGTTGTGATCTATTCACTTAGCTTCGTGCTAATCCCTCTCCTCACCTCTTGCAGATTACTTTTGATGTGGGTGGGCAAGAAGTTGGTTTGAAGAATGTTTGACTGCCTACTCTAACTATATGACATGTAGTCGTTTATAAACTTATGTTTTGGAATTTAAATAACACCTAACTTAATGTTGTAACTGATGTGGTTATTGTATCAACTTATCATGCAGGCATAGATTGTGTTTTGGGAACTATGTTATACGCAATCTATAATGCATGATTTGTATTTAATCGCTTCCGATATATGTTTAAAAAAAAAAATGTCTCTTGAAATCTTGTGGTGTTATAAAAGTAAAGTACGTTGGCGATCTGGTCCATAAACCCTATATTAAGAATCATAATTATGTAATCAATTTGAATTTAGACCCTCCTAATTTGATCTTCACCCTTAAATGATTTAGTCAACTCATTTAGAGTCATTGATCTAGCTTATAAGGAATGATTAGCTAATATGTATAATTGGAGATCCTCAAATTGACAAAAGTACCCCTAACTAATTTCTACATTAAGACTCAATAATTTATGCCTACCAAAAAGGAAATTTTATCAATTCAAAGTAGTTCATGATTTTTTCCTTATTCTCTGGTATTTTCAAAATTGAAATTGAAATTTCAAATCTTCAATCGGTGAATATTAAACTTCCCATCATCATCTACTAGATTATAACCTGCAAAATTTACGGGCTAGAACATGAAAAATATTTAGGTTGACCAATTAGTATCAAATCATTTAACAAATTATAGTTAGATACACATTTATTTATTTAGGTGTGTTTTCGTTATGATTAAATGTTTGAAGTATTTGTTAAAATTTGAAACATATAGTTGTGTTTGGAATTAAATACAAATGTCACAAAAATAAACATGTGTTGACCAAATTTTCTGAATTGTTTTTTAGAATGATTTGATTATATGCGTGAACCTTTAAATAAAATTTAAACAAAATATCAAATATGTGAAGTAATGGAGTTATCTATTTGTGTTGGGCTTGAAAGAAGAGTAGGTTTGGTCGGGTTGAGTCATGAGTTTAGATGGGTTTGGGTCTAACGGGTCTACATTTAGATAAGTCATTTAGGAGGATGGGTTCAAATGGGTATCGAGTCGTGTAGACCCATCGGATTTCCACCAAAAAAATTTTATTTGATTTAAATGAAAGAAAGAAAAATGAAATGAGGTGTTTAATTTAATTTTATTTTATTTTACCCGTTAGACCCGCTTAAACCTATTGATTAATTGTTATACAATTTGAGGTTATATCAGATACCTATTTAGATCCAATAAAAAATAAGAGAGAGACCCAACAAACCCATCACCTCATAAATCTTTTCCAACTTGACCCATAAATAACCAATATGTATAAAATTGTCACTTCTAATATATATTGTAACATAATCATTAATCATCTAGAATAATTTTATTTAAGTTTGAAATAAGATTTTAAGAAAGTTAATAAATGAATAAAACTTCTACTCCGTGTTACTTTAATGTGGGTGTAGTCAACAAAATAATTTGTAAATAACACAAATGTATATGTAGTCAAATTAAATGATTAGAGCAAATTTAATTTAAATAATTATGATAGCATGAATCTCCAAAAATATAGGAAGTCTATGTTTTAAATTCCAATTTTCAAAGATTACTACTTAATTTGAAAATTGAGTAATTTGAGTAATCAATCGAAATTTAAACGTTTTTTATATGGGTATAATTAGACTTTTTTCCAAACAAGTAATCACTATTGTTTTGGTCAAAAATTACACTAGGCAATTAAGTGATCAAATTTAAAAAAGTGAGGTTTTAGTGCTTGAAGTTACTTTCAAGATAATTACGTGGAAACACGATTATCTATATTAGTAAATAATAATTTTGAATAAAAATGTGGTTTATATCTATATAAACGATGATCCTTGTTAAAGAGATGATTAATAACGAAAATAAGTGTTTGTGAACAAGATTATTGTAACACCCCCAAATTTAATGATTTGCGGAAGCATACTTGGGTGTTACTAATCAATATACAAAGCACAAGATATACAGTAAACGACCTCTAAATGAGACGTTTTAAAACGATTTCATAGAAATATATGTTTGAAAACTTAATGTTTTCGTATACAAAAATAAGTTCCCTAGATTCCAAGCGTATGGCGGGAGATTCTATTACATAATCAGCATGTACAAAAGATAATGCTGAGAATCTCCGTTAATGCAGTTTAGTTGAAATCATGCAACTATGTCTATGTTCTGGGGAAATCCTACTCCATATGAGTACCTGAGAATACATGCTAAAAGGTCAACACGAATGTTGGTGAATCTCACAGGTTTGTAAGTAATATCAGTTTTTGAACACAAGGTTTCATCAGTAGTGCCGCAGGCGTAAATCAAGTATTTGCAAATCCATCAAATGTAAAGTAAATAAGTTATACTGTTGCCATGAGGCTCATAATCGAAGCTTAACCCGTAAGTAATAGTTTGCTCCCGTGACATGCTCGTAATTGAGCAAGCATAAGTAACGAAATAATAGTCGCCCATTTATACAGAACGGTTCGTGGTAGCGCTACTACCCCGGGCGGGGAGGGTCATTTCCCTAATGGATCCATTAACTAGTGTTCGCGCTTAAATCCATAACTAACGATATATGATGGAGAGACTTCTGTAAGTAGTAAACAACTCATGCAATTCCGTTTGGTATAGTAAACAGTTTTAGTACTTGTGTTCAAGAAAAGTAAGCAATGTATCTCACCCCGTATGTAAAACAGTAAAAGTGGGGCTGTAAGACTCACCTTATGAGTATTGAGAATGTTATGATGATGGATGGACTTATGAATTCCGATTCTCAAAGTTTCCTAAATCAAATGAAATTGTTTAATTACCATGATATATTATTTATATCATACCAACATAAATATCATTACCAACAATAAATGGCCAGACATGTCGATTGGGAGACAGGAACTTTTAGTCATAGACATTTAGTCATATGCCGTTCGTTTAATCCAACATCTCATCCAATACGGTTATTCTAGACACCATTCATGTGGACATGACTTATGTGAGAGATATGTTTTATTTATTTATTTATTTATTTTATTTTTTTTATAAATTCAATTATAGTATATATATATATATATATATATATATATATATATATATATATATATATATATATATATATATTAGGATCAATAATTCTAAAACAAGTTAGGATTTGTATATAACTTTCAACATGAATTCGTTAGAGGTTTGGGAGGTGATGGATGATGATGGTGACTTTTGGTGGTTTGTTAAGGTTCTAAGACCTTCACAAAGCCAAGAGGGGGAGGGAAGTCTAGAGTTATTGTATGGGAGGGAGAAAGAATTGTGGGAGGTGCAAATTGAAATGAATCATAAGCTTGGTATTTATAGGGGAAAAAATGAGGGGAATGATGTAAGCAATGATGTCAATTTACATGTAAGGGTGGGAGTGATGTCATGATGATGTAATTTTTACAGGTTTTACATTCGTAATGTTTTTAAGCCGTGATCGAGATACATGGTGGAAAAATGGTTAATATGAAAGTTGTAGATCTTCTTCTCCCGGTTTTGTCGACAGTTTACTTGTCAAGAACAGAGTTTGTATGAAGAAGTTATGGCCAAAATAGTGTAGGTCATCAATGTACATATTTTATTTAGGCATCGTTTAAAATTATACATTTTTGGTTATTATTATAAAATACGATATTTGAAATGAACATTTCATACAAGGTAATATATTTTTAACTTATAAAAATATATTTTGATTTTTGTTTGATTTTCGGGCGCGTTTCGTGCATATTTGTCGCATATGATATGTTTGATATGATACGGTTTACATGTTAAATATTATAACATAATATTTAGAAAATAATGTGATTATTAAATAATTTCATATTATTCAATAAATTGTTTTTACCAATGACCGTATCAATGAGTCGGAATCCACCCAATATGAAAATGCACGATTTAGCTAAATCGCGTATTCGTATATATTCATCAATATATATATATATATATAAAGATACATTAATTAACCTAATCCAAGGACTAATTACATGTATTACAGAAAATCAGGTACTAATTACTAGTCCTAATTTGGCAGTTGTTACATTCTCCCCTTGTTAAAAGAAATTTCGTCCCGAAATTAGTTCGATTGCACGGTCGGTGCGTTGTCTGGGAAGAGATGTGGGTATTTCTGTCGCATTTGGTCTTCCCGTTCCCAAGTGAATTCTGGACCACGTCTAGAATTCCACCTGACTTTTACTATGGGAATACGACTCTGTTTTAGTTGTTTGACCTCACGGTCCATGATTTCAGCGGGTTCCTCAACGAAATGAAGTTTGTCATCGATGCGAATCTCGTCAAGTGGTATGATAAGTGTCCCGTCAGACAGACATTTCTTTAAGTTAGAAATGTGAAAGGTAGGGTGCACGCTGCTGAGTTCAGAGGGCAGCTGCAGTCGATATGCCACTGGACCTATCCTCTCGAGGATCTCAAAAGGCCCAATGTACCTGGGATTTAATTTCCCGCGTTTGCCGAATCGGATTACACCTTTCCAAGGCGATACTTTTAAGAGTACTCGATCCCCAACCTGGAACTCGAGGGGTTTGCGTCTCACGTCAGCGTAACTTTTCTGACGATCACGTGCGGCCTTGAGTCGGTTTTGAATTTCGACAATTTTCTCGGTGGTTTCGTGTATGAGTTCAGGACCAGTGAGTTGACTATCTCCCACTTCAGTCCAACAGATCGGTGATCGGCACTTACGACCGTACAGTGCCTCAAAAGGTGCAGCCTTAATGCTGGCGTGATAACTGTTATTGTAGGAAAACTCACACAACTGTAGGTGTTTTTCCCAGTTGGTACCGAAATCAACTACGCAGGCTCGTAGCATATCTTCCAGTGTCTGAATAATTCGTTCGCTCTGGCCATCGGTCTGAGGGTGGTACGCGGTACTCATATCGAGACGGGTACCCAATGATTTTTGGAGTGATTGCCAGAAGCGAGATGTGAAACGAGCATCCCTGTCAGAGATGATCGAGATAGGGACACCATGTTGGCAAACGATTTCTTTGATGTAGATTTGTGTGAGGCGTTCCATTTTATCGGTTTCTCTGATTGCCAAGAAACGAGCTGATTTGGTGAGACGATCGACGATCACCCAAATAGTATCGCAACCACTTGATGACTTAGGAAGTTTGGTTATGAAATCCATGGCAATCTGTTCCCATTTCCATTCAGGAATGTCGGGTTGTTGGAGTAAGCCGGAATGTTTCTGGTATTCGGCTTTGACTTTCGAACAAGTAAGACACTTGCTGACGTACGTGGCGATTTCAGCTTTCATGTTCGGCCACCAATAAAACTCTTTGATTCCGTGATACATTTTATCAGCCCCCGGGTGGATAGAATATTTGGACTTGTGAGCTTCATCTATCACCAAGTCCCGCAGGTTCCCGAAATTAGGCAACCAGATTCGGTTAGAGAAGTACCTAACTCCGTTGGGTTTGATCTCGAATTGTTTATCCATGCCTCGTAAAGCCTCGTTTTTGACATTATCGGGTTTGAGAGCTTCGAGTTGAGCGGTGAGGATTTGGATATTCAGGTCGTTGTGAATTGTCACGCTGATGGCTCGGACTCGAAGTGGTTTCGGTCGTTCCTTTCGACTGAGAGCATCGGCAACAACATTTCCCTTGCCCGGATGGTACTTGATTTCACAATCATAATCGGTAAGCAACTCGACCCATCGACGTTGCCTCATGTTGAGATCTTTTTGGTCGAAGATGTGTTGGAGACTTTTGTGGTCGGTGAATACGGTACTTCGGGTACCATAAAGGTAATGTCTCCAGATTTTGAGAGCGAATACCACGGCCCCTAACTCGAGGTCGTGAGTTGTGTAGTTTTTCTCGTGAATTTTAAGTTGTCGGGAGGCGTAAGCAATGACCTTGTCTCGTTGCATTAGCACGCAACCGAGACCTTGGTGAGAAGCATCGCAGTATACCACGAAGTCATCGGTGCCTTCGGGTAGGGATAGAATAGGTGCACTGCAAAGCTTGAGTTTCAACAGCTGAAAAGCTGACTCTTGTTTATCGGTCCAGTCGAACTTTTTATCCTTTTGAGTCAGTGTCGTGAGTGGTATGGCTATTTTTGAGAAGTTTTCAATGAATCGGCGATAATACCCCGCCAATCCCAAGAATTGGCGTACCTCGGTGGGTGTAACATCCTCAAAACTGGCCTAGTTGAATTTAGCATTTTCCTCAATTATTAAATTAACTATTTAAAATGTTTGGAATAAAGTTTAAATCATTTTTACTTGATAGATAAATGAGTAAAATGATCGAATAAATAATGGTGACTAGTAAATTATTAATTGTTTTAAACTTGTTAAGTTGAAAGAATAATAAAAGTTTTAGTTTCGCGAAATGGTGTTAGGTTCCAGACAATAGATTTGGAGCGGGTATAAAATACCCAAACTTTTAAGTCGGTCAAGGGATGGGCCGACCTCTTTTTTTTTTATATTTATGCTACTTTCCCAAATCATTTTGGGTAATGTCCATTCCTTTTGCCTAAACACTTTCTTTCTTTTCAAATTAACTCACAAGATTGGAGATCAAAGAGAAATTTGAGGAATTAACTTATGATCTTGATTGAAGCTTTGTATCATCTTCTTCATTAATAAATTGTAAGTATTTCATCTTATAAACTTGAAAATTTAGTTAGGTCAAAATGAAATTGATGAATTAAAAAGTGATATAAGATGTTATATGTTTCTTGCTCATTGCTATAAACGATTTATGATCTAAGATCCAGTATAAATTAGAGTTGGGGTTTTGAGTTTGATATATATATATATGTTGCTGCTGCTGTTCGGCCTGGACAGGGGAGGAAGCCGGCGGCTTCTGGCCGGAATCCGGCGGCTTCAGAGCCTGGCCGGTGACTCCCTTGACCTGTGATCGTAAACCATTTAGTAATTATGTATTTGGTTATGTTTTATACTGCTGCTACTGCTGTTCTGCGCTGCTGCTACTGTTCGAAGCCCATCTCCAGCGGGTAAATAGTTCCAGCAGCCCAAATTCTGACCTTGGTTATGTAATCATATATCAAACTCGTTTCTAATCTTATATATGCTAATAAATGGTATTAGGAGATGAGTACTAACTAGAGTTGGGGTAACTTGATTTAATAGTTAGTTGTATGATTTAATGGTTACTCATGAGCTTATAAAACAAGTAATAAACCTATTACTTTGTGATAATTAATACTGATACTTGGTATGACGAGACTTTAATTTGATTATTGCCGTATGATTAAATTATAAATGTAATCATAACCTAGGTCTAGTTAAAGAGGAAGTTATTGAATATATAAATGCCTAAAAGGAAAAGATATAATTTATTTATGAAGCCATAGTGTACTTGATGAAATATGGGTGAATGATATATATAATGAGTACCTGATGCTTATTAGGTACTAGAAAGTTTGTAAATCAAATTTGGTAAATGAGTTGTAAGTTTTGGTACTTATATGGCTTAAGTGTTATATAATATGTGTTGTTTTGGGAAAGTTCTGCAGCACTTGCTGCTGCTCGTTTTTTTGGTCCAAGATCAGATGAAGCCGGCGGCCTTATGGCCAAGCCGGCGGCTTCTGTTTGTGTATGGTTATGCAGCTACTGCTGCTGCTCGGGTCTTTGGCCCTCCTCCCTTTTATATGATTTGATTGTTAACTTTAATAATCATGTAATGGTAATGTATTATTAGTAATGAACCTTAAGTTTGTAATACATTTAAAGGGTATGTATTATGGATAGAATAAGTTGTAGGTATCAATATAAAATTGATTATTATGTTTAGTTCGGGTAATTATGTCATTTAGTAAAATGACATGTTTTGGTGGAACTAGAGTATACGTTAATGAGATTTGGCCATGATGATGTTAATGGTCTAAATGAGTAAGTTATAAAGAAAATCATAACTTGATGATTATAATTATATAATTGATTATTATTATTTGACTTATATGATCATGTGAAAGGTGATTAAGAGATTGAGATCGGTATTACCTATGCGATTAATATGAATAGTACTCGTGATTGATTAGTGACATGATGACTTAAATAATGTATTATTTACGAAAAGTACTATCATTTTAGATAAGTAACTGATTTGCGTTACTTTGTTGTAATTTCAGATAAACGGAAGAACTCAGTGACATTAGACTACTGAGTAGGACGACTGAGGTAACGGTGAGTGGATCTATAAACCTCAGTTTGGTTTAGTTGTAACAGGTTTGTTACAACGGGTAATTGTATTATTATTATTGTTTCAGTTGCCATGATTATTATGGTTTATTAGTAATAATACCATGACATGATAAGTTTATAAAAATGTGATCACTTGAATTATTGCTATTGTGCATTGATGTATTGCCTTTGTGCATTGAATATTCAGAGGCCAGCCTGGAGCTGGGCTTGGGTTTGCTATAATGTTGGATAACGCAGGGTCTTAGTACAAGTGTCATTGTCGTAGCCTGTGTTATTTCAGTTATAGCACCAAGTATTCGGTTAAACCTCTGTATGGGCCTGCAGTTGGTTAAGAAGTGTTCTTGGCTGAAGGTTTCCCCAAGAACCACCGGTCCTCTTTGACGCCAGTTGTTTGTGATGTTGAAAGCTGTAAATAGTTGTATTGTGTGTATATGATTATTTGTTGCACACAAGTTTGTTATACTAAGTTGAATTGTAGTTTATTGATTTACTCGCTTAGCGTTGAGCTAATCCCCCACATTTATACTTCCTGCAGGTTATAGTTAATATGTGGGTAGCAGGAAGCTGAAGCCTTTGGCAAGGGATGTTTGACAACTGTGAACTCTGATATAACTTTTGTAATAAAGTTAAAGAAGTTAGTATTATATAACACCTCGACTATGGTTTGTAGTTTTGAATACATTTTGAACTTAAATGTGTTTGGTTTTAAAACAGTTATGCGGTTAAACTGTTGTATATTAAAGTGTGAAAAGTTATGTACATTTTACAATGTATATTAAT
The DNA here is from genome assembly GCA_949592205.1 of Helichrysum umbraculigerum. Taxonomy (NCBI): domain Eukaryota; kingdom Viridiplantae; phylum Streptophyta; class Magnoliopsida; order Asterales; family Asteraceae; genus Helichrysum; species Helichrysum umbraculigerum. The sequence continues at coordinate 162,323,742 of CATIUR010000004.1, read as the reverse complement.
AAAGTTTGTTTTATTCATAAAATATGTACGCTTCCGAGTTAAATTGTATAATATTCATATACAGAAAGAGGGGTGTTATAGTGGGAGTGGTTGGTGCTTGCTAGTTCTTGATTGCCTCGATTTTTGATGGGTCTACATGAAGAATTTGGCGTAAAGCTCCTCGTGTCTAAGTAGTTCTAGGATGGTTCTGAGGTGTTGTGCGTGTTCCTGTTCGTTTCGTGAGTATATGAGGATGTCATCGATGAAGACAATGACAAACTGGTCGAGATAAGGTTTACACACCCGATTCATAAGATCCATGAATACAGCCGGTGCGTTGGTTAGACCGAATGGCATCACTTGGAATTCGTAATGCCCATAACGGGTTCTGAATGCGGTTTTTGGGATGTCGGTATCGCGAACACGCAATTGGTGATAACCCGATCGAAGATCAATCTTTGAATAACAGCTTGATCCTTGAAGTTGATCGAACAAATCGTCGATTCGAGGGAGTGGATATCGGTTCTTGACGGTAAGTTTGTTCAACTCTCGGTAGTCAATACACATTCGAAATGAACCGTCTTTCTTTTTAACAAACAAGACCGGAGCTCCCCAAGGTGAAGAACTCGGTCTAATGAATCCTCTATCCAGGAGTTCCTGTAACTGAGTGGACAACTCCTGAAGTTCGGATGGGGCTAGGCGGTACGGTGCTCGGGCCACCGGTGCGGCACCCGGCACGAGATCAATCGAGAACTCAACCAGTCTAGGTGGAGGCAAACCGGGTAGTTCTTCGGGAAAGACTTCGGGAAAGTCTCTAACGATTGGCACATCTTCAAGTTGCTTCTCCTCCGACTTTTTCTCCGTGATGTGTGCGAGAATTGCTGGATAACCTTTTTTCAGAAATTTTCGGGTTTTTAAACCGGAGATTAGGTTCAGTCTCGGCCCACCGGTCTCCCCTTGTATGATCAAGGTTCTACCGACGGCGAGAGGGATGCGGACGATCTTATCATAACAGACAATTTCGGCCCGATGCTTGGACAACCAGTCCATACCCACGATGACGTCGAAACTTCCTAGTTCAACTGGCATAAGATCGATTGAGAAGATTTCGTCGGCTAGGTTTAAAGTGCAATTAGGTATCACACTATCGGTTTCTATGAGTTTACCATTTGCAAGTTCTACTGTGTACTTAACATCTAAAGCCACGGGAGTGATGTCAAGCAGTGGGCAAAACTCATCAGAAATATAGCTCCTATCAGCACCAGTATCAAATAGAATAGAAGCAGATAAGTTGTTGAGGAAGAACATACCCGAGACCAAATTTGGGTCTTGACGGGCGTCCCCTGAGTTGATCACGAAGGCTCTGCTCCGAGTGTTGTTGCGGTTGTTGTTGTTGTTGTTCTTCTTCTTCAGCTTGGGGCAGTTGTTCTTGAAGTGCCCAGAATTTCCGCACTCAAAGCAGGTCTTTGGTGCATTGGTGTTGAGGGTAGGAATGATGGCTCGTTAATCCTTGGCTAGGTGCCCGACCCTTTTGCAGTTGGTGCAAAGGCAGGAACCGTCATGATGACAATTGCATTTGGGATAGTAGGGTTTGTTCCCGATGTACCCTTTCTTTTCCGCAGTCCCCGAGGAGTAAGCCATAACAGACTCAGGCTTTTTGTTGGTGATTTGGTTGGATGAGTTGGGGTTTCCTTCCCATTTGCGTTTGTTGTTTGCAGATAGGGTAGAAGTTGTGCCACGGCGAACAGAATTTGCCGTTAGCTCATGGGCCATACGGATGGCGCTCTGAATAGTACCCGGTTTGGATGATGTCACCAGGTCTTGTAGTCTGTCGGGGAGTCCATCGACATATTTCTCGATCCTCTTGTACTCGGGATCGACCATGGATGGGCACAGAAGTGCCAGTTGGTGAAAACGGTTGGTGTACCCGGTGATGTCATCACCCTGCATTTTGTGGTTCCAGAATTCCAACTCCAGTTGTTTCAGTTCATCCCTGGGGCAGTACTCACCCCTCAACATCTCCTTCAGCTCCTCCCACGGAAGCTTGTAAACATTAGCAATACCCACAGTCTGGGCATAGGTGTTCCACCAGGTGAGAGCGGTGTCAGTGAAAGTACTAACGGAGAACTTAACCTTGTCTCCCTCCGCACAATTGCAGATAAGAAATACAGATTTGACTTTCTCAATCCAGCGTACTAGACCGATAGCTCCCTCAGTACCTGCAAAGTTCAGAGGTTTGTAGTTCTGGAAGTCTTTGTAAGAACAGGGTTTGGGTTGTGGTCCATTGTTAGCTGTATCTTCGCTACCAGGATTTGATGTTCGGGTAGCTAGGGTTTGGGCCACACTACGGGCAATCAGACCCGCAATTTCGGCTTCACTGTGGGTGATTTGTCGGCGAGGAGGCATGATGCTGAATAAGAAAAAGAACAAGGAAAGAAATAAGGTAATTGCATGAAATTTATGATATATCACAAGTGTATATGATGAGATACACGATAACAGTACGAAGTGACAATCACATTTCATTTAGATAAACACGTGGGATACAAGGTACAGGTTTTCCCAAAAGATTACAGAGTAATAGTAGTACAAAAGTGCCGGGAATTGTTACATCCGGTTGAATTACATATGTCCTAATTAAGTAGTCAACTGGTTACAAGTTACAGACTGATATAATCTTGATGCAGATTAATCTGCTCCATCAGCGCGACAAGGCGGTCCACGGTTTCTGCTAGTCTGTTGGCCTGCCTGGCGTTGTCTTCAACCAAGGCCAGTCGCTGTACCAGTGCTCGAGAGTGATCCTCAGTCTCCTGTGAACGCTGTTCACATTCCTCTAGTCAGTTTCTTACGAGTTCATCCGCACCTAATTCAGCGGTCATTGAATCCTGAATTATGCTTACAGAGAGGCTGGTATCTTCTTGTTCTCGCTGGAGTTGTGATATGCGGTCAAGAGCTTGGCGAAGCAGGTAGGTCATTCGGTGTTGATCCCGTTCGAGATTTTCGAGTCGTTGCTCCTGACGACGGAGTTGGGTAGCCAACACTGGCACCGTGAGATGTGTCGAGTTCTGGGAGTTATGAACAGGATAGGGGTTGCTTCGAGGTGACCTAGTGGTCCTCCTGGCTATTCGCGGGTTTCGAGATCCTTGCGGATGAGAGCGTGACGAATTGGGTGATGTGTTTGCCATTCTTGAGGCAGAGTGTAAGTAAGACGAGGCTAATATATATAAGTATATAATATCCAGCCTAGTGTCTAGCACGTATCAAGTAATGGTCCGGTTCTCTCGTGGTCAGAGTCAACTAACGCATTCCTGTTCAACATAACCATTTCAGACTTCACATCATCTTTCCTTAATTGTACATAGTTGATCAGGCTATGTTAAATTAAAGTCGTATGATGTAATTCCTGAACCAATCATGCCTAGTAAGGAAATACTGCCTAATGGTCATAGTCTAGGCCCACTAAATGCAACCTAGTTCACTATAACCTTAGGCTCTGATACCAATCTGTAACACCCCCAAATTTAATGATTTGCGGAAGCATACTTGGGTGTTACTAATCAATATACAAAGCACAAGATATACAGTAAACGACCTCTAAATGAGACGTTTTAAAACGATTTCATAGAAATATATGTTTGAAAACTTAATGTTTTCGTATACAAAAATAGTTCCCTAGAGTCCACGCGTATGGCGGGAGATTCTATTACATAATCAGCATGTACAAAAGATAATGCTGAGAATCTCCGTTAATGCAGTTTAGTTGAAATCATGCGACTCTGTCTATGTTCTGGGGAAATCCTACTCCATATGAGTACCTGAGAATACATGCTAAAAGGTCAACACGAATGTTGGTGAATCTCACAGGTTTGTAAGTAATATCAGTTTTTGAACACAAGGTTTCATCAGTAGTGCCCGCAGGCGTAAATCAAGTATTTGCAAATCCAGCAAATGTAAAGTAAATAAGTTATACCGTTGCCATGAGGCTCATAATCGAAGCTTAACCCGTAAGTAATAGTTTGCTCCCGTGACATGCTCGTAATTGAGCAAGCATAAGTAACGAAATAATAGTCGCCCGTTTATACAGAACGGTTCGTGGTAGCGCTACTACCCCGGGCGGGGAGGGTCATTTCCCTAATGGATCCATTAACTAGTGTTCGCGCTTAAATCCATAACTAACGATATATGATGGAGAGACTTCTGTAAGTAGTAAACAACTCATGCAATTCCGTTTGGTATAGTAAACAGTTTTAGTACTTGTGTTCAAGAAAAGTAAGCAATGCATCTCACCCCGTATGTAAAACAGTAAAAGTGGGGCTGTAAGACTCACCTTATGAGTATTGAGAATGTTATGATGATGGATGGACTTATGAATTCCGATTCTCAAAGTTTCCTAAATCAAATGAAATTGTTTAATTACCATGATATATTATTTATATCATACCAACATAAATATCATTACCAACAATAAATGGCCAGACATGTCGATTGGGAGACAGGAACTTTTAGTCATAGACATTTAGTCATATGCCGTTCGTTTAATCCAACATCTCATCCAATACGGTTATTCTAGACACCATTCATGTGGACATGACTTATGTGAGAGATATGTTTTATTTATTTATTTATTTATTTTATTTTTTTTATAAATTCAATTATAGTATATATATATATATATATATTAGGATCAATAATTCAAAAACAAGGTAGGATTTGTATATAACTTACAACTTGAATTCGTCAGAGGTTTGGGAGGTGATGGACGATGATGGTGACTTTTGGTGGTTTGTTACGGTTCTAAGACCTTCACAAAGCCAAGAGGGGGAGGGAAGTCTAGAGTTATTGTATGGGAGGGAGAAAGAATTGTGGGAGGTGCAAATTGAAATGAATCCTAAGCTTGGTATTTATAGGGAAAAAATGAGGGGAGTGATGTAAGCAATGATGTCAATTTACATGTAAGGGTGGGAGTGATGTCATGATGATGTAATTTTTACCGGTTTTACATTCGTAATGTTTTTAAGCCGTGATCGAGATACATGGTGGGAAAATGGTTAATATGAAAGTTGTAGATCTTCTTCTCCCGGTTTCGTAGACAGTTTACTTGTCAAGAACAGAGTTTGTATGAAGAAGTTATGGCCAAAATAGTGTAGGTCATCAATGTACATATTTTATTTAGGCATCGTTTAAAATTATACATTTTTGGTTATTATTATAAAATACGATATTTGAAATGAACATTTCATACAAGGTAATATATTTTTAACTTATAAAAATATATTTTGATTTTTGTTTGATTTTCGGGCGCGTTTCGTGCATATTTGTCGCATATGATATGTTTGATATGATACGGTTTACATGTTAAATATTATAACATAATATTTAGAAAATAATGTGATTATTAAATAATTTCATATTATTCAATAAATTGTTTTTACCAATGACCGTATCAATGATTCGGAATCCACCCAATATGAAAATGCACGATTTAGCTAAATCGCGTATTCGTATATATTCATCAATATATATATATAAAGATACATTAATTAACCTAATCCAAGGACTAATTACATGTATTACAGAAAATCAGGTACTAATTACTAGTCCTAATTTGGCAGGTGTTACAATTATTCCAAAAGTTAAAGTAAAATGCAAAATATTTTAAGGATAATGCAAGTTATGCAATAAAAATATGATTACGATCAATAAAAATGCATGAAACAGAATTCTGAAGCTAATTTTATGATAAAAACGTGATCACAAATGAAATAAATACGTATACTTATAATAAATTTAGGATAAAATCATGATAATGTAGAATTTATGATCAAAAGATCAATGAAATGCAAATTAAACGACGGAAACGTAAAGTAAATGCGATCGACACAAGGATGTACGAGGAAAAAGCCCTTGATTAAGGTTGATCATCGGCATAAAACCTCGGGAAGGATCAATCGATCCTTGCCTTTGTTGATCTTATAAGTAAAGATGAAAAATTACAAACTAAAGAGCACAAAGATGATCAAACTAAGTGAATTTGTATGTGATTCGGTGAAGAAAATGGTTAAGTGTTGGTGTATGAACGTATTTGAGCAGAGTATGGGTGTAATTGGGTGTGGAGAATGTGTAGAAGATAGCCTAAAATGATCACCTTTGCCTCATATTTATACTAGGGCTGAATAACAAATAATTCCTGAAAATCAGGGATCCTCCGAGATTCTCGGGATACTCCAGTCTTCCATATTGACCCAGCCTTTTACACATTTTTCTTGACTTCTTCTCAACTTAAATAAGCCTTGATCCTTAAATATAGGCATGATTGGCCCACGTTTAACTCCTGGTAGACTTGGTCAAGGTACATAACAGTCAAATAAATATTGGTGACGTTTTACCCAGGATACCGAATATATCCTGGATCCTAATCACCCGGGATCTTGTGAAACGCCCATAAAATTTTTTTTTTTTTTTTTTTTTTTTTTTTTTTTCTCAGCGGAATAATGATACTTAAAATTCGATTACATTTGGTCCCATATAAATTCAATCAAAATTTGTTAAAAAGAGGTTCCTAAAGTCATAACATAAAAAAAGAGGTCTCTAAAGTGTTAAAATGTGAAATAAAGAGGTCTCTAAAGATCACTTAAACACTTATGCATTTTTGAATTTTACACAAACTTTACACAGCAACGCGATCCAGAAACAAGTCTTAGGATCGCGTTCATGTGTTCAAAATATTCTGTGATGAAAATACACTGACGAACGCGATCCTGACACCATAGCTGGATCGCGTTTGCTAGTTAAAAATCCGATTGTGGTGATTTTTCAAAGAGGAACGCGATCCTGGGAATACCTAGCCGGATCGCGTTCACTAGTTAAATTCCAGATCAGACCATAATTCAAATTTTGTCGAAATTCAAACGTGCATAATTCATAAACCGTAAGGAATTAGATTCTAAAACTTTGCAGATACATTCAAATGGTCAAAATGAAGGTTTCCCTTTTTGTATTTTTTTTTCAATTTTCACAAAAACGCAACATTTGAGCGTATGATTTATTTTCGCCCATTTTTGACACTTTTGGTTGACAACTCAAAATACAACTCACACATTATCAGCTATTGCACTTTTCACCACTTTTCCAAAATACCCAAACAAACTTAAAGCAACTAACCAGGATTCTATAACCTTGGTAAAGTTCATTATACACACATGGGTCACTATTGACCCATTTTGACACTTATGACCCATTTACCATTAAGTAGTATACGAAGACTTCTATTTCACTTTCAATACATAATTTACACCAGTTGTTGACTTTTAATGTCAACTAAATCCAAAACCACATATTACATATTTCTAATGTATTTCAAAACATCTTGGGCGTATTTCACAAGTTTCATCAAAACGATAATCCAAAAGAGAAGGCTTGCACTTACAACTTGCAAACCAATCCACGCTACTCTTTCTTGATTTCCTTATCCTTCCCTTTCGAAGTATTACCTACAATACATTTGAATGATACGAAGTAAGCATAAAATGCCTAGTGAATACATAGGTAACCAATTAAGCAATACAATCACACATATAATTCTTAGTCTATCAAATAATGAACTTAAGTAGAAATAGATACCAATTGGATCCGCGGCCCATAAGATACGATTGTGCAAAGCACATATTTCGTAATATATATTTCGTAACAATTGCATACAATAATACCAATAACAACAATAAACAAGTATAACGATAATATCATGATTATGTAAAACCTCTTGCTTTTAAGCAATCCGGATATACATAACCTTCACTTAATTGATTCGCTATATACTCACCTTATTGTGTGATTGAAGATTCTAGCCACAACGATACAATCTATTCCGAGCTTTTAACCACCTATTTCAATTAACATATAATGATACACAATTATTAGAATCCAAGACTCATGATAACTAACTAATACTCATATTTTATACTCCCTCACTTTGATTAGCCTAAATCATTCATTATTCCACTAATCAATTTAACTTTTAATTTCATAATCATTCCAAATCCTTGAATACCTAGAGTTCTTGTTGAATTCTTGTTAACATAATCTATATATACTTATATCAACATAACTAACTACTCTTTATGTTAATGAACTCAATTCAAAAGAATTTTAGCCAAAACCCCATAACTTCATCATAAACCCTAATCATGATTTCATTATTTTCATAGATTAGGATGATTACTAATGGTGATAATCATGCTAGAAATCACTAATTCAATCAATCCCAAGCCCTAATTTCCTCCAATTTGATGAAATTCACCAAAACCCATAACCACTTAAACCCTAGATTATGATTCACAAAGAAATACTTACAAGAGAGGTTGAAGATGACCAAGGAGATGATAAATTGAAGATTACAACTCGAATTGGAACTCAAATTGAAGGATTGGTGATGATGATGAAGTACTCACGGTTTTGGTTCCTCGTAGTATAAAGTCTGGAAAGTTTTAGAATACTTCAGGAACTAATACGTATACATATATATTAAAACTGATTCTTTTAATTAATAACAGTCTGGAACTGAGGAATTCAATTGCGTTTTATATTATATCTTTTTATTTCAATAATAATATTTCATAAGATGTATATTTCTAGATACACTAAAATAATACCTCGAATATTGGGGTGTTACAAGTCTCCCCCACTTATTCTGTTCGTGTCCTCACGAACCATTCTTGATGTATTGCAGGGTAGTACACCATCATCCACTCTTCAGGTTCCCAAGTAAATTCAGAACCCTTTCGATGTTGCCATTGCACCTTGACGATGGAAACCGTTTTATTCCTTAATTGTTTAACTTTTTGATCAAGAATCTTGACGGGTTCTTCTATATAATTCAACTTCTCATTTATTTGGATTTCAGGAAGAGGTACATATGAGGCTTCATCAACAAGGCATTTTCGAAGCTGTGACACGTGGAATGTATCATGAATACCACTAAGCTCATCCGGTAACTGTAACCGATAAGCTACACGACCAACACGATCAAGTATTTCGAAAGGTCCAATATACCTTGGACTTAATTTTCCTCTCTTACGAAATCGAATGATACCTTTCCAAGGAGAAACTTTTAACATTACTTTATCACCAACTTGGAATTCAATTGGTCGTCTGCGTGTATCAGCATAAGATTTCTGTCGGTCTTGAGCCATTTTTAACCTTTCACGAATTTGATCAATCTTTTCAGTAGTCATTTGAACTACATCAGTACTGCCTAGCTCACGTTGACCGACTTCTCCCCAACAAATGGGAGTACGACACTTTCGACCATAAAGCATTTGATATGGTGGCATCTTTATGGAAGAATGATAACTATTGTTATATGAAAATTCTACCAATGGAAGATGAGAATCCCAGCTACCACCAAAGTCAATGACACATGCTCGCAGCATATCTTCTAGAGTTTGAATAGTACGTTCACTTTGTCCATCCGTTTGAGGATGAAAAGCCGTACTAATATGTAGTTGAGTATCCAAATCTTCTTGAAATTTCTTCCAGAATCGAGAGGTAAAACGAGTATCCCTATCAGAAACAATAGAAACTGGTACTCCATGGCGAGCAACAACTTCACGAATATAGATTTCTGCTAATACTTCAGAGGATGATGCTTCCTTGATAGGTATAAAAAGAGCACTTTTTGTTAATCGGTCCACAATCACCCAAATGGCATCATGCTGACGAGGAGTTCTCGGCAACTTTGTAACAAAATCCATGGTGATGTGTTCCCATTTCCAAACTGGAATATCCAAAGGCTGGAGTTTTCCATATGGTTGTTGGTGCTCAGCTTTTACTTGCAGACAAGTGAGACAATTTTGAACATATTTAATGATATCACGTTTCATACCAGGCCACCAATAATCACATTTCAGATCACGATACATTTTGGTGGCACCCGGATGAACAGAATATTTCGATTTATGGGCTTCATCCAATAACAATTTCTTCACATCACTCGTTACTGGTATCCAGATTCTACCATAACGAGTTCTCAGCCCTCGAGAATCTTCAATTAATTCAGAGATTTGACCCTTTAAACGTTGTTTATTCAGGTCATTAAAAGATAATGCATCGATTTGAGCAGCTTTTATAGAATCAAACAGCTGAGGAGATACAATCATACTAAAGGATTTCACAGAAAGAATACAATGAGTAGCCTTTCGGCTAAGAGCATCCGCAACAACATTAGCTTTACCAGGATGGTAAAGAATATCACAATCGTAATCTTTGACCAGATCAAGCCACCTTCTTTGTCTGTTATTCAAATCTCGCTGATCAAAGAAATATTTCAAGCTTTTATGGTCAGTATAAATGGTAGACTTGACTCCATATAGATAATGTCACCAAATCTTCAATGCAAAGACCACAGCTGCTAATTCAAGATCGTGAGTAGGATAGTTTTGTTCATGAGATTTAAGTTGACGCGAAGCATAAGCTATAACCTTCCCACGTTGCATTAATACACAGCCCAAGCCAAGCTTAGAAGCATCACAATAAACCACCATATCCTCATTACCTTCCGGTAAAACAAGGATAGGAGCCTGACTGAGCTTTTCTTTCAACAATTGAAATGCTTTAGATTGTTCTTCACCCCATTTCCAAGATACACTCTTTCGAGTCAATTGAGTCAACGGGGTAGCAATCTTAGAAAAATCTTGAATGAAACGACGATAGTAACCCGCAAGACCAAGAAAACTTCTGACCTCAGTGGGGCTCGAAGGAGGATCCCACTTAAGCACTGCGGCAACTTTAGATGGATCAACTTGAATACCATGAACATTAATTACATGTCCAAGAAACTGAACTTCACGCAACCAGAATTCACACTTAGAAAATTTAGCGTAAAGCTTTTCACGTCGAAGCATTTCAAGCACTTGCCTTAGATGAATTGAATGATCACTCTCACTTTTAGAGTAAATGAGAATGTCATCAATAAAAACAATCACAAATTTATCCAGCATAGGACGACATACACGATTCATCAAGTCCATAAATGCAGCTGGAGCATTGGTTAAACCGAATGGCATGACAACAAATTCATAGTGACCATAACGAGTTCGAAAAGCAGTTTTAGAGATGTCATCTTCCTTTACCTTTAACTGATGGTAACCAGACCGGAGATCGATTTTTGAGAAGAAACTGGCACCTTGAAGTTGATCGAATAAATCATCGATTCGAGGTAAAGGGTAACGATTCTTAATGGTCACTTTGTTCAATTCCCGATAATCGATACACATTCTTAAAGATCCGTCTTTCTTTTTAACGAATAACACTGGAGCTCCCCATGGCGAACTGCTAGGACGAATAAAGCCCTTATCAAGGAGTTCCTGCAGTTGATTCATCATCTCTTGCATTTCGGTCGGAGCTAACCGATAAGGAGTCTTAGCAATTGGAATAGCTCCAGGAATTAATTCAATTTTAAATTCAACTTGTCGATCAGGTGGAAGACCAGGGAGTTCATCAGGAAATACCTCCGGGAATTCATTGACAACAGGGATATCAGAAAGTACAGCAACAGATTTAGAGTTATCAATTACGTGTGCCAAAAAGGCTCGACACCCATGTGATAACAATCTTTTAGCTCGTGCATACGTGCATACAGGAATAGTTCGATTGATACGTTCGCCATAAACAGTTATATCCTGTCCGCTAGGTGCTTTCAGGAAAATAACTTTTTCATGACAATTGATTACACATTTATTTCGTCCTAACCAATCCATTCCTATTACTATGTTGAACTCCCCCATTTGCATTGGGATTAGATCAACATTAAATTTCTCATTTCCTATTTCGATGATACACCCCTTATACACGTCAGAAACTATTACTAGCTTATTATCAGCTATTTCAACTTCTAAGGGATGATCAAGTTTAGATACAGAAACATTTAAACATTTACGAAACAAAAGTGATACAAAAGATCTGGAAGCCCCAGAATCAAACAAAACATGGGCAGGTATAGAATTTATAATAAAGGTACCTGTCACCACATCATGTGATTCCTTAGCCTCCTCTGCTGTGATTTGAAAAGCACGGGGTTTGGCTCCCGATCCGGCAGTTGTCCCTTTCTTCTCAGAATCTTTCCTTTGTTGTTGCTTTCTCTGTTCTTCTTTCTTAACGGGACAATCAGCCTGAATATGATCGCTTTTGAAACAGGTGTAACATAAACGAAAAGGACTAGGGCAATCCGGTGCCATGTGTCCAGGCCTCCCACACTTGAAACATTTACAATCCCCAAGATGTCTTTTTCCACATTTATCGCATAATGGCCATTCACGAGTACGGGGTTGAGAAAACTGTTGTTGTGATTGAGATTTTTGTGAGGATTGTTGTGATGGTGATTTCGAATCAGTTCTGGTTTTCTTAAACGATGATGATTGAGACGGAGCAGATTGCTCAGCTTTTCTTTTACTAGCATATTCAGCACGCTTAGCTAGTAAATCTTTTTCTCTTACTAAGGCTCGATTCAAGATCATTGGAATATCCTTATAGAATGACTGATCAATAGATTCACGGATTTCGAGATTCAAATGACGATAGAAATGATCAGTCAACAACTTCTCATTAGAAGTGTACTCCGGACAGAAACGAGATTTTTCATGGAAGGATTTGGAATATTCAGCTACAGACATCCTTCCTTGATTAATCGCAAGAAATTCACCCTTTAACTTTTCTAGTTCAGCTGGTGGTGAAAATTCACTTTTGAATAATTCTTTAAACTTGTCCCAAGAAAACTGAGATGCTGTTTCAAATCCATAGGTGTCAATCTTTGAATTCCACCATTCGTGAGCATCACCTTTGAGTTGGTGAGCAGCAAACAGCACTCTCAAATTATCAGGACATTTAGATAACAGAAACGTTTCCTCCATTCTACTTAACCACCTAAGACTAGCAACAGGATTCAATTCACCTTCAAATTCAGGTGGTTTACAGCTTGAGAATTTCTTAAAGTCATAGCTTTCAGCCGACCCTTGAGCAGTCATGAGTCCCGCCGTAACTGGAGGATTCGTCAAGATAGGATGTTGTTGTTCGAATTCTTTTAATTTATCACTCATTACTTCGTTAACTTTAGAAGTCACTATATTATCTACTTCGGCAATTATTGTTGGGCCAAACTCTTTAAAGGCTTGCCCAACGATTTGTTTAATCGTTGCCTCATCATCAGGATTTAGACGTCTATCACCTTGATCCATTGATTCCATTTACTACAGTGATTAACAATTTAATTAATATACTCCAATGTCTATATAATAATACAAGTTAAAGATATCCTATATAAACCATCAAGAACAATCATTCACCAAAGCTATATTACATTCAAGGGTCTTGAATCACCCATGTGCACTAGTATAATACAACTGCGTTGGCCAGACGTAGACATATTATACTAATTACACACTTCTATTCATTCCTCTTGAACGTATTTAAGCAAAGCAATAATCATTCTTAAGGTTCCACATCAATTCACAAAACAAGATTCTATCACAATACAATTATCAACATAATCATAGATTCGAAATAGTTTAAGATTATGCAATCCTAATGTGGATTACGTAATTCTCTTAAACTATCGCTCTGATACCAACTTGAAACGCCCATAAAATTTTTTTTTTTTTTTTTTTTTTTTTTTTTTTTTCTCAGCGGAATAATGATACTTAAAATTCGATTACATTTGGTCCCATATAAATTCAATCAAAATTTGTTAAAAAGAGGTTCCTAAAGTCATAACATAAAAAAAGAGGTCTCTAAAGTGTTAAAATGTGAAATAAAGAGGTCTCTAAAGATCACTTAAACACTTATGCATTTTTGAATTTTACACAAACTTTACACAGCAACGCGATCCAGAAACAAGTCTTAGGATCGCGTTCATGTGTTCAAAATATTCTGTGATGAAAATACACTGACGAACGCGATCCTGACACCATAGCTGGATCGCGTTTGCTAGTTAAAAATCCGATTGTGGTGATTTTTCAAAGAGGAACGCGATCCTGGGAATACCTAGCCGGATCGCGTTCACTAGTTAAATTCCAGATCAGACCATAATTCAAATTTTGTCGAAATTCAAACGTGCATAATTCATAAACCGTAAGGAATTAGATTCTAAAACTTTGCAGATACATTCAAATGGTCAAAATGAAGGTTTCCCTTTTTGTATTTTTTTTTCAATTTTCACAAAAACGCAACATTTGAGCGTATGATTTATTTTCGCCCATTTTTGACACTTTTGGTTGACAACTCAAAATACAACTCACACATTATCAGCTATTGCACTTTTCACCACTTTTCCAAAATACCCAAACAAACTTAAAGCAACTAACCAGGATTCTATAACCTTGGTAAAGTTCATTATACACACATGGGTCACTATTGACCCATTTTGACACTTATGACCCATTTACCATTAAGTAGTATACGAAGACTTCTATTTCACTTTCAATACATAATTTACACCAGTTGTTGACTTTTAATGTCAACTAAATCCAAAACCACATATTACATATTTCTAATGTATTTCAAAACATCTTGGGCGTATTTCACAAGTTTCATCAAAACGATAATCCAAAAGAGAAGGCTTGCACTTACAACTTGCAAACCAATCCACGCTACTCTTTCTTGATTTCCTTATCCTTCCCTTTCGAAGTATTACCTACAATACATTTGAATGATACGAAGTAAGCATAAAATGCCTAGTGAATACATAGGTAACCAATTAAGCAATACAATCACACATATAATTCTTAGTCTATCAAATAATGAACTTAAGTAGAAATAGATACCAATTGGATCCGCGGCCCATAAGATACGATTGTGCAAAGCACATATTTCGTAATATATATTTCGTAACAATTGCATACAATAATACCAATAACAACAATAAACAAGTATAACGATAATATCATGATTATGTAAAACCTCTTGCTTTTAAGCAATCCGGATATACATAACCTTCACTTAATTGATTCGCTATATACTCACCTTATTGTGTGATTGAAGATTCTAGCCACAACGATACAATCTATTCCGAGCTTTTAACCACCTATTTCAATTAACATATAATGATACACAATTATTAGAATCCAAGACTCATGATAACTAACTAATACTCATATTTTATACTCCCTCACTTTGATTAGCCTAAATCATTCATTATTCCACTAATCAATTTAACTTTTAATTTCATAATCATTCCAAATCCTTGAATACCTAGAGTTCTTGTTGAATTCTTGTTAACATAATCTATATATACTTATATCAACATAACTAACTACTCTTTATGTTAATGAACTCAATTCAAAAGAATTTTAGCCAAAACCCCATAACTTCATCATAAACCCTAATCATGATTTCATTATTTTCATAGATTAGGATGATTACTAATGGTGATAATCATGCTAGAAATCACTAATTCAATCAATCCCAAGCCCTAATTTCCTCCAATTTGATGAAATTCACCAAAACCCATAACCACTTAAACCCTAGATTATGATTCACAAAGAAATACTTACAAGAGAGGTTGAAGATGACCAAGGAGATGATAAATTGAAGATTACAACTCGAATTGGAACTCAAATTGAAGGATTGGTGATGATGATGAAGTACTCACGGTTTTGGTTCCTCGTAGTATAAAGTCTGGAAAGTTTTAGAATACTTCAGGAACTAATACGTATACATATATATTAAAACTGATTCTTTTAATTAATAACAGTCTGGAACTGAGGAATTCAATTGCGTTTTATATTATATCTTTTTATTTCAATAATAATATTTCATAAGATGTATATTTCTAGATACACTAAAATAATACCTCGAATATTGGGGTGTTACAAGTCTCCCCCACTTATTCTGTTCGTGTCCTCACGAACCATTCTTGATGTATTGCAGGGTAGTACACCATCATCCACTCTTCAGGTTCCCAAGTAAATTCAGAACCCTTTCGATGTTGCCATTGCACCTTGACGATGGAAACCGTTTTATTCCTTAATTGTTTAACTTTTTGATCAAGAATCTTGACGGGTTCTTCTATATAATTCAACTTCTCATTTATTTGGATTTCAGGAAGAGGTACATATGAGGCTTCATCAACAAGGCATTTTCGAAGCTGTGACACGTGGAATGTATCATGAATACCACTAAGCTCATCCGGTAACTGTAACCGATAAGCTACACGACCAACACGATCAAGTATTTCGAAAGGTCCAATATACCTTGGACTTAATTTTCCTCTCTTACGAAATCGAATGATACCTTTCCAAGGAGAAACTTTTAACATTACTTTATCACCAACTTGGAATTCAATTGGTCGTCTGCGTGTATCAGCATAAGATTTCTGTCGGTCTTGAGCCATTTTTAACCTTTCACGAATTTGATCAATCTTTTCAGTAGTCATTTGAACTACATCAGTACTGCCTAGCTCACGTTGACCGACTTCTCCCCAACAAATGGGAGTACGACACTTTCGACCATAAAGCATTTGATATGGTGGCATCTTTATGGAAGAATGATAACTATTGTTATATGAAAATTCTACCAATGGAAGATGAGAATCCCAGCTACCACCAAAGTCAATGACACATGCTCGCAGCATATCTTCTAGAGTTTGAATAGTACGTTCACTTTGTCCATCCGTTTGAGGATGAAAAGCCGTACTAATATGTAGTTGAGTATCCAAATCTTCTTGAAATTTCTTCCAGAATCGAGAGGTAAAACGAGTATCCCTATCAGAAACAATAGAAACTGGTACTCCATGGCGAGCAACAACTTCACGAATATAGATTTCTGCTAATACTTCAGAGGATGATGCTTCCTTGATAGGTATAAAAAGAGCACTTTTTGTTAATCGGTCCACAATCACCCAAATGGCATCATGCTGACGAGGAGTTCTCGGCAACTTTGTAACAAAATCCATGGTGATGTGTTCCCATTTCCAAACTGGAATATCCAAAGGCTGGAGTTTTCCATATGGTTGTTGGTGCTCAGCTTTTACTTGCAGACAAGTGAGACAATTTTGAACATATTTAATGATATCACGTTTCATACCAGGCCACCAATAATCACATTTCAGATCACGATACATTTTGGTGGCACCCGGATGAACAGAATATTTCGATTTATGGGCTTCATCCAATAACAATTTCTTCACATCACTCGTTACTGGTATCCAGATTCTACCATAACGAGTTCTCAGCCCTCGAGAATCTTCAATTAATTCAGAGATTTGACCCTTTAAACGTTGTTTATTCAGGTCATTAAAAGATAATGCATCGATTTGAGCAGCTTTTATAGAATCAAACAGCTGAGGAGATACAATCATACTAAAGGATTTCACAGAAAGAATACAATGAGTAGCCTTTCGGCTAAGAGCATCCGCAACAACATTAGCTTTACCAGGATGGTAAAGAATATCACAATCGTAATCTTTGACCAGATCAAGCCACCTTCTTTGTCTGTTATTCAAATCTCGCTGATCAAAGAAATATTTCAAGCTTTTATGGTCAGTATAAATGGTAGACTTGACTCCATATAGATAATGTCGCCAAATCTTCAATGCAAAGACCACAGCTGCTAATTCAAGATCGTGAGTAGGATAGTTTTGTTCATGAGATTTAAGTTGACGCGAAGCATAAGCTATAACCTTCCCACGTTGCATTAATACACAGCCCAAGCCAAGCTTAGAAGCATCACAATAAACCACCATATCCTCATTACCTTCCGGTAAAACAAGGATAGGAGCCTGACTGAGCTTTTCTTTCAACAATTGAAATGCTTTAGATTGTTCTTCACCCCATTTCCAAGATACACTCTTTCGAGTCAATTGAGTCAACGGGGTAGCAATCTTAGAAAAATCTTGAATGAAACGACGATAGTAACCCGCAAGACCAAGAAAACTTCTGACCTCAGTGGGGCTCGAAGGAGGATCCCACTTAAGCACTGCGGCAACTTTAGATGGATCAACTTGAATACCATGAACATTAATTACATGTCCAAGAAACTGAACTTCACGCAACCAGAATTCACACTTAGAAAATTTAGCGTAAAGCTTTTCACGTCGAAGCATTTCAAGCACTTGCCTTAGATGAATTGAATGATCACTCTCACTTTTAGAGTAAATGAGAATGTCATCAATAAAAACAATCACAAATTTATCCAGCATAGGACGACATACACGATTCATCAAGTCCATAAATGCAGCTGGAGCATTGGTTAAACCGAATGGCATGACAACAAATTCATAGTGACCATAACGAGTTCGAAAAGCAGTTTTAGAGATGTCATCTTCCTTTACCTTTAACTGATGGTAACCAGACCGGAGATCGATTTTTGAGAAGAAACTGGCACCTTGAAGTTGATCGAATAAATCATCGATTCGAGGTAAAGGGTAACGATTCTTAATGGTCACTTTGTTCAATTCCCGATAATCGATACACATTCTTAAAGATCCGTCTTTCTTTTTAACGAATAACACTGGAGCTCCCCATGGCGAACTGCTAGGACGAATAAAGCCCTTATCAAGGAGTTCCTGCAGTTGATTCATCATCTCTTGCATTTCGGTCGGAGCTAACCGATAAGGAGTCTTAGCAATTGGAATAGCTCCAGGAATTAATTCAATTTTAAATTCAACTTGTCGATCAGGTGGAAGACCAGGGAGTTCATCAGGAAATACCTCCGGGAATTCATTGACAACAGGGATATCAGAAAGTACAGCAACAGATTTAGAGTTATCAATTACGTGTGCCAAAAAGGCTCGACACCCATGTGATAACAATCTTTTAGCTCGTGCATACGTGCATACAGGAATAGTTCGATTGATACGTTCGCCATAAACAGTTATATCCTGTCCGCTAGGTGCTTTCAGGAAAATAACTTTTTCATGACAATTGATTACACATTTATTTCGTCCTAACCAATCCATTCCTATTACTATGTTGAACTCCCCCATTTGCATTGGGATTAGATCAACATTAAATTTCTCATTTCCTATTTCGATGATACACCCCTTATACACGTCAGAAACTATTACTAGCTTATTATCAGCTATTTCAACTTCTAAGGGATGATCAAGTTTAGATACAGAAACATTTAAACATTTACGAAACAAAAGTGATACAAAAGATCTGGAAGCCCCAGAATCAAACAAAACATGGGCAGGTATAGAATTTATAATAAAGGTACCTGTCACCACATCATGTGATTCCTTAGCCTCCTCTGCTGTGATTTGAAAAGCACGGGGTTTGGCTCCCGATCCGGCAGTTGTCCCTTTCTTCTCAGAATCTTTCCTTTGTTGTTGCTTTCTCTGTTCTTCTTTCTTAACGGGACAATCAGCCTGAATATGATCGCTTTTGAAACAGGTGTAACATAAACGAAAAGGACTAGGGCAATCCGGTGCCATGTGTCCAGGCCTCCCACACTTGAAACATTTACAATCCCCAAGATGTCTTTTTCCACATTTATCGCATAATGGCCATTCACGAGTACGGGGTTGAGAAAACTGTTGTTGTGATTGAGATTTTTGTGAGGATTGTTGTGATGGTGATTTCGAATCAGTTCTGGTTTTCTTAAACGATGATGATTGAGACGGAGCAGATTGCTCAGCTTTTCTTTTACTAGCATATTCAGCACGCTTAGCTAGTAAATCTTTTTCTCTTACTAAGGCTCGATTCAAGATCATTGGAATATCCTTATAGAATGACTGATCAATAGATTCACGGATTTCGAGATTCAAATGACGATAGAAATGATCAGTCAACAACTTCTCATTAGAAGTGTACTCCGGACAGAAACGAGATTTTTCATGGAAGGATTTGGAATATTCAGCTACAGACATCCTTCCTTGATTAATCGCAAGAAATTCACCCTTTAACTTTTCTAGTTCAGCTGGTGGTGAAAATTCACTTTTGAATAATTCTTTAAACTTGTCCCAAGAAAACTGAGATGCTGTTTCAAATCCATAGGTGTCAATCTTTGAATTCCACCATTCGTGAGCATCACCTTTGAGTTGGTGAGCAGCAAACAGCACTCTCAAATTATCAGGACATTTAGATAACAGAAACGTTTCCTCCATTCTACTTAACCACCTAAGACTAGCAACAGGATTCAATTCACCTTCAAATTCAGGTGGTTTACAGCTTGAGAATTTCTTAAAGTCATAGCTTTCAGCCGACCCTTGAGCAGTCATGAGTCCCGCCGTAACTGGAGGATTCGTCAAGATAGGATGTTGTTGTTCGAATTCTTTTAATTTATCACTCATTACTTCGTTAACTTTAGAAGTCACTATATTATCTACTTCGGCAATTATTGTTGGGCCAAACTCTTTAAAGGCTTGCCCAACGATTTGTTTAATCGTTGCCTCATCATCAGGATTTAGACGTCTATCACCTTGATCCATTGATTCCATTTACTACAGTGATTAACAATTTAATTAATATACTCCAATGTCTATATAATAATACAAGTTAAAGATATCCTATATAAACCATCAAGAACAATCATTCACCAAAGCTATATTACATTCAAGGGTCTTGAATCACCCATGTGCACTAGTATAATACAACTGCGTTGGCCAGACGTAGACATATTATACTAATTACACACTTCTATTCATTCCTCTTGAACGTATTTAAGCAAAGCAATAATCATTCTTAAGGTTCCACATCAATTCACAAAACAAGATTCTATCACAATACAATTATCAACATAATCATAGATTCGAAATAGTTTAAGATTATGCAATCCTAATGTGGATTACGTAATTCTCTTAAACTATCGCTCTGATACCAACTTGAAACGCCCATAAAATTTTTTTTTTTTTTTTTTTTTTTTTTTTTTTTTTCTCAGCGGAATAATGATACTTAAAATTCGATTACATTTGGTCCCATATAAATTCAATCAAAATTTGTTAAAAAGAGGTTCCTAAAGTCATAACATAAAAAAAGAGGTCTCTAAAGTGTTAAAATGTGAAATAAAGAGGTCTCTAAAGATCACTTAAACACTTATGCATTTTTGAATTTTACACAAACTTTACACAGCAACGCGATCCAGAAACAAGTCTTAGGATCGCGTTCATGTGTTCAAAATATTCTGTGATGAAAATACACTGACGAACGCGATCCTGACACCATAGCTGGATCGCGTTTGCTAGTTAAAAATCCGATTGTGGTGATTTTTCAAAGAGGAACGCGATCCTGGGAATACCTAGCCGGATCGCGTTCACTAGTTAAATTCCAGATCAGACCATAATTCAAATTTTGTCGAAATTCAAACGTGCATAATTCATAAACCGTAAGGAATTAGATTCTAAAACTTTGCAGATACATTCAAATGGTCAAAATGAAGGTTTCCCTTTTTGTATTTTTTTTTCAATTTTCACAAAAACGCAACATTTGAGCGTATGATTTATTTTCGCCCATTTTTGACACTTTTGGTTGACAACTCAAAATACAACTCACACATTATCAGCTATTGCACTTTTCACCACTTTTCCAAAATACCCAAACAAACTTAAAGCAACTAACCAGGATTCTATAACCTTGGTAAAGTTCATTATACACACATGGGTCACTATTGACCCATTTTGACACTTATGACCCATTTACCATTAAGTAGTATACGAAGACTTCTATTTCACTTTCAATACATAATTTACACCAGTTGTTGACTTTTAATGTCAACTAAATCCAAAACCACATATTACATATTTCTAATGTATTTCAAAACATCTTGGGCGTATTTCACAAGTTTCATCAAAACGATAATCCAAAAGAGAAGGCTTGCACTTACAACTTGCAAACCAATCCACGCTACTCTTTCTTGATTTCCTTATCCTTCCCTTTCGAAGTATTACCTACAATACATTTGAATGATACGAAGTAAGCATAAAATGCCTAGTGAATACATAGGTAACCAATTAAGCAATACAATCACACATATAATTCTTAGTCTATCAAATAATGAACTTAAGTAGAAATAGATACCAATTGGATCCGCGGCCCATAAGATACGATTGTGCAAAGCACATATTTCGTAATATATATTTCGTAACAATTGCATACAATAATACCAATAACAACAATAAACAAGTATAACGATAATATCATGATTATGTAAAACCTCTTGCTTTTAAGCAATCCGGATATACATAACCTTCACTTAATTGATTCGCTATATACTCACCTTATTGTGTGATTGAAGATTCTAGCCACAACGATACAATCTATTCCGAGCTTTTAACCACCTATTTCAATTAACATATAATGATACACAATTATTAGAATCCAAGACTCATGATAACTAACTAATACTCATATTTTATACTCCCTCACTTTGATTAGCCTAAATCATTCATTATTCCACTAATCAATTTAACTTTTAATTTCATAATCATTCCAAATCCTTGAATACCTAGAGTTCTTGTTGAATTCTTGTTAACATAATCTATATATACTTATATCAACATAACTAACTACTCTTTATGTTAATGAACTCAATTCAAAAGAATTTTAGCCAAAACCCCATAACTTCATCATAAACCCTAATCATGATTTCATTATTTTCATAGATTAGGATGATTACTAATGGTGATAATCATGCTAGAAATCACTAATTCAATCAATCCCAAGCCCTAATTTCCTCCAATTTGATGAAATTCACCAAAACCCATAACCACTTAAACCCTAGATTATGATTCACAAAGAAATACTTACAAGAGAGGTTGAAGATGACCAAGGAGATGATAAATTGAAGATTACAACTCGAATTGGAACTCAAATTGAAGGATTGGTGATGATGATGAAGTACTCACGGTTTTGGTTCCTCGTAGTATAAAGTCTGGAAAGTTTTAGAATACTTCAGGAACTAATACGTATACATATATATTAAAACTGATTCTTTTAATTAATAACAGTCTGGAACTGAGGAATTCAATTGCGTTTTATATTATATCTTTTTATTTCAATAATAATATTTCATAAGATGTATATTTCTAGATACACTAAAATAATACCTCGAATATTGGGGTGTTACAAGTCTCCCCCACTTATTCTGTTCGTGTCCTCACGAACCATTCTTGATGTATTGCAGGGTAGTACACCATCATCCACTCTTCAGGTTCCCAAGTAAATTCAGAACCCTTTCGATGTTGCCATTGCACCTTGACGATGGAAACCGTTTTATTCCTTAATTGTTTAACTTTTTGATCAAGAATCTTGACGGGTTCTTCTATATAATTCAACTTCTCATTTATTTGGATTTCAGGAAGAGGTACATATGAGGCTTCATCAACAAGGCATTTTCGAAGCTGTGACACGTGGAATGTATCATGAATACCACTAAGCTCATCCGGTAACTGTAACCGATAAGCTACACGACCAACACGATCAAGTATTTCGAAAGGTCCAATATACCTTGGACTTAATTTTCCTCTCTTACGAAATCGAATGATACCTTTCCAAGGAGAAACTTTTAACATTACTTTATCACCAACTTGGAATTCAATTGGTCGTCTGCGTGTATCAGCATAAGATTTCTGTCGGTCTTGAGCCATTTTTAACCTTTCACGAATTTGATCAATCTTTTCAGTAGTCATTTGAACTACATCAGTACTGCCTAGCTCACGTTGACCGACTTCTCCCCAACAAATGGGAGTACGACACTTTCGACCATAAAGCATTTGATATGGTGGCATCTTTATGGAAGAATGATAACTATTGTTATATGAAAATTCTACCAATGGAAGATGAGAATCCCAGCTACCACCAAAGTCAATGACACATGCTCGCAGCATATCTTCTAGAGTTTGAATAGTACGTTCACTTTGTCCATCCGTTTGAGGATGAAAAGCCGTACTAATATGTAGTTGAGTATCCAAATCTTCTTGAAATTTCTTCCAGAATCGAGAGGTAAAACGAGTATCCCTATCAGAAACAATAGAAACTGGTACTCCATGGCGAGCAACAACTTCACGAATATAGATTTCTGCTAATACTTCAGAGGATGATGCTTCCTTGATAGGTATAAAAAGAGCACTTTTTGTTAATCGGTCCACAATCACCCAAATGGCATCATGCTGACGAGGAGTTCTCGGCAACTTTGTAACAAAATCCATGGTGATGTGTTCCCATTTCCAAACTGGAATATCCAAAGGCTGGAGTTTTCCATATGGTTGTTGGTGCTCAGCTTTTACTTGCAGACAAGTGAGACAATTTTGAACATATTTAATGATATCACGTTTCATACCAGGCCACCAATAATCACATTTCAGATCACGATACATTTTGGTGGCACCCGGATGAACAGAATATTTCGATTTATGGGCTTCATCCAATAACAATTTCTTCACATCACTCGTTACTGGTATCCAGATTCTACCATAACGAGTTCTCAGCCCTCGAGAATCTTCAATTAATTCAGAGATTTGACCCTTTAAACGTTGTTTATTCAGGTCATTAAAAGATAATGCATCGATTTGAGCAGCTTTTATAGAATCAAACAGCTGAGGAGATACAATCATACTAAAGGATTTCACAGAAAGAATACAATGAGTAGCCTTTCGGCTAAGAGCATCCGCAACAACATTAGCTTTACCAGGATGGTAAAGAATATCACAATCGTAATCTTTGACCAGATCAAGCCACCTTCTTTGTCTGTTATTCAAATCTCGCTGATCAAAGAAATATTTCAAGCTTTTATGGTCAGTATAAATGGTAGACTTGACTCCATATAGATAATGTCGCCAAATCTTCAATGCAAAGACCACAGCTGCTAATTCAAGATCGTGAGTAGGATAGTTTTGTTCATGAGATTTAAGTTGACGCGAAGCATAAGCTATAACCTTCCCACGTTGCATTAATACACAGCCCAAGCCAAGCTTAGAAGCATCACAATAAACCACCATATCCTCATTACCTTCCGGTAAAACAAGGATAGGAGCCTGACTGAGCTTTTCTTTCAACAATTGAAATGCTTTAGATTGTTCTTCACCCCATTTCCAAGATACACTCTTTCGAGTCAATTGAGTCAACGGGGTAGCAATCTTAGAAAAATCTTGAATGAAACGACGATAGTAACCCGCAAGACCAAGAAAACTTCTGACCTCAGTGGGGCTCGAAGGAGGATCCCACTTAAGCACTGCGGCAACTTTAGATGGATCAACTTGAATACCATGAACATTAATTACATGTCCAAGAAACTGAACTTCACGCAACCAGAATTCACACTTAGAAAATTTAGCGTAAAGCTTTTCACGTCGAAGCATTTCAAGCACTTGCCTTAGATGAATTGAATGATCACTCTCACTTTTAGAGTAAATGAGAATGTCATCAATAAAAACAATCACAAATTTATCCAGCATAGGACGACATACACGATTCATCAAGTCCATAAATGCAGCTGGAGCATTGGTTAAACCGAATGGCATGACAACAAATTCATAGTGACCATAACGAGTTCGAAAAGCAGTTTTAGAGATGTCATCTTCCTTTACCTTTAACTGATGGTAACCAGACCGGAGATCGATTTTTGAGAAGAAACTGGCACCTTGAAGTTGATCGAATAAATCATCGATTCGAGGTAAAGGGTAACGATTCTTAATGGTCACTTTGTTCAATTCCCGATAATCGATACACATTCTTAAAGATCCGTCTTTCTTTTTAACGAATAACACTGGAGCTCCCCATGGCGAACTGCTAGGACGAATAAAGCCCTTATCAAGGAGTTCCTGCAGTTGATTCATCATCTCTTGCATTTCGGTCGGAGCTAACCGATAAGGAGTCTTAGCAATTGGAATAGCTCCAGGAATTAATTCAATTTTAAATTCAACTTGTCGATCAGGTGGAAGACCAGGGAGTTCATCAGGAAATACCTCCGGGAATTCATTGACAACAGGGATATCAGAAAGTACAGCAACAGATTTAGAGTTATCAATTACGTGTGCCAAAAAGGCTCGACACCCATGTGATAACAATCTTTTAGCTCGTGCATACGTGCATACAGGAATAGTTCGATTGATACGTTCGCCATAAACAGTTATATCCTGTCCGCTAGGTGCTTTCAGGAAAATAACTTTTTCATGACAATTGATTACACATTTATTTCGTCCTAACCAATCCATTCCTATTACTATGTTGAACTCCCCCATTTGCATTGGGATTAGATCAACATTAAATTTCTCATTTCCTATTTCGATGATACACCCCTTATACACGTCAGAAACTATTACTAGCTTATTATCAGCTATTTCAACTTCTAAGGGATGATCAAGTTTAGATACAGAAACATTTAAACATTTACGAAACAAAAGTGATACAAAAGATCTGGAAGCCCCAGAATCAAACAAAACATGGGCAGGTATAGAATTTATAATAAAGGTACCTGTCACCACATCATGTGATTCCTTAGCCTCCTCTGCTGTGATTTGAAAAGCACGGGGTTTGGCTCCCGATCCGGCAGTTGTCCCTTTCTTCTCAGAATCTTTCCTTTGTTGTTGCTTTCTCTGTTCTTCTTTCTTAACGGGACAATCAGCCTGAATATGATCGCTTTTGAAACAGGTGTAACATAAACGAAAAGGACTAGGGCAATCCGGTGCCATGTGTCCAGGCCTCCCACACTTGAAACATTTACAATCCCCAAGATGTCTTTTTTCACATTTATCGCATAATGGCCATTCACGAGTACGGGGTTGAGAAAACTGTTGTTGTGATTGAGATTTTTGTGAGGATTGTTGTGATGGTGATTTCGAATCAGTTCTGGTTTTCTTAAACGATGATGATTGAGACGGAGCAGATTGCTCAGCTTTTCTTTTACTAGCATATTCAGCACGCTTAGCTAGTAAATCTTTTTCTCTTACTAAGGCTCGATTCAAGATCATTGGAATATCCTTATAGAATGACTGATCAATAGATTCACGGATTTCGAGATTCAAATGACGATAGAAATGATCAGTCAACAACTTCTCATTAGAAGTGTACTCCGGACAGAAACGAGATTTTTCATGGAAGGATTTGGAATATTCAGCTACAGACATCCTTCCTTGATTAATCGCAAGAAATTCACCCTTTAACTTTTCTAGTTCAGCTGGTGGTGAAAATTCACTTTTGAATAATTCTTTAAACTTGTCCCAAGAAAACTGAGATGCTGTTTCAAATCCATAGGTGTCAATCTTTGAATTCCACCATTCGTGAGCATCACCTTTGAGTTGGTGAGCAGCAAACAGCACTCTCAAATTATCAGGACATTTAGATAACAGAAACGTTTCCTCCATTCTACTTAACCACCTAAGACTAGCAACAGGATTCAATTCACCTTCAAATTCAGGTGGTTTACAGCTTGAGAATTTCTTAAAGTCATAGCTTTCAGCCGACCCTTGAGCAGTCATGAGTCCCGCCGTAACTGGAGGATTCGTCAAGATAGGATGTTGTTGTTCGAATTCTTTTAATTTATCACTCATTACTTCGTTAACTTTAGAAGTCACTATATTATCTACTTCGGCAATTATTGTTGGGCCAAACTCTTTAAAGGCTTGCCCAACGATTTGTTTAATCGTTGCCTCATCATCAGGATTTAGACGTCTATCACCTTGATCCATTGATTCCATTTACTACAGTGATTAACAATTTAATTAATATACTCCAATGTCTATATAATAATACAAGTTAAAGATATCCTATATAAACCATCAAGAACAATCATTCACCAAAGCTATATTACATTCAAGGGTCTTGAATCACCCATGTGCACTAGTATAATACAACTGCGTTGGCCAGACGTAGACATATTATACTAATTACACACTTCTATTCATTCCTCTTGAACGTATTTAAGCAAAGCAATAATCATTCTTAAGGTTCCACATCAATTCACAAAACAAGATTCTATCACAATACAATTATCAACATAATCATAGATTCGAAATAGTTTAAGATTATGCAATCCTAATGTGGATTACGTAATTCTCTTAAACTATCGCTCTGATACCAACTTGAAACGCCCATAAAATTTTTTTTTTTTTTTTTTTTTTTTTTTTTTTTTCTCAGCGGAATAATGATACTTAAAATTCGATTACATTTGGTCCCATATAAATTCAATCAAAATTTGTTAAAAAGAGGTTCCTAAAGTCATAACATAAAAAAAGAGGTCTCTAAAGTGTTAAAATGTGAAATAAAGAGGTCTCTAAAGATCACTTAAACACTTATGCATTTTTGAATTTTACACAAACTTTACACAGCAACGCGATCCAGAAACAAGTCTTAGGATCGCGTTCATGTGTTCAAAATATTCTGTGATGAAAATACACTGACGAACGCGATCCTGACACCATAGCTGGATCGCGTTTGCTAGTTAAAAATCCGATTGTGGTGATTTTTCAAAGAGGAACGCGATCCTGGGAATACCTAGCCGGATCGCGTTCACTAGTTAAATTCCAGATCAGACCATAATTCAAATTTTGTCGAAATTCAAACGTGCATAATTCATAAACCGTAAGGAATTAGATTCTAAAACTTTGCAGATACATTCAAATGGTCAAAATGAAGGTTTCCCTTTTTGTATTTTTTTTTCAATTTTCACAAAAACGCAACATTTGAGCGTATGATTTATTTTCGCCCATTTTTGACACTTTTGGTTGACAACTCAAAATACAACTCACACATTATCAGCTATTGCACTTTTCACCACTTTTCCAAAATACCCAAACAAACTTAAAGCAACTAACCAGGATTCTATAACCTTGGTAAAGTTCATTATACACACATGGGTCACTATTGACCCATTTTGACACTTATGACCCATTTACCATTAAGTAGTATACGAAGACTTCTATTTCACTTTCAATACATAATTTACACCAGTTGTTGACTTTTAATGTCAACTAAATCCAAAACCACATATTACATATTTCTAATGTATTTCAAAACATCTTGGGCGTATTTCACAAGTTTCATCAAAACGATAATCCAAAAGAGAAGGCTTGCACTTACAACTTGCAAACCAATCCACGCTACTCTTTCTTGATTTCCTTATCCTTCCCTTTCGAAGTATTACCTACAATACATTTGAATGATACGAAGTAAGCATAAAATGCCTAGTGAATACATAGGTAACCAATTAAGCAATACAATCACACATATAATTCTTAGTCTATCAAATAATGAACTTAAGTAGAAATAGATACCAATTGGATCCGCGGCCCATAAGATACGATTGTGCAAAGCACATATTTCGTAATATATATTTCGTAACAATTGCATACAATAATACCAATAACAACAATAAACAAGTATAACGATAATATCATGATTATGTAAAACCTCTTGCTTTTAAGCAATCCGGATATACATAACCTTCACTTAATTGATTCGCTATATACTCACCTTATTGTGTGATTGAAGATTCTAGCCACAACGATACAATCTATTCCGAGCTTTTAACCACCTATTTCAATTAACATATAATGATACACAATTATTAGAATCCAAGACTCATGATAACTAACTAATACTCATATTTTATACTCCCTCACTTTGATTAGCCTAAATCATTCATTATTCCACTAATCAATTTAACTTTTAATTTCATAATCATTCCAAATCCTTGAATACCTAGAGTTCTTGTTGAATTCTTGTTAACATAATCTATATATACTTATATCAACATAACTAACTACTCTTTATGTTAATGAACTCAATTCAAAAGAATTTTAGCCAAAACCCCATAACTTCATCATAAACCCTAATCATGATTTCATTATTTTCATAGATTAGGATGATTACTAATGGTGATAATCATGCTAGAAATCACTAATTCAATCAATCCCAAGCCCTAATTTCCTCCAATTTGATGAAATTCACCAAAACCCATAACCACTTAAACCCTAGATTATGATTCACAAAGAAATACTTACAAGAGAGGTTGAAGATGACCAAGGAGATGATAAATTGAAGATTACAACTCGAATTGGAACTCAAATTGAAGGATTGGTGATGATGATGAAGTACTCACGGTTTTGGTTCCTCGTAGTATAAAGTCTGGAAAGTTTTAGAATACTTCAGGAACTAATACGTATACATATATATTAAAACTGATTCTTTTAATTAATAACAGTCTGGAACTGAGGAATTCAATTGCGTTTTATATTATATCTTTTTATTTCAATAATAATATTTCATAAGATGTATATTTCTAGATACACTAAAATAATACCTCGAATATTGGGGTGTTACATCTTGAATATCCAAGATCCTGAACATAAACTGACAAATAAACATTAGTAACATCTGATCCCGAGATACTTAATATATCCGGGATCCTGACCATTCAAGATCCTAAACATATGCAAGATCCTGAGTATATATGATATTTCTATAGTACTCAGGATCCTGAATATACCTACATACTCATCTATAATCGGATCCTTTATCCAAGTGTGATCCTGGATATATCCAAGATCTTGATTACCTGTATCATATAAACATAGAATCTCGGGATCCTTAGTCTTATCTTTATCCTGAACATATGCATGATCCTAGATATAATTTTCAATAGTAACTAGAGACTTCAGGATCCTGTATCCTAACTATAAAATTTAGCCCCAAACAACTATTTAGGTAAACAAAATTCAATATTAAGATCAAGGGTTCTAATCTAATATACTCAATCATGGAATGGTCAAGATTAATTTATTAGCGACTAATTATAGCGTGTTTACATTATTATGATTTTCTTATAATATATATATATATATATAAAAGATATAAGATAGATTGCTTGGATATCAAATGTATGATTAACAATTTATGGTATGAAAAGGAAATATTGGGTGTTGGTCTAGATTAGGTTCATAAAACATAATGTATATCGATCGATAACTATTTCATTTTCAGTTGCACATTTTGACATAGAAGTCATATTCTATGTGGTCATCTTTGATGGTCCCGTTTTCTAGAAAATATGATGAAATTAATCAATAACAAGTTATAATTCTACGTGGTCAATATATGTACTCTAAAACGGTAAGATGCATTAGATAAGTTTGATCATAAATTTTTCTATAACTATAAACTACGTAAATGAAATCAAAGGCACTCTTATAAGTTACAAATATAGTTGCTTACTTGATGAGTTTGAGAGTTTGTTTGACCCATACTAAGCTTTAAGCATTTACAGAAGGTCTTTTTGGTGAATGAGTAAATTTCATAATCATGTTCGATTTATTTCTCATCGTGTTCATAGTGGAAATAAATAAATCTAAACAACTTTATTTAGGTTGTCTTACGTTATCTTCTCAACACCTATCATCTCATGAGCGAAACCTCATTTTCATAAAAACCATTGCAAAAAAATAGTAGTTTCCTATAGAAAGATAAATGCAGTACTATACGTTATAGAAATTTAAAATATGGATTACCAATATAGAATTATAACATGATTTTTCGTTTAAACTTGTACTATCATACAAAACTATTATTAAAACTCGAAAACATGTTAGAGTACAGGATGTTAAACATACCAAAACTTGAGATAAAATACTTTATATTTTGAAAAAAATAATAATGACCAAAATTGCGTCTCATTCACATACATCACGCGTTTTTTGTCGAATTAATTCAATAACATCCATAATTTAGTCATAAACTCATAACTATCCTAAACAAAAATTGTGAGCGTATTTATATATCTAAAGTATAACTTCATGAAAAAATTTCCATCTGTAACAAGTACTACATGCAAATTGATCTTTGAATCGATTTATAAATAAATAAATAAAATAT
Source organism: Helichrysum umbraculigerum (assembly GCA_949592205.1). Lineage (NCBI taxonomy): Eukaryota > Viridiplantae > Streptophyta > Magnoliopsida > Asterales > Asteraceae > Helichrysum > Helichrysum umbraculigerum. Next base: position 162,291,976 of record CATIUR010000004.1, on the reverse strand, counting down.
TAGTTTATAATCTTTTTTATCTTATATATTAAGTCTTGGTCATGTTCATGTTCATTTTTTTATTTTTTTATTTTTATTTTGCATTGTTGTTATATTTTATAAAAAGTTTAGTTGAACATATTTGTATCATGTGGATAATAAAAAATAACGTGACATACATACATTGTTCCTATAAACAATATATAATCATAATTTTAAATTGTTCGATCTCAAACATTTGTTATTTATCAGAAAAAAATTATTAGATAGTCATGTAACTAATTACGTTATTATATGTACGACTATAAATACATAAGTATTTATTGACATAATAAAATTCAATTATTAACATATTATAAAATCTTGTATTCAATTCTTGAGGTAGCTCGTGAATTTCGTGGGTTATGATCGAGTGTATCATGAATGGTGGTAGGTAAATGTGAGACACGGCTTAGACCAAAAAATTGGCATTGAAATGTTTGGTGTACGTTATTAATTGTAAAGCTGCAGATACATGACCCACCAAACCCATTAGAATTATGGGGTGGATACAACTTTACGGATAACTACTTTCGATTATTTAGCTATTCAACTATAATTATAATATAAATACTCTTGCGATATGTCCATATCACAAATAAATATATGTCAGGATTATACGTGAGCCTATGGGGTCACACGCGTTAACACGTAGATACCGTTCATATAACCAAGTTAAGTTAATTATAATAACTAGTTGAGTTATTATTTAATTAATAATAATTATTATAAAATTATATATATATATATATATATATATATATATATATATATATATATATATATATATATAGTCCCAGGTTCAAATGAAAAGGATAATTTTCGTGAGAACGTGAGAAACACTTTAAAATCACTTTTTAACTATCTAAAACACGTTATTTTACAAAATTTTCTTCGTAGCTTCTTTTTCAAATAACTTTTAGAATCTATTTTTCAAATAAAAAAAATTTCAACGTTTTTTTTATTTTTTTAATTATTTTTTATTAAATTTTTTATTCACAATAATCACATTTTATAACTTGATAATCACATGAATAATATGTGATTATTATGTCATATATTGTGATTATCTCGAACACATGATAATCACATTATATTAGAGAATAATCACATGTGATTATCATATTATATTTTGTGATTATCTTAAATAATCAAAACAGTAACGACTGTAAAAAAAGTTCAAAAAAAAAAGTTAATATTTTTTATGTATATTTATATCATAGCTTCCAAAAGTTATTTTAATAGTAATCATTGAAAAAGTTTTGAAGAATAATGTGTTTCGGATAGTTAAAAAGTGATTTTGAATGATTTCCTACGTTCTCACGAAAATTAGTCTTCTTATATATATGTATATATATATAACCCTTTGAAGATGCATGATCGTCCAAATCACTTTTGGCCCATCGACGACTTCTTTCTCTGTTTCGGACGGACGGAAAAAAAAACCCCAAGCGTGTGGTTTTGTTTTTTACGTAAAACACGGAGAGAAGGTGGTTATTTAATTGGTTATTTGAACTAACATTCGGATGGTAATAAACAACGTGTTGTGAAATCGTAGAGGGTTTTCCCTTTAAACCCTAACTATATATTTATAGTTTATTGGAATTTTGCTAAAAAGTACACAACTCTTTCTTTAACTAATTATATATACGTATTTATTAGCTTCCGCGATTGTGTGACAATTTGTATATATCTGTATTGTATACTCTAACAAATACAAATTGTCTTTGGCTTGTGGTCATTTTCTAGATGTCGGACGCTAACTTTACCGGTAACTTCTTTAGACGATCAACAATAATTATAATATAAATATTAATTGTCTTTGGCTTGTGGCCATTTTCTAGATGTTGAGCTTTTTAAAACAAGAACATTAATTTATTTATTTTTAAACAACCTTAGAAACCATGATAACCGATGACACAATTGCCGTGTAAGGATATAACATTTTAACATCCTTATCAATAGGGGTGTTCAAATGGATATATTGATTCAAAACCGATCCGTATACATGAATCCAAATGGATTATGGTTTCGAAAATATGAATCCGATCCGTTCAAACAAATTCAAAAACCGAACCAATTCATCCGAATTACTATTTGGATAGATTGGTTTGGTTTTTGGATATCCAAACACATACATAAATATATACAATATCTACTAAAAATATGTTAGTTATTATAATAAACGTATAGATAATGGACGGTTCTCATTTGAACCCCCAGTACATATACATGTGTGTATAATATAATAGTAAATGCAAACGAAACTATAAATTACCAACAATTTTGTAAACTATAAACTACCTATTATATTTGGATATTTATAGAATATTAATAAGTTAGTAAACTATTTTTTATGTGCATGTATACATATAATGTTTGAAAAATAAATTTTTATTTGTTATTTGGTTTTTTTGGATAATCCGGTCTGTAATTTTTAACCAAAACCAATCCGTGATCCAAAATAATAAGTCTGGTTTTGATCCGAGTCGATCCAAAAATCCAATTATCCAAACCATATGATCCGATCTGAATTATCCAATTTGATAATCAGGCTTTATCCGAATTGTGAACAGAGCTACTTAATTATCAATGAATATCGATCACTCTAAAGTAAATCAATAATATCCAACCCAAATTTAAATTTGACAATTCATTTTTTTGTCTTTTTGTGTAGAGCCATCATTAAATTGTATTGGTAGTTTGGTACGCAATAGGGCAATACCCATGTGTGGTTATTAATTCTATAAAAACGTACAAAAGCATAGCAACCTAATGCTAAAACTTGGTGTGTGTATTTTACGTTTAAGTCTTGAAAAAAGAAACCAAGGGTTCGTTCAATGGGTTCACAACAAGAAAAGAAACCTCATGCATTATGCATACCCGTTCCACTACAAGGTCACATTACCCCAATGCTAAAACTTGCCAAAATCCTTCACGCAAGAGGCTTTGATATCACATTCGTCAACACCGAATTCAACCACCAACGACTCCTTAGGTCTCAAGGGACCGACGCCCTACAAGACCACCCATCCTTCCGTTTCGAAACCATCCCCGATGGCCTTCCACCACCCGAAAACAAAGATGCCACCCAAGAGCTCCCATCTCTAGCCAAGTCTGTTGATGAAACTTGTTTAGATCCCTTTAAAGATCTCTTAACCAAAGCTAAGGAGTCTTATACGCCGGTGACATGCATAGTGGCTGATATGGTTATGGGCTTCACCCTAACTGCGGCTGAAGAATTCGATATCCCGGAGATACTACTGTGGACTAGTAGTGCTAGTTCCTTAATATGTTACAATCAATATCAAAGTCTTTTGGATAAGGGTTTGATGCCCCTCAAAGGTAAATCATATATATTACTCCCCCGTTTTTCTTCATATAAATTTATCTTCATTGCGATTATATGTGTGGAGTTTTTCTTGGTTTGTTTTTTTCCACCGTTATGTAGTCATATATGTGAACTATGTTTTTACATTATTTGTAAATGCAAAAATTGTCAAAAGCAATTCTAAGAAAAAAGGAACAAGAAGAAGAAGAAAAAAACAACTCAATTGAGCTAGTCGTAAAAAAATACCAAAAGTTCTTTAACCTAAGGTATGTGGGGAATCCTTCAACTCCGAGGTTGTGAATTCACGTCTCGTTTAACACAATTATATATGCACGATTTGTATACTTACTATGTGAGTTAAATCATAGAGTTACGGTCTATAACTAAAAAAAAGTAAAAATAATAAAATAATAATAATAATAATAATACATAAATTCGTTCAGAAATGAATGTGTACACTGTCCCTATTTTTTGATGCAGTACACAGTGCGACTAACAGTACTGCGTCATCGTAAATTTATTTTTCTTTTGTAGTTTGTGATAAAAACAGATAAGGTTTTTGTGGTGCAAAAGTAAACCAAAATCCTTCTAAATGATAATCTTGTTGTATACTCTGCTACTCGCGAGTTATTATTGGAAAGTAAATATTAATTTTGTCTTTTTTCAATAGAAGTATATAAAACGATATATATGTATTTGACTATATATTTGCCATTTTTGGGATAATATGTGTGGATGGTATTTTAGGTGTAACCACCGGTATTTAATTTAAATACACATGACATGATGATTAATTTTGGGAGAATATCATATATCCCCTTCCTAAACTTCAAAATTACATATATCCCCAACTAAACAATATAATATCGAATATACCCAATCTAAATCACAAAACTCTCATCCATACCATTTCACTTTTAATTAGAAATCTAATAATGCCTATTATACCCTTCTTGTTGACTAAAATCTTATTATCGTTATCACTAGTGTAGCATCGTGATAAACAAAATAACAATAAACTACAATTTCATTTTACTGGGATGGAAATCAGAAAGCAAGCATATCATATTACAATTTTTTGACGTTGATAACATTTAATAACAATTTAGTATAAAGGTAGGAACTCAAGAGAAGAAGATAATTTTATGTTTTCAGGTATAAAAACCAAATGTGATTTTATTTCATTACAGGGATATTTGTTTTGTTAGGAATGATTTTATTTTATGTTTTCAGCTCGTTTTTATTTAATCAGCTGACTTGAATACATAGTCATAAGATAAAATACTTGTATACGTTTGGTTCTTTTGGATTTATATGTTGAATATAGTGCAGGTAATGATGTACGTTAGTATTTGGTTCAATCACGGGCCAAGATGTTGATATTGGTTCAGACGTTTTGTTTGGTTTGTTTATTAGTCATGTGTATTTAGTCATCAAGGGGAAGGGTATAATGGGTATCAGATTTTTATTTAAAGTGAAATGAGTATGGATGAGAGTTTTGTGATTTAGATTGGGTATATTTGATTTTGTGTTGTTTAGTTCGGGATATATGAAATTATGAAGTTTAGGAAGGGGATATATGATATTCTCCCATTAATTTTATATGTTTGCATATATGTTTTTTTTTTTTTAATCGAAAACAGTTTAAAGTGTAGTCGCACACTTGCACTCACTATATACGTGCACGAGTGCAACTAGCAGCAAAGCGTATGATCCGCTTAGGTTCTATGTTTAAATGTTTGTTACCGCTGAATATATTATTTCTTTATCGGTCATTAAATAATGTCTCTATCATTTTCTTTGTTTACAGATACGAGTTATTTAGCAAATGGTTATTTAGACACGGTCATAGATATACCTACCATGTCCGGTATACGTTTGAAAGACATTCCTGCTTTCATAAGAATGATCTTCCCTGGAGACGAGTACATGGTCCAATTTTTGTGCTCACAAATAGAGAGAGCAAAATCAGCATCCGCTATCATTTTCAACACTTTCGAGAAATTAGATGGTGAAGTTTTGGATTCACTATCTTCAATGTACCCTCCATGTTATGAAATTGGCCCTTTACATCTACTTGAAGAAAATATTGGTGACGGATCTCTTGCATCATTCAGATCAAACTTGTGGAAAGAAGAACATGAATGTTTTAAATGGCTGGACTCACAAGCACCATTATCCGTTACTTATGTTAATTTTGGTAGCATTATGGTTATGACACCTCAACAACTAGTTGAATTGTGTTGGGGACTTGCTAAAAGTGATTGTCCATTTCTATGGATAATACGACCAGACCTCGTGATAGGTGAGTCTGCTGCTCTGCCACAAGAGTTTGTGACCGAGACAAGTGATAGAGGGATGCTGGTTGGATGGTGCCCACAAGAAGAAGTTCTAAACCATCCATCAATTGGAGGGTTTTTAACGCATAGTGGATGGAACTCAACGATTGAAAGCATTTCTAGTGGTGTACCGATGTTATGTTGGCCTTTCTTTGCGGACCAACAAACGAATTGTTGGTGGAGCTGTAACAAGTGGCGTGTTGCTATGGAGATCAATAGCGATGTAACGAGTGACGAAGTTGCGAAACTAGTGGTTGAGTTGATGAATGGGGAAAAAGGGAATGAAATGAGGAAGAATGCAATTGAGTTGAAGAATAAGGCTAAGGAGGCTTGTGCCTTTCCTTTAGGCTCATCAATGGAGAATTTGGAGAAATTAATCAAGTTGATGCAAACAATTTCAAAATGATCGATAAAATCTATTGTATCCATGTCCACTTATCGTACTCTACTTTAATTTAAAAAATGTATTTTATTTGATATGTGTTTCTTCTTATACTTATATAAGATATAAGATGTGAAACAACTTCGTTTAATGAAGCACGTTCTTCTTGAAATTCTTGGTTGAATTGATCTCCTTTTGAAATTGAATAAATGAAAACATTATATTGACAAGTTTTATTTCTCTATTCTTATTTTACGAACATGTTTATTTTTAGGGTGACGATATATCAATCATATCTTTTGATAAACACATTAAGATTTTGCATTAAAACTTTATACTTTACAAATAATTTTTTGTGGATCTATCAAAATATGTGGTAGAAATATACTACCCATTGTGAAATTAACGTGTGGTAATCAGTTTTTAGAATGAACAAACATACTTTATTATTGATAAAAAAAAAAAAAAAAAAGTTCATCCAATTGGTTTAATTTACTCGTAGAAAGAATCTTACAAGAAAAATAAATACTAAAAAAAAATATGGATAATTGGGCTTACCCACCGAAGCCGCTCCATTGAAGAAAAGTAAATACTATAATTAACATTTAGCATGATGCTTGTTATTTTCTTTTACCGCATATCTTTTTTACCCCTTCATTTTCAAATTCAAAAGATATGAAGTCATATTAACACACAATCTTGGATGTGAAAATTGTAATTTGCATTCATCTACTTAGAAAATGGCATACCGTTTAACAGTAGACATGCACAAGAAAACCGGTTTCCCCGACCCGACCCGATTCCAACCCGAAACCGACCCGGTCAAAACCGGTTTTGACCAAAACCGGTTCGGGTTCTCCCCAAACCGCCGGTTCCAAACCGGTTTCACATTCCGACCGTTGAACCCGGTTCCAAACCGGTTTGGCCGACCCGGTTTGGAAAAACCGGTTTGAAAACCGGTTTTGAATTTTTGAAAAAATTATATCCGTTATAGCCTTGATCTAGCCGTTTTTTTTGTATTTTTTTTACCATTTTGCCATTGTTTTTCAACTATATAAAGAACCATTGAGTTACTTTCAATCACACACAATTACACACTCATATTTACATACAAAACTCAAAAACACAAACTATATTATCATGGCAACTCAATCTTCTTCGGCTTCCCATGGTGTTGGTTCTTCAAATGCACCAACGATTGTGAAACAATTGCCCAACAAAAGAAATCCGGAGATTTGGAGTGCTTACGACAAAGTGTTGTTGTCGGATGGTTCGATTAAAGCGCATTGTAAACGTTGTAAGTTGTTCTTCAAACCCGACTCCAACACCACCTTGAAAAATCATACCGAGAAGCATTGTGCGGGACTCAAAGGTAATCCGGAAGCAAGTGGGCAATCATCGATGGCACGAGATGGTTCTATATTTACATACGATGTGGAACGGTGTCGACAAGCTTTTGCGGGTTATGTAATTCAAGAAGCTTTGCCTTTCAACCACTTCGACAACCCTCGGCTTACTAGGGTGATTCAAACCACTCTTCAACCGCGATATAACAATGTAAGTCGTACTACTCTTAAACGCGATGCCCTTAAATTGTGGAAAGATGCTAAAAAACAACTAAAAATCGGTTTTGAAAATTTAAATACATGTGTATCATTAACAACCGATGTTTGGTCGGCTCCTCATGGTTTGCCCGGTTCGTACCTTTGTGTAACCGCACATTGGGTTGATCCCGCAACTTGGCAAATGATGAAACGTACCATTGCTTTTGAAGACTTTGAGTATCCTCACACGGGTCAAAACTTATTTTACATGTTACGAAGTGTGATTAAAATGTTTAAATTGGAAGAAAAGGTTTTTTCAATATCTTTTGACAACGCTAGTAATAATACACTTGCCGTTTCAAAATTAATACTAAAATACGCACCACCATTGAAGGGCATTTTTTATCATAGTCGATGTGTTGCACACATCATTAACTTGGTTGTGCAAGCCGGACTAGCGGTTGAAGATGTAGACGAAGTAAAAACGAGATTTAAATCTATGTTGCAAGACGTTTTTCAAAAGGGTAAAGCTAGATACAAATCTTATATGAAATTGTGCAAGGATACGAATTCTATTTTTTTAACCCCTAATTGGGACATGCCCGTTAGATGGAATTCGACCTACCATATGTTTGTATGTGGTTTACGCCAACGCGATACTTTACAAGTTTTCCATGATCATCTTGTTACAAAAGGCCATGCAACACCATTTCCAATCATATATTGGGAGTATATTAAAAAGATTGTCGAATTGCTCAAACTTTTCAAAACCGCGACTACTTTATTATCGGGTGTTTATTATCCAACTAGCCATTTGGTGCTTAATCAAATTTGGTTAATGACTACAAAATTAAACGACTACGTGTATGAAGGTCCTATATTTGAAGAAATGGTGGCTCCCATGAAAGAAAAACTAAAAAAATATTTTCAAGAAATGCCACCGGTAATTACTTGTTCCGCCGCAATGAACCCTTGTTTAAACGTTACCGGGGTAGAAATGCTTATCGATAACATTTGTCACAATTTGGATTTGAATGAGGCCGACCCATTGTTTTCACATAATGCAAAAACGGATTTTAACAAATGTTTGGGAGATTTATTTGGCGTATCTTTTCAAAAATATAGTTCAACCACACATGTGTCCGGTAGTACGGCTAACCCAATGTTTTCTTCATCTTCTTCTAGCAATCCAATGCTAAACTTTTATAATAGTTTAAGACAAGAAAACAATAAACGGGCAAGGGGTGATGGTAACCAAAATACCACTAACGAATATGGGAGATATACGACCACGGATTTTTTGGCCACTATTCTACCCAATGAGTTCGAACAATTTGATATTTTGGCTTGGTGGAAAGAGAGGGAATCTCAATTTCCCATTCTAGCCATCATGGCCCGAGATTTACTAACCGTCCAAGCTTCTACGGTAGCTTCGGAATCCGCTTTTTCTCTTAGTGGCAGGGTATTATCTATACGAAGAACAAGACTCACACCGGCCTCCTTAGAGATGTGCATTTGCTTGAAGGATCACTTGGACGCCGCGGAACGCATACAAAATGTATCAAGTCTTGAAGGTGAAATGGAATACGAAGAAGACATACACAATATCGAGGTGGAAGAAGGTGTAACAATATCACTTTCCGACGAAGAAATTGCTCTTGATCAAGCTTCGCGCGAGGCTACCTCCGAAGAAGATTTCGACTTTTGAAGATTAATACAAGTTGAAGATTACTACACGATTACATTTTCGGGTGATGGCCATGCCGAAGCTCGAAATGTATTCGTTGGTATATTTTATATTGTTAGTTGTAATTGTATTATGAAGACTTAGAAGACTTTTGTTTAAGTTATTGTTCAATTACGTTTGTATTACTAATGTTCTACCAATTCAATAAAAAAAATTTTGCTCCAAACATTGTTTATCCTTAAAAAGCCTAACGCTAAAACGTGTTTGATAAATGCAAGGAAGTTTTTACTAAACACACGGAAATGTACAACTCTTTATGCATACAGTATCACTTTTTATGCACATGTTTCCTTGCATTTAGTAAAACATTCCTTGAAAGTATCAACTCACTTTGAATTATATAGAATTTTCGGATTCAATAATATTTTTAAGGAGATTTAGAAGCCTTTTGGTTATGTTATTGATCAATTATGTTTCTATTACTAATGTTCTACAAAGTTAATGAAAAAAAATTGGCCCAAACGTTGCTTTTCATTAAAACGCTTAACGCCCTAACGTTTATGAATTATATAGAATTTTCGGATTCAATAATATTTTTAAGGAGATTTAGAAGCCTTTTGGTTATGTTATTGATCAATTATGTTTCCATTACTAATGTTCTACAAAGTTAATGAAAAAAATTTGGCTCAAACGTTGCTTTTCATTAAAACGCTTAACGCCCTAACGTTTATGAATTATATAGAATTTTCGGATTCAATAATATTTTTAAGGAGATTTAGAAGCCTTTTGGTTATGTTATTGATCAATTATGTTTCCATTACTAATGTTCTACAAAGTTAAGGAAAAAAATTTGGCCCAAACGTTGCTTTTCATTAAAACGCTTAACGCCCTAACGTTTATGAATTATATAGAATTTTCGGATTCAATAATATTTTTAAGGAGATTTAGAAGCCTTTTGGTTATGTTATTGATCAATTATGTTTCCATTACTAATGTTCTACAAAGTTAATGAAAAAAATTTAGCCCAAACGTTGCTTTTCCTTAAAACGCTTAACGCCCTAACGTTTATGAATTATATAGAATTTTCGGATTCAATAATATTTTTAAGGAGATTTAGAAGCCTTTTGGTTATGTTATTGATCAATTATGTTTCCATTACTAATGTTCTACAAAGTTAATGAAAAAAATTTGGCCCAAACGTTGCTTTTCCTTAAAACGCTTAACGCCCTAACGTTTATGAATTATATAGAATTTTCGGATTCAATAATATTTTTAAGGAGATTTAGAAGCCTTTTGGTTATGTTATTGATCAATTATGTTTCCATTACTAATGTTCTACAAAGTTAATGAAAAAAATTTGGCCCAAACGTTGTTTTTCCTTAAAACGAAGACGTGCGAACGAAAATACGATTTTTATAAAAAAAACCGGTTTGAAACCGGTTTTGAACCCGAACCGGTTTGGACCCTACCCAAACCGGTTTGGGTCGGGTTGGGGTTTTGGGGTGCCCAAATCGGGTTGAACCCGAACCGGTTTTGGGCCAAACCGGTTTTGACCAAGTTTGACCAAAACCGGTTTCGGGTCGGGTCGGGTTTTCCAAAAACCGGGTTTTGCGCATCTCTATTTAACAGAAACAACCCTGGACCTGTCCAGGACCATGGTTTAATTAAATGGCCCAACGAGAAACATTGATACGTGAAGGCCCACTATATAAGTCCTGGGCCATGACCCAACTTTGGACATTTAAACTGGAAGCCTTGAATGCCCACTTGCCCAGTATTGAAGCATTGGGCCATGGTTTAATTTTGACTGCAATTCAATCGATTTTGACCAACTGTAAGAAATCTTTCAACTCCTAAGCTGAATTAATAATGATGTCTCAGAAACTGAAGGCTCAAGTGTTACTGTTGTAATTTGCTATATTTTATTCAAGATCCCAATTCATAAGTCAAAATGAAATGTCATGTAGTTGTTTCTGTAAGTCAACATTTTACATGATCTTTTATTTTCATTGGCAGATCACAGATGCAGCCCCGTTGAAACTGATTTGATTAGGAGTATGAGAGGACCCGGTGGTGCATCACCTACACCAATTGAGCCTAGACATCGTCTCTCAGTACCCAAGTAGATCTCTTTCTTTCAGTTTTGACTATACATTTAGGTTGGAAATATGTGCACACTAGGTGTTTGTGAAAATGCTTGTGGGAAGATTGTATGTTCCCTTACATGGGTATTTGATTGTTTGTGGTTTTATTTGATTCTATATAACAGAATTTACTTGGTAGCATCATTATGTTAAATGGAATTTGGGTTTAAATTTTATCAGTTAAGATTTTGTGGGTGGTTTCTGTATCTGTATTCTACTCAATTGGATGTGAAAATGTTGCTTATTATTATGAGTTACATATGATTGTGCAAGTAGGAAGTTAAATTTTGACTTTTGATGGATTTAATTTTTCTAACTTCAGAGTTCATATGAAGTTATAGATATTTAGCAGATGAGTTTTAATAAGTAATTTGACCGATTGACTCGTTGATGGTTCACCGACTTTTAGAACAATTTAGAAAATAGTTAAAAGGAGATGGAAGATATGTCCATTTATACAAAAAGAAGTCAGAACTCATATTTAGTTCTCTCTTTAATACTTCTTGCATAATGAAAGACAGTAAGCTGTTAAATGGTCTATATATCTTAAACTATTGTTGATTTGTCAAGCTTATCCACATTCAGCATAACATGGTTGACACTCCTTGTAATCAATTGCTATTATGCAACTTATGAGTTGTTAGGTATGGTATTAGTTGGCACTCAAGCAGCATGTTTTTGCTTTGGTAGTTTATAAGTGGATAGTGATAATGACTACTTAAAAGTGACATTAATGCTCTTAAAAATAAACTACCTGTGTACCCGTACTTTTAGGTTTATAGTTCCCATGTACTAAATATTGAAATACTAAGAATCTTCACACTTTTAGCCACATCATTTAAGTTTTAGAAGAATTGAGAAATATGTGATGTGAAGCATTAAGATACTCTTACTTTCATGGTTGTTGAACTTTTCCATCAAAACCTACTTTTTGGCACATTTGGTATATTAAAGTCAGAATGTGAAAGATCTGTAAAGACGACTTATAACTAAATTTCCCTTGAATATATCTATGTAATTCATAATAAAAGAAATGAGATGTGGAAATTTTGGAATCTTCTGTTTGTATCAATAGGGTACTCTACACGTGTTCTTTAATCTAGAATCCTTTATATCTTTCAGTGAAGATACAAGCAAAAGAAGGTCGTTTGGAGGTAGAGCCTCTAAAGATGGCGAGAAGCCTTATTTTAGTTTTAACCAGGACAGAAATGGAAGCTGCAAATTTCCAACATTAAAGCTTGTTTTGGTAATTATAATATTGGGAGCATTTTTTACGATCCTACACTCCCCAGCTGTATATAACACAGAACGTCCTTCCCATTCAGCATCTCAGTATGTTATACTTCCTACTCCCGCTGCTTTACCTCTAGGACCCTGGTTTTCATCATTTAATTTTCACTCCCATAACTTAAGAAATATCCATATGGGTTTGTCACTCCATCAACAACATTTTTTTTTTTTTTTTGCATCTTAAAAGTTTTGTTAGTTCTATACATAAGTATTTTTCAGTTAATACCATCTCTGCTCACTAGAGGTGTCTTCACCTAATTGGCTAATTTTTTTTATGAGCTTAGTGTTTCCCCTCACAAGAAAGCTCTTCGTTAACATAACTAAATAGACCTTTGAGTTACAGTGGTTTGTTTAACGTGTACACAGGGAAAGTTTGGTAGAAAGATGGAAAAATGAGAAATCTCTCACAAATGATGATCGCTATCTATCCCATTTAGAAGTTAATTGGAACCACATATCTGGAATTATTCGGAAACTTCCAGACACAAATGAATACAAGGGGGTAGGTCTATTGAACTTCAATGAAACCGAAATCGACCAATGGAAGGAGATGATACCAGATGCGGAACATATTTCCCTACGCCTTGATTCTGTTGCAAGAAACATAACTTGGGAAGATTTATATCCTGAATGGATTGATGAAGAAGAAGATTATCATGTACCTATATGTCCTAAGTTGCCCACTATTCAAGCTCCCCGGACACCCAGAATTGATTTCATAGCTGTTAAGCTTCCATGTTTAAAGACGCGAGATTGGTCAAGAGATGTGGCCCGTTTACACTTGCAAGTTGCAGCTGCAGGACTTGCTGCCAAATCTAAAGGGTATCATCCAGTGCGAGTGCTGTTACTGACCGACTGTTTTCCCATTCCGAATCTTTTTACGTGCAAAGAGCTTGTTGTAAATCGAGGTAATACTTGGCTATATGAACCTGACCTTAACAAGCTTAGGGAGAAAGTGCATCTTCCAGTTGGGTCGTGTGAACTTTCGGTTCCTCTCAAGGCTAAAGGTTAGTTCTTGATACACATCTTTCTTCTAGATCATCAGGCCATGCTGAAGTTCTTATGTTTTACTAGTACAGTAGTACTAGCTGGTAATTAGCTATCGTAGTCGGTCCTGACACAACTTGGGGAGGTTGGGCCAGGTGAAAACAAGTAAAGTTTGGTATGTGACGAGTTGGGTTAGGTTGACCTGAAACATTTATCGTCCAACAGTTATCTTGATTGTAAATACTCTGTCTTATAGGATTCCAAAAATTATAAATTCTTGATGGTAATATAATCCTGAATTAAATGTTTTTTTGAAATAAACTTTGAACAATTTTAAACCTGCGTGATCCATTTCTTATTAAAGAGTTGTTTTGATTCTAACCATTACTGATAAACGTAACCTGAAATGACACATTCCTAAATAAATGGGTCACAACTGCTACCTATAAGATTTCGTAAGATTAGAATACCAAACCTATAAAATACTATGTGAAAGAATGAACTTATTGTATCAAGTAGAACTGGGAAAATACCCAACAGATGAACAGAACCATATACGGGCAATTTCTAGCTTCCTTCTCATGATATTCCCTCGTCGTGAATTTAGAGATAGCAATTATGAGTTATGACTCATTAACCTAAAATGGGTATCTGGGTTAAATTCTAACCCCAATGGTACAAGTGGGTAAACCAAGAACTTAGCTAAAAGTGAATAGGCTCAAACAAGTTGAAAGTCACTCAAGGTGGAGTCGACTGCTTAAAACCTTTCAGGTTGCTTACTTCATAAATTTTAGATTGATATTTCTTATTATCATCATTGTTTGTGAATGCTAATAATATTTTACATTAGTTATATATTTACTTGCGATTCAAATTTTAGTTATAAGTTATTTATCAAGAAGAGAGGTGTGGTACAAGAGGTGTTGGTGGGTCCACCCGACCTATATTAAAAAGTGACACCTTTGATCCATTACCCACTCACCCATTTTGCCAACTCTAGCTAGTATATATAACTTCGAAACGGCAGACCTCCATGGTTCTTTCTTTTGCAACTATGTGTGCTCATTAGCTAAGCTTTATCATTGAGTATTTGAGGAACTAATTTGATATTGCGACAGATTATCGATATTCAGGAAACCCAAAACGAGAAGCTTATGCAACCATTCTCCACTCAGCTCAAATTTATGTATGTGGGGCCATTACAGCAGCCCAGAGCATTCGTATGTCTGGCTCAACGCGTGACTTGGTAATACTAGTCGATAAGACGATAAGCGATTACCACAGGGAAGGGCTCGAGGCTGCAGGCTGGAAAGTCCATACAATAGAAAGGATCAGAAACCCCAAAGCCGAAAAGGATGCTTACAATGAATTCAACTATAGCAAGTTTCGTCTATGGCAGTTAACCGATTATGACAAAATCATATTCATTGATGCTGATTTACTCATACTTAGAAACATTGATTTCCTGTTTGAAATGCCGGAAATTACTGCAATCGGAAACAATGCCACACTGTTTAATTCTGGTGTGATGGTGCTTGAACCATCCAATTGTACTTTTAAGTTGTTAATGGATCATATCAATGAAATTGAATCATATAATGGTGGAGATCAAGGTTACTTGAATGAGATTTTCACTTGGTGGCATCGGATACCTAAACATATGAATTTCTTAAAGCATTTCTGGGAAGGTGATGAGGAAGAAAAGAAGGAAATGAAGACACGTTTGTTTGCATCTGATCCTCCGGTTTTATATGTTCTACATTATCTAGGCTTAAAGCCATGGTTATGTTTTCGCGATTATGACTGCAACTGGAATGTGGCTAAGATTCAGGAGTTTGCTAGTGATGTTGCACATGCACGCTGGTGGAAAGTTCATGATGCGATGCCTGAGAATCTTCATAAGTATTGTTTGCTTAGATCCAAGCAAAAGGCAGCATTGGAATGGGACCGACGAGAAGCTGAGAAAGCTAATTATTCAGATGGACATTGGAAGATTAAGATAAAGGATCCGCGTCTGGAGACTTGTTTCGAGAAATTCTGCTTTTGGGAGAGTATGCTTTGGCATTGGGGTGAAACAAATTGGACTGATAATGCAACCACAAATGCCCTGGCTCCACCGGTGACAGTTGCACTGCAGTTATTGTAGTGATCGGAGAGTTGTCTAAAGGTTGTTGCAAGTTTTTTAACCTTGGAGAAAATGGAATCACTCCACTTTACTTTTTAGTTGGTGAGATGCATATGTAGGGGGTTGATGATATTGTTTTCAAGATGGTTGCAGTTTAATGAAGGTGAAAGTTAAATTTTCCTCTTTTAGGAATCACACTGTCTTATAATATACACATTTAATCTTTTACCAAGTGCAATTTTTTTTATAACTAGTAATTTGTGATATAACAGCTTATGCTTGGTTTTGTATTTGTATTTTTATTTATTTAAGGTCAAAATCTGATAGATGATCCACCTCATTTTGTAAAGCAAGTAAAGAGTAATAGTCTAATGAAATAGAAAAAATTGCACGGATCGTCCCTGTGGTTTGTCTCAAATTGCACTCGTCATCCCTCGTAGTTTTTTCTTGCACTCGTCATCCCTGTGATTGCTAAATCTTGCACCGGTAGTCCCTTATGCTAACGTCCGTTAGTTTTTCAGTTAAATATAAGGGTACAATGGTCATTTCTGTACTTTAGGAACTAGGAGTGTAATAATCTAAACCACAGGGACCACCCGTGTAATTTTTAATTTTTATTTTTTAAATTCATTGAAATTTAATATTTTTTTAATATGTATTTATAGTTAATTTATTTTCTTAATAAGTTTATCACTTTAGATTTAATTATTATTTTTTATTATCATATTTTATTTTTGCGGTATTTACGTTCGTTTATTTACGTTCGATAACATGTTCATGAATGTTCGTTTATTTACGTTCGTTTATTTATATTTAATTTATTTACGTTCGTTTATTTTGCGGTATTTACGTTGGTTTATTATCTTAATAAGTTTATCACTTTAATATTTTTTGCCTCGTTCGTTTATTTACGTTCGTTTATTTAGGTTCGTTTATTTATATTTAATTTATTTACGTTCGTTAATTTTGCGGTATTTACGTTCGTTTATTATCTTAATAAGTTTATCACTTTAATATTTTTTGCCTCGTTCGTTTATTTACGTTTGATAACATGTTCATGAACGTTTGATAACATCCTCATTTGATAACTAATAGTTTAATTAAAATAATACATACTTATATATCTTATTTAATCTCATCTAAATTCTACTTATAATAATATTAAACATTTATATAATTTTACATTTTATAGAAAAAATTTCACGGATCTTCCGTGTGGTTTGCGGTATTTATATAATTTTACATAATAAACGAACGTAAATAAAAGAACGTAAATAAATTAAATATAAATAAACGAACGTAAATAAACAAACGTAAATACCGCAAAATAAACGAAGGTAAATAAATTAAATATAAATAAATGAACGTAAATAAACGAACGTTCATGAACATGTTATCGAACGTAAATACTGCAAAAAATAAAATATGATAATAAAAAAATAATAATTAAATTTAAAGTGATAAACTTATTAAGAAAATAAATTAACTATAAATACATATTAAAAAATATTAAATTTCAATGAATTAAAAAAAATAAATAATAAAAATTACACGAGTGGTCCATGTGGTTTAGATTATTACACTCCTAGTCCCTAAAGTACAGAAATGACCATTCTACCCTTATATTTAACTGAAAAACTAACGGACGTTAGCATAAGGGTTACCGGTGCAAGATTTAGCAATCACAGGGATAACGAGTGCAAGAAAAAACTGCGAGGGACGACGAGTGCAATTTGAGACAAACCACAGGGACGATCCGTGCAATTTTTTCAATGAAATATAATATACTCCGTAGTTTGATTTTGAATAATATTGTTTGGTTTTGATTAGTAAAGATTTTAATCTAAATATTTTAGTTTAGTTTATGATATTTAACATTAAATAGAAATGAAGCAAACCTACTAAATCTAAACAATTGACATACAATTTGTTAAATTATTATTTAATCTGTGATTAACATCGCCATTTAATGATCAAGATAAACGTAGTTCTTTCAATTACCGTACATACACTTTATTTATTACTTTACCAATAGCATTCATTTTTTGTTAGCAACATATTATAATCTTATCTTAGTAACCATAAATAAAGTTCATTAAATATAGAACAAATTTATATACATGACAAAAAGTATGTCTAATTTTGTATCCTAACTTTTGGGATTTAATTAAGAAAAATGCTAACTATGGTCTTAAGGGTTATGGTTAAACATACCATTCTTATCTTAATTCCATAACTATAACTCACAGTTACTGTTTCCGGGCGTGTACCCGAGTGATTGAGGGTGTTGCACGCAAGTGGGCCTCTATTGAATTAATGAGGTCGGGTGTTCGATCCAAAAGATTGGCATCCCTGTATGGCCTTGGCTGCTCGGTGAGTCCGATTCACCTCTTACGTATTGGGCCTGGGGCGGCTTAGCGTGGGCCGGTTAGCGTGTCCGGAACATAAACGTTTTACCCTAAGGGCTACTATTAGCATTCTCGTGTAAATTTGTTTGTTTTAAGTAAAGTAAGTAAGTAACTAAGCTCAAAATTTAAAACTAAATTAAACTTTATGTAATTTAACTCAAAATATAGTAGAACATTTGTAAAGTCTCATAACCTTAAGGGACTAAATTGTAAGTCATATACTTTCGAACTCCGAACTTGGAAGCAAATCTCTGAGTAATTTCGACATTATTCAATTTAACCCCCAAATTTCATATAATCTCCAAATCAAATTACAGGTTGACTCGTAACAATTTAATGATCCAACATCATAGATCCTTTCATTCTTCATAATTCATATAGCTGCAGCTCAACAACAATTGTGTGAAATTACGCATTCAATTCTAGGGTTTTATCTTCTTTTACAGGTATTTATTTATCGCTTTGAATTAGGGTTTCTAGCTCCAGTATTTCAATTCGTATAGGCTTATTGCTTATACTCATTAAAGTTTCATGCTTTATGTCTTATTGCTTCAGTAATCTCACTCCTTTAGTATTAATTAATTACTAATTATATGTAGTTTCTTAACTTAGCTTCATTTATGTAACAGCAGGCAAATAATTGAGGAAAAACTTATAGCTTTTTGTCCCATTGCTGTTGTTGAGTGTTGTTTATTTAATTTTCATTTTATGGAGCATATTATTATTAAAATTATTGTAATGTGTTTTTTTACAGCTCCAGATTATGCTTGTACCTTGCTACATTTCCTGTAGAAGGTAAAAGCTGCAGAATTTTGATTGAAAGGTGGGAGTATGAGTGGCAGACGTAGAAGATCTGAATCTTTATGGGACAGAAAACAAGAGGCGGTTTCTAAAAATGAGGCTAAAGAGTTTGATTCGAGCTTTCATGAAGGTGGTTCACCAAAATGGTCGAATTTAGAAGCTAATGATGAATTAATGTCTGATGATTTTTCTATGAAACCATCAAGAGAACCTATGCACGGAAGTGAAAACATGTCAACGGATAATGACAGACGTAGAATGAAGATGGATCCTGCTTTTGATGGATGGGAAAGTCAATATAACTCACGCACTGCAGACAATGTTCATCCCTATAGGTTTGCAGTTATTTTACTCTAGTTATCATCAAACCAAATCCAAAGTCATAACAATAAGATGATCTATTTCTTATTTTTAGTTAGAGGAATTTTTCAAAGTGATTATCTGAATTATTAGTTTCTGGTGTTTAGGTAAACTTACTTTTTCTTAGAAATTTGTAATTATTCTGGGGTCATTTTATAGTTAGTCTGTCAATTATGATTACAGATATCATATTACTATGTTATTTTCATAACAACGTAGTTTGTTGAATAAGGTGAATTAGAGTTATTATGCTATAAAAGTGCACTTTGAACGACCTTTTTAACGCTTTCGATTTGTTTCCTTTGAAGCTATTTTTTTTCTTACTTTACCTGTTATAGATAATACATAATTCAAATCAACCCATTTGTAAGTAAATGGGTTGAAATGGCCACCTCTATTTCGTGTTATGTCTGCTTTTTGATGCTGCGTGTAGGGGTGTTGATCGAGGAGTAGGTGGCCTTGGGAACGTGAGCAGGGCTAGAGACCGAAGTAGGAGCAGGAGTTTGAGTCCACACCGAAGCAGGGGCAGGGATAGGGACCGAGACCATAACCGTGGTAGCACCAGGGGCTTAGCAAGGAGCAGGAGTAGGAGTAGAGGCAGGGACCAGGGCAGGGCTAGGAGCCCATCTAGAGGTGGTGCAAACCGGATCGATCATGATTCAACTGAAAAATCGAGTGGTAGACCAGAGTACATGGGTGGTTCACGAGATAGAAGTTCTGCTGATAACCCACAGAGTAAGGGTTCGGATGGATACAGGAAAGATACTGCACGTAATGAAGAGTCACGGGATTACAATAGAAGCAATAGGAGTGGTTATGATGATCTAGATCATAGGAGACAATCAAACCTAAGTATTAAACAGCCGTGCAGGTTTTTTATCATGGGTAAATGCAACCGTAACAATTGCAAGTTTTCTCACGATCCTCCAATATCAGAGGGCGATGGAAGATTACATGATAACATCCATGACCGTAACTCGGTGTTTTCTGATTTTCCAAATCCCAAACCTGATGCTGATGACAAGAACAAATCTTGGAATGACCCTTCTTGGAACAATCTGGAATCAGGAGGTTTCAATGAACTGCCGCATGATATAGATCTTGGTAGTAATCAAGAATCCCAACCCATTCGTGACAGTTCCCAATTGTATAGCTCTGATGGTCACAATATAGTAGGGGAGACCAACCCAAACCATTATTCCTACGGAGAACGTTTCAATCAGGATGTTCATCATAATTCTTCTCAATCACCTTCAAATCTAAATGCGAATGGATCCAATCTTCAGTTGAATGGTTCTGCTAACGGAATGTTTTTGCAAATGGACTTGCAGAATCAGACAGAGATTCAGAATAATGAAAGTGGGAAACCTTTAGAATCATTTGAGAACAATAACCCACAAGTAAGAAATGCTGAGCCGGTTCCTCAGATATCTCCAAACCTAAATCTTGCCAATGCCCCTGGGACACTCTACTCTGTTCCCAATGCTGCATCTTCTGATGCCCCGGTTGACTCTAGGGTTGTCAAGAAGCCCGTCGCAATGAGTGTACCTGGAAGTCAAATGTCACTGGAACCAGTGGAAAATTTGGAAATCAACGAGAACAGAATAGTTGAGAAGAATAAGGGTGAAGATCAAAATATGAATACTGGAAAATCTGAGGCACAAGATAAAGTAGAAGAGGGTAATTTGAGCAATGATGAAAAAGCCATGAGGCAGTTTAAAGTTGCCCTAGTGGAATTTGTTAAAGAGATTTTGAAGCCAACATGGAAGGAAGGTAAGATGAGTAGAGAAGTTTATAAATCTATTGTTAAGAAAGTTGTTGAGAAGGTTACAAGTACCATACAAGGAGTTCAGATCCCAAAAACGCAAGAGAAGATTGATCAATATCTCGCGTTCTCTAAATCCAAGATTACTAAGCTTGTCGAGGTGAGTTATATATCTTTTTGCTTCTGTAGTACTTAATTCTTATCTTTCTAGTAGAGGTGTCAATTTTGACCCATTTACTAGCAAGAAATTCTTACCTGTTACTTCAAATCGGATTATTTTGACTCTAAAGAATATAAAAATTATAATTAATTAAATAACTTTAAACCGACCACTTGAAACCGCATCTATATCAGTTAATGCAAGAAATCAACCCTCACTTTTTTTCAACCGCATCTAGAGGACATTGCTCTCTAGCATATCCCTTCTATTCTTCTAATGTCTCATTTGAGATATTCATCATATGCATAAAGGACTACTTTCTGCATCATGGGCCCCCATAAAAATTGCCTCTGTATCTAATGGATATAAAATATAAAATGTGTAATATATGTTTCTTCCGGCAGGCATACGTGGGAAGGCATCTAAAGGGTTAGCAAATGCTTTTGGCACACTTGTTCCACTTCCATTACCAAACTCTCATGAGGTCTTAAGATTATTACATAAGGTGAGTTGACAGTTGAGAAAGAATATGTGTTGTATAGAATATGTTTTGTCCGCTCTATTAATTCTATTTATTTGGTCACGATAATTCAATTTCAAATCACCTTTTGCCCGCCAGTTCTACTTTCCCGCAAACGTGTAATGACACATTTGTCCTTTCTGGGCAGCAACACGAAGTTATATAATAATTGGTAAATTGCCGAACTTGTTTTTTTGCTGGGAAATGGTATAGGGCAAAAAATGGTTGAATATGATGCAGTGCCCAAATAAATATTTTGTGTAGTGCCAATGCTGAAACGTATTTTATTTGATAGACACGGATATTTTGTAGTTGGTTCAAGAGATGTATCTTTGTAATTTTTTATTGTTTATTTTATTATGTTTTTTCTAATAGAAACAGTTGTATTGCCTTGTACTATTTAAAAGGTTTTTTCTTTGGCTTCTGAAATTCTGGTACTGTATGGTGCATCTCCTTGGTGACAAACTAACAAATAGTAGTCAACTTATTTGATAGAATTAACTGGATTGAAATGCAAACAACCTCAACCTATTGGATTTGTTGAGGGATGAATCTTGAATCTGCAGGTAAAATGGCTATAAGAGCCTATGAGAGGCCTTCTGTTATCTTCCAAAATTGAAATCATCATCATGAATGACCCTTTTTCAATTCCATATTCACAGCTACAACTACCATTCCACTAAGTTTTATGTCGGGTCTATTTATCCCACATGCACTAACATTATCTCAAAAGAACACCAAAAATGTTACTGTTACCATAGATTTATTGGAAGACAAAAATGCACAAATCTCCCATGTGAGTCATTCACCATTAAATCTCCTAAGTCGTTTTATAGTCTTTTAAAACATATTTTAAACAGCAACTAATTTATAAAATTCAATAGAATAAAACAAGAATGTTTTTGTGGGTCGGCCTGACCCCTTTTGAATGTTAAAATTCTAATTTAACCCCATTTTGACCCGTTTATCAGGACATGCCATATTATCACCTCTGGAATAATTGTACAAACCTGCATAGCTAAAACCACAAGGTACAGATCATAATGATATTTTCACAAAATTATAACTTTCATATCAAGACAAGCATGAACTTATTGATTGGAATTGATCAAAGTACTACCATTGACACTAAATATGAGCATGTATACATCAATTGATGGTGAATCGATTGGATTGATTGACCTAGGGTTTTTGAGAGTCGTTAGCAGTCAAAAAACGTGCCCTAGCTTCTGTAAAAGTTCCTTTTATACCTCCCTTTGATTTCCCCCAAAAATTGAGTCAAAATCCGTAGTCAAAGGCTAAAATCGATAATGGCCGGGAAAAGAAAAAATCAAATGTTTATGTATCTTAAAAACTCATCTGAACTTGATATTATACCTTGCTAAACTTGTTTGGTACAGACTTCTTCTCTTATAAAATTTGTCCTGTCAACATGCTTCACTCAAAGATCAAGAAATTCAAGCTGGATGTAATCACACTTGGTATATCCACGTACTATTCACACACGATATAAAACGAAAAGTTTGTTGCATCCCAACATTGAAAGTCATCAGCTTCTACCCAAACGTGGAGTAGCTAAAATAATGTCAATTAAGTGGGAATCCAAGAGACGAAAACCATTATTACTGGAATATGGGAATAATAAAATGATAAAACTGAGAGTACCACTCTTATTGACAAAAAAGGAACATCCCTGCATACCAGCAGTTGCTTAACCGTAGATTTTGTTCAAGGGCCAGACACTTCTTATGTAAATAGTTAAAATAAGTAAACATAAAAAGTTCTACAAAACTATGGTTTCTGCATCATTCTCAGCAAGAAAAGAAAATCTTGAGTCAACGAAATTGCAAATCGTAGAAAGCCTCCAAGACAAAAGGTAAACCACCCTCTCAAGAACACCAATCTCGAGCATTCTGAAACATCTTCAACCACGGGCTCGGGCCTTTCTTCTCAACATCCCAATGGTTTGGATACCACGGGAATTGCCACATCATGAAACATCGCTCGGGGTGAGGCATCATAGCAAGATGCCGCCCGTTTGGTGAGCAAATCGCCGCCACACCTAACGGAGAACCATTGAGGTTAAACGGGTACTCTTCCGTTGGTTTACCATCATCGTCACAATATCTAACTGGAGCCAAATCTGAAGACAGAATCTGATCAAGAATCCTATTATCAGGAAAATAAGCTTTCCCTTCACCATGTGCTGCCCAAACACCTAAAGTGCTACCTTCCATTCCTTTGAACATTATAGCTGGAGATTCTTTAATCGTCACACTAGTGAACCGGCATTCGAACTTGCCCGACTCATTATGAACGAATCTGGGCTGAGCTAGGTCACCATCACTGCCGAGGGTCCCACCAACTTGCGGGCCTGGAATCCAACCTAGTAAAGCCATGAGTTGACACCCGTTGCAAACTCCAAGACTAAAGGTGTTTGGACGATTGTAAAACTCTTGAAACTGATTTATAAGAGGTTGGTTGAACCGTATAGAAGCAGCCCATCCTTTTGCAGAACCGAGCACATCTGCATAACTGAAACCACCCACAAACACAATGCCACGGAAATCATTTAAAGAAACGGACCCGTTTAAAAGGTCTGACATCGTAACATCCCACGGTTCAAAACCCGACGCATAAAACGCAGCTGACATCTCTCTATCCCCGTTGCTACCCTCTTCTCGAATCACTGCCACTTTCGGTTTTGTGACGGCTTTCATGTAACTTTCATCGGTAAATTTTGGAGTAAACGATAAACTCCATGTGGGTTCATGTCGATTCTTTAATCCTTCCTTTTCCAAGGCCACAGAAGCTGCCAACTTTTGGTATGTCTCGAGATGAAAACTAGTTTCTTCCCAAATATCCCGAAGATCGGTTGTTTTCTCATCTAGATGTTTGAGCCCGTCAATTTCTAACCCAATCTTTGGTTCAGCAGTTACTTCTCCAAGAATGTCTGCAAAAACGCCACGGTCTTCAAGAATTGTGGTCACCTTGCTGAGGTTGACTTTGTTAATCTCGAGCACAAGACCAAGTTCTTCTGAGTATAGTGTTTCAAAAATGCTTTTTCCTTGTGAACTCAACCTGATCTGAACACCACAGTTTCCAGCAAAAGCCATCTCGAGAATAGTAACAATAAGCCCACCGTCACTGATATCATGACCAGCAGATATCAAGTCGTCTGTTATAAGATCTTGGACCACCTCAAAAACGGTCTTCAGATAAGAAACATCATCGACATCAGGACATTCATCCCCAATTTGATCAAACACCTGTAAAATTGATAATGTACCATGCGTTAGCTAGCTTTAGGCAAAATATCTAAGAAATTCACGTTTAAACTTACTTATATTATACAGGGTAAGTTGGAATCTTATTCTAACGGATCTCCAAATTAATACGGGTTTCAACTACGACACATGACAGTTACTTAAGAAAGTATTTGATAAATCAATAACTGTATTTCGGATAATGCTAACAGTACCAAGTCTCCTATATGTATGATTATGATAGCTGATGTATCTATCATCTTATAATTCCTATCTTCAGTCACACACGTCTATTATAACAATTTCATTTGCACTTTTAGCTCATAGAAAAGCATTTAACGAAGCATTTAACATCTTAGGCTACCAACAAACTGACTCATAGGCAACACCTTCCTACAGTTCTTTAACAGGGTTATTTTTATGTTTTAGCTTATGATGGGACCAATACTTATAGGAAAGACTATAGATATGTGAGTTCTGATGGAGTTGGTTTGTCTCACGTATGATCTTGATTAACTTGTCGTTGTGTTCTTAGAATAAAGGAATAGGTGTAAAGCCGCATATCGATTTATTTTCTGCTGCAGGTTGTCCGTGTTTTATTACAGGGTGTTTACGGTTATAGTTATAGTCCGTATGGACCATATACTCCTGCTGCTTCATCGATGACAACAATTTGTCAAGATGGTCAGTACCCGGTTTTATGGTGCCCAACATTACCAATAGCCTTCGTATTTTCAACCGTTGACTTCAATTGGTACTTCTTACCCTGCTACTACTGCTCCTGCTAAAGGTGACAGCAAGGCACCCTCAGCTACTGACAAACTGGCGTTGACTGTCGACGCTGCTAAAGGCAACAGTAATGGCGTGGGTTCCAAGGGCACAAACGGTGCTGCACCAGTGAGATCAACACCATACCAAAATTCAGGTTACAATCGAAAAGGTTCAAATGGAAGGGGTGCACAAAATGGTTATCAGGATCTGAGATACGGTGGGTCTATTCTCTATTCACATGGTTGGACACTTCAATGTATTCTGACCCCCACACTAAAACCAGTGCAAACAACTCATATAGAAAATGGTGTTGCATCAAAAGATCATAATGTCTATTAACATTTAATGGTATGTGCTTTTATGCATTCGTATTTTGTTTCTCTTATTCTGAATCCACTTCTTTTGAGTGTTTAAAATAGTTTGGAGAACTTAGAAGATTTTAATGGATACAAATCTTGCAATCTCCAAGACCGATGTCTGGCACGAATACAACAAGTGGATATATGAACAGAATGTATCCAAACAACTTATACGGCCAATATGGAAATTCTTAACGATCCTCTTATGGTTATGATTTGCAAAGTAACGGGCGTGGATGGTTATCAGTTGATAACAAATACAAGAATAGAGGACATGAAAATGGTTATTTTGGTTATAACAATAAAAACAGCAGTTGTCTGAATGAACTTAACCATGGGCCCAGAGCCAGGCCCACCTAAGAACCAAAAGTTGTTCACACCCATTGCTATTGCTATAACTGTTAAAGGACAATTTTTTGACTTGACACCTACTGACAGCGTTGAAAAGGAAGTTAAAGAGGTCAGTTTGACTCCTGATAAAGAGCAATACAACAAGGCTGATTTTTCTGAGACTTGGGAACACACCTAGGTTTTTTATCTAGGTCTTATAATTAAGATGATGTTCATAAGAGGCAGCCAAATGTTTGGGATACATGCAGTAAACATATACCAAACATGCAGTAAATTTTTACAGCACAAAAAAGAGCAGGTGTGCAGTAAAAACAGCATAACAAACAGTATATGTGCAGTAAAGAAAACTGCATAAATATTAAAAAACCACTTTAAAACACCAATAGTTGATAATGAGAAAACAATTAGATAACGAGAAAACAAGTACCTGAGCGAGAGCAGATCCACCTAAACGCCGTTCTCCTTTAGCCAAATCAATATGAAGCAGTATGCCGTCATCTTTAAGCTTCAAATCAGGGGTCACGACTTTAGTTATATCTGGACATGTAGCATAAGCGCTGATAACAAGATTCCCAGGAGCCTTAACAACTTCTCCAGATGCATGAGCAGCCATTGAAAGACTATCTTTGCCACCATCAATCGCAATACCAAGTTCAATCATAGCTTCTGAAAGAGCAATTGCAGCATCATACATTGCTGCTCCTTCACCATCAAGTTTAGCAGCATACATCCAGTTCCCACTTGCTTTCACATCACCCAAAGAAGTAATTTTTGCCCAAACCAGATTCGTAAGTGCCTCACCAACTGCCAAACGAGCCATTGCTTCTGGATCAAGTAACCCTTTAATCGGTTGCTCACCAATAGCACATGCACCACCCGTGTAATCAGTAAACGTTTGAGCAATAACTGCCACGTCAGCAAGAGGAATCTGCAACGGGCCAACTGTTTGTTGCTGAGCCACAAGGCCTGTTACACACCTATCGACTTTAGTAGTCAAAAACCTCTTGGAACAAATCGACGGTAATCTTAACACCCTCTTGAGAGAATCCATTAACGTAATCGTGGGAGCTATATCAAGAGGCTCGCGAACATCTTTCACACGACGAAACTCGAATGTTTTCTGAGGCATGTCTCCAAGAACCTTTTCGAGCTCGAGATCAACCGCAGGTCGTGGGGGAGGAAGTCCGTTTAATTTGGATTTTTCTATCGCATGACTGTCGATTAAACGTACGTACCCTTCACCATTAATAGTTCCGATAACAGCCATAGATACCCTTTCTCGTTTACAAATAGACTCCAAAAGATCGCGACTTTTGGCATTTACTAAAATCGCATCTTGCTCCTGATATTCTGCACCCCAAATCTCCAAAACCGACATCGTATGATCACCAACCACAATAGCCCTGATATCAATTGTAGCACCTTCGGGGTAAATAATTTCCTTAACAACATTACAATTACCACCCGCACCCTGATCGTGTATGCTGACAATCGGATTATTCTCTCCCATTTCAATACAAGCACGAACAACTCGGTACAACTTTTGTGCCATCTCAGCATCTCCACGCTGTACAGCGTTAAAATCCAGCTCAGCGTCATTCTGACCACTAACCATACTCGAAGCTGCACCACCACCCATTCCAATTCTATAAGCAGGACCACCGATCTTTACAACTAACATCCCAATTTCAGGCTCTCCTTTTGTTATATGAGTGTGATCAATCTGCCCAATACCAGCACTAAACATAATCGGTTTCACCCATGCTCGCCTCTCCCCACTCGGTAGTCTCATATCAAACGTTCTCGTGTATCCCTGAATCATCGGCTCCCCAAATTTATTCCCGTAATCTGATGCACCGTTGCTGGCGTCAATAAGTATTTGGAGCGGAGAAGCTAAGTTATTCGGATACTCAAACGAAGCATCTTCCCAAGGAGCATACGACCCCTCGATATTCAAATTACCAACACAGTAACCAGCTGTAGACGCTACAACAAAAGAACCTCTGCCCGTTGCGTGCGTATCCCGAATACGTCCTCCCGCACCCGTCTCCGCACCAGGGTACGGTGCAACTGCGCACGGGAAATTATGAGTCTCGGCTGTAAACAAAATATCGAGATCATGGGTACTCGGGGTCAACGGAGAGGTCAAACCAGGTTGAGTAGGTCTTAACGGATTCGCTAAAAACCCTTTGATTGCACTCGAGTTGTCCTTAAACCCAATGACAGAATTATTAGGGTTCGCCTTTAAAGTATTCTTTACAATCTGCATAAGAGTCTGATCCATAGGTTGACCATCTATAACAATCTTCCCAGTAAAAAACCAATGCCTGCTGTGCTCGCTGTTCGATTGTGCCATATCAAACAGCTCAACATTAGTCGGGTCTCGGTTAATATCCTCCTTGAACATCCGGGTGTACATGGGTAAATCTTGGTCATCAAACGCTAACCCCAATTTCTGATTAATCTCTTCTAACGCTTTCTGCCCCTTTTCCATAACAGGAATAGAATAAACCTCTTCGGGAACTACTCTCGTTTTAAAGGAAACAAGCGTTTGGGGATAAACACATTCAGTCATCCTATCGTGAACCATTGCAGCAAATTCATCAATTTGACTATCTGAAAGTACACTTCCAGCTTTAACAAACAAAAGATATCGTCTTGATCGTTCCAACCTGTTAATTTCTGATAACCCACAAGCCTGACATATGGAAACAGCGTTTGCAGACCACGCTGTAGTGAATGAGAGCCTCGGTCCAACTTCAACAACCACCGTGTTAAACCCTTCTTTTCTCTCCTTTGCAATAAAACTTTCACCCCCTAAATTTTCAGGCTCATATGTTTCTCGTAAAAGCCACTTTAGCACCGAAAGCTGCTCTTTTGAAAGATTCCCATCAACCCCAATATTAAAGCACTGTTCTGTTTTCAAACCCACAATCTGGTCTGAAATCTTAGTCTGAATCGACTTGAGTAACTCCTCATTCGCACTTTCTTGAATAAACGGTGTTCGATAAAAATGAATCACCTTTTCAGCAACTAAACCCTCAACATTACCTACCTCCTGAGCATCCACTGATAACACAGCCCTGACTTTCTCAGAGGCATTTCGTCGAACACCTTTACTGTATAATCTCACTGAACTGTTTCGGTTCCTTTGTGATGAACCAAAAAGCAAATGGGAAATTTTACTTTTTGGCAAAGGCTTTGGCAAGAAAAAATTATGATTACTTGAACCCTGAAAGTATCCCAAAAAAAAAGGTTCAGATTTTTACACAAAATACTATCAGTTTAGCACAAATTAATAGAGTTTAAAATAATAACAAACGAAATACAGCACTTACTTGTAAAAACTCAGCTGCCGTAATGTCCAATGGTGCAGCCATTATAGCATAGATACAAGTGAAACTGTAACAAAACAAAAACGATAGAAAGATTCAATTTTTTTTTACTTTCAGTGGCATATGATTTATTACATACATCCAAAAAGGCAGCCCAAATTAGCTAAAAACAGTTGATAATCACCTAATTAACTCATGAGTAAGAATACCATTCATTATATTCTGATAGTTCAACTTAGTAAAATAACTAATAAAGCATTGAAACATGCAACTATATATGATCAGGCAGTCTCTATACCTAAATTCCAAAAATAAATTACATGTATGCCAACTTTCGCATCCGAAAACGATACTGAGAATAATCCTTGCAAGTGTATGTATGATTTACATATGAATATGCACTAACCATGTGACAGAAACTAAAGCAAAGTATGAATTATCACACTATTGCTCTTCAAATGCTAGTCACGGATATCTTAGCTAATTGTGTTCATAATATCACTTCATCAGTCCTCCTAAAAAGTATGCAATCTGTTTTCATGGTAGCTACTGTATTCTATGCCAAGGTTAACATTTTTACAGTAAGTTTTCACTTAAATTTCTTTTGTGATTAATTCAACAATGGTAGCCAGCCAAATTCTTTATTAAACATGTTATTACAATCTCAATATGTCACATAACTTTTATCATACACACAAAAATAAAGCCATCATTTTACATGAACAACACTAATTACTAACCTTATAACCCTAAATTAAACAGTATATAAAAAATAAAACATAATAAAGATTAAAGATACTTATTAAAATCAAACAATTTGGTATCTACTTACCGGCAGTGGCTGCTTCTTCTTGTCTTGCTTTGCAACTTTTGGGGTTAACCTCTCACCTTACCAGACTAATCAATCAATCAATAAATTAAAAAAGGTTCAGTTTTTATTAACATGTGATTCATTGTAAAAAGATGGATAAAATCAATAACATAAAAGGGGTTTTACCTGTGATGAGAGTAAAGCAGAGCACAGTTAGCGTTGAGTTGCTCAGGAGCACATGAAAACAAACAAATATACTCAGAAAACCAGGGTTTAGGGTTATTGTGGGTTTTAAATTGGTCCTTCAACTATATCCACCTTTTTATTTTCAGTCCTGAACTTTCTATGTTTCAGTTTGGTCATGTGAAAAATTACAATCAAAAACATCGTATGTAGTACGTACCATTTTTGCTTCTGTACATTGTTTTCTATTACCTTTTTTCCATGAACGCCCACATAAATTTAGTTTTGTATGAGTTTTTTCTTAATATACGAAACTACGGGACTTTTACTAACATGTGTTACGTAGATTAGTTAGAGAAATGATATAGTCACTACAATTTTACAAAAAAAGTTTCATACAATGACGTGTATTCAAGTACAGGGACTAAACAGTCAACATCAGAAACAGAGGGGACTAAAGTGTAAATTTTGTTAATAGCGGTTAACAAGAGATTAGGATATATAAATAGGTGTTGATGATTCAGTTTGTAATAAGGTGAATGAATGTGTAATTGAGTTGATTCTCTTGATTATAGACATTCGATTGTGTATTCACTATGTGAAAAGATCAATTTGATTTAGTTAATATGGTATCAGAGCAAAAGTTCTGGTAATTTCGTTGATTTTTGATCAAATTGAGTATTGATTAGGTTGAATTGAGTGTTGTAAACCTAATTTTTTTTTTTCTTCGCTTCCGCAAGTATTCAAGTACAGGATCTGGCGATTAGGTGTTGATTGATTCGTAATTTTGTTCCGATCATTTGAAACTTCAAAATTAGGTTAAAATGGATCGTCAAAATGCAATTCTTCAAAATCCGTTGTTCTTGCATCCATCTGAAGGACCTGGTTCACTGCCGATACAAGAAAAGCTAATTGGAGCTCAGAATTACCGTTCATGGCGAAGGTCTGTTGAAATTGCTTTGTCAACAAAACGAAAATTAGGTTTTGTTACAGGTACGATTCCGCGACCTACTGAAAATGATTTAGCTGATCAATGGGATACGTGTAATAACATGGTGATAAGTTGGATTATGAATGCTGTGAGTGATTCTATTGTGAAGTCAATTATGTTCATAGGAACGGCTTGTGAAATTTGGTTACAATTAGAACAACGATTTGCTTTGAGTAATGGTTCTAGAAAATATAAATTGCACAAGGACACCTACGCAATTGAACAACAGGGTAGTACTATTAGTGATTATTACACTCGTATGAAAATAGTGTGGGAAGAGCTTGATTCCATGAGTGAACTTCCAAAGATTACTAATATTACACCTGAAATAACTTTGTTCTTGAATGCTTTTCATAAGCAAAAAGAGGAACAAAGATTATTTCAATTCCTGAATGGTTTGGATGATGTGTTTAACAATCAAAGAAGTCAGTTGTTACTTAATAATCCTTTGCCAAGTGTTGAAATTGCTTGCTCTATGCTACAACAAGAAGAGTCACAAAGAGATGTTCTGCATAATTTGGTGCCTACCGTTGAATCTATGGCTCTGTACAGTCAAAGAAGTGTGAATGAAGAAAAATGTGTGACTTGTGGAAAAGGTTGGCATCCACCAGAAAAGTGTTGGGAAAAGGTTGGTTATCCAACCTGGCATTACAAGTACAGGCAGCAATCTCAAGGAAAAATTACTAAAACTGGACACAAAGTTGTCAAGAATACTTCTGGTAATGTCAAAAGAACAGCAGCTAATGTGGATGGTGGTCATATTGTCTTGACTAAAGAACAGTTTGAGCAGCTTTTCAAATTTCTTCCAAAGGCTACAGCAGATACAACTGATGATGAGCTTGATCATGACTGTATAGTAGGTATCACTTGTCTTTCTTGCAAAATTACTCATTCTAATGACTGGATCATTGATACTGGAGCCACTGATCATATGAGTCCTCAGTTTAAACAATTGATCAGTCCTTATTCATTACAGTTCAAGCCACAAATTAGCTTACCAAATGGTCAAACTAGTGTTATTTCTCATATAGGTGATATTAATCTGAAAAATGAATTGACACTTAAAGATGTTCTTTATGTGCCTACATTCAAGTTCAGTTTATTATCTGTACCTAGATTAACTGAGGATAGCAAATGTTTTGCCACCTTTTATCCTACCTTTTGTGTAATCCAGGACTTGGATTCCAAGAGGCTACTGGGAATGGGTAAAAGACGAAGTGGTTTATACTATCTTGTCAATTCTCCTGTTCAAGAGGTACAAGATGAGTTGCAGCAGCTTGTTAATACTACCATGAAGACTTCTGTGCATACACCACATTTTTCCAATAATGTAGTTAAAAATACATTCAAATTGTGGCATCATAGACTTGGACATGTTTCTGATTCTGTTTTCAGACATATATCTTCTCATTTTGAGAATGTTTCATTTGATTCTCATGACATATGTCTTTCTTGTCAGATGGCTAAATTTGCTAAATTGCCATATTCTCTTAGTCAATCTCATGCTGCTAATGCTTTTGACTTGATACATATTGATACTTGGGGACCTTATAAGGTTCCTACCCATGGTAAATATCGATACTTTCTCACTATAGTTGATGACTATAGTAGAGCAACATGGACATACCTTATGGTTCACAAGTCTGATGCAGCATCTCTTCTTAAGTCTTTTGTGCAGTTTGTCAAAAATCATTTTCAAACTACTGTTAAAGTGGTTAGATCTGATAATGCTTTAGAATTTTTAAAGGGTGCTTGTGGTTTATTCTTTGCTCAAGAAGGTATAGAGCATCAAACTTCTATAGCTAACAGACCACAACAAAATGGGAGAGTAGAAAGAAAGCATAGGCATATCTTACAAACAGCAAGAGCTTTAAAGTTTCATGCTCATTTACCTTTAAAATTCTGGGGTGACTGTGTAAGTACTGCTACCTATTTGATAAACAGACTTCCTTCTTCTGTTCTCAAATTCCAAACTCCATATGAAGCTTTAATGAAACACAAACCCTCCTATGACCATTTAAAAGTTTTTGGGTGTTTTGCTATAGCTTCTAATCCTTCTTCAGATACTGATAAATTCTTACCTAGAGGCATTCCTTGTGTGTTTTTAGGTTACCCTCAAAATCAGAAAGGTTATAAACTTTATAATCTTTCTACTCATTCTTACTTTGTCTCTAGGGATGTTCATTTTTATGAACATATCTTTCCTTTTTCAAATAACACTTTAACTCATTTTTCTTCTCCTTTACCTCAACATTGTCCAGCTTCTCTAGTTCATCCAACTCATTTTGATGACTCCTTATTTTTTAATGTGCCTTCATCTACTCCTATTCCACATATTCCTGTTGCACCTTCTGTAGTTCCATCTATTCCTGTTCCTGTTCAATCTTCAAGTACAGGGACTAATCCTCCTGGTCTTAGAAGGTCTGCTAGACAGGTCAAACCACCTGCAAAATTTAATGATTTTGTTACTCCTACTATTCCTTCTCCTAGAGCCAATCAAGTCACTACATCCTTTTTATATCCTCAGTTTCAATCATTTTTAGCCTCCTTACTTACACAGAATGATCCAAAGAGTTTTAAGGAAGCTGTAACTGATGTTGGATGGTGTCAAGCAATGAATTCTGAATTGGCTGCTCTTGAGGAAAATGAAACATGGGAGCTTACCACTTTACCATCAACTAAGAAACCTATTAGTTGTCACTGGATTTACAAAACAAAGCTTAAAGCAGATGGTTCCATAGATAGAAAGAAAGCAAGGTTAGTTGTTGATGGCAATAGACAAAAGAAAGGAGTTGATTTTGAGGAAACTTTTGCCCCTGTAGCCAAAATGGTTACTGTTAGAGCATTATTAGCCGTAGCAGCTATGTACAATTGGTCTACTTGTCAAATGGATGTGTCTAATGCTTTCTTACATGGTGACTTGCTGGAAGATGTCTATATGAAGCTGCCTATGGGCTATGTTGGAAAGGGGGAGGGAGTTCAACCCACTGTTAATTCCAACAATCAATTGGTGTGCAAACTTAAGAAATCATTGTATGGCCTTAAGCAAGCACCCAGACAGTGGTTTTCAAAATTATCATCTGCTCTAGAGTCATTTGGATATGTTCAATCAAAGGCTGATTATTCTTTGTTCACTAAGCAGGATGATAAGACATTTACTGCAATTCTTGTGTATGTAGATGATCTTTTGATTACTGGAAATGATAATGACCAGATTCTTCAATTAAAATCACAGTTGAGTTCTGCTTTCCATATGAAAGATTTAGGAGATTTAAATTACTTTCTGGGATTAGAAATTTCCAGAAATAATCAAGGAATTTTCATTTCTCAAAAGAAGTATTGCACTGATTTGTTGAAAGAAGCTGGTGTTCTTAATTGTAAGCCTTTCAAACTTCCAATGGATCAACATGTCAAGTTACAAGCAGATTTGGGGACTGCTATGCCTGATCCAGAAGTCTATAGGAGAATTATTGGCAAGTTGATATATTTAACTATCACAAGACCAGACATTTGCTTTACAGTCCAGGTCCTAAGTCAATTTATGCAAAATCCAACTTCTGTGCATATGCAAGCTGCAAGACACTTGCTTAGATACTTGTTGTTAAATCCAGGTCAAGGTATTCTATTGGCTTCTAAATCTGCAGTTAAACTAACTGCATACTGTGACTCAGATTGGGCAAGTTGTGCCATGACTAGAAGATCAACAACTGGGTTTTGTATTTTACTTGGTGATTCACCCATTTCTTGGAAATCTAAGAAGCAAAGTGTTGTGGCTAGATCATCTGCTGAAGCAGAATACAGGTCTATGGCATTCACATGTTGTGAGGTTACTTGGTTGTTATCATTACTTAAAGATTTAGGCTTGAAAAATCTTGGTCCAGTGGACCTTTGTTGTGATAATCAAGCTGCCATTTACATAGCTGCCAACCCTGTTTTTCATGCTCGGACCAAACATATTGAAATTGACTGTCATTATGTTCGTGATCAGTTAAAAGCAGGAACTATCAAGCCTAAGTATGTTTCTACACGAGCTCAGTTGGCTGATGTTTTTACCAAAGTTGTTGGTGTGGATCAACATCACTCTTTACTTACCAAGTTGGGAGTTTCATCTAATTCCCACTCTCAACTTGAGGGGGAGTATTCAAGTACAGGGACTAAACAGTCAACATCAGAAACAGAGGGGACTAAAGTGTAAATTTTGTTAATAGCGGTTAACAAGAGATTAGGATATATAAATAGGTGTTGATGATTCAGTTTGTAATAAGGTGAATGAATGTGTAATTGAGTTGATTCTCTTGATTATAGACATTCGATTGTGTATTCACTATGTGAAAAGATCAATTTGATTTAGTTAATAACGTGGACCAATAATATTAGGAGATATAAGTAGGAGAGAGAAACAAAAAAATAATTGTGATTGGTCTATCTAATACTCCACGTCTCCACTTGATTTTGTGAACTTTTGTTTGTAAATTTTATGTGAACGTAGTATTTATCGATTAGTTAATATTATGTTGTTTTGGAGTAACAAACACGGGTGCTCGAAATGCTATGTGATATGTATATATATAACGTTTATTGTTACATTGTATATCGACTACCCTCGAAATCCTACCTCAAGGCCATGGATGATAACTGAGACTTTAGAAAACCTTTGAGGTGAAAATGAGCATAAATACAAGATGAGGAGTTGAATGCTTATATTCTCTTGAAAAAAAAAAACATTATTCTTATATATTGCTACTTTAAAGACTTGGACCAGGGCATATGTAGTAAGATATTAATACTAATAGTACAAATAAATCACACACTTGCTTAGTTATGCGGCAGCTAAAACTATGTGAGGCCAAAAATCATGGGACAGGAATATATGCACTTGAGACATTGTTAAATAGTCTAAAAGTAATTTTATGCTTAAAACCAACACTTCGCTTAACTGTAGTCTTTCGATTTTAGGTGTCATGTTTGAGACTTGGTATTTACACTATAGTTTTTAGGATTAGTTTCGATTATGATCTTCATATGTCGAGGCTTAATGTGTGAGGCCATATTACCCTATCAAAATTATATTAGATTAGAAACATACACGCACAATGTGATGTAAAATAAAATTTATAAATGATAGTGAAATTTGACACAGTTATGTTATTATTCTTCTTTTATTTATGGTGGTTAGTGATTAAGTGGCAGTAATAAGCTCGTTTTAACTCGTTTAAAGTGTTGGAGAAATGAAGTTGAATGATGGACAAAATGAGTTGATTGTTTCGTTATGGTAGTATCTTCGATGACGTGACAACTTGTATCTATGTATGGCACGTGACACCTTACACAAATGACAATATGATATTTGAAAGTTGAATATTCACATCATACTAACTACTCTACTACTGAAAAGACATCATTTTCTTCATCAATTTAAGATTCTAATTTTTAGTTTTTAGTTATTTGATCCAACAAGTGTCATATACAGTACGCTTCTTTCGTTCAATGATAGTCGTCTTCATATATTTACTTGAAGATTAATTTATTACTACTTATAATCAATCAACAAAAAGAATTCATCAAATTACTGCGATATTTTAGTTAATTTTCTCAACACTTTCTCGTAAACCCATAACATTATATAAATACTCATGAGATTATTGAGGGTAATTTTATAATACCATTTTTCCATTTCATATCACACCACATAATAATGGGAGATGATATATCCACAATCCAATTTGATATATCCAATAAAAGTATGCATTCACTGTTTGTACAGTACAACTTGTTATTTCACATGTTTCGAGGATCTATCAAATACAAAAACTTTCCTTTACATTCATCTCCAACTTCATCCATGATCTTATTTTGTATGCAAACCCACAATGATATTTGGTTAAAATATTTATTTCTTGCTTATTTACTTTCAAATCTATATGAGACGATGTTTCATTTTCGGTTTTGAATTTAAGTCAGATTCTTAAGTATACATTTTGGTGAAATTTGTGTTTACACACAATGTAAATCCGAATATTTTGTTATATACGAGATAAGTACATTTCAGAATACTTAACCCTTAGGGCGTGTTTGTTTCACAGAATTCGTAGGAATTCCCCGGAATTGGAATTCGAATTCCATTGTTCTTTTGTTTGGTTGG
The DNA here is from genome assembly GCA_949592205.1 of Helichrysum umbraculigerum. Lineage (NCBI taxonomy): Eukaryota > Viridiplantae > Streptophyta > Magnoliopsida > Asterales > Asteraceae > Helichrysum > Helichrysum umbraculigerum. The sequence continues at coordinate 162,253,906 of CATIUR010000004.1, read as the reverse complement.
GTAATACAATGGAATTGGAATTCATATAATTCCTTCAAATTCCATCAACTAATGGAATTCAAAATTCCACCACATAATAGATGGAAAGTTTAACATTCCATTGGAATGTATGTAATTTTACCACAAAGTCCCTTAATCAATAAAAAACCAGATCTATACTTTCTTTCATTTTCGTTTGAGCATTCTTCCCCATCCCTCGTCTATCTCAAGCAGCTGCCTCCCTCCTTCGTGACCACCTCCGGCAACCTGTCACCGTCACCTTTACTCCCAAAAAATCCCTCACCGTCACCCCACCCTTACTCCAGTCAACCCCTCACCGTCACACCACCCTCACCGTTGTTCTGTCACCATCGTTTCACACAGCCTTCGTCCTTTCCCGTTCTCTTTCCCGTGCTGCTGTCGTCGGATTTTTCGGTGACCTCTGACCACCTCTCCGTCGCACCACCGTTGGTAGTAGTTCGATTTGGTTTCGATAGAAGGTGATTTGATGTAGTTGTGAAAGATGATGGTTTGATTTGGAAAGTGGTTATGGTGGTTCATGTTACTGATAATAAAGTGGATCCAGATCTTGAAGAATCCAAAATTTTAATTACAATAAAAATAATTATATTACACAACAAAATTGATTATTTAGTATGAAATAAAAACCCAGTAAACGCATATGCTTTTGAAGAGTCTGACGATGAATTATGAAATCATGTAATTTTAGTAGTTATATATTATGAACTTGAAAAAAAACTAACCACATTTACAAAAAGATGTTTACAAATTTAAAAGTTATAGATATTATAAAATATTCTATAAAAAATGAACAGTTTTTGTAGTAAAGCATGTAAAACATTTAAAGGGTAATTTAGTAATTTACTATTATTTGAATTCCAATTCCGTTGATAAATTTGTGTCCACCAAACACAATGCAAATTCCTTTAAATTCCATTTTCATTCAATTCCAATTCCTTAAAATTCCAATTCCTTTGACAGATTCCAATTCCATCAAAAACATTCTGCGAAACAAACGGACCCTTATAGATTCAAGCAAATAAACGTATAAACAATCAAAATAAGCTTCTCAAACACTCTCATAATCGAGAACGGCATTAGTTCTTTTGAAAATAGAAGTAACGTTTTATCTTTAAACATCATTACGTATACGTATTCACTTCTTCATAAAAACCTTAGTAACTCTTTAAACTAATTTTTTATTGGTATTTATTATTTTGCCGGTCCAGACTCCAGAGTGAACCGACTCAAACAAAACCATATGAAACCACTTGACTGAACCGAAACAAAACCGGATAGCACAGACAAACGATTAATTAGAATTAGAAATGAATTCAATCTCTAACTATCATCAGACCACCTTATTTTCTCCGAATTATAATTGTTCATCATCAAAACCGAATTCCGGTTACCCTCATCAATTCATCAACTTTTTCAGAATCCCATTTTGTAATTCATACCCATATTTACTATCATCCAACAGAACCCATCATTGTATAGTTACCGCCAAAAAGAAGGACCCATCTTCTGAATCAATTCTTAGTCCCTCCATTGTTCAAGAAGTCTCAGAAGATGATGATGAATTTGAAGAATTTGATGATGGTAATGTATACTATTATGTTTTATTTATATGTGTTGTTGTTTATTTGATATGTTTGTTTTGGTTTATATGGTTTTTGGTTGTTTAATTAAGGGGTATTGGTGATTAGGGTTTTATCTTGCTTTTATATGTGTGATTGTGGTGGTGTTTTCTTAAAAAAGGTGATTAATTTGTGTGAAGTTAGATAATTAAGTGATTTCACATTTATCTTCACATATTGGAATTTGCAATCTGAATTGGTGGTTTTGATTAGCTTATATTAAAAACTATGAAGTAACATACTGAAAATGTTTGATTTTGAAGTTGGAAAGTAATAGCCCATTTGACTCTCAAAGTCAAAATGTGGATTTTTTTAATGGTAGGAATGTAGGATAGTGTGATAGTCTTATTCTCATTGCACCAAATTATTTAAAAGGATTGACATTATAATTGATAGTTACTAATCTGCTATCAATCTTAGCGTCGAACTCATTAGAATATTTATTTGTACTTTTGTAGAAAAAACATTTGATGTAGTGTACAAAAAAGAAAAAGATGGTAACCTTGGTGATATATTTTCTTACTTGTAGTTGTATGTCGGGGAGAAAAGACAAATACATTCTGAAATAAATGGCATAATATATCTGTAAAGTTGTATCGCTATTGCGCAAATCAAGAGATCAAATTCTGGCTTGTATATATACAACAAATATTTTTTGGTTGCTCTAATTTGTTATAAATAGACTTTTGGTTGCTGCAATGGTTACTTTGTATGGCAAGAAAGGAATTACAGGATGTATAAACATGTATCAAGATCAGAAGAAACAATGGTCAAAATCATCTTGGACAGTGTTAAGCTCAAGTTGGCAAGTTTAAGAGTTAAAGCATCGAAAGCAGTCTTCAAGGCTGCTGAGATTTGGGGGTTGAAATAGGTAGACATGCAGCTGAAATTTACTTAATGGATTAGAGTAGAAATGATACTCTTTTAAGTATAGCGAGTCATGAAAGATGGGACTGCTTAGCTTAAGTTGGTATTATTTTTTGCTCTAATTTGTTTGATTCCTGTAAAAGGATGGGCTAGCTTAGTTGCTGTTTATTTGTATTGATGGATAGTTTGGTCTTTTTGGATCTAGTTTCTGTATGGTTAAAGTGCAGGGCATGTCCTGTTGCTTTTTGAATCTTCTTGTAATCAGTTTATTTTGTTTGATATTTAATATAATTTTGCCTTGAAAAAATAAATATATATATATATATATATATATATTTTAGGGTAATTATATGTCATTATTTGATGTCCGTAGCCTCCATTTCTTAATGAGAACAAGAGAATCTAATTTGTACGAGTACATGATGGATTTCTATGTGTTAAGCTAGAGTCCTTTAGCATCTACTAGTTTGTGTGTGTTATTTATGAATGTTTTATTGATCTTACGTCAATTCAGCTGTTTATATTTTGTTGATCTAAAGAATTGTCTCACATTTCCTATCATATCATGCAATGCAGAGGAATATGATGAGGATGATGACTTCCAAGATGACTACTTGGATGAAGATGCGGAGCCTAGAGTAAGTTGGCAAGTCATGTGGCTGAACGTATTTAAATCTTTAAATCCCAAGTTATTAGCAAGTTATACTTCGTATGGAGAATTAATTTGTTCTTTCTGTAAAAAATATTATGAAGTTTGGGGATGGAGGCGGAGGTGGCGGAATTTCATTGGCTGGGACAACATGGGACAAAGAAGCTCTAATGATTGCTGAAGAAGTTTCTCTGTCTTTTGATGGAGAGTTAGGAATATATGCTTTCAAGACGTTACAGAATTCTGCCATTCGAGTGCGTGTTGAGAGGCTTTCAAACAAGTAAGTGCTTTTATACCTCATTTGGATGTGAATATTGGAATTGATTATATGATTTTGACAGCTTCACCCTAGTTAAAAATATATGGGAAATATAGAAGTTCTCCAGTTGGTATGGTGCTCTTATTGCTAAATTAAACTCAAGTCTTGTGTATACTTAAAAAGTGATGGTGATTTGTAGATCGGGTTCTCCCACCATGGAGGATATTGAAGCGTTCTCTAAAGCGTACAGAGAGCGGTTAGATGAGGCCGAGTCTGCTGGATCTATTCCTGCTGATATATCACTCGAGGTTCTTCCTTTTCTGATTTCTATAGATGGCAAATGAGTGGGTCAGATGGGTTTCATAAGGGGTCAAAAGGATTAGGTTTGCGGATACAAGAAACTATTTATTACTCTATAACTATGATAAGATTTATTAAATGAATATAGCAAGTTAGGAGGTTTTATACATCTTAGTATACTTTAGGCAACTTTTAGACCGTTGGGCATTTGGGCCCATCTCGTTATGTTACAAATTTCTAACTTCACAACTTTGACCCTGTATTAATAAAACATAATCTACTTGACCCATTGTTATTTTGCCTCTTGTGTTTTCTTTCTCCCATTTTGTTGAATTCTCTAGAGAAGTGAGAATGTGATTTTGGTCCCATCTAATTTATCTGAATGTATCTGGTAAACTAGCAAATGATATTAGACTCGTGGTATAACTTCCATTCATATATATTCCGATGAGTCAATCCGGGTCATGTTTTGTCTCTTAATGAGTCAAACGAGTATAAAAGTGAAAAGATTAGCTGAACATAAACGGGTCGAAAGTTGCCCAAAGTGTATTATTGATGCGTTAAACTCCTAAATTAATTAGATTATTACTGAAATAATGTAACTTTTATGATTGTATGTTACTATGTCACACTAACTATTATGGTCAAAAAGTGTTTTGGATCAAACCCGGCCAGTTTTGACTTGTTACCAAACATGCCTGGCCCGCTCATATTGCCAACTTTAGTATAAACAAATGAAGTATGTTAACAGTTTTATGTTTGTTTAATAGGTATCTTCACCCGGCCTTGAGAGGGTTGTTAGGATCCCACAAGACCTTGAAAGATTCAAAGACCGTCCCATGTATGTAAAATACACAACACTTGCCGCTGATGCCACATCATCCTCTGAGCAGGATGGAATTTTGAGACTCGAATCTTTCAACCTGGATACACAATGTTGTACCTGGGGTATAGCAGATGTTAGGGCTAACCGAGAAAAGGCAGGGAAAGGAAGACCCCTCAACAAAAAGCAAAGGGAGTGGCGACTCGTCACTCCATTCGACTCTTTGCTCTTAGTTAGGATCTACGCAGATGTCTAAATAAATATTATTATTCCACTTTGTAATCATTTTGTTTTTTTATTTCATTTTTTACTTCCTTAGGATCTTTATCGGTTTATTAAAATCTAGTATAACCACCTGAGTTACATGCATTGCTTTTTGTCACTTATATCTTGTTCATTCAAATTTCGTATGAAAATTGCGCTGTTTATATGAAAACTGCAGCTCACTATATGATAACTGCAGCTCACTAGGAGGCATGCCAAAACGAGACCTATGATCCAATGTTTAAAACTTAATATTTCCGTGACCGTACACATGAAATGCATTATGTTTCATGTGCACTGTTGTGGCTGTAAGGATTATCTTTTCATGATCAACAGTTAAATTCATGTTTGTGGACTATTTTGCTAAGAAAAGGTTGAATCAAAGCTCAAACAGATTAACGACGGACTTCACAAGTTTTTAATTTGGCTTCATATCATTTATGCTTGTATGCACTTTTTTTATAATTAGAATATCTTCCTTAGCTTATGTACAAAACAAAAGGTAAACATTGTTGTTTTGGGATTAAATACGACAAATGAAACAACTAAGAACCCTGTAGAAAGTTGTATTAATAAGAACCTAATTGGTTAAAGATCAAGGGAGTGTTTGGTTGTGGGTATTTGTGATACCCGGTCAAAAATGACCCAAATTTCGCGCCGAATTTAAACTTTTATTTCGTGTATCACATACGCTCAATACCAAAGTATACAAGTATTATATATATAAATGTATATATATAACATAAAAAGATTATTTAATAATCGCGAATGTTCAATCTGAATTTAAAATAAAAGTTAGTATAAAACATCTCCAACTAAAATATTATTGTTAGAAACAATATTACTTTACTCAGAAAATTATTCAAAACATTTTTGAATACAGAAAACTATCCGTCAACACGAGTTGAAACAAATATATATTTTTATATCTATTTAAAAGTATTTTTATGAAATACTTCGATTAAAAACTTATACGATTTTATATTTAGAAATTTATCGTTTAAAAACATTATACTACATAACGATCAGGCAAATGAACACGGGTATATTATACTGCGAAATGAGGACAAAACACCTACTTTTCCCTAAAATTTGGATCTGGCTCCCCTCCTTGCTTCTTTGATACGCAGACCCAACTCCCTTTTATTTTTATTTCACTTCATCTTTCTCCTTCTACATTTCTTTCATCTATCTCTTTCTCACCATCTCAATATCAACAAATATGAACAATAACACCAAGATATCATCATCATCATCGATTATCATCACCATTTAAACATCATCATCAACAATCTCTTCCTCCTCCCCTCTCGGTTTACCACCACCGCCGATCACCCCAACCACCGCCGACCACCATTATCAACAACAATGACAACAACAGATCGACAGCGGCTGGAGCAGAATAATACCATCATCATCGTCGTCATTTCATCATCTTTCTCCTCCCTCTCGGCACCATAACTACCGGACACCATCACCACCGAGACCACCACCACACCCGAACCACCACTATCGGGCACCACTTCGGGAATCAGAAACGGACAGCAGCAGTAAACCGCCATCACCACCATCGTCTTCACCATGGTGTTCATCACTCTCGGCATCACCACCCTCTCGGCTTCACCCCATCGTGAGCGATCTTTCCGTTTTCTTTAATTTTTCCAAATTAGAAAGCTTGTAATCATTATGTATTAGTGATTTAATCGATTATTATGCCCAAGAATTAAGATTAGAAAGTGGTTTGATTTGGTGTGATTTTGATGCCGTAAAACACAGAAGAAATTGGCGGGTCGACCCGGACCCGGGGGCTAACCCGGAACAGGACACATCATGGGTAAATTGATAAGTGTCGCTAAGTTGTCTAGTGACGACATCAAGTGTTGCTAAAAACTGAAAGTACTCAATATTAAGTGTCGCTAAATTGTCTAGTGACGCCATTTCAGCGTCGCTAAAAATAGGATTCTTCATAAATACAGTATATATATATATATATATATATAATAAATACTTTTAAACACAGTAACGAAAACAACCATTCGCGAATATATTTTTACAATACAATACGATAACAATACGATGTATATTTATACGAAATGGAACAAACTATTTATATACGAAAAATACAAAGTATTTTTATACGAAAACAAACAACGACATTTTAATTTTATACGAAACAAACAAAATTATATTTTTAGAATATAATTTCAATTCGCAACCGACAAGCCGTACATAATTTACAAACTTATCGATTTCTAATTTAACTTACATGGTTTAAAAACTTGTTAACTAACAACAAATACGATTTATACTTGAAACAACAATGTTTTCAAAGATATACGACAAATCAAAGTTTGTATTAATAATTTGGAATTATTATTTTGAACCATTAACGGACCTATACGTACACTTTTACAAACTAAACACAAATACAATTGGAATGCTTTGGGCATAAATTAAACGAGGAAACATTAACAGGGATGGTTTAATTAGAACATCCGATTACTTATACGATATTGCGTGTTTAGGGTACTAGGAGTTTCTATTGGAACATCACGCGCGTTTAGGAACGCTAGCACCCGAAGGTGAGTCTCACGGCCCCTTTTTATTGTTTTACTGTTTTGGGGGAGATGCATTACTTGTTTTACTCGAACACATGCACTTACTTACTTGATTTACTTACTGATTTACTGGTATATCGATTGCATGGGTTTTACTTAATCCAATGAAGTCCCTTTAATCATAGTTGTTAGTTATGGACTTAAGCGCGAGTTTTAGTATATGGATCCATATAGGACTGACAATCCCCACCTGGGGTGGTAGCGCCACCACGAACAGTACTCGTATAAACAGGTGTTTTCTACTCGTTTCATATGAATGTTTTTGGATTAGCATTCACGAGGGCAATTACTTACTTACTGTTAAGCTTCGACTATGGTGCTCATGACAATGTATACCCATTACCTTATTGCATTGACGCAATGATTGATTACTGATTTACTGACTGCTTACAACCATGGATTGCTACCCGATTGCATGGATGCAGTGATTGACTAAAAATTTGTTACTTACATACAACTAACGATTACTACTCTGCTGATTGCGTACAACTTTTAAATACTGACGTGTTACATTCGTACAACCACTTTTACTGTTATATTTCAACTGTGCGATTACATTTATTACTTTACTGTTTCTTCTGTGAAACTTGTGTACTTATATTGTGTTCAATTTGATTTACTTACTACAAACCTGTGAGATTCACCAACCTTTTGGTTGACACTTTTAGTAATGCATTCTCAGGTACGCAGTTATAGTAGGATGGCCCAGCAGGATCTATTTATTAGCTCGAGTCGCATGCATGTAACTACTTGAAGATATTACGACATTACTTTTGTATTAATGGTTATGTACTTGGGAATACTAATATAACGTACTATTTTTCCAACATCTCATGTAGAGTCGTTCACTGTATACTTTTGGTGTTATGGTTATTGATTAGTCAATCCCCGACCCGATTCGCTTCCGCAACCCGAAATAGGGGGTGTGACAGTATTAGGGGTGGGGAATGGGAAATGTAATGAATGATGGTGCTTGTTATTCTATAATGCAATGCTCCATTACCCATTAGTGGGTAATCACTCATCCCCCACCAAATTGAGAGTAATGGATATCATTACTTATCATTATGCTGATGTATAACGTTTATAAATGTATCTCAACTTATCAACCTGATACTCGCTAACCCATTAAATTTTTGGGTCGGACTCGGGTCAAGGTTTGGGTTAACAGGTCAACTCACCGACCCAAAAGTAACACATGGAAGTTGACCCGTTTGACGCGAAACTATTCCAACAACCGAAATTAACTTGAAACCTGCTAACCCGTTTAATTTTTTGAGTTGGGCTCGGGTTAACGGGTCAACGCGCCAGTCGAAAGGAAACTCGACCTGTTTAACACGAATCCAACCCACCAACCCGCCAAGGTTCGGGTTAACGGGTCAAACCACTAATCGAAAGGTAACCCATTAAATTTGACTCATTTGACGCAAAATTAACCACCAACCGATATTAAGATCGTGTTCGGGTTAGGTACATTTGACCCGCCAACCCGTTTATCAATTCATGTCGGGTTCGAGTTGGGTACTTAGACTCGTCAACTTGACTCAACCCAATTTGTCACCTTACTCGTGATGATTAATAAAAAAAAATCAAGCAACATCAATGATAAATGTATTACTAATGAATATTCATTTCATTGCATAGTATTCCCTTAGTATATCCTTTCCCTTTCCCATTCCGGCATTCCCATTCCCCACTTTGAACCAATGCTTTTATTTATATCTATAATTTGTCATGTATCCTCGGGGTTTTTTTTCTCCGGTAAATAGAACATTTTCATGATTACAATTGGCATATGATTGTTATGACTTATGCGTTCAGCTTTTAGTAACATATTAAATCAAATATACTTTTGTGTTTTTTTCATTTTCCTTTTATTCATTCCTTGGTATCAACCAAACACTATCAATGCAATGATAATAGACATTATCATTCCATTGCATTCCCTTTACCTTTATCATTCCTATTCACTTGCATCCCCCAAATAACACGATTACCGTTGTCGTAGAATAATAAAACAAAACAAAAAAGTTCATTAAGTTTTGGCAACACAATTTAGGTCGAGTATTAGGAGACATCTCACAAACTTTTGGATCTTATCTTGTTCTAAGGTTTGTCTCCATTTAGAAACAAAACCAAATGTACATGATTAATAAATTAGCCAGAAACATAAAAAAGACAGACAAAATTAAATTACTGGAGATGCCATAAAAGAACTATTCAATACACAAACCAACAAAAGTTGACTTGTTTGACTCATCATCACTAATATAATGTCATGAGCTTTGTAATTTGTCTTAAGGAGTTCTTTAAATAACAGTCGATTAAAAATATTTAGCAAACTTGAGACTTTAGTGGTTGTCATTATATCAAATGAAGAAGACAATTGAAGTTTATCAAGTGAAGAAAAATGAGAGAAGATATATAATTGAGTCCACAAAGCAGCCAATGAAGATAGATAGGAATCTTAGATGGGTAACTATATTGATGTGCTTTGTCTTTGTTAGGCTCCACTTTTTCAATAGGGTGCTTGAAGCCTTGAACGCATATTGTTCACATATGTTGAACCTAAATGTGTGACAATTAGTTTGAGAAATGCCATCAAGCATTGATCCGTAAACTTCAGCACGAGAGGCAACGTTGAATGAACAACGAAAGTGTCGCGTCTTATATCTAATCCATCTAATGAGTATATATGTTCAACAATCAACACTACTATGCAATGCGAATCATATCTTCTTTGTAGATAAAAGGAAGACATGCTTTAAGAGTACAATACAAATACTAAACAGCCCTAAGTATGTTTTGAATTCCAATGTTATGGTGCAAGTGAAAAAACATAAATTACAAGCATTTAAAATACAATTTGCATTGGGCAAATGAGCTACTAATACTATGACATTTAATAACGTTGTGTTCTCGAGTTTGAAAATAAGAGGAAAAGAAGAGAAAGTTTCATGCTAAATATACAAACATTTACCATAAAAATCTCAAAAGGTTATAAAATTACTAACGATAAATGTTCCAAGGAATACTTCCAAACACCTCAAACGAGTGGTATTTGAAATTTAGTAACCTTTTTTATTCTTTTTATATTTAGATAAGCATGGTGATAACTTAATAATAATATAAGATGATGATAACCTACAATTTATTTAATCTAATTATTCTATTATAGAGTTATAAATCTACATAACTTTTTTTTTTTTGAAAGGCAGTTTGAAATCACTGACGGGCCACTTAGGCCCACCCGATCATCTCACCATAATGCACCCTCGAGAAGAAAGTCCAGCTTCGTCCCCGGCCCAAGTGCCGACAGATCCGGTTGCCGAAGTGGGTAAAACTCCTCACCCCGGAGCCCAAAGGCCCAAGGGATTTTCATGCACTGAGTAGGGTTTGAACCCTGTACCTGCAGCATAAATGCCTGATAGCTCTACCACGTGAGCCAGGTCTCAAGTGCTACATAACTTGTTGATTGTTGTTTTCAATTATTGATGAGCATGGGAACTATATAATAATTACTTTTTTAGTTGTTATAAGTATATGAAACACTATTACGACCTAGTCAAATATCACTCGGTATGAGACTTTTATATATTAAAGAAAGTATCAAGATATCACATTTATATTTTTACTCAGTTTATTTATTGTAAAAAGACAACTACACTATAAATTGAGTTAAACGACAACCTATTTGACTAATAAAGTTAAAATTTAATATATAGTCAATAATTTAAGAAGTTTGGACAAAATTTATATCTATATATCTTCCAAAGAAATTAAGAAATACTATTACAAGTACATAAAATATGATAAATATTATATTATATATACTTTATAAATATAAATAAATTCTTTTAAGAAAATAAAATAAAAATATAATGTCGATAATCTAATTTGGGAAAAAAGGCGCCTATTTCTTATCCATAAAATGGGGGTAGTTTGACTATAATATTAAATAAATTCTTTAATTCAAACTCCAATTACACCGCGGTCTATCTATATCTCTCTCTATATGTTTCCTGTGATTTCTCTCTCTATAACAAACACAACAACATACTTTTGTAGTTTTGTGTTTATATAAATATAAATATAAAGCTGCAAAGACTTATAATCATAACATACACACATTCTTAAACCCTTTCTGCTATTCAAACTTCACATGTTTCTCCTTGACAGATTTCACTATATAAAAAAACATACTTTATAATCATTCTGTCTCACTTTTTTCAAGATTTCCTTTTTTCTTTGATTTATAGGCAATTTCCAAAGTGGGTTTGCTTAAATTTTGAATTTTGTGAGATGGGTGTTGGATGGTTGTTTGTGGTGGTGGTGGTGGCGGTGGTAGTTGGTGGTGGAGATGGTTTTCCGGTGGAGGATCTGGTGACTAGATTGCCAGGACAACCAAGTGTTATGTTTAAACAGTATGCTGGTTATGTTGATGTGGATGAGAAAGCTGGAAGAAGTTTGTTTTATTATTTTGTTGAAGCTGATACTGATCCTGATCATAAACCCCTGTCTCTCTGGCTTAATGGAGGTTTGTATATCTTTACTATTTTTATGATTATTGTTTGATTTTAAGATTTTATCTCTCTTTAACAAACTCACATAACAATATTGTTGTAGCTATATACTATAATTAAATATATGAGATACCTATGTATGCATAATATATATATATATATATATATATATATATATATATATATATATATATATATTGAAGTTTATAAAGTGATTATTAAATGTTTGTGTGAGCTCATATGGGAGTGAGAACAATTTAGATCTTGATTATCAAGTTATTTAGGCTCAAGATAATGGATTTTGGGATTTGGTATGATATCATAGAAGTTGATAGTTGTATGAAAACTGATTATTTAGATAAATATGGAGTTTGTTACATGTTCCTAGCTTTAGTGAACTGATTATCTTAACCAAATTTTGAGATAAAGTTCAAATTAGAGTAAGATTAGGTATAATTGACCCGCTTATGCTATTTATAATCCATAATAAATTGTTTATTTTAAAAAAAAGTTGTATGCATAAAATAAATTTTTATGTACGGAGTAGTAAATAATTTGTATAGTAGTAAATGGAAAGACTGTACATGTAGGTGGTGCTCCTTTAAGCATGGATATTTGGAGATCCCTTTTTACCAAAAACTGTACTTTACGAACCGCATGCTCCTCTCACTTTTATCTTTTTTGTTGTTGGGTATAAAGTTAATACTGTATTTTTTATCCACAAAACATATTTTATACAGTAGATGCTACTTTACTGGTATATTCTACTCCTATTATTTTCACAGTGTTTCAAAAGTCAATGCAATTCCATTTTCAAATTTAAAGTAAATATATTTTTCAGTTCCATTATTCAGATATATTATTCTATTCTATAGATATTTCTACAGTTGAAATGTAATAGTTAAAAGAGCATCATTACTGTCAAAATAAACTTAGAAAGGAGTAATTTGTTGGATAATCAAGGTCAAAGTTACATGTTAAATTCTTGGAATTCTGGTAGTTAAAAGAGCATCATTATTATCAGTACCAAGAAGAAGAAGAAATTGGGTGTCCAAGTAGTTGGAGCAGTGTCTAATTAATACCATGAGTTGGGTTGAATATTGTGCTTTGGGATTGGCAGATTTCAATGTGCAACATTAATTTTTGCCCTGATCGATTATTAGGTGTAAAATGTTAGGTTCATACAGTATATTATAGCCTTTTTGAACTTTCTTGAAAATAGCAACATAATTTTCATGTGATATTTAAATAAATTGATCTTGTTTGTTTAATCATAGTGGTGTCATTGATATATTATCATTGTAATCTATCCATGAAGTTGGTTTATATAACACCCCTCATTTTAATCTCATTTAAATATAGTAAATCGGAAGCGTAAGTCCAAATAGATATAGTGATAATTTTACCTCGTTTTATCAACATATAAAATTCCACATTTTCAAAACATAATTTATCAACAGAGGTGTTATATAAAAACAAGATAAAACATTGATTTAAACAAATCAATATCAGAGTCACGCCACGTCAAATATTCCATCCAGTCCAACTTCTTGCCCACCCGATAATAATGCTTAACCTGCAAGAAGTGTTAATGTGGGGGATTAGCATAACGCTAAGTGAGCAAATAACTAATCAACAGTCTAACTTAGCTCAACAACTTTGCATACAACAATTAACACTAAACCAACAAGTACACAATATCACTATTTAGCAAAGCAACAGGCAACTGTTCAACTGTTCAACCGGTCAACTTAGCAACTAGTCAACTATTCAACAAAGCAACTATTCCACAACTAGGACTTAATAATGAGGCATCGGTGGCTCTGGGAATAACCATAATACCCGGGAGGCTCCCCAAGAACACTTACCCAACCATATCCGTATGGCCATAACGGACGAGACCGATAGCTAGTGGTTATTCTCAACTAACACAGGAGGTGTGTTAAACCTTGAATAACCGACTAGCCCAACCAACAATTCAACAACTCGTTGACCTCATTAACAACTGATGCCCGAAGGCCAACAACAAGTCCAGTGATCACATAATCAACAAATCACATATTCATCAGGTCAACGTTATTATATCAACCATATTATTAATAACTATAATAATCATCATGGCAACTACAATAGTAATAATATGTTACTTGTTGTAACCAAACTCGTTACAACCAAGTTATACTGAGGATTAGAGATCCACTCACCGACCACCTCAGGCATCCACTCAGTAGTCTAATATCACTGAGTCTTCTGCTCAACTGGAATTACAACAAAATAGAACAAGTTAGTTACTTGTTTTAAAATATATATATATAACATCATATTAATTCATCTTCATCAAACAACATCTTTAATATCCAATATAATACCATCATTCAATCATAATAATCACTTTCTACCACAATTCACATAAATTGTTACTTATTTACAACAATTCAACATACTTCATCTCTAGATTATGAATAACCAATTAACATCATTAATTCATAATCATGTAACAAGTTTATGATTCCCATGATCACTTTATCATATTAATACACCTTAATCATTGTTAATTAACATCATGAGATCATATAACAAGATTATCAACCTCCAATATCACTAATTCTCCCAATCACAAATATTAAGTTTTATGAGTAATTAACCAACTAAGTTATAATTTTACTTTCTACTTATCAATTAAGTGTTCCCAATCATAAACAATACTAACTTCATCATCTAATTCATCTAACTCATCGTAAGCACTATAGCCCTCAAGAACACTTAATCAATTTCTTCAATTCTAAGCTAAGGGATATGTTATAATCATGGAATGAGCATCAACTAACCATTTTATAATCACTACAAATACAAATTCAAGATTAATAAAGCTAATTTCTTCAAATACTCAAGAACCCATTTTCAAGTTTATAAGAAATCAAGAAATCAACACTTACAAGTTGTTTATGATGATGATAGAAGGATCAAATCACGTTTTTGAAGCTTGAATCATAGTTCTATAAACTCAATTTAACCTCAAAGCTTGTTTCACAATTTTTGAATCGTCCCTATGGTGCGTACGGTTCGGCCAGACCAAGAACAAGGAAGAACATGGATTAATTCCACAAGATTTTGATGATTGATGATGATTTTGATGAGGTTTAGGGTTTGGATCAACCTCTCGTTCTCTCCCGAATTTTCTGGAATGTTTTTAGGTGATAGGGATAAGGTTTTACACATATAAATGATAATATGTGTACTAGTTTTGTCCCCCGTATTTATTATTGTCTGGAACTTAAAAACCATATGCGGGGAAACATTATTTTTATTTTACCGTCAACTAAATAAAATTAAAACACTGAATAATTTATTAGTCACAATAAATTATTCGACTATTATCACTATTTATTTCAAATAATACAGCACACCTATTTTCTGACACACTTAATAATAATTCACAGTCAGAAAATGTTAAATACTACTAGACCCGAGAACTGGGTGTTACAGTTTATGTTTTTATTCTGGGATATATTTACCTAGATATACAATATGGATATAGTATTTTACATAATATCAACTCAATTTTTATATTTTACAAAATATCAATCAATTTCGCAAGAATGGAGAAAAACGTAAGATTTCAGTTTCAATTCGCAATATTCGTTTCGCAATAATGGAATTTCACAAGTTTTAGCATTTCGCAATATAGAATTTCGCAAGATTTATATAGCATTTCGCAAGTTTCATTTCGCAATACGCAAGTTTCATTTCGCAATACGCAAATTTCATTTCGCAATACAGCATATTTCTTGCGAAATTATCCAAAAGTTAGCCATTTTGCGAGATTATTGCGAGACTTTTTGTCACTATTGCGTATTGCGAAATGAAATATGCGTATTCCGAAATAAAATATGCATATTGCGTATTGTGAAATGAATATTGTGATTTTCTAAAGCATTATTGCGATTTTCCCCATCGTTGCGAAACTGAGTGATATTTTGTGAAACAAAAAATTTTGGCCGACAATTTGTAACATGCTAAGCAAATTTTGTATATTAAGGTAATTAGCCGTTTTATTCTTGAGTGAAGAAAAATCATTTACATTAATTATTAATTATTTAATTTGTTTAAGGGAAAACAAAGTACATACAAATTTAAATTCCACTGTCTGTTGTCTGTATTAGGCCCAGGCTGCTCGTCAATGGGTGGGGGAGCCTTCACAGAATTGGGTCCATTTTTCCCCCAAGGTAATGGCCGGGGCCTACGCATAAATACAAAGTCATGGAACAAAGGTATGTTTTCACGTGTTACAAACTTACAATATACTATTGCTAGATGATGCATTATCTTATCTTATTCTTATATGGCCGGGGCCTATGCTATAGTATTTGACTGGTACAAGAAAAGTCCTCAGTTACCCAACCTGATTGACCCACCCATTTTGTCACTTATGTTGTAACTATGACTTCTCTTTTTAATGAACTAGTATCAAATCTTTTGTTCGTCGAGTCTCCGGCTGGTGTAGGATGGTCATACTCCAACACAACTTCAGATTACACCACCGGTGATGCCAACACAGGTAAGATCATATCTACCATTTTACCACATTAAATTGGTGTTTTATAGTGAACATGTATCTAACAATGCACTATCTTATGATCACACAGCTAAAGATATGCTTACATTCTTGTTGAATTGGTACAAGAAGTTCCCGTCTTTTAGATCACGAGAGTTATACCTTACAGGGGAAAGTTATGCTGGTATGTATCATGAAGCAAATTTATCAGTTGACATTTCATCCAAAATCATTTTCTTCACAAATAACTGTTGACTATAATTTTACATGTAGGACATTATATTCCACAATTGACTATCGCCCTTCTGGACCACAATGAACGTTCCACTGGTTTCAAGTTCAACATCAAAGGAGTTGCTGTAAGATTTTCAACCATTCCAATGTTCATCTACTTGTTACTGTGTACAATTGTGGGCATGATGAATAACTGAAACATTTTTGGATCAGATTGGTAATCCACTTCTTAAACTTGACCATGATGTGCCAGCTGTATACGAGTACTACTGGTCACATGGGATGATATCTGATGAGATTGGCCTTACTATCATGAACGATTGCAATTTTGAGGATTATACGTTTCCTTCACCTCACAATGAAACTGTTGCATGCAATAATGCCATTTCCCAAGCAAATGACATAATTGGTGAATATATTAATAACTATGATGTGATTCTTGATGTATGCTACCCTTCTCTTGTAGAACAAGAGTTACGCTTGAAGAAAACAGTAAGTTTTTTTTGTATTTCTTTTGATAGTTTTCTTTTTTCTACTTTTGATCAGTTTGAAACTTATTGAGGGGTATTTGTTTGGTGTTATATTTTCATATAAGGCGACCAAGATCAGCTTTGGAGTTGATGTGTGCATGAGTTTCGAAAGAAAGTTCTATTTTAACCTTCCTGAGGTTCAACGGGCTCTCCATGCCAATCGAACGAAGTTGCCATATTCCTGGTCTATGTGCAGTGGGTAAGTCGGTTGATTTAAGTTACAGTGGCAATTTCAACCTATTTACTTTTCTAAATGAAATTTCAGAAAAAAGTTGTGTTAACCGGAAACAAGTCAAAATTGGTTGAACAGGACAAATGAGTCAAAAATGTTTTGGGCCAACTTGACCCAACCCGTATACCCCTAGCTGTCCCATTTCGCCGCACAAAAATGTAGCTAACAAGGAAACATGTCAAATGGGTCGAAAGTCACCCAAAGATATGTTATTATAGCAAAGCTTTTAATGCATTATGTTCAAATATTAACCATGACAAACCATCACATGTATACAAAACATTTCAACATTTGGACGAAAGGTGTTACAAGTCAACTATTCCTTGCCACATATGAACTGATGTCTCTTATTCTCCTTGAAACAGAATTCTGAATTACAATGAGAATGATGGGAGCATCGACATTATCCCGTTGCTTAACAGAATCATCAAAAACCGAATCCCTGTTTGGATTTTCAGGTAATTTTTTAGGCTTTACTAAAAATCACATAGACATGCTAATTAAATTATTGATTACCAGTTATAAATTTACATTATTTTAGTGGTGATCAAGACTCTGTCGTACCATTGCTTGGATCAAGAACACTTGTTCGTGAATTGGCTCATGATTTGCAGTTTGAGGCTACTGTTCCATACACAGCCTGGTTTCATAAGGGACAGGTACTTCATTATCTATCCCAATAAGTTTGACTTTAATGGTTAAACAAGTGAATTTTCAAATTCTAAGTTATAGATTATTATTAATTATTTCATGACTTGTCCATTTGTTATTGGTAGTCCGTTAGTCCATTCTGGATAATTTTACTCATTTTCATTGTTTATCAACATTTACAATTGAGAGCATGAATCAGTTTTAAATCCTAATGTTCGATTAATCTGACCAATAAAGTCAAAATGTGCATCTTTCTGGTGTAGGTTGGAGGTTGGGTCACCGAGTACGGGAATCTACTAACTTTTGCAACAGTAAGAGGTGCTGCTCATATGGTGCCGTATGCTCAGCCTGATCGTGCTCTACATATGTTCAGCTCATTTGTTCGTGGTCATAGATTGCCTAACAACACTCGTCCTTCCATTGACGATTAATGAACACAAGACAGTCGCCCATTTTGGACTTAGTTGAGGTCTTAAATTTGAACTCAGGAATATTTCAGTTTCTGGCTTTTATTCATGTTGCCTAAGGCAAGAAAGAAAAATGATTAGATTGATTTGTGCAACCTCTGTAAGAACGAAAAATGGAGTCAAATAATTTATGGTAGGCCGTTTTACGAGAGATTTGTCTAAAAACAAGCACGTTCAAATAAACGAAGTCCTGTCACTCACACTCATTCCTTATATAAACATTTAGCAAGGCTAAATGATACTGTAGTTTCTACAGTTGATAAATAGTTAAAATATGTAACCTCTTTATAAATATATTGTATGAAATATTTTACTAAATATAACTCTTTGGCGTAGTGGTTGTTGAATGATGGGAGTTATATGTGCCGCGCGGGTTCGAATCCTTCTATCACAGACACTTTTTATTTTTAGTACAATAAAGTGATACACATTAAAAACACTATTCAATAAAATATTTAACTTAACGTGTGGCTGGCTGAATCAGCTTTCAATGTATTTACTGTAACAATCCTTCTATATTCACACTTCTTTTTCCTCTATCATCATTCATGATCAGGCTTCATTCTCTCTCTCTCAGTTTCATTTTTAATTTGTTCTCGCTCCATATGATTGTGCATTTTAGCTTTAACCTAAATCTCTAATAACTATTCGATGTTATGATTTGTACAGGTTTTGAAATACAGCAAGAAAGTGGTTTAATTTTCATACGATGAAGAAAAAAAACGAAGGTATGTTCTTGAACAAGTATGTTGGATTTCTCACACTCACATCAGCATGAATTTCCAGCTTAGACTACCGATTTCGTCTTTAATATCCTAATTCTTACTGATTTACAGTTTACACATGATTTGTAGTCCTTTATGCAAGATTTTGAAGTATAGAGTAATTATCTGTGAGGTTTTAATATATTTATATGAATTTATATGTTAGAATTTTAATTTGGGATAATTTTTTAAGGACTTCATTATTTGATGAAGTGTACGAGATTAAAGAAGTGGCAAGAAGGTGCAAGTCTGCTATCCAATCTTGAGGTTTATTTATTTATTTATTGAGAGAGAAAATCAAATGGTTAGAGTCCAATGCTATTTCAACTATAAGACTTCAAGTATTTAATTTTTGTTTATATGATGATGATGATTTAGTTTAATATCATGTAAGTTAGTTTCCAATTACAATTTCCACCTCTTGGTTGCTTCTAATCAAGAACCAATTCAATCTTTGATTTTTATTTTTTTTTCAATATTAATTAATTATTTATATAATTTACTTTTGATAAGTGATACTCCGTATATGATTAGTATTTCTTCGGAAGACAATATTGTTGTTTGATAGAAACTTTCCATATTTTTATCTGAAAAACACATGGCGTTTAATTTGTTAAGTGCACAAAAAAATTGTCATTTTAGTTTATAACTAAATATACTGATAGAATCAAAGGTGGTTTTATTCTTAAACTCAATTAAGAGGGTGTTTGGGGTGACGTTAAGCTTTTAGCTTTTGCGTTAACTAAAAGCTCCAAAATCCTGACTTTTTAGCTTTTTAGCCCTTAAAAACAGGGAAAAGCTCCATATACCCAAACACTAAAATAGAGCTTTTCTACGTTATGATATCACAAAAGCTAAAAAGCCTTCCCCTAACGCTCCCCCAAACACCCCCTATGATAATTTGAATCTGTAAGTGAACATATAGCTATGTATTTAATGCTAAATTGTTGTTTACACTATACATTACATATTACATAATTATGTTTAAAAAGCTTTCTAAATAGGTATTGGTATGGATGCTCTACAAGATATATTTTATGAGAAATAAAGTTGTACAGCATTGTATTGTGTTACAGATGGAAGAAGTGCGTGAGAATGTGAGATATAAACTACTGTACATTACTATTGAATGAAATGATGATGGGTGTGGGATATGATCTGGGACAAATTGTGACAGTGTGGAGTGCAAAAATGGGTAACATCACAAGCTCTCAAGTACTGTCATGGAGCATATCATGTGTATCCATATATTGTAATTTGAATTTTAGACTTTCCAATACTTCTTTCATCACGGTAGTAATAATCACAAATAAATAAAAATTTGTATATGGATCCAACAAAATATTCAAATGTTAAGAATTATGTTAATCTTAAGGTTTATTTTTCATTTAAACAACACAGTATTCCTAAATATAATGATAATATTTCTTTATTAATTTACCAATCAAAATAGTTTGATGTAGTATGTGTACTCATTAGGTGACATTGTAATGTACCATTAACGTTAGGCAGGCATGTGAACTTGATGAATGAGACGGTTCGTCATGCATTGTGTATATGTGCTTTCTTTTTGCGTTAGTGTCTTTATATAAAAAAATATTCATCCAAAACATTAACTTGAAAAACCCGCCGCAACGCGCGGGTCAAATATTCTTGTTGTTAACGTTGTTGATATCGCACTTTAGTTTATAATGTCGAATTTTAAATGCTCGAAGAATGACTCAACTAATGTCTTTATATGTCTATCTTGAATGCAGTAGGAGTAAGTAAAGAAGTGATTGTGTATATCTATGAAAGTTAGAACTTAGAAGATCAAAATCAACATTTTTATTTTTCCTTTTGTTACACTTAACATATACTCTATTTGATTTGATACATATATGTTATGTCTATGAAACAATTGATTAAAACAATATTTCATCACATAAATAAAAGGTAACAATTTTTTTCTGTTCCTGAAAATACATAGAGTGTCACCATTTAATTATAGAAAAATTGTCTTAAAAAAATTGAGAGGCCCATTGAGAGGCCCATTTGACTGTTTTATGACTAACTAAGATCTTTCTTTTAGTCTCATTCGAATAGTTCGCTTTAACTTTACAATTTACACCAAACATAGAGGTGGACACTTATCATGGAACGGAGGGAGTATCTAATTGCATCTTTGTGTTTTTTTATTTATTACATAGATGTACGGACCAGATATGTACACACCTATCAAATATCATTCATTGGTTCCACCAAATTTTTAGTTGACACATCGTGTTCAACTTATTTTCATCGATGGCTATCACCTGTGAAATGACCCAACTACCCTTCTCTTCTCAAAGTCTACTCCTTTCTGAACTTCATCGTTACTCCAACAATGATTCACTTCAACCCCAGTTGACAAAACATCAAGATTCTTGCTAAATCCGTACCATTTTTGTTCTAATTTTAAATCCTTAGTTCCTGATCTTGCATTCGAGAAAAAGTTGACAACTGGCAGAATCTCTATTTGTGCAGAATCCCTACTGGATTATTCTCAATGGTCAGGATCTGGGGTTTGTTTAAACTGCTTAATTTCTTGATTTTGGTTAAGGGTTTGCTGCAAGTTTGATTCTTTTTTGACATACCATTTTGGGTTATCGAAGAGTTCTGATCTTTTTGGAAAAATATATAAATGATTCATAGGATACATTGGAGTTCATCTTTGTGCTTTAGGGTTTTGACTGTGACTTGGGTATATTGTAAAAGATTTTTTTTTAGGTCATTTAACAGATTCAATGTAGTTAGTTCTTGTTTATTTATTGTGTTAGCTATAATTTGTGGTTATGTATACTTGTATGGAGCTGTTTCATCTGTAAATCTTGAAGAAAACACAATTAGTGATCTAAAAGATTCCAAGGGTGTGTGTGATCCTTATGATGGAAAATGGGTTCTTGATGAGAATTACCCTTTATACAGTGCATCTCAATGTCCTTTTGCTGAAAAAAGTTTTAATTGTTTAGCTAATGGTAGGAGAGACAAAAGGTATCTAAAATGGAGATGGAAACCAAATAACTGTGAGATTGTTAGGTTTAATGTACAGGCTGTTTTGGAAAAGCTTCGTGGGAAACGGGTTGTGTTTGTTGGTGATTCTTTGAGTAGGACGCAATGGGAGTCTATGATATGTTTGCTTATGACTGGTGTGGATGATAAAAAGAGCGTTTATGAAATGAATGGGAATAAGATTAGCAAACAGATTAGATATTTGGGTGTTCGGTTTAGTTCTTATAACTTCACAGTTGAGTTCTACCGGTCAGTTTTTCTAATGCAAATTGGTTCTGTTCCAAAACGTGCACCAAAGAGGGTTCGGTCAACAATTAAACTTGATGAGCTCGATGGTATTAGCTCAAAATGGATAGATTCGGATATTCTTGTGTTTAATACAGGTCATTGGTGGAATCATGCAAAGCTCTTTGAAATGTAAGTGTTTCTTGGCTGTTTGATTTTCATTTTAGTACAACTTTTTGTAAGTTATAGTAGATTTAAGTCTCTTATTTGGAATATACATTGTACTTTTGTTGTTAAAAGATGGCAACCTAGTTAAACTGAACTTTAAATGGTGTTATTACCTTTAATGTATCTTAACTTATTTTTGGACAGGGGTTGTTATTTTAAGGTCGGTGGAAGGCTTAAACTTGGAATGTCAACCATGGCTGCTTATACAACAGCTTTACGCACTTGGGCTTCATGGGTCGAAAATATGGTTGATACAGATAGGACCCGTGTTTTCTTTAGGACTTTCGAGGGCAGTCATTGGAGGTGCGTTAGTTTGTTACTGTATTCCAAACAATTATTATAGTTTAAACATTATGAACATAGGTTCTATTTTGTACATTTTTTACTTTCATGTTCAAAGTTACTGTTGTTGCTCAATATCTTTCAATAACTCTTTGTTCCCAATAGAGTCATGGACTTTCGTGTAGTTATCAAACTATTCTTTTGGAATTTATAGATGTCATATGAAGATTGACCTTAAAGGTTGATGTGTGTCTGTTTGCCTGAACAAAGGTAGAATCTTACAAAAGTGATGCAGTCTGACTTAAGGTCAAATATATTGCTTTTCAGATTTGAAATTCTTATAAGATCCATTAGAAGCTGTATATTAAAACTTTATTTTTTCTAGTACCTGTCTGAAACTTCATTCTAGTTATTGAAATCTCTTTGTAAAAGTCTTGTTAAGTCATATCAATATCAAAATTGAATCAATCAACGACTTGACCTGAAAATAGAATATTACTATTATTTATGAATGGGAGTACTAAATGTGACTCTGTTCAACGATACGTGACACTTTTCATGTGTACCAGCGGGCAACATGGTCACACTTGCAAAGTTACAAAGAACCCTATGTCTAGAATCAAGAGTGAATATAGAAGTCCCTTCTCAGATATTATAAAGAGAGTGGTGAAGAATATGTCGGTTCCTGTAACGGCAATGCATGTCACTCCCATGGGCTCGTCCCGTAGTGATGCACATGTTGGTACGTGGAGTGATAATCCAATGGTTCCTGATTGTAGCCATTGGTGTTTGCCTGGAGTCCCTGACGCATGGAATGAAATCCTGTTCTCATATCTATGAAAATAGAACATGGCAAGTTGACGATTCGTCTCTGTTGAGGTCAAACCTCCTTTATTTCTAAACATATCGAATATGATATTTTACATATTTATGAACTTCTATATGGAATACGACTATATATCATTAAGCCTGATCCAATTTCTAAATTCTTTTATATATATGCTCTTCGAAGTTCAGACCACTTTTGAATTTGAATTTAGGTTGTTTGACCTTAATGTTCAAACTAATTCAGTTGACTTTTATTTTCAGGAAACGAAGTTTCAGCGTGGAGTCTGTGTATGGGAGTGTAAGAAAGGGAAAGAAGAGAGGCTGTACTTTCTAACAAAATTTTATTGATATGTTGTTGTACACCGATTGTATACAATACATCTTTCTTTTTTTTACATAAGTGAGCTGCTTACTAATCTTTCTTGTTTGTGTAATTTTTGATGTATCTGTGATTTTGTGATCATTAAGCATAGAGTATAGAGTAAAGGTCCAGCTTCTGTGTGAGCATACATTTAATTGCTTATGGTTTGTGTATATTCAAATTGATTCATCACCCTAAAAAATTTATGCTTGTCATTTAATTAACATAAGGTTAAATAGTATCATTATTCATAAGTATTCAAAAGTATGTATTCATAAATATCAGTAAATAGCTTTATAGGGCCTGTCCTATCTTAGCTTTGCTTCTTGTAAGTTGTAACTCCTTTAATTTGTGAAGTAATATAATGTTTGTTTTTGCCAAAAAATTAAAATAAAATAAATAAATATCAGTAAATATTTTTGCCATATTTTATGTATTTTCATCGTCAACACAATAGTAGAAAGTTCAATAATATAAGATGCAGTCACATAAATAGCATAAGTTAATCTGCACAACTTTATTTACACCATCAATTTCATACTCAAGCTTGAGAAGTTGTACTCTCTGCATAATTGTCATGACTAGGTGTCTGATGTAAATTTTTCCCAAGCTTCTCAGTCTTCCTGCACTCTTCTATTCCATCAGCATGCAAATCTTCATCAATTGTAATTGAAACAGCTTTCATGCCATTCGGAGCTTGAACAATGTTTTCTCGCACCTTCAAATGCTCGTCACCAGTTCTTCTTTGTTAACTGTTTTACTGCATTTAAACTTCTTAACGACGAAGCACAAAGAAAAAAGGGCAAGTGCCAAAAAGAAAACACAGCCAAACGACACAAACACTACAAATATGACAGTCATTGTTAAAATTTCTTGATCTTTTTTAGATGTGATTGATTAAATTGTTTTGGGTTTTGAGATAAATTTGATGTGCCAAAAGAAGTTTAAAATGTAGTAGTGAAAGGTGTGATTATTCATTATTGTGTTGGAATCTTGAATAATAGTACTAGTACATGACTTCCAAGTATCAAGAAACTTGACTCTCATATGAAGCAAGTAAGTTGATTGTATTGTAAAACACTTTTCAAGATTTCATTTTATTTTTATTTCGTTTCAATATTCTCAACTGATGAAGTGTTAAAAAGTCATGAAACATGTGTTAATATATGGACAATAGAATGAAGATTGTCTATTAAGACTAATCAACATTAGATACAGACTCATACTTAAACATCATTCCATATATGCGTGTTGATAGCCACTCCAAGTTCATAGCGACGAACCGGCAACTCTGATCGATGTATATGATGCAAGCCTTTAGTATTCCCAATTTGTATGTAAGCAAATGCAACTTGTGGCAATAGAATCATAATAGTTTGAGGGAAACACATAAATTTGATGCGTTTCATTTAGTCTACCCTCTGAGGTAGAGCTCAACCACTATAAATCAATGAAGTCAGATGATCTATTTGTGAGCTAAAAAACCATATTAATTGTTCTCCATTGAGATACTAGGATCAACTTATAAATATAGTTACAGATGGTATAAAACACCAATATTATTTAGTGTCACTAAATTAAGTAATAACACACCTTGACAATTGATATAAAAAAAAATACTTCTATAAAAAATTTATCATTGGAAATTAATATATATAGATTTAAAGAAGAAGAAAATCTTTAGAGGTGTTTTACAATACACACTATTTACAAGCTTAGCATGGGTGTCAAGACAAGTTTCTTAAAACTTAGAAGTTATGCACCAGTCCACCAAAATAATCACAAACCTTCTATCTCTACTACAAATACCAATCCACCAAACTTCTTTTTCCACATCAAATCCATCTCAAAAATCCTCAAATCTTAATCTCCCCAAGCAAATTTCGATAATGAAGACCATCATATTTGTAGTTTTCATTTCGTCTGGTTGTGTATTCTTCCTTGCACCCGCAGCGTTTGTTTTTTGTTACTTCTTCAAGAAAATGAAATGCAGTAAAACGACAGAAAAGGAAGAAATGGTGCACATTGATGGGCAACGAAAGGTGCACGAGAACATTTTGGAGGGTCCAGACGGCATGAAATCTGTGGCTATTACTATTGATGAAGATTTGCATATTCATGAAGAAGAAGGATGCATCAAGAATGAGAAGTTTGGACAAGGTACTTCCCAACAAACAGCTAGTGACAATACTAATGCACAGAGTACAACTTCTCAAGCGTGATATTGACCAAGATTGTATGAATAAAGTGCGGCAATTTGTTAAGGATGATATGTAAAATTATATTGAATAATCAACATTACTAGCAACATGTCAATCTTTCGACTATTTTGCCATCAAATATTGTCTTTAGAACCAACAAATAATATATATGCTAAATGTTTTATATCAATCAAAATACATTATACATAGTTACAAACCAATCATTAATGATGAAATGCCAACAAAGTGCAGGAGGATTCTAACAAGATCAAGATAAAATTAGTATTACTTCATGATAAAATATATTTATGGTGTTCTTTAAGATGATCCTTCTGATTCAGACAGATTAAATCGTTATATATTACAACATGTTCTTCAACCAACCGTACCTGCCCCTATTCTTAGCCCAAACTTACCCTTCTCCAACGCCACTTTATTGCTCCGTTGATTTCCGCTGTTGATGCACTTGCTGATTATAACCCATTTGCTGGGGTGGGGGGTATGCATACCCCCCCGGTGGCGTTGTGTGTGGGTACCACCCGCTACCATACCCGGGTCCAGAGTAGTTTACATACCCTGTAGGTGGTGTAGAGTACGGTGACTGATAGCCAGGCATTCCTTGTTGATTCATCAAGTATGTAGGGCCTGGTGGATGATTACTACCGGATGTTCCGGTGGAATCTCGTGCAGGAAATGGCTTCTCTATGAATTGGTGCGAAAATGTAAACGTGCCAACCGATTTTCCTCTAATGTTTTGCACCTGGTAGTCGACCACGTGTTCGCTGGTTCCTGAACCTGTGTCCATGTCTACAAGTTCACGGACCGGGATAGATACCTCACCGATATCTTTGTCACCCCAAAAACGATGTTGTCGAAGGACAAACAAAAGGGTGGTGGTATTTATAGCTGACTCCTCAACCGGAAACTTCATACGGTAGTTCCATTTAGGGTTTTGACCGCGGGACGAATGGGTCTTCTTTTCGACAACTGATTTTCCGTTTATCAATGAAACAACGACGTACACTCTCATCCTAAAGAAAAACAAAAAGTTTTGGAGGCCACTGGCCGAGATAACCGTGATGTCCAACGGACGATATTCCATGTTCTTGTGTTAAAATTAATTCGAATTCGAATACTTTCTATGTTTTCTTTTTCTTGATTTTTTTCATAAGACTCGAACCCTAAAATGAAATGTGGGTTCGAGCCATGGAAAAAATATCAAGAAACTTTGTTATTTTCTTTTCTTTTATGTGGTGAGGGAGATCAGGGTAACTTGACAAAAAATATATGGTTAGTAGAAGTAAAGGGTCCTAAGGTGGATAACTGTGGTGGATGTGGTGGTTCTACAGTGGCTAGATTAATGAGGACTTGTAAATTACCACAAAAGGAATAGGGAGATATAAAAGAGGTTATATGAAGGATGGTAGGGAGAGATTAGAGGATTGCCATTAATTTTGTTTACATGCAATATCATTATTCCATCTTTAATAAACCAAAATAAAAATTTAATCATATCATCAGAATAAAATTATATAATAAAATGTCAAAACGAGTTTTAATTACGTTCCAGCTTCATGGCCTAATATGCGAGGAAACAATAGGTTTTGTCCCTGCAAGTTGTACAACCTTACTTAGTCTTAAATGTTCGATCTTGGACCGAAGTCTCCTAGCAAATCCTTATGGTTCAAAGGTAACATTTTAATGATATTTAACAAATTCAAGGAGACTTATCATGGCAAATTCAAGAGATGTTATGGGTAGTGTGGATTAAAACTACACTCTAGGTCATTTTCTAGCTAATACTTTTTTAGCAATTTTGTTGATTTGACCCATTTAAGATAGAATAACCCAACTCGACCCGTTAGCATGTCATTTAATTGATAATTGCTACCTCTATCAAACAACCATGAAAAGGCAACAAGTATACACTCCTGGGTAGTCAACAAGAGTTTAAATTTTGACAAAATCAGTGACTTACATCACATCAAGTTTCTTGATCAATAATTTAACTTGGACTTACCTTGTAAATAGCAGAGCATCATATGGGATAACCACAAGACATTTGCATCTTTATGCAGGAGTAACAGTCGCAAAGAAACCAAAATTTAGCATAGAATAAAAAATGAGGAATAAATGGACAAGTACAATAAAAAGCATGAAATCCTAACTTAGGATGGAATAAAAAATGTGGCACAAAATAGAAAAATGTTGCACACACCCGAAAATACAGCACTGACCATAATAATATCGCACATAATGGAAAATGTGACATAGAATCCAAAATTGTGCAAAGAATCAACAATTAGAATCCAAAAATTCTGCTTAAAGTACAAACTTAAATCTCGCACAAAATATAGAAATGTCACACAAATATAAAAATTTCGCATACAAAAAATCTCACGCAAATTAAAAAATCTCGCACAAAATATTGAAATGTCGCACAAATATAAAAATTCTGGCGCAAATTAAAAAATCTCGCATAGAATCCGAAATATCCAAAATTCATTGTTGTAGAATCAACAGTTATAAATGCAAAAACCCAAAATTAGGCATAAGTTAACGTTAAATCGTATGGGATGTATACCTGCTGATGATCAAGTTGAGCCTTCAAATGAGAAAACAAATGGGCCTCATAAACCTTCAATTGCAATACGATTTCGTTCCGTTAATATTACAAGAATGCTGCTGCATTCAAGTATTCAACTGTTCGTTCGATCACCTCATTGGGTCAAGAACCACATATGTATTGGGCCGTTATAACTTAATGGGGCCTATGACTACAATAACTTATTACATTAGGCCACAATTTTTGATAAAATACATTATAATATGAGGGTGAGGTTCAAATGAGAATGACATATTATGTGAGAATAGAGAAACCAATCAGAATGCTCCATTTTATTTAGGAGTGTAAGGGTATTTTGGTCATCCTACATTATATTTAATTTTAATTAAATAAATACTAAAATACAAAAATAGAAAATATAGATATATACAGAATATATAGATACACATACTGCTACGTAAGTACAAACACAATCACAGGGTTTTCTCTCCAATCGATCGCGGCAGAGATTAAATTGAAGGTACGTATTACGTTATTTCGACTCAAATACGTCAATTTAAACTACGAACAATCGATTTCAGCAGATTCTTTGTGATTCATTTAGGTTTTAATTGTGCAAGTGCCATTGATCGTGTTTTACAGTTAAGGTATGCAATTTTCACGTTATTATGTTCTGTAATATACGATTTGATTAACGAAAATGCAATTATAAACTGATTTCTACTGATTCGTCAATCAGTTTTCATTCGATTCGCGAAAAAAAACCCGCGCAATTGTACAACGAACATGAATTTAGTACTAACACACGTGATAGTGATGTTCAATTCAATCGCAACAAAACTAGTGCGGTATGATATGTGTTAATTCTGTGTTTCAGCTGAACTGATACAAATCATCAAAAACATCTGCAAAAAATAACTTACAGCTCACATGAATTTTTATTCACTAACACATGTGATACTTGATAATCCTAAAACCTTTTTGATACTATTACATGTGGTACTTGATAATCCTAAGACAAACGATGTGGAGCAACAGATTCAAGTAAATGCTACAGGTAATGAGTTCTTTTATCTTTCTTCCAACTCATTGTAACAAATTTTATAGTTATTACTAACACATGTGATACTTGTTAGAAATACACGTGATAATGGTAATTACCAACACATGTGTTACTAGCTAATAGGTGCATTTTATTTTTTGATACTATCACATGTGGTACTGTTAATAACACATGTGTTACTATTTTATATCACATGTGCAACTGGTTTCAAAACTCTTATATTTTCGCAAAATCTTTTAGAGGACCACCGGCTACACTAATAACAATACACTGCGTTTCAAATGAGATTGAAACACCGGGAGTAACACTTGTGTTACCAATAAGTAACAAATGTGTTACTGAATGCATTTGTGATTGCAGATTCTTCATGATGTACTTGATGACACTGAGTTCAAGAAGAAGTTCAAGAAGAAGTTCAACAAGATTATATGGAATATGTGGATTACACCTGCACAGTTTGAGGAAGAGTGGGTGAAGCTGATGGACGAGTACAAGACATAAAACCAAAAATGGCTGACATGCGAGGGGAAATGAATAATGATTGCTTTTGATATTAAATATCACATGTGATACTACATTATACAAGTTGAAAAAATTTAATAGTTGTACGTCTAACTTTCAATTACAAGTGATATTGGTTGTTGAATACTTTTTTTTCTTCAGAAACTAGATATAATCAAATTTATCTGATATTGTTGCTAGCACATGTGTTACTGGTTGCTAACACATGTGTTACTTGTTTAGTACCACATGTGATATTACTTGCTTAAAACTATTTTTTTCTTCAGAAATCTGATATAATCAAATTTATTTGATATTTTAGAAATATAGCATATTTCATATAACATGTGCTACTTGTTTAGTACCACATGTGTTACTAGTTGTTAACACATGTGTTACTTGTTTATTACCACATGTGATACTGCTTGCTGAATATTATTATTTTTCTTCAGAAAATAGATATAATCAAATTCATTTAATAAGTTAGAAATAAAGCGTGTTTCATATAACATATGTTACTGTTTTGATAACACATGTGTTATTGGTTGTTAACACATGTGTTACTGTTTTGTAACACATATGTTAGTAGATAGTAAAACGTGTACTAACACCTATAACACATGTATTACTTTCCTTAGTACTATATGTATTACTATGATTATCAAGAATACGTTACTTTTAAACATGTGACATATGTGTTAATGTTCCGTAACACACGAGTTAGTTTTAAGTAACACAAGTGTTAGTGGTAGGAAACATATGTGTTAGTGTTCTGTAACACATGTGTTAGTGTTCCATAAAACAAGTGTTAGTAGTATGTAATACAAGTGTTAGTTGTAGGTAACACAAGTGTTAGTGATAGGTAACACATTTGTTAGTAGTTAGTAACACAAGTGTTAGTAGTTGGTAACACAAGTGTTAGTGGTAGGTAACACGTGTGTTAGTAGTTGGTAATATAAGTGTTAGTGGTAGGTAACACATGTGTGTTTCAACTGTGCTGTTAAAAATCATCAAAAACAGCTAAAGAAAAAAACTTACAGCTCATGAATTGCTATGCAGTGACACATGTGATATTTAATAATACAAAAACATTTATGGTGCAAAACACTAAAATGGCAGTAATATAATAGCATAATGTAAGGCAAACTTGTTGGTAACACATGTGTTACTTATTCATTATCACTATCGAAATATGTTGATTAATATGTGACATGTAATACTTGTTTGTGCTCTGTTATTTACAACTATAGTGATAAATTTTACTTTGTATGTGTGTTAAGATAAAGTTACTGGTTGCTACCGCATGTGATACTACTTTAAAGTATCATATATGTTAGTAAATTTCAATAACTTGTGATACAAATGTTAGGCCACAGCGCAAGATTGTACATCAGCACAAACATGATATAATGAGAATCAACTTACGATTTCACAAAATCTGAAAATGTATTAA
This sequence comes from Helichrysum umbraculigerum, assembly GCA_949592205.1. Taxonomy (NCBI): domain Eukaryota; kingdom Viridiplantae; phylum Streptophyta; class Magnoliopsida; order Asterales; family Asteraceae; genus Helichrysum; species Helichrysum umbraculigerum. Next base: position 162,221,792 of record CATIUR010000004.1, on the reverse strand, counting down.
ACCAAAAAGGCACTATATATAACAAAAAATAGTATTTTTCATAAAATATGTGTTACTGGTTGGTAACACATGCGTTGTTGGTTGCTAACACATGTGTTACTGGTTTGTAACACATGCGTTACTGGTTTGTAACACATGTGTTACTTGCTTAGTACCACATGTGTTCAGTGGCGTAGCCAGAAATTTTATGTAAGGTGGGCCAAACCGTCAAAACAAAACATGGAGTACTAAATATAAAGGAGGCTACGAACTAAGTAAAACATGATCGTATAAACTATTTTTAAACCTTAACAAGTCGTTAACTTTAGTATTCACAAACAAATAATGCATTTATAAACTTATAGATTGGAACATATAATTTTGTGTCATTAATCATAAGTGTAACAATATTAGTCATTTATTAAATCAAAATAAAAGATTAGATGAATCTCAAATACACATAATGAATAGACATGGCCTTTTTTATTGAGCATTGCAATAAACGCACAATAATTGTAACTTGTGTTAATTGTTCATTAATAATATTGGGTTAGGTTCAAATGAGAAACAACTAAAAGTTGAAAATTTTAAGAACTACTAGATTACATGTTTGTTCACATGTGAACATTGATTTATGTTAGATTGAGAAAGAAAAAAATGTCAAAAAATCCTAAATTACGTCTTAAAACACGTTTGACATGATTTGTTCACATTATCGCTCACATGTGAACATATATTTGTTTTTTGTGTTTTTCGATTTAATTTTAGGATTTTTTTGACTTTTTTCTTTAGCAATTAAATGTACATCAATATTCACATATGATTGAAATTAATCACATGTGAACAAACATGTAATATAGTAGTTCTCAAGGTTCTTAACTTTTAGTTGGTTCTTATTTGAACCTCCCTTTAATAATATTAATAACATGAAAATACTTGAAGTGTTCATAACAAAGTTAACTTACCAAATCATGAATCATATAACAATTTTAACATTAAATTGGTAAGTACCTATTCTCGTAGCTAATTTCCGTGATTGTAGAACTTGAATAGTAATACTAGTAATACTAGATAAATGTTTTAAAGTAGTAATTATAAGTTTATAAAATCTCCTAGCTATCCTAAATAATTTAAACTAGATGGGCCAAGTTATTTTCATGTGGGTGGGTCAAAAGCTAGTTACGGACCAAAATATTACTAAAATATTACAAAATATTACTACAATTAATATATTCAAGGTGGGCCTAGGCCCTACTTGGGTCCTACTGCATGTGTTAAGGATTGCTAATACAAATGTTACTAAAAAATAATTCTAAATTTGAAAACAGTCTGAAATTATAAATAAGCTTACATTAAAAATAACAAACATAAGAATTTCAAAAAATATCCGCTAAAAAATGATGCACTTCATTACAAATGATCTAAGAAAACTATTTTCAAAGATTGTTCAACAATCGTTGCAACAAACTTTATCTTCAAACATCTAAGTTGCATTCGTTGCACACGCCCCTCGATATCCAGACCACAATCTCATTTTTTAAGAGACTGATCGGTGTACTGTTCCATTTGCATCATTGCAAACACACCACAATCCTGACATTTTTCATGCGTCTTCCACTTAAAATCCATCACCGCTGCCCTCTCTATTTTCCTAAGTTTCTGAGATGCGAGGTGCCCAAACACAGTGAAATGTTTCACAAACAAAGATTGCTACAATAAAAAAAATATCGTATTGTATTACTCCCTCCGTCCCAAAATTATTGTCCACCAACAAAAAATACACAGTTTAATAAAAGTGGGACCACAACACCTTTCAATCAATCAAGTAGAATCTTCACCCAAAGTCTCCTCCCATTGGTTGAAATGAGAAGTGGACAATTATTTTGGGACGTCCCAAAAAGGAAAAGTGGACTATAATTTTGGGACGGAGGGAGTAATTCGTTGTATATTATCAGACTCATATATTAATTTCAACATAAACAAGTAACCAAATATGAACTGTTCCCCAAAGAAAAATATGCTTTGATAAAAACAAACACTTCAAAACATAACTAAAAACATAAGTAAACGGCCTACCCTTCTCAATAAACACATTTCATATATCAATACACTCATATCACATATATAGACACATTTCATATAAACTCTAGTAGTAACGCTTGTGTAACTACTACTATCCACATCAACATCAAACATACATAAACTAAACTACTACTATCCACATCAACATACATAAGTAACACATATGTAACTTCAAAACAAAAATAGACTCGCTACAATTGTATCACCGGACACTAAAATACAAATCAAACGCAACTAACACATATGTTACTAAACCAACAAAGTATAAATGTAAATAACAGTGTAGTAACAAATGTGATACACTACAATATCACATTTGATAATAACTCCTATCAATCCTTGTGTTCAGCAAAACTCTTCAGAATTTGTAATTTTGTATTTCCAGATGCTAAATTTTCATGCTAATCAATCACTATGACGACAATAGTTAATTCATATTTCATTGAGACATTTCATCGAACACCATATATGCAAGTTTACTTTAATTTTACCAAATGCACAAATTCACTTTAATCACACATATATCATAATGATAAACATGATGTAACATCCACTCCTCGGGTCTAGTTGTATTTTAATATTTTCTGACTGTTAATATTTAATTTGTGTGTCAGAAAATAGTTATGTGTTATTATTTGAAAATAAATAGTTAAAGAGTCACATAATTTATTGTGACTAGTAAATTGTTAACTGTTTTAAATTAATTCAGTTGATGGTAAAATAAAATAATGTTTCCCCGCAAATGGTTTTTAAGTTCCAGACAATGATAAGTACGGGGAAAGAAATTTGGGCAATTATGTAATAGACTCATATTTGAGTCGGTTTATTCACAAACATATCTACATACATACTGTACGTTCATATATACATACAGAAACATGAAACCCTAAAATCAATTCAAGAAATCATATGAAAACATCAAATTGAAGCTCTGGAACTCGAATTCAAGTCTCTTTAATCATCATAATCAAGGTATAATCTTGTGTTCTTCATTTTCTAAAACCTAGAAATTAGGGGTTTTGGTGTTCTTGATCAAAATCCGAAATTAAGGTTTCAAAAGTGTAAATTGAGGTTGGTTAAGCTTCAATAACATGTATTAATCATTCCATCATCATTATAAACATGTTGTAATTGCTAATTCTTGAATTTCATAAACCTAGAAAATGGGTTTTTGTGTATTTGATTTAATTAGCATGATGAAAGTGAAATTGAAGCTTGAAATGATGAAATAATTATTAGTTGGAGTTTAAATGATGATTAGAATCTAAACCTAGCTTAGAAATGATGAAGTTGATATATGATCATTACTAAAGTTTATGGGTTTAGTTGATGTTGATAGAATCAAGGCTTTTAAGCTTGTGTTATTAGTGCATAAGTTGATAAATGTGGCTAATGATCATATTACGATTAATTAAAGATGATGATTTACATTGATTATGCTAAGGGTTGTGAAATTGTTTAAGTGTTCTTGAGAACTTGATAATTATGAGAAGTTTGATGGATTTTATGATGAAATGAGTATAGATTATTAAGTAGAACACTTAATTGAGAATTAAAGAATAATGTGGTAACTTATTTGGTTAAGTATTCATTTGACCAAATGTTATTGTTTTGATGAATTATTGATGATAAAGGTTGATAACCTTGATTATGGTTAACCATGTGATATAGTGATGATTAAAATTAATTAAGATGATGTTGTGATCCTAATGATCATAACGTAATAAGTAATTGTGAATTGTTGATATAATTACAATTGTAAGATGTTATATAAATTTGAGACAAGTTACTAACTTGTGATATTCTGTTGTAATTTCAGATAAACAGAAGACTCAGTGACATTAGACTACTGAGTGGACAACTGAGGTATTCGGTGAGTGGATCTGTAACCTTAGTGTAATTTAGTTGTAACAAGTTTGGTTACAACGGGTAACGTATTATTATTGTTTAGTTTTCCATGATAATTATGGTTGTTAGTAATAATACTGTTGATAGACTGTTTAGTCTAATATGTTGACCTGATTGAATGTGTGATCACTTGTTATTTGGCCTTCGGGCATTATGGTATTGAGGTCAACGTGTTAGTTGGGCTTGGTTACTATTGAAGACGACAGGAATTTCCTTGTACTTATCGTTAATAGGAAATTAGGTCGAATGAAATTAGTACCAAGCTATCGGTCTATTCTGTATTGGCCTTACAGATTGACGGTAAGTGTTCTTGGAGAATCCCCGGGTATTATGATATCTCCAGAGCCACCGATCCTCATTGACATGTTATTGTATTGAGATGTTATCTCATTGAAATAGAATTGTATGTTCTTAGCTGAAGGTTTCCCTAAGAACTCTAGATACTCTGTGTTATTGTGCTTTGATGTAAACAGAGTTGTTATGCTAAGTTGTTTATTGATTCCCTCATTTAGCGTTATGCTAACCTCACTACAGTCCTTCCTGCAGGTTATAATTGATGGGACATATTGGGCAGGGCAGGAAGTTCTTGGAACTAATGAAATGTTTGACAGATGAATCACTCTGATGTTGGTTTAATAACCGAAGACATGTTTTAAATTACATAACACCTGTGTTGTATTATTTTGGTTTGAAAGGATTAAACTGTTGTATAATAGTAATTTTGTTTGAAAATTTATGCTTCCGAATTGAATTCATTATAATAATGGTCCTAGAAATGAGGGGTGTTATAAGTTGATATCAGAGCATAGGTTTGGGTGAATTGGACATTGGTTATGTTCAATCCCAAATCTATAAGATGTGTCAAGTCAAACATTCCAGGGTGTGGGATTTGTTGTTGTTCGAGAATGTGGTTATTGAATGTGTACTAACCTATAACAAGTTTCGAAGTTGTGTTTTGGTTGCAGAGACGGAGGAACATGAGGAACCCAAGGGTATTCTCAATGATTCCTCGATATTCGTCGGCAAAAGTATATCAGGTACTTTTCGATAAGCTTGTTGAATTTAAATAAACTTGTAATGTTACTTTACTAAGATGATTATGATTAGTAGTAAAGTAAAGTGAGTCAGACTGATATGATTCCTCAATATGAGTTAATTGATGATTGTTTATGTGCTTAGCATAATTAATTATGCTGATTATGTGCATTAGTAAATCATGATAAATTGAATTGATATGACTCTTATAATAAAAGTTTAATGAGATATTAATTTATCTCAAGTACTAAGATTGGAGTCTTGTTGTTGTGTAAATTAGAAAGTGTTCATTGATTTGAAAGTGTGTGTTGACTTGGAAAAGTCAAAGTTGAATTTGGTAGAGTCAAATGTGTAATGACTATGTTATAAAGCGATAAATGTGGTTAGATGTTTAAGTGTTAGGCCTTGATCATGATTATGGTTGAATTATGATCTAGGTATTAAAAGTGGTAAAGTAGAAAGTCAAAGTGGTCAACTAGTCTTGATATGCATTGACAAGTTTGTAAAAGAAGTAAAAGTTGAAAACTTGTTGTAATTAGTTGAAACATAATGAATTTTATGTGAAATTGGTGTTTTGAGGGTATAATAGGACACCAATAGTGAAAGTGAGTTGGTTTGACTTATAATAGTCAACGTAATGTGAAATGGGTGATGGAATGGTAGTTATATGGGTTGAAACCCAAATGGGTTGTTAAAGTGCCCAAATGGGTCACTTAGTGGTTAAATAGTTGAAACAAGTGGTGGTTTGAGTGTAATGAATGTTAAAGTGATTTTAAATCCTACATATAGTAGGAATGTGTGCCGAAAGTGTTATTGTAATCAAAATGGTTGAAATTGGTAAGAGTGTCCAATTGGACCCTCAAACGGGTCAACGAGTCAAAACATGATAGAATGGGGATATGAGGGCGATGAATATGCCCACACGTCATAAATGTATATAGGAATATGTTGGCAAAGGGTTGAAGTCAGAAACCTAGCCATTTGGAATATGGTGTGTCAACAAAAATGGTTTAAAATGGTCCAAAATGAGTCGTACGTCCGTTTTCTCGATAAACGTGAATTTTGAAAAAGTGGAAAAATGAAAAGTTGCATTTTGATTATATGAAGGTGCCTGCAAAATTTCAGAGTCTAATTCTTTATGGTTTAGGAGATATGCGCGTTTGAATTTCATATTTTTGCAAAAGATTGTGCAGATCTGCTGTACTGGGTCCAATCCGGCGGATTCAGGTTGAATCCGGCGGATTCAGGATGAATCCGGCTGATTGGGTGGACCGGATTGGTTAGAAGGGGTTCTGAGAATGAAATTTTGTCAAAAATGGGGTGAATCCGGCGGATTCATAATGAATCCGGCGGATTCGTTGGGGATTCAGGAGGTTAATTTTAAAATGGTCATAAAAGATGAACCGTAACTCCGTTTTTGACGTTCTTTATACCTCCGGAAACGTGAGAGAGTCTACTTTCCAATGGTAATGTCCTTTTGATGAAATTTGCAATGATTTAAATAATTAAATTATGTGCAAATGTGTTGGTATAAGGAAATTTTGAAGCTGTTAACTTTCAAACTTTTGACTTACATTTTGTATCGGGCTTTTGTTTCTTTGAGCCCATAGCTCATTCTTGTGTATATGTGCAACACTAAAACTTGTTTTAAGAGGTCCACATATGTTATTGTGTATGAGTTGTTTTCAGACGAATTATTTAACTGCAAATGATACCAGTAAATGATATTGTTGATTGTTGCTAACTAGAATTAGTAAACATTGATTATATGATTATGTGGATCATATATGTGAATCAATTGAAACATGATAAAGTATTTGAATCATGTAAAGTATTAAAATATTTTGAATTGAGCATTTTAAGAAATTGTAAACCAAGTACGTGAGCTTATAGTTATGTGATAGTCAAACAAGAAATGCTCAATTGTAATTCAACTAAAGATGTCTAGATTGATGAATATGTGTTGAACATTACACATAGTATTGATAAAAGTATTTGGTACTAAATGTACTATAAAAGATGTAACTAGTAATTGTTATTGAATCAGATAATAAGAGGTTGATTAAGGTGGTTGTGTTAGACATTACACCTGTGCTAATGGGATGGTGTTAAATGTCTGTGTTGATTATATCCACCTGATTATATGATCAGTCTTACATTCTAGTGGATACCTGGAATTGGTAACAAGTTAATACTTAATTTTGTATTTGCTGTTAATGTGATATCATTGTTAATGATATAGGTGAAAGTAAAGATTAATTACTTTGGAAAGATTAATGGTATGAAGTGACCTGAGAATGAAGTGACCCGATCAGTCACGGTCGTCAACGCAACGGAAGGAGGACACAGCAGTGGAGTTTTAAATTTATAAGAGCTGGGGACCTAAGTTTTACTACGGCTGTATAGCAGCAGTATGACCTAGGGTCGTTCTTCAAGCTAATCGTATTGTGAAACGGGAGTATCAAGACAAGTCGTTTATTTTAGTGATGGGATTTTTAAAACAGAGTTTTAGTGGGTTTTTGTTACTTAGGTCCGTATTTTAAAGCAATTAAATAAAAAGTAAATAAATGAAAAATAGAAATAGGGATGAAATCAGTATGGAGGATGTGTGTCTGTTACGACTTTGTTAGCTTATGCGGAGGTGATGCTAGGGTTTTAGTATGAAAACGTCTTTTAAAGGTTTGTGTCTTATCTAAGCTTAATTGTTCGTAGTGTAAACACTAGTACCCTACTGATTGGGGAAACCAATCAGTATGTCACTGAATACTAGGCCAAATTGAGTCTGATCGGAGGAGGATGCTCAACTCTTCAACGTTATCCAGTGATGGAGTAACGACCCTTCTTGGAATGTTAGTTCCTGGGTGCATGAGATAGAGTAACATACCCACTAAGGTTCCGACCTTTCTTAACACTACGAGGACAACAAAGTCAAACAAGGCATTTAAGATTAAGACTTGGTTTAGTGACTATTAACTTTATATTAATGGTTATATTTTAGTCTAGAGCTTTCATTACGGTGTACCATGTGATTATACATTTCCACAATTTTCCAGACCCAAGATGTACTAACGGTGTACAGTGCGTCTAAGCATTTCCACAGTGTTCCTGATCTTTAGGTGTACTAACGGTGTACAGTGCGATCAAACATTTCCACAGCTTTGAAGTCAAACCAGGATGTGACACAGTCTTCAACAACCGACATTTCCTTAGCTCCTACGTATTTGTACTTCACCAAAGGTGTTTCCAACGTTACACGAAGTACAGTGCCGTTTACCGTGGTCTTTCCGGGGTCACATACTTTATGGTCACTCTAGACTAGTTTAAACTACGTTTGTATTAAAGCCCAACCATCTATGATATAAACCAGCCCTCACTATTTCCCAATAAATCCCTGATTGATTCACGGTGTACTATACGAAATGTTTTAAACAGTATTTCCACAGCTACGCAATTCAGACCATGTTTGCAGTTTCAGAAAACATAGATAGGTAGTGACCGTTTGATCAAGGTTCGCGACTCCTTGTCATAAAGGTTCTAACCACGTTTAATTGGAGGAAAGGCGATTTGGTTTAGAAATTCATAAATATAAGATTAATAGATCACCGGTTTTCATTTATATAATATAACTGGAAACATTATTTCCACGACGGATTGTGCCCACGACTTTCATAGCTTCCACGTTCCATACTACACACATAAGTGATGATTCCGGCGCTATACAAATGAAAGCCGTATAACGTTACCTCCGTTACTTCATAATGTTATCCAATTATATGTTTAAAGCAGCATCACCCCACACATATATAAACTAACTACATCATAACAAACACACAAGGAAACTACTCACTACGCATAATAACAGATCCTAAATCTAGCATAATAACAATAGCAATTATCATTATAACAGATAAGGAAAGAAGTAACCGTTAATAAAGCGTAGATTGAATAAGCGTTTAGAGAGAGAGTACAAGCAGAACTTTCGCAATATCCTTGACAATATTACAATAAAAGCCCCTGGACTATTCCCTATGCTATTACAAAAGTAGTCCCTCCGTTAGTTTCAGTTAAATATTAACTGAGAACTAACTGGATCAAACCCTAATTTCTAGAGAGAGAAAGAAAGAAAGAGAGTTTAGAGAGAGAGAGAGTGTGTGAGAGAGAAAGTGGAAATGGAGAAATGAATGGAATGTTGAAGTGTGTAGAATGATGGAGGAGTGGCCTCCTATTTATAGGCAAAGCTTGAAATCAGCCGAACAACTCGCGAAGCACGCACGTACAAGCAAACGAAGCACAAACGAGCAGCATATGGGGGTCATAGGGCCGTATACGGCCTTCATAGGGCCGTATACGGCCTTCATAGGGCAGTATACGGTCTATGAAGGGCCGTATACGGTGGCCAAGGCCGTATACGGCCTCCATCTGATTTCGTTCGTTGCTTAAAACGTCCGTATCTCCTTCGTTATGCGTCCGTTTGACCTGATTCTTTCGCCTGTGTCTTCGTAATTCCGTTACGCTTCTAATGGTGCCAATCTCACTGAAATTGGATGTGTACAACTTTAGCATAGCCGAAATCACTTTATAGGAGTTTGTAATCGTCCAGTCTTTTCCGTCCTTTGTCCGATTTGCATGATTCTTGATTTTCTCGTCTCGATTTTACCTATTACATCATATCATAAGGTTAGAATATGTTTATCATAGGATAAATGAGGGTGCGAGAGTTGGTTGCTGTTTATTTGCTCCGTTTTGTTCGTTATTCGGATGTTTTTACTGATTTTTGTAGCAACGTCTATATTCTGAGCACTTTAGTGAATTTTGGTAAATAATGATTGTTTTGGAATGTTTTCACTAAAGATGTGCCCAAAAAGTGTGGAATAATGGCCTTGAAAACATGACTTTTTGCGTCACATCAAGTTATCCCACACTTAGACGTTGCTTGTCCTCAAGCAACACTCAGTTTCTGAAAACATTTTAAAACAATTTTTAGAGCGAGCTTCAACATTTTTAAGAGTTACCACTGTCAAATGCAAATAAGATAGTTTCAGGAATATAGGGAAAGATAAGATGATCCTTCCTTAAACAATAAAATATTCTCTTAGGCATACATCCAAATCTCATGATCTTGGAGTACACATGACTAAGCGATCTCACAAAAGGTGGTCACTCAATTCACTCAAAGTGTATTGGGTTTCCTATCAGTCTAAAACAAAAGAAATCGCTCAAATAGCCAGTCATGCAGCACTCATCGTCATATGCTTGGTCGAGAATCGGATCTCCACCACTTAGGTGAGGACGGTGCTAATTATCCCAAGACATTCATGAGGGTTGTAGTGTTTGGTGAGGGGTAAAGGGTATGGATAGTGGTATTTTTGGGTTGTAAGGGTTGCTTATCTTAAATCAACTGAGATTATGAACAACTTTATTTCAGAACGGAGAGAGAGGCAGCTTTTGGTCTTCTATCAGAATCTTGATGATACTTCAAAGGACTTTAAGCTTTATTCTTGCGGAACATTTTTTTCTTTCTTTTCTTCTTTTTCTTCTTTTTATGCTTTTGTATTTTTGTATTTTTCTTTTCTTCTTCAGAATTTCTTTGCCAGAGAATTTCCAAGGATATTTTTCTTCTTTGATTCTTTCAGAAATCCCTTATCTTGAACGTTTCGAGTCTTTTCGCGGTGTCAATTTTTCACACCAAGGATTCTTCAATCTTTTTGAGAGCACGAAAGGGGTAGGATAAGACATTCTAAAAGATGTTCTTCATAACCTTAGAAATTCTAAGATAAGTTTGGGAGTATTTTGGGAAGTAGGGTTTATTGGGGGTTTTTATGAAACGAAAGGTTTAGGCTCAACAGGGTTTACTAGGCGGATCATCGATACTAAAAATGAGTATCGGAAGGGTTTTGGGCTTGAAGAGATATGTGAAAAAGGGGTTTAAATCCTAGGGAATGTCAAGGTCATTTAATTGCACCTATACCGTGTACGGTACACACCAATGTGGTCTTGAAGCGTATGTCAAGAGCAAGTTCTAATTCAGAGATGCATGCATCGGCACACACAAGAAATGATTAGTGATGCATTAAAGATGAATGCTATTAGGCTCAAGATACCTCACTGCAAATAGGGTTGTATGTGCTTCGTCATGCTTCCATCAGATTATTATTTCTTGTTTAAGCAATTTCTACCTTATTTTCCCTAGACTCCGAAATATATTACTCACATCTGAAAATAGCTCCTCTCAAAAGATATTTTGGCTCAAAATTAGCAGAGTTAATCAATAGATTTAGCTCATACTTTCAATTTTCTTTGAAAAATTTTGAAAAATTTTAGGAACATTTTCTGAGTTTACTATTTCGGACATTAAAAATCAAAGAAAACTAACCAAGGTATTCTATACCTGCTATCCCACACTTAGAGGAACATTGTCCCTAATGTTCTCTTTAGTTGAGATTTACTGGAAGTAAAATCCCACACTTAGAGTTTGAACATGTAAGAAAATGTTTCTCAAGTGTTTGTTTTGGGCTGGAATCCCACACTTAGTGATAAGCTTAGGATAGAGTATAGACTACTTTCACAAACTAACAAAGCAAATAATATACAGAATCATAAACAAAAGAGAGTAAAGGTTAAGACACTCCCCAGATAGCGAGCAACAAAGAAGCTGAGAATCTGAATTTGCTGAAAAGAGGTGTTGCCAAGATCTTTTTCTGCATTCATGAAGAGCGGCACAGCTTCAAGCGTCTTGCTACTTGGTTTCTTTTCCATCCATTATTCCCTTTGTGAATCAATCTCGTAGGTGTGAACACGTTGGTCGTACCAGTTTACAAACTCAAAGTATTTGCAAATGAAAAGATAAATCATCGTCTCAGAACTTTGAAAAGATATTTTCTACTACAAATCATTTTTATAAAACATGTGTTTTTAAACGAGTTCGAGCATAATGCATAAAAGTAGTATGCAAGTACCTCAAATGCTCGAAACACATGAATTATCATTTTTCAAATTAATTTCCTTATTTCTGAGACGAGTGGTTTATTTGCAAATGAGTTGTAATATCAGAAAGTGTTTTGGTGACGACCAAGTGTGAAGGATAGTCAGAGATATATCTTCACTTATTGACACGTTTTCTCTACACGTCTTATTACACGGGTTGCCTCCCGAGAAGCGCTGCTTTTAGAGTCGAGAGCTCGACTTTGCCTTCCTTCAGATTTAGTTGGTGCTGGAACCACCAGGACCGGAAGTGCGCAGTAGTGGAATCCTGGGGTTACGTGGGTATATCCTCAGAAAATGGCGAACGATGATGTCGACGATGTTTGGAATCTCAGATGAAAATATGGGGAAGCTCTGCAGCTGCTGCTCTGTAATCTTTTTTATGTGCAGCAGGTCCCAAGTAATCTCCTTTACTGTGCTGGAGATAATTCCGCGGGAATTTACAAAAGAGAATCCATCAGCTTCAATCATCTCTCGTTCAGGATGGTATTGTCTGAGTGAGTCCATAAATCCAAAGAACTGCAGGTGTAAAGTCTCGTGATCTGCAATACTGGAGTTTACTCCAAGTTCTTGGATAGATTTATGAATACCCTGGATGAGACTGGTCTGGTAGTGGGAAAACGTGAGGTCGGAGTTCTTAAAGGTATTGTTCATCATGTCGTAAACCTCACGTAATCCGTAGTTGAATACTTGACTGTGCTCTTCATCAGGTACTTCAGCGAAGATTTCCTTGATTCGATCAGTGAGGAAGTTCGCGATGTTAACCATCGAACCTTCTGGTAAAGAAGAAGGGATGACACGCGTCCTCTCGTCAGAACTCTCGTACTCGAGATCTTCGGCAATCTTGTGAGCATGGTACTCGATAGTGCAGTCAATGTAGAACCTATGAGGAGAGGTCTCGTCGATATGATCATTCCTAGCCATAGAATCTAGGAGTCCCCTAAGATCATTCATCAACCGGATGTCTATGTCTGCGTCAGGATTCCCAGTAGCATTGTACATATTGATGCGATAAGAATTTAAGAACTCGTGTTGCTCAGCAGAATATGGAAATGCGGATCTGAATAGTGTATCATAGATCTTCCTGTACATGCGTCTTTGGTCTTCAAAGAACTCAAGCTCCTCAGGTGTTGGTCCAGCAGCGTGGTGCTCTCGTAGCAACTGAGCAGCGAGGTCTTCGACAAAGGCATTTAGGCGGTTGTGGAAGAATCTGTAATCTTGGGAATTCTCGGCTTGGTTGACCTCAGATTCGGCTATGATTTCCTCAATCAGGTTCCTTTGGTGTGGGGTGTAATCATTGGTGGAGTTAATGAGAATGCTTGTCATTATAGGTATGTCATTTTCGAATTCTTCAATAGCATTTATCATTTCCTCATGGTTGGAGATAGTCGGAATTTGAGGAGAAGCGGAAACAGTCAAAGATGCAAGAAGTCGGACAGACCGAATATCTATTGGAACATTAGTATAGATGATGTTATTGTCATCACTCTCCTCAGCTGGAGTATCCCTAGCCTGGAAATCAGGGAACTCAACACTATCGGATGGTGGAAGGGAGTCATCAGTAATCTGAGATATCGGCTGAGAGGAATCCATCTCGATGTCTTTTTCCTCCTGAGAATCAGAATCACGGCTAGATCCGGAAGTACTTCCCTTCTCGAACTGACTTCGAGGTGCAGATGTGTCAAAGGTTTGAATCCTTTGGGGAAGTCGGGATGCTTTATATGCTGCAATCTTTCTCAAGAGTTTGTCTCGAAGCTCCGGGTGCTGTGCGGATAAAGCTATAGTCTTCTCAATATTCAGCAGAGCGTCAAGTCGAGGAGACACGAGAGGTTTGGTGGGATCAATAGCTGATGCAATGAGTTTCTCCATGGTGAGACCAAATTCTGCATCGTGAGAGTAATCAGTCGGTGTATCTTCATCTGATTCATCTTGTGACAGAGGGATGAAGTTCTCGAAGTTCTCGATCTGCATAATCTCTGCTGTTGGTAAATATGAGTCAGGAAGGTATTGATGAGGTGGTGTGGACTGATATACTTCGTCGGGCTCTGATTCTTCTTGTTCTTCCTCGGATTCTTCCATTTCTTCTGGTTCCGTTTCTTCCATCTCTTCTTCATCTGGTTCTGTTTCAGGTTGTTCCTCTTCTTCTTCATCCTGCTCTGAATCTTCCTTCTCCTTTATTTCTTCTTCTGGTTCTGATTCTTCCATTTCCTCGTCTTCTGATTCTGACTCTTCAGTAGCTGAAATAAGACAAGTATGCTCGTATGGCCTGTAGGGTTCTGGCTCTGAATCAGAAGTGTCATCATCCGAAGTGACTCTGCCCATGGATATTGCGTATATCTCTGCATGCTCCATTATTGAACAGTCGTTCTGATCAATCTTGTATGATATTGTTTGTCCATGTGCTCGTAGACTGATAACCTGAGAATATACGTCAATAACAGCACGTGCAGTATTCATGAATGGCCTACCTAGGATAATGGGTATGTTAATGTCTTCCTGTATATCCATCACTACAAAGTCAGTGGGGAAATAGAACCTGTCAACTTTTACCATGACATTCTCAGCAATGCCTTTCGGGTATCGGACTGATTGGTCGGCAAGCTAGACGCTCATTTTAGTGGGCTGGAGAGGTCCTAATTCTAATCTGGAGTAGAGCGAGTAAGGCATCAGATTGATACTAGCTCCAAGATCGGCTAAGGAGCGTATTGTGCCTGAGTGATAGATGGAACAGGGCAAGGTGAATTGACCCGTGTCTCCTAGTTTTTCCGGTAAGGCATTCTGGATGACGGCTGAACACTCGGCGTTCAGGGAGACTTTAGGAGTGGAAGGAATCTTGTCCTTAGTTGCCAGCATTCGTCGGATGTACTTCGTACTAGAAGGGATTCTAGAAACGGTGTCTAAGAATTTTCCATCAAGTTTGAATGACTTGGCATTGTACTTCTTGTGCAGGCGGTTAGGGAAGGGAATTTCAACCTCACGATTCGGCGTGGGCATTGATTTGGTCTCAACTGTCGGCGGGACAGGAGAATGTTCCCTTGGAGAAGCAGTCATAGAAGGAGTTGGTTTATCAGAGTTTAAGGTCTTGGCTTCCTCGACGTGGGGGTTCTGAATAGTATTGCTTGGTAAGGTCCCTTGCGGTCGGGTATCGAGACGTTGGGCTAACTGACCGATCTGGTTCTCAAGGCTTTTCAGGACCGAGAGTTGATTTCGAAGGAATAGATCAGTTTGGTCTTGTCGAGCCGTAGTCTTTTGGTTGAAAGCGGTCTGACCTTGGATGAATTTGTTGAGGTTGTCATCAGTACTCGTGACTGGAATGATGGTCTTTGCAGGCTCAGCAGGCTGGGTATCCTCAGTGGCGGTTAATGGAAGTGGTTGATTGTATGGAAGTTGTGGTTGTTGGGGGTACGTCGGATATCGTGGCTGAAACCTGGGCTGGAAAGGGGGTTGGTTGTTCCGTGGAGGATATTGGTTTCCTCGAGTTCGTGGTGGTGAAGTTCTAGCGAAACCGGGAGGATTTTGAGGTCTGACAGGAAACTGGGCATAGTAGACTGAACCGTCAGTAGGATCTTCGTACTCAACCTCGTATTCTTCAGCGGGATGGTTGGTACAGTTCTGGCAAGCCTGAACTTGGTGGATCTGCTGTGGTTGTTTCTTCAGATATGCTATTTGTTTTGTCAGAGTCTCAATTTGATCGCTCAGAGACTTAATGGCTTCAGTTTGGCGGGTGTTGTTTGCGGAGAGGGGTAAGGATGAGGGGTGCTCATCAGACTTCCAATCGTGGTGATGCATCGTCATATCCTCAATCAAGCTCCATGCTTCATCATCAGTAAGTTTCATGAAGTTTCCTTGAGCTGCTGCGTCAAGATTGATGCGATGGTTAGGATCAAGACCTCAGTAGAAGGTGCACACCTTGTCAGTCTTTGTCATTTGGTGGTTTGGACATTTTCTCAGTAAACTCTTGAATCGCTCCCATGCTGAGTAGATAGATTCATCGTGGGCTTGTTGGAAGTTTGCGATGTCATTCTTTGCCTGAGTTTGTTTGGACGGGGGAAAGTATCTAGCGAGAAACTTATTACCCATGTCGGTCCATGAGGTGATTGAGCTGGTCTCAAGTCCCTCAAACCAGGTAGAAGCATGTAAAGCGAGAGAATAGGGGAACAAGTATAAGCGGATGATATCCTGCTCAACCCCATTCTGCTTATAGAAGTTTGAAACTGATGTGACTCAAATAGTCATGTTTTTAAGGGCAATATTCCGCACTTTTTGGACGTATCTTTAGTGAAAACATTCCAAAATGATCAATATTTACTAAATTTCACTAAAGTGGTCTAAATATAGGCGTTGCTGCAAAAATCACCTAAAACGTCCAAATAACAAGCAAATCAGGACGAATAAACGTGCACAAAATCACCCGGCCTCATTTACCTTATATAGATCACATTCTAACTATATCATATGATAAAACAGGTAAAATCGAGACGGGAAAATCAAGAATCATGCAAATCGGATAAAGAACGGAGAAGACTGAGCAGTATCAGACACTATAAAGTCATTTCGGCTATGCTTGAGCTATACACATCCAATTTCAGTGAAGTTGGCATCATTAGAAGCGTAACGGAATTACGAAACCACAGGCGAAAGAATCAGGTCAAACGGACGCATAACGAAGGAGATACGCGCGTTTTAAGCAACGAACGAAATCAGACGAACACCGTATACGGCCCTGGGAACCGTATACGGCCCCACAGAGACCGTATACGGCCATGTAAACACCGTATACGGCCCCCCTAAGGCCGTATACGGCCCCTGCTGCCCTGTATCGTGCTTCGTTTGCTTGTACGTGCTGTTTCGCGAGTTGTACGGCTGATTTTTGAGCTTTGCCTATAAATAGGGGATCACTCCTCCTCATTTCATACACCTGAACACACCTCAACATTTTCACACATTTCTCATTCTCTCACTTTTCTTATTTCTCTCTTTTCTTTCACTTTCTCTCTCTAACTTTCTCTCTCTAGCACTACTCTTAGGAGTTAGAGGAGAAATGTTAGGGTTGAGCTTACGGTTCGAGTCTAGAGGAAGTTTTAGCTTGGTAATCTTGTTGTAACGAGTTTTTTCAAGTTCAGACTATTTGTAATCCTCAGTATTACGCTGCTGTATTCCCGGTGATATCTAAACTTTACTTACTGTTATAATGCTTGTGCTTTATATTATTTCAGTTTGTATTCTGCATATTGCCATGTTTATAGAGTAGTTTAATATTGTGATTGTTGAAATGTAGATATTAGGAGTAGGGATGATGTTAAATTAATGTTTCATTTATACGATTGGAAATTGTTATGCTGTGTATCTGGTTAAGCTTATCATGAATATAGATCTAGTCTCTCATCACCCTTTCCAGACTTTCACGTGACTGTTGCCCTAGGATAGGATCTGATCAACCCTAATACTATGAATACACAGTTATCTCCAGTTACAGTATGAAACTATGAACTTTCCTTTAAAAGGCACGGTACTTCGTATAGCGTTGGAAACACCTCGTGTGGAGTACAAATACGTGGAAGCTAAGGAAATGCCATGGATTGTTTCATCGTGAATTACCTAGAAGTGATCCTTCTAGAACTGTGGTCTAGGAATCAAAGCTGTGGAAATGCTTGTTGCACTGTACACCGTTAGTACACCTAAGATCTGGAACACTGTGGAAATGCTTAAATGCCTAGTACACCGTCAGTACATCTAGGGTTTGGAACACTGTGGAAATGCCTAATTGCTCTGTACACCGTGATTATTCCTAGGGATGAACGCCTGACTGTAAAGGAGGGTCTATATTTATGATGGTTAAGTATGCGCTTCAATAGAAACAATACAGGGTAGTGTCAATCATATACCTAGACATGCAAAACCCTAATCACACCAATAGTTTAACATACATAGGATACAATCAGTATTTGCTATAATGAAAGTAAATAGACGATTAGGTGTTAAGAAAGGTCAGTAAATACAATTGCGGTCTGTTGCCTTATGCCTGATCCCTAGAACATTTAGGGTGACTTTGTCTTAATTAAGCAAAGGCTCATGAGGGTTTGAAAACAGCCTGATCTGATCAGAATCATGATAACCTAGGATTCCAGTGACATATGTTTCTAGGGTTTCACCTGAACGTAGGGTCCTAGTGTTTACACCGAAAGTATGTCTACTCTTTATTTGGTAAATCTCCAATCAATTTTATAATGAACATTATCCCGAAACCCTAATATCCAAGTTTCATCAATCACATCTCTACCTGTCTGCTTAAACCCTAATTTCATTTCTCGTTATTTACTTTTCTGCACTTAGGATAATTAGAAAACCAAATCAATCTAAAATCTATCTACCTACCCCCATCCTAATTGCGACCATAATCTTTGGTGATCCGCTTTATTTCAATTCGCTCCGATTTAAGAATGACCTGGAGTTATACTTACTGCTTGCTCCCAAGGTAGGTAGTACTTATAGTTTGAGCCCCAGCTCATATAAATTTAAAACTCATTGTCCGCCGCTTCTGTTGCTGTTGGAACAACGACCGGAGTCAAATCCGACCGACCGATAGGGGCTGCGACAAGTTTTTGGCGCCGCTGCCGGGGATCGTAGAGCGTTACGATTTGAAGCCGCCTTAGATATTCTAGCTTTTAGGAGATCCTTTCCAATTAGGTTCCCAGACTTAGTTGGTAGTTATTTGCTTTCCATAGTTTAATTTAGGTTAATTAAAAAATGAAAAATACAAAAACATCTCTCTGTGATTCAATTCCGTCTAGCCCCATTTCTCCACTCGCCCTCAAGACGTCCGAAGAAATGATGGCCATGAATGACGCTGAGTTCTTCGCCTGCTTAGAACAAGAGTTGGAATCTGACGTCTACTCTTCATCTTTATCCTCTTCCGAAGTTATCTCCGCTAATTCAGACAATGAATCTAGAACCATAGGGCAATTCTTAGACCTTGACTTAAGAACCCATGATTCTCATCAGAAGATCTCAACTTCTGCATCTAGCATTCTAAGCTATCAGGTTATACCTGCTCCTGAGATTTCATATTCCTTAGAAAACTTCTTTCAATTCCCTACCTCATCTGGTTTTGTCGAGAGTAACTCTGAACATCTTCAACCCTTTCGTTTTCCACCCTTTGAAGAACGTCTTCCACCATGGGACGAAGAAGTTTACGAATACCCTCCAAAATCACCTGTCTTTTTGAACCTCGTACCCGAACCTGAGTACACCATCTATCGTGTTGTTGATAGGACTTTACCAATCAAACCTGAAGAAAATATCCGCTACGTAGGTAACTCTTTTGATCCTGATAGGAGGTTGGATGTTTGTCGTGCATTTGCCAGACAACTCAAAACGTCTGACTTTCCTTTTTCAGTTGAACAAAGAGAAGTCGCTCGTAGGATAAAGAAACAGGTTGGTATTCTCCACCATCTTCCAAATCAAAAGGAGGAAGGTATCTTCACACATTATCGAGAGCAAGAACTAAAGCTTAAATCAGAAATAGACCTACTAATGGACCTATTCGCCTGCACCGATTATCAACCGGTTTCCCAAACCCTAATTAATCGTCATGTTGCAGCTATGATTTATGAGTTTGAGTTCTGGATCAGCAAAGATCCCGCTATATCTCTCGTCATTTCTGATAAAATTCCATTTTTCGTTGACCCCGCTACTTATATGATCGACAAGTTGTTAGAGATATTCCCTGGAGCCACTGACGATAACATGGAAGCTACTTTCTTTGCTGGAAGGAAGGATATTAACGTCTCACTCACTTTGTAATTTTACTCAGTCAAAATTTCCTTTCACCGTTTCACAAACATCTTTAATCGAAGAAATCACGGAGTCAGTTCACACTACCACCGGGGATCCCGATTCAAGAGAAGAATGGAAATTTCAACAAACCCTAGGAATGCTTCTTCATGACTTGAACCATATAGATGACGGATCACGAAACGGAATTTCAAACCCAAAGAAAGTTAGAAAGGAATTTAACAAGTTTATCGACAATCTTCTAGATTTAGGCAAAAAGGAACGTATGTTTCTCACTGAACACGACCGATTCTCGTTACATCCCGCAGACCTAGTTGATTCTGTCATTAAGATTCTCACTTTTGACTTTATTCCTCGCTACACTTTCCCTCAACCAAGAGCACCAAATTCACTTAAACAATTGCTCTTGGGCAATATTCAATAAATTTGTCCAAAAGTCGAGCTACCGACTTTAAACCAAGCGCTTTTTGAGAGGCAACCCAAACTTTAGTTAATTTAGTTTTATTTTAAGTATTTAGGCTAAGTAATATTAGTGGTTTATTTTTAAATTTAAAAGCTTGCATTTTAAAATACAAGAAAACGTTCTTTTAAAATTCAAATTCGCACAACACAGTAACGAATTTCAGACATTTTCAGAAAGTTCGAAAAAGTTTATTTTTAATTTTTGAAAAATTAATTTTGAATTTGTCTTGAATTTTAAAAAAAACACAAAAAGATTGTCTTGTTTTAAATAAAAACGTATACGATTTCGCATACGATTCGCAAATATCTTTTCAGACTGCGCGTAAAGGTTCAGAAAATTACGAACATACTTTTTAAAATTGTTTTATTAAAAATTTTTAAACTTTGAAATTTTACTTGTATGTTTCGTATCTTTCGCAAATTTTAAATCGCGTACGTTTAAAAGGGTATAAAAGGGATTTTAGCCACACACATAAGACAAAACATTAAAAACTTCATCTTCTTCCTCCTCCCCACACCCAAACCGTCGGCCTACCATCACCATATCACCAAACCTTCATTACTCAACCATTTTGCATGATTCCAAGCTCAAAATTCATCATTTTATGATCTTTCTTGCATCCACAACATCATTACATCAAGTTTAAGGTAATTCTTGACCTACTTTTGTGATTTTCATGAAACTTTAAAAATTAGGGCTTGTAAATCATTTTCATAGATTTCATGGTTAAAAGTTGTAATCTTTAGTGTTATTTCATGCTTATCTTGATGCTTAACATGATTACAAGCTTAATCTAGTGATTTGTTGGCTTAATTGCAAGATTGGGAATTAAAGTGTTGACTTTTTGATGAACTATGGCTAGTTTGACTTTTTGGATGATTAATTGCTTATGTTGACTTTTGTTGATTGAGTTATGCTTAAATATGATAGGTTAACATGTTTTGATTGATCATTTGCAATTAGAAAATGGTTAAGCTAGTTTTCGGTAATTAAAGTAAGCTCATTTTTGATAAAATCATCATAAACATCATTTTTACTTAAAACTTTTATTTTTTAAACTATGTTTATGACTTTTCTAAACTTAAAAAGCTTACAAGATTATCAAAACAAGCTTCGGTTCATTTAATCATTTTTAAAGTTAATCACTTTAATTAATAAAGTGTATGACTTTGAAATGAAACCAACAAAAACGCCATTTTCTAAAATCTACCATTTTGTCAAATAAGTTTACTTCGTTTCTTTGCTTGAAATCATGAAAAACATGGCTTTATGTCTTTTGGAAATTGCGGAAAGTTGGATTGCATATTTAATTGGTAATATGCCCTTTTATGATTAATTGATTTACTTGAGGTAACTATATAACCTTGGATTTATCCAAAGTATTAAGCTCATTTAGATTGATTAACCATGAACATAAAGTATTTTAAGTTTTTAGTGCTTGGGATAATTAAGTTAGGTACCTTGTTGACTTGCTTTAATTATGCTAGAAACTTGAAGCTTTGTGCCAATTACCCTTATTTAGACATAAGTTGATAAAAGTTTTTGGATTTGTGATTGGTTGCGGTTAGGTTTAGCAATTTTAAAATTTCTGGATATGCCCATTTCTAAAGCCTACATTTCCAATTTTTTCTGAAAATTTGGAAGTACTTTAGCATATCCATTAATATATCACTATTATGGCCTAATCTTTTCTTGTCTTTTATCACAGATGGAAAATTGCCCACCTTCACTCAGCTACTTGGCCAAATCTTCAAAGAATAGGTCACTCATTCGCCAGTGGTTGCAGCGACCGATAGGCAGTAATCGGTATGTGGTATGGAAAGACATGATTAAGCTAGGGATCATGGATGAGTTGAAGAGTTTGTTGA
This sequence comes from Helichrysum umbraculigerum, assembly GCA_949592205.1. NCBI lineage: Eukaryota > Viridiplantae > Streptophyta > Magnoliopsida > Asterales > Asteraceae > Helichrysum > Helichrysum umbraculigerum. The sequence continues at coordinate 162,199,682 of CATIUR010000004.1, read as the reverse complement.
TGTATGAGACCGATGGTCAAGTGAACAATGCCTTTCTCCGTCTCTTCGATATAGATGAGTATGCATACCGAGAAGTAGTGACAGAGTTCATGATGACTTACCAGCTGAACCCAAAGATGAGCGTATCCGACAAAAGAAAGATTTCATTCAGGTTTCAGGAACAGATTCATCATATCTCAGTTGCCGACTTGGGAGTGTATCTTGGTTTATATACAGAGTCTCAGGTCAACTCTGCATGGTTCAGAAACAGTGTTCAAGACATCTCCAGCCTACCAAACAGGAACCACAAGGATATTTGGATGGATTTAGCAGGATCAAACTTTAGGAGTTGTGTTAAGTCATCCACTTTCATCAAGCCGGTTCATCACATCCTTCACAAGTTGTTAGCATGTTCTATATTTGGTAAGAAGGAAGGTGGTGCTGTGAGTGCCGAAGAGTTGAAGTTCATGGAAGCAATCATAGGAGGAAAGAATCTGAATGTTGCTTTCTTGATCGCTGAGAGACTTGGAGCTGAGACAGACATGGATAGGCACGTGTTCATGGGGTCGATTATTACTAGATTGCTTTATAGTATGGGATTATTGACTGAGGCCCACACTGAGGAGTTTACTGTTTGTTCTCGTTCTTTGCCATTCAACTTGGACTACTGCAAGTTGATCCATCTTGTTGAGGTAGATGAGCAGAGACAGTGCCTATGGAAGAACACCAAACAGATCATTCCAGGATGTCGTCTCCCTGGAAAGCGTGTTAGAGGATCCTCACCTGTTGCAGATACTGAGGATGGCCCATCTGATAGAGCCCGAGTACCTACTACTCATACTAGTGTCCCGCATAGAGGAGCTGAGACAGCCGAGCCACCAGCTCAGGCTACTGTTCACTACACAGATCCAGTGACCTCGCTGACACAGTATTATCTTTTGCATGCTCTTCAGGTTAGCCGTTCCCATCAGCTGTTGATTTCCAGGAAACTTGGTATTCCTGACCCAGAGCCTTACTTGTACCGATGCGGTCCACCACCACCAGCCATAACACCACCACATACATCCATCCCATCACATACCACCCATACACCATCACCCGCTATCCGGACCACACCAGTACCAGAGCAGGTCCAGTCAGTTGAGACCGAGATACCGGTAGTTCAGCCAGTGATTTCTGCACCTGTGATTCCTCATCCTGCCCAGCCAGTCGCCAGTGGATCTTACCGTGCTGACACAGTCTACTTGGGCACTGATGCTGTATCTTTTGACACTTCCGGGATGCTATTGAACTAGGGACCGATCTCTTCCTCAGCTGTACCGACAGAGAGCATGCTACGTCAGGCTTACATGACCTTACTAGAGCAGGCAGGGGTTACTTCGGCTATTTTGCTAGAGTGTGGCTACACTGATCCGATGAGACTGCCAGCAGCTACCCTCAGAGACATATTGATTCAGCTCAAACTGATGAATGCTGAAGAACAGGGACAGAGAGTATCTAGTGGCCAGCAGTCAGTCGTAGGACCATCCACAGCACCAGCTCCTACTCAGCATATTGATGCACCTGACCAGGGATCCCCAGCTTCATAGTTCTACCCCATTTGCATCATCTGACTTTGGTTTCAGACATTATTATTATTATTATCTTGTGTTTGTTGGCTACTGTTAAACCTTACTTTTGGAACCTATTTGTATCAGCCACTGGTTGGTTGATCACTCTATCCGTATTTACATTATGCTATTACTTATTATGTTTTATTTTCTTTCTGTTTAATAAGTAGAAATGTTGTGATGTATGAACGTGGAAAAAAGGGCGAGATGACGCACTTTCAAGAAGAAAATCCGTGAAGACAAAAGGCAACCCGAACCAGTTTTCAATATTTGCAGACTGCGGAACATTCAAACATCTCATGGAGGGGCCTCGTTCTTCTCAAAACTTCCTTGTATCCAAGCACTTCAAAGAACTAAGTGTGGGATCACTCCCCACACCGCAAACACTTATCAAAATCACTCCAACTTCTTCAAAACCTAAAGTATGGGATTCTATTCCATAAGGATCCCCACTTAAAAGAATTGGAGTTGATTTTTGATAACGTTGGATACATGACACCGGATAACCCCGTATGAAGCTTGATGTCCTTCAAGAAGAATGCAGAAGAAAGCTCGCTTCAACTCTCTCTCTCCTGTAAAATTTCACATGCTTCAAAACGTTATCTGGGGAGTTTCTTAACCTTCTATCCATTTCATGATCACATATATTCTGTCTCGTTAGCTTGTTATATTCTATACCCTATCCTGAGCTTATCACTAAGTATGGGATTCAAACCCAAATTTAACACTTAAGAAACATTTTCTTACATGTTCAAACTCTAAGTGTAGGATTTTACCTCCAGTAAAAACTCAACTCAAGAGAACATTAGGGACAATGTTCCTCTAAGTGTGGGATAGCAAGGTATAGAATACCTTGGATAATTTTAGGCAATTTTTATGTCCAAAATAGCATTACTCAGAAAATGTTTTCCCAAAATAACGAATTTTTCAAACAAATTTTTTCAAAAATTTAAAATTATGAGTTAAATTATGAAACTAAACTCTAAGTTTTCGAGTTAAATACTTTCGAAAAGAATCATTCTCGAAATATGAGTAAGATATTTTGGAATATAGGGAAAATAAGGTAGAAATTTCTCGAGCAAGAAACAATAATCTGAAAGGAGCATGGCTAGGCACATACAACCCTATTTTGTAGTGAGGTATCTTGAGCCTAAAAGCATTCATCTTTAATGCTTCACTTTCATTTCTTGTGTGTGCCGATGCTTGCATCTCTGAATTAGAACTTGCTCCAGACATACGTTTCAAGACCACATTGGTGTGTACCGTACGCGGTATAGGTGCAGCTAGATGACCTTGACATTCCTTAGGATTTAAACCCAATTTTTACATATCTCTTCAAGCCCAAAACCCTTCCGATACTTACTATCAGTATCGATGATCCGCCTAGTAAACCCTGTTGAGCCTAAACCTTTCATTTCTTAAAAAACCCTCGTACAAAACCCCTACTCATCCAAAATTCCCAAAACCTTATCTTAGAATTTCTAAGGTCGTGAAAAACATCTTTTTGGAACATCCTCTTCAATTATGCTCTAAAGTCTTCCTCTTCTGTGTACTCTAAAAGTCAAAAGTGCGAAAAATTGGCACGACAAATGAAATTGAAGTTCAAGATCAAAGATCATAGTTCCGAAAAGGATTTCTGAAAGGATCAACATAAAATATCCTTAGAAATTCTCTGGCAAAGAAGTTCTGAAGAAGAAAAGTAAAATAAAAAGTAGAAAAATCAAGAAAAGAAAAAGAAACAGTTCCATCAAATAAAGCTGAGTGCTTCAAGTATCACCTTCTCAAGAAAAATTCGATAGAAGACGAGCAGCTACAAAATCCTCCGTTCCATTCTGAAATAAAGTTTTTCACTATCTTTGAGTTTTAAGATAAGACAAACCCTTACAACCAAACATATACCACTACCCATACCCTTAAACCTCACCAAACACCACCACCCGTTGAATGTCTTGGGATAGTTAGCACCGTCCTCACCTAAGTGGTGGAGATCCGATTCTCGACCAAGCTTATGACGATGAGTGCTGCATGACTGGCTTATTTGAGCGATTTCAATTGTTCTAGATTGTTAGGGAACCCGATACACTTTGAGTGAATTGAGTGACCACCTATAGTGAGATCGCCTAGTCATGTGTACTCCAAGATCACGAGAATTGGTAGTATGCTTGATGATAATTGCTTCTTGCTTCTGAAAGGATCATCTTATCCTTTTCCTTATTCTTAAACAGTCTTAATCATATTAGAAGTGGTATCATTTTGAAATTATTTTGACTCGCCCCTTAAAAACCTCATTTTAAATGTTTTTCTAACTGAGTGTTGCTTGAGGACAAGCAACGCCTAAGTGTGGGATAACTTGATGTGACTCAAATAGTCATGTTTTTAAGGGCAATATTCCGCACTTTTTGGACGTATCTTTAGTGAAAACATTCCAAAATGATCAATATTTACTAAATTTCACTAAAGTGGTCTAAATATAGGCGTTGCTGCAAAAATCACCTAAAACGTCCAAATAACAAGCAAATCAGGACGAATAAACGTGCACAAAATCACCCGGCCTCATTTACCTTATATAGATCACATTCTAACTTCATCATATGATAAAACAGGTAAAATCGAGACGGGAAAATCAAGAATCATGCAAATCGGATAAAGAACGGAGAAGACTGAGCAGTATCAGATCCTATAAAGTCATTTCGGCTATGCTTGAGCTATACACATCCAATTTCAGTGAAGTTGGCATCATTAGAAGCGTAACGGAATTACGAAACCACAGGCGAAAGAATCAGGTCAAACGGACGCATAACGAAGGAGATACGCGCGTTTTAAGCAACGAACGAAATCAGACGAACACCGTATACGGCCCTAGGAACCATATACGGCCCCACAGAGACCGTATACGGCCATGTAAACACCATATACGGCCCCCCTAAGGCCGTATACGGCCCCTGCTGCCCTGTATCGTGCTTCGTTTGCTTGTACGTGCTGTTTCGCGAGTTGTACGGCTGATTTTTGAGCTTTGCCTATAAATAGGGGATCACTCCTCCTCATTTCATACACCTTAACACACCTCAACATTTTCACACATTTCTCATTCTCTCACTTTTCTTATTTCTCTCTTTTCTTTCACTTTCTCTCTCTAGCACTACTCTTAGGAGTTAGAGGAGAAAGGTTAGGGTTGAGCTTACGGTTCGAGTCTAGAGGAAGTTTTAGCTTGGTAATCTTGTTGTAACGAGTTTTTTCAAGTTCAGACTATTTGTAATCCTCAGTATTACGCTGCTGTATTCCCGGTGATATCTAAACTTTACTTACTGTTATAATGCTTGTGCTTTATGTTATTTCAGTTTGTATTCTGCATATTGCCATGTTTATAGAGTAGTTTAATATTGTGATTGTTGAAATGTAGATATTAGGAGTAGGGATGATGTTAAATTAATGTTTCATTTATACGATTGGAAATTGTTATGCTGTGTATCTGGTTAAGCTTATCCTGAATATAGATCTAGTCTCTCATCACCCTTTCCAGACTTTCACGTGACTGTTGCCCTAGGATAGGATCTGATCAACCATAATACTATGAATACACAGTTATCTCCAGTTACAGTATGAAACTATGAACTTTCCTTTAAAAGGCACGGTACTTCGTATAGCGTTGGAAACACCTCGTGTGGAGTACAAATACGTGGAAGCTAAGGAAATGCCATGGATTGTTTCATCGTGAATTACCTAGAAGTGATCCTTCTAGAACTGTGGTCTAGGAATCAAAGCTGTGGAAATGCTTGTTGCACTGTACACCGTTAGTACACCTAAGATCTGGAACACTGTGGAAATGCTTAAATGCCCAGTACACCGTCAGTACATCTAGGGTTTGGAACACTGTGGAAATGCCTAATTGCCCTGTACATCGTGATTATTCCTAGGGATGAACGCCTGACTGTAAAGGAGGGTCTATATTTATGATGGTTAAGTATGCGCTTCAATAGAAACAATACAGGGTAGTGTCAATCATATACCTAGACATGCAAAACCCTAATCACACCAATAGTTTAACATACACAGGATACAATCAGTATTTGCTATAATGAAAGTAAATAGACGATTAGGTGTTAAGAAAGGTCAGTAAATACAATTGCGGTCTGTTGCCTTATGCCTGATCCCTAGAACATTTAGGGTGACTTTGTCTTAATTAAGCAAAGGTTCAGGAGGGTTTGAAAACAGCCTGATCTGATCAGAATCATGATAACCTAGGATTCCAGTGACATATGTTTCTAGGGTTTCACCTGAACGTAGGGTCCTAGTGTTTACACATAAAGTATGTCTACTCTTTATTTGGTAAATCTCCAATCAATTTTATAATGAACATCATCCCGAAACCCTAATATCCAAGTTTCAGCAATCACATCTCTACCTGTCTGCTTAAACCCTAATTTCATTTCTCATTATTTACTTTTCTGCACTTAGGATAATTAGAAAACCAAATCAATCTAAAATCTATCTACCTACCCCCATCCTAATTGCGACCATAATCTTTGGTGATCCGCTTTATTTCAATTCGCTCCGATTTAAGAACGACCTGGAGTTATACTTACTGCTTGCTCCCAAGGTAGGTAGTACTTATAGTTTGAGCCCCAGCTCATATAAATTTAAAACTCACTGTCCGCCGCTTCTGTTGCTGTTGGAACAACGACCGGAGTCAAATCCGACCGACCGATAGGGCCGCGACAGAAACCTGAATGAATTTGTCGATATGAGCATTGGGATCATCACGGGGTAGACCGTGGAATTGGCAGTTATCTTTTATGAGTTGTACGATGTGGTGTTTAAGCTCAAAAGAAGCTCCGTCAATCACTGGATAGCTAATCGGTCCTCCTCGTCCTTCGATGGATGGTTTGGTGTTGTCGGCGAGAGTAACACGAGCGGCCATTTGTAGAAAACGAGAACGTCTTTCTTTGCGGATGGTACGGATAATCGACTCAGGATTGGGTACGAAAATGAGAGATTCAGATCCGGATGATCTGGTCGAATATCGTTGTGGGATATGGGAAGATATTGTCGGTTGGAACAAGGAAAAGAAAATAAGAATGGGAAAGAAGTATCACTAAATAGAAAACTCGTCTGGATGCTTCAGAGTCTTACGATTAACTCCCCGGCAGCGGCGCCAAAAACTTGTCGTGTGCCCGATCAGTCACGGTCGTCAACGCAACGGAAGGAGGACACGGCAGTGGAGTTTTAAATTTATAAGAGCTGGGGACCTAAGTTTTACTACGGCTGTATAGCAGTAGTATGACCTAGGGTCGTTCTTCAAGCTAATCGTATTGTGAAACGGGAGTATCAAGACAAGTCGTTTATTTTAGTGATGGGATTTTTAAAACAGAGTTTTAGTGGGTTTTTGTTACTTAGGTCCGTATTTTAAAGCAATTAAATAAAAAGTAAATAAATGAAAAATAGAAATAGGGATGAAATCAGTATGGAGGATGTGTGTCTGTTACGACTTTGTTAGCTTATGCGGAGGTGATGCTAGGGTTTTAGTATGAAAACGTCTTTTAAAGGTTTGTGTCTTATCTAAGCTTAATTGTTCGTAGTGTAAACACTAGTACCATACTGATTGGGGAAACCAATCAGTATGTCAATGAATACTAGGCCAAATTGAGTCTGATCGGAGGAGGATGCTCAACTCTTCAACGTTATCCAGTGATGGAGTAACGACCCTTCTTGGAATGTTAGTTCCTGGGTGCATGAGATAGAGTAACATACCCACTAAGGTTCCGACCTTTCTTAACACTACGAGGACAACAAAGTCAAACAAGGCATTTAAGATTAAGACTTGGTTTGGTGACTATTAACTTTATATTAATGGTTATATTTTAGTCTAGAGCTTTCATTACGGTGTACCATGTGATTATACATTTCCACAGTTTTCCAGACCCAAGATGTACTAACGGTGTACAGTGCGTCTAAGCATTTCCACAGTGTTCCTGATCTTTAGGTGTACTAACGGTGTACAGTGCGATCAAACATTTCCACAGCTTTGAAGTCAAACCAGGATGTGACACAGTCTTCAACCACCGACATTTCCTTAGCTCCTACGTATTTGTACTTCACCAAAGGTGTTTCCAACGCTACACGAAGTACAGTGCCGTTTACCGTGGTCTTTCCGGGGTCACATACTTTATGGTCACTCTAGACTAGTTTAAACTACGTTTGTATTAAAGCCCAACCATCTATGATATAAACCAGCCCTCACTATTTCCCAATAAATCCCTGATTGATTCACGGTGTACTATACGAAAGGTTTTAAACAGTATTTCCACAGCTACGCAATTCAGACCATGTTTGCAGTTTCAGAAAACATAGATAGGTAGTGACCGTTTGATCAAGGTTCGCGACTCCTTGTCATAAAGGTTCTAACCACGTTTAATTGGAGGAAAGGCGATTTGGTTTAGAAATTCATAAATACAAGATTAATAGATCACCGGTTTTCATTTATATAATATAACTGGAAACATTATTTCCACGACGGATTGTGCCCACGACTTTCATAGCTTCCACGTTCCGTACTACACACATAAGTGATGATTCCGGCGCTATACAAATGAAAGCCGTATAACGTTACCTCCGTTACTTCATAATGTTATCCAATTATATGTTTAAAGCAGCATCACCCCACACATATATAAACTAACTACATCATAACAAACACACAAGGAAACTACTCACTACGCATAATAACAGATCCTAAATCTAGCATAATAACAATAGCAATTATCATTATAACAGATAAGGAAAGAAGTAACCGTTAATAAAGCGTAGATTGAATAAGCGTTTAGAGAGAGAGTACAAGCAGAACTTCCGCAATATCCTTGACAATATTACAATAAAAGCCCATGGACTATTCCCTATGCTATTACAAAAGTAGTCCCTCCGTTAGTTTCAGTTAAATATTAACTGAGAACTAACTGGATCAAACCCTAATTTCTAGAGAGAGAAAGAAAGAAAGAGAGTTTAGAGAGAGAGAGAGTGTGTGAGAGAGAAAGTGGAAATGGAGAAATGAATGGAATGTTGAAGTGTGTAGAATGATGGAGGAGTGGCCTCCTATTTATAGGCAAAGCTTGAAATCAGCCGAACAACTCGCGAAGCACGCACGTACAAGCAAACGAAGCACAAACGAGCAGCATATGGGGGTCATAGGGCCGTATACGGCCTTAATAGGGCCGTATACGGTGGCCAAGGCCGTATACGGCCTCCATCTGATTTCGTTCGTTGCTTAAAACGTCCGTATCTCCTTCGTTATGCGTCCGTTTGACCTGATTCTTTCGCCTGTGTCTTCGTAATTCCGTTACGCTTCTAATGGTGCCAATCTCACTGAAATTGGATGTGTACAACTTTAGCATAGCCGAAATCACTTTATAGGAGTTTGTAATCGTCCAGTCTTTTCCGTCCTTTGTCCGATTTGCATGATTCTTGATTTTCTCGTCTCGATTTTACCTATTACATCATATCATAAGGTTAGAATATGTTTATCATAGGATAAATGAGGGTGCGAGAGTTGGTTGCTGTTTATTTGCTCCGTTTTGTTCGTTATTCGGATGTTTTTACTGATTTTTGTAGCAACGTCTATATTCTGAGCACTTTAGTGAATTTTGGTAAATAATGATTGTTTTGGAATGTTTTCACTAAAGATGTGCCCAAAAAGTGTGGAATAATGGCCTTGAAAACATGACTTTTTGCGTCACATCAGGCTACTAAGTACCAGATAAAGTTAAGTGGTTTTAAATTAACAGGTAAGATATGTTGACCTGTAATTGAGAAATAGTCAATGATTGACTGAAATAAAAGAATAGTAAACCACAATTTGTTGTTAATGTGGTATCTATGGTACAATAGATGTGTATGTGTGATGAAATGCAACTAGTAATAATTAAAAGATGATTAAAGCAAAGTAGAGGTCATTTAATTGTGAATAACAATGTGGATATATTGTGGAACATGTGACTAATGACGGCACCTTATGTTGTTGAAAGATTTATGCTAATGCAGCATGGTATCAACTGGTGCTGATTTAGCATCCCACTTGTTGTAGTAGGATGCTAATTGATTAAGTAAAAAATGGTTTTTACCCATAAGAATTGACCTCTACATATTGTTTACTCTTATATGTTTAAGATTATATGATAGTAGATTTCCTTTGAGTAAAAAGGGTTTCATATAATCTGGTGATGTATATAACTACATGTTGTGAACCAGTAATTGACTAGTTGCAAAAGTAAAGATTTCTAGCAACTGGTTAGCTAAAGAAATACCTGATTATTAGCTAAATTGCTATTTATGATTTGAGTTCAACTTTTATTGTTAATATGTATATTGTGGTATTCATTACCACTAGTGTTATTGACGTAACAAGAGAATATTCATGTGACTATGTGTTTCACTTATGTCAAGTGATTGTGTGTATACATGGCTAGTTATAAATGATCATGTAAGTGATCAGTTAACTGTTTAGAGACAAGGTATATGCATAATACCTGTGCAGGAAAAGATAGAAACATGTACATTCGGTTATGTGCATGTGAAAAGAATTCAATATAGGTATATATATTTATAAGTTGCTCAAGGGAGTAACGTCTGATACGTGTATATTGTGACAAAATAGTTGATTATGCTACACTTTATGCTGGATATTGCATTGGTGATAGCTATTGGAATGGAATAGAGTATAATGTATGTACAATTTGTGTTTGCAGGGATAAAGATATGCATAATGATAATATGCATAAACGATTTAAAATATTACACACATTTTATGTACATATAGTAAATGAGCGAATATGTGATTCTATTAAATAGATTGGATAAGTGTGATCAGATTTCGAGGATGAAATCTCTTTAAGGGGGGAGATTTGTAACATCCACTCCTCGGGTCTAGTTGTATTTTAATATTTTTTGACTGTTAATATTTAATTTGTGTGTCAGAAAATAGTTCTGTGTTATTATTTGAAAATAAATAGTTAAAGAGTCACATAATTTATTGTGACTAGTAAGTTGTTAACTGTTTTAAATTAATTCAGTTGATGGTAAAATAAAATAATGTTTCCCCGCAAATGGTTTTTAAGTTCCAGACAATGATAAGTACGGGGAAAGAAATTTGGGCAATTATGTAATAGACTCGTATTTGAGTCGGTTTATTCACAAACATATCTACATACATACTGTACGTTCATATATACATACAGAAACATGAAACCCTAAAATCAATTCAAGAAATCATATGAAAACATCAAATTGAAGCTCTGGAACTCGAATTCAAGTCTCTTTAATCATCATAATCAAGGTATAATCTTGTGTTCTTCATTTTCTAAAACCTAGAAATTAGGGGTTTTGGTGTTCTTGATCAAAATCCAAAATTAAGGTTTCAAAAGTGTAAATTGAGGTTGGTTAAGCTTCAATAACATGTATTAATCATTCCATCATCATTATAAACATGTTGTAATTGCTAATTCTTGAATTTCATAAACCTAGAAAATGGGTTTTTGTGTATTTGATTTAATTAGCATGATGAAAGTGAAATTGAAGCTTGAAATGATGAAATAATTGTTAGTTGGAGTTTAAATGATGATTAGAATCTAAACCTAGCTTAGAAATGATGAAGTTGATATATGATCATTACTAAAGTTTATGGGTTTAGTTGATGTTGATAGAATCAAGGCTTTTAAGCTTGTGTTATTAGTGCATAAGTTGATAAATGTGGCTAATGATCATATTACGATTAATTAAAGATGATGATTTACATTGATTATGCTAAGGGTTGTGAAATTGTTTAAGTGTTCTTGAGAACTTGATAATTATGAGAAGTTTGATGGATTTTATGATGAAATGAGTATAGATTATTAAGTAGAACACTTAATTGAGAATTAAAGAATAATGTGGTAACTTATTTGGTTAAGTATTCATTTGACCAAATGTTATTGTTTTGATGAATTATTGATGATAAAGGTTGATAACCTTGATTATGGTTAACCATGTGATATAGTGATGATTAAAATTAATTAAGATGATGTTGTGATCCTAATGATCATAACGTAATAAGTAATTGTGAATTGTTGATATAATTACAATTGTAAGATGTTATATAAATTTGAGACAAGTTACTAACTTGTGATATTCTGTTGTAATTTCAGATAAACAGAAGACTCAGTGACATTAGACTACTGAGTGGACAACTGAGGTATTCGGTGAGTGGATCTGTAACCTTAGTGTAATTTAGTTGTAACAAGTTTGGTTACAACGGGTAACGTATTATTATTGTTTAGTTTTCCATGATAATTATGGTTGTTAGTAATAATACTGTTGATAGACTGTTTAGTCTAATATGTTGACCTGATTGAATGTGTGATCACTTGTTATTTGGCCTTCGGGCATTATGGTATTGAGGTCAACGTGTTAGTTGGGCTTGGTTACTATTGAAGACGACAGGAATTTCCTTGTACTTATCGTTAATAGGAAATTAGGTCGAATGAAATTAGTACCAAGCTATCGGTCTATTCTGTATTGGCCTTACAGATTGACGGTAAGTGTTCTTGGAGAATCCCCGGGTATTATGATATCTCCAGAGCCACCGATCCTCATTGACATGTTATTGTATTGAGATGTTATCTCATTGAAATAGAATTGTATGTTCTTAGCTGAAGGTTTCCCTAAGAACTCTAGATACTCTGTGTTATTGTGCTTTGATGTAAACAGAGTTGTTATGCTAAGTTGTTTATTGATTCCCTCATTTAGCGTTATGCTAACCTCACTACAGTCCTTCCTGCAGGTTATAATTGATGGGACATATTGGGCAGGGCAGGAAGTTCTTGGAACTGATGGAATGTTTGACAGATGAATCACTCTGATGTTGGTTTAATAACCGAATACATGTTTTAAATTACATAACACCTGTGTTGTATTATTTTGGTTTGAAAGGATTAAACTGTTGTATAATAGTAATTTTGTTTGAAAATTTATGCTTCCGAATTGAATTCATTATAATAATGGTCCTAGAAATGAGGGGTGTTATACATGATATTCATACTCAATGTAAATATATACAAACTCACTACACTTGTATTGCCAGACACTAAAATACAAACCAAACGCAGCTAACACATGTGTTACTAAACCCTAAATTCAAACAAAAACACAAAAACACATATACCAGACTGTCATACAAGATCAAAACCAACTAAAAACAAAATATCACTTATTTAACACTAAAAGCTAAACATAAAACTTAGAAATAACTTACGGAATGGAACGGATCGAAGAGACCTAGAAGCAATCGCCCTTGATGATGTTGTTTCTGGAACAATCTCGTCACGAATATCCATTATTACAAATTAGTAAGCGTGAGTGACGATCTTTAGCCGCCGTTCGAGAATTAAGGTTTCATAAAAACGATTTTCGGTGAAAATTAGACCGTTCAAAAGATGAATCGAAGAATGTAGATGAAGGAAACGTCGATTTTAGCAACAAACAACAATGATTTGTGATTAATTGGAAGGATTTTGAGAGCTAGGGTTTTGGAAGTTTAATCGCAGAGAAGAGAAAGAGATGGAGAGAGATGGATTTTTGCTTTTTTTAAATAAAGTGAAAAAAATTTAATTAATTATATGATCAAATTACAATAATGCCCCTCCGCCCAAAATTCTAATTTAAATTGATTTTTTTTAATTAAAAAATGAGGTATTAATATGGACCCTTGATTTGATAAATCTGATGGCTCACATTGATTCTCCAATTCTCACTTAAAATGGGTGTACTCATTTGAACCCTACTCTATAATATGAATGTGAATTTCATTAATAGAAGATTTGATAAACTTCAAATTAATTTATTTGTAAACCAGACACTTTTATGGAATGAAATTGATATTCTAATTACATCGAATTTCATTGAAGGGTGCGTTTAATTCGCATAATATATTTTAAAGAAGGGTTAAGTGTTTGTAAATGTATATAACTATGCGTTGACTTCTTTAGTGTGTACGTAACTAAATTGACCTCCATTGTATGTACGAAACTATTTATTGTCTTACATTGTATGTATTTTGGTGACGTGTTATCAAATATAAGGTGACAAGTGGCATCCTTACCGGTTGACAAGTCACCAAAATTCATACAATGTACGACAATAAATAGTTTCGTGCATACAATGGAGGTCAATTTAGTTACGTACACACTAAAGAAGTCAACGCATAGTTACATACATTTACAGATACTTAACCCTTTAAAGAATTGAAATTCATCAAAAGAAAATGGATTTCAATTCCTTTTAATGATGAAGAAATTTGATGGATCCTAACGTTATCCATTTACTCAACCAAATGAACTAAGGAATAAAATCTCTATTCCGGTTCTAGAGAATTCAAATCAATTCCGTGAACCAAACGCTACATGAAACTTTTGATTCGCATTTTGCATTTTTCTTGCTTGTCAATCATTCCATCTTTAATAAAACTAAACAATAATATCTTCACAGGGTCCTACTAAAGATACCCCCCTTGGCCCACTTTTTTCCATCTCTAACCCCCCTTCACCCATCTAATCAATCACATAATGTTTTTTTTTTTTTACTTTCTGGGTATACCCCCTCTTTTTCTAATTCATACCCCTGTTTAGTCTAAAACTGAAACTGATTCTGTACTGAACTAGGACCGATCTTAAATAAAACTGGACTGAAAAATGACTGCACTGGACCAAAGTGGGCCAGGGTGTATCCCCCAGTAATTCAGGGGGTGACTTTAGATTTTCCCTTTAGTTATATAAATGTAAGATCAGTCATAATTATCAACAATCAGTACTTAATTAAAAAGAAAAAAGAAAAACACTTTTGTAGTAAACACGATTTACATACACTTCAGTTTTAGTAAATACATCTACCTTAATGAAATATTGTGTACCCCTGATTGTTTTTAAGCATATATATGGTCGCATGAATTGATCATAAACGAATATTTTTTAGAGCCATGCTACACTTACAAAATTTTTACATAATTTGATTTATAAAATTAGGCGGACCAATTAAATCATGAGAGAGAATGAATTGAGAGAATTTACAAATTAATGTGATTGGTTCACAACTTCACATGCATTGCCAACTCATTTTGTACAAAATCTTTTTCTAAGTTACTAAGCACCCACGGCGAAAAGCGGACTAAAACCACATCTATAGCTTATTCGTAGCAATTCACAAGAGGTAAAATTAAAGAAACACAATCATCATATATATATAGAACTTAAACATTTGCATTAACGGAGTGTGAACTTTCTATGGGAATTATAAGTCCCGTTGCACCTAACTTTATTTATTCCTCAATGCATATATTATTCACTAGAAACTTTGGTAAAAGGCTAGACTATGTAGTTATGCACCCATACGAATGATGCAACGAAGACCTTCTCCTTTGAGCATGTAGTCGAACGCTTTGTTGATTTCAGAGAAACCGACCTGGTGAGTTATGAACTTCTCCACTTCTAATTCCTGTATTCATCAAATTAGTACATAAGATAAAGAAACCATTTAGCACATATATGATTACCACAAGTTACGTTGATTCTGGCAAACAAAGGGATGAAGATATCAGGACAAATGTTGAAGCAACATTTCAATTCAATGCACGAGATTTACCTTTTTCATGTATTTCTCGACAACACCAGGAATATCAGTACGAGGCTTATAGTTGCCAAAGAAAGTACCCTTGAGAGTCCTCTCATTCAACAAATGTATAGGCAGAGTTTTAAACTCATCATCTTTATTCGGCACACCAACAAGAACAGCCACACCCCAACCCTACAAAAACATTCAACTTTTAATTAATCACACATGTGCTTTTGTCTTAAATGCCACCGATATACGTAGTATAAGAAAATTTTGAAAGGGATTTACATCATGAACACATTCAAAAGCCGAGATCATAGCCTTAACATTTCCAGTGCACTCAACACTCCTATCAACTCCGCCATCAGTCATCTCTGCAATTACCTGATATTTGGGGGGTAATAAACATTAACAAACGAGGCTTAACAAAGTCAAGGACGTCAAACTTGAAGTCAAAGATAAACCAAGAAGTTATATATCTCCCGCTGGTAATACCTCTTGGATTGGTTTATCGTGATCTTTTGGATTCACAAACTCAGTGACACCAAATTTCTTGGCTGTTTTCAAACAATAATACAGTAAATTTACTTGCACAAATCCATGTACTAAGAACAGCTCATTTGACATGCCAAAGTCCAACATTGACCAACTTACCTTCATTAGCCCTACTTGGATTCAAATCTATGCCAATGATCCTAGAAGCTCCAGCAATCCGAGCCCCCTCAGCAGCCTGGGAAGCAAAATATTAATCCAAAGAGTCCAACATGAAAATTTCTGCAGTTTAGCAAAGTCAAGTGTACAAAAAGATATATGAAAAAAGTCAACTTACAGCAAGCCCTACAGCTCCTAGCCCGAAAATAGCAACACTCATACCCTTCTTCGGTTTGGCAACATTTAGAGTTGCACCCATACCTTCACACCCAAAAATACACACACAAATATAAGTTGCATATACATGAGCTCCACCTCAGCACGAAAACACCAGAAGTAGTATATGTATCAAAGTGCACAAATCGTTACCCAGCACACTTGATTTACTCTAACGAATAGTAACTTGACAAATTACACCGAGATGTAAGATTTTTAGTAACCTTGTTCGTTACTGAAAAAATTAAATTTCACTTTGACCCTTTTTATTGATAACTACTATTTGATACCCTTATCCCTTTTTATTTACTCCGTATTTACTTTTTTCTTTTTATCATTTCATTATTTGCTAATCATATATATTGAAATCAAAGAAACATACGAACCAGTGGAAATTCCGCAGCTAAGAACGCAGACTTTGTCAAGGGGCGCATCAGGGTTGATCTTAGCCACACATCCAGAATGAACAACTGTGTACTCACTGAAAGTTGAGGTACCAAGAAAATGGTAAATCGGTTGGCCGTCTTTTGAGAATCTTGTTTTTCCATCATTTATCATGGTACCCCTATCAGTATTAATCCGAAGAAGATCACACATATTGCTCTCCTCGGACTTACAATGACGGCATTCGCCACATTCTCCAGTGAATACCGGGAGGACTTTATCCCCGAGTTTCAATTCAGTCACACCCTCACCTACACTCTCCACAATTCTATAAACAAAATTCACAAAACAGATAAGCTACTATCGTTAAACGTAAATATATAATTATATGTTCAATCAAAACAAATCCTACCCTCCTGCTTCATGGCCTAATATGCGAGGAAACAATGGGTTTTGTCCCTGCAAATTAAAATAACGTAATTAGTCTTGAATTTTCGATCTTGCAACAACACAGGGGAAGTCTCCTAGCAAATCTTTATGATTAAGGTAACATTCCTAATGATCTTTAACAAAATTTAAGGAAACTTTTCATTGAAAAATTACAAACTTGAATTGTTATAGCTACACATATCAAATTTAAAGAGTTTAAAATTAAATATCAAGAAATTAAGTTATTTATTCACCTATGAATCCATACTACATTACTACCTTTAACTAAATAATACAGTAGTAGTTTAGATTTTACACTCCACACAATATCGCATGTACGGTGTGTTTATGCACTTGGTATTTACATCGCAGCAGTAATATAAACAGAGCTATTATTAATAATCAATATATGAATATCAAAAGGTGATTTAATGAATAAACCTTACAACAAAGGGGTAATTAATTAATTGAAACAAAATATATATATATATATATATATATATATATATATATATATATATATAGTGGAATGATCTAGAGGGAAGTGCATCTTTTTGGAAAGGGGGGAAGCGTTAGTATGCATCAGGAAGCATATTACCTTCACCCATACAAATCTCGAAAAAAGCAAACTGAAATTTAGTAAATGTTAATCAGAATCGATGCTATGAATGTTAAGCTTCCTTGATAAATTCTTTATGCATCGCGGTGCATATTAGTTAATATGCATTGTGATGCATATTAACAATAATAAAAATCTTTTAAACAATGTGAAGTTTTAATATGCATCGTGATGCATATCACCATATTAACAATTTATTAAATAAATATTCATCAATTAATGTTATGACTTAAAAATGAAATTCATTCGTTAAAATATTCTTTATAGCATCTATTTTGATTACTATTTACCAATAAAAATAATTTTTTGTTGACGTTTTGATTGATAATTGTAATATGTTTCTTGATGCATACTAACGCTTCCTCCCTTCTCCCCAAAAAGGCACTTCCCTCTCGATCACTGTATATATATATATATATGAATAATATTAGAAATGACCTTCGCTTCCCAAAAGTAAACATCAGTGTGACACAGCGATGTGAACAGGATCTTCAACCGGACTTCCATTTTCTGCGGCGGCGCTACCTCTACTTCTTCAATTACCAGCGGTTTCCCGGCTTCACGCGCCACCGCAGCTACATGTACGATATTTATATATATAAATTAAAATTGTACATACAGATAATCATCATAATTAACAACAAAAATGAAAAAAGGTCATATAATAACGATCAGCAGTTAACTGATCGAACGGATCATATATTTGATGATTATTAGATATAAAGTTCGTGATCAAATGAACATATAAAATGAAGATTTAATTAATATATACCTTTGCATCGAATGATATTACCAGCTGATGATGACATTGTGTTGTATGAGTAATAATAATTATAATTATAATTACGCAGATTTAATAATGTTTTAGGGTGAGTTTTGTGTGTGTTTATAAGACGGTGAGGATGATGATTTATAAGTCGAAAGTAGGAAAGGAATTGAGGAACACGAAACCCCACCGCCTTGACTCAGACTGACAGATGGAACCAAGATACACAATCTTTCTCGTTATTTTGGGATTAATTAATGGAGTATTATTAAGTGCGCATTTAATTACGAGTACAATACACCTACATATGCTAATCAATACGGAGTATATTACTCCGTATTATGTTTTTCGGGGGAAAAAAAAGGAGCTATATATGCATGCACGTCCAAATATAACAAAAATTATTCCATTTTAGTTTAGTTTTAACTTTATAATTAAGGAAATTTGTGGAGTTAACAATTGGAAAATGTAAGGATGATGTTAATTAGTTATGGTGGAGACCTAAAATATCAACATTGTCATTAGGAATTAGGGATGAGCGTGGTACGGATTATGTATTATACCATACAAAATCGGTTGGTACTGCTTTTTTGGATCATAAATTTATAATGTGAGTATCGAATACCGTACTAATTGAAGTGATTTGGTATCAGCACGGTACAAGTACTATTACAGTAAAAAGTGGTATTTACCCGCTTGGTACCAGAAATATAACAATACAAGTGAACCATGTTCAGTTGTAAAAAGTGGTACAACACAAAAATATAACATTCCCTCTATACAAAACTGGACAAGTAAGGTAACTGTAACAAAAAAATGACAAAGAATTGGCATGTTTATATATGTTTCAAAATAAAGTACACAATAATCAATATCGTTCACACTAATTCATCAAGCTTGAAATTATCAACAATAACATTGATCATAGTATAGCATAAATAAATAAAGTTGATAATTGTGATATTGAAAAAATAAAATAAACATGACCAAAAAAAGATGATTCTCATTATTCAACGTGTCGTAAATTGGTAAGATTTTAAATGTTTGAGTATAAAGGATATAGGTACTTTCATATTCTTTCTTGATGATGATGGTTGCATATTATGATGACGATTGTAGTTAATTGTAATCCTTAGTAATTGATGATGATTGATTAGAATTTACTGATTTAGATTTTGTGAATGTTTAAAACTCATCAGTCGCATTATATATAATATGTATTACCAACAACCGTTCATAGTTCATGGAATGAAAATGTCAATATAAACAACCGGAGCCCATACTAACATAAATAAATAATATACTTATTGGTTCAAATCATCATTTAAACTACTTAAATGACTTATATAATCTATTTACTCCGTATTATATATATAGCTTTTACGTAGTTTTGAATTTTCATGTTCACTTTTGTTGTCTTTCTAACATATGGAGAATTGTCTATATTCTTCTTCTCTTTAATCATCATCATATTCGTATAAGATAAAATGCGTTGAACACTTGAATGTGAAGGAAAAGAAATAATACCAATGGCCACCTATTTGACCTACCAATTAAGTGACACGATATAATTCTGGCCACTTCCATAGAAAACTTTTTTAGACACAGTTATTTTGATGGGATATATATGTCTTTAATTGAAAATATCGATCTGCCTAAAATTCTAAATATATAAAAACAGAGTTTTCTTTTCAACGGCTAACTAGTTTAGGACCCGCGAATTTCGCGGAATCGTCAATGAAAAATATATATGTCGATTCATATGTATGTACGTCATGACTAAGTTACATTATTAATGTACGTTAACGGTCAATTAGTCACGAATTATAGCGGAATATAATTTACATATTAACTGGTGAACCTTATACCATACGCTTTTATATTTGGATTTCCATGATTATTACATTTTAATCTTGTATGATATGAAAACATAAAATTGTTTGGTATTTTTAACGTACCGAAACTTAGAATAAGTTGATTAAATTAGTTAAATTGTTAGCCTTAAGATTTGAAATCGTGAATATACTATAGTTATGGTATTCTGGTTTCGTTTTTTTTACCGTGTTTCAAATTTGTATCATATTTTCAACAACTATACAATTTTTTGTTCGGACAAAGTTACATATATGGAGATAACTGATACCCGTGAATAAATACGGATAAACCGATGGGTAATCCTAATTGGATACCAATCGGGGCATTGGATCGGGTATGTATTCGAATGTTCTAAACGGGTATGGGTACATATACAATACAACCCGCTCGAACCCGACCCGTTGCCATCCCTAATCCATGTTGGAACTTAGGAATTGATAAAAGAATTAAAAAATAAAAGGCGATTGTATAGTAATTTAGATCACTGGGTAATAGAATGAAGTTATGAATTTTTTTGAATTGAAAAATAACATACTAGAGCTTTTTTAATGAAAAAAAATTAAAAAGATTGTAGAAATAGTTTGAATTATAGAAGAAATAATGAGGTAGTTATTAAATTAAATTTTTCATAAAATATTTGGAGGAGCGATCTATAATTAAAAAAAAAACAAAGGATTTATATTGTAAATATAGAAGGGTGTATATTGTAAAAATAGATGGGCATATTAGTCTTTAATCACACAAAAAATATGATTAAGTATGTCATTATTTTTATTAATGGTTAGATCTTTATTGTTGATCTCCATCTAATTGCTATTATTCTTCCATGATTTTTCTTTTAATCTTTTAATTTTAAAAAATTAAATTAATAATATATACTCCGTATAAGATAAGATGTCTATTGTGGCATCCTTATTTTCATTGCTTTAAAATCTGACATGGCGTTAAATAATAACATTTCATCATTTTAAAAATTGTAAGCTAAATTAATCAACCTCGTGAGTCGTGAGGCATATATTTTCCAATTTAAGATTTCTTTATTTTAAAAAAAATATATTTTGTCATATAAAATATTACTTGAAAGCAATTTGAAATTCGTTATAATTATAATGTAGACATAGCACAACACGTAATAATTTTATATACATATTGTCTCAATCATCTCTTCTGACTCAATCCATTGTTGTTTTATCATACTCCCTCCGTCCCAAAATAAGTGTCTCACTTACTATTTTGGGACGTCCCAAAATAAATGTCCAGATTCCGTTATAGTCAATCAGAATAGACTTTAGTGGGTATAGATGAGATGTTATTGGTAGATAGTGACTTTTCTTAAACTGTGTGCATTTTTACATGAGACACTTATTTTGGGACGGAGGGAGTACTATAATACATTTGCTAACAAACTTTCGTAAGTTTTTTTGATTTCCAATTATAAATTTTGAGTAGTTTTCAGTTACAATCAATATAATTGGAGACTTATGAAACATGTAATTGTTTCTTTTTCTTCGAATGGACGTGTATTGTACGGGCTCTAAACCTCTTTCATAAGTTTTTTTGATTTTCAAAAATATAATTTGATGCTCATGAAAAAATATAATTGTTTATTTTTTTTAAATGATTGTGTATCGCACGGGCTTTAGATGTAGTTTTTGTAATATATGATGGTATGGTAATTATTCTTTTTAAATGTACATCCTCATTTATGATTGACTTCGTGTAAAATACACATCCCAAGCGAAAATATGGAATTATAAAAAGGGAAATTATAAATGAGGATAAAAAATTGTAAAAATACTCAACGCGACGCGTGAGAACCTTAAACAGTCGAATAAAAAAGTACTACTAAAATAAAGGATCAACTCAAAGGAGATGGTGGTGGGGTCCGGAAGTGTTTTCATCAATACCACCAACATAATCTGGGAACTGGTTTCTGTTTCTCATACAGTATCTTTTAGAATAATTACCGTTGACTACCGATAGAATTTCAACTTTACAATTTTCAAGCATTTTGATTAGTTGATTTTGAAAATGAGCAATAATTTTGCGATAAACATAAATAGTAAAGTGGACAAACAATTTGGGACGGAGGGAGTAACTAATAATAAAATAAAAAATAAAAGTAAATCCCTTAACAGTTTCTTGTTTTAGCTAAAACAGTGGGTTTAGCAGCTAGTCAACGCTTTTTTAAACCCGGCAAAGAAAACCTGGTGGCTGGCTGGTTTTACTAATTCTACTACGTAGTATATTACTACAGTATTATTGATATTCTACGACTACTTAAACTCATTCCATCCTATAAATACGTACACAATTATTCATTCCAAAACATATCAAACTACAAACAAACAAAATAAATTTAAAGCGTTGTCAAATTCTCTGTTAAAGCGATCGAGTAACAAGAAACGATGTCAAGCACTACTGGCCAAGTGATTCGATGCAAAGCTGCGGTGGCATGGGAAGCCGGAAAGCCGCTAGTGATCGAAGAAGTTGAGGTGGCGCCACCTCAGAAAATGGAAGTCAGGATTAAGATTTTGTTTACTTCACTCTGTCACACTGATGTTTACTTCTGGGAAGCCAAGGTACAAATATATAATCTATATTAGTTTCGCTGTCTTATGTTTAGATATAGTTTTTAACACAATTTATGGTGCTACCATTATGCCAAATGTCTATATGTAAGTTTGATACTAGTAGTTAATCATTTTTTCATATGTGTTTACTACCTATTTTTCAGGGTCAGAATCCTGTATTTCCTAGGATTTTAGGACATGAAGCTGGAGGGTATGTTTTAATTTTTGTATCATATTCAAATTGGTTTGTGTTATTTTTTTTATTTGGTTGATAATTTGATGATCTTAATTGATTGATGTGAATATTCAGGG
Organism: Helichrysum umbraculigerum; assembly: GCA_949592205.1. Lineage (NCBI taxonomy): Eukaryota > Viridiplantae > Streptophyta > Magnoliopsida > Asterales > Asteraceae > Helichrysum > Helichrysum umbraculigerum. Next base: position 162,176,642 of record CATIUR010000004.1, on the reverse strand, counting down.
TTGTGGAGAGTGTTGGGGAAGGAGTGACTGATCTTCAGCCAGGGGATCATGTTCTTCCTGTTTTTACTGGAGAATGTAAAGAATGTGCTCATTGTAAGTCTGAAGAGAGCAATATGTGTGATCTCTTAAGGATCAATACTGATAGGGGAGTCATGATTCATGATCAGAAATCTCGATTTTCGATCAAAGGAAAACCGATTTTCCATTTTGTTGGAACGTCTACTTTTAGCGAATACACTGTTGTTCATGTTGGATGTCTTGCTAAAATCAATCCTGAAGCCCCTCTTGACAAAGTTTGTGTCCTCAGTTGTGGGATCTCCACAGGTACAAAATTAATGAAATTTCTTGCATTGGTTAACTTTTGTTAATGTTATCTTGATAATAACCAATAGTATAATTTAGGCCTAGGTGCTACTTTGAATGTTGCAAAACCGAAAAAGGGTTCATCTGTGGCGATTTTTGGACTTGGGGCAGTGGGACTTGCTGTGAGTTTTCTTAAATTATAATGTACCTTTTTATTGCAATTTGCTATATGTTTATATAAAGCTAATGATTTATTGTGATTAGGCTGCTGAAGGTGCGAGGATTGCTGGTGCTTCAAGGATTATTGGTGTTGATCTTAATGCCAACCGATTCGAACTTGGTAAGATATACAATGTATAAAGATTTTGGTAGTTAAAGATTTGAACTAAAACTAATGGGTCTTAAAAACTTTACTTGGTTTTTCAACAGCAAAGAAATTTGGTGTAACTGAGTTTGTGAACCCAAAAGACTACAAGAAACCGGTACAAGAAGTGATTGCAGAGATGACAAATGGAGGTGTTGACAGGAGTGTTGAATGCACTGGACATATTGATGCTATGATCTCTGCTTTCGAATGCGTTCATGATGTATGAATGTACTTTTTATACCCAATGTATGCTCATTGGTCTTTTATCATATTGATACTAACATGATGAAAGTTGTAAATGTACAGGGTTGGGGTGTTGCTGTACTTGTTGGTGTTCCACATAAAGATGCTGTTTTCAAGACTAGTCCTTTGAACTTGCTGAATGAGAGGACTCTTAAGGGTACTTTCTTTGGAAATTATAAACCTCGATCTGATATTCCTTCGGTGGTCGAAAAGTACATGAATAAGGTAATTGATCATAACTTCACAAAATTACTAATACAAGTAAATGATGTAGTGGTGGTATATGTTAGAAGTTGAATGGTGTTAACTAATTTGGTTTATGGATTTTTTTGTAGGAACTTGAGCTAGAGAAGTTCATAACACATGAAGTGCCGTTTTCTGAGATCAATAAGGCCTTTGATTTGATGCTTAAAGGCGAAGGTCTTCGTTGCATCATTCGTATGGATGAATAAGCAAAAAGATGTATTCTTATGTGATGTATAGTAGCGTGCAAGAGAGCGGCATTTTTCGTTGTTAAAACTCTTTTACCCACCTGATGCTTGAATAATTTGTTACCTCTATTTAATCTTTTTTTGTAGTCGACTCGACATGCCTTTGTACCTTTCCTAATGCTAATCTCTTCTCTTCTCTGAATATATATAAATGTTCTCTGAATATATATATGGTGTTACTTGAACACTTTAGTTAGCAACTAAGCATACATTCTAGAGAAGAAAAAGTTGTTACACTACGTAGTAAATTGAAGAACAGAGAGGTATTTGGAAAATTTCATTATGATTGATTCTGTTAACTATTGCAATGAAGAAACTCAACAGTCAACAACTAACTTAACAAGTTAACAATGTAGTTAAGTATTTACAGTTTGAACCCCTGCCGTATGTAATGTTGCCACTTTGATTCCTCATATAGTCATATTACATTACACCTTGTGTCTGTTTAAGAGAGCAACAGTAGGGTGGCCTTCTGTGCATGTGTCTTTAGTTGTTACAGCTATTTTCTAAGAAATCTACTCTTCAAGATGGAGAGCAAAAAATATTACAAAGGTTTTAAGTAGGTTATCAAATATCAAGATCGCGGTCTTGATTGTAGAATCCTATCTTACAAAATGTGTTGGATTGTTAAAGGATCACAATTTTTAGAGTAAATTATTTAAATCGTTCATGTGGTTTTCAATTTGTTCCATAGGTCGTCATTCACTTCCAAAAATTATTTAAATCGTCCATGTGGTTTTCAATTTTGTTCAACGATAGTCCAAAATGGACTACTGGTGAACAAAAGTTTCCGAAAATAAATTATTTAAATAGTCCATTTTGGACTATCGTTGAACAAAATTGAAAACCACAGGGACGATTTAAATAATTTTTGAAAGTGAGGGACGACCTATGGAACAAATTGAAAACCACAGAGACGATTTAAATAATTTACTCCAATTTTTATAAGATAGTAAGTGAGATCTTAAATATCGATCGTGACATCGTTAACAAGATCGTAATATCGGTCATAAGATTATTGTAACCAAGATCATAGGATCATTTAAATTTTATAATAAAATTATTATTTTTTATATTTAATTCAATGAAAGCGGGATCTTATGATCTCAATCCTATTTTACGATCTCGATCATATCTTACGATTTCGATCTTTCAAAGATAAAAATGATGCTGAGTATAATTCCGATTAGGCAATCATTGCTTTTAAGATAGGTTGATATGTGTCATAAAATTGAATACCAGAATTTGGGTTATATAATACAAGCCCAAAATAAGCGACTAGCCCAAAGTGAAAACCAACCTTTTTTCATTATCCTTCTAACCAAAACGATGTCGTAGGCTGCTTCTTCTTCTTCCGATCACTCTCCCGTTCACACTCACAGTCAGTTCAACAAATGGGCAGCATCAAGAACAAACTATTCGTACACCCTACAGCAACACCCTGCACCCGCACACACCAGATCGGCGCCCTAGCTCTCATTGCAATCACCTTCTTCGCCACCAGGCTCTTAGACCAATCACTATCATCCACCGCCACTTCATCCTCTCCGCTTTCCGACGTCAACAGATTCGAATCTGACTTCATAAGTTTCTCCGGCGACGGCGGTGCAGTACGGTGGCCTAGCCATGGTTACGGATCGTACGTATCTCTTAAGATCTATGTGTATGATGAGGATGAAATTGATGGATTGAAACAGTTGTTGTACGGACGTGATGGTAAGATATCGCCGAAATCATGCCTGAAAGGCCAATGGGGAACTCAGGTGACCTAATTTGTATAGCTTACTTGTTTTATGTTAATTTGATTAGCTTAATGCTAACTGAGATTATCTTTTGGAAAAATTAATCTAATAGCACAATATACAATCAAAATCCAGTTGTATTTGATTTCCTATTTTGTGCGAGTTTTTCCTGTTTTGTGTTAGATTTTTCTGTTTTGTGCAAAATTTTCATGTTTTGTGCCAATTTTTCCTGTTTTGTGCGAAATTTCATGTATTAAGGTGGTGCTAATTCGACATGAATATGGAATTGTAGGTTAAGATACACAGGCTTCTACTTAAGTCAAGGTTTCGTACACACAAGAAAGCAGAGGCGGATCTGTTCTTCGTACCGGCATATGCTAAATGTGTTCGGATGATGGGTGGTCTGAATGATAAAGAGATAAACCAAGCTTATGTGAAGGTATGATGTAGGTGGTTTTGTTCATGTCACTCATCTTTGTAAAGTTGAAATGTAGTAGCTAACATAGTGCCTTCATGCTATCAGGTATTAAGCCAGATGCCATTTTTCAGGTTATCAGGTGGTCGTGATCATATTTTTGTGTTTCCAAGGTTTGCTTGCTTATCGCTATAAACTAATTATCAGTTGTGTTTCTTGTTGCCAATTCTGTATAAACTTAGAAGCATTACTGGAGTGTAAAGAGGGTTGAGGGAAAGATTAAAAGGATCTCTTCTTTTATAAATATGCATTTAAGTAAGGGAAAAATTGCAATAGAGTAACAGATAGAACATAACTTCACTAAATTTCTAATTTGGTCGCTGGACTTTATATTCATAGTAAAACCACTGTACTCGCTGGACTTTAGAAACCATATTGTATCGCTTTCTGAAAGCTGAATGGTTTCATATTAGTTTCTGCAAGTTGGATGCTTTAAAAACTCAGTGCTTCTTTTTATATGGTTATTAACAATTGCTACTATATGGCAGTGGAGCAGGGGCTCATTTATTCAAATCATGGGCTACTTACATAAACCGATCAATAATCCTAACTCCTGAGGTTGGTGCTCCCTCTTAAATGCACAAGTACATGGATGGAAATTGACACTTGAACAAAGTGTTCCTTTGGATTGCCCACGATGGGTAGGTTGGATAGCAGGTCAAATGGGTTTTGGTTAAAACAGGCCATTTTTTAGTATCTGCTGAAACGGGAGGGATCAGGTTGATCTGCGAACCTTTCTGTGTCCATGATATACTTTCTTTCACATAGTTGATGTTAAAACAATAATCTGAATATCCGAATAAAATGATTTAGGAGTTGTATGTGACTTTCAACTCATTTGACCCATTCAGCTCATTTGACCTGTTCATCGTTCAGCTAAATTTACTTCATTTGGTCTGTTTGGGATTAAACACAACCCAAATTATGCATGATGGATGCAGGGGGATCGAACAGATAAACGAGACACAAGTGCATTTAATACATGGAAAGATATAATCATCCCAGGGAATGTTGATGATGGTATGACGAGTAACGGGGTAAGGCTGGTCGAGCCGTTGCCATTATCAAAGAGGAAATACTTAGCAAACTACTTAGGTCGAGCACAAGGAAAGCTTGGTCGTCTTCAATTAATAGATCTTGCTAAGCAATTCCCAGATAAGGTATGTAGGTTTCCTAGGGTTGATTACATGCTTTAAATAAATCAGCCGTAGTGTTTTCAAATGCTCAACCGCCTCAACAGCTAAAAGCTTAAAATTTCTTATGTTGTAATGCAACTCTTTTACTCGATCAATATGATTTTTATAATCTTATTTCATACATTAAATATTTCTATGACATGAAAAGCACAAGAGAGTGCTGACACGTTGCACAACTCGCCCATTATCCCACCTCGGGGTATTCTCAATAAAAAAAATTAATAATAATAATAATAAATAAAAAAAACAAAGAAAGAAAGAAACTGAAAATAGATCTCGGTTTTGTTTTTGGTTGATATTAAAATTTTGTGTTTCTGCAACGATGTGCATATTGATTTTATCGACAGTTGGAATGTCCGGAGTTGAAGTTCAGTGGTCCTGAGAAATTGGGGAAGACTGATTACTTTCTACACCTGCGTAATGCTAAGTTCTGTTTGGCTCCTCGCGGAGAGTCGTCCTGGACTCTTCGCTTTTACGAATCCTTTTTTGTGGTATCCTTCTCTCTCTCTCTCTCTCTCTCCCAGTACACAAAGTCACAATCACAAACACTCACATGCACTTTCTCAGTGTTTATTTCCATTGCTCAGTTGCACTTACAATATGGGGGTTCATTAACTAATAAAAGATTTTATGCTAAACAGGAGTGTGTTCCTGTGCTCTTATCAGATTACGCAGAGCTACCATTTCAAAATGTTGTTGATTACTCTCAGATATCAATAAAATGGCCATCTTCACGAACTACAACTCAACTTTTGGAGTACTTGGAGTCCATACCAGGTTTGTTTCTTATAAATCATAATTCAGTTTTTCTCTGTTTCTGCTGTCATTGTCCCTCGGAAATAAAGTGTAATGTTTTAGCATCTCTTTGACTTTATAAATAGACATAAATGATGCTGCTTCCATTGTCCCTTAACTTGTGATTTAACCATAACATGGTCCCTCAAATAGTCAAATATAAACTAGACTAAAAGTAAATCGATGTTTTTAGAAACCTTACGCAAAATTTAGCATAAAGTATGTTACTTTTTACTGGAATAATATGTTTTACTCAAGTATATGTACCATTCATAGTCTTTTTGTTATGATCTTCCCAGATAAACATATCGAAGAGATGATAGCTCGTGGCAGAAAGCTGAGATGCTTATTGGTTTATGGTCCTGATTCGGAACCCTGCTCTGCATTTAGTGGAATATTATGGGAACTACAGAGGAAAACAAGGCGATTTCATCACTCGCCTGAAACATTTTGGCTGCATAATGGTTCCATAGTAAATAGAGATTTGGTAGAATTCAACGAGTGGACACCACCCATGCCTTTGCCTTAATTCGCAGGCTTCACTCGTTTCATGCTATTTTTTGCTTATGGACAGAAATTATAGAATACGAGAGTCATACTGTGAATGTGTTGTAAGAAGCTAGTTGGGTTGAAGTAAATTATATGTTTCACTCGCGTCCTTTGACCCCGAGTCTTTAGCTGTAGATCACTTCCCATTCTAGGCTTGCTTCTTTGTAGGGTGGTGATTGTTTAGCATAAAACCAATTTGTTTTATTTGTTGTATCATATCATATTAGCTAAATGAAAAATGTTCCTTGGATTATTCTCCAGTTTCTGTCCATTAGTCGGATGATAAGTTTTGGAAAAGAGAAATGTAAAATGAATTCCTACAAGCAACTGAAGCAAGAAACTCATTGTACTTTTGAAATTGAAGTATTACCTAAGTTGAACACGTGGCGGGTTCCAAACCAGGAATCATCTGTTTCAGATAAGTGAATTCCAACCATGCAATATTTGCAAAAGCACCAAAACCATTTAGTTAAACAAAAGAAATAAATTCCCTTTTCTAAGTTGAATTTATTTGTACATTATGCATAAAACAGTGTACTAAATACATCTACTTGAGTTCCAGCATCTAGCCATCTAGCACATGATCTAGACTAAAAATAAAGCACACCCTCCAATCTTCTCTCACATTAAGATCATATTTTCATCGAACTCTATCATCATTAATCATTAAAGGTCTACAAAAGAGATGGGCACAGTTGGATTTGCAAATTTTGGCTTTTCGTTAAAAACCAGCAAACAAAACCTTCCTGCACATTCTGTTGTTGCTTCTTGTTCACCAGAAAGAGTTAGCACAACAAAGATTGATACAGATTCAGATGAAAATGGTATTTTGGGAAGAAGAAATGCAATAGTTTCAGGGGCTTCTTTGGTTTCTTTATCAATGTTGGGGTTTCCAGAAAAGGGACTGGCTGTTGTAAAACAAGGACTTTTAGCTGGTAGGATTCCAGGCCTATCTGAACCTAATGAAGAAGGTTAGTTATTTTCTGTTTGTATTCTTGAATAAATACTTGTTTTATTAGATGTATAAACTGATATAAGAAACTTAAAATCATTGTAGTTATGTGATAAAAGTAAAGTAACATCCCATACCGCTTTCCGCGGGTTAGGGTCCAATACCGTCTAAGACAGTCTATGGGGGAGGTTAGATGTAGACAGCCTTACCCCTACCAAAGGTAGAGAGGCTGCTTCCATTGTAGTTATCTGATAGTTATTGAATAATTAGAATGAGATAATAGGAAGTGGCTTATATATGAGTCTATATGAGATGGTACTTGGATATGTTTGTGCTACTTTCAAATACATAACATTAATTTTTCAATTGTGGCTTATCTGAGTCTATGACATAGTACTTGGGTATGTTTGTGCTACTTGAAAAATATAAGTACCTTTCTAATGTGTAGAATTCTTGGCAAATTCAAATAATATGAAATAGTGAACAACAAAAATAAGGTTATATAAAGAACAGTTCACTTTACCCTTTACTATTCGGTTTTGTTGAACAAGTATCTAATCAATCATTTTATCTTTAATTTTGTTGTTCGTCATCTTCACGAAGTAAAAAACTTGCTCAGACAGGTTGGAGGACATACCGCAGACCAGATGAGAAGTCAGGAGGACACGGAGTTGGTTGGAGTCCGATCATCCCCTATGCCTTTTCGGTACCTGATGGTTGGGAAGAGGTAACATCGGGTCATCCCCAACCTGACCCGCCCCATTTGATTCATACATATTTGTTTGCATGTTTCTTTTATCTTAAACCCTCTTATACCAATTACACAACCAGTTTGATCATATCATTTTGCCAACTTTTTCAGACACCAGTATCAATAGCTGATCTTGGTGGAACAGAGATTGATCTAAGATTTAGCAGTGCAAGTGAAGGCCGAATTTCTGTCGTTGTTGCACCAGTTCTAAGATTCGCAGATTGTGAGTGTATTATTTTGTTAATCTAAACCTTTAAGATTCTAGTACTTATGCTATTAATTACGTTTTGTCATACATAGATTTAGAGGATGATGCCAGGATAGAAAAGATCGGGACTCCAGAGAAAGTGATCAACGCATTTGGGCCAGAGGTGATTGGAGAAAATGTAGAAGGTAAAGTGATGAATAGCCAAGTTAAAGAATATTCTGGAAGAAAGTATTACCAGTTCGAGTTAGAACCACCACACTGTTTGATCACAGCAACTGCTGCTGGAAACCGTCTTTACTTGTTCAGCATACTTGCAAACGGTAATATTTCCATCCTAGGTGGCAATTTCAACTAATTTACTTATAAATGGGTCGATATGGGATATGTTGTGATTCAAATGGGTCTAACAAGTTTTTTTAGCTATAAACCAATAGGTGAAATAGCTTGAACTGGTTGAAATTCACCTAGTCTTTTAATGTTAGTGTAAAAAAGGTAGAAGTTGATAAACGGGTCAACCCAGCCCGTTTTGGCATGTTATGCGACCCGTCATACCTGTGTCAACTATGCATGTTTGGGTACATGCAACTCTAATGGTAACATGAATTTTGATCATCGCAGGTTTACAGTGGAAGAGGCACAACCAAGAGCTGAAAAAAATAGCCGATTCTTTCAGGATTGTATAGAGGCAGGGTACATTGATAGTTTGATACTATACACAATATTGTTGTTATAAGGAAATGCCGTTATGGCTTGATCAATACCATTTAAAACATTATGTTTGCCTTTTTGCTTCTAAACAACTAAAAGTCTAAAATGCTCGAAAAATGCAATAAGAACGCTTAGGTTCAACAAAGATAGCTAGTGAAATGGTCGAAACTCCAACGATAGCACAAAAAGAACTGAAGTTGGCTATTCACAACTCTACAATTAGAGTATATGGTTTCTTTATTTTCGAGCGGAAATAGCTGAATATTATAAAGTTCCAACAAGACTGTCTCGTTGTGAACATTACATTGAACACTTGTGTAGATAGTAGATAATTTGCAAAACGTTAATAATCAATAACGCTCATCAACCTACACAATTGGTTCTACGCTAACATGCAAAAGGCAATGTGTAAGCTAATTTAACGACCCATTAACTTTGAAGTCTTGCATATTACAATTTTGAGCTTTGTCTCATAAACAACATCTTGCAGCCCACAATATGCAAAAACATACGGGTAATTTTCATCATCAATATATATTTTTGTACAATATGTAATGGTTTGAAACGTGCATGACCCATTAACTTTGCTGTTAATACATTATTATGGTGGATTTATTAAAAGTAGCGTTGTAAATAGAGAAAAACCTTAACTTGAGTAGTTGATTTCCATTATTTATTTCAAGGGCTAAGTCAAACAAACAAACAAACGCTAGCTATCATTACTATAGTCATTTCCATTCCCTCAAACTCTCGAAACAAACACTCCTTCTCCTTACATGATGTTATACTCCGTAGATAGATACGTAAGTCTTTAAAATGTGAAAGTTAAAACTAATGTAATTATCGGCTGACCCCCAATTTTATGCAGACTTTATTATACAAAGTTCATATAGGATTTATTTTCTTTCCTAATAAAGAGGATTGTTTTAGGATTTTTAATTCATAAAAACCAAATTACAAACAATAATTTGACCTTTTTTTACGTTTTAATTAGGGTTACATTTACACACACACGCTTGATACGAATCATATACCCTATTGCTCAATTACATATTTCCCCCAACATATTTTGTAAAATAATATATATATATATATATATATATATATATATATATATATATATATATATATATATAGGGTATTGATCAAGGGGGAAGTGACAAAATAGAGGGAAGGGGGAAGTAAATCAGAGCCATCCATTTCATCATCTGGATAAAAAAGGTGGAGGGGTAGTTTAGTCCATTCAAAAATAGGTTAATTAGAAAAAAAGGAAAAAAAAAAAATACTAGATGACTCTTAAGCTTTTTACGTAACACAAACAAGAATTTAGGGTTTCTATTAGCAAAATTTAGTACCTAAAACAACAAATTCATCAAATAAACATCAACAGATTCATCATGATAAAGTATAAGGAGATGAAGTATCACTCAAAATCCCCAATTGCAGCAAAATTAGGGTTTCAAAAATCAAATCCGATCAACAAACACCAAACATAAGGACGATTAGTGAACGAAATTCTTGATAAATACGTCGATTGAACCAAAATAAATCTTTGAAGATTCAATTGCATCATGAAAGACGAGAAGAACTGAAGAAAAAAACCAATGTCGATCAAAAGTCGATGAATCATCACTCAAAAGTCCATGAAGTTCAAATTGGTAAGAAATACAAATATCAAATCTTTCTAGATATTGTTTTCGAGTCTTGTATTCATTAATAGGATTATGATGTTGCTTAGATAATGAATTGGAGATTATTCCTGTTAATATTATGTAGGATGAATATTATATGTACTAAGATATTGAAATTAGCTACTGTATATATTATTAGATTGTATTGTTGTTGAGATGATGAATTTTGTAGTAGTAATAAACTAATACTTTGAATATAACTCATGAATGTATTGCAAAATATGATTTATGAACCATAATTTGAAGTGTTGATTTGGTAATATTATATGTACTAAGTGTTGACACTATTTTTCATCAATATTACTCACTGAGATGCATATTATTAGTACATCATTACAATATAAACCTTATGCTAAGATGAACCACAGTGCATACTATTAGTTCTCATCCACATGGATGTTAATATGTATCAATGTGCATCATTACAACGTAGACTTGTGTTAAGATGCACCGGAGTGCATACTATGATTACTCAAACACATGTGTGTTAACATGTATCGAAATACGTCACTACGATGTAAACATATCTTAAGATGCATCACGGTGCATACTATGAGTAGTCATACACATTTGTGTTACTATGTATCGAAATACATCACTAAGATGTAAACTGCTGTTAAGATGCACCGCAGTGCATACTATTGTGGGCCAATGTAAACTTATGTTAAGATCTCAAAATTTGATAAATATCTTTTACATACTTGTTTATTAGATGAATTATAAAAAATAATTGTAAAAATTAGGTGCACTTGCAAATTATGTATTATTTTTGCGATAGCAACTGAATATTACTCACTGAGATGCATATTATTAGTACATCATAACAATGTAACCTTACGTTAAGATGAACCACAGTGCATACTATTAGTTCTCATCCACATGGATGTTAATATGTATCAATGTGCATCATTACAATGTAGACTTGTGTTAAGATGCACCAGAGAGCATACTATGATTACTCATACACATGTGTGTTAACATGTATCAAAATACGTCACTACGATGTAAACCTATCTTAAGATACATCATAGTGCATACTATGAGTAGTCAAACATATGTGTGTTACTATGTATCGAAAAATGTCACTACGATGTAAACTACTGTTAAGATGCACAATAGTGCATACTATTGTGGGCATAATAGAACAAACATGTGTGAGCTGCTAAATGTTTATGGGGCTGTTGAGCCTGTTAAAATGAGCCTGTTAAGATGCACCGTAGTGCATACTATTGTGGGCATAATAGAATGAAAAACACAATGTGTTATGTTGACTGAGATGCTTGTTAATAAATCACAAAAATATTATGCACTATGATACATATTATTATTAAGCATGTAACATTGTTTCAAAAGATTTTTAGTTATGTTGACTGTGATGATTGTTAAAGCTTTTCTATAAAATTGTTGAATACGATTCTTATTATCAGTGATCATGGGTTATTGAATAAAATTCGAAATGTGTAATATTGACTGTCATGCTTCTTAACAATAATAATATTCACTGAATTGTATTTTTGCAGATTCGAAATCGAAAAAGAAACTTAAAAAGCAACAAAGTCAGATTAAAAAGCAGCAGAAAGGACCGGGTATTGTCATAAAGGACAGCAAGCAAATTGAGTCCTTTTTGGTTGATATACTCCAGAAGTTTAATGTAATTCCAATTATCGAAAAGCCAAACGTTCCAACAAAGAATACAAATGGTGAAGGAACTAGTGGTTTTAAAGCTAAAAAAAGATCATATAGTTGAACTTCATAGTAAGTTTCAATTTGCGAACAACAGAAACAGAGGTGATTGACCACAGTAAAGTTGCAGTCGAGTTTCATGTCAAATACGGCGGCACACCATTCCTAATAGTAAGCAAAAAGTACTAATATTTATGTACATATATTTCATATATCAATATAAATAACTAATAATAAAATACAATTACAGAGACATTTGTTTGCTAAGTGACTGAGGCTGCACATCCAAGAGGACACTTGATAAGGTCTGTTGTTCCAATAAGGAAAATGATGAATTGGAGAACATCTGAACATCATTTCGGATATGGTGTTTTGATGATGAAACACATGGAGAACTATAAGGGTGAATTCAAATGGAATTGTGGATTGGCTGTTGAAGATACAGAGCTGAATAACCAAATAGAAGACCTGAGAAGAAAGTATGCAACGAAGATAATACTAAGCGATTTAAATCTTTTGAAGGAAGAAATCTTGAAGGACCTGGAAAGTTTTAACAAGCATTATTGCCTAGTAGAAAGGGAGAAACTTCGTTTCATTGCAAGTGGAAAGTGTTTTATGCATTTCAAAGGAGTTATTTGAATGCAGAAAAGAATAATGTCTTCTAGTATGTTGCTTTTATGTTTTTATTAGTAATACATTGAATACTACTAGTTTGAAGAGATTATTGGAGAACTGCAAAGACATATGTTAATACGCTATAATGATTATCTGGTATACTTCTATATTCTATTTGAAAATATGTTAACATGTATCAATTTACATCACTGTGATATTAACCGTTGTTATGATGCATCGAAGTGCTTACTGTTAGCACTTGTGCATATGGGTGTTAACATGTATCGATATATTTCACTATGATATTAACCAATGTTATGATGCACCTAAGTGCGTACAATTACTTCTTACACATGCATGTTAACATGTATCAAAATTTACATCACTGTGATATTAACCGATGTTATGATGCATCTAAGTGCGTAATGTTAGAACTCGTGGTCATGCATGTTAACATGTATCAATTTACATCATTGTGAAATTAAATGTTGTTATGATGCATCAAAGTGCCTACTGTTAGCACTTGTACATATGGCTGTTAACATTTATTGATATACTTCACTATGATATTAACCGATGTTATGATGCATCCAAGTGCGTACTATTAATACTCGTACACATGGGTGTTATCATGTATTGATATACTTCAATATGATATTAACCGATGTTATGATGTATCAAAGTGCTTACTATTAATTCTCGTACACATGTGTGTTAAGTTGTATCAATTTACATCACTGTGATGTTAACAGTTGTTATGATGCATCGAAGTGCTTACTGTTAGCACTTGTGCATATGGGTGTTAACATGTATCGATATATTTCACTATGATATTAACCGATGTTATGATGCACCTAAGTGCGTACAATTACTTCTTACACATGCATGTTAACATGTATCAAAATTTACATCACTGTGAAATTAACCGATGTTATGATGCATCTAAGTGCGTAATGTTAGAACTCGTACTCATGAATGTTAACATGTCTCAATTTACATCATTGTGAAATTAAATGTTGTTATGATGCATCAAAGTGCTTACTGTTAGCACTTGTAGATATGGCTGTTAACATGTACTGATAAACTTCACTATGATATTAACCGATTTTATGATGCATCTAAGTGCGTACTATTAATACTCGTACACATGGGTGTTATCATGCATTAATATACTTCCATATGATATTAACCGATGTTATGATGCATCAAAGTGCTTACTATTAATACTCGTACACATGGGTGTTATCATGCATTAATATACTTCCATATGATATTAACCGATGTTATGATGCATCAAAGTGCTTACTATTAATTCTCGTACACATGTGTGTTAAGTTGTATCAATTTACATCACTGCGATATTAACAGCTGTAATGATGCATCGAAGTGCTTACTGTTAGCACTTGTGCACATGGGTGTTAACATGTATCGATATTCTTCACTATGATATTAAACCGATGTTATGATGCATCGAAGTACGTACTATTAGTACTTTGTAATAATGCATGTTAATAGGTATTTATATGAATTCCACTTGAAAGTAAAATTAAGACGGATCACAGTGCACACTATCATTAATGATTAAATTACAAACAGTACAAATATTAATATTTAAAAATTGTTTGAATACTATTTCTTAGAATAATAATAATAAAAATAATTTTAATAAAAACAGTTTACATAACTAATAAATTTTAAAAAATAATAAGTAAATAAATATATTTATTTTAATTATCTAAAAAATAAATACTCTATTTTAATTTAAAAAAATCATAAAAACTTTTCTACATCTATCAGTTTAATTTAAATGTTAACACGTTAAAGAATTTACACCTAAATGCATACTATTAGTACTCGTCCACATGAGTGTTAATATATATTGATATACATCACTACGATGTAAGCCTATGTTAACATGAATCATAATGCATACTATTAGTACTGATCAGCTCGAATGTCAACATGTATTAATATACATCACTACGATGTAAACTAATGTTAAGATGCATTACAGTGCATACTATTTGTACTCATCAGCTCGAATGTTAACAAATATCAATATACATTACTACGATGTAAACTTATGTTAAGATGCATCACAATGCATACTATTAGTACTTAGCAGGAACCCAGTAAAGTAGGTTAGCAACACAAATGTAACAATTCTTAATTGGACATATTCAATAAATCTAATTGCATACCGAACATGCTTCAGGTGCGTTTTTGAAATTGAAACTCGACTTTACACCATTGTATTTCTATACAGTCACTAAATGAATTATATCTCTTAAAACCCAAACATAGACAACTAATCCACCTTAGCAAATATTAACATTTCAGCTAAGAATCGTAATCAAGCAAATAATAAGCCATAAACTCTACTTCTGGGCCCACAAAGACGTCTTCAAAAGTTTTCTTTCAGAACTCAAATCCATATAATCCCAGTTGTATTTGTTGCCAGTGTCATCATCTCTTGCCCATTATTAATCACGAACATCATGTTTTTGAACCTCAAGAGCCGGATTATTAGTAAACATACGTAATCTGCAAAACCTATACAAATGAATCCCATATATAGTTTCTCTAAGATGGTGTATAGATTTTTTTATCAATTATATACCAATAATAACATACTGTTTTCTTGGAGTGTTACAATTTCTCACCTTAGCTCTGCATAGAGAATACAGTTCCAACGTACTCAATGGTATTCTTTATCCATCTCTCATGCCTGAAATCAGTGAAGTGAATATTAGACCTGCCAAAGGGCAAACACGTTTGAGAATGTAATTACAAATGAAAATTTCCTTGATGCAACCTCAAATGGATGGTTTATTTTGAACAATAGCTACAAAAGATTTTTCATCGGTTCAAGCATTGTAAGAATATTTCATTAGATCTTGGAGTATAAGAACTCAAAAGATTTAATCTAATCAAAAGGTTAAACTAAAGAAATAGATGTAGATTACAATGGCTTGACAAGAAAATAAATATTTTCAATATTCAATCTCCCTAATAAATTATCTTGAACAATCTGTGTTAGTAGGTTATTCTCGGTGTTTAAATGTTTGAAAGTGCAATCTGATCAATTACATGTTCCATTCTTCAAAGTTCATTTGTTTCCTGTGCAATGCTAGTTAATGTCACACAAAGTAATTAATTTCATAAGGCCAAATTGTTAAAAATGAGTTTCACAAACAGAAACTAATGAAAGATGAATTGAGTGACACATTGTTCATCGCAATCATTTAACCAGTTTCCTAGTATCATAGCTCTAGTTAAGCATAAAGTGAGTCACAACCAAAATCATAAAATGTTTTCCACCACCACTATGAGTACTCAACATACCAAAACTTCAGCACAAACAATTACTAGTAACATGAGAACCACAAATAACCTATGTTAAGATGCATAAATTTATGATATACATCACTATGAACTAAAACGTTAAGATGCATCTAAATGCATATTATTAGTACTCATCCACATAGGTGTTAATATATATCTATATAAATCACTACGAGGTAAACTTATGTAAAAGATGCATCTAAGTGCATACTATTAGTACACATCAACATGGGTGTTAAAATGTATCGATAGACATCACTTCAATGTAAACCTATCTTAAGATGCATCATAGTGCATACTATTAAAAGTCATCCACATTGCTGTTAACATGTATCAATTAGAAAAAAAAAAAATGCAACATGAGTAATGTTAACACAATTTAATATTTAAAATTACCAGTAGACTCAGGAACACAAGAATCATCTTCAAATGGGTCATTCGAACTGGAAGCATATAATACAAAATTCATGTGTAATAGTAAAAATAACTAACATTCATTGTGGATAATTTTATCATTAAATCACTAAAGCATCATTAACACATAACTTGCAAGTAACAAAAACTTACCAATAGAATCAGGAACACTTGAATTCGATTTTAACGGGAGGTTAGAACTAGAGCAAATCATGGAAGCTACCAAAACACAAATATAATGGATCTGCACATGAGCTACGTAAACAAGATAACAAAAGTTAATAGCAACAGAAAGCAGAAAATGTTTAAAGTATATAACATTCACCATGAATGATATTAACGTTTTTACAAATCAACATCAAAAATACATAAATTAAATTATACGAAAACAAGTATGAAATTAAAATTACCAGTAGATTCAGGAAAAACTGAATTCGATTCCTATGAAAAATTAGAACTAGAAGACATCATAAATCCTAAAAACACGAAATTAGAACCCTAAAATCGAACGGATGAATACGCAGTTTATGAATTAAATATACATACGTATGATGAAAATAGGAAGAATGGATGAGAATCGTGTGTGAAATCGAAACTATATGCTACAGAACAAGTAAAATCGATGGAAAAGGAACGAACGAATTTTTGTGAATACGGTGATTTGTGTATACGCTCTGATTGAACAAATAATAAATATTTTTTAATTAAATAAAAGGAAGAAGATATAATTACCAGACTACCCTTGAACCTATAAACAAAATAAGTCGTAGGAGCATGGAGATACAGTGTGCCAAAGGAATTATGATGAAATTGATGGTGAGATGGCTGCTTCCCCCCTTCCCCCCAAAAAGACCCCTTCCCTCTGGATCATGCCACTATATATATATATATATACTATATTTTTTTTTGAAAGGCAGTTTTTGGATCACTGTATAAAAAGTTTGAGACATTGTCTTAATAAGAGTAATAGTAAATTACTATTATACCCTTTCAACTATTATTTTCAACTTTTGAACACTTATACTTAATGCAATTTATTATACAAATTAATATCTAATAATTATTTATCGGTTACAAATGAAACCCCATAAATATTTATCTTTTTCATAACTTATATAAACATTAATGAATAGTTAAATGTATGTTAAGATTGTTTTAATATAAGTATCAATGAAAAATCATATATTATCTACGAATTATACTTCACCTTTATTTTTTATATCTTTTATACTAATATATTAAGAATCCGTCACCAAGTTTTAAACAATAAAAAAAGAAATTCTTAAAATTTATTTAATTCACATTTAAATATGTTATTCAACACTTAAGCATTTAAAGTGATTTCAAGTATATATAAAAGTTAATATACCACTGCTATATAACGGATTTGACCATTATGATTTTGAAAAAAAATTGAAATTACAATATTAGTTATAAAACATTAAATGCATAACTGAAAGCATTTTATAAATATATTAGATATTTGTATCTTAATTTTATTTTAACTTTTAATAATTATAATTAGGGATTGTGATGTGGGTCGAGTTAGGTTTGCGGGTCTAAAGTTCACAATCTAAACCTAAGAATAATTTGATAAACGGGTTAACGAGTCAAAAGTAACCAACTCGAATACAGCCTGCATTGTTTTGGTTGGTGTGCCGGCCCGTTAACCTGGATTTAACCCAAACCCAATAAGATAAATTAAACGAGTCGGCAGGTTATGACTTGAGAATATAACTCTTCCTCATTCATTTTCGTATAAAATTTTAAGTTGTGTTTAGAATTATCACTGCCATGTGGAATCATTTGAAATATAATGCATATAAAATAATGGTCAAATTGGAATAGTATTATTGTTTTACCCTTTACTCAAGTACGACATATCGTTAAATAAACCTATTATGAGCAAGATCTTTTGTCGCCGCTGCATTGCGCGGGTAAAAGGCTATTACCCAAACATGCATTAAAATCGTCGTAGATCGTGCAGTAAAAATTCTAAACTCATCCCAAAACTCTGTGCAGCCAAATACCTCTCATAATCATCATCCCACGTCTCAAACAAAAAATAAAGAAATTTCATCGACAATTCAAATTTTGCCACACCGCTATTAACGAACAAATCTGCGGCCTACTCACGCTTTCAGCTCACCCGACTTCTATTTTCTACTTCCACCGTAATATCACCGTCGACAACCGCCACAGACGCTGCCGTATCTTACCACGGTTATTCCCCCGTCGCGTTTTCCTATTCCTCTTTAACTCCAACTTTAGCAGTTACTTTTTCTATATGACCCTAATTCTGTTTCCACAAGTTTTTTAACATAACTTTTTGATCAGATAACATAGTCCTTATAATGCGTCATTATAATGTTATCTTATACTGTTCAGATTATGTATACCCTGCCTAATGTTTTTAATATATTATGGAGTTGCACTTTGGTTTTTAAGAATTAGGGATTTTTCTGATTTTGGGGTCTTATTTGGGGTTTTTGATGGAATTTCTATCAGTGATGATTTATGTATAAATTATATAGCTTTTGGTTGATTGCGTATTTGTGTTGTACCTTACATTGATTGCTGCTTGATTTTTGTATTTTATACTTCATTAGTAAACATAAAGTTCGTTTTCGAAAACAACTTATAATACCGTTATCATTAAAAATATTGATTTTGAACTGTTTTACCATTTGACATATTGTTTTTTTAGCTCGAGATAACTTCTTGATCATGCACCTGCTTTACATGAATAGGGAATTAAACTGTTAAGTAGCACTTGTTTGCAAAGGCCACGTTGAGGGCTTCTAAACACTAGAATGCATGTCTTTGATTGCAGGTGAGCAAGTTTAAGTTTCCGAAAAATGGGAGCTAAAAAAGGTGGAAAGCAAGAAGATGCTGTAGAGGATGTGAGACGTGTTCCTTTACAAGCCATCTTATTAGCTGACAGTTTTACCACAAAGTTTCGACCAATCACCCTTGAGTGCCCGAAACTCCGAAAGTACTTTTACCATTAGTCAACACTCCGATGATTGATTACACGTTGACTTGGCTTGAATCTGCGGATGTTGAAGAAGTTTTCGTGTTCTGTTGCTCTCATTCAAAGCAAATTATTGATTATTTGGAAAAGTCAGAGTGGGTTAAGCAACCAAATTTTTCTGTCACAACAATCGAATCCCTTAATTGTTTCAGTGCCGGTGATGCTTTACGCGTAATCTATGAGCGTAACGTAATAAGTGGTGATTTTATACTCGTGAGTGGAGATACAGTCAGCAATATGATGCTTAAACAAGCACTTGATGAGCACAAAGAGAGAAGACGAAAGGACAGTAATGCTGTGATGACTATGGTTATAAAAAAGTCAAAACCGTCTCAAGTTACGCGCCAAACGCGTCTTGGAACTGATGAATTAATCATGGCAATTGATCCGTCTACAAAGCAGCTGCTTTATTACGAGGATAAAGGAGATGATCTCAAAGGAACGTTGACTCTCGATAAGTCATTTCTTTCTGAAAGTCCTTCTGTTTGTCTGCACAATGATAAACAAGACTGTTATATCGATATATGCTCACCAGAAGTCCTTAGTCTTTTCACAGACAATTTTGATTATCAGCATCTACGTCGTCACTTTGTAAAGGGGTTACTGGTTGATGATATCATGGGTTATAAGATCTTCACTAATGAAATTCGTTCTGATTATGCTGCTAGGATTGATAATTTTCGAAGCTATGATTCGATTAGTAAGGATGTAATTCAGAGGTGGACGTATCCGATTGTGCCAGATGTGCAGCTTTCGACGAATACAGCTATTGAAGTTGAACGTCACGGGATTTATCGAGGATCAGAAGTCTCACAGTCACGATCAGCGCAAGTTGGGCCGTTTACGTTTATAGGGAAAGGTAGTAGTATTGGTAACAGCACAATTGTAAAAAACTCAGTTGTTGGGGATGGTTGTAGAATTGGATCGAACGTATTCATTGATGGTTGCTATATATGGCATAATGTGACCATTGAAGATGGATGTAGACTAACTCATGCGATATTATGTGATGGAGTTGTTATGAAATCTGGAGCGGTTCTTGAACCAGGTGTCGTTCTGTCTTTTAAGGTGGTTGTTGGACAAGATCTTGTTGTTCCTGCTTACTCTAAAGTTTCTTTACTCCCTCAGTCTGTGAAAGAAGATAGTGATGATGAACTCGAATATGCTGATAATAACAGTGTAACTGATACGTTCGAGAATGGTTATTCGATTAACGACTGGGATTCGTCTAAAATTGGAAACGGAGGGCGTGGAATCATTTGGTCAATCGGTGAAGTTGACCAAGAAGAAGAATGGAGGCATTCAGTTGCACCAATACCTGCGTTAAAACTTATAGAACTTACTAAAGCAGCTCATGATGAACTTTGGAGAGAATCGGATTATGAATCCGATAATGATGATATTTTAGACGAATCCCAGGATTTTGATGATTTTGAACAAGAGGTTGAAGCGACTTTCTTGAGGGCGGTTCATGAAGAAGTCGAAAAAAAGCATGTAATCCTGGAAGTCAACTCACTTCGATTATCATCCAATAAGTCTCTTGTAAACTGTGCTAGTGTATTGTTTGATTCTATGATGAAGTATGCACTCAATACTTCAGATAAATCAGCTAAAGGTTTGGTCAAGAATGCAAAAAATGTGATGTCAGATTGGGGGAAACCGTTGAAGGAGACGTATTATCCAAGTATAGATGATGAAATTGAAGTGATCATGAAGTTTGAAGAAATATGTATGGAGTCTGGAAAAGAGTATGCCCCATTGTTTGTACAAATTTTGCGCCTTTTATATGACGAAGAAATTATACAAGAAGAAGCTATTCTCAATTGGGCAAATGAAAGGAAAGGTGCAGATGAATCTGATAAGGTTTTTGTCAAGCAATCGGAAGAGTTAATCCAATGGCTGAATGAGGCTTCTGAAGAAGAGGATTGAGGCTAGCTATGGTCAGCATACGTGTGAGCAAGTTTACCCCTGATATTTCATTCTATCTTAATACTGCGGTAGTTGTTTATTTTTTTTCTATTGTTTGTGCAGAAAATGATTTGATAAAGAAGATGATATAAAAGAGAAGGAGGTGTTCAAGTGAACAAAAGCTCGGGCATTCAGTCTACCAATGGGCTAGTGTTTCAGTTATTGAGACCTACATTTTTGCATTCATTTTGTTCGTTTCATGTTGGTTTAAACATAGCTTCAGATTTTGGTAGAAATTTAGGGAAGACCATATACCGTTGATTATGTAGTCAAAAGTTCTTTAATTTTGATCATGGAAGAGTGAGTTTCTGTTTACGTGTTTCTTCTGCCTATCGATATATCCAGTTTTTGCAAGCATATTGTGTTCACTACGTTAAACTATTAATGATGCTATGGATGTAAGTTATTATTAATTACTACCATTCATGGGTAGTTGTAATAAGCTGAATCATGTGTTGAAATAATTTGTGTTCAGGTTAAGTAGAAGTGTTCAGGACCAAAGGGTAATTGTATCTTCTTGTTGTATGTAAGAATGATATGTTAAATTTTTGTGTAGGAGAAATATTTTTGTAAATATCTCAAAAGTCGTTTTACATATTTCTAGTTGAAGAGAACGCTTTTTGCGTAATTCTACTAGTGCTTACAATATATATGGACACGATCTCTTAGTTAGTATTGGATGGAAGTGTCTTTCGATAATGTAGCATTGAAACATGAACTTATAGCTGCGACATACTCCAGTGATCACTCCTACAAATTCCTCTGTTAGGCGATAAATTTCCATAGGTTCTTGAGTTCCTCTTGTTAGTTCCGATGTCTATACTATCTTAGATTGAGGGGGTGGGTCTCACTAGGCCTATCAATGGATTGGATCATGATCCAAATCTGATCCGATCCAATAATATGACTCTTTGGATCAAGAAATATATCCGTTGATCCAATTAGTGATCCAATTTAATATCACTTCTAAGAAAATATGGTTATAGCAAACTTTTAACTTATTTTTGTGAACATGTACGACATTTCTGTTTCATGTATTAACATCTAGGGGCACAACTTTCTTGTCACCTTACTTGAAAGTGGTACATTGTTACCCAAAAAAAAAAAAGTGGTACATTGTTTGTTACATTATGGTAATCACGCTTGCAAAAATATTACCAAACTTGTAGTATCATACACTTTCATCATCTTGTAAATGCAGGTCTTTCAATTACAATAAAACTTATGCATGAATCTCCAACTAATCACCTCAAAATAGTGTGAAGCCAACAAAAGAACCATGTTTGAATTCCAATCATTTGGACACATTTAGGACTGATCTCGAGTCGGTTCTTTTGAAAGAACCGATCAGACCCATTAAGAACCCAACCCGAACCAAATTAATGATATATGGTCCGGTCCTCAGTCTGCAAATCTGCTGCAAATCAGGTCTCAGTTTGGTTCTGTCTTGAGCCGGTTCTGGTTCAGGTCTGGCCCATGCACAGCCCTATTTCTGAAATAGTTTTTTAAATTTGTCAAAAGTCTTCATATACATATTTTCTTAGTTGAAGATAGATGGCAGGCCTGTGCATAATTCTACTGGTGACAATATTTATCGTCATTATCTCTTAGTTAGCATTCGGATGGAAGTTGTCTTTCCATAATGTATCATTGAACCATGAACTTCTTGCTCTCTCCAGACATACTGCAGTAACCAGTCCTACCGATTCCAGATTCTGTTAGGCGATAAATTTCTATAGATTCCTGGGAGTTCCTCTTGTTAGCTCTGATGTCTATACAATCTTCTTAGATAGACACACTCAGTGATAGAGGATTAACGGGGGCAAATTTTAACTCACTTTTTCCGAAAATATACTGCATTTCTGTTTTATGTACTAACATCGAGGGGCACAACTATCGTATCGTCTTATGGCTCTTTTACATGAAATTAGTACATTGTTTGTTTTTGGGTAATCAGGGTTGCAGTAATATCACCAAACGTGTATTATCTTTCTTCTAAAGTAAATTGAAATTCGGTCATGTGAAACTAACAATGGTTATAACCATGTTTTCCAGCTAGATTTTAAGCTACTAATAACATAAATGACTGTAATTTAAATGTGGAGTAACTTTTATCTGAGTTTGTTTTTATTGTTTTACTTTAACTGCTTCATTCAAAATATCTAATGGTTCTGTCATATTAATAGAGATTAAGATTCTTTAAATAGAGTAAAAAATTCAATGGTGGGGTGATTAGAACATGGCTCAACATTTAATGATGTTAGTTTGACTAGTCAGCGCAAGACTTGGGAATCAAACAGGGAAGCTTCCGGGTCGCGGCTGCTTTGTTGGCGTGTACGACCATGTCAAAATGTTAACTCCGCGTATAGAAGGCGTTTGGAACCATCGACACCCCCAAAACTACTCAACTTCTTTTAAATTACAAATACTAAATTTTAGTAAATAACATGAACCATAAAAGTAATACATACAGTGGTGGCAAAAATGATTTTACCAAGTATGGATCTATTTTAAAATAATTCACTTCCTTAGCAAAATGTTACGAGTAATTTTAGCTGGTTTGAGTTTGTGTGACGTTGGATTCGGATTTTATGGATTAGTTGGTCAAAGCTTAGAACTATGATAGTATAAAAAAGGGACAAAAAAATTGGTTTTCTTAATTATTCGTTCTTTAAACAAATATCCTATGTCAAATTAAACGTTAACTATCATATAGTTTTGATAAATGTCAAATATTGACTTCTATGTGTTGCCGTTTTTGTCAACATTTTTACGCTAACAGGAATTAAAAAGAGATCATGATTTAAATAAAAACTTTATTTTTAATAAGTTAGTAATGTGTAGATATTGTATTACTATAATTAATTTTGTTCTTATCATTAAATTAAATTAAGAAATAAAAGGCAACTTCCAGAACGTGTTTGTAACCTCATCTCAATGACTTCCATTATTTATCTATTATATTAATAAAATAATCTAGACCTAACACAAAAAGAAAATGGCACATTTGTAATTATGATAAAATCAAAGGGTATATTAGTTATAGAAAAGTCAAGTCAAAACTCAACTTCAAGCTTACATTTTTATAGACCAACCGGACCATTTTCTCCTTCAATCCCAATTTTATTTTCTGGAAAAATGGATAGAGAACAAGAAGAAATGCAATTTTTAGGCCTTTTTGGCATCTTCAAAGAAAGTTTCAAGATCATCATCTCATGGAGAAAGATCTTCACCCAGATTACCTTAACCCTCATCCTCCCTCTAACCTTCATCTTTTTAGCACATCTCGAGATCTCAAATTCACTATTTCGCGACATCAAACATACAGAATTTGAACAGGAGGTCACCCGTCCCGGTACTAAACGATACAACAAACTTTCAGACACACTTTCATCTGAATGGATCACTTTTATTCTATTCAAAGTCGCGTACTTCACCATCCTCCTAGTCTTATCCCTGTTGTCTACGGCTGCAGTCGTCTACACGATTGCATCCGTTTACACGGGACGCGAGTTGACTTTTAGAAAAATCATGAGCGTTGTCCCAAAGGTTTGGAAAAGACTCATGGTCACTTTTTTATGCATGTTTGCCGCTATCTTTGTTTACAACTTCCTAGCCGTATTGGTTTTCATCATCTTTTTGGTTATCTTACCTTATAACGCTTTCGGGGTTGTCATCCTATACGCTTTATTAATCATATACGTTATGGGGTCCGTTTACATGACCGTTATTTGGCAACTAGCAAGTGTGGTATCGGTTCTTGAAAGCTCATATGGGATTAAAGCTATGACAAAGGCAAAAGATTTAATCAAAGGAAACCACGCAGTCGCGATTTCTATCTTCTTTTTGTTGAATATTTCATTCATACTCATACAATTTTTATTTGAAATATTCGTGGTGCACGGGAACTCGATGGATGCGTGGACGAGGATTGGGTTCGGTGTTTTGTGTTTGATACTGCTCTTGAGTTTGTTCTTATTCGGGCTCGTGATCCAAACGATACTTTACCTCGTTTGCAAATCGTATCATCACGAAAACATCGATAAAGCCGGTTTGTCCGATCACCTTGAAAGTTATTTAGGTGAGTATGAGCCTTTAAGTGGTAAAGATGTTCAATTAGAACAATATCATGTATGAGTTCATTTCTATCTAAACTCATATAGTTCATATATTTGATCATATTGTGTCTCTTTTTTATTATTCTTATCTTAATTAATATACGAAACTCAGTTTAATACACAAATTTTCCCCTCTTGCAAGTAGTAATTCATTATTGTACCTATATTATTTCTTTGGTTCGATCATTTTTTTTTCTTTTCTAATTCATGTCTCTTTTAATTAGTAGCATAAAATAAATGAGATCCTTTACTATTATATTTAGTGTGTGATTATTAATTAGAGTTTATTTTATATTTCTGGCTGGTTTGGTCAAACATCGTTATCGGCATTTGGTCATTTGTTAAATCAGAATGGTGACGTATGAATGGAGCTTCTCCACAAAAACCTAACCGCCTTCATTGACACTTGACTTATTTTTAGATTTTACTATATTAGCCAAACATATCCACTATGGTGAATTAATATCTTTTTTTTTTTTTTTTTTTTTGTAACAATTTATATTGTTTTGCTCATATCTATTTATAATAATCTTTAAAAAAAAAAATGGGTATTTGGGCTACCCACTGGAACCGCTCCATATTTCAATGGAGCACGACCGAACCCCCCGCAAGGTCCAACATCGCCGGGTAAATCACCTCCATCACATATACCACAACGTCCGAGCCGAAACTCGCACCGACTAAGCCTTGATGTTGTAGGTCATGCGCTTCATTGGTGGTAGGTACCTTGATGATAGATAATACATATGTCAGGATTTGAGCCCATGACCTCCAGAAAGTCATAGACTGCCGTTACCAATATGCTATTTAGTCATTGGTTTTATAATAATCTTAATTATATATGAAACAAATTTGGTTTTAAGTCAATGTCATAGTATCATAAGTGGTAAATATTTACTAATGTTGTTCAAATAACCGGGATACTATCATAACGCACACTTTGGGTGGAGAAGTTCATTTAAATTCTCCTAAGTATGGTTTTGGTATAGTAAGATAACCGGATAATGAATTCGATCTATAGGTTTCATCTAATCTATGAACTTTTTTTGTATGATTTAATTTAACATATGGTCCTAGCTACGTAATGCGAAATTATTTGACATTGTTTGAAATATTATAATCTCATTTGATTTTTTATTTTTATTTTTTCATATTAAATATCAATTTTTGTCCCAGATTTAATAAATTGATAAATTCCGGGGATGAAGATAAAGCCCAATGGGTTATGGGTTTATATTGTTATGGGCCCTTTTAAGTCTCAATGAAGATACAGCCCAAAGCATTATCGTAATTCATGCATTCAATACCTCTGTCCCATTTAAAATGTCAACTTTTACTTTGCACGTAATTTTATGATTCTCTACTAACTACACTTTTCACCAATCAAATATTAAATCTATCCATTAAAATCTTTTTTGATTGGTTAAATATCAAAGTGGACACTTGTAATAGGACATCCTAAAATAGTCATGTGTACATCTTAAATGGGACGGAGGGAAGTTTGTTGCAGTGTCACAAACAAAAAGCTTTTGGGCAGCGCCGAAGCTAGAAAATGCAGGCGTCAAAATTCTTTATAGTTTTGTGGGAGTAAAATATTAAAATTGTCGTTAATACATTAAAAAAATTTAAGTGATTTTAAATTTCTTGTAGAACTAGCTGCCCCATTATAGATCCGCCCTGCTTTTAGGCAAGATTAACAAAATTAAAATTACGTCACATTGTCACAAAAATATTAAACTGCAACTGATTTTTTTCAGATACAAATATTAAGCTGCAATATAAATTACGTCACATAGTCACAAAAATATTTAAGCATACATATTTTTCCTTTTCTTCTTTAATTAATTCTATAAAAAGGAGAACTAAACCAAAGTTATCGTTAAGATAAAACATTACAAATATATACACACATACTTAAAGAGAAACGAATCCACTAATGAGTGAAACAACTCGAAATTTGGAACCATATATATATTTTTTTAGACCTTATTCAACAACAACAACAACAACAACAACAACAACACTACCAAATCCCGCCGAGGGCGGGGTATGGGGGAGGTAAGATGTACACAGTCTTACCCTTACCTAAAGGTAGAGAGACTGTTTCCATAAAGACCTCCGGCAGACTCGAATATATAAAAATAAAATGTAGGACGAAGTAAAAACAAAATAAACTAATACGGAGTAGTAAAAACAGCTACAATCAAACAGCCATCAACAAATCATGCAACAGCATCAGCAAAAGCAATAGCAATAGCGTCAGCATCAGCAACATCAAAAAACAGCATCGAAATCGGCATCTGCAGTCTCATCAGCATCCAGCAACCGCAAAACAGCAGCTGCAGCTAGCAAAAGGAGACAGCAACGATAATAATAATAATAGAGTAATAATAATAATAATAATAATAATAATATAATAATAATAATAATAATAATATAATAATAATAATAATAATAATAATAATAATAATAATAATAATAATAATAATAATAATAATAACAAAAAAGTAATAAATAATAGTGATAATAATAATAATAATAATAATAGTAATAATAATGATAGATAATAGTACTAATTAATAATAATAATAATAATACTAATACTATTACTAATACTAATAATAGTAATAAAACTCCATTTATAATTATTCTATTTATCTACCCCATTACCTACGCTATTTATATATTTTATATCTTTATATACCTACATATCTAACTGGAATATCTAAAATAATTAGAAACACTATGTGTCATCTATCCCGATTCTATCTATATAACCCCTACATAAACTATTTATTTATTATATAAAATATATCTATAACACCTACAAATAAAAATATTATCTAAAAACATTCTACTCGTCCTTCCTAATTCTACTCATCCGTTCTAATTCTATCCCTCCATAAATACCTATCTAAGGTCATATCCTCGGTCAAAAGAAGCTCATTCATATCGAGCTTCAGTCGATCCTCCCACCTACGTCTAGGTCTACCCCTTATCCTCGAACCATCGACCAAGAGAGTTTCCACTC
The DNA here is from genome assembly GCA_949592205.1 of Helichrysum umbraculigerum. Lineage (NCBI taxonomy): Eukaryota > Viridiplantae > Streptophyta > Magnoliopsida > Asterales > Asteraceae > Helichrysum > Helichrysum umbraculigerum. The sequence continues at coordinate 162,147,963 of CATIUR010000004.1, read as the reverse complement.
TCCTAACTGGTGCTGTGAAAGGTCTCCTTCTAACATGTCCAAACCATCTAAGTCTTCATTCTCTCAACTTATTGGTAATGCTCGTGACTTCTAATTCACCCCTAAAAGCTTCATTTGGTATCATATCCAACATTGTTTTACCACACGTCCATCTTAGCATTCGCATTTCCGCTACCTCCATCTTCCTTTCTTGCGCCTTAGTCATCGGTCAACACTCTGACCCGTACAACATAGCAGGTCTAATTGCAACCTTATAAAATTTCCCTTTCAGTTTACGGGGGACTTTTTTGTCACACATGACGCCTGTCGCTGCTCTCCACTTCAACCAGCCAGCCTTAATCCGATGAGTCACGTCCTCGTCGCTCCCCCCTGAACAATGTAGCACCGAACCCAAGTATCTAAAAGTCTCTTGTGGAAGTAGGATCTGATCCCCGATGCGGATGTCCACTTCTTCATGCTGCTCGTTAGTCCTGTCAAAATTGCAATGCATGTAATCAGTTTTTTGTCGACTGATTTTTAAGCCTTGGTCTTCTAAGACCTCCCTCCACTGCTCTAGCCTGCTATTTAGCCCATCCTTGGTTTCCGAAACAAGAACGATATCGTCGGCAAAAATCATGCACCAAGGGATGCTCTCTTGTATCCTATGTGACAACTCGTCCAGAATTAAGGAAAAAATGTAAGGGCTAAGGGTTGATCCTTGATGTAAGCCTATATCAACCGGGAAAAACTCCGTGACACCCACCGGAGTTTTAACACAAGTCTTCGCTCCTTCGTACATATCGCGAATAGTTCTAATGTATACACTAGGGGTAGCTTTATCATTTAGGGTCCGCCAAATTAACTCTCTCGGAATGCTATCATAAGCTTTCTCCAGGTCTAAGAAAGCCATGTGAAGATTTCTTTGCTTCTCCCTATATTTCTCCATAAGTGTTCTAATAATGTGTATCGCCTCAATTGAAGAGCGCCCTGGCATAAAACCAAAATGGTTCTCTGACACCTTAGTCTCACGTCTAAGTCTAGTCTCAATCACTCTCTCCCATAACTTCATAGTATGGCTAAGTAGTTTTATTCCTCTATAGTTGCTACATAGTTGCGCGTCACCCTTATTTTTGTAGATGGGGAAAATCTCGCTGAGTCTCCATTCTTCTGGCATTTTAGCACTCATAAACGTCTTGTTGAAAAGAATTGTGATCCACCTCACTCCATCATCTCCGAGGCACCGCCACGCCTCTATAGGAATTTGGTTAGGTCCTACTGCTTTGTGCCTTCCCATCTTCCGTAGTACCGAACTTACTTCATGTGGTTCAATCCTCGTGCATGGGCAGTTGTTTTGGAAATCTTGTACTGTCGATGTGCTCTCTAATGCTTCGCTTCCATTGAAAAGGGTTGAAAAGTACTCTCCCCATCTTATCTCAATTTCCTCATCTTTCACTATAGTTTGTCCACCCTCATTTTTTATATATTTAATGTTTTCTAAATCTCTTCTTCTTCGTTCTCTAGCCTTAGCAATCTTAAAAATGTCATTTGCTCCCTCTTTGGAGTTCAGTTTCCTATACAGGGCTTCATATGTTAATTCATACTGAAATATGAAGTTCTAATTCTTAAAGATGAAACAGATAATTAACGGGATCATACGAAAATGAATCTTGAACAGCCTTGACTTCGCACAGCGACCATATTTCCATCGCTGTGTGACCAGTTTGCATAGCTCATCGCCATGCAACCATATTTCCGTCGCTGGGCGATCACCTGCAGTTCTTATTACCTTTTTCCGAATTTCAATCTAACATATCTCCATATCTATAAGTCCAATGACCACGAAATTTTACACGCACGTGTATTATGACTATACAAAGGTTTCCCAATTTACACTTTTCAAAAATTTATGTTTATTTGCGATTTGGACCTTTGACTCGATTTTTAGTCATTTTAGACCATTTCCTTTGACATATCAAATCCCAAACCACTCCAAATCAGATTATGACCTTTTTACCACTTCTTTACTATCATAATTGGAACTTAATGCAATAATTACATTAGTCATAACATGATCACAACTCATTTTAATCATTAGACTCATAAGTGACCCATTTGGGCACTTTAATGACCCATTTGGGTCTTAACCCATATAACCACTGTTCTAACGCCTAATTTACACTTCTTTGACCATTTTAAGTCAAACCCAACTACTTTTATCATTAAAAGTTCAACTTAGCCAAAAACCATCTTTTGACCACATTACCATTCATTAACTATTTATCATCATACTTTACAATCTTCAAAACCGTCAACGAGTATATAGAGACTCATTGACTGTAACACCCAGTTTTCGGGTCTAGTAGTATTAGATATTTTCTGACTGCAAATGATTATTTAAATGTGTCAGAAAATAATTTTGTTGTGCTAGTTGAAAATAAATAGGTAAAAGAGTTAAATAATTTATTGTGACTAATAACTTATTAGTTGTTTTAATTAAACTTAGTTGACGGTAAAATAAAATGGCGTTTTCCCGCAAATGGTTTTCAAGTTCCAGACAATAATAAATACGGGGAATAAAGTTTAATACTTATAAGGTAAGCCTCATGAGTTAAGTCGGTTGTTATTTCTCCTCTTTTATATACATACGTACGATATACATACATACATGAAGAACCCTAACTCAAAACAAGAAGAAATCATCAAATTGGAGTTGCATAATTCGAATTCAAGCTTCAAGAGGATAGATTATCATCTCCTAATCCTTCTAATCATCTTGTAAGTCTCAAATCCTTGATTTATATGAACCCTAGAATTTGGGGGTTTTGATGTTCTTGACTTTAATCCGAAATTAGAGTTTCAAATGGTTGAATTGAGGGTAGTTAAGCTTTAATTACATGGAATAATCATTCCATCATCATCATAAACATGTTGTATGTGTTAATTCTTGAGTTCATGTTAACTTAGAAATTGGGGTTTTGTGGGTTTGAGGAAGATAGTTTGATTAATATCAAATTGAAGGTTGTAGTGATTATATTATTACTAGTTGACAGTTAATTCATGATTAAAAGTGAAACCCTAAGTTAAAAACGAAGAGATTGATATGAGCTTATGAAGAAAGTGGTGGGTTTAGTTATATGTTCATGAATTAAGGCATGTAATCAAGTTATAATGGTTAGTTGATGATATAATCATGTTTATGAGCTAAGCCTTAATCTAGAAATGATGAACTTGATATATGATCATTAATAAAGCTTGTGAGTTTAGTTGATTTTGAAAGAATCAATGTTTGACGTTGATGTTATTAATGAATAATTGGTAATAGTTGATTGTTGTCAATAATTAACATGATGATTATGAGGAGTTTGATAAATTGTTGAATATGAGAAGCTATTAATCTTACTAAAGGTTTCATAATATTAGTAACAATGATGGAGATGAGTGAAGGTAATAAGGTGATCATAATGATCATAGAGTTGACTAGTGATAATTGAAATAACTTAACATGGTAATGTGATTCTAATGATTATGAAAGTATGATGTTAAAATGATTATTCATAATCTTGGAATGATACAAGTTGTTTGATGTAATTACATAATGTTATATTAATATTGAGACAAGTGTCAAGTGACTAACTTGTGTTGTTCTATTGTATTCTCAGATGTGCAGAAGGCTCAGTGATATTAGACTACTGAGTGGATGGCTGAGGTATTCGGTGAGTGGATCTTTAATCCTCGGTGTAACTTGGTTGTAACGAGTTTGGTTACAACAAGTAACATATTATTACTTTATTAGTTGCATTGATGATTAGGTTGTTAGTAATAATATCGTTGATAGGTTGACTAGTTGAATATGTGGCTTGTTGATTACGTGATCACTTGATTTAATTGGCCTTCGGGCATCAGTTGTTAATGAGGCCAACGAGTTGTTGAATGGTTGGTTGGGCTAGTTGGTTATCGTGTGAATGATACATGGATTTACTTCATTTGTTGTGTGTATTGAACTGTATCTGAGTGGGATAACCACTAGCTATCGGTCTCGTCCGTTATGGCCATACGGATATGGTTGGGTAAGTGTTCTTGGAGAGCCGCCCGGGTTTATGGTGTCTCCAGAGCCGTCGATCCTCATTGTTGATAGTTGACTTGTTGTTTGTTGAAAAGTTGAATTATTGCCTTGTTGATTTGTTGCCCAGTTGAATTGCTAAAAAGTTGTAATTATCAAATTGTTATATCGCCTGAAATGTGGTTAAGGTTATTGGTGTAAACAAAGTTGTTGAGCTAAGTTAGACTGTTGATTAATTATCTACTCACTTAGCGTTATGCTAATCCCCCACATTAACACTTCTTGCAGGTTTTGGCTTTAATATTGGGTGGGCAAGAAGTTGGACTAGAAGGAATGTTTGACTACGAGACTCTACTCTGATAGTTGATTTGTATAAAATAATGTTTCATCATGTTTTTATATAACACCTCGGTTGAAGAAATTATAGTTTTGAAAATGTTGAATTTTATATGTTGATACAATGAAGTAAATTATGACTATCTATTTGGACTTACGCTTTCGATTTACTATATTTAAATGATTATAAATGAGGGGTGTTATATTGACTACTTGACTTACACTATGGAACTTGTTTGACTTTGACCATACATAACATTTACAACTCTAAGTGACAAACTATTGTTTCCTTAACAAAAAGGGGTGTATGATATCGAACATGATTCAAGAAGATTAAAACTTGTTACCATAGCATAACAAGCTCCACCATTAGGTCCCCATTGGCTTCTTTCCCAAATCTTTGTTTCTTTCACTTGTATTACCTACAAAATATAAACTTCACACAATAAGCATTTTTGCTTAGTAAGTAATGGACATTTAACAATACTTTACCACTTTAACATATTAAGGATCCTTAACCACTTTAACAAAGTTAATCACAAAGGATTAACTACTTTAACAAAGTTAATCACAAGGGATTAACTACTTCCACAAGTGATACCAATGTCATTCCTTGGCTAACATCAATCAAATGACAAAGTAATCACCTACTTTAACAAAATCTCATTACTTACCTTGCTTTTGATTTAAAGAACCACTTGAACCAACTTGAGCACAATCAATTCCTTTATCACCTAAACACAAAATCACATAATTCACATAAATCACTTAAGCATATAATCAATTCTTGACTTATAACATAGGTGTTAATTCACTAACACCACTTTACTCAATTAGCTTGGTTTTCACTTTCTTGCTTATTAAATTTTCATTATGGATCACATACCATGGGTGTTTACTTAACAATAACTTCATCATTTTCAAACCTATAATATCTTTATAACTTAATAGTTATTAACACCCATAAGTACATGATCAATTACATATAATTTTCATCAATATAAGTTCAATAATTACTTCAACAACATGTATTAATCATTACTTTAACCCATTTATTGCTTAATTTAAACTTTACTCAAAACCTCAATTTAGGGTTCATACCAATAGCTTCAATTTATCAAATTAAGCAAGAAAGGAAGTTAGTAATACCTTAGAAAAGATTAATTGAAGATTTGAAGCACCAAATCACATAAACTCTAACTTAATTCGATCAATTCCTTCTTCTTATTTTATTCAAGTCGACACAAAACTCAGTAGCGTGGTTTCTTTATGTTTTCTGTACTTTAGAATAATTTAAAAGCTACAGGAATTGTATTTAATACTGTATTTTATAGTTAAACCCTTCAACTTATAGCACTTAACAAGTTTAGTCCATCTAACCCACTTTTCTTTATACTCCAAGTCCTATTCTCATAAATAACTTAGCATAGTTAGTCCTTTCTAACTTACTCTTAACTTATAACAACCATTAAACACATAACATATTTAATATACATGTTCATCATTTAGAACTTACAAATTTTGGGGCGTTACAATGAGGGTTACGGGTGGAAAGCAAAGCTACAAACACGAGTGGCCACACATCAACATATTGGTGGAAAGCAAAGCTACAAACACGAGTGGTCACACATCAACATATTGGTTTGTTCTACACGATGTGACTACATAATTTCTCTACACAAAAAAAAAAAAAAAAAAAAAAAAAAAACACCTTCATGAATTAATCTTCGTTTCATTAAACAACATTTGTTTTATACGTACTATGTATTTATTTTACTCCGTATTATTAAAAGGAAAATAATCTATAACACCCCTCGTTAATTATAAACACTATATATAATATTTGCGACTCGGAAGCGTATATATTTCAAAACATTACTATCAATGTCAATTAAAATGTCAATAAACTTTTTCAAATCTAATACATGACATTTTAACAAACTCGGTGTTATATAATTCAGCACATCTCTTTAGTTATAAAACTAACATCAGAGTAAAAGCCTGTCAAACATTCCATCCAGTCCAACAACTTCCTGCCCTGCCCAATATGTCCCATCTATTTCAACCTGCAGGCAGAACTGTGGTGGGGTTAGCATAAAGCTAAGTGAATGAAACTATAAGCAACAGTACAACCTAGCATAATAATCTGTTTACATCAAATAACAATAAATAGAAAATCAATCATTCACTCGACATCCAATCAATGTCAAGCTACACCAATCAAACATTATCAATCACAGTACCATTTTACAACAAGTACCAGTCGCATAACAATCAACAAGATAATAAAAAGCTATATCAGCCCTCCAAGCCGCCGGCTTCCTCCTAGAAGCCGCCGGCTTCTTATCACCATCCACTGGTTTCCTAAAATGCAACACAAGCCGCCGGCTTGCCAAAGAAGCCGCCGGCTTCAACCAACTGGGCACAAGCCGCCGGCTTCATCATGAAGCCGCCGGTTTCAACAAACAAGACCAAGCCGCCGGCTTCCATATGAAGCCGCCGGCTTCCATCGTCGTCCAGGCCCTGTATGAACAGCAAAACCCTAACCCACGGGTTTTTAACAAAAATCACCCCAAACTCATTTTCTAACTGTTATATGTCACAAATACTTTCATATAAACACTATATAACAGTTATTACATGTTTCTAACATCTAATTCTTCCAAATCATCAATTCACCCAAATTTCAATCGAAATCAAATTCTTAAATACTCAAGAACACTTACTGATTGAAGAATATACTGATGATAATCTGTCCATGGTGAAGTTTCACGAGAATCACAACTTCCTGATTTGATTTCTAGTTTGATTCGGAGGTTTTCTGAGAGTTTCTGTGAGTTTTGAAGTTTCTAAATGAACTTTCCTAAAATGGAAAGTTAAATATATAGTCGGTTCACAAACCGCCTTCAATATACGGGTATAATTTAATACCCCATCTCAATCTATTGTCTGGAACCCGAAAACCATTTGCGAGTCCAAACATTTTATTGCACCGTCAACTATATTAATTTACAACAATTAATAATTTACTTATCACATTGGAATATTCGACTCCTATTCCAATTATTTCAACTATTTCAAACAATATTATTTCCAAACACGTTTAAATACATATTTAAATCAAGAAATAATATATAAACAACTAGGTCCATTTCGAGGATGTTACAACTCTCCCCCCCCCCCCCCCCCCCCCCCCCCTTAAAGAGATTTCGTCCCCGAAATCTAACCTCATTCAATCTGTCTAATGTGAGATAATCACATATATCTTAACATACATTTGTCCTCAATAGCAACTTACAACTATACTTAGACTGTTTGAATTCTTTCCACATGCACATGTTCCCATGAACATGCTTCTGTCTTTTCGTACGCACACATTCAGTGCATCTAATCAATATCATCAATCAGATATATCTTATAGGCAACCACTTACTTCAACAAGTGAAACCTATAATCACTTGATCAACAAGTAAAACCTAACATCACTTAATAGGTTTATACAACCAGAAATTAGCAATGTGCTAAAATCCTTAACCTATTCTTACTATTCATCTCTGTTAACAACAAAACAACAATCACATTATCACATCAGTGGTCATTAAACCACAATGTACCTAGCAACACTGAAATATAATTCAGCTCACGACCACAATCAGTCTAACATACAGATCACAATCTTAAATCTCTACCATCAAAGATCTGTAATTCAAATCTAGGTTAACTTTTCATTCAAAAGTTTCATACCTATACTCTTTTGAACAATCTTTAATGTTCACATATCATTTCAATCATATGAAATCCTTTACTTAAAAGTACTTCAGATTCATATCACCTTAATAAGCAAAGCAGAGGTCAAACTCAGTAGGTAAAACCACAATCAACAAGTACTTTGCATCGATCAACAAAAGTACCAAAATCAACTATTACCTACATTCAACCAACATCTACATTGACTTATTTCCATTTGTAATTTCTTTTATTACAACCTATCAATTTTCAACAACAACAATTACATAAACAATAATCACAATACCAGTGATTATACATTCAAGTACACCTATCAGTACTTAATATTTGTCTTCAAACTCTAACTAACCATCAGTTAGAATTCCTATATATAATACTTAAACTGGTAAGACATCCAGAATCTTATCTTAGCAACCAGTTATTTCAATTTAACCTTACAATCATAAACTACTAATCACAAGCAATTAGAAAATTATACCACTTTAACCACATAATCACTTAGTACTACATCCCATCAATATAGCAACTAAGTCAGTCTTAATCAATATTATGATACTACCATTCAAGTATCACAATACCACAATGTGCTACTTTCCAACACATTTCCAACAAAATCTACATCAAGTTAATCACAATTAACTAACCTCTACTTAACTTATGGCACATTTTAATTCATTCTATTAAAACTTATCATGCCATTTATTATCATGTATATCACACATATATACTTACACAACTTCAGGTACTCTCTTAAATGGACACATACACATCAATTCCATTTAATCCTATACACTAGGCCATTCAGACTGTTAAAGTCTTTATCAAGCCTTCTCAGTAGTACTAGTCATCACATATCCATACCACAGGACATGGAATAATTATCAATTCTATGTTTCACTTATATACTTACCAACTCATATATAACTTAAACATTTCAGCTTAAACTTACAATAAAAGCTTGGTGAATACAATCATCACCTATCAATTTCAAGGTTTCCCTTACTTCCTAACATATACAATTTCTTAAAATATGAACAATCATTCAATTCATATTTCCTCAATTTATCAAACAAAGATCAACTAAATCTTTAACACCATCCAGCTCCAGATATACTTTCATATCATACCTTAGTTGGATCTAATCTCAATTTACCACTTCATCACTTACTTTATTTGCATACAATCAACAAATAACTTTTAATTATTTCTTATCTCACATTCTTACCCAATCACAGCTATCATCACAAGCTTCATACACTGATAAGATTTTCTTATCACAATTCTAATCAATGTGATTTAATTATTCTAACATATCTTAACAAATTATAATTGTCATATCAAACAATGACTTCATATCTGTATAATTCTTCAACACATATTGAGTTCAAATATCAAATATTACCTAACTGAATACTCAATTACACTTAACAATATTTCAATTACTTAATACTAGCTTTAAGTAAGTTATCAAGTTTCACAAACTTAAACCAATTTAGGAATTTAATCACATTCCACGCAATCATAACATTTCAATCTATGTTAGACTATTTCAACACAAACAGTTGACTATATGTCAACTTCAATTTCAATCAATTAATCAATAAAATTCTCTAATTGCTTTTCTCTAGTTTGACCCAATCTCAAACCAATCACAAGCAATTAATTTTATACACAACTCACTATTCATGGTTTGACTTTCAAAGTTAACATACTATCAATATTAACTCACAACAAACCATTTCATCTTATATGTTCACTTTCAAACTTATATTTTAAATTATTACATTCAATAATACTAGAAATTCCTCAAGCAAGGCAATATCAACCTATTTCAACTTTGGCATCATACAAGCCAAATACAAAATAGTGACCCCTTTAAACACTATCAAATTCATCTACAAGTAATCTATCAAAATCAATCACAATTACTCATTCAACAAAATCAAATTTGTTAATTAGGTTTATCATCAAAACCTCTATCAATGACAACTATCATTTACACTGTCACTTTTACAGTCTAAAAGTCACAGTCCTATCAACTGATTGTTTTCTTGTCAAAACAATTATTAAACAACTTAGCATACCATCATGCTCCATTTCTAAAATCACATTACATTTCTTTTATACCAAGTAGCCTCAACAAGTTCATGTGACACCACATAATATAACAACGGTGATCAGGCGTTGCAAGATTATGTTATTCACAATCCATTCTCAGGCTACTCTACATTATAATTATCAATGTGATCTATTCTCATCTCATATATATTAAATACTTCATGATTTCAAATCAATCAACATCTATTTAATAATTTCTAACAGATGATACATACTCAAAATCAGTTTACTACTTTACATATTCAACCTTACATATGCAAGTCATCTCACATACACACAATGTTCTAATTTTCAACAACTGAATTACTCAGTATATCACTTATCTGAAACCTCAAACACATGATAACTCATCATCATAGTTTCAATACTTAACACTAATCAATGTCCTTATTTTCCTCCAAATTCAGGACACATCTTAATTAACTATTATCACTTTGACATATACTATACTATCAAGCATCACTGTCATAACAAGCCTACTCAATCATGTTACTATAAAACATTTCATTTCTTAATTTACAATTGCCCAGAAAGATCCATCACTTCCCAATCAATTTAGCTTTATCATAAGCCCTATTTCTTATAAACCTATCAGTCATTGTTTAGGTCAAGTGTTTAACTATAGTCGACACATATCATATAGTCACATAAACACATATTTTCTCAATTAGCAGTCATTATCAATTCAAATGACACAACCTTCCTTAACAAGGATTTAGATCACACCTAGTGATTAATCCATTAACATAATACTATCAATTATTTTGTATCACCAATAAAGACACTCTTAGGTTCTAACATCAATCTTGTTAAACCTTAATCAACTCTCTGTCTACTTAAACATATTTATGCATTTACAATTCAATCAGAAATAACCACAACAATGAACATCTCATTCAATATTGCTATCCTCATGTCAACCTATAGCAATCATTAGTTGACTCAAAACTGGGGAATCATATCAGTCTGACTCAATTAACTTCACAACAAAGCTTACTCAACATAACAGAGTAAACAATTTAAGTTAATGTAAATTAACATAGGCTTATCGAAGATTACCTGGCAATCTTAAGCCCACGAGTGTTGAAGAAACATGAAATCTACCAATCTAATACTCATGTTCCTCCGTCTCTGCAATCAAACAACAACTTCACAACTTGTTAAGAGTTAGTACATATTCAACCAATCACTTTCTCACACATTCACTAATCAACTAAACCCGCACCCACTGGAATGTTTGACTCAACTCAATCAAAGTTTAGGATTGAACATTCTGTCATGTCCAATTCACCCAAACTATTGCTCTGATACCAACTTATAACACCCCTCGTTAATTATAAACACTATATATAATATTTGCGACTCGGAAGCGTATATATTTCAAAACATTACTATCAATGTCAATTAAAATGTCAATAAACTTTTTCAAATCTAATACATGACATTTTAACAAACTCGGTGTTATATAATTCAGCACATCTCTTTAGTTATAAAACTAACATCAGAGTAAAAGCCTGTCAAACATTCCATCCAGTCCAACAACTTCCTGCCCTGCCCAATATGTCCCATCTATTTCAACCTGCAGGCAGAACTGTGGTGGGGTTAGCATAAAGCTAAGTGAATGAAACTATAAGCAACAGTACAACCTAGCATAATAATCTGTTTACATCAAATAACAATAAACAGAAAATCAATCATTCACTCGACATCCAATCAATGTCAAGCTACACCAATCAAACATTATCAATCACAGTACCATTTTACAACAAGTACCAGTCGCATAACAATCAACAAGATAATAAAAAGCTATATCAGCCCTCCAAGCCGCCGGCTTCCTCCTAGAAGCCGCCGGCTTCTTATCACCATCCACTGGTTTCCTAAAATGCAACACAAGCCGCCGGCTTGCCAAAGAAGCCGCCGGCTTCAACCAACTGGGCACAAGCCGCCGGCTTCATCATGAAGCCGCCGGTTTCAACAAACAAGACCAAGCCGCCGGCTTCCATATGAAGCCGCCGGCTTCCATCGTCGTCCAGGCCCTGTATGAACAGCAAAACCCTAACCCACGGGTTTTTAACAAAAATCACCCCAAACTCATTTTCTAACTGTTATATGTCACAAATACTTTCATATAAACACTATATAACAGTTATTACATGTTTCTAACATCTAATTCTTCCAAATCATCAATTCACCCAAATTTCAATCGAAATCAAATTCTTAAATACTCAAGAACACTTACTGATTGAAGAATATACTGATGATAATCTGTCCATGGTGAAGTTTCACGAGAATCACAACTTCCTGATTTGATTTCTAGTTTGATTCGGAGGTTTTCTGAGAGTTTCTGTGAGTTTTGAAGTTTCTAAATGAACTTTCCTAAAATGGAAAGTTAAATATATAGTCGGTTCACAAACCGCCTTCAATATACGGGTATAATTTAATACCCCATCTCAATCTATTGTCTGAAACCCGAAAACCATTTGCGAGTCCAAACATTTTATTGCACCGTCAACTATATTAATTTACAACAATTAATAATTTACTTATCACATTGGAATATTCGACTCCTATTCCAATTATTTCAACTATTTCAAACAATATTATTTCCAAACACGTTTAAATACATATTTAAATCAAGAAATAATATATAAACAACTAGGTCCATTTCGAGGATGTTACATAATCCGTGCAAATGTGGCCATTTTTTTAATGCGAGTATTTATTATGTTATCAAGTTTAGTAGTACTAAGTACGAGTACTAACTAACAAATTTATACATAAATAAATAAATGAACAAAAATAATAATACTGAGCATCGTATATAGAATCAAAATAAATAATAATAATAATAATAATAATAATAATAATAATAAACCCAACATAGATACTAAGATAGTGTTTCATACTTTGATTCCGACGAAACTTCAAAAACTCAGATGGACCTCATCATTCATCAACATGAATGCAATTGATACGAATTTTTTTCCGAAGTAATACGTTTTCTCCATCAATTTTGAGAACTATTTTTTTTTCGAAATGCTTTTTAAAACTAGTAGAAACGGGATCGCTAACCCCGGCTTTTCAATTTCATTTGATTTAAAAACGTGGTTCCGAAGCCCGACTCTAGGGTGTCAGAAAGTGAGAGAATCGGGGTTCCAAACCCCGATTTTTATTTGGCATTTTATGAAGAAACGGGGTTCCAAACCCAGGCTTTAACTTTGCTTTATTTTTTTTTATTTTTGCGATGTGTACGTCAATTTTTGAAAGACTTTGATAAAAACTCTACACCCAATAAACTCAATTAAAACATAGATAATTCATAAAACATATATATTCAATGTGAACTTCAATAACTTTTTGATTATTTAATTAAAACATATATTAAAACATAGACGAAAACTATCTGAATAGTTTTATCACATCACAGATGGTACAAGATTATATTATTATTCATTTTTTTGGTTTCTAAAATTAAACATAACATAGATGATAAATTTAAAACATAGACAATACAACATTGACAAATTAACGTCGTTGATGTGTACCGCAGTTAGGTCTTACAATGTTTCTTCTTCCTCTATCATTAGCAATATTTCTTTGAACAGTTACTTCCGTGTCACGACCCTCTTGCATTTCCTCCTCATTATCTTCCGCCATTGTGTCATCATTTTCCATCACTGTGCCATCATTACCTAAATTAGGTGTCGTATTAATATCCCACCGAAAAGGTACAGGACTAAAAGATGATCTCTCCATATGTGGATTAAAATTATCAAGATGTGGGGACATTTGAAGAGATCCTCTAAAAAAGTCACTTGATTGGTTGATAAAGTTAAACGGGCTTTGTTCATCCATTGGTGGGGTATAGTAATCTTGATTACTCATATCCCCAAAAACATTTGGGATACTTGATGGACCCCCTGTATCATGCATACTTGAAGGAGTAGGATCCGCTTCATCTTGAAGTTGTCTACCAGCACGTGCATTCAACCTTTGAACTCGTGTAGATACAAATGGATCCCTTACAAAAGGCTCATCTGTCACATAGGAAGTTTGATAGTTCATACGCTCACCGGCATATGTAAGATCCATATACTGCCTTGTAATGTTGTCAATGTTTTGATATTGCTGAGAGTTCATTGGATCAGTATCCATCATATTTATGGACGTATGATGTATGCGAGTCATTCCATCTCTCTGTATGTTAATAGTACATATTAGTAGTAAACACATATAAATGTAGAATGAGTTACAAAAAATAATTACAAACTAGATGATATACCATAAGTTGTAATTGGGTGCCTTGATCAGGAAATTGGCGGGAGTTTTGTTGTTGATTACTTACACCAGTTACAAAAAGTAACGTATGATTCAAATACCAAGACATGTATTCTGGTGTAGCATGTGGGTTTGTACTTGGGACTCCGTTTGCTGGATTACCGTGACGATTGTTCCAAGTTTGGATGTAGTTACCGTGTATGTTCCTCCAATCAATATTTCTTCTACCACTTCGTTTCACCTTGTGTATTTTCTTATGTTGTTCTGGTGTTAACAACTGTAAAGTTGGAATTTGTTGAATAAACCCAAATTGTCTCTTGGTAAATGTGGCTCAACAACCTCCCAAAATATCACAAAGGTATCACTTCTCCAACTTAGATAACCATTTGTACACCAATTAGGTAGTCTATTTATGACATCATCATACGGTGTCCAGTTAAACTGCAAACAAAAATGTACTTTGTTCAAATTTCGAATCACTTCATGTAACCATAATAACCATAATAACGTTTGAAAATTTACCTGATAATCTTGTAAATTCGTTAGTACTGAACGATAAGTACGTAACACATACCTAGGTGTGTGTTGATAGCTTAGTGGTGAATACCAACTTCAATAAAAAATCATTATAAGGTGATGAGATAAAGTCTACGTACAATATCAATTTAAATGCATGGCTATTTGAAATTTGAAGAAACATATAAAATATTAAATGTTGACATACCGTGCACCATAAGCTGTTTGGAAGTTATAATTGTTTCTAACAATTGTTGGGGCAAATGCTCCAATTCTTTCCCAAACCCATAATTGTAGCAACAACATGGGCCCTTGAGTACAAGTAGCGTCTCGTTTTGTCGCCTTACATAAGTTTCTATAAAGTGACGCAATAACAGCACTACCCCAACTAAGTTGAGATGTGCTATTTAAGTTTGTTAGATTTTTCAGATATAACAAAGAAACGGAGTTGGATGAAGAATCGGGGAATATCGTGCCACCCAATAAACACATAATATATACCCTCGCCCTTTTAATATAAGATTCTTCGTTAGGCTCTAGCAGGTCACTTAACCTTTCCACCAATGACCTCATCTTAATTTTGTTGCCATTCAAGTCGCCTGAACTTGGTATAAAACCCATCATATAGTGACATAATTGAGCGATTGTGTGATTATCAGTAAAGTCTGTATCCTCACCACACACTGGTTCACCTTCGATAGGTAAACCCCATATAATTTGGACGTCTTGTAGTGTGACTGTTACTTCGCCAATCGGTAAGTGGAAAGTGTGTGTTTCAGGACGCCATCTTTCGATGAATGCAGTTAATAGAGCATGGTCAACTCTTCTATATCCACCATCGATGACTCCTCCAAAACCGGCAGCTCTAATATGTCGCATTACTTCATGTGGGATGGGATGACTTTCGATATGCGCATGAAACCTCTGGTCACATCTCCGCACATCCAATTGTTGCTCACTTTCTGGATTAGTAAGCAAATCAGATGATCTATGCTCATGTTGCAAATACAACAATTCAGGATTTAGTGGATGATGAACTATTCGTGAAGTCATTTTTTATGTTTTTCGTGTTAGTGTATCGTGTAAATTAAAAAGTAGAAGCCCGGTTTTAAAATTTTCGTGGAAGTGTATTGTGAATGACTCGATTTTATGCTCATTTAAATTAAAGGTTGTCAGCTAGTGGTATTGACGTTGATAATCACAGCGATATTGGCGTTGATACCACCTAGTGGTATATACTTTGTTGACAATGCTATCTGGATTGTCGCCTCTATGTCTGCACACAGAAATAGCATGTGAACAAGGGAATCGTTGCATTTGCCACTTCCCACACGTACATTTATGATCTTCATACTCAACTGTATAGTCATTTCCACCGGCATCATTTGTTTGTAACCTCGTTACTACTCTGTAAACACCAGATTCAAAGTTGAACTCGGTTATTTCATGCTCTTGAGAATACCTATCACGGATATTGAAGAGTTTCCACATACGTGGTGGTAACGGTGTATTACATTTGCTTGCAATCTCACTATTCTTTCTAAACTGTTGGACCGCTCGATTGAATGTATAGTCAATACAAGCCTTTATCGGCAACAATCTAGCTCATCGCAATGCATTGTTTAAACTCTCTGCTATGTTTGTTGTCAAGTTACCCCAACGCCGATGGTTCTTATCATGAAAAAGTGTCCATTTACTTCTATCAATACCATGAAGATATTGCCAAGCCTCTGTATTCAAGCCTTTCATTTCTCGTATAGCCCATAAATACTTTCTTCTCTGGGTGGTGCTCCAAATTGCCCAACAAAGCCTTTTTAAGCTTTGCGTCTTGAATCTAGTCATAAAATTACTTCTAACATGCCGCAGACAAAAACGGTGATAAGCATTAGGCTCCATCCAATCCTCTAAAGTGTTCATTGCATGAATTATTCCTTTATGTCTGTCAGAAATAACACACAATGGTCTTCTATTATCACTTGCCATGAAGATCCTAAACTGCT
This sequence comes from Helichrysum umbraculigerum, assembly GCA_949592205.1. Classification (NCBI taxonomy): domain Eukaryota; kingdom Viridiplantae; phylum Streptophyta; class Magnoliopsida; order Asterales; family Asteraceae; genus Helichrysum; species Helichrysum umbraculigerum. The sequence goes on along the minus strand of CATIUR010000004.1, from coordinate 162,130,929 downwards.
CAAAAAACCAACACCAGCTATCCACGGTTTCATCGTCCACTAAGGCATAAGCTAAAGGTAATATGTGATTGTTGGCATCTTTTGTAACAGCAGTTAGCAATTTACCTCTGTATGAACCTTTTAAATGTGTACCATCAACACAAATAACAGGATGACAAAAGCTGAAAGCTTTAATAGCTGGTCCAAATGCCCAAAAGATATACTTGAATGTCGCTGTATGGGATGAACTTGCTTGATGATGCAACCATTGCACGACTGTGCTAGGATTTGATCGTTCTAGTGCTGCAATATACTTGGGCAAATCTGCAAAGTTACTCTCCCACATACCATAAATACGCTCAATGGCAATTCGTCTGCTATGCCATGCCTTCTGGTAAGAAATACTAACATTCAAGGTGTTTTTTATATAACCTTGTATATGTTTCACTGGATATGCAATGTCTTGATGAATTGCGTGGATGATATGACTTGCAATCATGTTGGACTTCAAAGTTTTATTGTTGTTGCTAATGACAGAACCATAACAATTGTGTGCCTTTGACCATTTAGAAATTTGCCACATATGATTTTTTTTCTTTTTTGAAGCTAAAACCATCCATTCACAAAGGGGTGAGTCGCCTACAGAGACAAAATTTTTGCTTCTTGTGTAACATTTTGCTCTCTATAATTTTGGAGAGCTAGAAACAACTATAAGCTCTCTATTTTGTGAAATTGTCCATATTCTGATGGCGTTAACAAGTTCCTCTTTTGTTTTAAAATACATACCTACTCGAATTTCATTTGAATCTTGAGACCAAATATCCATAAAATCATCTTCTTCAAAAGGTGGGTCATCATCATCATTATCATCATCAAATTGAGTGTACTGTTGAACTTCAGGACTTTCATGAACTTGAATTTGACTAGGACCATTTTCATCACCTTCTTCATCATCAGTACCAGCATGGCTAAAAGCATCTCTTGTCTCTTCGCTGTGTTCCGAGCTACCTTCATCAGAGTTATCAAATCCTCCATTGTTGTCATTATCTACATTTTCTCCATCATCACAAGGATGATGAAACGGAACATTTGACGGGTTTGTAGATGTCGATGCTCTGAGAACAGGAGATTGTTGACAATCATGACTTTGATGAAATTCTTGTGATAGCGCAAAATCGTTAGGTTGCTGCGATTCAGAAACTTGTTGTGATACGGTAAATCTACGCATAAGATCCATAAAACCAATTTGTTGGGGTGGCAATATTGGCTCAATTTTGACATGCACTTGACCCCAATAGTCTTCATCTCTTGCAGCTAAGTAATACATAACTTCCAGACTATCATCACCCAAAATTTCACAAACATTACCAATACCTTGAAATTGATAACATAATAACAAATTCAATTTAAAGCCTTCTCTTTGCACACCAACATAATTGTAAACCAATTCAATAAAATCAACATATCGAATTTTTTGCCTAAGCACAATCGATGTTCTTCGTGTTGCATTATCACCTTGAATGAAACCATTGTGATATTCAATATCACCACCCCAATATAAATTAACTATAAAGGGACGATCTAAATCCATAAAAAAATTGTGTTTCAAATTTTTGAATGAATCAGTGAATGTGTTTGAGAAAATTGTAAGTTATGCATGGACCATCATCGTTTAAAAAGTTTGCACCGCAATTGTTTGAAATATGTCTTTTTAAGAAGTGCAAATGGGTTACAGTCGGGCTTCGAAACCCCAACTTTATCTAAAATCGGGTTTATAAACACCAACTCTATCTATAATCCATCTCTATCTTAATTAATTAATCTCAGCACCAATAATTGGAGAAAAACCCTAAAGTGAAATCGGGGTTGTAAACACCAACTCTATCTATAATCCATCTCTATCTTAATTAATTAATCTCAGCACCAATAATTGGAGAAAAACCCTAAAGTGAAGTCGAGGTTAGGAACCCCACTTCTCTCTCTTCAAAAGCAAAGTCGGGGTTTGGAAGCCCGACTCTCTCTCTGATGCAAAAGTGAAGTCGGGGTTAGGAACCCCACTTCTCTCTCTTCAAAAGCAAAGTCGGGGTTTGGAAGCCCGTCTCTCTCTTCGAATCTGGCAAAAAGTGAAACCGGGCTTAGGAAGTGCGTTTTTTAAATTAAAGGCAAGGTAAAGTCGGGCTTTGCAAGTCCGATTCTACTAGTTCTGAAAACGTTTTTGAAAAAGCTTTACTTATCATAAATCTTGACAAAAATGTACTATTTATGAAAAAAATTCAATTGATACCTACACGCATCAATGTTCTTTAAAAAAGGTGGTGATTTTGATATTCCAAACTTTACCTTATAAATCAAAATACAACACTATCGTAAGTTGATACATCATCAATCCTCCTAAATCATATCTTTTGATACTATATAAACGTTCACCTTGCACACCTTAATTCACCAACACCCTTAAACTATTTCCCTCTGATCACCATTCTAGTATCACTATGACTCTACCTCCCTTACTTTTCACCGGTTATTATCAGGTGTTCCTTGCCCTTTTCTTGCGTCTAACGCTATGTGCTTTCGAAAATTCGTTATATGCATACCTGAAACCAACCCTACTCGGGCCCAAAGGTGAACTCCTTAATGATCCCATTAGCGTCGATTTTGTTATCACGCAATCTTTCAAAACAATCGTCGCACTGAGAAAAATATTCACTAAAATCACTCTCACGCTCATCGTTCCACTAGTGATGGTTCTAATCGGTGACGTGAACATCTCCCACCTATTCTTTCAAAATATCGAAAGTAAACCATACTCAATTATGTTGTTTTTTAGTCCTCAAGTGTATTATCGACAGTTTTACACCTCCAAAGCCACCCTGGCGGATTGGGTACACTTTCTGCTATTCAAAACAATTGTCATCGCTACCATCACAGTCTTTTATGTCCTCTCAACCACCGTAGTAGTCTACACTATTGCTTGTGTCTACATGGGTCACGACATCATGACTTATCGCAAAGCCATGAAAATAGTACCAAAAGTTTGGAAACGAGTCACAATCACTTTCATTCTTACGCTTTTAACCTTCTTGGCTTACACATTAACCGCTTCCATACCATTCTAGCTTCTTAGGTGAAGCATATATTGAAAATTCCGTAGTCATAGTCGCTTCTACTATCTTTTTTGGCCTTTATATATCGGGATTAATGTTCTTTAGCGTTATCTGGCAACTTGCTAACGTGGTGTCTGTTTTAGAAAGTTGTTATGGGCTGAAAGCAATGATCAAAACAACGTATCTCATGACAGGAACAATCAAAGTTGTCGTGATTCCATTTTTGTGCTACGTGTTTTATGGAATTCATTCGTTATCATTGAACTTACCATCAATCTTGTTTGAGAGTGAACGCTTAGTGCTTCGAGTGATATTACAAATCGTAGGTGGCATTTTGTTGGCGATCGTGTTACTGCTAATGTTGGTTTGCCAAACAGCAATTTATATTGCGTGCAAATCGCATCATGGAGAGGCCGCTAGTTTATCAACGGATTTTGGTGCCTATTTGGGCAATTTAAAGCCGGTTATTAAAGTCGTTGGTGAAGATATTCAGCCTGCAAATTAAAACCTCATACTCAAGCTCTATCTCAAGTTTAACTAATATTATGTTAGAGATGATCAAAACATATATAGATTAAATAATAAATAAGTGAGTAATTGTCATTGACTCTTACCGTATTTTTGTTTAAATGTTTTGTAATTCAGTAATCGTAAAGGCTAATATTATTGAATACCAGACACTTTTCATAGTTACACATCATATCATTTTGTATCGTCAACAGTATAAAAGTTATACGCATTAAATTTTACATTTACTATCCTTCAACTTTCTTATAAATACACATTCAGTCTCTTCTTTAAATCCCATAACACCTAAGTTAGATGATATTAAGTGCACCAATCATTTTCCGTTCAATAAAACCAACCCAAAAAATATATAACATTGCTTATTTTGGTAAAAACATATAGGCCCTGCTCCCGAGTTAATTTTTCGAGATAAAAGAAGAGAATAAGAATGAAGAAAAAATATATTGTGTTACCGAGTTTTACTGATGGACAGAAGAAAAGAGAAGTGGGAGGAGAATTGGACCTTCTTTTCTCTCCAAACTTTCTCTCCAATATTGGGAAGATTTGGAAGGATGGAAGGTTTAACTAGTTATAAAATGTTACTTCCTTCCATTTCTTTCCAACTCGGGAACACGAAACATGTAAATATCTATTATTTTCTTTCCAACTTGGGAATACAAAAATTTTCTTCATTTTCTTTTCTTTTCTGTCATCTTGCATTCCATTCTTCTCTTTTCTTTTCGTAAAAATCTCGGGAGCAAGCTCATAGTGCATTTAACACTTGTAACAAACTGGATCGCATATATGTGATCACAAGGGCAAATCGGTTCAACTATTTTTAGCAAGTTTCCTTTCTTAAAATTATTTATGTATAGCTGTAATTCAATTGAGTCACATTAGTTTACTTTAATCTTGCAACTCAATATGGTCAAAATCAATGAAGTGGAACAAAGTTGCTTTTCTAAAGATGAGATCAGTAAACCTAAAGAAAACGTTATCACTATCAGTAACCGTGTGATAATGAGTTCTTTAAAACGCGCGTTTATGATAAGCACCCAAGCTTTCAGATGGTCATCGTGTGTAGCTTATTCATTCTTTTAGAGCCATTCTAGTACTTAAAAAAAAATCATAGATGTCATTAGTGAACTACTACCATTCAATTAACCAATTTTTAGTTGCTTCAAGACCTCAAAATCAACCTATATATGTCTCAACTCTCGAGCTTAATCGTATACATATGCTAGCTTGTAATTATAAGATGACACATTCTCTCTTATCAACCTGTATTTTATCGACAGTAGTCATTTATAGCTTACCCGAGTCGTTTCTCCCCTAGGCCGAAACTAAATATACTTCATCAACGTGATCAGGGCCTCAAACTCCCTCGGCGTCTTGGCCCATATATCGCCCTCAATTTCTTGATTTGGGCCTCAATTCCTTATAATTCAATGAATTTCCGTGAATGATTTTGCTATTTTTTTTAATTTTGGTTTCGCTTTCACTGCGAATTATATGCAAAATCAACGATTTCATGTGTTTAGTATCTACACGCGCAAAACCAAACAATTTCCATAAGAATAGTCACGTACTTTATGTTAACCGAAATAAAAACTTGGTGACAAGTGAACAAAGACTTGCATTAATTGTAATCTTATACATTAATTGTACTTAATATGAAATATATGCAATTTTAATTCACATAATCTTATACATTAAATGTACTTAGTAGATATAATATGTGTGTGAGTGAATTAGAGAGATACATTAAAATTATACTTGAAATAAGAGAAGTAGAAAAAGCTTTGTTATGGGGAAAAGCAAGCGAATCATTGTGTGGTTCATCGTGGCAATAATCATATCAAGTCAAGTAGGTACATTAGCTACAAGATCTCAACCTGATGATCTTTTGCCGAGAAAAACAACCGCATCAAGCTTAAGTCTTCAACCAACTGAAGAATCTTGTTTTAAAATTTTACCATGTGAGTATAATATTTGTTTTCGAGAATGCACAATCGATGGTTATTGGGTTGGAGGAAAATGTATAGATCCTCGAACATGTTGTTGCTACAAATAAGTTCAATATAATATATAATATTATATTATTATTTATTATTTATTATTTATTATATGGTTTATAATAAGGGTTTGGCTAACTAGTACCCTAAGGGTACAAGATAAGCTCAATTAAATGCACAACTTTCTATATATATCACAAAATTCATTGATTAAACTCACTTGTTTCCAATTATACATCATCATTAATTACATTTTATATTATTTATAGAAAATTAAACATCATTAAATGTCACTAACTTGTGCCCTTAGGGCAGTAATTATTAGATTTTCCCTTATAATAAAACGTCTTTTTTTTCTTCTATGCAATGTTAATTATTATTGCTTAAACTTGTGATACCATCATTTTATATAATTATAATCTAATGATTAAACCTTGGGGAAAAGTAAACAAATATCAAAGGGTTTATTGTGTCGTTATGTATTAAATTTTACACTTTTTACTATTGTATGTGATATACTTTCATTTGTTCTATTGTATGTAGTAAATTTTTAAATATGATCTATTGTATGTATTATTTCTTTTTTGGGTAAGACCAAATAAGGAAACTTTATTATTTAGGTTTTACCCAAAAAGAAACTTTTACATACAATAAACCATATTTACAAGTTTAATACATACAATAGAAGTTTTCAAAATTCGATTCATACAATAGTAAAAAGTGTAACGTTTAATACATAACGAAACAATAAACCCAATATAGCATATCATCACATAAAGTAGTAAATTCAAATATGCGTTCTATTTATAACTATTACGTGCACCTAACCATCACTAGATAAAAAAGTAAAAACTTATGGATTGTATAGAAATTATGCTACAAACATTATGACGTGGGCTTCAATTCGTTCTAACAAATTTCAAGAAAAGCAAGTCCATTTCTTCAAGAATTGGTTTTATATAGCTACAATACAATTCAATTTGGTCATCATAAATTTTTAATCTTTGTAACACAATCACCATGGATCAAACTCAAGAACAAATGAAGTTCATGGGCATACTATCCATTTTCTCTCAATCTTTCAAAACAATCTTCACATTCAAGAAAATATTCACTCAAATCACACTTGCACTAATCGTTCCACTCGCAATCGTCTTCGTCGCTCACATGGACATTTCTAACCGATTCTTCAAGAAAATCGAAGATAATCCATACCAATTGATCACCGATGTGTATCTCTCTTATGGATCGTATTACAACGACATCTCTAATGCCACATCAACCGATTGGCTCAACTATTTTATCTTCAATGTGATTACAATCACACTTATCGCCGCCTTCTCTCTCCTCTCGACTGCCACAGTTGTTTACACAGTTGTTTCTCTTTACACTAGTCGTGACACCAGTTTTTTAAAATCCATGAAAGTTATACCAAAGGTGTGGAAACGACTCACGGTCACTTTCCTCTTTATGTTCCTAACATTTTCCGCGTATAGTTTACTCTCTTCGGTCATGTTCTTCTTAATTAATGCCATTTTTGGAGGCCTAAGCATTGTTACGCTCGTCCTTTTGTTCCCCTACGCATTCGGGTTCTTGTACTTGAGCATTATTTGGCAAATTGCTTCTGTAGTGTCGGTTTTAGAAAGTTCTTATGGGCTGAAATCCATGATCAAGGCGACGGATCTAATGAAGGGAAAGAAGAAAGTTGCATTAACAATTTCGCTCGTATTATATCTCTTTTTGGCAGGTGTAGTGTGTATGTACATGGTGTTAAACTTGTACGACCTTGATGACTTGGCGAGCGTGTGGCGGGTGATGATTGGTATAATATGTTGGTTCCTGATAGTGATCACATTCCTTGTGATTATGGTGATTCAAACAGTGATTTACATGGTTTGCAAATCGTATCACGGAGAGGCCATTGACCCGTTGAGCTTATCGACTTATTTAGGTGCTTATTTGAGCGATTCACGGCCAGCTTTTCGAGTTAGTGACGATATTCAGCTTGGTAGACCTAACAATCAACCTGTTTCTCAAGCTTAAATCGTTATATATGTTTATGGTACCATCGGGTAACTTTTATTTTTCATAGAGATGTATAAAATCCTTATATGATTATAAACATATTTTTGTAGTATTTCATCAGTTTTATAAACTTTCTATATTTGGTAATGTTGAATACTTGAATTGTACGGAGTATATAAAAAAAATGGTATCACACGGTTTAGTGATAAGTTTGGAAATTATATATAAAAAAGATTATTGATTATGAGTCGATTATTCTGTCTAGCTATTTTCATGGTTTGATGATGACTTGTACGATGTGGGTTACAAGTTATATGATCACCTTTTTATCTTTTGTTCGGTGGTCATGTTTGAAAATCCTTGCTTATGATATCACAGTCTGACGTGGAGAATCGGTCTGAATGTAATGCTGATGCGTACAGTGCTAGTTTTTATGGTATCAAACGATATAAAGTTTCTTCAAAAAATAATAGATACTAAGACCATTCTCAACAAACGACTAAAACTGACTGAAACTGATGTACCACGTCAGCGCTACATCAGCTTTCTCCAAAACTGACTGAAACTACCTCTGCCATTAGTGACCCGTCACTTTAATATTTGGGTCTCACATTTAACAATTTAACTTTATTTCTATACAATAAACAAAAAAATACAATTAAATATATATTATGCTGGCCCGACGCAAAAAACCGATCCAACGTCGGATAAGTGACGAACCGAACCGACGTCCGTGTCATTAGCGACGGTTCCGTCGGTTGGAACCGACAAGAGGAGACGAACGCAGTTGGGAACGGCCTAAGATTGATTATATATAAACAATTACAAATTGAATAAATTAAGATAACCATAGATGTAGTATTATTTTTATTCTATTTTTGTTGTTTTTTTTGGAAACGGCAAATAACACCTGTGGGCCAGTAATGGAGTATCATCGTGCCACCACTACCAGCCCATATATTGCCTCACCTAGGAAAAACCACCACAGGACTCGAACCCGAGACCTATGGGTAAAACCCCGTGCATCACAACCAGCTGAATATTTAATGAATGCCATGTTTTCGGGAAATATTTAATGAAATTCGTGTTTCTATTCAATCGAAGTATCTAATTCACCGTTTCCAGAATATGTGTAATATTAATGTTGACTCTAATTAATTAAATAACTTATTAGAATAGTATATATTTTTATCATCGAACAAAATGAGTCTTTGTGGCTCCTGTTGCTGCGGAGCCCTGTGCTGTTGGTTTGACCCTGCCGGGTAACTAATTAACTAAATTATCAATAGCTTACACCTTGATTCAGTATATTTTATAAAACTAACTTAAAAATATTAGGAAATATAAAAAACATTACTTACAGAGTTACAGTTAGTCGATGGGCCAAAAGCCCACTAGATATCGTCGTTTGTTTTCAAGAATGGGGCTGGATATGACGTCATTATGAGTACACCCAACTACCCAAGGAAAAAGAGTACAAGACATCTTGGTCTAGCCTAAGGACCCACAGGGCCTCGCCGCCCACTTGGGAACCCACTTGACCTCAATGGGTTACTAAACCCAAATAGTATTAATGGTCCCTTTCAAGACACGGTTTACCAATTTTCACAAAAATAACAAAGTCTATGTCTCGAGTTCGCTAATAATGTTATTAGATTTTCGAAGAACGTGTTTAAATATGGTTTTGAATGTGATTATATTTGAAGACTTTTTAAATGCCACATAGAAAAAAACCTTGAAAAGGTTGTTAGTTATTACACTAGTAGTCTTACACCAAAAGCTTATAAGTTTTAAAAAATCTACTCAAAGATAAAAAATTAGGGCAAATAGCTCAAAAAGGTAATGTAATCACTTTTTCCCAATAAAAGGAATATCACTTTTTCCATTGTTCAAAAAAGACCCTTAATTTTAATTTGGGCCCAAAAAGGATTATTGTGTCAAAAAACTTTAATTAGGAAGAATATCAGCCGCTCGATTCTTTATTTTTTCAAAATTGACTCTTGAAACGACTTACATGAGTTATTATGAGTTTAAGCATTCCTCAAATTTAGATGATTATTAATTATTTCGTTAATTAATTAACCAAGAATTTACATATTATTTAATTATTATCAATAATGCATTTTAGTTGTGTATACTTGTAACCTTTTTAAAATATAAAATTCTCAAAATGTGAATTTTATCTTATACACCTGATGTGTATACACATGCTTAAAAAGTAATAGTTTACAATTACACAATTTAACGTACCCTTCATGCTTATTTAATTAATGATTTCATTTTAACAAAGATATTTATTAATTATTATTTTACTTCTCGTATGTATACACGGGTCTATAATATGGTATATAACTATATATATTATTAAGATTAAGATAGATAGATAGATAGATACATTGAAGATTAGAGATGCTCTGAGATAATTAAGCAGAGGTCTTACTACGGGTTCCGTCGACCCATTTTCTCAAGTAGTCAGCTAAGAGTCAAACACGCAGCCCATTAATTTAACTTTACACTTTTTTTATTACGTTAACTTTAATTATCATGAACCACTAGTCAACTACAACCCATTTAAAAACCCTACACACCTAAATGGCTAAATCACACATCCAACTTTCAACATACACAAGACTTTATCATCTACATCTTCATTTTCATCTTCAACTATTCAACAGAAATCGTCATGGATCGAACCGAAGAAGATATGAAATTCGTCGGGTTCTTCGGTATATTCAAAGAATCATTCAATATAATCTTATCACGTAAAAAAATCTTCTCACAAATCACTCTAACTTCAATCCTTCCACTCACAATCATTTTCATTGTTCAAATGGAACTCGCAAATCGTTATTTTTGGAGAATTGAAAACAACTCACTACCATACGATACACACAATGCACATGAATCAACCGCAATTGAATGGTTCTACTACGCGCTATTCAAATTCACATACGCCATTTTTCTCACTATACTCTCCATCTTAGCAACCTCAACCGTTGTCTTCACAATTGCCTCGGTCTATGTAGACCGTGAAGTAGTATTTTCTAGCGTCTTGAAAGTTGTCCCGAAAGTATGGAAAAAATTATTTGTTACTTTTATGTGTGTATACATTTCGTTGTTTGTGTACAACGTAATTGAAGATGGTGCATTAGCTATAGCTAAAGCTATATTTGGCTATTCGGTTATAGGGTTTATTATCATGATAGTCATTTTGATTATATTTTTGGTTGGGTTTATATACTTGAGCGTTATTTGGCAGTTGGCTAGTGTGGTTACGGTTTTGGAAGATATAAATGGGTTTAAAGCGATGAAAAAAGGGAAATATTTGGCCAATGGGAAGAAAAAAGTTGGAATGGGGATATCACTTGTGATGTACGTATGTTTGGCGGGCTTAGTTCTATTGTATTTTTTGTTCGTGAAATATGGACTTTTAGCATATAAGTGGACTATGATCGCGAGAGCAATGATGGGGATATTGTGTGGAGCTTTGATTATGATTTTGTTTTTGTTGATTATTGTGACTCAAACGGTATTATATCTGGTTTGTAAATCGTATCATCGGGAAGTGATTGACAAGGTGAGTTTATCGACGTATTTGGGTGCTTATTTGGGTGAGACCGTGGTGTACCCGAAGCCCGGTGATGAGATCCAGCTTGGAAGACCTCTATCTCAATCTAGATCTCCCGTTTAACAGGTTTGAAAAGTTTTTGCGTTTTTTGGATCGTAGTTTTTCGTATTTAGTTGTAAACTTGTAACGTTAAATTGAGAATAGTATTTTTACTATACCTCGAAGCTAGGCTTGAATTGTGTATTTGATTAAGGTTTCTTTTTGTCTATGTTGTTAATGTGTAAGCAACTAAGCTAAGTGTTTGTATAGTATTGATTTACTATACCTTGCATTGGTCACTCAATTATATTTGAAAAATGCTTGATATCAGAAATTCACGATAAATCACAAATTGTGATTTATAATATTGTACGGTACAATACTATAAAACACAATTAGCGGTATATGAATCACTGCCGATTACGTATGGGTCACATTCGATAAAGTATGAATGAAGATCCATTACAATGTATACTCATGGCTTGTTACAACCGCATTATCATTGCTCTTTGTGAAAAAGACATCCACTTCAATTTACAATCCATTATGGCCATCGCATTTATCCAATATTTATTTTTATATTTATATTTTATTTACTATAATTCAATTCGTTGGTTCCATTATTTTCTGAATCTCTTACATTATTACAAGCAACAAGGAACTGCAAAATACCAAATGTTTAAATATAGTCATATAAGGGTTATCAAATGCAATATTTTTGGTAAATATATCGATTGTTTGGGATTTGAAAACAGCCATTAACAGGCCCAGATTCGGAAGAAGTAATGGGCCAAAAGCCCACTAGGTGTCGTCATAAGTTATTAAGTTGTAGAGAAATTGGCTTCAAGGTCGGAGTTATATATTTTTGGAGGAATTCTGAATTCATATACTCAAAATATAAATTATCTCAAAAGGGATAATGATTTCAAGTAATGGGCCAAAAATTCTAAGATGTTAACTCTACCAAAAATAAGTTATTCATTCAGACAAGAACTCAAAATTATAACCCATAACACCAGAACGTCACTTTTTCAGGTGCCACATCAGCGCCACATCAACATAACACCATAAAACTCATAATCATAACACCAGAACGCCATTTTTTCCCCATTCTGGACCCACCCACTATTAAAAAAATGTTTTTTTATTTTTTATTTTAATTAAACAAGTAAAGAAAAGGAAAAAAACACATGGACCCCACCAAAACGCTCCAAAACGCCCCGTCTTCCGAACCAGAACGCCGGCCAGAACGCCCCATTACGGCGTTCTGGCGTTGTGGAGCTTCAGAACGCCCGCCACGTCCCCACGTTACGGATGGTCATAGGTGCTTAAAAGATAAGTAGGTGGCATAATATTTATTTTAAAGTGCTTATTCCTAGCAATACTGATACGAGCGTTTGAAAGTGCTTATCTATTATCAAAGTAAACATATAAGCGATTAAATAAGCAATCCCAATATCCAATAAAGTATGAAAAGTGTGAATTGATATCCCACTTTTGAGTTGGAGTAAACGATTATGAAAATTACTAATTCAAACCGGTCCTTGCTGTGACGTAGAAAATCGAATATTACAAACTTTTATATAAGAAGATAATAATCCATTCTAAGATGGAGGATCATCGGGGAAGAGGTCATTTGAGGAGAAGGAGGAGAATATTTAATTATATTTATCGGAAGATCTTTTGGGTTAGATCAATGGTTATAAGGGATTACAATTTTGTAATTAGTTTCAAAAAAAGGGGTTATAGTTAACAAAAAAAAAACATAACATAAAATTTCACCCTACATCCCTTCCATTTATTGCATTTTTACATTTTAGTCATTTTACTTTCTTTTCATCCTCCCCCTACTTTCTTCTTCCCCAAAGACCACCTACCACCACCCCACCACCTGCAGCCGCCAGCCACCTACAATCGCCACTGGAAAAAAAATTCAAAATTTTTTTTTCATATTTTTTTTTCTTAAACTTTTTCCATTTTTTATATTATATATAGTATCCTTTTATCCAGTGGCGGAATTGGAGGGGGACTAGCTGGTGCAAAGCATCTCCTATTGGGCCTAATTGATGTGTAATTTTAGTAGTGTAGTCAACCAAATTTTAGCCCAGCACCCCCTATTTATTTGTTAGCCCAGCCCATATTCTTCCTCGTCCCAACAATTTTATAAGGTTTTCTTTTCTTGCTAAAATAATTGTAACAAAGAAACCGGAGTTACGTGTGCCCTCTTCGCTCATCCCCTCCATTCGACAGTTTTTTTATTCTTTTTCTTTTTGGTGGCTTTCTTTCACCCTAATAATCAAGTAAGTTATTTATTCCTTTATTAATTTTTGATCAAGCATAATTTTATACCTGAGTGCGAGATGGATTGGGCCCACTCGTTACTCTCCGCGATTTGCGTAAGGACCCGTTACAGTGTATTGGACAACAGTAAGGGTGGTATGAATCGGTGATAAGAGATGAACAGTAATCTCCTAATGATGGTAAATGTAGGTGATGAATAGTGATGAAGGTGTATTATGAGGTGTTGGGCATGAATAATGCCCAAGTGTTCATATTTATAGTACCCCTCATTCACCTTGATCAGCAAGTTTGGACACGTGTCGTGATCCCATGGTACTTGATCGTACGGCTGGCCGGTGATCTCGATGATACTATTCATCGTACGGTGTCCTCACGATCGTGAGGGTACCAATCGTACGACTGACACATAATGTTGGTTATACTGTTCATCGTACGGTGGACTCATGATCGCGGTAGTTTTAATCGTACGGCTACGATTAACACAGTCTGGGTGTGGGGTCCCTGTGATGACGTGGACCGATGATATTCAAGGAAGGAAACCCTTGTCGGCTCCTGGGGAGACCACCACTAACGTAGGTGGAATCCGTTATAAGGTTGTCCCCTGCCAGGGGACATAAACCCTATTTTGATGGGCTTGCACCCTTTGCTGGGCTTTAGATTTATGGGCCTTCCTGTGGGTTATACAGGGCTGCCAATAGTTTGTTACCTGCTATTGAGGTCCCCTGTAATGTAACCTCTCCTGTCGAAGCTTGTCGCCTGGACATGCCTGTCCGTTGGGCCGTCCTGCGCGTAGTTTTTTGCCTGTTTATTTTGTGAGGCCCATTCAGGATGGTACACGATTAAGTCCCCCTAGTTTAGTTTGCTGAGGCTTGCATCAGGGAACTGAACTCCACAGCTCGTAGTACAGGAATACAAGTTTGCATGTGATATTTTTGCAGGCCGTCTAAATGGAAGTTGTTCCATTTTTCCGGACTGACAACCATATTTCAGGGAAGTCATTTTCGTAGAATACTTACTATTTTATGCGTGCGAATATTTGTCAGGAAACCCTCCGGTCAGGAAATACCTATAATCAGGGAGGACGTGGCTAAATTTTGACGTTACATTTTTGACTGATGGTGTCCCATCAATGTGTCAGGGAACAGTGTGACTTTTGATTTGTTCAAGACGTTAGCGCGTGTTGGAATTCGTGTAGACAGCTGTATGTGTGCGTGTGACATTAATTAGGGTTGATCACGCGCGTGCCTCCCTGGGGCGTCGTGGTTGTCGTACACGTGTAGGGCTCAGATTAAAGCCCAAAGGCCCATGGCTCTGTGGCGGTTGCGTTGCCCTGCTATAAATAGGGCTAACCCCTCATATTTTCCCTTTGCGCTCTCTTACCAACATTCAAATTCTACGCTTCTCACCGCAAGATCAAGATTCCGGCTACCGTAGTAGGTTCGTTTCCTTCGTTCTTGTGTGCTTGTATTCATTGTCTTTCGTTGTGCATTCTTGTTTTCCTTGTTCGTATATTTTTTAAATAATGGAACCGTCACCGTCTATCACCACTTCCACCCCTTCTTCTGCTTTGGTCGGCCCTTTGGCGAAGGTGACCGCCCAATTTTCTGGCGGTACAGTAGATAGCATCCGAAGTATAGTAGATGGAGATGCTATCCTAGGGCTTAGCGCCCAGTACCCTTGTATAGATCTTTTTGAGGCAACCGCGCCTTTACCTTCTCAGCGGGCTCATTCGCCGCCTGCTGGGAAGGTAGCTGTATATTCAGACTGGTTCTCAATTAGCAACTTCAGGCTTCCTCCTACTGCTTTCTTGATTTCTCTTTTAGAGTATTACGGGATCGGTTTTTCCCAGCTTCATCCCTTAGGGCTCCAGAAGATTGTTATGTTTGAGATATATTGTAGATTACACAGGAAGGAACCTACCTTGTTGTATTTTGCATCTCAGTTCACAATAACCAATTCTCCGGAGAGTTGGTTTTCAGTAGCTAAGCGTGGGGGGAAAAACACGAAATTCTGTGGTCCCAGGGTTGATGGTTTAAGGGGGGGTGGAAAGAGGACTTCTTTTATGTTGATGACAAGATAATTCCGTCAGACAAGAGGAAGATTTTTCAGTGGGTGAACCCACAAGTCTGGGTTTCTAGGTTCGCGCCTGTGAAAAATGTGAACCCTATGATTCTTGATTCAAATCCAGAGGTCGACATGGAGTTCTTACGCCTGCTGAGACAGGGAGGAGTAGTGATGAGGCCGTACCCGGAATCCGTCCTGGCTATGGCATGTATGAGCAGGAACTGGAAAAGGGAAGGCCGTATCCTCATATGTCGGTACAAGAATAAAGGTAGGAAGTGGTGATATTTAGGCGGTGACGTAATGTTAAATGTCATTTTCTTATGTTTTCTGTCTTTTCTGCAGTGATGGATTTTAATAGTTTCCTGGCTGCTGATGACCTTTCGGGAGTTGAGATTGGTCATACATCGGTGAGTAACGTTCCCATCAATCCCGACGGTTCCCCCCAGCAGAGCATCCCTGCAGGATCGGATGTCCCTGATGATTACGAGATGGTCGATGATCTAGGGGCGTCTGTGGGAATGAGAAAGAAAAAAACTGCCCCTGGGGGCAGGCCGAACAAGAAGAAGAATAGTAGCCGCCCTGTTTCTTCTAGTGAGGCTGGGGGTTCTGAGGACATTGTGAACATTTCCCATCCTCGCGGGCTGCATGACTCCGCCACAGGTATGTAACGGTCTGCAAGTTTGTTTTAATTTTATGTGTATGTAAAAATTAAGAGAATTCTTTTTTCAGAGGAGGAGGAGGAAGATGTGAATCCTGTTCAGCACAAGAAGAGCCGGATCCGGTTCAGAACGGATGACGAGTCTTCCTCCAAGCGCCACTCAGGGAGCTCTACCAGCCTTTCCTTTGTGAACAGGGAGGCCAATGAGGATGACGATGCCGTTGATTTTTTGGGCAGCGCCCGTGGTGTTATCCCTAGTGCTCCTGCAGACGACCTTTCCGGCTTACCTCCTTTTGTTCCTGGCTGGTCCTTTCAGGCTGACAATCCAGGACGTGATCTCCAATATTGCAGGGATTACGTCCTGCATGCGATGCCTCCTGCAATTGGGAAGAGAATGGCCTCTTTTAATGCTCGCCAAAGCATTAACCGTGGAGTCAAGTCCACCTTTGACTCTTTCATGTGGAGCATCAACACCCTGAAGGTTGCTGACCGCTTAGAGGTACTCGCCAGGAAGCTGAGGATTGACTTGAAGAGCGAACAGGCAAAGGCGGCTAGGGAGAGGGAGTAGTTTGAAAAGTTCAAAGCTGATCATTCCGGCGATATTGCCAAAGTTGATCAACTGAACTTGGAGATTGAGGCTTTGAAAACTCAACTGGCAGAGCAGGTATATCTCTACTTTCCTTTTTCTTCCCATTTATCTATTTAATACTTATTACCCAAAGCGTTACACTTATGCAGGCCAAGAAAGCAGCCGAGATGGAAGCCTCCCTGCAGCGAAATGGTGAGGAGTTAAATGCTGCTACGCTGCAAAGGGATGAAGCCCTGGCCGTCAAGGACAGGATGACTGAGGAGAGGGATCGGGCTATCTTTGAGAGGGACGCCGCAGCAGAGGAGAAGAAAAGGTTGCAGGCCGGTCTCCCTGACCTGATCATAACTTCCATGACCTGCCCTGGGATTTTAAATCCTTTTGGCAGGTTGGTGCAATGTTCCAGGGGTCAAGGCCGACATGAAACGGCTACTGTGGCTGCTCATTTTTTGAATCCGTTGCCTGAAGCCCTGGCTAGCAGGATCGACCCTGCTATTTCAACAAAGCTTGAAGAGGCTAAGACGACTCTGAAAAATCTGTCTACATCTCCATTCCTGGAGAGGCTAGTTGAAGACCTTAACATGCCTGTAGATGCGATCCTGGCCATGAGGCCTTAGTTTGTTTTGTTTATGGACAAGTTTATGTATGAGCGTTTGATGCTTCTTGGATATGTATATTATTATTTTTGTTTTTAATGTACGTACATTTTTTGTTAAGTGTTCACTCGCAAGTTTTGTTTTGAATGTTTATACTGCTTGAATGTGTTTTGATTTGCTGTGATAAGCAAAAGTTGGGGGGTCATGACCTGGCAAATTCTAGTTTGTCGACTGTGCAGGGAGGATCAGCTAGCAAGCCTACTGGCGAATGCTTGTGTCCTTCCTGCCCTGATTTGATTCAACCCTTTGCCAACCTACTGGTTGAGCTGAACCTCTGCCAGGGATAGGGCTAGAATTCACCTTCCACTATGGCAGGACCGTCACTCCTGGCTGCTATTCTGAGCGATTGTGTCATCCAGGTGCAGGGAGTGAGGCATTGTGGAGATGCATAGTGCAAATCCGGCCAATATTATGGCCTTGTGCATATGACACTTCCCCTATATAAAGGGGGTATGTCCCTGGCACGCTTGCGATAGTTGTATAAATACAAAGTAAAATAACTGTAACTTGGCACTAACAACTTAGTTTTATTGATAGAAAAGTGATTCAACAAAACATGCCAATCAGGAGGGGTGATCAAGCCCTCCTGGGCTTACAGATAGTTGTTCAGAAGTAACATTTTTTCAAGTTTGTTGCGTGCCATGTTCGTGGAACGGGAGTACCATCTAGGTGAGACAAGTTGTAGGCTCCGTTGCCGTGGGCTATTGTTACTTGGTAGGGTCCTTCCCATTTCTCCCCGAGCTTTCCTGTATCTTCGACTCTGGATGATTCGTTCTTTCTCCATACATAGTCCCCGGCTTTGTACTGCTTGTTCTGAACCTTCCTGTTGTAGTACCTGGCCATTTTTTGTTTGTTTCTCTCTTGACGGATAGCTGCCATTTCCCTGGTTTCGTCTGTTAGATTCAAGTTTTCCTGTAGGGATATCACATTGGCGTCTTCTTCAAATGTTAGGACTCTCTCTGTGGGGACACTAATCTCTGCAGGGATTACTGCCTCTGTTCCATATACCAAACTGAAGGGGGTAACCCAGGTGCTATCATTTTTTGGCAATGTTCGGTGTGCCCACAGGACGTTCGGAAGTTCCTCGACCCATCCTGTCCTAGACCTTCCCAACCTGGCCTTGATCCCTGCAACAATGTCCCTGTTGGTCACCTCCACCTGCCCGTTAGCCTGAGGGTGAGCTACGGATGTAAAGGTTTGTTTAATTGAGAGTTCTTCACACCATGATTTGAAGTGGTCAGCTGCGAACTGTGTCCCATTGTCACTTACAATCTCATGTGGGATTCCAAAGCGGCACACAATGTTTTCCCAGACAAAGTTCACCATTTTCTTATCTGAGATATGAGCCACGGGCCTTGCTTCCACCCACTTGGTGAAATAATCAATTACCACCACAATGAATTTTACTCCTCCAGCCGCAGGTGGGAAAGGTCCCACAATATCGATCCCCCATTTGTAGAAAGGCCATGGAGAAGTGACAGAAATTAGATCATGTTTTGGGGTTCTGGAGATAGGTGCATGAATTTGGCAGGACTGACACTTTCGAACTATCTCCAGGGTGTCCTGATGCATTGTGGGCCAAAAATACCCCTGGCGCATTATCTTTCCTGTGATCGCACGAGGGTCTGAGTGGAGGCTACAGGAACCCTCATGGTCCTCTCTGATAAGATTCTCCGCCTGTCTGGGACCGGCACACCTGAGGTTCGGTCCCAGGAAAGATTTCCTGAGCAATTCTCCCTTCTCGATGAGATACATTGGTGCCTTGATCCTGATTTTTCTGGCCTGAGTCCTATCAGCAGGGAGTGTCCCATTAAGCAAGTATTCCCTGATAGGAGTCATCCAATTGTCTTTGTCTTCTTCGACTGGGTTAACTTCGTAACTGCTATTGATTGACTTTTGTTTTAGAACTTCGATCAACACTTCCTTGGTCAAATGAGCAAAGGTGAGAGTGGCCAGCTTGCTTAAGACGTCAGCTTTCTTGTTCTGACTCCTTGGAACTTGATCAATTTTAAAGTAGCTGAACTTGCCTTTGATTTCTTGCACAACTTCCAGATATTTTTTCATTGCCTGCTCTTTGGCTTCAAAACTTCCGTTTACCTAGTTGGCCACCAGCTGCGAGTCAACAAACACTTGGATGGACGTGATGTCCATCTGTTCAGCGATCTTTAATCCGGCGATTAGTGCCTCATATTCTGCTTCATTGTTCGTTGCAGGGAATTCGAACCTTAAAGCATAAGTGTGCTCTTCGCCAGCTGGACTTGTTAGTCCCGTACACGTGGATCTGATCGGATCGTTTGATTGATTGTAAATGCGGAATAATAAACAATCAATATATCAATCACGAACACACAAACAATTATATAACGTTTTGTATATATTCACACTTGAACGTATAAAGATTACAAAACGATTTCTCTGCTCTCTTCACTCTCTCACGGCTCCTCTCACTCTAGGGTTTGATCAACCTGTAAAACGAATTCTAACTCTCTATTTATAGTCGACCTATTGGACCCTGCGACGTTAAGCCCAACGTCGCAGGCCAGGCCCAATGCGACGTAGCCCATGTCGTCGCAGGCCCAATTACAATGTCACCATTCTATATAATTACATTTTGTTGACACGCTAAACACTATACATACGCAGACTAATTGACTTTGACAATTACAATAGTTTGACCAACTGACTGACACACAAAATGCACCAACAAACTCCCCCTTGTCATCAGCTTGGTCAAATAAGTCTTCAATTAGTCTTCATCAACAAACTCTTTCATGTCTTTGACAATCAGAAACTCCCCCTTTGAGATAGCATGGTCTTCAAAGAAATCTTGGTGTCCAAATTCATGTGACTGACACAAATTTATCATACAATAAGATCTTCAAACTCAGTGACCATCTCTCAATCATCAGCAGCTTCTCCGATAGAATTATCTTCACAATCTTTGGAGAATAACCGACATCCTTTACATCTTCAATATTTGACTTTAACAAGATATGTGATGTTTGAAGAAAATAACATAGAAATAAAATCTTTTTGTATTTTCTTTTTAAAGGAAAAGTAAATAACAAAGATTAAAATAAATTTGGGGATCGGATTGTTTTAAGTCTGCTTATGGATCATATCAGGCCAACATGCAATTATTAGCAAATAGTAAGTGTTATTTCGATCATCAGTATATTTGTCCACTTTAAATTTACTTGACATATTTAAAGCACCTTTTATAAAAATTAGTTCAAGACGATCATCGGTATTGTTTGTCCACTTAAACATGTTACATCCGTATCTGTGAGCTAACCTTTATTGTTAGTATGAATATTAATTTTGAGAAACCTATTATATGATATACTGATAAACTTCAGTAAAACAAACACTGCATATTCACACAAGGTAGAGATTACAAGACCAAGTTTATCTCGGTTTTCTCGTAACATACACTTGATATTTATATTTAGGCATACATCAAACCGACTATGAAGATACTAGTGGCCCCAGATCTGTACTTAGTACAACAGAGGGTCCCTTAGTATGAACATAACAAGTTTGAGACTATTTGCATAACTAATGGATTCAGGTCTGTACGTGAGTACAACAATAGTCACCATTAGTTAGGCGAATAATCATATTATCACTATATGCCCATTTTACATTTACATAATTATGACAGTGTATGATAGTACTTCCATTTATCAATTAAGACTTATGTCATACATCATATAACATTTTTCTCAAAGTAATAGACAAGTTTTATTATTACTTCTTACTCACTCACAAACCGGTGTGTACCATGCCTACCAATACATCATATGATGAAGCTAATGTCTATAAAAGATGTGTTAAATATACCAGATAAACCTACTGACACATCAAACATAAACCTTAAAATTTCCATTTTTATGCATGTCACCCGATGTACTATCATATCCCAAGTTGTTTACAGACACAACCCATCATCTTTTCAAGACTTAAGAATCTTGCTGTTCACATTTCTGAATTAAATAATCAGAATTTTGAATATTCAGAATTACTCCCCCTGAACAGCAAATTCTTATATCCAATCCAAAAATACTCCCCTTAAACATTAAACATATTTTTGTATTTTTTTTAATTGAATAAATTTCGCAACATTGCATTTCTTTAATACTAAAAAGTATAAAGAATGGCTGTTGCATTAAACAAATAAAAAAGGATAAAATTTAAATAAAAGTTTCAAAATCACATATCAAGTCAAATCAAATCCTTTTAACGCTTTTACCACCTCATAACATCGAAAATCTCATCCAATCACAATCATAAATAATCACACACAACTACCTTGAAAACAATCTTCCAACAAATATCCACATCCTTGCAGTCACTAAAAATGTTAGCTATTAAAACCTGACTGCACCACCACAAACAATTAAACGTTAGTACTTATGGGACACCCAAGCCTTGATAGACTTGGGTTGTCCATGGTCATCCATAACCATCACATCAATGAGTTTATGATATTTTAAAAACTCAGAAGATTTCATTGATGCGTTGTTTGTGGATTTGGGTTTCCAAACCTTTGTAGGTTCAGATGAGTTGTTTTCAACAATGTTGTGCTGTTGAACTTGAGGTTTACTAGGCACAACTTTGTTTACTCTAGCCACAGGTTTTGGAGAAGAGGATGCATATCTTGATATAGGCGAATACGAAGCACGCCTAGAAAACGATTTTAAATAAGAATTCCTAAAGGAGGAAGTTCTTGGCATCCCTCTACCAAACCTATCTAGGGATAATAACCTACAATCCCTAATTATATGTCCTTGTTGTCCACAATGGAAACAAGAACGTCTCTCAACATAAGATTGATTCCAATGAGTTCCCTCAAATCGTTTTGGTGGAGGACAATACACAGAAGGTCTATGACCAGGAACATTTGTTGAACATGCACTCTTAGGAGAACATGTTGAAGTAGATGTTCCTGAGGTTGAGTTAGTTGATTTTGAAGGTTTATTCTTTTCAGATTTATCAATTACAACTTTTGAGGATTCATTGTCAACCTTAGCTTTGCCTTTGCATTTAAAATAATCATCATTTTCAGTTGTAATGATGAAATTTTCTGGTTTGACATTTATTTTCTCAACCTTAATGGTAGACTCTTCAGGTATATCTTCTACCTCAACGACCTCCTC
This sequence comes from Helichrysum umbraculigerum, assembly GCA_949592205.1. NCBI lineage: Eukaryota > Viridiplantae > Streptophyta > Magnoliopsida > Asterales > Asteraceae > Helichrysum > Helichrysum umbraculigerum. Next base: position 162,108,268 of record CATIUR010000004.1, on the reverse strand, counting down.
AACACTAACTGAAGGTGAATTATCAGACTTAACAAAAGTGGGCAAAGGATACTCTGTCCGATTGGTTTTCTCCTTTCCCTGCCTCTTAGGCTTAGCTTCTTTATCTTTGGTAGCTGACCAAGACGAGTAGTCAGCTACTACCTCTTCGATCCCTTCCTTAACAGGCTTAGGATAATAGTTAGTGGGAGGTGGATACCCAAGTCCCGCTTTACTTTTATCTGTCCTCATCTTGTCAACCATTTCATCGAAGAGTTTATGAGAATTTGAGAAATTCGTGATTCCCTTTTTAAAATTGTCAGACTCAGACTTTAGCTCAGAAAGTTCTTTATTCAAAAGTTCCATTTCTTTAAGATAGCTATTAATAGCATCCTGTTGGCTAAAAACTTTAGACTTGTATTTTTCAGTGTCTAACTTATAAGCCTCAATTTGTTTTTCATAAAGAAATTCATTAGCTTTCAAAAACTTGTTTGAGTCAGTGAGTTTAACAACTTTTTCTCTCAAATCTAAATTGTCATATTGATAATTCTCAAGAGATTCAGTCAATGTAAAACAGGAAACACACTTTATGGGTACCTTAGGTTCATCATGTACCTCATGTATTTTTGCCAAAAGCGCACTGTGTTGAACCTCTCCTTGAAGTGCACTAAAATCAAACATTTCCTGAGAATACACCTTCATAGCCTGTGATGTTGTGTTCTTCTCTGGAGTCGTTGGAACTGTAGGAGTAGTGAATCCAGATGAAGGATATTTTACTTTCTCACACTCCTTAGCAAAGTGTCCATGAATCTGACAGTTCTTGCATTTCACTTTGCTTTTATTAAAACCAAGACCTGTATCACCATCATCATCCAGGTCTTTTCTACCCGTTCTTTGAAGAAACTTCTTGGTTCTTTGGGTTATCATGGCCATGCTCCATTTGATGTCCATCTGCTCGAGATCGTCAGAATCGATCTGTTCAAAGTCTTCTTCAGTAAGCTGTAGAGTACTAGCCTTCTTTGAAAGGAAAGTCTCATAAGAGTTGAGGAAAGCTGCAAAGATTGTAGCATGATCCTCAGTAGCCTTTGAAGGAGTTGTATGAGCTATATGAGCAGTATGAGAAGTATCAGAAGCATATGAAGTGCTAGTAGAAGTAGATGCTGCTGAGTTGGAAGTAGATCTGGAAGTATCATTTAGACTAGGATTTTGAGTGGAAGCCGCTGACATCTTTTCTTTCTTCTTCATGTCAAGAGCATCAGCCTGTAACTTTCTGATGAGTTCTTCCAAATCCATGATTTCAATTTCTGGATCTTGTTCCAAAATCTCCACATTGGTAGCCCAGTCCTTAGGTAATGCCCGTAATAGCTTCTTATTTACCTCTCCATTATTAAGTACTATTCCTCCATCAGCCACTTCATCTACGAGTTGGGAATATCTTTTGAAGAGTGCTTCTAAAGATTCATTTGATAGTAAATCAAATGTGTCAAACTGTTTCTTGACAAGTTCCACTCTATTTCTCCTATATTTTTCATATCCACCACATCGTGTTTCAATTGCATGCCAGAGGTCGTATGCAATAACATAATGTTTAAACATTTGTTGAACTTCCTTTGATAAGCATTTGACAATTGTTGAATAAGTTCTCCTTTCGGTATCGAATGCTTTTCTTTCCTCTAGTGTCATGCCAATGTAAGACTTTTGTGGTGATACTCTTAAATTCTTTGTTCCAACTACTGGTCTTTCATATCTTTCAACCAATGAGTTCCACATATCTGGATCATTTTCAGACATAAAGGCTTCGAACTCAAATCTCCATGTAGCATAATCAGTATCATCTGTAAGCATGGGGGGTTCAATCTCACTAACAGCTCCACTATAGCAACGCATATGAACTTTAGAAGACATTTTCAAACCAGAAAGGTATTTGGCCTCTTGCGACTTTTCCCTCCAATACTGAATTCGAATAATTTTGACGACTACCCGAGTATAGCGAAACTTTTCCGACACTAAAATGAAGCAATTCTAAGCCTAAAAACAAAATTTGAAATTACAAAATTTTTCGCGTTTTTCCCGCCAAAATTTCGTCCGAAAACGTCAAAAACTGGCTGGGTAAAATGAAACTTTTTCCAGACTAAAATTGAACACTTTTAAGCCTATGGAAAAAATTTGAAAACGCAAAATTTTTCCGGAGATTCCCGCCAAAAAAACTTTTTTTTTTTTTTTTTTTTTTTTTTTTTTTTTTTTTTTTTTTTTTTTTACGAATCTAGAACGAGGTTAATGTCGGAGAAAAATAGCAACGTCGCAGAAGTCCGATGACTCAATTAAGAATCGAAAATGCGACGTAGCGTCCTATGTCGCAGTCCAACGTCGCAGAGCCTAGCGACGTCGCAGCCTACGTCGCAATAACCACTTAAGGTCAAAATAACGACGTCGCAGGTAACGTCGCAACTCTACGTCGCAAAATCAGTTACGTCGCACGCGACGTCGCACGTGACGTCGCAGGCTACGTCGCACAGTCGGGCTGCAGCGACCAAAAACCCCAAAAATCGAAAATTTTCGAAACCCTAACGAAATTTCGAAATCCAAACGTCGAAATAACCCAAAAACAATTCCAGAAATCGATTTCTTCAAGCAAACTAACTCAGAAACGAAGATTAATCAATTAAACCTTTGCGAATCAAACCAAAAACGTTCAAAATAACGATCCGAAACCGACGAATCCTTGATTCTACGGCTCTGATACCAGTTGTTAGTCCCGTACACGTGGATCTGATCGGATCGTTTGATTGATTGTAAATGCGGAATAATAAACAATCAATATATCAATCACGAACACACAAACAATTATATAACGTTTTGTATATATTCACACTTGAACGTATAAAGATTACAAAACGATTTCTCTGCTCTCTTCACTCTCTCACGGCTCCTCTCACTCTAGGGTTTGATCAACCTGTAAAACGAATTCTAACTCTCTATTTATAGTCGACCTATTGGACCCTGCGACGTTAAGCCCAACGTCGCAGGCCAGGCCCAATGCGACGTAGCCCATGTCGTCGCAGGCCCAATTACAATGTCACCATTCTATATAATTACATTTTGTTGACACGCTAAACACTATACATACGCAGACTAATTGACTTTGACAATTACAATAGTTTGACCAACTGACTGACACACAAAATGCACCAACAGGACTTGTAAGGATTAGCCCTGCTCCTGACCCCCCAGAGCTAGCTGCACCGTCAGTATAAAATTCCCAAATCTCCGTTGGCTTACTGTTGTCGGTCAGGGAGCTCTTTCCTTCTGTCTCTCCTAGAAGCTCAGCCAGGAAGTCAGCCATTATTTGTCCTTTCATTGCACTCCTAGGGCAAAAAGTAATTTCATGTTCGCCTAGCTCTATTGCCCATTTTGCCATCCTCCCCGACTTTTCCGGTTTTAGCAGTACCTGTTTGATTGGCTGGTCGGTTAGTACTACCACTGGGTGTGCCTGGAAATACCTTCGCAGGCGCCTGGCTGTGTGTACGAGAGCCAGTACTAGCTTCTCTATTGGGGAATAATTTAATTCAGCCGGTTGAAGTGCTTTGCTGACAAAGTAGACAGGCATTTGAATCTTGTTTCTTTCGGCAATCAGGACTGAACTTATCGCTCCGCTTGAGGCTGCCAAGTACATGGTTAGTGTTTCTCCTGGAATAGGTGCAGTTAGTGTAGGGAGTTCTGCCATGAGGGTTTTCATCTCCTGAAACGTTTGTTCAGCCTGTTCAGTCCATATAAAGTCTTTCTTTGCTGTACCTTTTAAGGTTGAGAAAAAGGGCAAAGATCTTTCTGCTGCTTTAGACAGGAACCTGGTCAGGGCGGCCAATTTCCCTGAAAGGCTCTGAACTTCCTGTTTTGTTTTCGGGGAACGCATGCCTGTTACCGCCTGGACTTTTTCTGGGTTTGCCTTGAATCCGCCGGTGGTGATCACATGTCCCAGGAACATTCCCTCCTTAACTCTAAAACAGCATTTGCTGGGATTTAGCTTCATGTTAATGCCCCGAAGGGTGGTAAATGTTTCTGAAATGTCTTCCAACATGTTTGCTTCTGACGCGCTTTTAATGACAAGGTCATCCACATATGCTTCCATATTTCGACCAATTTGACCTCTGAAGGCGGAATCTATCACCCTCTGGTATGTAGCTCCTGCGTTTTTTAGCCTAAAGGGCATTTTTTTGTAACAAAAGATTCCCTGATTGGTGTGGAACGTGTCTTGTCTTCATCATATTCAGCCATTTGAATTTGGTGATAGCCCTTGTAAGCATCCAAGAAACATTTTAGTCTATAACTTGCTAAGGATTCTACTTTCCAGTCAATCTCAGGCAGCGGATAATTGTCTTTTGGGCAGGCTTTGTTTAAGTCTGAGTAATCAACACACATTCTCCAGGAACCATTAGGCTTCTTTACCATGACGGGGTTGGCCACCCATGTCTGGTATTTAACTTCTCTTAGTATCCCCGCGCCTACAAGGTCTTCCACCTCTTTTTTCAGGAAGGCGCTTCGTTCTGGTGCCATCCCACGCTTCTTTTGTCTGGAAGGAGTCGCTCCTGGTCTAACGTTCAGGGAGTGCTCAGCAATGCTTCGTGGGACCCCTGTCATATCCGATGGCCGGAATGCAAAAACGTCATGGTTTTCTATTAACAATGCTTTTAGCTGTTGCTTTATCTTGGTTGGGAGCTTCTTGCCAATACATACTGTCTGGTATGGGTGTTCCTGATTTATCACAATCTCCTCCTGTTCGTTGTCAGGTTGAGGTATACTTCCTGATTCGAGTGTATGGTTCACTTGAGAACATTCAATCTGTAGCAGCCTGTCCGCATGAACAGTTGCCACTCCTTCTGGCGTTGGGAAACGTACCATACCGTGGACTGTTGAGGTGATTGCTCTAAACTGGAGCATGGCTGTTCTTCCCAGTATAACATTGTACTTAGAGGGAGAGCGATCAATTACAAAATCGAGCGTGGTTGTTCTGTACCGCGGGTAAGCTCCCAATGTAACTTCAAGCTTAATCTTCCCTATCAACCAATTTGTCTCTCCTGAGAAACCTACTAGAGGTTGCAGGAACTCCTCCTTACGGCTTTTGATATGCTCGGGTAACTGTTCGAAGCAATGCTTATACATGATCTCCGTATAACTACCACTGTGAAAGTGCCCCCTGGATGTGGATCTAAGTGTTGATCGATAGTAATAGATTGGCGGAATCAATCAATTACACAAACAAGTAATAAACTCAAAACGAAAACAATGATTAATCAAAGTAAACGAGTATATTAGCTTGTAAATCGTATTGGAACTATTTACAGAAGTGCTTAGTCGACAAATGGTGCTAGGGTTTCGTCAACCCTAGCCGAAAACCCGTAGGTTTCAATTTATACTAAAACAAAATCGGCAGACATGCGTCACTTGGGAAGTGTCGCATGTCGCCGCCCTCATGCGTCACTTACCTAAGTGTCGCTATGCGTCACTAAGGCAAGTGTCGCCTAATGCTAAACTTAAGTGTCGCAAATACAGAAAATGACTTTTCTAATAAAACTAACTAACGACACTTACAACTCAATAGACCAACTGACAGACACACAAACATGTATCAACAAACTCCCCCGTGTCTTCAGCTTGGTCTTCAAAAAAACATCTTCAGTTTAAACCCAACCTGGTGGAAATACTCCACCAGCATGAATACCCACTCGAACACAAATCTCGACCACCTTCTCGAACTTTGAAGCTTCTTCTTGATCATAACGATGATACTCCATCTTACTTTTGTGAAGAGCTTTCAAATCTTTCTTCGTCAAATTGATAAGGCTGATCGGATCAAAAACACGAAGAGTTCTTCCATACTTTGCAGATAAACTCCAATTATCCTTCTCAATCACTGGATCTTCAACCGAAAGATATTCAATGACTGCTTCTTGAGTAACAGAGTCAAACCACCAATATCGTAATCTTTTCAGAAAATCAAGTGGTAATGACTGCAAAGGCACAGTTTTCTGACTAGCAGCTGGAGGATAATGATACTTCACAATCGGTTGCTGAGTTCTTGAATCCAACTTTTTCTTGTATGAATAACGAACTCCCAACTCTGGTCTAACCCACAAATACTTCTTGCTGTTAATATCTCTTCTGAGAATCTTCTGAAACATATTACCACGAAAATCATCAGTGTGGTTAACGATGTTCAGCTGAGCAAGACGATTTAATTCCTCCTTCGGCAATGTGCTAATACAGTTAGATCTTGGCCGAAAATACTGTACTCCATCTCTTCGCTTAATAAGAATCAGAAAGTTGACTTCATCAAACTTCCAACTTCTGATTAATCCAGTCAAATCACCTCGAACCTGATATGTTTTGCAAATCTTCAATTCAGGCTTGAGCTTTCGAAACATTGGGCGCTCTGAAGATGTAGACGGTTGCGCTTGTTCAGGAACAGATTCAGCAGTTGGTTGTTCCTGAGTAGTATCTGTTTGAGGCTCTTGGTCATCATCAGAATCATCGGACTCAATGATCGGTGCATCAAAATCATACGGTTGAGCTGGTTGTTTCTGAACTGGTTCCGATTCTCGCTCAGGTGCTGGTTCCTGATGAGGATTAACCAAATATTCTTCGTCTGACCCTGGAACCTCAGCATCCATCTCTATATCATCCGGATCGACTGATCTATCTTCTTCATCATCCGGATTTATCAAACTCTGAATGTATGTGAGATTAACATTCGAATAATCAACCGAAATGGGTCTCGGTTGTCCTGGAACATCAACGAAATAATCCAAAGCAATGTTTTCATTAATAGAATCTGGATTTACATTTTCGGATTCTGGGGGAGGGGTTACATTTGTTTCTAAGGTTCTCTGACCTTCCTCCCCCGAAACAACAGTAACCGCTTCCAATTCTAACAACCTAGACTGCACATCTTTCAATTCTCGCTGCAACTCCTGCACATGAGCTGCTTTTATCTCCAAATCTTTTATTTGAGCAGCTTGAGCTTCAATCACGGCAGCCTGATCATCAAAACGCTTGTTCATCTGAGTTATCTGATCAAGTAACTGCTGAAGCATCGCAGTCGGTGGTTGTTGTTGTTGTTGTTGATCTTGGTGACCAGGTTCCTGAATAGTAATTCCTGTTCGCTGGCGTCTTCTCAATGGTAAATTAGCATAAGACGGAGAAGACCCAGCTGGTCGCTTTCCAAGATTAGGCGGTACATGAACACGCCCCGCAGAAATCCTTCTCAAAATACGCTTAAAGCGTCGATGATCAGCCAACTGTATTCCATCCAATGCATCCTGAGGTGGTACATCACCTGGAGAATCAGGTGGTGTAAGACCACCATCAGATTCCTCAGCTGGAACCTCTTCAACTTGCTCAATATCCTCCAAATCTTGAGCTACAGCAGCATCAACTAAATCTGCATCATTGACCGGAGGAGCAACAACATCCTCATAACCATCCCCAGGCGGCGCAACATAGTTTTCGTTTACTATGTGCCCAAATAACTCACGATCAGGTAAGATCTGAGAATCTTTTGGTGGCAGCTTACAATCATTGAAAACACGTAACATCATGGGCGTTGGAAATAGTAACGATCTTAGATCCGGAGCTATTCCCAAATTCAAATCATTTAACAACAGCTGAACAAAACGAGGATATAACAGCCATTTTTCTTTTCCAGCTCGAACATTATCAACCATATTCCCGAAAATATAACCACTGAAGTTATACGGCTTGTTATAAACTAATGCCAGCATCAGAGATAAAGTCATGTGACTTGCAGCATCGTATCCTCCTTTTCGCGGAGATAAACACACAATTACAATGTGAGCTAAGTATCTCCAAACCCGACAGAGATACTGTTTACGAAAATCAGTAAGCTGATCAGCCGGATAACCCAATCTCTGAAGACCCCCGTAGATAAAAGTGGTCTCAAAAACAGTCGGCATATTGTTTGCATCATCAAACCGCAAAACACGGCGAACTGAATCCTGTGTAATCTGAATCTCACGACCAAACATAGTGGACACAATCCTCGGAGTGTCGTTCTCTGTTCTGATAAATGCGTGGTCATAAAACTCCTCGATTTGATTCATATACACTGGTACTGAAGCTGTAATAGCGTAATGAATCCTCGAACGTCTAAGAAACTCGATCATCGGCCGAAAAGGCAACGAGTTCTTATGCGTAGATTCCAAAAATGCAACAATGTTGTGCCTGGTGTTTGTGCGACGATAATAATCATGAAGATTCTCCATCTGTAACTATAAACAGGACAAGAACACGAAAAATCGTTACAGAATAAGCTCAAAATCATAATCAAAAAATCTGATTTTATAGCGTCACTAAAGAAGTGACGCACGTAACACATCCGACACTTAAGAAGTGACGTATGAAAATCAGAAATCAGAAGGATGCGTCACTTGAGGTAAGTGACGCATTGAAGGCGTCACTGGTGTAAGTGACGTTGTCACAACATGTATCATTCAAGCGGTACTGATCAAGTGACGGGTATGCGTCATTTAAAAAGTGACGGTCAGTTAAAGCGGCACTGACAGCGTCAGTTAAGGAAGTGACGGATCGAAGCGTCACTCGGTAAGTATGATGTGGGAGTGACGCATAAAGGCGTCACTCAGCAAAGTGACGTTTAAAGGCGTCACTTGTGGAAGTGACGCTTGAAGTGACGCAACGATGAAGATCATCGTGTCACTGTTCAAGCCCGGAAATCACGACGAACCAAATTTGAGGTTTTTTGAAAACGAGTTAACCAAACGGTGCGGCAAGTGAAAGCGAGTAAAACACACAGTTTATTAACACAAAACAATAACAAAACGATCCCCAATAATCGTGATTACATAAACCCTAAAAACCCGAAACTTCAATCGGCGATTAAATCATGGATACGCAATTATAATAGATAAAACGGTACCTAATGATGCGTATGAGTGAGATGAACAAGGTAACGGAGGCCGATTGCACGCAAAATACACAAAAAGCCGTAGATCGATCGGAAATCACACACAGTCGAAGTGACGCAGCGACGAGAGAAGTGACGCAAGGTTAGTGGAAGTGACGCGTAGTGAATAGTGTTGGTGGTAGAAATAAGTGCCGGATACGGACTATTTATACCAAAACCCTAATCAGCGTCACTTAGAACGACTCTTAAAGCGTCACTTTTATGCGTCACTGTGAGCGTCACTTATAAAGTGACGCATATCGACAGTTTTTGAAAAAATTTAAAATTTTATCGATCTTTTGCGGAGTGCTTAATTTGACAGTAAATGTGACTTGGTTAAAAATAAAAAAAATAAATAATAAAAAAAATAAAAATAAAATTAAAAATAAAATTTAAAGACACAAAATTACAAATATAAAACCAAACTAAATACATTCTTTTTGGTGACGGAGTTGATTGAGTCTGGTTAGGGATCATATCGGAATAACATGCAATTATTAGGAATAGTAAGTGTTATTTCGATCATCAGTATATTTGTCCACTTTAAATTTACTTGGCACATTTAAAACACCTTTTATAAAAATTATTTCAAGACAATTATTGGTATTGTTTGTCCACCTAAACATGTTATATCCGTGTTTGTGAGTTAACCTTTTATTGTTAGAATGAATATTGCACCATGGTCCCCACCATAGATATACCCCTATAACTTAGACATGAACATAGTTTCCAAATTTAGAAAGAATATAAGAGAATCAATTTTAAGAATCAAGCCAGCGGTGACAGGTCTGTACTTGCGTACAACAGAGCAACATAACTTGATTCAGGTATAAGCAAAACTAAACGCAGTCAAACCAAATTTGTGGCGACCTTGTGTTGTATCTTAAATTTAAGACTTTGCAAGTGCATTGACTCACGTTTGCTTAGTTTTGAGAGTAAGCTGAATTGAGACCAGGTCTGCACTTTCGTACAACAGAGGAAACAAGCAGCATACTCCCCCAAAAGATCTCAGATATACGATCCAAAAATAGAAGTATGTCAAGCTATGCTAAGGAATTAAGACTTAGAGTCATACATCACAATGTGTTTACCACATGATCATAGACATGTATTTAAATTACTTCTTAATACCTCAGAGACCGGTGTGTACCATGCCTACCAATACATCGTATGATGAAGATAATTTAGATAAAAACTGTTTTAAGTGTGTCAGATAAACCTACTGACACATCCAAGATAAACCTTAAAATTCCATTTTGTGCATGTCACCCGATGTACTATCATATCCCAAGTTGTTTACAGACACAACTTCAACGTCTATTTTAAAAATGTAGCAACCTTGCGTTTTCTTTAATACTAAAGAGTACAAAGAGTGGCTGTTGCAATTTTTTTTTTTTATTTTTTAAACACACATAAAAGCAAATAACGTTAACTATCCAAGTCACACATTACTTTTTAGACCCAAAGAATCTTAAACCGATCATGTTGACCAGTTCATCAAATCGAGCACGTGAAAAGGCTTTGGTGAATAGGTTAGCATTTTGTTTAAGGGTGTCTATGTGGACCAGGTCTATCAAGTGTTTTTCATAGCAATCCCGTATGAAGTGGAACCTAAGTTCAATATGTTTTGTCTTAGAGTGCTGTACGGGATTGCGTGTGATAGAAATAGCAGCAGTGTTATCTATGTGAATGGGAGTCATAGTAAGAAGTAACCCGTAATCGCGTAATTGGTGCTGAATCCAGAGAACTTGGGCACAGCAACTAGCGGCAGCAACATACTCAGCCTCTGCTGTAGAAAGAGAGACTGTAGTTTGCTTCTTGCACTGCCACGAGACCAAACGCGATCCCAGAAATTGACATCCACCCGTTGTAGACTTCTTATCGATACTGCAACCTCCATGATCCGAATCTGAATAGGCTGTGAGAGCGAAAGTCTTCTCATTTGAATACCAAAGACCAAGGGTAGGTCTAGCTCTGAGATAACCAAAAATTCGCTTTACTGCCTTCATATGTGACACCTTTGGTTTAGCCTGATAACGTGAGCAAATCGACACGGCAAATACAATGTCCGGTCTTGAGGCAGTCAAATACATAAGAGAACCTATCATTGAACGATAGTCCCTCTCCTTGCAATCTTCATCTTCCTCAACAAGTTTGAGATTGTGATTAAGCTCGATGGGAGTCCCATAGGTTTTACAAGTGAGCAGGTCATACCTAGTCAACATGTCATTGACATATTTTGACTGATGTATATAAATACCTTTTGCAAGCTGCTCAACTTGTACACCTAAAAAGAAAGTGAGCTCCCCCATTGCGCTCATCTCAAACTCAGACTTCATGATTTTCTCAAAGTTCTTACACATTGCCTCATTGGTAGACCCGAAGATAATATCGTCCACGTAAACCTGCACAAGTAGCATATCTTCCCTATCCTCTGACTGTTCACGAAGAATAAATAGCGTGCTATCGATGTTCCCTCTCACAAAACCATGCTTAATCAGATGTGTAGTTAGCCTCTCGTACCAAAGTCTTGGTGCTTGGTGAAGACCATACAACGCCTTGTTCAATTTACAGACGTATTCAGGATGCGCAGGGTCTTCAAAACCAGGAGGCTGCTTAACGTACACATCGTTGTCAACCTTTCCTTACAGAAACGCACTTTTCACATCAAGTTGATTGACGCGAAATCCCTTGAAGGACGCGTATGCCAGAAAAATGCGTATGGATTCCAAACGAGCAACAGGGGCAAATACATCATCATAGTCCAACCCCTCAATTTGGCTGAAGCCTTGAACTACTAGACGTGCTTTATTACGAATTACAACGCCCCTATCATCCATCTTATTACGAAAAACCCAACGAGTGCCAGTCAAGTGGGCACCCTTGGGTAATGGAACTACTTCCCAGACTTGCAACTTTTCAAATTGTTGTAGTTCCTCTTGCATGGCCTCGATCCAGGATGGATCTTTTAAGGCCTCTTCAACTTTCTTAGGTTCATTCTGCGAAAGATAACATGAATTAACATTAGCCACCAGACCCGAAAGTTGTTCAGTATCAGTCTGTTTCGCTTGATGTCTTGTTTGAACCTTTGCATGAGGATCACCAATGATATTATCAATGGGGTGATCCTTATGTATCCGAGTCACTGGAATTTGATCTGGCACAAGATTCTGTTCCAGGTTACTCAGATCTCCCTCATTTGCAGAAATATTCGGAGAAGCATCATCATTTTCATCTCTTTGAGAAAATAAATGAGAATAATTCATATTTTCTGCTTCCTCTCCCTCATCACTTACCTCATCCTCTCCTCCTTCCTCTAATGACGGCATGTTTGGATCATAAGGAAGCTCCTTGGTGTAGTTATACACTGTTTTAGAGGTAGAAGGGGCATCTTTCGAAGGTGTAACTTGAGAAGTAGATGTTGGATTAGTTGTTGTTGATGGTGGTGTGGGTGTAGTATCAATTGGTGGTGGTTCGGGTGTTGCATTAGGAGATGGGTCGGATGGTTTACTAACTGGTGTATCTTGAGAAAAATCAAGTCCATGTAGCATGGAAACTAACTCTTCCGTTTCATCATCTTCTGGAATATTGAAAGAGTTAAAGAGGTTTCCATAATTGAAAAACCAATCCGGACCTGTCCTTGAGGAGGCTCCGTATACCTTAAACATTTTACTTCAAACTGTTCCTCAATCTGATTCGTTGATTTGTTAAAGACTCTTTTGTTCGGAGAATTGACTGAATATCCAAGAAAAATCCCTTCAACAGCTTTGTCACCAAACTTAGAGACCTTATCTTTTGTAATCATGATCATGCATGGACACCCAAATGGTTCTAAGAACTGAAGGTTTGGCTTACGGTTATTGAAAAGTTCATAACACGTCTTGTTCTTTTTCTTAACCGTGAGCACTCTGTTGAGAACATAACAGGCAGTATTAACTGCCTCAACCCAGAAGATGATTGGTAATTTGGAGTCAGCTAACATAGTCCGAGCTGTCTCTATAATTGTCCTGTTCTTTCTTTCTGCAACTCCATTCTGTTGTGGAGTCCTTGGAGCACTGAATTGATGCTCAATTCCTCTTGTAGCACAAAACAATTCGAGAGTTGAGTTCTTGAATTCAGTTCCATTGTCGCTTCGAATCCTTTTCACCTTTAAGTTGCATAGATTTGCCAACTTATCCAACAAATACACCAGAATATCAGGAGTCTCCCCCTTTGTAGTCAAGAAATATACCCACGAAAACCTTGAGTAGTCATCAGTAACTACCAAGCAGTAAGACCGACCACCAATGCTCTTTGTTGAAACTGGACCGAACAGATCCATATGCAGTAGTTCCAACGGAGCTGCAATAGAATTCACAACCTTAGACTTGTGGGACTTCTTGTGGAGTTTTCCTTTGTGACAAGAAACGCAGTCGTCTTTTAGAGCAAATGACTGTTTTGGAACTCCCCTCACTAAATCATTGTTAATCAGAAAATTCATTTTACGGAAATGAATATGTCCCATCCGTCTGTGCCAAAGGAGTGATTCCTTTTCAGAAGCCTTTGAAAGAAGACAAGTATAGTCACTTGTAGTCTCCACAGTTCGCATATTCATCACATAGGTGTCATTCTTTCTAGGTGCCCGCATCAATACCCAATCCTCAGGAATGACATACCCCGGTTTCAATATTACACATTCCGTCTTTGTGAATAACGTGGTGTAGTCCTTGTCACAAACTTGTGAAACGCTCAGCAAGTTGTGAGTCAGCTCAGCCACATAATTCACATTTTCAAAGCTAACTTTTCCATTTGTTAGCGTTCCCTTTCCCGAAATCGTTCCTCCTGAATCTCCTGTGAAAGCAACGTATCCTCCCGAGTATGGTTTAATATCCGTCAGAAGAGACACATCGCCAGTCATGTGTCGCGAGCAGCCACTATCCATATACCATAAACTATCCTTCACACGTTCCGACTGCTGCAACACATCAAAGAAAGAGATTAGTGAGAAACGGAGACCCAAGCCTTTACAGACTTAGGTCTTCCATGGTCATCAACAATAAGCACGTCAGATAGGACTTTATCTTTAAACAAATTAGAATTTTTATCTGAAGTGTTATTGTTGACGACTGAAGAGTCAGCATCAGACTCTTTTCGTTTCCAAACTTTTGAAGGTTCGGAATTGATATCAGAAATAATGTTGGGCTTTTGAATTGGCAAAGGTTTTTGCTCAACATTACTTAGTTTCAGAACAGGCTTGGGAGATTTTGAGTAACGCCTAGGTGGAGATTTTGAAAAAGAATTTTTATAAACTGATGTCCTAGGCATCTCTCTCCCATAGCGCTGATTTGACAGCTTGGGACAGTCACGGATCAAATGTCCTTGTCTCTTGCAGTAGAAACAAGAACGAGTCTCAACTAACGGTTGAGGCTGAGGCATTACCACAGGAGGTGGAGAAACATTTCTAGAACATGAACATTGAGTACATGTCTTAGAAAATGTTTGCTTTGGTTGAGAGGTCAAAGTTGAAGGTTTATCAGACAAAACTTTTTCATTTACTAATTTTCGTTGCAAAATCTTTACAGGTGACTGTAAAGTTTGTTGTTTTGAGTTTAAAACCTTGGCTTTACCCTTATTTGTTTGAACCTTAATTTCAGGTTCAACTTTTGAAACCACCTTTTCAGGTTTAACTTCAACTCTCTTAACTTCAGGATACTCCTGATCCGTAATGTCCTCAATCTCAACGATCTCCTCAAAACAAACTGGAGATACATCCTTTTGCTCAACAATCTCCTCAGCACTAACAGGAGATTTATTCAGTGGCTTAACAAACTTAGGAGGGGAATACTCTGGCCTCGTGGTTTTCTCCTTCTCCTGTTTGTTAGATTTAGCCACTTTACCCTTGATACCCAACAACTTAGCATAATCAACTGGAATTTCATCAAGGCCTTCCTTAACAGGTAAAGGAGTATAAGTAGTAGGAGGTGCTATTTCAACAAAACCTATTCCTTTTCCTCCCTTACTTTTCCTATCTTGCTTATGATTGCTAATAATTTCATTAAAGATCATTGTCGCAGAAGTTGACCCTAAGACTTTATCTTGATAATTACCATACTCACTTTTTAAGTCTGAAAGCTCTTTGTTCAACAGTTCAATTTCAGTAAGATAACTTTTAATTGCATCCTGTTGACTAAAAACTTTAGCTTTATAAGTTTGAGTATCTAACTTATGAGCTTCAATATGTTTTTCATAGAGTTTTTCATTTTCTTTCAAAAACTTATTTGACTCATTAAGTTTTGCAACTTTATCTCGCAACTCTTGGTTATCCTTTTGAAAAGCCTCTAGAGATTCAGTTAGATTAATGCATGAGATACAGTTTAAAGGTTCAGGTGATTCATTTTGTACCTCAGGTGTAATATGAGCCATGAGACACTGTTGAAACTTTGTAGCCTCCGCATTCCAGTCATGAGTAGTTGGCTCAAAAACCACCAAAGCATTGTCCACAGCTAACGTCTTGCCCTCTTCTTTCGTTTTTGGAGGATCAGGTTTAGTAAGGCCCAACGGTGGCATCTTGGGTTTCTCGCATTCCCTAGCGAAATGACCCAAATTCTGGCAGTTATAACAACGGACCTTGCTTTTATCAAAACCAAATCCTGACTTCCCATTGCCTTCTAAACTCTTGCGTCCAGTTCGTTGCAAGAATTTTTGAACCCTTCTTGTTATCATAGCAATGTTCCAATTCAAGTCCATCTGTTCTAGATCATCTTCATCCAATTGTCCGTAATCCTCCTTGATCAGTTCCAAAGTTGTATTTGGTTGAGTAACCAAATCTTTGTAAGAGCTCAGAAAAGCTGTATAAATTGCAGCTTGCTCTTGTATTGCAGGTGAAACTGGTGCCTGTTGTTGATTTCCTTGAGATGTACCAGAAAGATAAGCTGTATGATGACCTCCAGAAGAAGCAGAAGATGAATTGGTATCCGTTATAAATGCTACTCCACCGTAACTCTTGCCAGAATTGACTAGTCCAACGCCACCAGTTGTGGCATTCTGTACAGATCCACCTGACTTACATTCTTTCTTCTTCAATTCCATCGCATGAGCTTGTAGAATACCTATCAATTGATCCAAAGTCATCCTCTGTAATTCTGGATTTTCTTTTAAAAATTGGACTTTCACATCCCAAGCACTTGGCAACACGTCCAGCAACTTCTTGTTTACCTCAAGTGCAGGGAGATTGTATCCTCCTTCATTTAACTCACTAACCAGATGTGAGTATCGAGTGAATAGACTGGAAGTCAGCTCATTAGGAATCATGTCAAATAGATCATACTGCTTTTTGATTAATTCTAGCTTAGCCTCCTTGTACTTTTCATTTCCTCCGCATCTTGTCTCAATTGCCTTCCACAGATCATAAGTTGTGTCATGAGATTTAAAGAGTCTCATAACATCCTTTGGCAAACACATACAAATAGAAGAATGAGCCTTTCTTTCTGTTTCATACTCCTTTTTCTCTTGAGGTGACATAGCATTATATGTTTTAGCTGGAGGAACACCACGATAATTTCCTTCAGCCACTGGAGCAACATATCGTTCTTTTAAAGGTCCCCACAGTTCAGGACAGTGGAAATCTATATACTGTTCATATCTATCTCTCCAATACACATAATCCAAATCTGGTCCAAAGAACGGAGGTTTATTACTGGAGCCAATATCATTGCTCTGTCTGAGCATCTCTCTGATTCCTCTAATATCTTCCTTATCAGACATTGAAGCGTACCTGTAAAATCAACTTAAAAAAAACTTGGAAGCTGATTAGTAACAAAGGCGTCACTTGGTAAGTGACGCACCTTAGTGTCGCAAAGAGTAGCGGCACTTGATAAGTGACGCTATCGAGTGACGGATGAACAAACAGAACGACACTAGAGATTAGTGTCTTATAAACACGTAAGTGACGTACTCAAGTGACGGACTTGAGTGTCGCTTAGCAATAACAGGCGTCACTAAGGTAAGTGACGCTTTAAGTGACTGACAGAAGTAACGCGTCACTCGTAGTAAGTGACGGATGATACACAAGTGTCGTATCAAATGACGCAGTAGAGTGTCGGAATGAACAGTAGGTGTCACTAATGTAAGTGACGTATAATACTCAAGTGACATTACTAAGTGACGCACTTGAGTGTCGTAAAAACCCTAATTGTTCCTTACAGAAGTGTCGCTCGAAGTGCCGCACAAAGTGTCGAAGTGACGCTCTGAGTGACGCAGAAACGGCTGTGAACACCCAAAAACCCTAAAAATCGAATTTTCGTAAACCTAACGAAAATTCTTGAGTCCCAATCGTACGAAACCTGTAAATCTTTACTCAAAACACAGTAATAGCACCAAATCGATCCTAATCTTGCTAGAATGTCTTTGATCTTCACAAAATCGAACCGAAAACACTTCAATACACGTACACACGTCGATCAAATCAACTTCGAGGCTCTGATACCAGTTGAAAGTGCCCCCTGGATGTGGATCTAAGTGTTGATCGATAGTAATAGATTGGCGGAATCAATCAATTACACAAACAAGTAATAAACTCAAAACGAAAACAATGATTAATCAAAGTAAACGAGTATATTAGCTTGTAAATCGTATTGGAACTATTTACAGAAGTGCTTAGTCGACAAATGGTGCTAGGGTTTCGTCAACCCTAGCCGAAAACCCGTAGGTTTCAATTTATACTAAAACAAAATCGGCAGACATGCGTCACTTGGGAAGTGTCGCATGTCGCCGCCCTCATGCGTCACTTACCTAAGTGTCGCTATGCGTCACTAAGGCAAGTGTCGCCTAATGCTAAACTTAAGTGTCGCAAATACAGAAAATGACTTTTCTAATAAAACAAACTAACGACACTTACAACTCAATAGACCAACTAACAGACACACAAACATGTATCAACACACTGTCTAGATAAACTCTGCTGACTTGGAAGTTGGCTATTCTTGCCGTAATAACCAGTGGTTCTGCTGAGGGATTTACATGATGTATGGCCGGAAATGCTATCTCTTGCAACTCCCATAATTCCACCTGTTCTATTTTTCGCTTCTGTCTTGGGGCTAGGGGGCTGATCATGAGTATTACCGCATCAGGCTTGGGTAATTCAGCTGTAGCTTTACCTTTTTTGGCTTCTCCCTGTTGGAATTCCCTGGCACCCTGGGCTAAGTGTTCCAACTTGCCATCTTTGATTGCTTTGTAGATTTGAGCCTTGAGCTCTCTGCATTCGTTAGTGTCATGGCCTGGTTCTTTGTAGTACTTGCAATACTTCCCATTTTCTTTTGCCTTAGAGTTCATGGGATTTGGCTTTTTGAACCCCTTGGCCACAGGTTCCGTTGCCAGTATTTCGTGCAGAGTTTTTGACAGGGAGGTGATGTATCACAAAAAGTCACGTTTTTACATGCATTAATTGTCCAATATTTAGCTCTTTTCTAAAAAATACATCTTAAAATCATCATTATTCATTAACTTTTGTTAGAAAGGTATAAACTTGTTGGTCTTTTGAAAATCAAGCAAAAAGGGCAGAAAACTGACCTAAATAGGCACTATTCTGAGCCCAACCCTAATTCTACTGTAAACTTCATACCAGAGCCTCATAATAGTCTTATTTTGTAGCTATGAAGATTACGAGAACTTGGATATAAGGATTGCTTAGAACGGATCAAGGACGAGAAAGTTATGCAAGTTACAGCGCAGCCGAAAGCTACAAAACGTATTCTGAACACGCCCGGGCCCCACACATCGAATTTCTACCAAATTGGCATCATTAGAAGCGTAACGGAATTACGAAGCCGTAGGCGAAAGAATCAAATCAATCGGACGCGAAACGAAGAAGATACGGCCTTCCGAAGATGCGAGAAAAGTCGGAAAAATCACACGGCCTAGCACACGGCCACCACCAAGCCGTGTACGGCCTTGATGTGACCGTGTACGGCCTATACATAGCCATGTACGGCCTGTATAGGGCCGTGTACGGCCTACTTTGGTCTCACACGGCCTCTTCCTTGCTTCGTTGGCTTGTACGTGTGCTTGTGGACTTGTAATCTTGGATCCAAGGCTTGCCTATAAATAGAGACCTCATGTAACCTCATTTCACACACCATTATTCGTAGAATTCTCTCACTTTCTCTCTCACACACATTCTCTCTCTAGCACTACTCTTAGGAGTTAGAGGAGAATTAGATTAGGTTAGCTTCTCTCTCTAGTTTCTCTCTCTAGAGAACTAGAGAGATGTAGGCACGGTTCGAGTGGGGAAGATAGCTGTAGCTTGGGAATTTTATTGTATTGAAGTTTTCAAGATTCTAGCTTGTACTACTCAGTGTTACGCTGCTTAAATACTGGTTATTACTTATTTCTTTACTTACGGTTATTATGTTTTGTTTGCATGATATCTTTGTTTGTGTTGCGAATATTGCCATGCTATTTACGTAGTTTAATACTGTGATTGTTGAAATATAGATATTAGGATTATGGATGATATTTAATTCAGTGGGATAAACATTATGAAATAACGGAAGTAACGTTATACGGCTTTCATTTGTATAGCGCCGGAATCATCACGAATGTGTGTAGTACGGAACGTGGAAGCTATGAAAGTCGTGGGCACAATCCGTTGTGGAATAATGTCCCCAGTATTATGATTGGTGATTGTTTTGCTGTGTATCTGGTTGAGTTTTACATGAATATAGACTTAATTCAGTGTCCACCCTTTCCAATCTTTCACGTGACTATTGCCTTAGGATAGGATCTGATCAACCCTAATACTACGTAGATATAGTTATCTCATATTACAGTATGAAGCTATGAATATTCTGTAAAACGGCACAGTACTTCGTATAACGTTTAAATACGTGGGAAAAGCTAAGGAACTGCCGTAGGTTTATTTCATCGTGGAATACCTAGAAGTCTCCCTTTTAGAATATGGGTCTAGGAACAATAAAGCTGTGGAAATGCTCGCTGCACCGTACACCGTTAGTACACCAAGGTTAGAATACAGCTATGGAAATGCTCGCTGCACCGTACACCGTTAGTACACCAAGGTTAACATACAGCTGTGGAACTACTTTAATGTACAGTACACCGTTAGTATGCCTTGAGTCTGGAACACTGTGGATATGCCAAATGCACTGTACACCGTGAGTATACCTTGAGTCTGGAACACTGTGGATATGCCAAATGCACTGTACACCGTGAGTATTCCTAGGGATGAACGCCTGATAGCAAAGGAGGGCCTAATTCATGACGGAGTTAATTATGCTTAAACCAGTAATAAATGAGTTTTGAAAAGAAAGCAAGTATTCGGCTGTAATACAAGATGCTTAAACCGCTTAACTCAACATAACCGACAGCTCAACGTATACAGCATACAATTAGTACTTACCTAGATAAACTCAGATAGATTTAGGTGTTAAGAAAGGTCAGATAGAAAATTGCAGTTTGTTACCTTATGCCTACACCCAGGATATATCATCCGTAGAGGTCGCTTAGTCTTACAAGGCAAGTGAGGAGGGTTTGAACAACCTGTTTCTGATCAGCATCAGGATAACCTAGGATTCAGTGACATATGCTTTTAGGCTTTTAGACTAAAACGTAGGGTCCTAGTGTTTACACCGACTGTCCGTCTGATGATTTGCCCAAGGTAGTCTCCAATCATCTGTCTAATGAATATCATCCAGAAACCCTAATTATCGAAGTTTTAGCAATCACGCTCTACCTGTTGCCTACTCTCTTTTTAATTTACTTGTTTTATTTAGTATTAGCTTAGATAACCAACCAAAACCTACCTACTTTTATAAACCCATCCTATCAGAAAGCTCATTTACGGTAAGTCCCTTTAAGTTCCATTCACTCCGATTTTAAGAACGACACTCGAGTTATACTTACTGCTTACTCCCCAAAAGTAGGTAGTACTTATAGTTTGAGCCCCAGCTCATATAAATTTAAAACCTAACACGTTCACACGTTGTTGCGTCGTTGCCTGCAGGACCGTCGTGCCAGCCCCCCTTGGAAAACGACCGCGGCTGTGTCAGCACTCTGACGGCGCAACAGGTTTTTGGCGCCGCTGCCGGGGATCGGTTGAGCGTAGTGAACTTTAAGATTACCGTAGATAGTTGACTTTTAGGAGACCCTTCCTTAAGATTTTCATTACTTAGGAAGTTATTTGCTTTTGTAGTTAATTAATTTAGAGAAAATACAAAAAAAAATATTAGAAAACCCTAGAAAATCCTAATTCTCCTTCCAATCTTATTTCTCCCATGGATGAGATAACGATCATGGACGATGCGGAATTCTTTGTGTCTTCCCACAAAGAGGTCTGTGTTAACCAGGAAGTTGAGATTGACAAATATTCATCCTTAGACCTAGGTTTTGATATATCTCAGCAGAAGATTCCACCTTCTGTCACTATTGAATTAAGTGGTCAACCCACACTTGACTCTGAGATTTTATCAATCTTATCTAAGTATCCACATTACCTTAGACCTGCCACCCTACTAGAAGACGTTCCTTTCGGTATTGAAGTTTTCTTCTATCCACCAATGCCTTGGTTGGATTTAAATGAGCGACTTCATTGCTTAGATGAATACTTCAGGTATGATCTTCCAGATATATTACGAGCCTACCCCACTACTCTTTTCCAAAGTGTAGAAGAGGATGAGCGTCTCCAGTGTCCGGAGGATCCTGAACTAGAAACACCAACCTTACCCAACACTGAACCAAGTAATAACCCACCAGAATCAAGTAATGAACATCACTTAGGAAACTTTCACAAGCCCAGTAGGAGAATAGATATCTGTGCTGATTTTCTTAGAAACCTTAAGATATCAGATTTCCCTTTTTCAACTGAGCAGAGGAAGACCTTTGTAGTGATTGATAGGATAATAACATGTCTACGTGCTAATTACAATAAAAAAGACGAGTTATCACTGAAATCAGAGTTAGACCTACTAATGGATCTAATAGCTAGCACCGAGTATCCATCTGTTTCACAGATTAAGATTAATCGTTATGTTGCTGCCCTGATTGACGAGCTCGAATTTTGGATTGAAAGAGCCCCTATCACTTATACTTTGATTCCATGCGTTAAACTGTTCTTTGTTGATCCTGCCACTTATCTGATTAATGAACTGAGATCAATTTTCCCTGATTCTACTGAGGAAGCCATGGATTCTGCTTTCTTCCAAAAGAGGAAGAAAATCCATGTTAAGCTTACTCAGTTGTTACTAACATCTAAATTCCCTTTTACTGAGCAACAAAGAATCTACATCAGAAAAACTTCCCGAGTAGTTCACTCTACTACTGGAAACCCTGATTCAGAAGAAGAAAAGGAATTTCAGCATGTTATCGGAGAATTGCTCTTTGATCTATGCTTTATAGACACATGATTCAGGGATGATATTTCGAATCCGAGGAAGGTAAGACGAGCATTTAACCAATTCATTGATGCGTTACTAGCATTAGGTCAAGAAGAAAAAGAATTCTTACAAGAATTTGAGTGTTATTATATAAATCCCGCTGACCTAATTCATAGTATCATTAAAGCGCTTCAAGGTACGTTCGTTCTTCGCCACACTTTCTCGCATGTTTCAGGATTATCTGAAAGTGCTGTCACAAGCACTGACAGATAAATGGTGGTGGTCTAATGTAAATAAGGTTTGAATATTTTGTTAATTAGGACAAAAATAATTTTAATTAGATTTTCTTTTAATTTACTTTTATAAAAACAAAGAAAAACGCTCTTAAAAGTTTAAACGCGTAAGTTTTTAAACGAATTTTCACGAACAGTCCAAACGTTTCAGAAATTTGACAAGGTTTTTATTTAGAATTTTGGAGAATTTTATTTGGATTGTTTTTGAATTTTTAAGAACACAAAAAGATTTAATAAGCGTATTTAAAAACGAAAATGTTTTCGCTCGCGACTTAATGTTACGTTTTTAAAATACGAATTTAAATACGAAAGTTTCGTGCGTATTTTGGTTGATTTTCATAAAAAAATATTTTAACTTTAAAAACCCAAGTATACGTTTCGTTTCGTTCGCATTTAAGTTGAAATTGCATTTTAAAAATGCAATTTAAAAATGCATAAAGCAAAGGAAGCTTCCACCACTTTTTACAAAAAGTAAAAAGCAACTTCTTCTTCCTCTTTTCTTCTCCAAAACCGTCACCACCATCACCATCTCCATTTCTCCATTTTTTCATCATTTTTCTTCAAATCAAGCTTCAAATCTTCCATATCTTCATCTCTTTTGCATCTAGAACATCTTTACATCAAGGTTGAGGTATGATTCTAACCTAAAATCATGATTTTGAATACTTTGATCATCAAGTTTCATGCTTTTTGCTTGCAAAATGCTATATGCTTGATTGTTAACATGTTTGCGGAAGTGATTCAAGGTTTCCATGGCTAGATTTGATGTTTTGATTTTGAATGTTGACTTTTTGTTAGGGTTTTAGCTATTTTGACTTTCTTGAATGATTATTTGCTTATGATTGACTTTTCGGTGATTAATTTGCGCTTAAAATGATTAGTTGTTGGTACAAGTTTGTGTCAGTCAGTTGGTCATCGAGTCTGTAATCGTTTCGAGTTTTTGATTTGAAGTTAGTTTGTGAAAAACTTAGAATCTGTCTAAGTGTTAGGGCGACACTTAGCCAGTGTCGCTATGGCGACACTTCTTAAGTGTCGCTATCAACTGGTTAGTGTCGCCATGGTGATATTTAATGTGTATAAATAGTCGATTTCTAGCACATTTTGAAGGTTGACGAAACCCTAAACGTACAGTCAGTATCTGGAGAGTTCTGTAAAAGCTTATTTACGTTCATATCAATCTAATATACGAAAGCTTTTGATTCGTTTGTGTTTTGTGATTCGATACGTTTGTTTAACACTTAATTGCTCGTTAGTTATACGTTTGATTGAGTGGCGATCTGTTAGATCCGGAATAAGGGAACAACAAAGTGGTATCAGAGCCGAGAATCAAGGATTCGTCGGTTTCAGATCGTGATATAAACGTTTTTCGGTTTGTTAGTGAAGTCTTTTCGGGTTTCAATCTGACTTCAGGGTTTAATAAGCTTGGAAAAGTGTTTTCTAACTTGTTTTTTGCAGGTATAAGTCGACTGTGGTTTTCGGATTTCATCAAATCTTGAAAATTTTCGTTTTTAGGGTTTTTGGAACTTCCAGTCGCGACATAGCGACACTTATATTAGTGTCGCCTCTAGGGTTACAGCGACACTATTGTAGCGACACTCAATCTCACTAGCGACACTATCTCAGTGTCGCTTGAATTCTGTTAAGCGACACTTATCTATTTCTGTGAGATTCACCAAGTACTCCGTAGCGACACTAGTTCAGTGTCGCCATTCGACATAGCGACACTTCTTAAGTGTCGCCATAACCAGTAGAACCATTATTTTTTTCATCTAAATCAAATGGCTAATCAAACCTTAAATCTTCAGAACATTAATGCTTATCTTAAGCTTAATAATGAGATTGGAAGTTCTACTAAGCCACCCATGTTTCTTCCAAACATGGATTACTTTTATTGGAGGTCTCGCTTCGAGGATTATATTAACTATAATGACCCGGATTTATGGATTCCAATTCTCGATAGGTATGAGAGACCAGTGGCTGAAGGTAACTATCCAGGAATTCCACCACCCAAGCCTCCCAGGAGTATGACTGTTGAAGAAAAGAAGGATTATGACTTAGAACGTAAGGCACATTCGGCGATTCTTATGTGTTTACCTCAAGATGTTCATAGGCAGTTTAAACATCATGAAATTACCTATGATCTTTGGAAGGCAATTGAGACTAGATGTGGAGGAAATGAAAAATATAGACAAACCAAATTAGAGCTGATAAAGAAACAATTTGACTTGTTTGATATACTTCCAGATGAAACTGTGGAAAGTTTATTTATTAGATACTCAGCTCTTGTCAGTGAACTGACTGATGAAGGTCTTACTTTTACTAATCTTGAAGTAAACAAGAAATTGTTGGAATCTTTGCCAGAAAAATGGGAAACTAGAGTAACAATGATGAAAGAGGATCCTGAATTGGCTTCTTTGTCACTGGATCAGTTCATTGGAAGATTAGAAGCTTATGCTTTAGATATGAGAAAGAAGGACTTTAAATCTGGTGTTTTTACTCAGGAACCAAGTTTGTATGGAGGAAAAGTGACTACAGGTACCACTTATGGGGGAGTCATGTTCATTTCTGATGGATCAACTGGAGCTTCCACTTCTACATCTCAAACTCCAAGTAGTAGCAGATTTTCAAGCTTCATTCCTCAAGGTTCCTCGGTTGGTAAAGGACCTTCAGTTACTCAAGGAAATCAAGCAACTGTTTCTCCTGACACTGAAGAGAATGCTGCAATCTTTTCAGCATTTCTCAGCTCTTATGAGAATTTTCTCTCTACAAGAACCAGCACGATGAGTCTCACCAAGGAGGATTTTGACCAGATTGATGATGATGATCTGGAACAGATGGATCTTAGATGGAATATTGCTATGCTTACCAGAAGAGCTAAGAAATTTCTGCAAAGAACGGGACGCAAGGATCTAGATGGAGATGATAAGAATGGGATAGGTTTTGACAAACGCAAGGTTAAGTGCTATAAGTGCAATAACTTTGGGCATTTTGCAAGAGAATGTGAAAAGGGCAAGCAACCAACAACCGGGATCACTCAGCCTTCACCCTATCCACAGATACAGGAATCAGAGAAAAATGTCTCAAATGCCTTGGTGGTCAGTACTGAGACTCCAACTTATGTCTGGAAAGTTGCTGAGGAGAATCACACTGCTCTTATGGCTCACATTGCAAGTGGCCCCGAGGTTGATGCTGATCCTATTACCTGTATATCTTGTATTAGACTAACTAGTTCTGTCAACAGGTACAAAGAGGATAATGAGAAAATTAGAAATGATCTTTCAAAACTAATGGATGCTAATAAAATTTTGAAAGCAAATGAACAAGCTTTTGAAAAGAAAATTAAAGCTGTCCAGTCCGAACCAAAGGATTTGAAAGCTAAAATTTTCAGTCAGCAAGATGCTATTGATAGTTATTTAAAACAAATTTCTTTATTGCAAAAAGATCTTGCTGAATCTAAATCTGAAATTGTTGATTTGAAAAGAAAAAATTCAAATTTCTCAACATCCTCGGTAGTCTTTGATGAAATCCTTACCTCGCAAAGGTCTGATACTAAAAGTAAGGCTGGTATTGGTTATCACCAAGTACCTCCTCCTAAAGATTATCATCCTATGCCTGTTAAAGATGAACTCAAAGATTTTGTGCCTACTTCATTGAAAGTAGATACCAGTACTGTTGATGAACCAGTTATCTTTCCTCAACTTGTCAATCCTAAGATTGTGAAACATGAAAGTGCTAAGAAAGTTAAGTCTGATAGTCTACCTCCAGCTAGTGTTAAGAAGGTTGTTGAGATAGAGGATATAACTGACCAAGAGATCAGTAAGGTTGAGAAGGTTAATGTAAAACCTGAGAATTATATTCTCATTGATGATTCAAATGTAAACGAGGGTAAAGGTAAATCAAAAGTTGTTTCTCAAACTAAAACTTTGAAAACTGAATTTAAAATTGGTAAAGTTTCAAAACAGTCTTCAAAGTCTAATTTTTCAGTCAAGTCACAATCTCCTGTGATGATTCTTAAAAGAAATAACTCAGATGAAAAACCTTCAACATCAACTGTCTCAACCTCTCAAGCATCAGCTTGTACACATCGATGTGCATGCTCTAGGAATGCTTCATTCTCTAACTCAACCAGAAGTATGCCTCCAACTCTACAGCAGTTTGTAGAGCATCGTTCTTGCTTTTATTGCAAGAGACAAGGACATCTAATTCGCGATTGTCCCAAGCTCTCTCATCAAAGATTTGGGAGAAGTATGCCAAGAACTTCATCGTATAAAAATTCTTTTTCAAAACCTGTTTCAAGGCATACCTCATACTCTCCCAAACCTGGCAGAAATACCAATATCATTGTGCAACAACCTGAACAAAAACCAAAGCACAATGATATTGTTAAACCTTTGTTTGAACCTCCCAAGGTTTGGAAAGCCAAAGAGTCCATTGATGACTCTTCTGTCACCAACAATAACACATCAGTTAATACTTCTGATTTGTTTAAGGATAAAATTTTAACTGATGTGCTTATTGTTGATGATCACGGACGACCTAAGTCTGCAAAGGCTTGGGTCTCCGTTTCTAACTAACCATCTTGTTTTGTTTGCCGCAGCAGTCCGAGACTCTTAAAGATCTTGTAAAAGAAAGTGTTTGGTATATTGATAGCGGCTGCTCGCGGCATATGACAGGCAACTTATCCCTCTTGACGGATGTGAAACCAATTAAAAGGGAGTATGTTGCTTTTGCTGGTGATACTGGTGGTGTTATAACAGGTCAAGGAACACTTACCAATGGTCAAATAAGTTTTGAGAAGGTGAACTACGTAGAACAACTTCAGCACATTCTGCTGAGTGTGTCTCAAGTCTGTGATAAGAAATACACCACAGCATTTACTGATGTTGAATGCTTGATTTTGAAGCCGGGATTTGTTATTCCTGATGAATGGGTGTTGATGCGAGCACCTAGAAAAAGAGACACGTACATCTTGGATATGAGGACAATTGAATCTACTACTGAACATACTTGTTTATTGTCCAAAGCTACCGAGAAGGAGTCACTTTTATGGCACAGGCGAATGGGACATATTCATTTGCGTAAGATGAATTATCTTGTGAAAAATGATCTTGTGCTTGGGGTTCCAAAGCAGATATTTTCTCTCCCTGATAACTGTGTTTCCTGCTTAAAAGGGAAACAGCACAAGAAATCCCACAAGTCAAAACTAGTGAACTCCATTCAGTCCCCGTTGGAATTATTGCACATGGATCTTTTTGGGCCAGTCAGCAAGAAAAGTATTGGGGGTAAATCTTACTGCTTGGTGGTGACTGATGATTACTCAAGGTTTTCTTTGGTGTATTTCTTAGCTACCAAAGATGAAGCTCCTGATATTCTGATTTATTTATTTGATAGACTGGAAAATCTGTGCAATTTGAAGATCAAGAAACTACGCAGTGATAATGGTACAGAATTCAAGAACTCTATTCTTAAATTGTACTGTTTAAAGAAGGGTATAGATCATCAGTTCAGTGCGGCAAGAACTCCTCAACAAAATGGAGTGGCTGAACGGAAAAATCGTTCTATCATTGAGACTGCAAGAACCATGCTTTCAGATTCAAAGCTTCCTGTCATTTTCTGGGCAGAGGCAGTAAACACAGCATGCTATGTTCTAAACAGAGTTTTGACCGTTAAGAGGCGAAATAAAACCTGTTATGAGTTGTTTAATAACCGGAAACCAAACCTTCAGTTTCTTGAACCTTTTGGCTGTCCTTGTTCAATCATGATAACAAAAGACAAAGTTAGTAAGTTTGGAGAAAAGACTGTTGATGGATTCTTTCTCGGATATTCTGTCAATTCTCCTAACCGAAGGGTCTTTAATAAAGCTACCAGACGAGTGGAGGAACATTATGAGGTCACGTGCCTTCGATATACTGATCCTCCTCAAGGAATAGGTGAAGATTGGATGTTCAAGTACGATGATTTGTTTGATTCATTCGATATTCCAGAAGTTGATGATATAGAGGAGGTGGTCACTCTACTACATGGAATTGATTTATCTTCTGATTCTTCAGTTACTACATCTACACCTTCCGCTGCCACACCCTCTCCCACTCCATCTACATCTACCGCTCCACCCATCACTCCAACACCATCTTCTTCTAATCCATCATCTATTACTCCATCCTCAACAACACCATTCACTCCATCACCCTATATCAATCTCGATCGACCTTCTTCCTTAGGAATATCTCCTCAATCAGTAGATCTTCCTTCTTATCCTCACATGACAACCATATCTGAAGAGGAAGAAATGACCACATCCCAACTACTTATGGATGATAATGAAGAGTTGGCATCAATTCCAAATTTGCATCAAATGGAATCGAAGGACAAACTTGATAAGGAAGTCTCTCCATCCACTGAAGGAGATTACACCAATTTGGATTCGGTCATTGTGCCTGACCCGATTTGTCGTGGCCCCTATTGGTCGGACGGATTTGATTCCGGTCGTTGATCCAACAGCAATAGAGGCGGCGAACAGTGGGTTTTAAATTTGTAGAGCAGGGGAATCCTAAGTTGTATACTACTGACAGACCTAAAAGGGCAGCAAGTGGTATGTATGACTCAGGTGTCGTTCTTCAAACTACAACGGGCATAGGAGTCTAGGAAGTTTTTTTATCTTTGGAGATTCAGCTAGGGGGTTTTAAAAGTTTTTGGATAGGTTTGGTTTTTATAACTAAATACTAATTAAATAAAGAAGACATAACTAAAGAGGTTTGTACGGAGACTCGGTCAACAGAGGATAAGCGAGTGTTTACTATGATTTCGTTAAATGTTATTGATGAATAGTCAAGGGTAAGGCTACTAGATGTGATGACTAATCCGGAGAGGATAGAAACATAATTAATGCAAAGTATTGTACCTACGACCGTTCCGCGGCTTCCATACGTTTGTACTCCACCAATGGGTGTTTCCAGCACTATACCGAGTAATAGGGCGTTTTACGGTTTTTCCGTTACATTAATTAGGGTTCCACATTACTCCCGCAGATTTCCTATATCCTAATGAGCTACAACTACGATCCTATTAAATATCTAACGTAGAGTTGTCCGCAATCAGATAAATAACATGTCACGTGGATAGCAGTTATAGAAGTCAGATACACCGGAAGTTCTCCCAAATGTACAGACCAATTTAACCGACGACTATCCTCGAATCCTGGTCCCCAGTCACAGTCATCAGAGATGTCTGTATCGTAGCGTGAATTGTTGATTGAACAAGAACACGAACGGGGATAATCCCGCGGACCAAGTTGGGATAATCGGGCTAACGATCAGTTAAATTGTTCAGCATTACAGATATAAATCATTACAACTATTCCATGCATATTAATCCACTGTGTAAACCAATATTCTGTGTCTGAAAACCTAATTATACAGTTACTGATATGAACCAAGGGGATAACTCTAGCATGCATCATTCCTAAGGCAACAATCAAACAAGAACATGCGATAGGGTAACACATAACAGAACACCGTAATCCTAGCATAGCAGATAACCAATAATTAAATCATAAATATCCTGAAAGTTCTCTCAAAGATATATAACAGATAAACATGAATCTAACCTATCTCTAATCCTACGCTCCGTGTCTCTTATGATTTGTTTCAACCTAGAGAACACGGCCATACCAAGTTCATTGATCATCAAGTATAGAATAGATAGAGAACGTACCACTAGTAATTGGCCAAGTTCTAGCAGGAAGCTTCTAACCACAGCATAGGTTGGATAGATAAACATTTGAGATTCAGTTTATGAGTTCATACACAGTTAAAGTAACACGGGCAGAGTAACAGCATGGCATAAACATTTTGACTATTCTAACATAACTACATCATAGTAAACACAAAGAAATGTCTAGCCTAACATTATATATCTAGCATACCATCCTAAACAAGCATAAACAAAGCAACACATGTTTAAAACTGGAAAGTAAGAGATATATAAATAGAACCTGATACGAATTTATTACAGACAGATCTTCGCAAATACAATGTCTTGGAGTGCCTCCGTACAAAAGCTAAAAGCTACCTCTACCTAACTATCTCTCTAACTAGCTCAATTCTAGAGAGAGAAAATCCCTTAGAGAGAGAAACTAGAGAGAGTGATGTGTGTGAGAGAGAAAGTGTAGGGAGAGAATGAAATGAGAAAGTTGGTATGTTGGTGAAGTGAGGGGTGTCCACTATTTATAGGCAAAGCATTAAATCGCACGTACAACTCACGAAGCAGCACGTACAAGCAAACGAAGCACGCTATGGGGGAAGGGGGCCGTATACGGCTTGTATAGGGCCGTATACGGTCTATACAAGGCCGTATACGGTCTGTATAGGGCCGTATACGGTGCCTATGGCCGTATACGGGCTTCGTCTGATTTCGTTCGTTGCTTAAAACGTCCGTATCTCCTTCGTTATGCGTCTGTTTGACTTGATTCTTTCGCCTGTGGTTTCGTAATTCCGTTACGCTTCTAATGATGCCAATCTCACAGAAATTGGATGTGTAGAGCTTAGGCGTAGCCGGAATGACTTTTAATGGCTCTGAAAGCGTAGTGGTTTCTCCGTCCTTTGGCCGTTTCACTTGATTCCAGATTTTTCCGTCTCGATTTTACCTGTACAACAGATGGTAGAAGTTAGGAAGTGTGTCTTGACAGGAAAATGAGATCGGAGGAATCGGCCTGTATTAAAATGCTGTGTTTTGTGCATTTTTAGAGTGTTTTCAGTGATTTTTATCACAACGTCTACTTTTGAACCACTTTAGTGTATTTTAGTAAATAATCAATGTTTTGGAATGTTTTCACTAAAGAAAGGTTCAAAATGTGAGGAATAAAGCTTCTAAAAACATGACTTTTTACGTCACATCAAGTTATCCCACACTTAGACGTTGCTTGTCCTCAAGCAACAACTTTCTGAAAAATATTTTTAGGTCATGTTTTTTTAGGGGCGAGTTAGAGAATATGTTCCGAGATTAGCATTTCCTCATATAAGTCAGTTACTTCTAAAAGTGTGGAGGAGGATAAGATGATCCTTCCATAAACAAGAAGAGATTCTCTTAGGCGTACATCCAAATCTCATGATCTTGGAGTACACATGACTAGGCGATCTCACTATAGGTGGTCACTCAATTCACTCAAAGTGTATCGGGTTTCCTATCAATCTAGCTCAAACGAAATCGCTCAAAGTAGCCAGTCATGCTGCACTCATCGTCATATGCTTGATCGAGAATCGGATCTCCACCACTTAGGTGAGGACGGTGCTAATTATCTCAAGACATTCAGAGGGTTGTAATGTTTGGTGAGGGTGAAGGGTATGGATAGTGGTTTGTGAGGGTGTTTAGCTTATCCTAAAATCACTGAGATTATGAACAACTTTATTTAGAACGGAGGGGAGCGGAGAGTTGGTAGCTGTTTCAGCTTTTTGCCGGTTTTTTCATGAAGAGCAATGCTTTGAAACTTTCAGCTTTATTTGCGGAGCTATTTTCTTTTCTTTTCTTTTCTTTTTCTTCTTTTCTCTTTTCTTTTCTTTTCTTCAGAATTTCTTTTAGAGAATTTCCAAGGAATTTATATTTTGAATCCTTTAGAAATATTTTCCTCTTATCTTGATCATTTTGATTCTTTTCCAGGTGCTAATTTTTCCCGCACCATCGTCCTTCCAGTTCTCTTGTGTGCTAATTTTCCCGCACCATTTGTTGAGAAGCTTGATTTTGGAGAATGCTAATGAGTAGGATATTTGAAACAGATATTCTAAAAGGTTGTTCTTCATAACCTCATAAATTCCAAGATAAGTTTGGAGGTAATTTTTGGGAAGTGGGTGAAAATTAGGGTTTTGAAGAAACGAAAGGTTGAGGCTCAACAGGGTATACTAGGCGGATCTTCGATACTAAAAATGAGCATCGGAAAGGGTTTTGGGCTTGAAAAGATATGTAAGAAATGGGTTAAGTCCTAAGGAATGTCAAGGTCATTTAATTGCACCTATACCGCGTACGGTACACACCAATATGGTCTCGAAACGTATGTCAAGAGCAAGTTCTAATTCAGAGATACAGACATCGGCATACACACAAGAATTGAAAGTGAAGCATTAAAGATGAATGCTTTTGGGCTCAAGATACCTCACTGCAAAGGGTTGTATGTGTCTAGTCATGTTCCTTTGATTATTACTTCTTGTTTAAGCAATTTCTACCTTATTTCCTTTAGGCTTTTAGAAATATCATACTTATATTTTGAAAATGGTTTCTCTCAGTAGTATCTGAGACTCAAAAACTGAGTTAGACTCATTAATTTTGAAAAAATTTGACCTTATTTTTGAAAATTTTTGAGAGAAAGGTTACTATTGGACATAAAAATCACTTATTAAGGTATTCTATACCTACCATCCCACACTTAGAGGAACATTGTCCCTAATGTTCTCTTGAGTAGAGATTATATTTATTAAAATCCGACACTTAGAGTTTGAACATGTAAGTAGATGTTTCTCAAGTGTTTAATTTGGGCTGGAATCCCACACTTAGTGATAAGTTTAGGATGAGGTACAAAAATTAAATGTACTAACATAGGCATAATAAACATAATTGAAACGGGGAGAAAGGAACAGAGAGACTCCCCATTTGTGTTTACTGGAATAGACCAGGTTTGTGTAGGAGTGGTGCTAGTGAATTGCTGGATTTTTAAGGACCGGGCTCGTTTAAGATCATCCATTCCACACAAAGCTGAATTCTGCAATAAACCACGACACACATATCATAGTATCTCATCTAGGTAACAAGTCTAAAGCGTAAGTACATAGTCATAATACAGGAAGTAAATAATAAAGATAAAATCTAGTAATCATCAAGTAGGTCATCAGTGTCAGGATCAAACTCTGCCTCAACATCCCTGTCGAAAACAGAAGTCGGGGATGGAATGGAGAAATCCATAGCAGCCATAGCCTGACTCACGATCTCATCAGAGGAAGTGACAGAAGTATGAGCATCAAAGCTAGCCAGAAGCTGCTCTGTGAGGCCGTGATCTGGTGATGCAAATCCTGTGGGTAATGCTGGAGCAAGATCAGCAGCAGCAGTAGTGGGGCCAGTGGAAGGTCCAGCAGTAGAGAGAACATGTGGATCAGCAGGAGGACAGAAGAACCATGGAAGTCGAGATGGTCCTGGATCTGGGCCAAGCCTGAAGGGAATGGCATCAGGTCTCGGAATCTCGAGCCGCTCACAGATAGAGGACATGATGTCGTGCTGGATGGAGAGTGTCCGAAAGAGGGCCCATGAAGCAACTGGGTCAGCCGTAGTGATACCGTACTCGAAAGTGGGTACGGGGGCTGGCAAAGGTGATGAGGGCCCCTCATCGGGCAACTCCTCGTGAGTGATCGGGACATCAGTCAGGTCCTCCTCAGTGATGGTCAGCATAGCCGCTCTCTGTACTCTGCGTCTACGGGGTCTGTGTCGTCTGCGTGGTCTCGCAACTACATGATCAGTGTCAACAGCGTCCATCCTGAAACAAGATAAAATAAACAGGTAATGCTAACAATGATAGTCAATACTTATCTCAAATTTTGCAATTCGAAGTCAGATAAGTGGCAAGCCTACAATTTTATTAGTTCAGAGATAACCATACTTAATAAAAATAAACTAAGAAATAAAACGACAGAAATAAAGATAGGCTTGGGGTGCCTCCCAAGAGCGCTTGTTTTACGAGTCTCTAGCTTGACTCTTTGTACCTTTCTGTCGACTCACGGTGGTTCAAAGATAAAGACATCTTCCCTGATGGGAAAGTCTTCGAAGTAATGCTTTAAGCGATGACCATTAACCTTAAAATTACCTTCTGGTGCCTCAAGTTCGACTGCACCGTAAGGAAATACCTTTGATACTATGAATGGTCCACTCCACCTGATTTTGAACTTGCCAGAGAATTTCTTGAATCGCGAATTGAAAAGCAGCACTT
Organism: Helichrysum umbraculigerum; assembly: GCA_949592205.1. Taxonomy (NCBI): domain Eukaryota; kingdom Viridiplantae; phylum Streptophyta; class Magnoliopsida; order Asterales; family Asteraceae; genus Helichrysum; species Helichrysum umbraculigerum. Next base: position 162,073,699 of record CATIUR010000004.1, on the reverse strand, counting down.
TATCTCCTGTTTTGAATCGTGAGGGCCTCAGCTTAGCATCGTGAATTTTCTTAGTTCGTTCTTTGAAGTTTAACGAACTGTCATATGCCTGATCCCTTAGTTCGGCTAACTCATTCAACTACATTCGTCTATTTGTTCCAGCTGTAGAAATATCTAAGTTGCAGTTCTTCAAAGCCCAGTATGCTTTATATTCCAGCTCAATTGGTAAGTGACATGCCTTGCCATAAACTAGACGATATGGTGTGGTTCCTAATGGTGTTTTATAGGCGGTTCTGAATGCCCACAATGCATCATCTAATTTTTCAGCCCATTTGTACCCATGATTACCAACGGTTCTTTCCAAGATTCTCTTCAAAGCTCGATTTGTTGCCTCAGCTTGCCCATTTGTCTGGGGGTGATAAGCTGTTGATGTTTTGTGAGTGACACCATATTGTTGTAGAACTTTCATGAACTGAATGTTGCAAAAGTGTGTACCACGATCACTAATTATTGCTTTTGGAGTTCCAAATCGACTAAATAGCTTTTTGAGAAACTTGGTTACCACTTTGGCGTCATTTGTTGGGAGAGCTTGGGCTTCGGCCCACCTGGAGACGTAGTCGACTGCAACCAAGATGTATTCTTTACCGTTAGATTTAGGGAATGGTCCCATGAAATCTAATCCCCAGATATCGAAGATTTCCACAGCCTGGATGTTTGTGAGTGGCATTTCATTCCGAGCTGTTATATTGCCTTGTCTTTCGCAGATATCGCAGCGTCTCACCAGATCGTATGCATCTCGAAATATGGTTGGCCAGAAAAAGCCAGCATCGTACACTTTTCTTGCGGTCATATTGGTACCGTGATGTCCTCCAGTAGGTCCATGGTGGCTTTGGTGTAAGATGTGTTCTGCCTCTTTCCCATCAACGCATCTTCTAATGATCTGATCAGGGCAAACCTTAAAGAGGAAAGGGTTGTCCCAATAGTAATACTTTATATCGTGGAAGAATTTTTGTCTTCGAGAGGTTGGCATCCCTTTAGGTATAATTTTTCCCACCAAATAATTGGCATAGTCAGCATACCAGGGATCATTAGTAGATCGTGACCCTTGATGGTATCTACCAATATGCATGAGTTGTTCTTCTGGAAACTGGTCTTGAATGTCTTTTTCGTGCAACTTATCCATTGAAGGATTTTCTAATCGGCTGAGATGGTCCGCCGCGACGTTTTCTGCTCCTTTTTTGTCTTTGATCTCGATGTCGAATTCTTGAAGGAGTAAAATCCATCGTAGAAGGCGAGGTTTAGCATCTTGCTTCTTAAAAAGATATTTCAGAGCTGAGTGATCTGTATAGACAATAGTTTTGGACAAGATTAGATAAGAACGAAATTTATCAAAAGCAAATACTACCGTTAGCAGCTCTTTTTCTGTAGTTGTATAATTTTCTTGGGCCTCAGTGAGCGTTTTGCTGGCGTAGTATATTGGTTGAAACTGTTTCTCCTTCCGCTGTCCCAGAACTGCTCCGACTGCGAAATCACTGGCGTCGCACATGATTTCAAATGGGAGACTCCAGTCTGGAGCAACCATGATCGGTGCATGAACAAGCAGATCTTTCAGATGATTGAAGGCCTTGAGACATTCGTCTGTAAAGACAAACGGAGTATCTTTTTCGAGGAGATGAGTCATAGGTCGGGATATCTTAGAGAATTCTTTGATAAAGCGACAGTAGAACCCGGCGTGTCCTAGAAAACTGCGGATGGCTTTAACAGAGGTGGGTGGTGGAAGTTTTGAGATGGTCTCGACTTTTGCTTTGTCAACTTCAATTCCAGCTTTGGATATACGGTGTCCTAAAACTATGCCTTCTTTTACCATGAAATGGCATTTTTCCCAATTCAGAACTAGGTTCGATTCTTCACATCGGGTGAGCATCTTGTTCAAGTTAGAAAGACAAGTGGTGAACGAATCTCCGAAAACCGAAAAATCATCCATGAACACCTCCATGCATTGTTCAATCATGTCGTGGAAGATTGCTACCATGCATCTTTGAAATGTCGCCGGTGCATTACATAAGCCAAATGGCATACGTCGGTAGGCAAAGGTTCCGTATGGACAGGTGAACGTTGTCTTTTCTTGGTCCTTTGGATCGAGAGGTATCTGAAAATAGCCAGAGAAACCGTCGAGGAAGCAATAGAATTCGTTTCCTGACAATCTTTCAAGCATCTGATCAATGAACGGTAGAGGGAAGTGATCTTTGCGTGTAGCTTCATTTAGTTTCCGATAGTCGATACATACCCTCCAACCGGTGACGGTTCGTGTTGGAATCAACTCGTTGTCTTCGTTAGCGATGACCGTCATGCCTCCTTTCTTTGGGACGACTTGAACTGGACTGACCCATGGGGAATCCGAAATAGGGCAAATTAGACCAGCATCCAAGAGTTTGATAACCTCCTTTTTCACCACGTCTTGAATCTTTGGGTTAACTCTCCTTTGCCTTTGAATGGAAGGCCTGAAGTCATTTTCCATTAAGATCTTGTGAGTGCAGTAATTTGGGCTGATCCCTTGTATGTCAGAGATTTTCCATGCAATCGCTTTCTTATGTGACTTTAGAACCTTAATGAGTAGTGCTTTCTCTTCAGGCTTCAGATCTTTGGATATGATAACTGGTAAGTGCGAAGTTTCTTCGAGAAAAGCATACTCAAGGTGTGAGGGGAGTTCCTTTAGCTCTAATTCGGGTGGTTTTTCAGTGGAAGGCTTCATCCTGGCAATCTCGTCTCTCTTAAGCTCATCGTATGTTATCTGATAATCTGACTCAACTGCAGGTGCCTCTGGAATGTCGGCTGATGCTATTTCAACCCATTCTGCATTGTTGTACAGCTCATCTTTTCTCAGCTCATATTTTACTTGGGAAGATTGAGAGATTACATTATCTTCAGTGATTATTTCTTTGTTGTCCTTTGTGAGTGCAAATCTCTGAAACTGAGCTGAAGAAGATGTGGTAAAAGTAATCTCTGGATTCAAGTTTTCACAACTTTTAAAAAGTTACGGATCGGATGGTTTAAGCATTGACTCCATTTCCTTGAGAGTCTTCAGAATTTCTTCTTTTGAGAGAGATGAATCAGGAACTTCAGAAGTAGGGCTTCTTCTCAAGAGAGTGATCGGAGTGCCTTGCCCAAGTGGTACAGCAGTGATAAATCTGTTGGGCTGTAAGTTGGAATTCTTTAAAGGTAATAGTACTTCCTTTGATGCAATGGATGGATCCGAGATAGCTGAGCATAGACCCGCACCTTCTTCACAGATTTTCCTTCTTGTGATGACAGTGTTTGGAAGGGGATTAATGCTGCTTACTGCGAGGATTTCTTCCAAGTGTTCTTCAATTATTTCCTGTATAGAATCTACAAGACCAAGGTCTTCTCCCATAGGAAGTTTCATTAGTTTATCGACATTGAAGGTGACTTCCTCAGTTCCCACTCTAAGTTTTAAAGATTTTTCATTTACGTCAATGACGGCCTTGGCAGTATTTAGGAAAGGTCTACCAAGGATGAGTGGTACCTGAGTGTCTTCCTCAATATCCATAACAACAAAATCAACAGGAAAGACGAATTTATCAACACGTACCATAATATCTTCAGCAATTCCTCGAGGGAGTTTAACTGATCTATCAGCTAATTGGATGGTCATACGGGTTGGTAAAAGTTTGCTTAATCCTAGTTTCCTATAAAGCGAGTATGGCATAAGGTTTACACTAGCTCCTAAGTCAGCTAAGGCGTTACTTATTTGAACATCCTGAAGGTAACAAGGAATAGTGAAACGGCCAGTGTCTCCTAGCTTTGGGGGCAGTCCTTGTTGCATAATTAAAGAGCATTCTGCGTCTAAGGGCAAGTTAACTATTTTTCTGAGTTTTTCTTTGTTGGATATAAGTTCTTTAAAGAATTTGGCACAACTAGGCATTTCAACTAAAGCATCTAATAATCGAACGTTTAAGTGTAGGCTTTTGAACATCTCTAGATATTTTCCAAACTGGGCTTCTTGTTTTTCTTTCTTAAACCTACCAGGGAAAGGTATACGTGTTGGTTTAACTACTTTTGGGGCTTTGGAAGATTTTGGTTTAGGAGAGGTGACAGGAGTGTCAACCGGTACCGAATCAGTGGGTAGAGAAGAACTAGAAGGCTCATCTGGAGGAATATCTTTTGATTTCTCATTCTTAGTCTCTTTTCCGCCTCTAGTGACAACAAGGATATCATCATAATCATAAGATGAATGATGAATAGCTTTGCTAATCGCTTCTTCTCTTTGCTTCTCCTCAACTTTTAAAAACAATCTTTTAACATTATCCTCCATGTTTTTAATTAAATCGTTTGAAATTCTGAGCAGATAATCAATTTGGTTTTGAAAATCAACAATTTGTTTGTTTTTATTATTTTGCTCAACCATGAAGTTATTGAAAATCGTATTGTTTAGACGAGAAGACAATTGAGAGGAAGTAGAGGGGGTAGAGGGAACTAACAAATGGGAGATATGTTGTTTGGATAACCGCTGAGTGAAAGATTTTGAATGAATGATCTGATCAGTGGCTTCAGATGTGGCAAGAACATCTTCCTTGGGCTTCGAGTGTGAGAAGAGCCGTTGAGGTTGCTTCCTAGATTTGGAAGAGTCTTGCATATCCTTAACAACTTTAGAGATGGATTCGAGTTGAGCTTTTAAAGTATCGAATGCTTGAGTAGAAGTGTCTTTGTCTTTCGAGGTTGATTCATCAAACTCCAAGTCATGTTGGTGCATCGTTATCGTCTCAATCAACTCCCAGGCTTCTTCTGAAGTATGTAGCATGAAATTTCCGGATGAAGCAGCATCGAGGGTTTATTGGTGATGAGGATTCAGACTGTTGTAGAATGTGCAGACCAGATTCGTTTCAGCCAACTGATGATTCGGACATCTTCCAAGCAGATTCTTAAAGCGTTCCCAAGCTGAGCTTAATGATTCAGTAGTTCCTTGATGAAAGTTAATGATCTCATTTTTGAGCTTGGTTTGTAGGGACGGAGGGAAAAACTTAGCCAAGAACTTAGTAGCCATCTCCTCCCATGTATGAATCGAATTGGGTTCGAGTTCATAAAACCATGTCTGAGCTCGGAAAGCTAAAGAATAAGGAAACAGGTGAAGTCGAGTGACTTTGACACTGGATCCGGTTTGTTCGAAAGAGTCGGAAAGGTTGATGAATTTGTTAAGATGGGCGTTTGGATTTTCAACCGAAAGACCATGAAACTGACACTGAGATTTAAGTAATTTAATGAAGTGTGGCTTGATTTCAATGGTTTCGTCGGTTGGTGATACGATCGGTCCTCCTCGTCCCTCTAGCAGTGGTTGGGTTGATGAGGCGAGAGTGATACGATTCGCCATAACTTGTTTTAAGAAGAAAATAGGGTTTTGGAAAGGATAGGTTTAACTAATGACGGGAAATTAAAAACTAACTAACCTAGGGATAAAAACTGTAACTTCCGGATGATATTGATCTTCCGTAAGGATCGCTAAATAACTAAGATAACAAAATTCCTAAAATCGGTCGTTGTAGTCCCCGGCAGCGGCGCCAAAAACTTGTCGTGGCCCCTATTGGTCGGACGGATTTGATTCCGGTCGTTGATCCAACAGCAATAGAGGCGGCGAACAGTGGGTTTTAAATTTGTAGAGCAGGGGAATCCTAAGTTGTATACTACTGACAGACCTAAAAGGGCAGTAAGTGGTATGTATGACTCAGGTGTCGTTCTTCAAACTACAACGGGCATAGGAGTCTAGGAAGTTTTATTATCTTTGGAGATTCAGCTAGGGGGTTTTAAAAGTTTTTGGATAGGTTTGGTTTTTATAACTAAATACTAATTAAATAAAGAAGACAGAACTAAAGAGGTTTGTACGGAGACTCGGTCAACAGAGGATAAGCGAGTGTTTACTATGATTTCGTTAAATGTTATTGATGAATAGTCAAGGGTAAGGCTACTAGATGTGATGACTAATCCGGAGAGGATAGAAACATAATTAATGCAAAGTATTGTACCTACGACCGTTCCGCGGCTTCCATACGTTTGTACTCCACCAATGGGTGTTTCCAGCACTATACCGAGTAATAGGGCGTTTTACGGTTTTTCCGTTACATTAATTAGGGTTCCACATTACTCCCGCAGATTTCCTATATCCTAATGAGCTACAACTACGATCCTATTAAATATCTAACGTAGAGTTGTCCGCAATCAGATAAATAACATGTCACGTGGATATCAGTTATAGAAGTCAGATGCACCGGAAGTTCTCCCAAATGTACAGACCAATTTAACCGACGACTATCCTCGAATCCTGGTCCCCAGTCACAGTCATCAGAGATGTCTGTATCGTAGCGTGAATTGTTGATTGAACAAGAACACGAACGGGGATAATCCCGCGGACCAAGTTGGGATAATCGGGCTAACGATCAGTTAAATTGTTCAGCATTACAGATATAAATCATTACAACTATTCCATGCATGTTAATCCACTGTGTAAACCAATATTCTGTGTCTGAAAACCTAATTATACAGTTATTGATATGAACCAAGGGGATAACTCTAGCATGCATCATTCCTAAGGCAACAATCAAACAAGAACATGCGATAGGGTAACACATAACAGAACACCGTAATCCTAGCATAGCAGATAACCAATAATTAAATCATAAATATCCCGAAAGTTCTCTCAAAGATATATAACAGATAAACATGAATCTAACCTATCTCTAATCCTACGCTCCGTGTCTCTTATGATTTGTTTCAACCTAGAGAACACGGCCATACCAAGTTCATTGATCATCAAGTATAGAATAGGTAGAGAACGTACCACTAGTAATTGGCCAAGTTCTAGCAAGAAGCTTCTAACCACAGCATAGGTTGGATAGATAAACATTCGAGATTCAGTTTACGAGTTCATACACAGTTTAAAGTAACACGGGCAGAGTAACAGCATGGCATAAACATTTTGACTATTCTAACATAACTACATCATAGTAAACACAAAGAAATGTCTAGCCTAACATTATATATCTAGCATACCATCCTAAACAAGCATAAACAAAGCAACACATGTTTAAAACTGGAAACTAAGAGATATATAAATAGAACCTGATACGAATTTATTACAGACAGATCTTCGCAAATACAATGTCTTGGAGTGCCTCCGTACAAAAGCTAAAAGCTACCTCTACCTAACTATCTCTCTAACTAGCTCAATTCTAGAGAGAGAAAATCCCTTAGAGAGAGAAACTAGAGAGAGAGTGATGTGTGTGAGAGAGAAAGTGTAGGGAGAGAATGAAATGAGAAAGTTGGTATGTTGGTGAAGTGATGGGTGTCCACTATTTATAGGCAAAACATTAAATCGCACGTACAACTCACGAAGCAGCACGTACAAGCAAACGAAGCACGATATGGGGGAAGGGGGGCCGTATACGGCTTGTATAGGGCCGTATACGGTCTATACAAGGCCGAATACGGTCTGTATAGGGCCGTATACGGTGCCTATGGCCGTATACGGGCTTCGTCTGATTTCGTTCGTTGCTTAAAACGTCCGTATCTCCTTCGTTATGCGTCCGTTTGACTTGATTCTTTCGCCTGTGGTTTCATAATTCCGTTAAGCTTCTAATGATGCCAATCTCACAGAAATTGGATGTGTAGAGCTTAGGCGTAGCCGGAATGACTTTTAATGGCTCTGAAAGCGTAGTGGTTTCTCCGTCCTTTGGCCGTTTCACTTGATTCCAGATTTTTCCGTCTCGATTTTACCTGTACAACAGATGGTAGAAGTTAGGAAGTGTGTCTTGACAGGAAAATGAGATCGGAGGAATCGGCCTGTATTAAAATGCTGTGTTTTGTGCATTTTTAGAGTGTTTTCAGTGATTTTTATCACAACGTCTACTTTTGAACCACTTTAGTGTATTTTAGTAAATAATCAATGTTTTGGAATGTTTTCACTAAAGAAAGGTTCAAAATGTGAGGAATAAAGCTTCTAAAAACATGACTTTTTACGTCACATCACGATTCCTCAAACACGCATTCATAAAAATCACCCCACAGATAATATTATAGGTGATCTGAATGCAGGTGTTCAAACGAGGGGACAAGTTAAGGATACCACGATAGAACAAGTCAACTGTCTTGTGGCTCAGATAAATTCTTGCCATTTATCTCAAGTTGAACCAAAGAAAGTACAAGAAGCACTGCAAGACCCTCATTGGATCACTGCAATGCAAGAAGAGTTACAAAAAATTGAGAAGCTACAGGTATGGTCACTAGTTAAGGAACCAAAGGGTGTTCACCCAATTGGTACGCGTTGGGTATTTCGTGTCAAGAAAGATGATCGTGGTGTAGTTGTGAAAAACAAAGCCAGACTAGTTGTTCAAGGATTCTCGCAAATCGAAGGATTAGATTATGATGAAGTCTTCGCTCCAGTTGCACGATTGGAATCAATTCGGATGTTCCTTGCTTACGCTTCATATAAGGGATTTCGTGTATTTCAACCGGATGTAAAAACTGCGTTTTTGTATGGTACTATTGAAGAGGAAGTTTATGTCCGACAGCCTCCCGGTTTTGAAGACTCTGTACATCCTGATTACATTTATAAGTTGAACAAAGCTTTATACGGTCTTCATCAGGCTCTTCGGGCATGGTATAAAAAGTTGTCTGAACATCTGCTTCAAAATGGTTTTTCTCGAGGACAGATTGACAGCACTCTCTTCACAAAGAAATCTGGAAAAGATCTGCTGCTTGTTCAGGTGTATGTGGACGACATCATATTTGGGTCTACAAATGAACAACTGTGTAAGGACTTTGAGGAAATTATGAAGTCCAAGTTTGAGATGAGCTCCATGGGGGAACTCACTTTCTTCTTGGGTCTGCAAGTTGAGCAGTCTGCTGATGGAATTTTTATTCATCAGTCAAAATATGTTTCTGATATTTTGGCAAAGTATGACTTGTTAGACTGCAAACCCCTAGCAACTCCCATTGAAGTGAATCACAGACTTGGACCAGCTGAACTGGAGGATGATGTCAATCTACGTGTCTATCGTTCAATGATTGGTTCGCTGATGTACCTTACTGCTTCACGACCTGATATTATGTTTGCTGTATCTCTCTGTTCAAGATTTTAAGCTAAACCCAAAGTTTCTCATGAGAAAGCGGTCAAGCGTATTTTTAGTTATCTGAAATTCAGACCATCTCTCGGTCTGTGGTATTCTCATAAGGATGACTTCGCTTTGACTGCTTACTCGGATTCAGATTACGGCGGTTGTAACATCGACAAAAAGTCTACTACTGGGGGTTGTCAGTTTCTGGGAAATCGGTTGATTTCATGGCAGTGTAAGAAGCAAACGACTGTGTCCACTTCAACAGCGGAAGCCGAGTACATTGTTGCTGCCAGTTGCTGTTCTCAAGTTCTATGGATTCAGCACCAGCTACGTGATTATGGGTTACTTCTTACCTTAACTCCCATTCATATTGATAACACCGCTGCAATCTCAATTACTCGCAATCCCGTACAGCATTCGAAAACCAAACATATTGAAATACGCTTTCATTTTATACGGGATTGCTATGAGAAGCAATTAATAAGCATGATTCAAATCGATACTTTAAAACAAAAGGCAGATATTTTTACAAAGGCTTTTCCTCGTACTCGATTTGAAGAGCTTGTCTCTATGATCGGAATGAAAAATTCTGATCAAAATTGATTTGTGTCTTGGATGCTTTCTGTATATTTAAAAAAAATAAAAAAAAAAAATTTTGGCGACAGCCACTCTTTATACTATTTAGTATATAAGAAATGCACGGTTGCTACATTTTTAAAATAGACGTTGAGTTGTGTCTGTAAATAACTTGGGATATGATAGTACATCGGGTGACATGCACAAAATGGAATTTTAAGGTTTATCTTGGATTTGTCAGTAGGTTTATCTGACATATTCAAAACAGTTTTTATAAAAATTAGCTTCATCATACGATGTGTTGGTAGGCATGATACACACCGGTCTCTGAATTATTAAGAAGTATTTTAATTACATGTCTATGATCCTGTGGTAAACACCTTGTGATGTACGACTTTAAGTCTTAATTCCTTAGCGTAGCTTGACATACTTCTATTTTTGGATAGTATATCTGATATCTTTTGGGGGAGTATGCTGATTGTTTCCTCTGTTGTACGTGAGTGCAGACCTGATCTCAATTCAGCTTACTCTCAAAACTAAGCAAACGTGAGTCAATGCACTTGCAAAGTCTTAAAATTAAGATACTAAACAAGGTCGCCACAAATTTGGTTTGACTGCGTTTGGTTTTGCTTAAACCTGAATCAAGTTATGTTGCTATGTTGTACGCAAGTACAGACCTGTCACCGCTGGCTTGATTCTTAAAATTGATTCTCTTATATACTTTCTAAATTTAGAAACTATGTTCATGTCTGGGTTACAGGAGTATATCTATGGTGGGGACCACGGTGAAATATTCATACTAACAATAAAAGGTTAACTCACATACACGGATGTAACATGTTTAGGTGGACAAACAATACCAATAATCGTCTTGAAATAATTTTTATAGCAGGTGTTTTAAATGTGCCAAGTAAATTTAAAGAGGTCAAATATACTGATGATCGAAATAACACTTACTATTCCTAATGATTGCATGTTATTCCGATATGATCCCTAAACAGACTTAATTTACTCCGTCACTAAAAAGAATGTATTTAGTTTGGTTTTATATTTGTAATTTTGTGTTTATTTTATTTTATTTTTGTATTTCCATAAGAAAAATTCCTAAACATTTTCCTTCTATGTTATTTTTATCTAAGACACATTTCAGTTTACAAATCATGTATCGAGTTGAAAACGCAAAATTTTTCAAAACCTAAAATCCTCAAAATTTTCAACAAGTGTCACATGGCAACACTTCATAAGTGACGCCATGTATTGTATAAGTGTCGCTACCTAAGTGTCGCCATTAGGGTTTTTATATAAATACTGAACCCTAGCGGCACTCTCCTCTCACACACATTCAAATTACATAGCGACACTCACTAAAAGGTAGCGTCACTTATACCCGAAGTAGCGACACTTACTTTCCGAGAGGTTTTTGGTTCGATTTGCGTTTTCTGTTCGTTGTTTGCGTGATCCATTACTTGTTTCGTGTTCTACTCATCTATACGCACACTTTGGTATGTGTTTCATCCTTTATCATCATGTATTTTGTACGTATTTATCGATTAAAGTTTCGGTTAGGGTTTCGTGTTTAATTTTCGCGATTGCGGATTCGTTTTGTAATATTACATGTTATAAGCCATAGATTAGTAATCCTACATGATATCCGCATCCTCTATAGGCTTTAGATTGTGTTTATTTTGAGTTGTGTTCTTCGTGATTTCTGGGTTCATGCGTTTCTGCGCCTGTGTTCATCTTGGCGACACTCATTAAGTGTCGCCATCATGATTGGTTATTTTTCATCTGCTTGATAGCGTCACTCCCTAAGTGCCGCCATTCATTATAGCGTCACTTCTTCAAGTGTCGCTACCTTCTGATAGCATCACTTATAAAGTGACGCCACGATCAGTAGCGTCACTTAGGTAGTTCCGCCACCATTTATAGTGTCACTTCTTTAGTGCCGCCATTTTAATCTTTTCATCGGCCAAGTACAACTTGGCGACACTAATCTAGTGACGCCAAGGTACTTAAACAATTTTTTCAATTGATAGCGACACTTCTATAAGTGTCGCCACTGTTGTTCGGTTGCTCACCAAGTCAAATGTAGCGACACTTATTGAAGTGCCGCCATTCTACGTAGCGACACTATTAGAGTGTCGCCATTCAGTACTTGGGAATATTTCATATCGTTTGCTCAATGATTTTTGAATTTGTTTCTATAACATCTTCTTTGGATATGTTTGCTGTTGTTTTTAGCTTTTCAGATGGCCGATTTGGAGATTAATGTTTCACGCACGAATACGAGACACAATATTGTTGCTTTTCTGGAAGATACTCACGAAAAATCCATCCCGTTTCATCCAATGATCCAGTTTCTTCGTCGCTCACGCATTCATTACGCTATTACAGCAAATCCACCGGTTTTTCTTAACCAGATTCGTCCTTTTTGGGAACACGCTGTTGTCAACACTGAGAATCAACAGTGGAGGATTTTATCTACCTTTTTGAATCATGATGTGATTATTACTGAGGATCTAATACGCCAGGTTCTGCGGTTCAATGATGCACCAGATATGCCAACTCAATTCGGCAATGATTTTCTTTACGGTGCTATGATTCAGATTGGTTATCCCGGGATTCCTAGCGGACAACACAGGAAACAGCATCTCAGCAAGCTGTGGAGGTATCTTGCGCACATCATTATTGTTTGCATGTCCCCACGAAAAGCTGGTTATGACGGTATGAGTCATGCAACTGCTTCGGTATTACTTGCATTGATTTATAACAAACCGTTCAATTTCTCGAGATATATCTTCAACAATATGATCGATAATATTCAAAGTGGTGAAGATATGTGGTTCATGTATCCTCGGTATGTCCAGCTCATCTTGAATACCCTGAATCTAGGGTTACCACAGGATATGGATCATCTTCTATATCCAACTCCAATGCAGCTGCGGGTTTTCAAAGATTCTGACAGTGTTCCGAAGGGTCAACCAAAGATCCCTGATGTTCCACTGTTTGGACACATTATTGATGAAAACTACGTCCCCCCACAAAATGATGGTTATCTTGAACCAGTGGTGGAACCTGAACAACCTGCAGAGGATTTCGTTGAGGTACCGGTTCAGGTGAATGAGCAACCGGTATATGATTTAATTGATATCGACATGTTTAACGATTTTGAAAATGAAAATCCGGAATTTGTGGATTTTGTGAATCAGGTTGCACAGGATATCAGTGATCTTGCTGAGGGGGAAGAAAACCTCGTTCAGCATTCTGGAGAAGACACTGAGTCTGACGGTGAGATTCCCGACCCGGAAACTCTACGCCGTATTCAACGAGAAGATCCCGCGCGCTGGGATCGTATCCAGAGGCGTATCAGAACCGGCAAAGCTCAAGCAGAGGCCAAAGGAAAACGTATACGCACAGATGCCTCTGACTCTGATGACTCTTTTGAGCTATCTCCTCCACGGTCCAAGCGCAACCGTTCTACTGTCAGCATCAATGAGCCGGGTTCTCGTCCTCGCTCGACATCTCGTCCGGTTTCTGCTCCACGTCCTCCTCCGGTCTCTCAAACTACTTCTACTGGAGATGCTTCTGATTTTTTCTCGCAGGTGATGGAAGCTTTCTCTTTGCTTGAAGCTCAAGTTCACGATCAAAATTCATATATCACTGAACAGGCCTCCAAGTTGAAAGAATTGGAACAGAAAGCTGCAAGGGTTGATGAGTTAGAGCTCAGGGTAATACAGTTAGAATCCCAAGTTGTAGTTTCGGGGGAATCAAGCCAAAGGGCTTTAGAAACAACAACTAGTGATCCTGTAAACGATAATGTAAATGATGATGATATTAATGAAAATGTTCTTTTGGATTACTTTGCATCTTCTGCTAACATTCCAGGTCAACCGGTACCACTGAATGTAGATTACACTGAAGAAAATATCACGTATCTACAAAGTTTACTGTATCCGGTTCATAGTGATGATCTATTCTTTGATTCTGCGGATGTTGAAGTTGAACCAGAGATTCCATCTCCGGATGAGGTTTACGAAGAAAATCCGAGTAAAGAACCGCCAGTTCAATGAGAAGACGAACCTACTCAAGCTCATCCAGATATACCTTATGATCCTGATGCCCCGATTATCGAATCGGACTCGTCTGAAGATGAAGCTGTTAATAGTTCTGAACCTGCTTCTTCCTCAGGACCTTCTACCTCAGCAACATCAAGGCCATCTGTGAGAAGACGTCCAGTTCCTCCTGCTTTGACTATCTGTAAAACTTACAAGATTTGAGGAGATTTGACTGGTTTGATAAAAAGTTGGAAGTTTGATGATGTAAACTTTTTGATTTTGATCAAAAGGAAAGATGGCGTTCAATACTTCAGGCCAAGATTCAATTGCATAAGTACTTTGCCGAAGGTTGAATTGAATCGGTTAGCGCAATTAGAATTGGTAAATGATTCGAATGATGCAAGAGGTGCTTTCTTTCAAAAAATCTTGAGAAGAGAAATTTTTGGCAAACGATATGTATGGATTAGACCTGAGCTGGGAGTTCGATATTCTTATAAAAAGAAGTTAGATCCAAGAACTCGAGAACTGATCGTGAAATATCATTATCCTCCAGCGGCAAGTTTAAAAACTGTTCCTCTGCAAAGGTTACCACTGGATTACTTGAAAAGATTTAGACATTGGTGGTACGACTCAAAGACTGGTGAAGCTGTAATTGAGTTCTTTACTGAAAGTGACCCAGAACCAGTTCCAGGAAAGTGGACTTATACGAAGAACATCATCAGGGGATCAAGCGTTCGAGTATTTGATCCCATTAGTCTGATCAATATGTCAAAGAATGATTTGAAGATTCTCCATTCCAACAAAATCAAGTATTATCCTATTGATCATGAAGAAGCTCAAAAATTTCAACAAGTTGTTGAAATCTGTGTTAAAGTGGGAATACACGCTGGTGGAAGATTCCCTGCAGGCTGGATGTAATTAAAGACGTTTGTGAAGACCAAGCTGCTGACAAGGAGGAATTTGTTGGTACAAGTTTGTGTCAGTCAGTTGGTCATCGAGTCTGTAATCGTTTCGAGTTTTTGATTTGAAGTTAGTTTGTGAAAAACTTAGAATCTGTCTAAGTGTTAGGGCGACACTTAGCTAGTGTCGCTATGGCGACACTTCTTAAGTGTCGCTATCAACTGGTTAGTGTCGCCATGGTGATATTTAATGTGTATAAATAGTCGATTTCTAGCACATTTTGAAGGTTGACGAAACCCTAAACGTAGAGTCAGTATCTGGAGAGTTCTGTAAAAGCTTATTTACATTCATATCAATCTAATATACGAAAGCTTTTGATTCGTTTGTGTTTTGTGATTCGATACGTTTGTTTAACACTTAATTGCTCGTTAGTTATACGTTTGATTGAGTGGCGATCTGTTAGATCCGGAATAAGGGAACACCATTAGTTTACATGAGTAATTGATTGTTAAAGATTAGAGGATTAATTTGATTGCATGCTTATGAATTAAAGTAAGGCTTTTTATACAAAACTATTTAAAAACCATTACTTTAATTAAAATCATTATCTTTTAAAATGGTATTTATTTTAAACTTTGTATAATTTGCTTCATGAAAATGCAATTAAATATATTTGGAGTAGCACTACTTTAATTAATAAAGTTAGTGAGATTTCGAATTAATTATCCTCTAATTAAAAGTCTTATGCTTAACCAAAATGATGGATAAAATTGTTTTGCTTGCTTATTTTAATCATAGTAAGGTAATTATATGATTTATGATCATGATGCTTGCTTGATTATTCGATTACTTAGCATGTTTAGAAATATTCATCTTTAAGTAATCTTAGAAAAATAGGAAAGTTGCGGTTTTGTTTATTTGGATAAATTGCGGATTGATGATTGCGGTTTTTAGGGAATTCATTAAAATAATAATGGGATAATTGCAAAATATAAAGCCTACAGTTCGAATTTTTTCTGAAAATTTGGAATAAATATTATATTGTCCAATTATTGTTATATGATTTGTTTCCTTGTTTTTCTTAAACAAATGGACCCGATTCCACCTACTCTAGCTTATTTGGCCAAAACTACACAAGAAAAGACTTTGATTCGGAAATGGCTAAAGAGGACATTTGGAAGTAATCGGTACATAGTTTGGGAAGACATGGGGAAACTTGGAATTGAGGACAGGTTGAGGAATTTGATAGGATATGAGATTCAGGGACATAAG
This sequence comes from Helichrysum umbraculigerum, assembly GCA_949592205.1. Classification (NCBI taxonomy): domain Eukaryota; kingdom Viridiplantae; phylum Streptophyta; class Magnoliopsida; order Asterales; family Asteraceae; genus Helichrysum; species Helichrysum umbraculigerum. The sequence continues at coordinate 162,057,795 of CATIUR010000004.1, read as the reverse complement.
TTCGACTTGTGGATCCAGCTTTTTAGCATTCGTGAGCCCATATACCCTGAGGTTGTCACTGAGTTTCTGATGACATTTGAGCTTAACCCAGAGTTAGGGATTGGAGATGACAAGAAGATAGCATTCAGATACCGAGGGAAGAGCCAGAGTGTTTCTATTTCGGGCTTAGCTAGACATTTGGGATTGTATTCAGCGGATCAAATTAGCTCAGATTGGTTCTTACATAGTCATCAGACGATTCCTCATCATCCCGAGAGGAGCCATAGAGTCATTTGGAGTGAGCTGACGGGCACACATTATACTTGTGGTGCCAAGTCCTCGGCATTGATTCTACCTCAGTTACGTCTCCTACACAAGCTGATTGTTACATCTATTATGGGAAAGAAGGAGACCGGGCTGATAAATGGGGATGAGCTGTATATCATTGATGCTATTATGAGCCGCCAGAATATCAATGTGGCTTGCATTGTTGCTGAGAGGATGGCGAAGGAGAAGAACTTGGACCTGACGAAGCATGTTTTTATGGGAGCTTTCGTCACCAGATTGTTGAGAGGGATGCGACTCTTGAAAAAGAGTCATGAGGCCGAGTATAGAGTGTCTTCCACTTCATTACCATGTGACTTGGACTACTGCAAGCAGATCCATTTGATCACTGAGGGTTCTGAGAGACAGTGTTACTGGAAGGACATTGATGAGCTTATCCCTGGATGTTTCATGACCAGGAAGAGGGTCAGAGAGGAGGATGTTGAGACTCCGGTTGTTGATAGAGTGGATAGAGTACCGGCTGTGCCTAGGAGTACCAGGACACCAGTCAGGGATGCTGGGGTTCGGACATCAGGTCCCCGAGCTCAGATACGACATACGGATCCAGTCACTCCCTTGACTCAGTACTTCATATTGCACGCGTTGGCTGCCAACAACGCGCATCAGGCACTTATAGCTAGGGCTTTAGGTATTCCAGCTCCCGAGCCGCTCCTGTACGAGTGTGTGCCACTACCACCAGTTCCACCATCCACTACCATTCCACCATCCGTTACCATTCTACCACCTACTACCATACCACCATACACTACCCACATATCACCTACCACTACCATTCCACCCACACGATCAGTCGAGCATAGTTTATCGGTTGATGCTGCATTCCCACATCCTACTATGTCAGCCCGTAGAGCCCGTTCTTCTCAGCAGTCCGCAGGAGGAGAGGCTGTTGGTTCCTACCGACCAGATGTTGTTCATTTGGGCACTGATCCATTCACCTTATCGGAGTTTCAGGGATTGTTGGCATTAGACCCTATACCTTCTGATCAGCTTCCTATAGAGGAGATACTTAGGCACATCTACAGATCCAAGATGGAGCGAGAGGGGATGACTTTTGAGGATTTCAGACAGTTGGCATTAGATGATCCGATGAAGTTACCTGCTTGCTCCCTTAGAGATGTATTGATGCAGTATAGGCAGGTGAGGTCAGAGGAGCAGAGAGTCTCCAGTGGTCAGCAGTCAGTTGTCGGACCTTCCTCAGTTCCTCTACCGGTTCAGCCTTCTGTTTAGGACTCTGATCAGGGTTCTCCAGCACCCTAGATTGTGCACCCATATCTACATATTTACTATTTCCTCTATTCCATACTTTTGACTTATTGCGTGGTTGTGGAACTTTACTTTGTTATATTTTTGGAACATGAACTATCAGACACAGTCTGTTTAGTTTCTTTATCTTTTAGTATTTAAGTTATCAGTTATTTAGTTTACTTATTATGTTTTTATTTCTGTTTTTCTTCTTAGTTAGAATAAGTGAATTGTGTTTGTGCAAATGAGAATTGAGGAAAGGAGATGCCGATCATTCACAAAGAAACCCCTTCCTGCATGGATTCATCCAAGGAATTTCAATCACCTGCAGACCGCCACTTCTTTCTTAAAACCATCTCCCCGTCTCTATCGTAGGGAAGTTCCTTTCTTTTTGTCATGATTTTCACCATTACCACATATCCAAATATGCCTAAATTCTAAGTGTGGGATTCCATCCCACCAAATTTTTCAAAACACTTAAAATTGTTCCGCTATTTCAAAACCTAAGTGTGGGATTTTTCCCGAAGAAAATCCTACGTCTTAGCAATGAACATTGAGTACAATGTTGTTTTAAGTGTGGGATACGCGGTATATATATACCGCAAGTTTATATTTTCCTGTCCAAAGTAATACCTCCGTTTTCATTTAAACTTTTTCAAAAAAAATTTCGCAAAACCAACCCAAAAGGTTGAGATTTTTAATCACCAAAACATTCGAAAACCCAACCTCGACGATGTTCGACATCCATTCGGTTGATTTCGAATACTTTCAAAAGATTTTAGTCTTAGAATATTCTTTTAAAGAGATAAACCTTCTGTCAAAATAAATAAATTGCTTTGGAAAGTAAGATAAGACAAAGATAAGAACGTATCTTAAACTAAAACTGAGAAATCCTCTAGGCATCGTATGACTTGGTGCATATGACCCTTTGATTGTGAGGTACTTGAGCCTTTAATAGGCATTCACTTTTAATGCTTCACTTTCGTTTCTGAGTGTGCGCCGATGCATGTGTCTTTGAATTAGAACTTGCTCCTGAATGCGTTTCGAGACCATACCAATGAGTGCCGTACGCGGTATAGGTGCAATTAGAGGATCTTGGCATTTATTAGGATTAACCCATTTCTTTCATATCTTTTCAAGCCAACCCTTCCAACTTTCTTTCTAAGATTGTTGATGATCCAATTAGAAAACCCTTTGCGCCTTAGCCATTTCATTTCTCTAAACCCTAAAACACTACCCCACAACACAAACACTTTCCCATCAAACACCATTCCAGCTCGTGAAACTTCATAGATCATAAGTGAGGGCTACTTGAAATATCTTTCTATTGGTGTCTCATCTTCAAACATCTCTCCGTACCTATCAAGAGTTTAAAGAAAGAAATCCAAAATGAAGATACGGTACAAAAGCGAAGTATTACTCATCACGAAGATATTATCCGCCAAAGACAGTACGAAAAATTGGTACTTGTCAAAAGAGAAGTCAAAGATGTCTCACTATATGAAGGATCTCCAAGGTCATAAAAAAAAGAAAAAGAAAAAAAAAGAGAAAAAAAAAAAAGAAAAAGAAAAGAAAAGCAGACCTTGGAGAACTCCTAGAAGAAGAAGACTACTCTCCAAAGAAGAAAAATCAATCAGAACTCAAAAGAAACATCAAGAGAAGAGATTATTCATTTAGGAGATGAGTCTACTCTAGAAGTTATCTCAAGTGAAACTTGCTTTGATCTTTGAAAGCTCCGAGTCTGAAGTTCAAAAAACCCTAAAGCCATTGACCAAACTACCCCTATCCTTACCTACCTTACCCTTACTCACACAACCCACTAAAATGCCTTGGGATAATTAGCACCGTTCTCAAAGGAGTGGTGGAGATTCGATTCTCGACCAAGCCTATGACGATAAGCACTGCATGACTGGCAATGAGCGATTTTGTTTCTATAGATTATAGGTAACCCGATACACTTTGAGTGAATTGAGTGACCCACTTGGGAGAATCACCCAGTCATGTACATCTACGTCTCGAGAGTTGCAAAGTATGCCAAAAAGGGTTGATCAATTTTATGTTTAAGTATAGTTAATTTTTGTTGATGCTTACTTTCCGAAAAGATTTATCTACTTTGAAGAAAGTGACTTTCTGCAAAAGATACTCTAAGCATCCAAAATAATTTTTCAAAAACTATTTTCCAAATGAGGTTTGCTTGAGGACAAGCAAAAGCTTAAGTGTGGGATATTTGATGTATCGCAAAAAGTCACGTTTTTACATGCATTAATTGTCCCATATTTAGCTCTTTTCTAACAAATACATCTTAAAATCATCATTATTCATTAACTTTTGTTAGAAAGGTATAAACTTGTCGGTCTTTTGAAAATCAAGCAAAAAGGGCAGAAAACTAACCTAAATAGGCACTATTCTGAGCCCAACCCTAATTCTACTGTAAACTTCATACCAGAGCCTCATAATAGTCTTATTTTGTAGCTATGAAGATTACGATAATGTGGATATAAGGATTGCTCAGAACGGATCAAGGACGAGAAAGTTATGCAAGTTACAGCGCAGCCGAAAGCTACAAAACGTATTCTGAACACGCCCGGGCCCCACACATCCAATTTCTACCAAATTGGCATCATTAGAAGCGTAACGGAATTACGAAGCCGTAGGCGAAAGAATCAAGTCAATCGGACGCGAAACGAAGAAGATACGGCCTTCCGAAGATGCGAGAAAAGTCGGAAAAATCACACGGCCTAGCACACGGCCACCACCAAGCCGTGTACGGCCTTGATGTGACCGTGTACGGCCTATACATAGCCGTGTATGGCCTGTATAGGGCCGTGTACGGCCTACTTTGGTCTCACACGGCCTCTTCCTTGCTTCGTTGGCTTGTACGTGTGCTTGTGGACTTGTAATCTTGGATCCAAGGCTTGCCTATAAATAGAGACATCATGTAACCTCATATCACACACCATTCTTCATAGAATTCTCTCACTTTCTCTCTCACACACATTCTCTCTCTAGCACTACTCTTAGGAGTTAGAGGAGAATTAGATTAGGTTAGCTTCTCTCTCTAGTTTCTCTCTCTAGAGAACTAGAGAGATGTAGGCACGGTTCGAGTGGGGAAGATAGCTGTAGCTTGGGAATTTTATTGTATTGAAGTTTTCAAGATTCTACCTTGTACTACTCAGTGTTACGCTGCTTAAATACTGGTTATTACTTATTCCTTTACTTACGGTTATTATGTTTTGTTTGCATGATATCTTTGTTTGTGTTGCGAATATTGCCATGCTATTTACGTAGTTTAATACTGTGATTGTTGAAATATAGATATTAGGATTATGAATGATATTTAATTCAGTGGGATAAACATTATGAAATAACGGAAGTAACGTTATACGGCTTTCATTTGTATAGCGCCGGAATCATCACGAATGTGTGTAGTACGGAACGTGGAAGCTATGAAAGTCGTGGGCACAATCCGTTGTGGAATAATGTCCCCAGTATTATGATTGGTGATTGTTTTGCTATGTATCTGGTTGAGTTTTACATGAATATAGACTTAATTCAGTGTCCACCCTTTCCAGTCTTTCACGTGACTATTGCCTTAGGATAGGATCTGATCAACCCTAATACTACGTAGATATAGTTATCTCATATTACAGTATGAAGCTATGAATATTCCGTAAAATGGCACAGTACTTCGTATAACGTTTAAATACGTGGGAAAAGCTAAGGAACTGCCGTAGGTTTATTTCATCGTGGAATACCTAGAAGTCACCCTTTTAGAATATGGGTCTAGGAACAATAAAGTTGTGGAAATGCTCGCTGCACCGTACACCGTTAGTACACCAAGGTTAGAATACAGCTGTGGAAATGCTCGCTGCACCGTACACCGTTAGTACACCAAGGTTAACATACAGCTGTGGAACTACTTTAATGTACAGTACACCGTTAGTATGCCTTGAGTCTGGAACACTGTGGATATGCCAAATGCACTGTACACCGTGAGTATACCTTGAGTCTGGAACACTGTGGATATGCCAAATGCACTGTACACTGTGAGTATTCCTAGGGATGAACGCCTGATAGCAAAGGAGGGTCTAATTCATGACGGAGTTAATTATGCTTATACCAGTAATAAATGAGTTTTGAAAAGAAAGCAAGTATTCGGCTGTAATACAAGATGCTTAAACCGCTTAACTCAACATAAGCGACAGCTCAACGTATACAGCATACAATTAGTACTTACCTAGATAAACTCAGATAGATTTAGGTGTTAAGAAAGGCCAGATAGAAAATTGCAGTTTGTTACCTTATGCCTACACCCAGGATATATCATCCGTAGAGGTCGCTTAGTCTTACAAGGCAAGTGAGGAGGGTTTGAACAACCTGTTTCTGATCAGCATCAGGATAACCTAGGATTCAGTGACATATGCTTTTAGGCTTTTAGACTAAAACGTAGGGTCCTAGTGTTTACACCGACTGTCCGTCTGATGATTTGCCCAAGGTAGTCTCCAATCATCTGTCTAATGAATATCATCCAGAAACCCTAATTATCGAAGTTTTAGCAATCACGCTCTACCTGTTGCCTACTCTCTTTTTAATTTACTTGTTTAATTTAGTATTAGCTTAGATAACCAACCAAAACCTACCTACTTTTATAAACCCATCCTATCAGAAAGCTCATTTACGGTAAGTCCCTTTAAGTTCCATTCGCTCTGACTTTAAGAACGACACTCGAGTTATACTTACTGCTTACTCCCCAAAAGTAGGTAGTACTTATAGTTTGAGCCCCAGCTCATATAAATTTAAAACCTAACACGTTCACACGTTGTTGCGTCGTTGCCTGCAGGACCGCCGTGCCAGCCCCCCTTGGAAAACGATCGCGGTTGTGTCAGCACTCTGACGGCGCAACAGGAGGCAATAAGCGTATCTTTTTCTGCATGCCTATTATAAGGCTAGAATCTATTTCCCTTTCCAAATTTTCCTCCCTGTAGTCCCTTACCCTTCCCCTGATAAGGTTGGGACCTGTGATCATTTTTCGAGTTGTTGGCGGCCTGCTTGATCCTCTGATTAAGCTTGCGTTTTTCCATTGCCCTGGCATAGTCCTTGGTTTGAGATACTTGTATAGCAAAAGTTGATGGTGTATCACCGATGAATTTATCTACTAGCGCCTGAAATCTTCTTTCATCCAAACATGATATAAAACCTGATACCTGCTGACTTTCTGGCAGTCCTGGTATTTTCAGGCATTCATCAGTGTATCTTTCTACGAAATCTTCCAATGACTCATGAGGGTGTTGTTTTATCATGTGCGCCTCTACATGCGATCTTACATGCTTCTTCTTCTTGTGGAAATGGCTTACAAACTTTCTCCTTATATCATCGAAACAAGTGATGCTTCTTTCTGGTAGATCCCAAAACCAAGACTTAGCATACGATCTCAGGACTGATGGGAACATTTGATAGGCTACCGCATCCTCTCTGTGCTGAGTTTTAATCACATGATGGAATGACTGTATGAAGTCTTCAGAGTCTGTAGTTCCATCATAGATTCCAAGATTAGCAGGTACTGTAACTCCCAGGGGGAGTGGAACGTTGGCGATAGCCGGGTGAAATTGTGTATTTGAGTCAGGGATTATGTTTTGCGGTTGTGGTGTTTTTCCCTGCATTACTGCCAGGAGGTTTGCTAGCATTGGTGGCAATGGTGGTGGAGGGGGTGGTGTTACTGCTGGTTGCATTAGTTGTGCCAGGAGTTGACCCAAAGCATTTGCGGTCTCCTGCACAGATGACCCATGTGTGTTTTGGGCAGGTGCTTGCTGAAAAAACGTATTCTGAAATGGCAGCTGTTGAGGTGGCGCCTGCTGATATGAAGCTTGCTGGGAGCTATGTATAGATGGTTGTGGAAATGGTGCCTGTTGGTATGGTACCTGCTGGAATGGCACCTGCTGAAATGATACTTGTGGGAATGGTATTTGCTGAAATGGCACCTGCTGGAACGACGCCTGCTGAAAAGGTACTTGCTGGAATGGTACCTGCTGGAATGGCACCTGCTGGAATGATGGTGGAATGTTTTGCTGTGGAAACTGTTGGAAATTTTGCACCAGTGGCTGCTGGAATGTCTGTTGAGGAGGTTGTTGACCAACACTTGATTGAGCCTGTGTGAACGGCTGAGAACCCAGGCCGTGTAAGGGTTGTTGCCCACCTCCTGGTGTTAGTCCCTGAGATTGCGATGTTTGCCCCCTGGAGTGGTGAAATCCAGATGGCGGCGTGTTTCTTCCAGCACCTGTCGCCGATTCCATGCAGCCATCTCTCCAGCAGTTGGCAATGGCACTTGTGTGTTTTGAGCCGTGAACCGCATCATGTTTTCACCGGCCGTTGGAGTTGGACCGGTGTTGGATGTCATGATATCTGAGTAACTGAGTCTGAGTTAGAAAATCAGTTAGAAATAATTTGCTAGCTCAATAAAAGAGTTAGGGTTTCAACAAATGGATGGCGCCATTTGATCAAGCATAATTTTATACCTGAGTGCGAGATGGATTGGGCCGACTCGTTACTCTCCGCGATTTGCGTAAGGACCCGTTACAGTGTATTGGACAACAGTAAGGGTGGTATGAATCGGTGATAGGAGATGAACAGTAATCTCCTAATGATGGTAAATGTAGGTGATGAATAGTGATGAAGGTGTATTATGAGGTGTTGGGCATGAATAATGCCCAAGTGTTCATATTTATAGTACCCCTCATTCACCTTGATCAGCAAGTTTGGACACGTGTCGTGATCCCATGGTACTTGATCGTACGGCTGGCCGGTGATCTCGATGATACTATTCATCGTACGGTGTACTCACGATCGTGAGGGTACCAATCGTACGGCTGACACATGATCTTGGTTATACTGTTCATCGTACGGTGGACTCATGATCGCGGTAGTTTTAATCGTACAGCTACGATTAACACAGCCTGGGTGTGGGGTCCCTGTGATGACGTGGACCAATGATATTCAAGGAAGGAAACCCTTGTCGGCTCCTGGGGAGACCACCACTAACGTAGGTCTGCCAGGGGACATAAACCCTATTTTGATGGGCTTGCACCCTTTGCTGGGCTTTAGATTTATGGGCCTTCCTGTGGGTTATACAGGGCTGCCAATAGTTTGTTGCCTGCTATTGAGGTCCCCTGTAATGTAACCTCTCCTATCGAAGCTTGTCGCCTGGACATGCCTGTCCGTTGGGCCGTCCCGCGCGTAGTTTTTTGCCTGTTTATTTTGTGAGGCCCATTCAGGATGGTACACGATTAACTTTCTTATCTATTGACTATTGCTTTTATTATTAATTGTTATATACGTTCAATTTTTTCTATTAAGTATAACTTTTAAATTGTTCATATTATTATATAATAGTTTAATTCATTGACTTTGTAAGATTTTTTACTTATAAAGATTGAGTGGTTCTATCATGTTACTAGTAATTATAATTAATCTTTATTGTGTTTTGTGGTCTTAGGTTAAATCATGGGAACGCAAGCAAAAATTGATTTTTTTTCAGGCCAAAAGCAAGTGTTGTTAGTGATCAACAACCACAACAACGAGATGATCATATTATGAAGATGTCAATGACTCACATCCACCTGAAAACGATGATTATATAATGGAGGATGTCGATAAACCACAACCACATGAAAATAATGATCATATTATGGAAGAATCTGATGGAGTTGAACATGAAAACATTGATACATCAAATTCAAAGGAGGTTAAGTTAGATTATTTGATTCGAGATCCCGGTATACGACCTTCAATCTTAAGTTATGTTGTTTGGACGAATTTTTTTTATCCTTTGCATTTTGTGATAAAGTAAGCCCCCCTTAATTAAAAATCCTAGTTCCGCCCCTGCTTTTATGTACTGCATTTTGAATAAAACTATAAAAAAATTTCACTACATTTTGTATATTATTGTTAATTAACTAAAACTTTTTATAAATTTTACTGTAACGTCAACAAAATGCTGTAAAAATGGATAATATGTATAATATAAAATGCAGTAAAAAGTGAACAATATGTCTTAAATGAAATATATGCAAAATGCAGTAAAAAAAAATAATATAATGTATACTTTTATACAAAATGCAGTACAAATAGATAATATGTATAATATAAAATACAGTGAATAACAAACAATATCTAATAAATGAAATATATGCAAAATGCAGTAAAAATAACAAAATGCAGTACAAATAGATTATCTATAATATAAAATGTAGTAAAAAGCGAACAATGTGTACTAAATAAAATATATGCAAACTGCAGTACTTTTATATAAAATGCAGTAAGAATGGATAATATGCATAATATATAATGCAGTAAAAAAACAAACAACATGTAATAAATGAAATTTATGCAAAATGCAGTAATAATAATAAAATGCAGTATAATTTTAACAAAATGCAGTACAAAATAAATTATGTATAACTTAAAATGCATTAGAAAACAAGCAATATTTTATTAGATCTTGGTGTATATATAAAATGCAGTAAAAACATCAAAATGATAATGTGTATAATACATAAATACAGTCAAAATGAACAATATCTACTAAACATATATATACAAAATGCAATAAAAATAATAAAATACGGTATAATTTTAACAAAATGCAGTACAAAGTGATAACATGTAAAAAAAATTATGAAAAAATTTTTAATTTTTTTTTTAAATTATAATTAACAAAAAAAAAAAATTACAATGACGACGGCTGGCAGCAGCTAGTGGTGGGTGGTGGTGGTGAGTGGTGGTGGGGAGGGGGTGAAGAGGAAGAAAGTAGGAGAGAGTAGCATACAATATTAAAAAGGTGGAGGGGGTAAAAATGAAACTTTGTCATGTGACATGTGACACTTTTTAAGTGGAGAAAATTCTTCTCCTCCTTCTCCTCAAAAATGTACATTCTCCTCTGAATCTCATCCTAATTCTAAATCATTTCATAGTTTGCACCATCTAAATTAAAATGTTCAACTTTTGAACCGGATGGATTACTAGTCCCACTAAGAGCTGTTAATAAGACCATTTACGGATATTGATTAAATTTAAAGTTTAATTTTTAATCAAAGATTTTATCTAATACATCACAAATAAAAGGAAAATTTCAGCGCTTTAAATGAATTATATATAATTTTGATTTTATAAGAAAATATTCAACTTCATTTAATGCATTTAATATATCTTATTGACAATCCTAAGAGCTGTCATTATTATTTCCATGTATATATGCCTTTAACTCCGTAGATTTTAGTTAGTTTGAAATAGTTATTTCATTCATAGTTGTTAAACTCTTACGATTCACGAGTCGACTCTTACGAGTAGAGTCAAAAAATTGAAAAACGAGGCGACTCGAATCCCGACTCTTAAATGACTTTGACTCTTATGAGTCATTTATTGACTCTTCTGAGTGGTGTGTAACTCTTACGAGTCTTGTGCAACTCGTACGAGTCTCGTGCAACTCGTACGAGTTAGAAAATTGGACAAACTTTTAGTGTAATGTAATATATAAAAGATAAAAGAACAAAATAGAAAAATAAATTACTATAATTTATTTTGAATTGAGCCTTTATGTTAATTGACCGTCAATCAATTAATTATCGACTTTTACCATGTTTTATTTCATTTAAAAACATAAATCTTAAACAATATATATATATATATATATATATATATATATATATATATATATATATATATATATATATATATATAGTGGCATGATCCAGAGGGAAGTCCATTTTTTGAGGGAAGGGGGAAGCGTTAGTACGCATCAGGAAGCATATTACCTTCACCTATACTAATCTCGAAAAAAGCAAACTGAAATTTAGTAAATGTTAATCAGAATCGATGTTATAAATGTTAAGCTTTCTTGATAAATTTTTTCTTCAAGTTATAGTATCAATTTATGAATATTTGATCCAAATCCGTTAAGATGCATCGCGGTGCATATTAGTTAATCTGCATTGTGATGCATCTTAACAATAAAAATATTTTTCAAATAATGTGAAGTTTTATGATGCATCACGATGCATCTTAGTTAATATGCATCACACTGCATCTTAACAATTAATTAAATAAATATTCATCAATTAATGTTATGACTTAAAAATGAAATTCATTCGTTAAAATATTCTTTATAGCATCGATTTTGATTACTATTTACCGATAAAAATAATTTTTTGTTGACGTTTTGATTGATAATTGTAATATGCTTCCTGATGCGTACTAACGCTTCCCCCCTTCCCCCCAAAAAGACACTTCCCTCTTGATCACTACCCTATATATATATATATATATATATATATATATATATATATATATATATATATATATATAGGGTAGTGATCTAGGGGGAAGTGATAAAATTGGAGGAAGGGGGAAGTTAATCTGGGCGGTCCATCTCATCAACCTAATTAAAAAAGCAGAGGGATAGTTTCGTCACTTTACAAATATATTCATCCACCACAACAAACTCACGTGACTCCTACTCTCACCTTCATTTGAATAACGCGATGCATAATCATCAAACACAGCAGCTAAATTAGGGTTTCCAACTATGAAATCAAAAGCGTAAAATCACCATAACGATTCCAAAACTCTCCGATTCATTTACAATTGCATTGAATAGCGATTCATCCAACAGAAATGATCTTCATCAATGGCTTAAGATTCAAATGAAGAGGGGAAAAAATCGACGAACGAGGTAAAACAATATTTTTAAATACGTAGCAAACGATTTTTGTTTCTGATTCTAAATAGATAAAATAATGTTGTTCATTGAATTTATGACACGAATTTGATCAATATTACTGTATATATAAGTTATTTATTTGTAGATGATGATTGTTAATGATTATATATTACAGATATCAAATTTGATGAATAATATTTAGATACTTGTTTATTAAATGAATTATAGAAAATAATCGTAAAAATTAGATGCACTTGCAAATTATATATGCTTTTGCGATAATAATTGACTATTACTCACTGAGATGCATATTAATGATTATGTAATACTTCTGTGTAAGATAATGTGAAATATTCACTATGAAATTAGATAAGAGATTTACACTGATATACAGGCTGTGAAGTTTGATGGATATGCTAGTACACATGGATGTTAATATGTATCAGTATACACATCACTACAATGTAGACTTATGTTAAGATGCACCGTAGTGCGTACTATTAGTAATCATCCACATGGGTGTTAACATGTATCAATAGACATAAATTCGATGTAAACGTACATTTCTTAAGATGCATCACATTGCATAATAGGAGTACTCATCCACATGTGTGTTAATATGTATCGAAATACATCATTACGATGTAAACTTATGTTAAGATGCACCGTAGTGCATACAATTGTGGGCCGAATAAAACAAAGATGTGTGGGCTGCTCAACGTTTATGGATTGTTGAGCCTTTTAAAATTATGAGTAAATGTGGGTTGTTGAGCTTATTGTTATACACATTAACCAGTGTGATGCTTATTTATAATTATGTAATAATGATTTGTAACAATTAATATATATGACAACTTGAATTCTGATGTGTTTAGGGTTGGTTTGTGTGTAGAAAAGTAAGTGTGGAAGGAAACGTATGTTTGCATCTTTACTTAGAGTTGGGGCTCCTGAAGATCTAGTGATTGAGGTGGTTAAATTGTTAGTTTATGGTCCTAAGGGTCTTGTTGACGTATTATTGTAATTTACCTTAACATCCTTGATTATTTTGTATTTCATGAATCGATTTCTGGTTGAAAATATTTTTCATTTCACTATCAAAGTTGTATGTGATCAAATTTGCCTACATTTAAATGCAGTTTCTTCCACAATTAGTATGTGATCAAATTTTCCTACATTTGTAACGTGAAGGTTCCTGCCAGTTTGTTGCTGTCTTGGATGGTGCTTGGTTGTCTTTTGCTCTTGCTGCAGGTGGTGGTCGAGGTTATTATGGATGTGGTCACACATATAATTCTGCAATTGGAAGATTTGGTGGGATCCAGGAGCTTGGTGGAAGAGATTTGGGTCAAAGATGCAGGTGGTCCTGTGGGTGCTTTAAGGGAGTGGTCTTGTTTTTCTGATTCTATTTTTAGTTATGTGTTTGACGCTGGGTTTGGTCAAAGACATGTGTTGTTTCTTGCTATCTCAGTATGTTGAGGATGTCATTTGGTTTTGTTAGATGCTAGTGCTCTTGGCTGTTGTTTTGGTTTTGTTGGTGTGGTGTCCAAATTACGTCTTGTAATTTGGTTTTTTGGAGCCTTTGTGGTTTGGTGTTTTGTACTTTTGGATATGGTTTGGTAATGGTAGTTTGCATTTTCTAAAAAAAAAAATTTCTTTCATGGGCAAAATAAAGACTGTACATGTATACATATATACACAAGGTTTCGGTGTGCTAGGATGTTGAGTGCCACTTGAATTATATAGTAATTTTAGAAAGAACATGTGGACGTGAGTTTTTATATAAATGTACATGAACTGCCACAAATACAATTGTAATTATCTTCCTTTGATTGTCATTGTGACAATTAACACCTTGTATTGTAGTTACATAATAGTATGCATTGCGATGCATACTAATTGAAATTGTATTTAATGTGATAAGAACTAATAGTATGCATTGCAATGCTAACTACTTGAAATTGTACTGTAGTTACATAATAGTATGCATTGCGATACATACTATTTCAAATTGTATTTAATTTGACAAAAATTAATAGTATTCATTGCGATACAAACCACTTGCAATCATATTGTAGTTACATAATAGTATGCATTGCGATGCATACTATTTGAAATTTTATTTAATTTGATAAGAACTAATAGTATGCATTTCAATGCATACTACTTAAAATTGTATTGTGGTTACATAATACTATCAATGTTCATCAGCTTGTATGTTAACATGTATCAATATACATCAAAACGAATTAAACTTATGTTAAGATGCATCACAATACATACTATGTGCACTCATCAACTCGTATGTTAACATGTATCGAAATACATCACTACATTGTAAATCAATGTTATCATGCATCGAAGTGCATACTATTAGTACTGAAGATCATATTAGTGATGTAAACTTATGTTAAGATGCATCACAATGCATACTATTAGTACTCATCCGCGTGAGTGTGAACGTATATCGATATACATCACTTCGATGTAAACCAATGTTAACATGCATCACAGTGCATACTATGAGTACTCATCAGTTCGAATGTAAACATGTATCAATATACATCACTATGATGTGAACTAATGTTAACATGGATCGCATTGCATACTATTAGTACTCATCAGGTTGTATGTTAACATGTATCAATATACATCAGTACGAATTAAACTATGTTAAGATGCATCACAATACATACTATTAGTACTCATCAACTCGTATGTTAACATGTAGTGAAATACATCACTACGTTGCAAACCAATGTTAACATGCATCGCAGTGCATACTATTAGTAATCAGCTCGAATGTAAACATGTATCAATATACATCACTGCATTATGAACCAATGTTAACATGCATCGCAGTGCATACTATCAGTGTTCATCAGCTTGTATGTTAACATGTATCAATATATATCAATACGAATTAAACTTATGTTTAGATGCATCACAATACATACTATTAGCACGCATCAACTCGTATGTTAACATGTATTGAAATACATCACTACATTGTAAACTAATGTTAACATGCATCGCAGTGCATACTATTAGTACTGAAGACAGCAGAAACGATGAGATCAGCAGAAACTATGAAGGCACCAGAAACTTTGTACCGGCAGAAACTATCGCCAGTAGCTAAACACTTAGAGCAGCGGGAAATAGACCAACGATAAAAATATAGAGAGCAGCAGAAACAAGAAGATCAGCAGAAACTTTATACCAGTTGAAATAACACAAACAGCAGAAAAGATCTTGGACAACATAAATCACTTGAACCTAACATTCATTGGGAAACATGTTAAAATTATTAGTTAGTAATGGTATAAAACGCAAAGGAAACCAACATAATAAGACATATAAATTAACAATCACCCTAAGAGGATAAAAAAAAATGATTTATAAAACTTAACATTCACTATAAACCTATGTTAACTTGCATCACAGTGCGTACTATTAGTACTCATCCACATGAATATTAACATGTATAAATATACATCACTACGATGTAAACTTATGTTAAGATGCATCACAGTGCATACTATGAGTACTCATCAGCTCGAATATTTGTTCTCGAATGTTAACAAATATCAATATATATCGCTACGAAGTAAACTTACGTTCAGATGCATCGCAATGCATACTATTAGTACTCATCCACTTGAGTGTTAATATATATCGATATACATCACTACAATTTAAGCCTATGTTAACATGCATCATAGTGCATACTATTAGTACTGATCAACTCGAATGTTAACATGTATCATTATACATCACTACGATGTAAAACTAATGTTAAGATGCATCACAGTGCATACTATTAGTACTCATCAGCTCGAATGTTAACAAATATCAATATACATCACTACAATGTAAATTTATGTTAAGATGCACTGCAATGCATACTATTAGTACTCTGCCACATGAGTGTTAATATATATTCATCGGAGTTCAAACTCAAAATTCAATGTTCAAATTCATCATTGTAAGTTAAATTTACCTAATCTTGAACAAAATCAATCAGTACTTCTGTTAGTCCCTGTTTAACTTAATAAACAATCGTATATAATAAGCCTTGAATGTATTATTGAGAAGTTGCGGAATCACACTCAATAATATTAAGAAGATCTATGAATATAAATTAATACTCTGAACACAATAATATACCGAAAGCTTCAATCTTATTAATGATATAAGACGAATACACTTGATGTATTAGGGTTACAGAAAACCTTGAAGCTGCGCAAAAACGTTAACCTATCTAGGTCTAAAGGATCTCTATTTATATCACATAGAGTCCTATACAATCTCCTACAAATATGGAATAAAATAACTTCCATAACCGACTCGTACTTATCACAAAATCATAAACAGTTGTAACTACCATTCTGAAGTAAACAGTTGTGACTATTACACATTCAGTGGTAACTGCTTCAATTGTAATATAATACCAAGTACAAATATATAATCAGTGTTAACTGCTACATATATAACTAACAGTTACAGATACATAAGCAGTTTTAACTACTTACAGACACATAACTATCAGTTGAAATCTATCTTCAATCAGTTGTAACACTTGTCTTCTCCAGTTTTCTTCTATCAGTTGTAACTTCGTAAAGACAGTTGTAACCTTCATCATAAACAGTTTTAATCACTTGTACTTGTCTTCTCTTCAACAACTTCAACTCAGAAACAGTTTTGACTCAACAATCTCCCCCTAAACTTAATATGTCCTCCACAGTATTAAGTTTTTACAAATCCTCCATTATGAGCTTTACAAAATTCTTTCAAAACTGTCAGTCTTTTCTTCTCTTCCTTCTATCTATCTCTTCCTTCTTATAAATCTGATTCAGCACCATATATACCAATTCCAGAGCTACATCATCTAAAACTGCAGCTTGTAACCTTGCATTTCTCATGCCCATCAAAAATCTCAGATTTATATCATAAAATCTATCTGTCAACAACCACATAAATACTGCATCATCCATAACAATCTGATGTACTCCTGGTTTGGCATGATAATACAATTTCTGACCTTGCTCAAAGTAGTAAACTGAAATGGAAACTCTTCTGGTTCAAACATAGCTTTAATCCAATGCCATGTAACCTTCTCAACCAGATTATCAAACTCCTTTAAATCCAAGTTCTTCTCCATTCCAATCTCATATATTCTAACCAAGTCAATTCTACTGATCCTCTTTATCAAATCCCTAAAAGATCTCCACCAAGATACATTTCCATCTGCTCTTTCAATTTTAATCTTGTGAATCTTAACAGGATTGACAAACTGTTCAATTGACCAATCAATTATACCAGGCAATTCAACATTAATTACCTCAGATTTCACTGGTTGTAACAGAATAAATTCCTTCAATTCATCAACATTCCTTTCTCTATCAGGAATTTCATCCAATTCTCTCTTCTTTCTTTCAACTTCATCTTTCCTTCTCTTCTCAGCTTCTGCCTTTTCTCTCTTTTCCTTTTCTTCCTTTTCTTTTATTTCTTTTCTTTTTCAGCCCTTTTCTTTTCCTTTTCTGCTTCTTGCCTTTCTTTTTCTTTTCTCTTAATCACTTCAGGATTCATATCATCCTTATCCCACAAATTCTGTAGTCTTTCCAAAGTCATCTGTCTCAGAGCATTCATAGGAATATACCCACCTTTTAGCTTTGCAATCAAACTCTTTCTCATCTGAGCTTTTGTTGGTGGTTTTGCAGCCTTTTTCTTTCTTGCCTCTTCTGCTTTCTTTTTCTTAATTTGATCAACAAGATACTCAATATCATCCTGCTTTTGCTCTTTCAACAAATATTCATCCCATTCTGCCACTTGTTCATTTGTCATTTTCACAAATTTTCCTTCCTCAATCTCAACATCAATCAAGTCCTCTGCATTGATCTCAGCATGTAGTCTTTGTGCATATTCAGTATCATGAGCAGTTACCTCAGCTGGCACAGGCTTTTGCTTTTTCTTCTTTGGTTCTTTTTCCAGCTTTCCGTTACCTTTATCCTTAGGATCAATCTTTGGCAAATCTTTCTTCTGTTGAACAGGAGCTGCAACAGGTTTTCTGATCTGAAATCCAGGCAAAGATGGTTGTGTAGATTGTTTCTTTGGAGTTTCAACCTTCTTTCCTGTTCCTGTTACCTTAGCAGTTTTAACTGGAATGCTCTTTTTTCTAGTTTTCTCAGATTGTTGTTGAGCATCAGTAGCATCAGTCTTTTCTGTTTCCACTGCTATCTGTGGTTTATTGACTTCCTCACCATCATCACCATCAATCTTTAGCTCCTCAGTCTTAGCTCCCAAATCAACCTCATCAGTCTGAACCACTGAACCAATAACCTCAGTATGTTCAGATACATTATCTGCCACTTGTTCTTTCATCTCTGTTTCCACTGTTTCATATACTGACTCATTCATTTCTGGCTCTGTTGGTGGTGTTTGAGGTGTATGCACAAACTCATCATCCTCAGGTCTTTCCATCTCAATTTCTTCATCAACCTTCTCATTATCATCATCTCCCATGTTTGTCCAGACCTTCTCCCCCTTTTTGAAAGCATTTTGTTTAAATTGATAAGTATCCTCAGGTTCAGAAGTATCATGAACTACATACCTTCTCCCTTTCTTCAAACACTTAATAACAATCCATTCTAACTGCTGCACTCTCCTCTGCAACTGAGCTACAATCTCATCCTTAGCTCTGATACCACTTTGTTAGTCCCTGTTTAACTTAATAAACAATCGTATATAATAAGCCTTGAATGTATTTTTGAGAAGTTGCGGAATCACACTCAATAATATTAAGAAGATCTATGAATATAAATTAATACTCTGAACACAATAATATACCGAAAGCTTCAATCTTATTAATGATATAAGACGAATACACTTGATGTATTAGGGTTACAGAAAACCTTGAAGCCGCGCAAAAACGTTAACCTATCTAGGTCTAAAGGATCTCTATTTATATCACATAGAGTCCTATACAATCTCCTACAAATATGGAATAAAATAACTTCCATAACCGACTCGTACTTATCACAAAATCATAAACAGTTGTAACTACCATTCTGAAGTAAACAGTTGTGACTATTACACATTCAGTGGTAACTGCTTCAATTGTAATATAATACCAAGTACAAATATATAATCAGTGTTAAATGCTACATATATAACTAACAGTTACAGATACATAAGCAGTTTTAACTACTTACAGACACATAACTATCAGTTGAAATCTATCTTCAATCAGTTGTAACACTTGTCTTCTCCAGTTTTCTTCTATCAGTTGTAACTTCGTAAAGACAGTTGTAACCTTCATCATAAACAGTTTTAATAACTTGTACTTGTCTTCTCTTCAACAACTTCAACTCAGAAACAGTTTTGACTCAACAACTTCATTCTATAGGTGTAACTTTCCTTTCAAAAAGGAAATGAACATCGAACGAGAAAGTTATTTAGTTGTTGTAATTAACTCTAATTAGAATCATAACTATGAGGTTATAATTAAATAATAATTCAATCACATATGAAATTAAGGTTGTTATCATAACCACAAAATACTACCCAAAAAACTTATTTCTAAATAACAAGACTTCTTCAGATTTTCAGGACTGCCTTTAGGGTTTTATGGCCATGGTGAGTACCACCTGGTAGGCTGGTACAGTTTAATTTTGAAATATATGGTTATAAGATCTGCTGTATTTTGTCCAGGTAACCCATTATACATGATAGACATAAATGTAAATTCAAGAGTTACCCAATGTTATTAAACGTTAACCAATCATTCGGCATAATCTACCATACCACTTGAGTGCACACACACACATCTACAACACTTGGATTTAATCCGAACAATGTTGCACTTTCTTGTTCAACCTTGATTCCTTTTTTTCAGGTTTTTATATCATGCTTTATTACAAAAATAATGTAATGTAATACTATGGATCAGAAGCTATCACTTATGATGTTCATAGAACAAATGCATGGTTGGTGAACATGCTTAGGTTGCTTTTCCTATTGACCCAACCAAATGCATCTTCTCTGCAACCACAGCTTTAATGGCTTCCTTGGCAGCATCGGCCATGACACAAGGTTGGTTTGAGGGCTTTTTAGGGTGTCCATTACAATATACAAAAAAAATATACACATTGAATATAAAATGAAGCTTCTAGAAAGATATACACATTGAATGCACCAACAACATACCCTCCTCTTTCAGCAGCCTGTACATTACAATATACAAACAAAATATAATAGCCAAAATTAGGAACAAGTTTCCAAAGAAAGAAAATCAAACATAGTTATGCTGCTTGTGTAAATGGTCTTACTGCAAGAAGCTCCTTTGTTGATGTAGATCTGATTAGACGAGCCCAACATTTAACCACTTCAGCTAGAGCCTTACTGTCACCAACGTTTCCGAAGTAGCATGTGTTTCAAAATGTGCGATATTCAGAACAATATTCTAACAAACTTAAAAAAAAGGTTCTTTAAAATTCAGCATACCTGAAAAAACAATGTACGGAACTCCCGGATGCCTACTTTCTGGGCCCAACTGCCACAGAGGAACACCGACCAACGCTTGACCAACTATTTTGGCACGTTTTGCTTCCAAACCTTTTGTAGCAATATCTGATGAGGTAATTCCACCCTAATAAACGTGCACAGAAATTTCCAATAATTAGTCCACAATCGTGCTTGGATACCAACGGATAAGAACCGAGACTAAATTCATTTTAAATTATTAAACAAACGGAAAGCAACTACAAGATAGTGACTACGATTCAAGATGTAGGAAATCCGTTCCGATCATTTTAAGGTCAGTACCCAAATCATATAATAATAGCATGTATACCATTATTATGTATATCCGATCTCCATAATGAGATAATATCAATCAAACTCTACTGAGCTTAGCTATCAGTTCCGATTAAATTCATTCTTCAATACTCAACTACTTAACTATATATACCTTAGCAAGAATGTAGCGTTGAATTGTCTTTGTCCTCCTAACTATTTCTACCAGTCCAGAGCTCACCTTAAAGTTGATATCCAGACTCTCAGAAGGAGCTGTTTCATAATTACTAGTCAGTAGTTATTCTGATTTGTTATGGTTCATAATAATAACATAGGTTTAAGATACTCACTTTTCCCAGTGATAAGTTCCCTACTGGACATCACAAGAGTGTTGTTACCAGTCCTGAGGTATACATCGGCCATCTCAGATGCATGACTGATTTCATTCTCTCTCTCTCTCTCTTCGGCTGACTTCATCGCAAGTTTCTCAACAGATACCTATAAAGTACATGAAGACACTAAATGAAGATCTGTGGGGATACCAAAAAACACGCAGGTATTTACTCTGTACCAAAATGCTGCAACTTATTTCGCTGTTCAGTATCAAAATATAATAACGCAATACACATCCATATAATGCAAAAGGTTAGTCTCTCAATCACCTAAATGCTTCTCAGAATATCATCACAATGTAATTTCAGCTCTTCAACCTGTGTATTACGAATAACAGCAATAGATATTATAAATATATAACCATATGTCATACAAATTCTAAAAGCTTACATGGAGAAAGAACATTGGCTAATCTAAAAAATTTAACCTGCTTGGTAGTCTTTGGGACATATGAACCCACAACAATAAGTCCACCACTCCTTCCTTTACCAATTCCAAGATCTTTAGGAAGATTGGAGCTTTTGCAATAATTCCAATCCGAGCAGAAACAAAACTAGCAGCAGTACAACATAAAAAATGTTCTTCCTTCAATTCTGCCTTCCAGTGAAACACGAACTAACAAATGACTTTTTCAGCATTTAACAGATCTTACAGAAAGCTATATCAAAAATAAGATAAATTCAAATTGTTATCATATATAAAATAATATACAGTGCATACATGAAGTAGATGTTCTATAGGAAAGATTATAGCAAACATGGTCTTACTGGGATTTACATGTGATCCTAAAATGATTGTCTGCCAATAGAACGGAGCTTGTCCATCAAAATACCTACACATGAAACAGATTAAGGATATATACCAAACATATACTTAAATTCAAGTGTGTAATAAGTATAAAGAAAACATATTCATTAGGGGACGAGAAAAATAAAAGTATAGAGAAATACCATGGTCTTATACGCATTATATCAATTACATGTTGCTTTGAAGGTATACGATTCATCTGCTCAACAACAGTATTCACGTGGGACCAATTCTGCACAAGGGGTGATGTTAAAAATATTACAAAATATCTGTAAATAAATGTCTTGAATCCAATTTGAAAGGGTAGAAGTGTCCTTCCACTACGCAGCTAACAATTCTTGCTTAGGTGGTTATAATTGGTATAAATATACATGAATTCTATTATGTAAAGATGCATCACAGTGCATACTATTAGTAGTCATCCACATTAGTGTTAAAATATACCAATATACATGAATTCTATGTAAACCTATCATAAGATTCATCACAGTTCATATTATTAGTATGTATCATAATGTTCATCATGTGGAATATTAAGTATTACATAATTAAAAGCAGCAAAATAATTCTACAAATTAGCATTAAATTAAAAATAGTGTACAATTAAACAAAAACTAAATGCATAATATGCAAGATGAGTAATTTAAACACAATTTAATATTTAAACTTACCGGTAGAATAAGGAATACTAGAATTAGATTCAAATGGGATATTGGAACTGGAAGCCATCACATGACTAACAAAATTACATTCATCGCACTGCATATTAACACAATTACAACCTATAAACATATAAAACCCTAAATTTAATAAACAATGAAATTATTAGTATACACTTACCAGGAGATTCACGAAGATATGAATTCGATTAACCTGGAAAATTGGAACTAGAATACATAATCGACACTGAGAAACACACTTGTTGTTTACACGAATGAGATTAATATCTAAAACCTAATTATGAAGGATGAACATTAGAACAAATTAATCAAAACAACCAGAATGAAAATTGAAGAACGAACAAATTGAATGTTTACGAATTTCACTTTAGTGTTTACGGGAATCAAAAATTAGAATAATGAAAGAATTGGAAAATTGATACGAAGGAATTGAAAAAATGATAGAGAAATAGATAGCGTAATATCAATTACGTAAATATATTTTGTATTTTAATTAAAAAAAGGAAAAAGTAAAATTACCATAATAACCTTATCCCTGTAAACAAGTTGATACGCAGATACATGGTAATTAAGGTGAGCCGGACTGTTTTGATTAAATTGAATGGTGAGATGGCTGCTTCCCCCTAAAAACACCCATTCCCTCTGGATCATGCCACTATATATGTGTCTATATATATATATATATATATATATATATATATATATATATATATAGATATTGTGAAACAGTGGCTTTTACGAGTCGAACCGAGTCACGGGTAACGAGTTAAAAATCGAGATCCCGAGTCGCAATTCGAGTCACGGATTAACAACTATGATCTCATCCGTCCCATTCAAATAAATAAGGGGATAACGTTTGTGATGTTGAAAGCACATTTCAAATACACAAATAGTCTCTCATATGATCCTAATAGCACGATTGATATGTGAAGTTTAATAGCACGGATTATTTCCCCAATAAATAAACCTAAAAAAAATGTTAATCTTATGAGGAAGGTGCCACAAAAACATAACTGGATATGATGTTGACAACTCGAAACGAAGGAACAAGACAAGAAAACAGCCGGGTCAAAGCGTAAGCAACTTTACTAGCCCAATTGGGATGGAAGTAGGGATGGCAATCAACATCCGATCCAGTGGATATCCATCCACCCGATCCATCAGTGATGGATATGGACAATCTAAATGGATGTATATCGGATATGGATATGGATGTGGATGATTAGTGGATTGGATGTGGATTACCAATTCTCATCCATGGATGCACCCATTATCATCCGAAATACATATATACGCGTACATATACTTACACTTTGAACTTATAAATAGTATAATATTATAATTAGTTATGAGGATTGTTCTTATATCTTTACATCCCCCAAATATAATTACCTTTCTATCGTAATTTATCATCATTTATTTTTAGTATGTCAAAATTCTTACATCTCCATTTATAGGTTAACAGCACGTAGATAAAATTTTATTCCTACTATATTTCGGAGGTCACTAATAGATGAAAAACAATAAACACGTGATTCGTATCTTTAGAAACCATGTTTTACCTATATTCTGTATCAAATTATGTCAAGATTATCACAATGTTTAACAAATTTTTTAATATTCAATGGATATCCATGAACCCACTCCATCCATCGGATATGGATGTGGATGGATGATTTGTCATTTTAATGGATATGGATATGGATGCGGATGAAAAAAAATAAATGGATATGGATATGGATATAGCGTCACCCGATCCATATCCGATCCATTGGCATCTATAGATGGAAGCCACTTGACCTCAATGATTTTACTACAAACATAGAGAGGACCATCTCTTAATTACTAGCTCCAAGTTGTCATGGACCATTCCAACTAAATAAAAACTCAAATCACACATCCAAACTTTCAACAAAAACTTTATCTTCATTTTCATCTTCTAACAATCTAACACAAATCGCCATGGATCGAACCGAAGAAGATATGAAGTTCGTCGGGTTCTTCGGTATCTTCAAACAATCATTCAAAACAATCTTGTCACGTAAAAAACTCTTCACACAACTAACTCTCACTTCAATCCTTCCCTTAACAATCATTTTCATACTTCACATGGAACTTGCAACTCGTTTATTTTGGAGAATCGAAAACAACTCGTTACCATACGAACTAACCGATTCGCGTGAATCAACCGCCCTTGAATGGCTCTACTACGTCATATTCGAGATCATATACGTCATTTTGTTGACTTTTATCTCCATTCTAGCAACCTCAACGGTTGTTTTCACAATTGTCTCGGTCTATGTTGACCGCGAAGTTGTATTTCCTAGCGTCTTGAAAGTTGTCCCAAAAGTATGGAAAAAATTATTTGTTACTTTTATGTGTATATACATCACGGTAGTTGTGTACGACGTAATTACTGAGGTGGTATTAGCTATCTTCAAAGCTATATTTGGTTATTCGGGTATTACTACCATTATCATGATAGTCATCATGATTATATTTTTGGTTGGGTTTTTATACTTGAGCGTTATTTGGCAGTTGGCTAGTGTGGTTACTGTTTTGGAAGATATAAATGGGTTTAAAGCGATAAAAAAGGGGAAATATTTGGCGAATGGGAAGAAAAAAGTCGGAATGGGGATAACATTTGTGTTGTATGTGTTTTTGACGGGCTTAGTCTCGGTGTATTTTTTGTTCGTGGCATACGGAAATGAAGTGTTTAGATGGGCGATGATTGGGCGAGTGATGATGGGGATATTATGTGTAGTTTTGCTTACGATTTTGTTTTTGATGTTTATCGTGACACAAACGGTGTTATATTTGGTCTGTAAATCGCATCATCGGGAAGTGATTGATAAGGTGAGTTTAGCGACATTTTTAGGTGCTTATCTGGGTGAGACCGTGGTGTATCCTAAGCCCGGTGACGAGATTCCGCTTGGAAGACCTCATTCTCATTCTCAATCTCAATCTCAATCTCAATCTCCTGTTTAACAGGTTTGGAATGCTTTTCTTGGTCGTAAGCTTTGTGCGTTTTGTTGTAATGTTAAATTGGAAATACTAATAATAATTGTAATGTACCTTCAAGTCTTGAATTGTGTATTTGATTAATATTGAAATTCCCCGTACGTGATAACTCTAGAAACCCAAAATCCACTATATAAATCGGGCCGGGTTATTTGCAAACCCAAATTTATAGTTTAAGAGCTTTGTTATCGAGAAGAATAATCATCATATAATATCAACAATTGTGAGCTGGTTATAAATAGTAGTTTGTTTGTCATTTTGTGTTTTAAAGAAATTTAGTATTAATGATAAATTACTTTTTAAGCGAAAGATAAAACAAATATTAGAATAATATGTTGTTTGTCTTTTTGTGAATTAAAAAGTTTAATATTAATGATAAATATTTACAATTTAAATGAAAGATAAAATAAAAATTATAGTTGAATGAGTATAACTAAGTTAGATGTTATTTTGGTTGTTAAATTTGACCAATGTTTTATTCTTATCTTCTTAGTATCTTCATCTACTCCTTTGTATATTTTGATTAATTGTATTTTTATTATTTACCTTACAAGAGTTTTTAATAAACTTTTTCTATTTATCTTTAAAATTGTTATACGTGATATGACCAAAAATGTTGAAATTTAAGTTTGGTGGTTAGATTTGACCCATAGTTTATTTACTCCTTAGTATATATATTAGTACTTAATATCACATTTCAAACAAATATGAATAGTAAGTTGAAAATATTATACTACGTATTAAGTACACTATAGTGATAAAAATTAACGAATAAAAGATGACATGGGTGGTTGGGTTGTTTCTAATTTGTTCAAGTTCTAATTCACCATCAACTATATATATTTATATTTTTTTGCTTCGTGTTTCTCAAACTTTAAAAATAATAGATATAATTATAGAACTTTACTTTTGATATAATAACCCTCGATGTGGTATTATTATCATTATTATTATTAATTTAAATATTACACTAATTTAATTAACAACGTATGTTCGTACTAAATTTTTTATGTTTGAAATATTAAATTACTTATGTAGACATGTATCGATCAAACATATATTATACTAATTCAACAATGTATGTTCGTACGAAATAGTACTAAATTCGTATACTTTAAAAGATTAAACTATTTTGTTAGCATGTATCAATCATATATAAAATTTAACAAATTTAAGATACTACTAATTAACCTTTTTATTATTTGGTATTTCTATGAGAGTTTTTGCTTAGTGCCTCAAATAACTTAAAGATGGCTATTACCTCTTTACTTAGGGTGTGTTTGGCGAAACTAGCTTGTAGCTGGAGCTGGAAGCTTATAGCTAGAGCTGGTAGCTGGA
The DNA here is from genome assembly GCA_949592205.1 of Helichrysum umbraculigerum. NCBI lineage: Eukaryota > Viridiplantae > Streptophyta > Magnoliopsida > Asterales > Asteraceae > Helichrysum > Helichrysum umbraculigerum. The sequence continues at coordinate 162,030,492 of CATIUR010000004.1, read as the reverse complement.
ACTTATTTTTTAAGCTTGAAGTTGAAGCTTATTGTTTTATAAGTGTTTGGCAAACTAGTTGAAGCTTAAAGATGTTAATTGACATAAAAGGACGTGAAAATTATATAATAAGTTATTTATAAGGGGCATTTAAGTAATTTTACACTCCATAAGCTAGGAGCTTATTTTAAAAGCTACTTCTACTAGCTTATCTTTTTAGAGTTTATTTTTACAATAAGCTCCTAAATTTTTGTTAGCCAAACAAAGCTAGAAGCTTAAACTTATGAAAAAAATAAGCTTAAACTCCAATAAGCTCCTACAAGCTTTGTACGCCAAACACACCCTTAGAAAAAAAACCTTATATGTGAATGATTACGTATTTTAACTTTTTAGTCCATTAGAGTTTATTTAAATTTTGTTTTAAAAATTATTAATCATTAAAGAAACTATTATTTCTTAACATATACGGAGTATATCATTATAGATTTTTATGAATGTATGGTTACTACGAAATATAAGTTAACATTTACATTGTTATATATATTTTTTAAATACATCAAACCTGATATAAATTACAGATATTTCTCGATAGTAAAGCGTGGACGGTAAAATAATCTATTATTATCATCATCTTTTTATCAATTACATACGAGTATACGACTTACGATTATAATCTAGTGATATTAGATATATTCCGTCGCAACGCGAAAGCATATCATATGTTGTTAAACTTCAAAATATAAACATAATATAGTTGAATTAGGGACGAAATGAAGGAAGGAGACTAGAAGGCACCCGGGTCAAACTCAAAGCACATAATATAGTTGAATTAGGGACGAAATGAAGGAAGGAGACTAGAAGGCACCCGGGTCAAACTCAAAGCTTAAGCAACTAGCCAAGGGATTAGGGACCCACATGGCACACCCATCCTAGCCAGTAGGTCCGTTCAGGTCAGCCCACTTGTGAATTAGCTACTTGACCTCAAATGTTTACTTAAAAACAAAAAAAAAAGGTCCCTATCAACTATAAAGAGCTTCAAGACACGATTTATTGCAAATAAGAACAAGTCACGAGTTCAAGATTCAAAACTTTAAATTACATATAATTAAGATTTAAAATGGTAGTGGATTACATATACTTGTAGTTTGTAAAGGAACATGAGAAGTAACCTTATCAGCTTCCATCATCGATCATTACTTGTAAGAGTTATAACAAAATTTCAATTCAATTAATCAATGAAAAGGAGATGATCGAGCAGATTGTAGCTACGTAAGTTACTTTTTGATTTGTTAGATGGTTTGCAGTTATAAATGTGATGTTTTGCTACATATATAATAATATATAATATGAGTTTTCTAACTTGCTCTAAGAGCACATGTTAGTGTGCATTAAATGATAGTAAGATTCATTTTAAAAATATAATAATACATTAATTAGCTTCACCTTTTATTTTATACCCAATTTACCCTTCTAATATTTATACATTAATTAATTAATATAATAAATCATTTTATCAATGGAATTAACTAATTAAGTACAATTTGTCAATTTTGGATTCTAAAGAAAATAGTTAAGAAGATAATCAATAAGGAGAAGACGAATAATTAATTAATTATTAGTAATTTTAGCCCGTGCTATGCACGGTATTATTACTTTATATTAATTATCTATCTATTTATTAAGACGGTCAACCATAAAAAATATATAAAGGTTCACCATTTGTGGTAAGACTCAATTACAAACCCATTATTTGCATCCAACGTACAAAATCTTCAACCCATTATTTGCATCCAACCCATTATTTGCATCCAACGTACATCAGTGATCATGGTTTAGGAGGCTAAGAGCAATAGAGTATAAAAACTTTAATAATTACATTGCCTCAACTAAAACAGAATAACAAAATCTTCAAGCCTGGTTACCCCTCCAACTACCTCATGCCACCATCATTGCCCATTCTTGACTTTATTACAATTTTTTACCCTCTCATAAAAACAATCAAGTCCACGCACACTCATACTACTCTGTATTTTAGAAGAGGATTTTTACCAATTTGAAGTGAAGACGTTTAATACGATATGACAAGTCTATATCACGAGTTCAAGATTCAAACTTTAAATTACATATAATTAAGATTTAAGACTCTGTAGATATTGGCTTTGAATCTGATTATTTACATAAATTTTTGTTAAAATGGTAATATAACATATCGTATCGTAGTACGTTATTGTGTTTGTATGCGCTTATGAAGTTTTGCATTAAAAGTTAGAATATTTGTCAAATTATACAGTAATTAGTAAGAAACTAATTATGAAATGATTAAGGGAAATTAATCGAAATGCCACTTTTTCGGAACGTATTTTTCGTTTTGCCACTTTTTTAAAAAAATTACGGATTTACCCCCACCCCCCCCCCCGGTCGCCGGTCGCATCATGCGACCTGCGACCCGTTACCTGCGACCCACGACCGAATGGGTTACCGAGTAAAAGACAAGCCCAAGCCGCGTAACGACTCGTTCACCGATCGCAGGTCGCACCAGGCGACCTGCGACCCGAGATCGGCGACCTGCGACCCGTCTGTGAACGACATCGAGGGGTCTTGGTCACTAGCCGTAAGTCTTGGTCACTAGTCGGAATTCTTGGTCACTAGTCGTAAATCTTTGTCACTAGTCGTAAGTCTTGTTCACTAGTCGTAAAATACAATTTTCAAAATTTTCAAGATAAGATTTTTCTGACATTTTGTTAAGATTTTCTGAATTTTTTGTACTTTTTTGATAAGTTTTTTTATAACTTTTTCTATTTTTGAGATAAGATATCTTATCTTTTTGGATAAGATTTTCCTTGATTTTCTTTTCTATTTATTTATAAATAGTGTAACTGTAAGATAGAATTATCAACACTTCACATTCTCACTACATTCTCAACTTTTTCATATATCTTCGTCATTAGTTTTCTGAAAATGGTTTTGGATGAACATTTTTGGTATTTTCTATCTCCAAATGAAGAACCATCAACTGAGATAATATACGCACAAGTACCCTGGATGTTTAGTGTTGCTTTCCGTCACGCCGGACATTTTCAGGACCCTTACAGAATGTACACTCAAGGTTCATTGACGTTTCTTGACTGCGTTGAGGCCGATGAATTTTCAACCAAACTTTTGGAAACGGCTTTGAACGAGCTCGGTTACGTGCCTCCACCGAAGTGGTATTTTTACTTTAAAGAGCATGAAAAAGACCTAGATAATGGTTTAGAATTGATAACAGATGATGTCGAGCAACTCAAGAAGATTACTGACTATGCCAAAATACATAGAGAAATTGAGGTGTATGTTACCCGCAAAGATCTGTCACATTTCTCGAATTCTGATCCAACAATGCCGTTTGCAATGTCTAAGGTTATTACCGGCTCTTCTGCCGCTAGGCGTTTATTCGATTAGTTATTGGTTAAATCTTGTAATTCGTCTCTGTCTTTCAATAAAGTGGATAGTTGGCCAGTTATGTTGTGTTGTTAATGTAATTATATGATTTATAATCATTATGTAATGATAGGTTTAGTAATGTTCAAACAAAGTAAGTTAATCAAATACAACACAATAATGCAAACATAGATAACATTGCTAACAAGTACATAACGTAGTTTTTTTCAAATACAACACAATAATGCAAACATAGTTTTTTTCATCACAACAAATCCAAATGTGACTCAAGGTTGACTCAAATGTACACTCGGATAAGTTTGAGTCGCCTGGGATGGCTCTCCTCCATCCTCCTCGAACTTGCTTTTCGTTGATTTTGTGGACGTCTGCTGCAAGTCAAGTAATGACGATTGTATTAATAACACAATGTAAATTTTATGTGTTAATATGAATAAATTTAATAACTTACTTTCTTCGATCGTGATTTGGATCTTGATTTGGACCTTGAGTTTGATCTTGTGGTGGTTCTTGATCGGGTTGGCTCATCGGTTCTATCGTAAGAAGCCGTACAATTAACTCGACTATGACCGCGTTCCTTGCACCTGCTACATACATTTTTGTATTCCCGTTTCTCCTCTCCTTTCGAAGGAATACGAGCACGGCCAGGTGGGCGGCCAGATTACCTCTTCGCAACTACCGGCGGCAAGCAAGTCTGCAGATTACCTGGATCTTCCCATTCTGAAGGATGAGGTGTTGGATTTATAGCCTCACTATAGGTTGCCCGATATGTTTCCGTGGTGAAATACCTCTCCGCAAAACAGCTGACATTGTCCATTTTAAAGTGACGGATCACTGCCGCTACGTGTCCGCAAGGTAAACCAGAGAGTTACCATTGCTTACAAGTGCAGGTTCTTGCTTCCAAGTTGACTGTTCCATTCTTTTGCCGATCCACCACCTCACATATCAAGTTTGTGGATGGGTTGACCTTCCAGCTGAGTGATTTGCCAACCCTCTTACCAATTTTGTGTTCGGCATATGGCGTGACAGGTGTTTTAACGGCCGCGGCAGTGTTTCGATGTTTGAAATACCATTGTTGTACTGAAGATCTAAAAAACTCCAGTAACATTGTCACCGGGAGTTTTCTTGCATGCTTGGTCATGGCGTTAATGGATTCTGCACTATTAGTCGTGAGGTAAGCATATCGTGTCTTTGTTGAATGATGCCTTGACCATCTTTCTTTCCCCACCTCTCTAAGAACATTAGCTGAAGTTGGTAAATGTCTAGAAATGACATCAAAATGTTCATCGAAATTCGACTTTCGGTAGGCCTTACACATTTTCCAGTAATGCCATTCAAAGTGCTTGACTTTTGCAGATTTGCTTTTCAGGTTCATTAACAAATGACGGCTACAGAGGGCATGAAATGCCTCTGGGAATACATCTGAAATACCGGCCGTAATTGCTGCAGACCTGTCAGAGATGAATGTGAGGTTGTCAACCCCACCGACAGATTCAAGCGCGTCACGTAAGTTTCCCAAGAACCAAGTCCACACGTCGGTCGTCTCTCCCGCACCAATGCCATAAGCCAGTGGCAAGATGCCATTATTACCGTCCATCGCCACAACAATTAAGTTAGTACCCAAGTACCCACCCTTCAAATGTGCCCCATCTATGATTATTATTGGGCGTGTATGGTTGACAAATGAACGTATCTGCAAATTCAGAAAATAATAATTGTAAATTATATAATAATGTACGTATGTCATTGACTAATAATAATTACTTACAGCTGCTCCGATGGACATGTAACACATTACAAATTTATCCTCGTCGTCTGTACGGAGATTCGTAGTGCTCCCCGGGTTATGTAGTTTTAGGTTGTGCAGATAAATGAGAAGTTTCTTAAACGATTCAGCGGGACTACCTCTCAACAGCTCTATAGCATAACACTTTGCTTTCCATGCTTGGTTGTATGTAAGGCTGATTTTAAACCGTTCAGTCATATCAAGTTTGATCTCCTTGCCTCTGTATACACGACCTTCCAAAGTCATCGCCTCCTTCAAAAGGTTACCAAGCACTTTCTTGGTTGCATGACGACTATTTGCCAAGATTTGGGTGCGAGAACATGTGTGCGCGTCTCGTAACTTCCTTACTTGGAAGTTGTCACAATATCGAATACACGCTGCCCTTATCTTCCATCACAATCAGGCAAAATACATTTTGCTCTGTACCTTTTTTTGTCTGACTGTGTTGGTTTAATCTAAAAACCCTCTTCTAAACACTTGGTATGCAATTGAAGCAGAAATTCCTCTTTACTTACGAATGTTTGGCCCTCTCGAATCCGACAATATTTCTCATACATTGTATCTGGCCGTTTAGGAACTTCTTTTTCTTCCTCTCCTGACGGCGTTGGTATATTCCAGAATATATCAGGTTCGGCTGATTTTACTGGTATTTGGTTGTCGTACATATCTCTTGGATCAGGCTCATCCTCCTCATCACCCTCATCATCCTCATCATCTTCAACAATGTGATTACAAAATGGATGGTCATGATGTAACATCCTCTCTTCTGGTCCGGTAATTTCTGATTTTAAATTGTTATATTTAATCGTATTAGAAATTATTTGATATTATTTGTTTATTTGCGAAACTTAATTAAATAAGCCTCAGGACTTATTGTGCTTAGTAAATTATTGTTTGTTTTAATTTACTATAGTTGACGGTGCAATAAAATAAGTTTCTCGCAAATGGTTTTTAGGTTCCAGGCAATAGATTTGAAAAGGGACTAGTTTTAAGTGGATACGGGTCGGTGTTAAAAGTTAACCGACTTAAATAGTTTCCTTTTTAGGAAAGTTTCATCACTTTCCCTTTTTAGAAACTTTGAAACCTAAAACCTTCAAAACCTTAAACTTGAAATTCTAAGATTGGAACAAAGTTGTGAAGCTGTGATTTGTGAAATTTGAGCTTGTAACTTCATCATCATCACTTTATAATCTTGAATTGGTAAGTTATGATCATATTTGAAATTATGGTTATAATCATTAGAATCCATAGTATGAATTGGTGTTAAATTGATGCTTTAAACATGTTAAGGTATGCAAATATGATGTTATATGTAGTAATTGTTGTTTAAAATTCGTTGTGTTACCTGAGCTTGTGTGATTTGAAGTTTAGAGATCGAGCAGGCTATGTATTTGCAGGTTCAGGGTTTCTGCGCGAGACCCGGGAATCCGGCGGATTCCCCTGAATCCGGCGGATTCCCCCGAAAGTGAAAACCAGAATTTTGGTGAATACGGTGTATTCAGGAACGTATTCAAGAACGTATTCGTTAGAAATTGGTCTGATCAAAACTGGAAATGAAACTGTGGCGAATCCGGTCGGGAATCCGGCGGATTCAAATGAATCCGGCGGATTTATATGAATCCGGCGTATTCAACCATTTTCCAGGAAAATTGATTTTTTGAATAAACTGCTTTTAATCCTTAATGTGTTAATATTATTTGATAAGTTGTCGATATATTTAACAAATGCACATATATATTGATTGTGTTATACAGGTTATGAAATGTATCTATATATGTAACATTCGAATATAAGTGATGATTTTAACAACGTTGTTATTAACTTATATTTGATTTTGATTCTCAGATCCTCAAAGGGCTCAGCGAGATAAGACAGCTGAGTAAGTGAATCGAGACAATCAGGTGAGTGGATTTGAAACTCACAGTTTGATTTGGTTGTGTCAGTTTGATTTCAATCAGTAATTATTGGATTTCTATTGATAGTATGTTAACCTTGAAATGATATGCCATTTGATTGGTTGTTTGATGAACATTGAATTGAAATGTATAATCCAGAGGTCAACTAGATTGTCGGTTGGACTTGATTGCTAATGTTGGTCAACACAGGGTTGCGTACATGTGTTGATGGAGATTAGTATTTAGTTAGCGGTTAATCACTGTTTTGGCCTACAGTTGATTTAAGAGTTCTGATAGGGCCACCCGGCACAGGGTCCTTAAGAACCACCGTTCCTCTTGACGATATTTGTTGCATTATTGATTGTGAACAGATTGCTAGCTATATTCAATTGTAGTTGATAATTCATTCACTTAGCTTCGTGCTAATCCCTCAATTTACTTCCTGCAGGTGATGTATATTTTGTGGGTAGTCAGGAAGGATGTTTTGATGCTGGGAATGTTTGAAACTTGCAACTCTGATCCAGTTTGTAATAAATAATGTTTTGTAGCATATAATACCCCGGGTTTGTAAACAAGTTAACTATGTTTGTTTGGTAGTTAAACATGTTGTATAAAGGTTTACGAAAATTTCTAGCAGAATTTTAATAAATATGTATTCCAAGTATTCGCTTCCGCCAAACTTAATATTATATTGTGGTATTAAATGAGGGGAGTTATACATGATCCTTTGGTGGATTGACATTTTCCTCATCATAATGATCATAATCATGAGGATGTGGATCTGGATCTGGCTCCTCCACATAGTAATTTGAATGAGATTGATCATATTGAACATCCGAATCAAATTTATAATTATCTTGGGTCTCTTCAACTACCCTAAATGAAGGGTTCATCGGGTGTTCTGTTGGATGGAAAACTGTATTTTGTGGAGGAGCATGATAATGAAATTGATATTGTGGTTGATAAGGAAACGGAAATTGTTGAACGAGCTGTTGAAATTGTAAGTCCCCTAGTTTTAGGATCGATAACTTCGCTATCTGTAGTATTAAGGTGCGGAATCCCTCAATACGGTGTTATCTTACTAACAACGAATATGTTTGTAATTGCGTTTATAAAGCTTAACTTTAAACGAAAAATACGTCAAAGCCTAGCCGTTAGGTTTAAGTTTTCTCTGGTTTGTCGAGTTCGCAGATCAGCAAAGGTATCAAAAGTGTTAACGATTTTCTAAGAGAAAATCGTTTATATAATCTGTCTTGGCTCGGCTCGCATGGGCCGGCGAGTCCAGCCCAACTCGCAGCCCAAGTCCATTAACTCGGCTTGCCAGACAATTTCTGATGATCCAGTTCTCATCTCGCCTCGTTAGGCTCGCAACCTGAGAACTCAACTCGCAGCAAATGTATATATATTTATTTTGTATTTTAACATTCGTCTAACTTAGCACAATAATATGTTTAACGAATATTGCTAACAAAACAAATATTTATTTACAAATCTAAACCAATGTACAAACGTAATAATAATTACACTAGTCCTATTTCAAGCTAGATCTGTTGTCACAATCTATGTCTCAACAGACTCCCCCTTGACAATAGCTCTAGCGTCTTTATCTTCACGCTTGTCTTTGGTCTTCATTTGTAAATCTTACTGCCTGCGTAAATCTTCATCTTGATACAAGTTTTAACCATCAACTGATAATCTCTTGCTAAATCAGCCCATTCAATAGTCATCAAAATTCTGTTCTCATTCAACTTTAACAGATCCTTTCTCGACATATTCATCAGGTGTCGATGATCATAAACTCTGAAGATTTCTCTTTCACCACCTTCAACCTCATCATCAGCTTCAACCATCACAGCTTCTCCAGTTCCTGAATCTACATGCCAACTCTTCATATTTCCCAGAATATCCTGTGGCATTGTCTTCAGTGGAATCTGCTGTATGCATCTAACAGCTGGATAAATCTTTTTCCTTCTTCTTCTTCCAGTTCTTTGACTTTTCTCTTGTAGTTTCACAGTCTTTCCCTTTCTTGGCTTAATCTGAACAAACTTATTTGTACCAACTTCAGTTCTAATAATTCGTTCAACACGTTTAGCATAATCATCATTACTTGGATTATTTATCTCCAATCTAGCCAAGTCACGTATCTCATAACGTGGTAAAGAGCTAAAAACTCCAAGCTTTCGCTCAAAATATTGAACTCCATCAAACCTTTTAATAGCAAAAAGCTTCAGCTCAGAGTCAAAGTACCATCCAACAATCCCTTTACGAGGAACACGTTTTCCCGTAATATCAACTTCTGAAACTCTAATCTTCTTCTTCAACTTTGGAAGTTTCCTAAGGAAAACAGCAGGATTCTTGGTAGGAATCAAAGTTTCATCTTTTTCAGAATCAGTTGAGTCATCGATTTCTTCATCTACATCGACAATCATTGGACCTTGTTCATTTTCAATAATAACTTCTGTCCTAGATTGGCTCACATGGTGTTCATCTATATTCGCATCTGGATCTACACCAATGTCTTGCACAATCTCAGGTACAGCAGTCCAATCTGTAGGTGGTAGAAATTCTCCATCCTCAAAATCAAAATCAATGTCTTCATTTATCTCATCAAAAATGTCATCTTCCGAATCAGATAGATCAAGCATTTCCAATCCTAAGAGAAAACCACAAATACAAATCAATATTAATAATTAAAATTCTCTTATCGATTTCCCTAAATCAACCAAAGAATTTCTTTATTAATTCTTTTGTATATTTAATCCTAAAATATAAACGCAATTTACATATAACTTATAAAATCTTTTATTGATTACCCTGAATCAATCTAAAATCTCTTAACTCTACTTAACAAATATTAATTAATTTTAAATTCTAATGCATTATGAATAATCACCAAACATTTAAATTTACTATTAATTACCTTATATAATTTCCAAGTGTTAATTGATCTTGTAAGGATTCAAGATTTGATGATTACAAAACAAAATATGCATAAAGTAATAATGATGAAACTAGAAGGACTTAATGTGTAATATTAGTTTACTTTCTATGCAAGTTAGGTTTTATTGTAAACCCTAATGATCTCTAGTATATAAAGAGACATAGGGGTGTTGGAAAAAGTGTGCACCTTGAAAAGATGTAGACGTCTAAGAGTTTTTGTTTAGCCTCAAGATCAAGGTTTCTTGATCCTGTTGCAATCGTGTAACCGTGTTATTCTGATCGAATAATATTGGGGCTTGTTGTGATAACATTGATATGTTCTATTCCGCTGCATAATTTATTATCATTGTTATCGTTGATTATTATTATCCTAGATCAAGACCTAAAAAGTCTGAGCTAGATCTTTATTACGTTTTCACAATTGGTATCAGAGCAAGGTTGCTCGTGATCTAGGATCTACAAGTTTTACAAGAAAGAGAAGCCGTATCGAAGAAACCCTGGAAGATTTCAAGAAAAATTCATAATTCGTCACTTTCTGCACAGCCATGGTAAAAAATTCGGATCTCATTCGTTAATTGTTAGATCGTCATGAAATTTGAACTGTAGGTTCTTAACATATAGGCGCACATTCCTACCAAAGGAATTTTCGATCTGAGCTTTTGATTGAGAGATATTTATTGTCGAATTTGGTTGCTGAAAGTTTAGGGTTTTCCAGAACGGCAGAAGTAAAACGGTCACTGTGTCTTCGTTATTCAACGAAAGTTTATGATTTTTTGATATGTTAGAGAAGACATGTTTTTACATTGTGTAAAAATTTCATTGTGATCGGATGTCTCTACATGGAGATATTAAAATTCGAATTTGCTGCAGTAAGTTTATGGTTTCTTTTGTGCAGCTGAAGTCAAATAATTACTGTAGATTCGTTAACCGTTGGATCGACTTGATTTTTGGATATGTGGTTAATGAAACATTGATGGACTTCGTGTAAAAATTTGAGCATAATCAGATACGTAATCATGGAGATATATAATTCTGAAGTTGCTGCCACTGCTCATAACGTTGCCCCTGCTAGCACAAAGTCTACCACTGCTAGCACAACGTTCCCACTGTTAGGTTTGTACCGCTGCTAGTACAAGCTTGCCTCTGCTAGTACAACGTTGCCTCTGTCAGTACAAGCTTACCTCTGTTAGTGCAAAGCTTTCCGCTGCTAGTAGAGCTTGCCACTGTTAATGCAAAGTGGTTACCACTGTTCGGGATTTTGAAGATTACCACTGTTCGTGAATTTTGTAACCACTGTTAGTTTTGGATCTCGTTTGGAATTGTTTAAATAACAATTTATTTGTATTGATTTATGGCTCGTTTTTGAAGAAGATGTGATTACGAAGAAGGTTGATTATAGCTTATTTGATATTGTAGTTGAGTTTGACATGTTTGTATCTTATCATATCTCAAAGTGGTGGATGAAGAGCTTTGAAGATAACTTGTTTGGTTTGTATGGAGACGACGAAGACTTGACAAATCTAGCAAACGTGTGAGATTAAACTTAGGATGCTCAATGCTCACATTTGTTATCACTTGGAAGAGTGGGAATGCTCAGTGACTTATTATGGAGAATAAGGATTTTTGTCAAAGAGATTGCGATCTACTTATACATTGGATTATAAGTTCGACGTCGTGGATAGTACAAGATATAAGGTACAAGTTTGGAAGACTTAATTTCTTTATTAAGTTTGTTATATTCTATTTTCTTCACCGACCAGTAATCATTACATAGAGCCAATAGAATTCGAGATTCAAGAGATGGTGAACATATTTTAAGGGGAAGCTTATTGTTTAATGTTTCATCATCTACATGTACCACTTGAGGGGAAGTGTTTACAAGTTGCAAAAGATTCTGATTTGATTATTACAAAAAGGGGAAGAAGGATATTGTTAAGTGATTTTGCAGCTTATAATAAGTGGTGACATGTCAAGGGGAAGCATAGAAGACGGTTTCATTTATCGAGATTGTTTTGTAATATCAAATAGGGGAAGATTGTAAGGATTCAAGATTTGATGATTACAAAACAAAATATGCATAAAGTAATAATGATGAAACTAGAAGGACTTAATGTGTAATATTAGTTTACTTTCTATGCAAGTTAGGTTTTATTGTAAACCCTAATGATCTCTAGTATATAAAGAGACATAGGGGTGTAGGAAAAAGTGTGCACCTTGAAAAGATGTAGACGTCTAAGAGTTTTTGTTTAGCCTCAAGATCAAGGTTTCTTGATCCTGTTGCAATCGTGTAACCGTGTTATTCTGATCGAATAATATTGGGGCTTGTTGTGATAACATTGATATGTTCTATTCCGCTGCATAATTTATTATCATTGTTATCGTTGATTATTATTATCCTAGATCAAGACCTAAAAAGTCTGAGCTAGATCTTTATTACGTTTTCACAGATCTCATTCATTATCAATTTAACCTTTAAATTATATATCATTTGTCTAGTTAATACTAATACATTTTTAACTTGTTAATTACTTATATACCTTATGGTCTTAAGTCCATAATCAAATCTAAAATGCTTATGTTATTATAAAATTATGACCGCCGAAATTAATCGGAACACGCCGCTCGACTACTCAATGAGTCGGAAGACTTTCGATCACTATTTTATCTTAACATATAATTATATAAACTTAAATTACATCAAACATATTTTACTTAAAATAATAATAACCTTAAGCCGAATATATTTACACAATAAAATTAAGTTTACATTTGTTCACTACAAACTATTACAAATATTACAGTACTATGATAATACTAAGCTATCTTACCAGCTTCAGTATCACCCGGTACAATCTTATCTGCACTTGCACCCGCTCCAGAACCACTAGCACCAGCACCAGACTCCCCCTGAGTTGTAGCTGGCTCACCGGTCTTTGAAGGACCAGTCTGCTCACCACTCGGTGCATTGGGATCATCGTCCTTATCTGAATCTCTCTTCCTCTTCAGCTCATCCTCTTTACAAGACTCCAGATATACCAATATCTCCCCCTGTCCAAAGAAGATAACTTCAGTCACTGTACATTAAAGTCCGCAAGCAAAGTCTCATGAGTCTTCATCAACAGATTGTAGGATTCACTCTACTTGAGTATCTGCTGAGAAAGAAGAAGATTGCTCGACACCAGCTCTGGAATCTTAGAAGTAAGCTTCTCCAAATCCTTTACCCTCGACTCTAAGGATGTAATCCTTTCAGCATAAGTCGTTGGAGTAACAGGTATCGTTCTTGGTCCAGGCGGTGTAAGAGACTCAATATGCCAGTCTCTGGTCAGCGGTGTATGAGGTTGAGACAAAGCTTGCGTAAGCAAGTTTGTCGCAAATCTAGCTGCTTTGTTCGTCGGAAAATTAGCTCCACGAACTAGATCAGCAACCTCATGCTGTAAAGTTAAACACAATTAAAATCAGTTATTGTTACAGATTACTCTGTCTCAAACTCTAATTAATTGCATAACACTTATAGTTATAGAACTTATATCTCATACCTGAAGCGGTACAGATATCTGTTCAGAAACCACCGGTGTATCCGTCTCTACCTGTGGTGTATCCTGAGCAACTGTATACAGAATTAACTGTCTCAGTTCAACTCCTGATAAACAACAAGTTAAGATTATTTAACTTTTGTAATCAATACTAACCTTCTCGAATAGTAAGCGTTCTCGGACGCTTCATCGTAGGAATCTCAACTTCCTCAGTACCTTCCTCCAGAATACTCTTACCTTTTCTCTTCCTTTCAGAAACAGATGGAGAAGGAGAAGGTGTATTCTCAGAATCATCATCTGAAGCCGTCTCACCATCACGACCTCCAGATGATCTAACAGGATCCTAAAGTTTAAATATATTAAACATTTATGATTAGCATAAGCTCTATCATACAAGTTCTATATATTTAAGATTAATCAGATATAATACCTCAGCCGGTACAACAACTGATTCATCTCGCTGTATCTGCTCCCCCTCAAGTAATACAACTTCTGGGTTTGCAGCCTCAGCTTCAGCTTCCTGTTCGGTTAATGATATTTATATTTTAAAATCAGAAATAATATCCATTTAACTAAATATCTAATATCAGAACCATTTAAATAATAATATTATGCATCTATGATTAATTAAAACAATCTATCAACTAAGCATCTATATTATTACATAAATAAAATATTACCTCAGATGGTGCAAAATAACTATCAATATCCTGAAGCAAAGGATTAGTTGCATCATCATTCTGCTCCAAAACTTCTTGCACAACTTGTGCAGCAACCTCTTGGTTCACTTGCTGATCAACCTGACCAGCCTGAATAAGAACATCCTCAAGGAGCCCTTGTGGATCTTCAGATTGAGCTTCCTCAGCTGCAGGTTCCGGTACAACATCAGCATCAGCAGGAGCAGCAGCAGCAGCAGGAGCAACGTCTAACCACCCATGATTTGGCGGTGCAACGTAGTTCGGGTCAATAATATACCCAAATAGTGGTCTAACTTCAGGTTTCACCACTCCCTCCTTCCTGACAGTCTGCATGAACATGGCGTTATACCCACGATGATCAATCATATTAACCACTAGATGTGGTTGAGGTATAGTCAAATCCGGTAGACGTGCACGGATAATCAACAAGCAAAATCGCGGGTAAACCAAAAATCTTGATCTAACAGACCCCGATATCTGTTTCGCAATCTCACCAAAAAGATAATCACAAAAACTGTATGGTTTATTATAAACCAGTGACAGTGCAGCCGATAGAATCGCAGGGCTCAACTCATCAAATCCACCCTTCTTCGCTGAGAAAACTATATTCATCACGTGCCAGAGAAACCTCCACTGACCAATAACCAGAGGTTTCTGGAACTGACGTCCACGTCTATCTCCGGTATAACCCATACGACCTATCGCACCCTCTATAAAATCCATAGGGTACTCCGTATCTCCATTCTCCTGTTCGACTGTACCAAGCTGCAAAATCTCACGAAGATAACCAGCCGAAAACGTAACAGGTTAGCCACTAACCGTAGCTCTAATCTCTGGCGGGTTGACATATTCGTCATATACTATATCCGTCCAGAAATCGTTCAGTATAGCCTGAGAAATAGGAGGATTGGCCGTAATGGCGTATCTAATCCGTGATCGTGCAAGGAATCGTAGTATATCAGCAACCCTATCAGCCCGCTTGGCTTCAAGGTTCAGATCAACCAAAATGTTGTGACCCTTGTCAAATGCTCTCGCCATATCTGTAAAATAAACACAATCAACAGATATAATTTTAATGCACGATTAAAATTTTTAAACTATAATGTATTATGAATCAAGATTCATCAAACATCTTAGTTTAAAATTGAAATTATATATAACTTGTTACAAAAATAGTCTCAAGTCGTATATAAAAATTTAACTTATAACTAAAAAGTCTTAGGTCTAATTTAAATTAATTATATAAAAGTTATTACAAAAAAAATTTTCTAAGTTCTGGACTCGCATAAACTGGCCTAACGAGTTGAGGTCAACTCGTTTTGCTTATCAACTCGCTTTACTCATCAACTCGCTACATTGATCAACTCGCTACATTTATCAAGCGGCTATTGAAGTGAACTCGCTAATCACCCCGATTCGCTAGTCAACTCGCTGCGAGTTGATTCAAAATGTCAACTCGTTTGATGAACTGCCGTTACGAGCTAGTTTTCAAAATCGATTAATCTTGTAATTTTAATATGATCTATCGATTGATTCACGTTCATTAATGTTCGTTTAACATAAACCCTAAAGATCTATGTATAATAACATCGTAATCAACGCAAATCGTTTAGTTTATAACCCGAAACCCTAAGTTTAAAAAAACTTCGATTTCTCGTTATTTACACGGTGAAATCCATAGTATTATACCTCAAAATGTTTGTAAATTGAAGATGTATAAAGTCTACGGATTGAAAAATTCGTTCATGTACTCTAAAAATCGAAATCAAACGAAAAAAAAATATCGCCTCGTTTCGCCTGTAATACGGATTCGCAAGCTTTAGTGAACTCGCGAAGTATGTGGGTTCGGTGGGTTGGCTTGACTCGTTTGACCCCCTTTATACTTTGTATCCGATTCGCGAGAATTTCAAACGGATCCGCAAGTCGATGTCAACTCGCAGGATTATTTTAAAACGCGAATTTAATTCTAAGTATAAATAAAACCCGATATTTTACAAGTCTAAATTATAATTAATTTTCACTTGCAAATTGTTACGTTTGTTCAACTCAAAAATATTCAGTATAATTTAATTCCGTAAGGTAAATTCAGATAAACACAAAAAAAAACTTAAATAAATAAAAAAAATAAACATATGATAAAAATACAACGATATAAACATTGATATCAAGTACATTTTATTAATCACTAGATCAAAACAAACTACATAAACAAAAAGAATAAAAATTTATCTGCTTAGGGATCATATTAGAAAGAATAAGTATTTAAGTATATATTTAAAAGTCTAAGCAGATTGGTAGTATACATACCTCATGAAATTCAAATAAATTACTATAAAATTTCAACTAAATTCATCATTGATACATTTATATATATAAAACTATATCTTAGGTACCTTTATCCACATAGCATAATTAATAAATGCATTACTCACATAAAGTGAATATTTAATTATAGACAGGTCAAGACGATTACCGGTATTATGATCCACATAAACAAATTATACTCAATTTTCTAAGCAAACACTTTATTGTTAGTATGAATATTATCAAGTGTTTTCTATTATATGACATACTGAACAATTTCAAGTAAAACTCATAACACTGCATCATTAAATTTCAAGGTAGCGGTTACTAAATGATGTATCTTTTCGAAACATATAACATACACTCGAATTTTTTTAAGGTTAAACAAATATCAAACATACTTTAAATATGCTATGTTATCCAAGTCTGTACTTAGTACAACAGAAGATCCCTTCTAGCATAATTCAAAATATATTTGAGAATATTAATTTAATTAAAGGTTTCAGTTCTGTACTTAGTACAACAAAGTTACCAGTAATTAAGTTAATACCCATATTGCTACTATTTGTCACTTTAAATTAAAATGCATGATAACAGTGTATGGTAATACCATCATTCAACAATTAACACATAATGTCATACATCATAGAATAGTAACACAAGATAATAAACAAGTAGTTAATTAACTTCTTACGGCTTAGAAAATGTCATATAATTTGCCTACCAGTACATCATATGATGAAGCCATCTAAAGTTTTCACTTAAAATTAGACAAATTATAACTTGTGGATATAGGTGTATAATCAAATAAATATAAACACATACCTGATAGAACCGCTGTAGTTCTAAAGCAACTTTATTTGAACCTACTACCATATCATACTTAGGACTCAAGCTTATTATTGTGAAGCTTATTCTCCTAATGTACTATCATTTCCCTTAGTTTTTGCAAATAAAAACTTAAATGAAGGCGATTCCCCTTAGGTAACAAGCAAATGAATGCCATACGCCCCCCCCCCCCCCCCCCCCCCCTTTTTTTTTTTTTTTGTTTAAATGAACACAGAAATACTAACTATTACAAAAATACCCTTGGAAGACTAATCACTCTGGATTTCTCATTCCGTTTAGTTGAACCAACGTCTCAAATCTTGCTCTGTCGAATGCGTTTGTGTATAAGTCTGCTAAGTTATCCAATGATAGAACCTTAACTAACTTTATCAACTTTTTCTCAGCACAATCTCTAATAAAATGATGTAGAATATCAATATGCTTAGTTTTACTGTGCTTCACCGGATTATTGGTGATCGACATAGTGGATTCGTTATCAATCATCATAGGAGTATTGGTTATATTTAACCCGTAATCCCGCAGTTGCTGTTGAATCCAAAGTACTTGCGAGCAACAGCTACCAGTTGCAACATACTCAGCTTCACATGTAGAAATGGCTACCGAGGTTTGCTTCTTGCACTGCCAGGATACTAATCTACCTCCTAGGAATTGACATCCTCCGGTCGTAGATTTCCTATTCTGATTGCATCCTCCATAATCCGAATCTGTATAAGCTACGAGATCTAAGTCTCCATCAATCGGATACCAAAGACCCAGCTTAGGTTTCCCTTTGAGGTAACGAAAGATTCGTTTAACAGCTTGCATGTGTGACTCTTTCGGATTAGCCTGATATCTTGCACATAAACAAACAGCAAACATTATGTCAGGCCTAGAGGCTGTAAGATACATTAGTGATCCGATCATGGCTCTATAAAGAGTAGGATCCACATCGCTATCACTCGATGTATCTGGACCTAGTCCATGATTGACTGGAATTGGAGTATTGTAGACCTTACTTTCATCCATCTTAAAGCGTTCTAATAGCTCATATGTATATTTAGATTAATGAATAAAGAATCCATCCTTCTTTTGATCAACTTGTAATCCTAAGAAGAAATTCAACTCTCCCATTGCAGACATTTCAAATCTTTTCCTCATGACTTTCTCAAATTCTTGACACATCTTTTCATCAGACGATCCAAAGATAATGTCATCAACATAAACTTGTACGAGAAGAAAGTCTTTCTTTTTCCACTTCACAAACAGTGTACTATCAATCGATCCTCTTGTAAATCCATTCTCAAGTAGATACGTTGATAGTGTTCCATACCATGCCCTAGGTGCTTGATGTAATCCATATAGAGCATTATTCAAACGATATACTCTATCTGGATACTCAGGATCAGCAAACCCTGGCGGTTGTGAAACATACACCAATTCTTCCACTTTGCCATACAAAAAGGCACTCTTAACATCCAACTGATACACTTTTATACCAAAATATGATGCGAATGCTAAGAATACTCTAATTGCTTCTAGCCTAGCAACTGGTGCAAACACCTCATTGTAGTCAATACCTTCTTATTGATTAAAACCTTGAACCACCAGACGAGCTTTATTGTGAGTAACAATTCCTTTGTCATCTTTCTTGCACTTAAATACCCATCTAGTTCCAATTGGATATTCTCCCTTTGGTAGGTCAACCAACTCCCATACTTGTAATTTAAAAAACTGTGATAGTTCTTCTTGCATTGCTTCTACCCACGAGCTTTCTTTTAAAGCCATTTGAACATTTTTAGGCTCGATTTGTGAGATAAAGCATGAATATAGACATTGATTAGGAATCCCTGTCTCTTTCATTGCAGTATACAAGCTTTGGTATTCTGAATTCTCAGACGTACTAGCTCTGGATTGATGCCTAGTTTGAACCGGAGTATTAATATCACCGATGATGTTTTCAACGGGATGATTCTTACTCGTTCTAGTTGTAGTAACTGGTTCAACCGGTATATCATCTCCTAAATTAGTACCAATCTCTTCCAATTCAGGTACATCTTCCGTACGAGCAGAAGATATCCTTAAGTGTTTCAAAGGAGTAAGTATATCATCAAACTTTGTAGAAAGATCATCAAGATCTTCTGTTTCTTGAGACTTATCCTCTGAAGGTTGTTGTGACTCACTTGTGGAAGCTTTATCTGAGTCAACATTAGTCTTAATTCCAGACTGCTTATCACTTGATGTTGAAGCGGGACCAATATTCTCATCTTCAAACAATAAATGTTCAGCTATCTCTGAATCACTGACATAGTCACTAATAGGAACTTTAAATGATGCAAAGAGATCAGAATAATCAAATTGTCAATCTAATCCCTTATGAACATCAGGTGAGTAGCTCGTAACCTCAATATTATAAACTACCTCCAAACGTCCTGTGACTTTATTAAAGACTCTCTTGTTTGGCGAATTGGGCATATAACCTAGGAAAAATCCTTCGTCAGCCTTCTCACCAAATTTTGCTTGATGTCCAGTCTTTAATATGGTGCATGAAACTCCAAAGGGTTCAAACCCCTTTAAGTTAGGTTTCTTATTGTTCAAAAGCTCATAACAAGTCTTGTTATGTCTCTTAACCGTAAGAACTCTATTAAGAACATAACATGCTGTATTCACTGCTTCTGCCCAAAAGATGACCGGAAGCTTAGAATCAGCAAGCATTGTTCTAGCAGCTTCAATCAACGTCCTATTTTTCCTTTTAGCAACACCATTCTGTTGAGGTTCATAAGGTGCACTGAATTGATGTAATATCCCTTTGCTTAAGCAATAGATATTCAACGTTGAATTCTTAAATTCTGTTCCATTGTTACTACGAATACGCTTAACTCACTTTTTGTAGACATTCTCTACTAGATCAAAGAACTCAATTAGAATTCCAGGAGTTTCATCATTTGATCCCAAAAAGAATACCCATGAGAATCTAGAATAATCATCTGTGACAACCAAACAGTACCATTTGCCACCTAGACTTCTCTTGCTTATAGGGCCGAAGAGGTCCATATGTAGCAATTCAAATGGCGAGGAGATAGAGTTTTCAGTCTTAGGTCTGTGTGGTTTCTTGTGCTGCTTTCCTTTCATGCAAGGAACACACTTATCCTCAGACTCGAAACGTTTTTGTGGTACACCTAGAACCAAACCATTTTTGGTTATATAATTTATCTTTCTCCAGTTCAGGTGTGCCATTCTCCTATGCCATAATAATGTGTCTGTTTCCGAAGCCTTGGACAATAAACATGTAGACACCATTGAAGAATTAGAAATACCCATGTTGATAGCATAGATGTCTTTCTTCCTTAGCGCCCTCATCAATATCCATTTATCAGGAATTTTGAAACCTGGCTTCAGGACTAAGGCCTCCTTTTCATTAAAGTAAACTGGATGACCTTTATCACAGACTTGGGAAACACTCACTAGGTTGTGAGTTGGTTCTTCAACATAGTTCACATCCTCAAGAGTCAAATTTCCATTTGAAACTTTTCCTTTTCCCGAAATTACTCCTCCTTTATCTCCTGCAAAATTTACTTTTTGCTTGAGACTCTCCTTGAAGTCCTTCAGTAGACTTCTTTCTCCTGTCATGTGCCTCGAGCATCCACTGTCTACATACCACCAGCTGTCCTTGTTCACAGCATGCTCCTGCACATAACACAAAATACGATCAGTTATCAAGAGGGACCCAAGCCATTACGGTCTTGGTTTGTCCCTTATCATCAACAAACTTAAGCTCTTTAAAATAACCATCCTTCCCATCAGGAGCTTTGGTTACTTTCGAATTAGCTTTAGTTTGTGGACGATCAGCCTTAAGAGGTGAATTTGAGGAGAACCTCTTAGGCACATAATTATGAGCTCTATTATGATAATTATAATTAAACTCATATGATCGCGAAGTAGTACCACTCTCATAATGACTATGGCCTCTACTTGTAGTTCTAAACCTCGACGGTGTCACATCCCTAGTCTTATGGACAGAATTATCACTTTGAGTAAATGGCCGTTTAGGTTTAGGTGGGGAGACACTGTGCTTACCATCTCTTTTAAGAATGTTAACAGATTTATTACCTAACTTAGGTTTGGTATCTAACCCATCTACAGTCATACTAGAGTCGGTCTGTGTCTTTTCATCCATCACAAGCTTATGTTGTGTTTCAGGCTTTTTGTTAGAACAACACGAAGCCACGTGTCCCTTTTGATGACACTTGAAACATGACATCTGCTTGCGTGATTTACTCACTTTTGCTTTCTCATCCGGAGTCTTAGGCACTAAAGGTTCAGATATTTGTTCCTTATTAACCTTATCATCAGTCTTAGCATTGTTAATCACTCCACCCGATACAAATTGTATTTTGGTGAAATGAGAAACCTTACTATTATCTGATGAAGGGTTCTTAATAACATCCTTCTGTGCCTCTAACTTTTCCTGATCATTAGTTACTGAAATTTCAGGATTAGCATCTGTCATTTCAGAATCTTCAGGAATAGGAGTGTAATTGGCATTAAAAGGAGGGGATACATCATTGTAACCTAACCCAGTCTTGTCCTTTACACTACGTTGAGCATCTAACATTTTATCCATTTAAGATGTCCTATAATTCTCAAGTTTACGGTTTTGCTCAATTAACCTTAAGTTAAGGTTCACTATTTCCTGATCCTTACTAGCAATCGTCTTATTTAAGTCTTTAATATTCATATAGAGACCATCTATGACAACATATTTTTCACTTATGGTATCTCTAAGTTTTGTTCTATCCGAAGCATCAGACTTAATTTTATCCTTTAAGGCCTGTTTATCATCACTTAATCTACGAATATCCATAATGGCTTGATCAAGTTCAGATCTAACAGTCTTATAAGATTCCTTATCCATATTCAATTGAGCTGACAGATTGCTATTTGACACAGTTAAGACACTATTCTGAGATTGTAAATCAGTAACTAAGTAACAAACATCAGCAAGATTAAGAATATCTAAACATACCTTCTTCTTGTCAGTTTGTACTTCAGCCATGCGTGCCACGAATTCTTCAGGACTCATATCTGGAGCTGAATCCATATATAGCACGTCATCATCACTTGCCTTCTCTTCAGACTCAGGCACCTCTACTTTCTGTTCCATATCAGTGGGCATGTAGGACACTGATCCAGCAGTTGTCTCTTCGATCTCGGCCATCAAAGCTTCCTCAGAATGAGCTTGCCAATCATAAGAGCCATCCAACTGCTTCACCACTAAGGCTTTGGAAGCTAGTGTACTTCCCGAACCTTGTTTTCATTTTGCTTCTACTTTAGGTCTTTGACATTCTCTAGCAAAATGACCAATACCCTGACAATTAAAGCATCTGACCTTGGTTTTTTCAAACCCTGATCTATTGCCCAATACTTTTCTACCAGTTTTCTTGTGGAAATTCTTCACCTTTCTAGAAATCAACGCAAGTTGATCTTGAAGCTCCAATTCCTCAAGATAATCAGGATCTATCTGCTCATAATCCTCATCAAACAAAATAGGATCATTGATCTTTCCCTCTATGTAATTTTCATATGATGCCACAAAGGAAGCAAGAACAGACAGTTGCTGTTTAGCAGATTTCACACTCATGGGCATCTTCTGATGCTCTTGAGGTGACTTCTCAGAATTCTTTCCCTTTGTCTCATCACCAGAGGAGGAAATAAAGCATAGATCTTCAGTAATCATTTCTCCATTTTCACCAATATCACCAACTAACAGTGCAGTTGACGAACTAGAAGACGCAGTCGAAAGATTTGACTTTCCATGATACAACCCAGGGTTCTGAACCTGATCAGAATCACTATCTCTTGACTTTCTGGAGAAATCATAACCTTTCAGCTTGTCACTGACTTGCTCTAAGGTCATAGTAGAATACATAGTTTCGTTATCCTTAATCATAACGCCATACATTTCCCATTTAGAAGGCAAACCCTCAAGAAACTTGTCGGTTTTAGCTACTTCTTCTTCAACAATTTCATGGTATTCCAATTCACTTAGCATATGGTAGAAACGTGTGACATAGGCATCAAGATCTTCTCCTTTTAAAGCTTTAAACATAGTAAACTGCTTTTTGAGAAGACTCATCTTGCCAGCTCTCACATGTGGACTTCCCTCACCTCTTTTCTCTAGAGCTTCCCAGAGCGTTCTAGCAGTATGAAAAGACTTCAGTTGATGAGCAATCTCTTTAGGAAGACACATCTTTATGCATGAATGTGCTTTATTTTCATTTCTGTAAGCTTCCTTCTCTTGATCACTCATGTTCGCATAGGTAAGAACCACAGTGACATTCTGAACAGTTTGAGTAGGTGCAGTGTATCCACTCTTGATACACATCCAGATTGACAGGTCATGGAATCTACAATAAGATTCAAATCTGTCCTTCCAATTGTAGTAATCTTCGATCCTTAACAACTTAGGTGGAACGTTTGACTTTCCCACCTCGTGGTCCATTTCGATCATTCTACTTAAGTCAGACATCTTAAAAACGTAAAATTAAACTGTTTTGCGAATTTAGAAAACTCAACTCGCAAGACTCAGCTCCACTCGCAATCTCAGCTCGACTCGCAGAATACGTCGATTCGCAAGCCTCAGTTCGGATTGCTAAAGATGTCGATTCGCAAGTGATGTCGATTTGCGAGGGATCTCGGTTCGACTCGCAAGCCTCAATTTGACTCGCTAGTTCAACTCGGTTCGCAGGCGACGCTGGAACCCTAATCTCGACTCGCGAAACGGCTGTTAAACCCGAAAACGAATTTTTAAGGTATTTTTACGACTGAAACTAAAAATTTCGGCTGTAAACAAACCCTAAAACGTCCAGAGAATGATTTTGATCGTTAGTATTGCAAGAAAGCACGTAAAAACGACCTGAATCAAAAACGCAATATTACTAAAACTCACGAACACACTCGTATTTAGCCCGAAAGCTCTGATATCAGATGTAAGTCCCCTAGTTTTAGGATCGATAACTTCGTTATCTGTAGTATTAAGGTGCGGAATCCCTCAATACGGTGTTATCTTACTAACAATGAATATGTTTGTAATTGCGTTTATAAAGCTTAACTTTAAACGAAAAATACGTCAAAGCCTAGCCGTTAGGTTTAAGTTTTCTCTGGTTTGTCAAGTTCGCAGATCAGCAAAGGTATCAAAAGTGTTAACGATTTTCTAAGAGAAAATCGTTTATATAATTTGTCTTGGCTCGGCTCGCATGGGCCGGCGAGTCCAGCCCAACTCGCAGCCCAAGTCCATTAACTCGGCTTGCCAGACACTTTCTGCGAATCCAGTTCTCATCTCGCCTCGTTAGGCTCGCAACTTGAGAACTCAACTCGCAGCAAACGTATATATATTTATTTTGTATTTTAACATTCGTCTAACTTAGCACAATAATATGTTTAACAAATATTACTAACAAAACAAATATTTATTTACAAATCTAAACCAATGTACAAACATAATAATAATTACACTAGTCCTATTTCAAGCTAGATCTGTTGTCACAATCTATGTCTTAACAAAATTGCTGATATTGTGGTTGTTGAAAGGGCTGTTGAAATGGCTGATATTGAGGTTGTTGAAAGGGTTGTTGAAATGACTGATATTGAGCTTGTTGGTAGTATTCAGTAGTCTGTTGTTGGTTCTGTGGTTGAAAACCAGAACTACTACTACTAGGTTGATTGCTACCCTTACCAGAAACATTTAGTACAAGATCAACAATGTAAATTTCTATCGGAGCATTGTTAATTGCATGGCAAAGAAAATCATCAAAATCATCAATATCATCATTTATATCAACAACATATTGACCTTCCATATATTTTAGACAAACAGGTGAATCAAGTGGTAGACCTACCGTTCTTAATACGTTTTTCAACAAAACTCTGCACGTCATGGGCTTCTCTGGTGCCACTGGAAGTTTTAACGGCACTCTACTACGTTCTATTGGCAAATACATTGGCATGTTGTTAACATATTCAAAACGACCCCCAAAACATATAAAAACTTTAAACTTGTCCATCAAAAAACGCAATACTACCTGAGTGGGTGAAAATTTGTACCTGAAGAATGATATGTTAAAAGGATGATGAGAGGAGTGTGAGAATTTGAGAGTGATTGCAGAGATGGATGTTAAAATGAAAAGTATTGAAACTACAAAAATCTGATATTGTTAAAATGGAAGTTATCCAGATCATTATCCAAAAAGTACAAAAAATCTTTAAAATGTCAGAAAATCTTATCTAGAAAATCTGAAAAAACTTATCTTGAAAAATCTTATCTTGAAAAAATCTGAAAAATGTCAGAAAATCTTATCTGAAAAATCTGAAATTGAAAAATCTGAAACTGGTAACTTACGACTAGTGACCAAGAGTTACGACCAGTGAACATGAGTTGCGGCCGGGTCGCAGGTCGCCGAGCTCGGGTCGCAGGTCGCGTGGTGCGACCTGCGACCGGTGAACGGGTCGTAAGGAACTTGGGCTTGTCTTTTACTCGGTAACCCATTCGTTGCGGGTCGCAGGTAACGGGTCGCAGGTCGCATGATGCGACCGGCGACCGGGGGGGGGGGGGGGGGGGGGGGGGGGTAAATCCGCAATTTTTTTAAAAAAGTGGCATTTCGATTAATTTCCCAATGATTAAACATAATTTTCATGAAACATAGGAGATGCGTGTTGTAATTGTACTCGTAAAGTGGAGTCTAATTAAGTACTCCGTAATTAAGATCAAGATAATTAACCGAATGTCCAACTTTTTTTTTTTGAAAGGCAGTTTGGAATCACTGACGGGCCACTTAGGCCCACCCGATCATCTCACCATAATGCACCCTCGAGAAGAAAGCTCAGCTTCGTCCCCGGCCCAAGTGCCGACAGATCCGGTTACCGAAGTGGGTAAAACTCCTCACCCCGGAGCCCAAAGGTCCAAGGGATTTTCATGCACCGAGTAGGGTTTGAACCCTGTACCTGCAGCATAAATGCCTGATAGCTCTACCACGTGAGCCAGGTCTCAAGTGCAACCGAATGTCCAACTAATGAGCCCATCCTTTTACCCACTTAATCACTTGGTCCACAAACACTGAAACAATACACGAGAGCCGTTTGGCTTAATTGGGGAAATTGGTCAACAGTGACAATTTAATTCGACTTTAATAAAGAGAATGAGAACGTTAACGAAAGTTCTTTGCAAGCTTCAAAAAGTAATGTATTTGGCACTTTACTTAGTTGTGAAATAAACCATGTTGCGTCCCCATTGCCTTTAGTCTAGTCTAGTATTATCCTACTATAGGATTTAATTATATTATTTTTTCCTTTTCTTAACGCGTTAAAAACGCACAATATCCAATCATAGAATATTACCTAATAAATATTGTGTAGATTATTTATTAACTCACTGTGTTAAGATTGTTTAATCATGGAAATGAGTAATGCTAAATAGGCCTAATTATCCAGGCTTACAAATAGGCCTAATTTTCTGTTTGGTTGAATTTTTTCTCTCTCTTAATCTTATCCAATCAATTTTTGAAACCCACCAATCACATTTGTAGGCCTATATTTAGTCTTGTATAATTAGGCCTACCAATCATTTTCCGTTTGGAAAATCAATTTAATATGGGTGTATTTTAATTCATACAACAAAATTATACAAAATTAATGCATACAGTACAAGTCAGTAATGCACAGTTTTGTTGTATCAATCAAATTTCATGTTGTATCTATCGGTTCCCATTTAATATACTACATTTGAAACTATCTTACTATGCGTAGGAATTGAATTGACTAGGCCATAGATTTCTTAAGAAAGGGTCATCCTCTTCAATTTATTTAGGTGGAAAACTTGAAGACACACATCATATATATCTGTCTCTTTTTTTAAATGATCGAGTAAACAAAATACTACTCCAAGTTGTCATGGACCTATCCAACCAAATAAAAACCCCATTATATTACACTTAAATTACACATCCATCTTTCAAACACACAAACACATCTTTATCCTCATTGTCATCTTCATCTTTCGATCCAACACAAATCATCATGGATCGAACCGAAGAAGATATGAAATTCGTCGGGTTCTTCGGTATCTTCAAACAATCTTTCAAATCGATCTTATCACGTAAAAAAATCTTCACACAACTCACTCTAACATCAATCCTTCCACTCACAATCATTTTCATAGTTCACATGGAACTCGCACATCATTTCTTTTGGAGAATCGAAAACAACTCGTTACCATACGATACAAACGATTCACGCGAATCAAACGCCAAAGAATGGCTATACTACGCCATATTCAAGATCGTATACGTCATTTTGTTGACTTTATTCTCCCTTTTAGCAACTTCAACCGTTGTTTTCACAATTGCCTCGGTCTACGTAGACCGTGACGTTGTATTTCCTAGCGTCTTGAAAGTTGTCCCGAAAGTGTGGAAAAAATTATTTGTTACTTTTATATGTATATACATATCAGTGTTTGTGTACAGCGTACTTGGTGAGGTTGCATTAGCTATAATCAAAGCTATATTTGATTATTCGGCTATTGGTAGTCTTATTATGATAGTCATCTTGATTATATATTTGGTTGGGTTTTTGTACTTGAGCGTTGTTTGGCAGTTAGCTAGTGTGGTTACCGTTTTGGAAGATATTAGCGGATTTAAAGCGATGAAAAAAGGGAAATATTTAGCAAATGGGAAGAAAAAGGTTGGAATGGGTATATCATTTGTGCTCTACGTGTTTTTGAGTGGATTAGTTTTGGTGTACTATTTGTTTGTGACATATGGAAACGAAGTCTTTAACTGGCCCATGATTGCGCGAGTGATGATGGCGATATTATGTGGAGTTTTGCTTATGATTTTGTTTTTGGTGTTTATTGTGACACAAACGGTGTTATATTTGGTTTGTAAATCGCATCATCGGGAAGTGATTGATAAGGTGAGTTTATCGACGTATTTGGGTGCTTATATGGATGAAACCGTGGTGTATCCGAAGCCCGGTGAGGAGATTCAGCTCGGAAGACCTCAATCTCAAGCTCAATCTCCGGTTTAGCAGGTTTGAATTGAACCGGTTTATTAGATTGTACGTTTTGCATATTAATATGTTGTACTGTAATGATGTAAATAGGAAGGTAGCAATCAAGTTGTATTTATCTTAAGTTGGACTTTGTATATGAACCTTTTTCTTTGTTTTTTGATTAATTATTCTTTTTGTTTACAGACTCAAGCCAAATGGATGTCTATAGTTATGGGTTTAACATATGGGACGTATTATTCATTTTATTTTGGTTACTCTACTTTATTTAAAAAAGATTTAGATTTATTGATTATTGACTTAAAAATGTGTCACGTGCTAACTTTGGGGTTTGCAATAGTAGGTACTACATCACATCACGTTGAAAATAAGGGTAAAATTAGGTACTACTTTTGAGCAGACCAATCAGTTATTTTTTTTAGAAAAAGAAAAAGGAAGGGAACTTAGGTAGGTGAGAGGGGTTCTACCCGATACAACTCCTGCTTCTCGAATAGAGTAAGCTTATTTTCTTTCGCTGCCTCTGCCTGTAACATCCACTCCTCGGGTCTAGATGTATTTTAATATTTCTGACATAGAATCATTATTTAATTTGTCAGAAAATAGTTTTGTTAAATTATTTGAAAATAATTGGTTAAAGAGTCACATAATTTATTGTGACTAGTAAATTGTTAACTGTTTTAATTTAATTCAGTTGACGGTAAAATAAAATAATGTTTCCCCGCAAATGGTTTTTAAGTTCCAGACAATGAAAAGTACGGGGAATAAAATTTAACCAATTATGTAATAATTCTTATGTTTGAGTCGGTTTATCTCAGACATATCAATATACATACATACGTATTATACGCATAGATACATACATGAAAAACCCTAGATCAAATCACCAAATTAGTTCATAACATCAAATTGAAGCTTCCTAACTCGAATTCAAGCCTCTCTAATCAGTTTATTCAAGGTATGATTTTGTGTTCTTCAATTTCTAAAACCTAGAATTTGGGGGTTTTAGGATTTTGAGTTAATTAGAAAGTTTAATCCGAAATTGAAGATTGATTTTGTTAAATTGATGTTGATTAAGCTTATTAATGATGATGATTAATATTAATTAAGCTAGGGTTGTGAAATTGATTATATGTTATTGTGGCATATGATGAGCTTATGATGATTAAGATGAAATTGAGGCTTGTAACTATGTTAGAGTTGTTAATTGATGTTAGTATCATGATTATAATTGAAACCTTATGTTAGAAATTATGTAATTGAATTATAATCATGATAATAGTTGTGGGTTTAGTTGATTTTCATGAATTTAAGCTTATGGTTATGATATAATTGTTAAGTGATGCTTAATTCATGATTTGTGACTAAACCATAACCTAGAAATAAAAGAAAGTGATATATGATCATTAAGGATTTAATTGATTACTTATGAATCATGATTTATAAGCTTAATCTATCATATTTGGAGTAATTAATGATGTTAATGATCTTGTTAAAGATTTAACCATGTTATTAGTAATAAGTAAAGATGGTTAAAATGAGGTTGTGATCATAACTTGATAAGAAATTGTGAACTTTGATGTTAATGTGATTATTCATAATCTTGAAATGAGAATTATTAGTGAATAATGATTAAGTAATAATCATTGAAATTGGGATTATGAATCATGTTTTAGTTCCTTAACTAAGTTGTTTAATGTAACTACATTAATATGATGTTATATAGATTTGAGATAAGTGACTGACTTGTGTTATGTTGATGTAATTCCAGATAAACAGAATACTCAGTGACATTAGACTACTGAGTGGACAACTGAGGTATTCGGTGAGTGGATCTCTAACCTCAGTGTGATTTAGTTGTAACATGTTAGGTTACAACGAGTAACGTATTATTACTGTTTTGTTTTCCATTATGATTTTGGTTTAGTAGTAATAATACTGTTGATAGACTGTTTAGTGGGATATGTTGACCTAACTGAATATGTGATCACTTGATATTTGGCCTTCGGGCATCGTGAAACGCCCCAAAACTCGGAAATTTTTTTTTTTTTCGGTTCCCACATCTCGGTCCCACATCTCGTATCTTTGATACCGTATTCTCATCTTTACATTTTGACCCAAACAAGACAACGAGGTATGCAAATTATCAACCATGTAGTACAGGTAGGTAAAACAACCTTGTTTTAGCTAGAACAAGCTTGTTTTAGGCTAGAACAAGCTTGTTCTAGTTGTAACATGACTAAGGTTTTAGAGCTAAATTCAAACACGCATAACTTTTTACTCGGTTAATGTTTTGACCTGAAATTTTGTACGCACCTTTAATATGACAAAATGAAACTTTCACTTTTTATACTTTTCCAAATTTCCCAAAAACGACCATTTTGGACGTGTCACCAAATTGATGTCGTTTTGACCACTTTGTGATGACAACCCAAATCACAAACCACTTATATTCCAACTCTGACTTTTTGCAAACTCATTCTACTCATTGAAACAAACTTAAAGAATATGACACATGGCCTATAACACTAACACATTCTTATTTGACCATACGACCATTAAGACCCATTTTGACCCTTTCTGACCCGTTTAGCCAAAACAACCATCTTTAACCCAAACCACCACTCTTTTACACATGATTGACCAATTCAACGCTGTTGACTATTTGTCAACTTCAAGTTTGACCAACCAATGCCATTTGACACTTTAATACCACATTTTCTCAAAATTAACCCGAAACAAGACTAATCACATTCCAAAGACTTCATACCCTTTTTATTAAACATACACAAGACTCTTTTTCACTGTTTGACTTTCAAAGTCAACTACTACTCATTGACCAACATATTAAATTTGAAAACTCTTTCTTTGGGTGATTTACACAATTGATCATCAAAATAACAATTCAAAAGAAGGAAGCATATTCTAACCATAAGCATGCTCCATATCCACGTCACTAACTTCTCATAAACCTTCTATCCACATGTCGCTAGCAAAACATCGACCTACAACATAAACACTTAAACGGGTAAGCACAACTGCTTAGTGAGTACACAAGCAATCAAACAAGCAATCCACATAACACTTAACACATATCATCACAATTACATAAACACAAAATCACTAAGCTCTGAACACTGAACACTGATCACTGAACACCATACCACATCGATATGCATGCTAACCCTGTTTCACTGAGTACCATACCACAACGGTATGCATACTAACACTGTTTCACTGAATAAACATATTCCACATAATTTAATCAACAATAATCAAAACGCTAATCAACAACGACTTTTAACATAATCTTAAATGCACACATTAGCAACAAGACATATAACAAGTAACTTCCACTTGATTGTATGATCCTCTAGCTCGGAAGCTATCCGGAAACACATACAATCAATTCATACACTGTTTACTACATCATCACTATTTAACCCACATGTATCAACAAATCATCTTCCACCCGATTGTGTAGCCTCTTACTCGGAAGCAATCCGGATCCAACACAATCGAATCACACACTATCGTTCCTTTTCCTTTTCCTTTAAGCTAGTGACAATCTCATTACTTGGCTATCATCAAGCTAATGAGAAAATCACTACTTTCTTACCAAATATCATTTAATCACATAACAATTAAATATAACCAAGTAATTTAACACAACAACTAAATTAAGCAATAAACATAAACAAATAACTTATTCCTGATTGTGTAAACCTCTAGCCCGCAAGCTAGTCGGTACTACACAATCACATCACCTGTTTAACCCCCGTATCACTCACCACAATCTCTTAGACGATTTCACCATATTGATCATCATAAGCCTCCACGTCTCTTAACACCTACATAATCATACATATCATCATAACAACACTTAGACACTAACAATCATCACTTTCCTACTAATTTCATGTTCTATTATCATAATCAAACTCTATCAATATCACTAACTTTACTTTTAAGCTTTACTTCATAATTTTATAAGATTTAACATGAACTCTTAAATTACCCATGAACACCCATCATGAATTCACCAATTTCATGTCACAATTTGATTACCAATGATCTCTACAACACTAATAAACATCATTTCAACATATTAAATATTTAATTTCATATTAAAACCATTAATTTCATAATCTTCATGAAAACCCACTTTGAACACTAATTATATAACTCAAATTAATCACTTTCATGGTGAAATATAGTTAACAATCATAATCAAATCACTAAATAACACTAGTTTAATTAAATTCAAACCCTAATTTCGTATTAAAAACTTCAATTAATCAAAACCCCATGAAACTAAAAAAACTTAGGTTAACTACATAAAGAAATCTACTTACATGAAATAAAGGATGATCAAAGGATGATGAATTTGAGTTATTAGAGCTTGAATCAAGAATTAGAAACTGATTTCATGATTTGGATTAGCCTCTGCGATTTCATCTTGTCTCTGGAAACATTCTGGAGATTTTTGGAAGAAAAGGAGATCGTACGTACATATCTCTCTATTTGTGTATTAATTTTATTCTCTTTAAACCCTATTGTCTGGAACTGGTAAAGCCGTTTACGTTTTTCACTATATCTTGTTATCTACATAATAATAGTTCGTAATAAAAATATATCCGTGTACGATATTAATTTCCTGAAATTCGGGATGTTACAACTCTCCCCCACTTATTTCATTCGTGTCCTCACGAATGACACTCGTACTACTCAGTCTTAACACTATCTCTGCTCTTGTACAAACACCTAATCATCTTTAGAACACTTTACTTAATTCACTGGTAATACATAAACGCATACATCACTTAATTCTACTCAAGCACATTATCAACACTAACTCTACAAACTCTTAATCATATGCCCCTTACATATTGGTTTCACATAATGAGTGAAATACATATCACTATATACAAATCTATTACTCCTACTCCCTCTATTGTCTCTTCTAATCATGATATCTAACACATAGTTCACATAGCTTAAACACCTCTTCTCTTACACTCTATCCTAATAATCACATTAAATCACTTTGATATTTGATAACTTCAACAATTCCATGTGAAATAGCATAATATAACTACGGTGATCAGGCGTAGACATATTATGTTATACACACTTCCTTCTCAAGCTATCTCATATCATTGTTTTCTAATGTGATTCCCACACAAGCACATAACACACAACTAATTTAACAGTTAACACACAATAATAACAATTTAACAATTAAGCACATAGTCAAAAACTACTTCACTACTTATCCACTTTATTAGCACATACAACTACAGCATTTAACTTCATATAAACATTTACTCTTACCTATATCAATCCATCTCTGTATTTAAATATCATATTTCATCACAAAATCAGATTAATTCCAAATAAATCAATTTAACTATTTAGCATAATCATAATCATAGAAATTCAAACAACACATAATGGTTTAAGTTTAAGCAATCCTATTATGGATCACCTAACTCTCTTAAACCATTGCTCTGATACCAACTTGAAATGCCCCAAAACTCGGAAATTTTTTTTTTTTTTTTTCGTTTCCCACATCTCGGTCCCACATCTCGTATCTTTGATACCGTATTCTCATCTTTACATTTTGACCCAAACAAGACAACGAGGTATGCAAATTATCAACCATGTAGTACAGGTAGGTAAAACAACCTTGTTTTAGCTAGAACAAGCTTGTTTTAGGCTAGAACAAGCTTGTTCTAGTGGTAACATGACTAAGGTTTTAGAGCTAAATTCAAACACGCATAACTTTTTACTCGGTTAATGTTTTGACCTGAAATTTTGTACGCACCTTTAATATGACAAAATGAAACTTTCACTTTTTATACTTTTCCAAATTTCCCAAAAACGACCATTTTGGACGTGTCACCAAATTGATGTCGTTTTGACCACTTTGTGATGACAACCCAAATCACAAACCACTTATATTCCAACTCTGACTTTTTGCAAACTCATTCTACTCATTGAAACAAACTTAAAGAATATGACACATGGCCTATAACACTAACACATTCTTATTTGACCATACGACCATTAAGACCCATTTTGACCCTTTCTGACCCGTTTAGCCAAAACAACCATCTTTAACCCAAACCACCACTCTTTTACACATGATTGACCAATTCAACGCTGTTGACTATTTGTCAACTTCAAGTTTGACCAACCAATGCCATTTGACACTTTAATACCACATTTTCTCATAATTAACCCGAAACAAGACTAATCACATTCCAAAGACTTCATACCCTTTTTATTAAACATACACAAGACTCTTTTTCACTGTTTGACTTTCAAAGTCAACTACTACTCATTGACCAACATATTAAATTTGAAAACTCTTTCTTTGGGTGATTTACACAATTGATCATCAAAATAACAATTCAAAAGAAGGAAGCATATTCTAACCATAAGCATGCTCCATATCCACGTCACTAACTTCTCATAAACCTTCTATCCACATGTCGCTAGCAAAACATCGACCTACAACATAAACACTTAAACGGGTAAGCACAACTGCTTAGTGAGTACACAAGCAATCAAACAAGCAATCCACATAACACTTAACACATATCATCACAATTACATAAACACAAAATCACTAAGCTCTGAACACTGAACACTGATCACTGAACACCATACCACATCGATATGCATGCTAACCCTGTTTCACTGAGTACCATACCACAACGGTATGCATACTAACACTGTTTCACTGAATAAACATATTCCACATAATTTAATCAACAATAATCAAAACGCTAATCAAAAACGACTTTTAACATAATCTTAAATGCACACATTAGCAACAAGACATATAACAAGTAACTTCCACTTGATTGTATGATCCTCTAGCTCGGAAGCTATCCGGAAACACATACAATCAATTCATACACTGTTTACTACATCATCACTATTTAACCCACATGTATCAACAAATCATCTTCCACCCGATTGTGTAGCCTCTTACTCGGAAGCAATCCGGATCCAACACAATCGAATCACACACTATCGTTCCTTTTCCTTTTCCTTTAAGCTAGTGACAATCTCATTACTTGGCTATCATCAAGCTAATGAGAAAATCACTACTTTCTTACCAAATATCATTTAATCACATAACAATTAAATATAACCAAGTAATTTAACACAACAACTAAATTAAGCAATAAACATAAACAAATAACTTATTCCTGATTGTGTAAACCTCTAGCCCGCAAGCTAGTCGGTACTACACAATCACATCACCTGTTTAACCCCCGTATCACTCACCACAATCTCTTAGACGATTTCACCATATTGATCATCATAAGCCTCCACGTCTCTTAACACCTACATAATCATACATATCATCATAACAACACTTAGACACTAACAATCATCACTTTCCTACTAATTTCATGTTCTATTATCATAATCAAACTCTATCAATATCACTAACTTTACTTTTAAGCTTTACTTCATAATTTTATAAGATTTAACATGAACTCTTAAATTACCCATGAACACCCATCATGAATTCACCAATTTCATGTCACAATTTGATTACCAATGATCTCTACAACACTAATAAACATCATTTCAACATATTAAATATTTAATTTCACATTAAAACCATTAATTTCATAATCTTCATGAAAACCCACTTTGAACACTAATTATATAACTCAAATTAATCACTTTCATGGTGAAATATAGTTAACAATCATAATCAAATCACTAAATAACACTAGTTTAATTAAATTCAAACCCTAATTTCGTATTAAAAACTTCAATTAATCAAAACCCCATGAAACTAAAAAAACTTAGGTTAACTACATAAAGAAATCTACTTACATGAAATAAAGGATGATCAAAGGATGATGAATTTGAGTTATTAGAGCTTGAATCAAGAATTAGAAACTGATTTCATGATTTGGATTAGCCTCTGCGATTTCATCTTGTCTCTGGAAACATTCTGGAGATTTTTGGAAGAAAAGGAGATCGTACGTACATATCTCTCTATTTGTGTATTAATTTTATTCTCTTTAAACCCTATTGTCGGGAACTGGTAAAGCCGTTTACGTTTTTCACTATATCTTGTTATCTACATAATAATAGTTCGTAATAAAAATATATCCGTGTACGATATTAATTTCCTGAAATTCGGGATGTTACAACTCTCCCCCACTTATTTCATTCGTGTCCTCACGAATGACACTCGTACTACTCAGTCTTAACACTATCTCTGCTCTTGTACAAACACCTAATCATCTTTAGAACACTTTACTTAATTCACTGGTAATACATAAACGCATACATCACTTAATTCTACTCAAGCACATTATCAACACTAACTCTACAAACTCTTAATCATATGCCCCTTACATATTGGTTTCACATAATGAGTGAAATACATATCACTATATACAAATCTATTACTCCTACTCCCTCTATTGTCTCTTCTAATCATGATATCTAACACATAGTTCACATAGCTTAAACACCTCTTCTCTTACACTCTATCCTAATAATCACATTAAATCACTTTGATATTTGATAACTTCAACAATTCCATGTGAAATAGCATAATATAACTACGGTGATCAGGCGTAGACATATTATGTTATACACACTTCCTTCTCAAGCTATCTCATATCATTGTTTTCTAATGTGATTCCCACACAAGCACATAACACACAACTAATTTAACAGTTAACACACAATAATAACAATTTAACAATTAAGCACATAGTCAAAAACTACTTCACTACTTATCCACTTTATTAGCACATACAACTACAGCATTTAACTTCATATAAACATTTACTCTTACCTATATCAATCCATCTCTGTATTTAAATATCATATTTCATCACAAAATCAGATTAATTCCAAATAAATCAATTTAACTATTTAGCATAATCATAATCATAGAAATTCAAACAACACATAATGGTTTAAGTTTAAGCAATCCTATTATGGATCACCTAACTCTCTTAAACCATTGCTCTGATACCAACTTGAAACGCCCCAAAACTCGGAAATTTTTTTTTTTTTTTTTCGTTTCCCACATCTCGGTCCCACATCTCGTATCTTTGATACCGTATTCTCATCTTTACATTTTGACCCAAACAAGACAACGAGGTATGCAAATTATCAACCATGTAGTACAGGTAGGTAAAACAACCTTGTTTTAGCTAGAACAAGCTTGTTTTAGGCTAGAACAAGCTTGTTCTAGTGGTAACATGACTAAGGTTTTAGAGCTAAATTCAAACACGCATAACTTTTTACTCGGTTAATGTTTTGACCTGAAATTTTGTACGCACCTTTAATATGACAAAATGAAACTTTCACTTTTTATACTTTTCCAAATTTCCCAAAAACGACCATTTTGGACGTGTCACCAAATTGATGTCGTTTTGACCACTTTGTGATGACAACCCAAATCACAAACCACTTATATTCCAACTCTGACTTTTTGCAAACTCATTCTACTCATTGAAACAAACTTAAAGAATATGACACATGGCCTATAACACTAACACATTCTTATTTGACCATACGACCATTAAGACCCATTTTGACCCTTTCTGACCCGTTTAGCCAAAACAACCATCTTTAACCCAAACCACCACTCTTTTACACATGATTGACCAATTCAACGCTGTTGACTATTTGTCAACTTCAAGTTTGACCAACCAATGCCATTTGACACTTTAATACCACATTTTCTCATAATTAACCCGAAACAAGACTAATCACATTCCAAAGACTTCATACCCTTTTTATTAAACATACACAAGACTCTTTTTCACTGTTTGACTTTCAAAGTCAACTACTACTCATTGACCAACATATTAAATTTGAAAACTCTTTCTTTGGGCGATTTACACAATTGATCATCAAAATAACAATTCAAAAGAAGGAAGCATATTCTAACCATAAGCATGCTCCATATCCACGTCACTAACTTCTCATAAACCTTCTATCCACATGTCGCTAGCA
Organism: Helichrysum umbraculigerum; assembly: GCA_949592205.1. NCBI lineage: Eukaryota > Viridiplantae > Streptophyta > Magnoliopsida > Asterales > Asteraceae > Helichrysum > Helichrysum umbraculigerum. The sequence goes on along the minus strand of CATIUR010000004.1, from coordinate 161,992,022 downwards.
AAACATCGACCTACAACATAAACACTTAAACGGGTAAGCACAACTGCTTAGTGAGTACACAAGCAATCAAACAAGCAATCCACATAACACTTAACACATATCATCACAATTACATAAACACAAAATCACTAAGCTCTGAACACTGATCACTGAACACCATACCACATCGATATGCATGCTAACCCTGTTTCACTGAGTACCATACCACAACGGTATGCATACTAACACTGTTTCACTGAATAAACATATTCCACATAATTTAATCAACAATAATCAAAACGCTAATCAACAACGACTTTTAACATAATCTTAAATGCACACATTAGCAACAAGACATATAACAAGTAACTTCCACTTGATTGTATGATCCTCTAGCTCGGAAGCTATCCGGAAACACATACAATCAATTCATACACTGTTTACTACATCATCACTATTTAACCCACATGTATCAACAAATCATCTTCCACCCGATTGTGTAGCCTCTTACTCGGAAGCAATCCGGATCCAACACAATCGAATCACACACTATCGTTCCTTTTCCTTTTCCTTTAAGCTAGTGACAATCTCATTACTTGGCTATCATCAAGCTAATGAGAAAATCACTACTTTCTTACCAAATATCATTTAATCACATAACAATTAAATATAACCAAGTAATTTAACACAACAACTAAATTAAGCAATAAACATAAACAAATAACTTATTCCTGATTGTGTAAACCTCTAGCCCGCAAGCTAGTCGGTACTACACAATCACATCACCTGTTTAACCCCCGTATCACTCACCACAATCTCTTAGACGATTTCACCATATTGATCATCATAAGCCTCCACGTCTCTTAACACCTACATAATCATACATATCATCATAACAACACTTAGACACTAACAATCATCACTTTCCTACTAATTTCATGTTCTATTATCATAATCAAACTCTATCAATATCACTAACTTTACTTTTAAGCTTTACTTCATAATTTTATAAGATTTAACATGAACTCTTAAATTACCCATGAACACCCATCATGAATTCACCAATTTCATGTCACAATTTGATTACCAATGATCTCTACAACACTAATAAACATCATTTCAACATATTAAATATTTAATTTCACATTAAAACCATTAATTTCATAATCTTCATGAAAACCCACTTTGAACACTAATTATATAACTCAAATTAATCACTTTCATGGTGAAATATAGTTAACAATCATAATCAAATCACTAAATAACACTAGTTTAATTAAATTCAAACCCTAATTTCGTATTAAAAACTTCAATTAATCAAAACCCCATGAAACTAAAAAAACTTAGGTTAACTACATAAAGAAATCTACTTACATGAAATAAAGGATGATCAAAGGATGATGAATTTGAGTTATTAGAGCTTGAATCAAGAATTAGAAACTGATTTCATGATTTGGATTAGCCTCTGCGATTTCATCTTGTCTCTGGAAACATTCTGGAGATTTTTGGAAGAAAAGGAGATCGTACGTACATATCTCTCTATTTGTGTATTAATTTTATTCTCTTTAAACCCTATTGTCTGGAACTGGTAAAGCCGTTTACGTTTTTCACTATATCTTGTTATCTACATAATAATAGTTCGTAATAAAAATATATCCGTGTACGATATTAATTTCCTGAAATTCGGGATGTTACAACTCTCCCCCACTTATTTCATTCGTGTCCTCACGAATGACACTCGTACTACTCAGTCTTAACACTATCTCTGCTCTTGTACAAACACCTAATCATCTTTAGAACACTTTACTTAATTCACTGGTAATACATAAACGCATACATCACTTAATTCTACTCAAGCACATTATCAACACTAACTCTACAAACTCTTAATCATATGCCCCTTACATATTGGTTTCACATAATGAGTGAAATACATATCACTATATACAAATCTATTACTCCTACTCCCTCTATTGTCTCTTCTAATCATGATATCTAACACATAGTTCACATAGCTTAAACACCTCTTCTCTTACACTCTATCCTAATAATCACATTAAATCACTTTGATATTTGATAACTTCAACAATTCCATGTGAAATAGCATAATATAACTACGGTGATCAGGCGTAGACATATTATGTTATACACACTTCCTTCTCAAGCTATCTCATATCATTGTTTTCTAATGTGATTCCCACACAAGCACATAACACACAACTAATTTAACAGTTAACACACAATAATAACAATTTAACAATTAAGCACATAGTCAAAAACTACTTCACTACTTATCCACTTTATTAGCACATACAACTACAGCATTTAACTTCATATAAACATTTACTCTTACCTATATCAATCCATCTCTGTATTTAAATATCATATTTCATCACAAAATCAGATTAATTCCAAATAAATCAATTTAACTATTTAGCATAATCATAATCATAGAAATTCAAACAACACATAATGGTTTAAGTTTAAGCAATCCTATTATGGATCACCTAACTCTCTTAAACCATTGCTCTGATACCAACTTGAAACGCCCCAAAACTCGGAAATTTTTTTTTTTTTTTTCGTTTCCCACATCTCGGTCCTACATCTCGTATCTTTGATACCGTATTCTCATCTTTACATTTTGACCCAAACAAGACAACGAGGTATGCAAATTATCAACCATGTAGTACAGGTAGGTAAAACAACCTTGTTTTAGCTAGAACAAGCTTGTTTTAGGCTAGAACAAGCTTGTTCTAGTGGTAACATGACTAAGGTTTTAGAGCTAAATTCAAACACGCATAACTTTTTACTCGGTTAATGTTTTGACCTGAAATTTTGTACGCACCTTTAATATGACAAAATGAAACTTTCACTTTTTATACTTTTCCAAATTTCCCAAAAACGACCATTTTGGACGTGTCACCAAATTGATGTCGTTTTGACCACTTTGTGATGACAACCCAAATCACAAACCACTTATATTCCAACTCTGACTTTTTGCAAACTCATTCTACTCATTGAAACAAACTTAAAGAATATGACACATGGCCTATAACACTAACACATTCTTATTTGACCATACGACCATTAAGACCCATTTTGACCCTTTCTGACCCGTTTAGCCAAAACAACCATCTTTAACCCAAACCACCACTCTTTTACACATGATTGACCAATTCAACGCTGTTGACTATTTGTCAACTTCAAGTTTGACCAACCAATGCCATTTGACACTTTAATACCACATTTTCTCATAATTAACCCGAAACAAGACTAATCACATTCCAAAGACTTCATACCCTTTTTATTAAACATACACAAGACTCTTTTTCACTGTTTGACTTTCAAAGTCAACTACTACTCATTGACCAACATATTAAATTTGAAAACTCTTTCTTTGGGCGATTTACACAATTGATCATCAAAATAACAATTCAAAAGAAGGAAGCATATTCTAACCATAAGCATGCTCCATATCCACGTCACTAACTTCTCATAAACCTTCTATCCACATGTCGCTAGCAAAACATCGACCTACAACATAAACACTTAAACGGGTAAGCACAACTGCTTAGTGAGTACACAAGCAATCAAACAAGCAATCCACATAACACTTAACACATATCATCACAATTACATAAACACAAAATCACTAAGCTCTGAACACTGATCACTGAACACCATACCACATCGATATGCATGCTAACCCTGTTTCACTGAGTACCATACCACAACGGTATGCATACTAACACTGTTTCACTGAATAAACATATTCCACATAATTTAATCAACAATAATCAAAACGCTAATCAACAACGACTTTTAACATAATCTTAAATGCACACATTAGCAACAAGACATATAACAAGTAACTTCCACTTGATTGTATGATCCTCTAGCTCGGAAGCTATCCGGAAACACATACAATCAATTCATACACTGTTTACTACATCATCACTATTTAACCCACATGTATCAACAAATCATCTTCCACCCGATTGTGTAGCCTCTTACTCGGAAGCAATCCGGATCCAACACAATCGAATCACACACTATCGTTCCTTTTCCTTTTCCTTTAAGCTAGTGACAATCTCATTACTTGGCTATCATCAAGCTAATGAGAAAATCACTACTTTCTTACCAAATATCATTTAATCACATAACAATTAAATATAACCAAGTAATTTAACACAACAACTAAATTAAGCAATAAACATAAACAAATAACTTATTCCTGATTGTGTAAACCTCTAGCCCGCAAGCTAGTCGGTACTACACAATCACATCACCTGTTTAACCCCCGTATCACTCACCACAATCTCTTAGACGATTTCACCATATTGATCATCATAAGCCTCCACGTCTCTTAACACCTACATAATCATACATATCATCATAACAACACTTAGACACTAACAATCATCACTTTCCTACTAATTTCATGTTCTATTATCATAATCAAACTCTATCAATATCACTAACTTTACTTTTAAGCTTTACTTCATAATTTTATAAGATTTAACATGAACTCTTAAATTACCCATGAACACCCATCATGAATTCACCAATTTCATGTCACAATTTGATTACCAATGATCTCTACAACACTAATAAACATCATTTCAACATATTAAATATTTAATTTCACATTAAAACCATTAATTTCATAATCTTCATGAAAACCCACTTTGAACACTAATTATATAACTCAAATTAATCACTTTCATGGTGAAATATAGTTAACAATCATAATCAAATCACTAAATAACACTAGTTTAATTAAATTCAAACCCTAATTTCGTATTAAAAACTTCAATTAATCAAAACCCCATGAAACTAAAAAAACTTAGGTTAACTACATAAAGAAATCTACTTACATGAAATAAAGGATGATCAAAGGATGATGAATTTGAGTTATTAGAGCTTGAATCAAGAATTAGAAACTGATTTCATGATTTGGATTAGCCTCTGCGATTTCATCTTGTCTCTGGAAACATTCTGGAGATTTTTGGAAGAAAAGGAGATCGTACGTACATATCTCTCTATTTGTGTATTAATTTTATTCTCTTTAAACCCTATTGTCTGGAACTGGTAAAGCCGTTTACGTTTTTCACTATATCTTGTTATCTACATAATAATAGTTCGTAATAAAAATATATCCGTGTACGATATTAATTTCCTGAAATTCGGGATGTTACAACTCTCCCCCACTTATTTCATTCGTGTCCTCACGAATGACACTCGTACTACTCAGTCTTAACACTATCTCTGCTCTTGTACAAACACCTAATCATCTTTAGAACACTTTACTTAATTCACTGGTAATACATAAACGCATACATCACTTAATTCTACTCAAGCACATTATCAACACTAACTCTACAAACTCTTAATCATATGCCCCTTACATATTGGTTTCACATAATGAGTGAAATACATATCACTATATACAAATCTATTACTCCTACTCCCTCTATTGTCTCTTCTAATCATGATATCTAACACATAGTTCACATAGCTTAAACACCTCTTCTCTTACACTCTATCCTAATAATCACATTAAATCACTTTGATATTTGATAACTTCAACAATTCCATGTGAAATAGCATAATATAACTACGGTGATCAGGCGTAGACATATTATGTTATACACACTTCCTTCTCAAGCTATCTCATATCATTGTTTTCTAATGTGATTCCCACACAAGCACATAACACACAACTAATTTAACAGTTAACACACAATAATAACAATTTAACAATTAAGCACATAGTCAAAAACTACTTCACTACTTATCCACTTTATTAGCACATACAACTACAGCATTTAACTTCATATAAACATTTACTCTTACCTATATCAATCCATCTCTGTATTTAAATATCATATTTCATCACAAAATCAGATTAATTCCAAATAAATCAATTTAACTATTTAGCATAATCATAATCATAGAAATTCAAACAACACATAATGGTTTAAGTTTAAGCAATCCTATTATGGATCACCTAACTCTCTTAAACCATTGCTCTGATACCAACTTGAAACGCCCCAAAACTCGGAAATTTTTTTTTTTTTTTTTCGTTTCCCACATCTCGGTCCCACATCTCGTATCTTTGATACCGTATTCTCATCTTTACATTTTGACCCAAACAAGACAACGAGGTATGCAAATTATCAACCATGTAGTACAGGTAGGTAAAACAACCTTGTTTTAGCTAGAACAAGCTTGTTTTAGGCTAGAACAAGCTTGTTCTAGTGGTAACATGACTAAGGTTTTAGAGCTAAATTCAAACACGCATAACTTTTTACTCGGTTAATGTTTTGACCTGAAATTTTGTACGCACCTTTAATATGACAAAATGAAACTTTCACTTTTTATACTTTTCCAAATTTCCCAAAAACGACCATTTTGGACGTGTCACCAAATTGATGTCGTTTTGACCACTTTGTGATGACAACCCAAATCACAAACCACTTATATTCCAACTCTGACTTTTTGCAAACTCATTCTACTCATTGAAACAAACTTAAAGAATATGACACATGGCCTATAACACTAACACATTCTTATTTGACCATACGACCATTAAGACCCATTTTGACCCTTTCTGACCCGTTTAGCCAAAACAACCATCTTTAACCCAAACCACCACTCTTTTACACATGATTGACCAATTCAACGCTGTTGACTATTTGTCAACTTCAAGTTTGACCAACCAATGCCATTTGACACTTTAATACCACATTTTCTCATAATTAACCCGAAACAAGACTAATCACATTCCAAAGACTTCATACCCTTTTTATTAAACATACACAAGACTCTTTTTCACTGTTTGACTTTCAAAGTCAACTACTACTCATTGACCAACATATTAAATTTGAAAACTCTTTCTTTGGGCGATTTACACAATTGATCATCAAAATAACAATTCAAAAGAAGGAAGCATATTCTAACCATAAGCATGCTCCATATCCACGTCACTAACTTCTCATAAACCTTCTATCCACATGTCGCTAGCAAAACATCGACCTACAACATAAACACTTAAACGGGTAAGCACAACTGCTTAGTGAGTACACAAGCAATCAAACAAGCAATCCACATAACACTTAACACATATCATCACAATTACATAAACACAAAATCACTAAGCTCTGAACACTGATCACTGAACACCATACCACATCGATATGCATGCTAACCCTGTTTCACTGAGTACCATACCACAACGGTATGCATACTAACACTATTTCACTGAATAAACATATTCCACATAATTTAATCAACAATAATCAAAACGCTAATCAACAACGACTTTTAACATAATCTTAAATGCACACATTAGCAACAAGACATATAACAAGTAACTTCCACTTGATTGTATGATCCTCTAGCTCGGAAGCTATCCGGAAACACATACAATCAATTCATACACTGTTTACTACATCATCACTATTTAACCCACATGTATCAACAAATCATCTTCCACCCGATTGTGTAGCCTCTTACTCGGAAGCAATCCGGATCCAACACAATCGAATCACACACTATCGTTCCTTTTCCTTTTCCTTTAAGCTAGTGACAATCTCATTACTTGGCTATCATCAAGCTAATGAGAAAATCACTACTTTCTTACCAAATATCATTTAATCACATAACAATTAAATATAACCAAGTAATTTAACACAACAACTAAATTAAGCAATAAACATAAACAAATAACTTATTCCTGATTGTGTAAACCTCTAGCCCGCAAGCTAGTCGGTACTACACAATCACATCACCTGTTTAACCCCCGTATCACTCACCACAATCTCTTAGACGATTTCACCATATTGATCATCATAAGCCTCCACGTCTCTTAACACCTACATAATCATACATATCATCATAACAACACTTAGACACTAACAATCATCACTTTCCTACTAATTTCATGTTCTATTATCATAATCAAACTCTATCAATATCACTAACTTTACTTTTAAGCTTTACTTCATAATTTTATAAGATTTAACATGAACTCTTAAATTACCCATGAACACCCATCATGAATTCACCAATTTCATGTCACAATTTGATTACCAATGATCTCTACAACACTAATAAACATCATTTCAACATATTAAATATTTAATTTCATATTAAAACCATTAATTTCATAATCTTCATGAAAACCCACTTTGAACACTAATTATATAACTCAAATTAATCACTTTCATGGTGAAATATAGTTAACAATCATAATCAAATCACTAAATAACACTAGTTTAATTAAATTCAAACCCTAATTTCGTATTAAAAACTTCAATTAATCAAAACCCCATGAAACTAAAAAAACTTAGGTTAACTACATAAAGAAATCTACTTACATGAAATAAAGGATGATCAAAGGATGATGAATTTGAGTTATTAGAGCTTGAATCAAGAATTAGAAACTGATTTCATGATTTGGATTAGCCTCTGCGATTTCATCTTGTCTCTGGAAACATTCTGGAGATTTTTGGAAGAAAAGGAGATCGTACGTACATATCTCTCTATTTGTGTATTAATTTTATTCTCTTTAAACCCTATTGTCTGGAACTGGTAAAACCGTTTACGTTTTTCACTATATCTCGTTATCTACATAATAATAGTTCGTAATAAAAATATATATAACACCCTACTCGAAAATACAAGGATATTTTTTTTTTATAAAAGGAAGCGCAAGATTTAGATACAAACCATTGGATTGCATATTTACATTTCAAAATGGCAATCCAAATACATACAGTCTTTAAACTAGGTTATCCTAGATGTTACATACGATAAGTTTAGTGTATAGAAATCCACAACATAATGTTATAACATTAACGAAGTTAACAAAACAGAGTGAGCTTGTCAAACATTACATTCCTATAGTACTTCTTGCCCACCCACATACCAAAGTAAACCTGCAAGAAGTAATGAGGGGTTAGCACGAAGCTAAGTGAATAAATCTCAAACTATCACCTAACTTAGCTTAACAAATGAATACATCAAAGCATAGCAACAGTTAATCATGAAGGATCGGTGGTCCTTGGAGTACCCTCATGCCGCGGTGGTTCCCCAAGTAACATTTAGAACCAACTGAAGGCCAAATCAGTGGCTAAACCGATAGTTTGGTACTATTACTACTTACAACATAATTTCAGTGAACAACACATGTACAAAGCACTTATGATGTACAAAGTAATAGTACTCAAACCCAACACACGTTGACCCCCGACATTCATATAGTCCACAACCATCAAGGCAATCAAGGACACCAATTATTAAGCTAAATATAACCATCATGGCAAAATATTAACTTAACGATGAAAACAGTAAATTCACATTTACCCGTTGTAACCATATTGTTACAACCAAAGACTGAAAGTCCAAGATCCACTCACCCTTGACGATCACTGTCCTTGCTCAAAGATCTAATATTATTGAGTCTTCGATTTATCTGAGAACACAAGAGAAATCCGAGTTAATCTCTATCTCACAAGATACATATACTTAATGTTAACAATCAAGCATACATTAAGTGATGTAAATACAATGTACAAGATAATTCGCATAACTAAGCTCGGATTAGAAGTAATCCTGTCAAACAGTGGGAATACGTTTGTATTCCAATGAATACGTCCGTATTCACGGGAATACGTCCGTATTCAGAGGAATATGCCGTATTCCCAAGCAATTTCCAATGCAGCACTTAATTTAAGGAATACGCCAACGAATACGCTAGGGAATACGCTGTATTCCCGGGAATACGTCCGTATTCATGGGAATACGACCGTATTCCCTTTAAAGCCCTGTGCAATAGCAGCAGGTTTTTCCTACACGCCCAACTTCGAACCAAAACTCCAAATTTCGACTAACTCAGCTACAAAACACGATTTTAACATGAAATTGACCTAAACTAACATGTATAAACATATTGCAACAACAAATAACATCATCAAACACTACTAATCATACATGCACCAATTCTTCAACCTAGGTTTCAACAAATCTCATCAAATCAACTAACAACTTGAAGAACACTAGTAAATCATCAAGATAAACATGAAATCAGTTTGTAATCATTACACAAGTACATATTCAAGCATGAACATAACCATTCTATCATCAATTTAACCTAGTTCAACCTACTCAAGCAAGAACATGAAAATGGGTATTTTCACTTACAATTGATGAAGATGGTGATTCAAAAGATGAATGCAAGATGGGAACCCAAAATCACAGCCTTCTAATTTGAAGCAATCAGATTGTAATAATTGATTTAGAGAATGAGTGTTCTTGAGGTGTAAGCAAAAGTGAGGGAACAAAAATGAGGTTCTGTCAAAATGAAGAAACAGGTGTCGACTTCATTATATGACTCAGCCTATTTTGGGTATAAATTATACCCGTTCTAAATTTATTGTCTGAAACCTAAAAAAAACATTTGCGAGAAATAAGTTTTTAATATACCGTCGACTAAATAAATTTAAAACATGTAATAATTCATTTATCACAATAAGCCAATTGACCAATTGACCTATTAATTTAGCTATCAAAATACACCAAGTATTTAAAAATACAATTTAAATAGCAATTAAATTAAGGGAAATACCGTATTTCAACTAGGCCAATTTTGAGGATGTTACAATATATCCGTGTACGATATTAATTTCCTGAAATTTGGGATGTTACACATCGGTGTATTGAGGTCAACATGTTAGTTGGGTTTGGTTACTATTGAAAAACGACAGGAATTTCCTTGTACTTATCGTTAATAGGAAATTAGGTCGTATGATATTAGTACCAAACTATCGGTCTATTCTGTATTGGCCTTACAGATTGATGGTAAGTGTTCTTGGGGAATCCCTGGGTATTATGATATCCCAAGAGCCACCGATCCTCATTGACATATTGTGCATTGAGATGTTATCTCATTGATATTATGTGTTTACTGTTGGTGTTCTTGGCTGAAGGTTTCCCCAAGACCCATCGATCTATCATGATAATATTGTTTACGATTATTTGCTGTAAACAAGATTTGTTATGCTAAGTAGGATTGTGGTTATTATTCCCTCACTTAGCAATATGCTAATCCCCCACATTCTACTTCCTGCATGTTATGATTGTATGAGAATATTGTGGGTGGGCAGGAAGCTTTGGAATTTGAAGGAATGTTTGACATGCTAACGACTCTGATGTCATTTTAATAATAAATGATATGTTTTGGATTATATAACACCTATGTTGTAATAATTTGGAAAAGTATTGTATTGTTTTAATATATGTTTTAAAATTAACGCTTCCGAGTCAAAATCATTATTATAATGGTTTAGTAAAAGCAGGGTGTTATACTGCCTCTCCTCTGATTTAGAACCCCCAAATCCACAATGACAATGATTTCTTCAAGGTTCACCTCTTAATAGAAGACACGATCCATCTTCTCTTGAATCTCGACATTTCATCCAAAGAATGCTTCTCCCAAGAGGAGCACGAACGAATATGGACACATGAGCGGTGTTTTAAAACCCGGGTTTTTAGTCGACCCGAAAAAGTGTTAATTTCTGCTCGGACCGGTTGGGCCGGAAGGTCGGACCGGAGTTAATAATAGTATACAGTAGTAGTATTTAGTGAATTTTTTTTATTTTTTATAATTATAATTATAATTATTAATTATATCATGTTTAATAATTATAATCCATAGAGTAATAAAGGGTGATGATACATCGATTCCCTCGTTATTCTTGGAATATACATCAATATAATAATTATATAATTCATAGAGTAATAAATGGTGATGACATATCGGTCAAAGATTCCCTCATTACCCTCATTATTCTTGAAATACACAATCAGTCAACATTCCCTACTTATAAATGATTAAATTAACATAGAAATTGTAAAATAATAATAATAATAATAACATGAAACGGGTCAATGCGCCGGTCCGGTTCCCGGTCCGATCGGCCGGGTCAACCGGGTCATTGACTAGTCAAAGTATCGAAAAAATCGGGTTTTTTGAGCCGGAATTCCCTAAAAATACGATCCGACCGGTCCGACCGGACCGGTTGAACCGGGGTCTTAAAACACTGCACATGAGGTACAATTATTTTTATAAAAATTACATTGTCTATTGTTTTCTTTATTTATATGCCTAGTTCACAAAGTTTGAAATATGAGTTTATATATACAGGTGACTAAAAATTCTAAATATGACATTGAATCCGATAATAAACAAAGTTGTTTTACAAAACAACTTTTTACTAACAAGATATTGTTGGAAACAAATTCCAACCAAATAAAAAAGTAAAAAATTAACAACAATATTAAGGCATGTATACACTATACAAGACATCGGGATTTCCTATATAAATCCGGGACACCATGATGAACGTTATGAGTGGCCATAGAATTACTCCCTCTGTCTCAAAATAGTTGTCATCCGACAAAAAATACGCAGTTTTATAAAAACATAACCATTATTGCTTTTTGTCTTACTTTTTATAGAATGACAGTTTTACCCTTAACCAATTAATTACTGCTTCTTTAAAAGTTTGTAATAATAATTTCAATCCAGGGTAATATGGTAATCACGATCAAACTTCCCTATCCATTTTTGGATGTGGATCATTAATTTGGGACGTCCGTAAAAAGAAAAATGAACTATAATTTTGGAACGGAAGGAGTACTTTTTTTCCGATAAACACGACATTTAGATTTAGATTTTGCTTCTTAATTACTCCGTATGAAGTTGTACTTAGTACAAAGCATTTACATAAATGCATGATCTCATTTATTAGCATAACTTTAGGTAACTACTGTATTTGTGTGCATCTTACGTTAGATGTCACAATAAATGATGTATTCGTCGAAATAAATAATGATGTCATTTATAACACATTATCACTTCTAAAATAGTTAAAACTAAATATCTAACGCTAATATAACATGTTGGATGTGTTTGTACAGTTTGTAGTTGTAATAAAAATAAACAAATTAAGAGCGAACATATTATATAAAGGGTAAAGGGCCAAGTTATACAAGCAAGTTCAAAGAAACTAAACGTCTAATAAAAAGACAGCTAAACAACCAACAGCACCAAAAAGAAAAAAAAAAAAAACCCCGAAGAATCTATAAGAACATGAATCAACGAAAACATTTTAATAAATTGATAATCAGATGTCAAATAAATAGTTATTTGAATATTTGTCAAACTTTAATTAGTACGAAATAAGGGTAAGGTTCAAATGAGACTAAAAATTTTTGTGAGACTAAGGGAACCAATGATATCATGTCACATGTACAAAGAGAATGTTTCATATTACAAAACCCATTTACCCCTTAAGTTAAATATCTCACAAACGACAAATCGAAAAATTATGAAAATTGCACCATCAGATTCAGCGTTTGATCCTCTTCGATTTGCCGTCCGTCAAGGCAAACTTCCGACGAAATTTTTTTTTTTTCGTTTTTTTGGTGGGTTTCATATGTTACTAACACATGTGTTAGAGTGTTGCGTTTAGGGTTTAGGGTTTGGGGTTTAGGGTTTAAGGTTGGGAGTTTGGGGTTTCGTCCCGAAACCCCAAACTCCCAACCCTAAACCCCAAACCCTAAACCCCAAACCCTAAACCCTAAACGCTTTATAAAACTCTAAACCCTAAATCATACTAAACCCTAAACCCTGCTAAACCCTAGCACTAAACCCTGCTAAACCCTAACTCTAAACCCTAACCCTAAACCCTAAATCAAATGTATAATCAATCACTAACACATGTGTTACTAATATGTAAAACCCACCAAAAAAATGAAAAAAATAAGTTCGTTGGAAATATGCCTTGATGGACGGCAAATCGAAGAGGATAAAACGCTGAAAAATATGGTGCAATTTTCATGATTTTTCGACTTGTCGTTTGTGAGATATTTAATTTTTAAAAACGTGGATGAGAGAGAAAAAAGTGACACATGACATATTGTGGTTGGTTCCCCTAGTCTCACACAAAATAAATGGTCTCAATTGAACTATTCTCTACGAAATAATTGATGAAATTTCTAAACATTTTTATTTTCGTGAAACAGGAGATGTGTCATGTGTGTTGTAATACTTCGTAGTAAAATGGAGTTAATAAAGATCTTAAATAGTTCTAAATTGAGGATATATTCACATAATTTATCGTGTGAGAAATGATTGACTCACTAAAATTTTAAAATTATTATTTATAAAATGAGTTGTACCAATTAAAGTAGAAGAGGGACAAATGAAAGACATAAAATGAATTAACGTGATTGGTGCACATAATTTTTGATATATCATTTTGTACAAATTTATTTGTAACTATTAGTGAGTGTAACATTGATGTTACGTAGTTGTCAATAAACTATGTTGTCTACCCATTGCCTTTAGTCCAGTCTAGTATCCTACTATAGGATTTATTTTTTATTCTTTTGCCTTTTCTTGATGCGTATTAAAATTGTGTACCTTCTTTATTAACTCACTTGTTTATTATAAATGTGTTAAGATTATCTAATTCTGGAAATATTTTTAGTTTTAAATTTGACATATATTTACAAATATAGAATGGTTAACCCCCAAGAGGGATCTAACGGTTAGCAAAATCAATTTAAATATAGTACGTAGTACACTTGATACTATCTTTCTATGTATAGGAATTGAATTTCTTATATTAATATTTTAATTTAATATATTAGGTGGAAAACTTGAAGACGCACATCAATCATCATATCTGTCTATTTTTTTTAAATGATTGAATAAACGAAGTTCGACCATTTCTTAATACTCCAAGTTGTCATGGACCAATCTTGTAGAGAATAAATAGTAAAATGGCTAAAGACTCGGATAATAAACTTAAAAAAACCAACCACCTCTTCAAATCTAACCAAATAAAAACCCCATTATGTTACATCAAAATCACACATCCATCTTTCAAACACACAAACACAACTTAAATCCTCATTGTCGTCTTCATCATTCAATCCAACACTAATCGTCATGGATCGAAACGAAGAAGATATGAAATTCGTCGGGTTCTTTGATATCTTCAAACAATCATTAAAATTGATCTTATCACGTAAAAAGATCTTCACACAACTCACTCTAACTTCAATCCTTCCACTCTCAATCATTGTCATAATTCACATGGAACTCGCACATCATTTCTTTTGGAGAATCCAAAACAACTCGTTACCATACGATACAAACGATTCACGTGCATCAACCGCCACTGAATGGCTATACTACGCCATATTTAAGATCATATACGCCATTTTGTTGACTTTATTCTCCCTTTTAGCAACTTCAACCGTTGTTTTCACAATTGCCTCGGTCTATGTAGACCGTGACGTTGTATTTCCTAGCGTCTTGAAAGTTGTCCCAAAAGTATGGAAAAAATTATTTGTTACATTTATGTGTGTATACATAACAATGTTTGTGTACAACGTATTTTATGAGGTTGCATTAGCTATAAGTATAGCTATATTTGATTATTCGGCTATTGGTAGTCTTATTATAATAGCCATCTTGATCATATTTTTGGTTGGGTTTTTGTACTTGAGCGTTGTTTGGCAGTTAGCTAGTGTGGTTACCGTTTTGGAAGATATTAGTGGATTTAAAGCGTTGAAAAAAGGGAAATATCTAGCGAACGGGAAGAAAAAGGTTGGAATGGGTATATCATTTGTGTTGTACATGTTTTTGAGTGGATTAGTTTTGGTGTACTATTTGTTTGTGACATATGGGAACGAAGTGTTTAATTGGCCGATGATTGCGCGAGTGATGATGGCGATATTATGTGGAGTTTTGCTTATGATTTTGTTTTTGGTGTTTATTGTGACACAAACGGTGTTGTATTTGGTTTGTAAATCGCATCATCGGGAAGTGATTGATAAGGTGAGTTTATCAACGTATTTGGGTGCTTATATGGATGAAAGTGTGGTGTATCCGAAGCCCGGTGAGGAGATTCAGCTCGGAAGACCTCAATCTCAAGCTCAATCTCCAGTTTAGCAGGTTTGAATTGAACCGGTTTATTCGTTTAATACATTGTACGTTTGGATATTAATATGATGTACTCTAGTGATGTAAATAGGAAGGTAGCAATCAAGTTGTATTTTTCAGTTGGACTTTGTATTTGTTGTACCTATTATTATGTTTATATTTTTTATTAATGATTCTTTTAGTTTACAAACTCATGTCAAATGGATGTCTCATGTCTATAGTTTTTTTTTTTTTTTGGGATAAAGTCATGTCTATCGTTATGGGTTTATCATATGAGACATATTATTCATTTATTTTGGTCACTCTACTTTATCTAAAACTATTTTATTGATTATTGATTATTGTATAATATTATCTGTTACAAATGTGTCACATGCTAATTTTGTAAAAATAGATGACATGTTTATGTCTTAATAGTTTGAAAATAATGATAGGTTCAATTCAATGTATACTCATGGCTTGTTACAACTGCACGCACGATCGTTGTTTATTGATGTCAGCGATTAGATGGTTATTTTTAGTTGTAAGATGCTTATTTTTCGTGGGAGATGATAAAATAGGCTGCTTTAAATTTTTTTATGCATTTTATGAATTTGTAGCTGAAAAAGGGTACAATGGACCCTGTAATTTTGTTTCAAGTGACATCAATAACATGTTTTAACATCTAACTTTGTTATCATGAGGTCTATTGCTATTGTACCTGCTGAAGATCTTATTATCATGCAACGTTAAGGTTAAAGCTACCGGTAAAAGTAGCTCCGTCATATGAAGTATAAATTTCTTATAAAAGTTGCATGTTTTGTTTATATTCCTAGTTCACAAAATTTGAAATATCATTTTCTACATGTCACTCAAAACGTGAATTCGTCATTGAACCCGATAATAAACAAAGTTGCTATCAACACAACATTTAATTAACAAGATATTCTTGGAATCAAATTCCTACAATATAAAAAGGGTTATAACACCCCTCATTTATACTAATTTAAATAAAGTTAATCGGAAGCGTAAGTCCAAATAGATAATGATAATTTACATCGTTTTATCAAAATATAAAATTCAACCTTTTCAAAACATAATTTCACAACAGAGGTGTTAAATAAAACGTGATAAAACATTATTTTAAACAAATCCACTATCAGAGTAACGCTTCACGGTCAAACATTCCTTCTAGTCCAACTTCTTGCCCACCCAACTATATCAATAACCTGCAAGAAGTGTTAAGTGGGGGATTAGCATAAAGCTAAGTGAGTAGATAACTAATCAACAGGCTAACTTAGCTCAACAACTTTGCATACAACAATTAACACATAACCAACAAAGTAGACAATACCACCATTTAGCAAAGCAACAGGGCAACTGTTCAACTGGTCAACTTATCATCAAAGCAACTATTCAACAAGCAACGGACTTCATAATGAGGCATCGGTGGCTCTGGGGATAACCATAATACCCGGGAGGCTCCCCAAGAACACTTACCCAACCATATCCGTATGGCCATAACGGACGAGACCGATAGCTAGTGGTTATTCTCAACTAACACAGGAGGTGTGTTAAACCTTGAATAACCGACTAGCCCAACCAACAATTCAACAACTCGTTGACCTCATTTACAACTGATGCCCGAAGGTCAACAACAAGTCCAGTGATCACATAATCAACAAATCACATATTCATCAGGTCAACGTTATTATATCAACCATATTATTACTAACTATAATAATCATCATGGCAACTACAATAGTAATAATATGTTACTTGTTGTAACCAAACTCGTTACAACCAAGTTATACTGAGGATTAGAGATCCACTCACCGACCACCTCAGGCATCCACTCAGTAGTCTAATATCACTGAGTCTTCTGCTCAACTGGAATTACAACAAAATAGAACAAGTTAGTTACTTGTTTTAAAATATATATATAACATCATATTAATTCATCTTCATCAAACAACATCTTTAATATCCAATATAATACCATCATTCAATCATAATAATCACTTTCTACCACAATTCACATAAATTGTTACTTCTTTACAACAATTCAACATACTTCATCTCTAGATTATGAATAACCAATTAACATCATTAATTCATAATCATGTAACAAGTTTATGATTCCCATGATCACTTTATCATATTAATACACCTTAATCATTGTTAATTAACATCATGAGATCATATAACAAGATTATCAACCTCCAATATCACTAATTCTCCCAATCACAAATTTTAAGTTTTATGAGTAATTAACCAACTAAGTTATAATTTTACTTTCTACATCTCAATTAAGTGTTCCCAATCACAAACAATACTAACTTCATCATCTAATTCATCTAACTCATCGTAAGCACTATAGCCCTCAAGAACACTTAATCAATTTCTTCAATTCTAAGCTAAGGGATATGTTATAATCATGGAATAAGCATCAACTAACCATTTTATAATCACTACAAACACAAATTCAAGATTAATAAAGCTAATTTCTTCAAATACTCAAGAACCCATTTTCAAGTTTATAAGAAATCAAGAAATCAACACTTACAAGTTGTTTATGATGATGATAGAAGGATCAAATCACGTTTTTGAAGCTTGAATCATAGTTCTATAAACTCAATTTAACCTCAAAGCTTGTTTCACAATTTTTGAATCGTCCCTATGGTGCGTATGGTTCGGCCAGACCAAGAACAAGGAAGAACAGGGATTAATTCCACAAGATTTTTGATGATTGATGATGATTTTGATGAGGTTTAGGGTTTGGATCAACCTCTCGTTCTCTCCCGAATTTTCTGGAATGTTTTTAGGTGATAGGGATAAGGTTTTACACATATAAATGATAATATGTGTACTAGTTTTGTCCCCCGTACTTATTATTGTCTGGAACTTAAAAACCATATGCGGGGAAACATTATTTTATTTTACCGTCAACTAAATAAAATTAAAACACTGAATAATTTATTAGTCACAATAAATTATTCGACTATTATCACTATTTATTTCAAATAATACAGCACACCTATTTTCTGACACACTTAATAATAATTCACAGTCAGAAAATGTTAAATACTACTAGACCCAGAAACAGGGTGTTACAAATCTTCCCCCCTTTAAGAGATTTCGTCCTCGAAATCTAATCCCACTTAGTCTATATAGCTTAACACAACCACCACTTATTCTCATTTCAATTCACTAATAATCTTTTTCTTACACACTTTTAACCACATACTTATTCATTATTATAATCACACAAAGGTGATTACAATTTAATTCACTTATACACATCTTATTAGCTTACACATCATCGAGATATACTTCAATTTACTTTTTATATACACATAAGTTGTGTGTTGTTCTCCACTAAATTTGTTAACACCAACACATCAACTATCTAATCACAATAATCGTTATACATATTCCATGTCACCCCCTAGAGTAACTCCTTAATTATGTATACATTTAACATCCTTTCTACAAACACATATCCACATGTCCATCCTAACTTGTAGTCACTTAACGTGTCATCTTTATTACAACAACAACTATAGCAACAAATACAACTATGACGACAACAATAATCATAGTAACAATAAGGGGTAACGAACACTACTACATGCATTTTAGCAACAAATTGTAACTCGATTCGTCACTAGTAATTTTACTAATAATCATATACTTCTTTAGTCATCACATCGTTACATCAACAAGCAAGAAAATCAGTAAGCAATAGGTAGAGGTCAATTAATTTGATTGTTACAACCAAATTTTCTTTTTTCTTTTTTTTTTTTTTTTTTTTTTTTTTTTAAATCAACTAGCACCCTTTCACAACAACTTGGATGCTAACTCAACACCTGTTAATACCAAACATCATCATTGGTATCTCAACAACACAAGGTGCTGACATTAGACATCTATTCAACAATATTATTCATATTCAACTTACCTCTACTTTGCTTAAATCAACTTTTAACTCTTACTAGTGACAATGCATCACACATATACATCAAATGTGCCATAGATATCACTTTAGCAACAACAACTTAGTGGTTTATTACTCTTTCATATTAGTCCATCATTGACTATTTATCAACTACAGGTCAACATATCTTACCGGTCATTTTAAAACCACTTAACTTTATATGGTACTTAGTAGCCTCAACAACTCCATATGAAATGGCATAATATAAATACGTTGGCCAGACGTCGTCATATTATGTCAGTCACACTTTATTCTCAGGCCACTTCATACCATTTATCTCCTAAGTAATTATCTTTACTCTCACATATTTCTTAATAGTAATTTCAACAATTTACACAATTATTAACATAGGCACAATGTCTAATACACATATCATCTAGTTTACATAAGCAACACAGATATTCAACACCTCTTTTTATTATATCATTAACCCAAGTGTAATGTCTAACACTATTATTACAATCAATTTCTTTATTACCTGATTCAAGGTTGTTTACTAATTACATCACTTAACATTAATAGTACATCTGGTACTAAACACTTCATCCATACTACGTGTAATATTCAACATGTTCTCTCTAATCTTTACCTCTTTAGTTGTATTATAAATAAACATATCATATCAAACATACACATTATAACTCTATTGACAAATATCAAATAAGTATAAACTCATACACTTCTTTTCAAACTCTAAGAATACTTATTTTAACCATTTCCAATATTTTAGATGACTCATTTACTTTATCCTATTTCACTTAGTCCATATAACTCAAGAACATAAATCACCACCAACAACAGTTGGCCACAATTTTACAATACGACGAATACACAGCTTGAAAATAACTCATACTCAATAAAACTTAAGGACCTCTTAAAACAAGTTATAACGTCATATATATTCATAGGAATGATCCCAGGGTTCAAAGAAACAAAAGCCCAATTTAAAACGTAAGTCAAAAGTTAAAAATAAGGTCCGAAAAACAGTAAAATGCGATTTTCGGGCCCCAAACGATCCCGAAGTGCCGAAAACTGACAGGGCTCATGGCGAGGCGATGAGCTTTGACCGTTGAGCCGTTTCCAAGTGACCCTGTAAATTTCATCTTAATCGGACACCGAAATTTTCAAAAAAATTTTCTACGTCAAGTATTACGTCGAACGTCGCAAGAAATTTTTTTTTTTTTACTAACTAACGCGATCCGGAAAAACGGGTCAGGATCGCGTTCCTCAGTGAAAAATGTTCTGTAACCAAATTAAGCATACAAACGCGATCCGGAGAAGTGAGCGGGATCGCGTTCCCAAAAGAAAACGCATCTGGACCCGAAATATACACACAAACGCGATCCTGGAAAATGGCTGGGATCGCGTTCCCAAGCATGAAAATAATCTGTGACAAAATAACACATACGAACGCGATCCAGAAAAGATTGTTGGGATCGCGTTCCCAAGTAGAAATCTGAGTTTCAGCAAAATTCATATTTTTAGCCAATTTCAATCGCGTATAACTTTTTACTCGTTTAGAGTTAGACTCTAAAATTTTGCAGGCACGTCCACTATGCCAAAATGAAACTTTCCCTTTTTACACTTTTTCAATTTACACGTTTTACGATAAAACGGACGTACGACTCATTTTTGACCATTTTCGACCATTTTGGTTGACACGCCATATTCCAAATGGCTTGGTTTCTGTAACAACTCGCAAATTTGAACACGATTAATTACATTAATCACTTGCATTATTAGGCTAATTCCCTACTTGAGTGAATTCACAACACATTTTAGAGGTAAGTCTAGCATAGCCCAACTAGTTTGTACGCGTAGTATTACGTATTCGTAATTAGTTGTAATTACGTACAGAACAATTTGAAAACAAACGCGACAAAAATGTACGACTGTTGGTGAACAAAATTATTTAATAAAACGAAATTATTAAATAACGTAGTAACTAATAAATATTTTGTCAAAAATATTTACCAATTTATTTTATAACGCAAAACGTCAAAACGTATAATTAAAAATCAAACAAAGTTTGAAATTTATAAAATTTATAAATTTGGTTCCATAAAAAGAGCCTAATTAAATATAATGAAAAATGTAATTTAAAAATACATTAGTTAAAATAAAATAACATTTAACGATCGGATAAACAAACACGGGACGAAAACGCAGGAGATGAAAATGGGGGAACAAAACCCATTTCCACCTCCCAACTTTCTTTCATTTTCATTCTCATCCTCTCTCTCTTCTTTTCTCTTTTCTCCAACCTCTCTCTAAACCACCACCAAAAATCACACAAATCACACCAAAACTACGCTAAAACAACGCCGAATCACATAGCTCCTTTGGAATAAAACGATCACGAGTTCCCGATCTACACTTCTACCTTTTCGGATTTCAAATCCGACACTCGTAAGTTTCCGACTAATTCCGCAAATCTTTAGATTTCAAAGTTATAATTACTACTTAGTGTTTAATATACTTAGATTTACATGTTTTAGTGTTTTATACAACCGAAAACGTCCGAAATCGACCCAAAACTCGTTATTTTCTCGCTGTTCGTCGAACAGGCGACTACGTCGCATTGGGACCGAAAACAGTACTGCGACGTAGGCCTCTACGTCGCATTACCCTTCCTTACGTCGCACATAGCGACGCAGACCACTACGTCGCATTAAATTGCGAGCGTCGCCTATGCGACGCAACCCATGACGTCGCAAAACCTGAATGCGACGTAGACCCGTACGTCGCACCCTACGTCGCATAACCACCCAGCGTCGCACCTTACGTCGCTAAAAACAGAAAGTTTAAAAACTTGTTTTCACTAAGTGTCGAACTAACCGAAAACGCATATCTTTATACAAATTCGATTCACGAGCCTTACAAGCAATTTAAACATACTTGTTTTATCGAAATGTTGATTTCAAACTTTCACCAACGAGTCGTATACATTTTCATAAACAACGAAATACAAACATTAAACAAACGATTTGGACGTGACTTGGATGTACAAACACTAGCATGGATGATTAGTTTAGACATCCACATACTTATTAAATCTCGTACGTTTAGGACGTTAGGAGATTTCAGACCGTACTTGGGCTTAGGTTTGCTAGCACTCGCACAACTACTTAAACTCAACAGGTGAGTTCACAGCCCCTACTTTTACTGATTTAACTGCTTTTGAACAGGGGTGGAAAACATAGTCAACTATTTTACTTATTGCCATAAACTGCTTTTACTTATATGATTGTTTATCATACTTGTTTACTCGAACTATTAGAGTACTTTGAACTATTTAACTGTTGAACAAACTGGTGTTTGCGAATTAACATTTACATATAGACACACTGAACTAATGGGATAAATTATCGACAAACTGTTTTAACTAGACCGGAGAACGACCGGTAAACTGTTTTGCAAACGACTGTAAACTATTTTGGTATCTCACCGGAGAACGACCGGTACATATTTGTAACTTGTCGGAGAACGACCGACACTAACTTGGTATCTTACCGGAGAACGACCGGTACATTTGGTAACTTGTCGGAGAACG
The DNA here is from genome assembly GCA_949592205.1 of Helichrysum umbraculigerum. NCBI lineage: Eukaryota > Viridiplantae > Streptophyta > Magnoliopsida > Asterales > Asteraceae > Helichrysum > Helichrysum umbraculigerum. Next base: position 161,968,493 of record CATIUR010000004.1, on the reverse strand, counting down.
ACCGACACAAACATAACTTTTAAACTTGTTTGGTATACCGGAGAACGACCGGTACTTTTGTGTAAAACGCTGGAGAACGACCAGCCACGTATTTTAGTGCCAGAGAACGACTGGCCAAGGGACGGGAGAACGACCCGTGCGTCTTGGATGGGAGAACGACCCATGCGTTTGTTGAACGGGAGAACGACCCGTGCGTATTTGACCGGAGAACGACCGGTACTGTGTATTTGTAACTCGCTGGAGAACGACCAGCACGTGTTTTAACTTGAACTTTGGGCGAACAACCCACAAAACTGGTATTTGGATAACATTCTACAAAACTTATACTCGACTATTATGGCAATACTATTTGTGAACATATTTGGATAACAACTGTGATACAAACGTGATTCAACTTGTATAAACTTAAAACCTGTGAATTCACTCAACCTAGTTGTTGACTTTTACTATGTTTTTCAGGGAATTAGCTGCGCATATAAGAATCGCCAACACACATGGAGAACTAGGCGACCCTTGAAGTTAGGATGCCAACTTTTTGGAAACACATGGATTTCTTTAGTATAACTGAAATGCTTTAGTCATATTTCAGAAATCTACTTTTGTAAACTTATTACTTTTAACTTATACGATTCGAGGAATCGTAAACTTTGTAATTAATAACTTTTGGCATCTTATTATATATTGTTCTGTTGTAATCATAAGCTCTGATACGTATGCATGCTTTATTATTGTGACACCCCAGTACTTAAACTAAAACGCTTCCGCTAAACGAATTTTGGGGGTGTTACAGATTGGTATCAGAGACATTGGTTATAGAGAACTAGGAAACTTTAGGTGACTTAGCGACCTAGAGACCTAGACTATAGCCTTGGCTAGAACGCACATGCATACATACATTTGCATACATCTAAACTATCGTTACGATACCTCGATACGCGTGAACTGTTCACCACATCCGACTCGTTCATTGTACTCTGATCTCATATGAACCTGATCGTGATTAAACGGTTGATGAAAAGAAGTATGTATTTGGCATCATATAATGACGCCTGGCCAACGTGATTATATCATACTAAGTACATATGGGTGTTTCATAGTCGTAAGATACGTGATGGGGATTCGACAAATTTTGCTTGATACTCGAAAACTTGAAATATGTGAAACTTTATTCCTCACATATTTTCCATTGGCATTGACTTCTGCATCTTTTCATCGCAGAACGTCAGTATGCCGCCTAAACAAAGAAAGACTCGAAACAGTCGACGAAATTCTCCACCTGTACCTCCAGAAACAACCGAACAAATCATCGAACGCCGCGTGGCTGAGGCTATTGCTCAGTACGAGGCTAGCAGAAATCGTGAAAACCCAACCAACAACAGTGGAGCTACCCCCGTCAACAGCGAAACTCCAACTAATACCCAACAGGGGTGTTCCTACAAAACCTTTCAGTCTTGTAAACCCAGCACCTTCACCGGGACCGAAGGGGCCATTGGCCTGGTCCACTGGATTGAAAAGATGGAATCAGTCATCGACATCAGCGACTGCGCCAACGACAAGATCGTGAAATACGCCACCTGCACTTTAGCCGACAAAGCGCTAACCTGGTGGAACGCTCAAGTCCAGATTATGGGACGCCCAGCTGCTCATTCTATGACCTGGGTAACTCTGAAGCAGATGATGATGGAGGAATTTTGCCCTCCCAACGAGATGCAGAAACTCGAAACCGAGTTTTGGAACATTCAGATGATCGGCGCTGACATTTCAGGTTACACGACTAGATTCCAGGAACTTGCACGCCTGGTGCCTCACATGGTAACCCCCGAGAGCAAACGCATTGAGCGTTACAACAGGGGTTTGGCACCACAAATCCGAGGCATGGTTATGTCCTCCAAACCCGCCACTTTTAGGAGCGCAGTGGATCTGGCTCACAGCTTAACCGACGACGCGGTCGAGATTGGAACCCTGAAAGCTATCACAGGGAAAACTGAACCTACCCGTACTGATGCGGGCGACTCTGGACCCCACAAACGTAAATGGAACAATGATGGTAACGACCGTCAGGGTCAACAAAACAGAAACCCGGGAAACACCCGAGCCTTTGTCGCAATCACCAACTCTGGACCCAAAACCTATCTTGGCAACAAACCAAAATGCGACAAGTGCGGGATGCATCATAATGGCAACTGTGCTTTCTGCCAAGACTGCAAAAACTGGGGTCATTTGGCCCAAAACTGTAAAACCAACCCTCCTCCTCGATCAAACACGTGTTACGAGTGCGGTGAATCCGGACATTTTCGAAACCAATGTCCGAAACTGAACAACAACCAGAACAACCCCGGAAACAACAATCAAAACAACAACAACCACATCGCAACCATCCCACCGGCTCGTGGCCGCGCATACATCCTCCGTGCACCGGAAACTGTTGCGGACTATGGCAAACACGGTATGTCTTACCAACTCTTGCTACGATTTAACGTTCCTTTCATTCGAATGTCAATTCGAACACACCACTTGGTAAACGCTAACCACGAAACGAACTTGAACTATCAAACTATACCGCGAGTATACTAAACAGTTAAAACTATATTGGCAAACATAGAGCACTACACAAACTATTACTATTATTGTAACGACATGACTTATCGGAGAACATGCGCCGCGGGCGATCCGACTTGATTTTTAAATCTCGGGACGAGATTTCTCTAACATGGGGAGAATGTAACAACTCGCAAATTTGAACACGATTAATTACATTAATCACTTGCATTATTAGGCTAATTCCCTACTTGAGTGAATTCACAACACATTTTAGAGGTAAGTCTAGCATAGCCCAACTAGTTTGTACGCGTAGTATTACGTATTCGTAATTAGTTGTAATTACGTACAGAACAATTTGAAAACAAACGCGACAAAAATGTACGACTGTTGGTGAACAAAATTATTTAATAAAACGAAATTATTAAATAACGTAGTAACTAATAAATATTTTGTCAAAAATATTTACCAATTTATTTTATAACGCAAAACGTCAAAACGTATAATTAAAAATCAAACAAAGTTTGAAATTTATAAAATTTATAAATTTGGTTCCATAAAAAGAGCCTAATTAAATATAATGAAAAATGTAATTTAAAAATACATTAGTTAAAATAAAATAACATTTAACGATCGGATAAACAAACACGGGACGAAAACGCAGGAGATGAAAATGGGGGAACAAAACCCATTTCCACCTCCCAACTTTCTTTCATTTTCATTCTCATCCTCTCTCTCTTCTTTTCTCTTTTCTCCAACCTCTCTCTAAATCACCACCAAAAATCACACAAATCACACCAAAACTACGCTAAAACAACGCCGAATCACATAGCTCCTTTGGAATAAAACGATCACGAGTTCCCGATCTACACTTCTACCTTTTCGGATTTCAAATCCGACACTCGTAAGTTTCCGACTAATTCCGCAAATCTTTAGATTTCAAAGTTATAATTACTACTTAGTGTTTAATATACTTAGATTTACATGTTTTAGTGTTTTATACAACCGAAAACGTCCGAAATCGACCCAAAACTCGTTATTTTCTCGCTGTTCGTCGAACAGGCGACTACGTCGCATTGGGACCGAAAACAGTACTGCGACGTAGGCCTCTACGTCGCATTACCCTTCCTTACGTCGCACATAGCGACGCAGACCACTACGTCGCATTAAATTGCGAGCGTCGCCTATGCGACGCAACCCATGACGTCGCAAAACCTGAATGCGACGTAGACCCGTACGTCGCACCCTACGTCGCATAACCACCCAGCGTCGCACCTTACGTCGCTAAAAACAGAAAGTTTAAAAACTTGTTTTCACTAAGTGTCGAACTAACCGAAAACGCATATCTTTATACAAATTCGATTCACGAGCCTTACAAGCAATTTAAACATACTTGTTTTATCGAAATGTTGATTTCAAACTTTCACCAACGAGTCGTATACATTTTCATAAACAACGAAATACAAACATTAAACAAACGATTTGGACGTGACTTGGATGTACAAACACTAGCATGGATGATTAGTTTAGACATCCACATACTTATTAAATCTCGTACGTTTAGGACGTTAGGAGATTTCAGACCGTACTTGGGCTTAGGTTTGCTAGCACTCGCACAACTACTTAAACTCAACAGGTGAGTTCACAGCCCCTACTTTTACTGATTTAACTGCTTTTGAACAGGGGTGGAAAACATAGTCAACTATTTTACTTATTGCCATAAACTGCTTTTACTTATATGATTGTTTATCATACTTGTTTACTCGAACTATTAGAGTACTTTGAACTATTTAACTGTTGAACAAACTGGTGTTTGCGAATTAACATTTACATATAGACACACTGAACTAATGGGATAAATTATCGACAAACTGTTTTAACTAGACCGGAGAACGACCGGTAAACTGTTTTGCAAACGACTGTAAACTATTTTGGTATCTCACCGGAGAACGACCGGTACATATTTGTAACTTGTCGGAGAACGACCGACACTAACTTGGTATCTTACCGGAGAACGACCGGTACATTTGGTAACTTGTCGGAGAACGACCGACACAAACATAACTTTTAAACTTGTTTGGTATACCGGAGAACGACCGGTACTTTTGTGTAAAACGCTGGAGAACGACCAGCCACGTATTTTAGTGCCAGAGAACGACTGGCCAAGGGACGGGAGAACGACCCGTGCGTCTTGGATGGGAGAACGACCCATGCGTTTGTTGAACGGGAGAACGACCCGTGCGTATTTGACCGGAGAACGACCGGTACTGTGTATTTGTAACTCGCTGGAGAACGACCAGCACGTGTTTTAACTTGAACTTTGGGCGAACAACCCACAAAACTGGTATTTGGATAACATTCTACAAAACTTATACTCGACTATTATGGCAATACTATTTGTGAACATATTTGGATAACAACTGTGATACAAACGTGATTCAACTTGTATAAACTTAAAACCTGTGAATTCACTCAACCTAGTTGTTGACTTTTACTATGTTTTTCAGGGAATTAGCTGCGCATATAAGAATCGCCAACACACATGGAGAACTAGGCGACCCTTGAAGTTAGGATGCCAACTTTTTGGAAACACATGGATTTCTTTAGTATAACTGAAATGCTTTAGTCATATTTCAGAAATCTACTTTTGTAAACTTATTACTTTTAACTTATACGATTCGAGGAATCGTAAACTTTGTAATTAATAACTTTTGGCATCTTATTATATATTGTTCTGTTGTAATCATAAGCTCTGATACGTATGCATGCTTTATTATTGTGACACCCCAGTACTTAAACTAAAACGCTTCCGCTAAACGAATTTTGGGGGTGTTACAGTTTCAGACTTCCACCTTTTACCAACATGTTTCTATATATATTTAGGACGTGTGGGCATATTCATCACTTTCATATACTCATTATATCATGTTTTAACTAGTCGACCCGTTTAGGGGTCCAATTGGGCACCTTTACCAAAATCTACTAGTTTAACTACTTCAACACTTTCAACACACATTCCTACTATATGTAGGACTTAAAATCACTGTTACATTGGTCATAACCAAACCAATACTCATTTTAACTATTTAACCACCCAGTGACCCATTTGGGCACTTTAACAACCCATTTGGGTTTCAACCTATATGTTTACAAATTTTAACACCCATTTTACACTTCTTTGACTTTACCAAGTCAAACAACTTCACTTTCGCTATCGGTGTCTCATTATATTCTTAAAACACCAAATTCACATAAAATCATCAAATTTAGACCAATCACAACAAGTTTTCCAATTTCATGATCACTTTGACTTTTCACAACTTGTCAATACATATTAGTTTGGTTGACCACTTCGACTTCATTATTTTACCACTTTTAGTATATAGATCATAATTCAATTACAATCATGATCATTATTAAACACATAAACATCTTACCATATTCATCACTTTATAGTATATATATTACCAAATTCGACTCTACTAATCTCAACTTTGACTTTTCCAAGTCAACGACACACATTCCAATTAATGGACACCTTCTTATTTTAAACATCTATACAACTCCATATTACTTCAATTGATATATTCCAACATCTCATTTCACTACATGGAGTCATTTCAACTTTGCTAATCATATTACTTTCAAAATTATTATTTCACATAACAATTCATACAACCGATTTCATATTTTAATTTCATATTGTAGACACCATTAAATCCACATAATACTACTATTACACCTTATTCAACAATGTGTCTACTCAATGCAACAATATATTACACCTTCATATGATGTTAAACATCTTATTTAATATCTCATCATCAGATTTACAAGCAACTATTATCAAGGACTCATCACTAAGGAATCATAGCAGTTTGACTCAACTTACTTCACTACTAATCATAACATAGCAAAGTAAACAATTCAAACTTATTTAAATTCATCGAATTTATCGAGAATTACCTGGCATATCTAGGCCCACGAGTATTGAGGAATCAATGAGAATACCTATTGGTTCCTCATATTCCTCCGTCTCTGCAACCAAAACAACACTTTTGCAACTTTTTATAGGTTAGTACACATTCAATAACAACTTTCTCATGCAACTACTAATCCCGCACTCTCAGGAATGTTTGACTTGACACTACCATAGATTTGGGATTGAACACATTGCAATGTCCAATTCGCCCAAACCTATGCTCTGATACCAACTTATAACACCCCTCATTTATACTAATTTAAATAAAGTTAATCGGAAGCGTAAGTCCAAATAGATAATGATAATTTACATCGTTTTATCAAAATATAAAATTCAACCTTTTCAAAACATAATTTCACAACAGAGGTGTTAAATAAAACGTGATAAAACATTATTTTAAACAAATCCACTATCAGAGTAACGCTTCACGGTCAAACATTCCTTCTAGTCCAACTTCTTGCCCACCCAACTATATCAATAACCTGCAAGAAGTGTTAAGTGGGGGATTAGCATAAAGCTAAGTGAGTAGATAACTAATCAACAGGCTAACTTAGCTCAACAACTTTGCATACAACAATTAACACATAACCAACAAAGTAGACAATACCACCATTTAGCAAAGCAACAGGGCAACTGTTCAACTGGTCAACTTATCATTAAAGCAACTATTCAACAAGCAACAGACTTCATAATGAGGCATCGGTGGCTCTGGGGATAACCATAATACCCGGGAGGCTCCTCAAGAACACTTACCCAACCATATCCGTATGGCCATAACGGACGAGACCGATAGCTAGTGGTTATTCTCAACTAACACAGGAGGTGTGTTAAACCTTGAATAACCGACTAGCCCAACCAACAATTCAACAACTCGTTGACCTCATTTACAACTGATGCCCGAAGGCCAACAACAAGTCCAGTGATCACATAATCAACAAATCACATATTCATCAGGTCAACGTTATTATATCAACCATATTATTACTAACTATAATAATCATCATGGCAACTACAATAGTAATAATATGTTACTTGTTGTAACCAAACTCGTTACAACCAAGTTATACTGAGGATTAGAGATCCACTCACCGACCACCTCAGGCATCCACTCAGTAGTCTAATATCACTGAGTCTTCTGCTCAACTGGAATTACAACAAAATAGAACAAGTTAGTTACTTGTTTTAAAATATATATATAACATCATATTAATTCATCTTCATCAAACAACATCTTTAATATCCAATATAATACCATCATTCAATCATAATAATCACTTTCTACCACAATTCACATAAATTGTTACTTCTTTACAACAATTCAACATACTTCATCTCTAGATTATGAATAACCAATTAACATCATTAATTCATAATCATGTAACAAGTTTATGATTCCCATGATCACTTTATCATATTAATACACCTTAATCATTGTTAATTAACATCATGAGATCATATAACAAGATTATCAACCTCCAATATCACTAATTCTCCCAATCACAAATTTTAAGTTTTATGAGTAATTAACCAACTAAGTTATAATTTTACTTTCTACATCTCAATTAAGTGTTCCCAATCACAAACAATACTAACTTCATCATCTAATTCATCTAACTCATCGTAAGCACTATAGCCCTCAAGAACACTTAATCAATTTCTTCAATTCTAAGCTAAGGGATATGTTATAATCATGGAATAAGCATCAACTAACCATTTTATAATCACTACAAACACAAATTCAAGATTAATAAAGCTAATTTCTTCAAATACTCAAGAACCCATTTTCAAGTTTATAAGAAATCAAGAAATCAACACTTACAAGTTGTTTATGATGATGATAGAAGGATCAAATCACGTTTTTGAAGCTTGAATCATAGTTCTATAAACTCAATTTAACCTCAAAGCTTGTTTCACAATTTTTGAATCGTCCCTATGGTGCGTACGGTTCGGCCAGACCAAGAACAAGGAAGAACAGGGATTAATTCCACAAGATTTTTGATGATTGATGATGATTTTGATGAGGTTTAGGGTTTGGATCAACCTCTCGTTCTCTCCCGAATTTTCTGGAATGTTTTTAGGTGATAGGGATAAGGTTTTACACATATAAATGATAATATGTGTACTAGTTTTGTCCCCCGTACTTATTATTGTCTGGAACTTAAAAACCATATGCGGGGAAACATTATTTTATTTTACCGTCAACTAAATAAAATTAAAACACTGAATAATTTATTAGTCACAATAAATTATTCGACTATTATCACTATTTATTTCAAATAATACAGCACACCTATTTTCTGACACACTTAATAATAATTCACAGTCAGAAAATGTTAAATACTACTAGACCCAGAAACAGGGTGTTACAAGGGTTATGCTTACATACCATATATTTATTTTTAAATTAACTTTTCTGTACTTTTTAAATTATTCTTTCTTATATTCTGTACTTTTTCTGTTATTTTAATCAAAAAATGATATAGTGAGAAATTTAAATGGTATGGAAAGCTTATGCCTATAAAAAATGTGAAAAAAATAATAATAAAAATTAGCAACAATATTAAGGCATGTATGTAACTCCGTGACACCATTGAACGTTGTGATCGGTTATAAAATTACCTTTTCTTTCTGATAAACATGAAGTTGTATTTTAGTACGGAGTATTTACATAAATACATGATCTCGTCTATTAGCATAACTTTAGGTAACTACTATACTTTATTTGTGTGCATCTTTAGTTCTTTACCTTATATGTCACTAGTAAATGATGTATGCCTCGATATATATTCAACAAAATCATACTCGTATTTGCTAAATCTAGACACGAAATTTTCGAGTAGTTGCAAGTGTCACACATAATGTATTTTAATTTTTTAGTGGCAATATCTTTTAAATTTAAAAATTAAATAGAAGGGACCAGATAAAGATAGCCACAGCCCCTGTCGCAATTACTACGAACTGTCCAAATAAAACGTTCAATAAAAAAGGAATCTCACTAATTTTCACACACACTAAAGCATCTTCATCTTCATCTTCAACGATTCATCAAAATCAGCCATGGATCGAACCGAAGAAGATATGAAATTCGTCGGATTCTTCGGTATCTTCAAGCAATCATTCAAAACGCTTTTCAATTACAAAAAGCTCTTCGCACAAATCACTCTAACCCTAATCCTTCCACTCGCAATCGTCTTTCTTGCTCATATAAACATCTCAAATCATTTCTTCTACAGAATCGAAAACAACTACATATCATACACCACAAATTACTACTACAAAAGAATAACCGTTTCCGATTGGCTGTACTACTGGTTATTCAAAATCACTTACTTCACAATTCTAACCGTTTTCTCTCTACTCTCCACGGCCGCCGTCGTTTTCACCATCGCTTCCGTTTACACCGACCGTGACGTCAGTTTCCGTCACGTCATCAAAATCGTTCCGAAGATATGGAAGAAGCTATTCGTTACTTTCATATGTATATACGTCGCAGTGTTTCTATACAACGTAGCAGCCGGTATTGCAATGGTTATAATCAGATCTATATTCGGTTATACAGTTATCGGTTCAGTTATTCTGCTTGTTCTACTAATTGTGTACGTGTTAGGGTTTTTGTATCTAACAGTTGTTTGGCAGTTAGCTAGTGTGGTTACAGTTTTGGAAAACATGAAAGGATTAAAAGCGATGAGAAAAGGTAAAACCCTAGCTTACGGAAAGAAGGCAGTAGGAATGGGGATTGCGTTCGTGCTGTATGTGATTTTGTTAGGGTTAATGCTTGTTTATGAGCTGTTTGTGGAATACGGTAATGATGTGGCTGAATTGAAGATGATTTGGAGAGTGATGATTGGGATGTTATGTGCAGTTTTTGTTATGATTCTGTTTCTGATGTTTATTGTGACGCAAACGATGTTATATCTCGTTTGTAAATCGTATCATCGTGAAGCGATTGATAAGTTGAGTTTAGCGACGTATTTGAGTGCGTATAGCGACGAGACGGTGGTGGTACCGAAACCGGAGGAGATTCAGCTTGGCAGAGCTCAAGTTGAGCAGGTTTAGTAGAGGTTGTACGGTCTGCAATTGTTGTTGTACTGTGTGGTATGGGATATGGAATATGGAATTAGGAATCAAGTTGTAAAATCTAAAAAGTGCTGTGTGGACTTGGGTTGTTTTTTTTGTTGTTAAGTCATTTTAGATACGGAGTAAAAAAAAAAGTAATGATTAAAAGTTTGGTGTTTTAGTAGTCGTAAATAGTGCATTTAATATTGTATTTTTCATTAGAGTTTTTGTTTTGTTGTTGTAAATTCTAGTGAATACGGAGTAAAATAAGACAGGTAACAGAAAAAATGCTAAAGGAGACCAACTTTTACCGGTTAAATTGTTACTAATTTAGTTACGGTAGGAAAACGGTTTGTCCTAGTATCGGACATGGATTGTTCTGAAAAACCTTTAGGAAAATATATAGGTAACTTTTAGAGGTATGAATAAGAAATTTAGATACGTATTGAATGTTTTGTATCTTAGTAATAATCACACTCTCTCTAAATATAACTTCTCTCAACCATCTTAATTTACCACCTCTTAACCCTTATGTCTAAAAATAGCAAAATTCAAACCTTTATTACTCACTTTGTTCTACCAAAAGTCCCAAATCGTAAATGTTACTGTAATAGATTGGGTAAATATCAGTATTGCTCTTATAATAAATATAAACTTAACAGATTTTATTAAAAAGAAAAAATAAAAATTTATAGTAATTACGAGAGTAAAATATAAAGTTTAAGTATTTTTAATATTTACGTATTTATTTAAAGTGGACAAATATTTTGGATAGATATACACAATGTGAACGCATATTTTGAAACGAAGAAAGTACGTTATGGTAAGTAGTTTTTTTCCTTTGTAATCATAATAATTATCATTGATTAGATTTATTAAAATTGTGTGTATAGAACTTATCTATTGTATAGTATTGAATTTACAATAAAACGGTTCTAAAACTTGAATATATACGATAGAAAGTTTCGAAGTAAAACTTGTACAATAACAAAATGTGTAAAGTTCGATAGACTCCCGAACAATATAACCAACTTAAATTAATTATCACCGAAAGTAACGTACATAAAATCATGGCTAGTAGACAATGAAATATCATTAGACTGAGTTTTATATAACGGCATGAAACTTGGTTAAACAGGTAGCTTGCTGTTGAATAATAAGTAATTGGGACTATTAGGCGAAATCCTAGTCTTCATATTAAACTATATTATTCCATGGATTAGTGAAACCAGAGGTTGTGATTAGTATTATATAAAAAATATAAACAAAAGTTATACTTCTAAAAAGGACTAAGTTGGCAGTTTGCGAAGGATGTTACAAGTAGTGAACTACTATACGTAATCATTTTTAGCATTTTCCCTCCTATGATTGTATCTATTCACAAATGAACTATAAAGAACATTGATTTCACCATCATTTTGACGCTCTAAACAAATCACAGGAGTAGAGTATATATAACAAAAAAAAAAAAAATGAAATCAATTGGGCATTACCGTCACCGCAAATGTTCAGACTTCACGAGTGTCTTACAGGTCAGGGATTCGAAGCCGTGCCTTCGCATACATGGGTGTTTTTTAACTTGTGATTTGTCTGGCATTGATGCTCCTTCCAGTGGAGCGGACGCGTACCATTGAAATATGGTAAGGAGGTCAAGTGTACCCTCCACATTACCGATCTCTAAACAATAATCATGAAGCCATGAAGTATACATTTTGAGAACAGTGTGCATATAGTGTTACCAGTCGAGTTCACCCACGATTAGATGATCTTAATATTTCTCCTGCTGTCCTGCATTGCATTTGATCGACTATACTCTATTTATACAATTCATCGTGTTCCCTCTATCTAAGTATCTAAGGAATTCGGATTAACGGTGTCTAGATGACACTACCATAGAAATAATCTTCCCTATATACTACGGAATAATAGAGTATTAGTTAGTATAAACCACATCAAAAACGAATGTGTGTTAATTACTTAATTGTTAAAAATGATGTGAGTATTTAAGGTTTGAAAAGAAGCAAAAAGAAATGATGTTAACGTTTCAGTATCATGGATTATATAGTGTGGCCTGCATCTTTGGTCCAGTTTAATATGCGAGTTTGGGCCCAAAGAAGTCCAAATTCAACGACACCTTTTGTAATTTTTGTTCATTAATAATCAACTAATCATCATCATATTATAAATCAGTCATAATAGATAGATACCTATTGATCCTTACACCACTATCAATCTAACACATGCTTTATAGTAGCCGTTTCTCCTCCAATATTCGTTCTATTGAATTTAACATATATAACTTTGTCAAAATACCTAAGTCATCTTATTTACATCTTTAATCTAATTTTAAATTTATTTATAGAGTATTGTGACTGAGATTTTTACGGAAAGAAAAGAAGAGAATGGAATATAAGATGACAGAAAAGAAAAGAAAATGAAGAAAAGTTTTGCATTCCCGAGTTGGAAAGAAATGAAATGAAATTTAGATGTTTCGTGTTCCTGAGTTGGAGAGAAATGAAAGGAAGTGACCAATTGTTAACTATTCAAGCCTTCCATCCTCCCACTTCTTTCCAATATTGGAGAGAAAGTTTGAAGAAGGTCTAATTCTCGTTCTGCTTCTCTTCTCTTCTTCTCTTCTCTTCTTCTCTTCTGTCCATCTAAAAAACTCGGGGACACAATATATTTTTTCTTCTATCCAATTCTCTTCTTTTCTCTAAAAAAATTAACTCGGGAGCAAGCTCCTAAAGTATTTATTTTTAAAAATAAAAGCACTCAATCGAAAAAAGTAAAAAAAAAAATGTTTGGTAAATAAGACATTCGCCTTGAGAAATAAATCTCCCAAGCAAAAAGCTACTTGGTGAAAATTTTAAAATGGAACCAGATTTTAAGATTAAATTTAAATAAATATGCATGAGATTTCCTCCCTTATTTATCTCTATGTATATCATTTTATGTTAATTTTCACTTCTCGACTGAGTCTCTAACTATTTTACACACAAGCATACACACACGCGTGCCGCGCGCACACAAAATAAAAAGCTCAAACTCGCAATTCCTACTAAAGGTTTCACCTTACATCAAACAGCCATAATTTGTAATTATAGTTTGTAGCTACTTTTAAAAAACATATTCTATGCATCGTTTTTTAAAATGTATGTATATAGTAGTAAAATTCAAAGCGCTTATCTCAAGCTATTAGTATCTTATAACATTCAGTTTAATGAAAATTGTGGATAATAGAACATCATCAAAAAAAACTTGGCGAAACTAGCTTATAGCTGGAGCTGGAAGCTTATAACTGGAGCTGGTAGCTGAAACTTATTTTTTAAGCTTGAAGTTGAAGCTTATTGTTTTACAAGTATTTGACAAACTAGTTGAAGCTTAAAGATGTTAATTGACATAGAAGGACGTGAATGTTAAACGGGTAATTTTGAGAATATAGAGGTACATGGTGCATGGTTTGTGTTAGGTCTAACATGTTTTTTTAAGTCCCGCATTTTAAAAACTAGAACAGTCAGTTCAATTGCTTTAATTGGGACCTGATAGTTAGACTAGTTCTTAATAACCGGCCATGGTAAATTCTAAACCGCTCAAGATTTTAATTGGTTGGTTGCAAGCGAACTTATCTTCTAAAAACACATGAGAGGGCCTAAAGAGGTCCCTCCGAGTTTCCAAAAATTTTAAAAGTAACTTTTAATTTACACGGCGTACATTTAAAGGGATTTTTTAGATTATATCTTACATTCATTTTAGTATGTATTTACTTTTATATACATTACCATCCAAGCGAATATGAAAACTCTTGAAGTTCAAATTGCAGGTGGTCATCACATGTCGTTTAGTTGTGGAATACATTGCCCGTATGGGTGAGCATTTGGACGCCATCCACAAGTACACAACCTAAACAAGTTTGGGTTTTTTTAGTAACTTTGAGCAAGCGTTACTAGGGTGTTTAAAGTCGGATATAATATGATCGGTTTTTTGGGTTTTCAGATTATGGATCTCAATGTAGGTATATTTAGACACCCATAAGTATAACCATCAACAGCTAACTACACCGAATACTATATCACACATTTAAAAGTAGTAAAATTACTATGTTGTCAAAAACAAAAAACAAACATAAAATGAATTCAAATCGGAATATCTCAACTGAAAAGCTCAAACTTACCCTTGTATCATTGAAAACGTTTTCTTGAGTGGAACTACCTTTAATGAGACAATCACCATAATGTTGAACTATGAACTCATCAAAACTAGTGAGCACGTTTCTCTATTTATGAGATAAATCTTTTGGTGTGAGAACTATTAGTCGACTCTTTCATATCTTCTATGATAGAAGTTAAACCGAGTTAACATTTAACATAAACATAACAAATTGCTAAACTTAAATAAAGTTGTAAAATAATTTTGAAAATTCGACCGAATGCAATTCATAATGTGATGAATTATATATTTTGATGGCTATCGATTGAGTTTGGAAGTTAACATCACAGTGTCTCTTCTCCTTTTATATTTTCAGTTTTTGCTTATGAGGAAATTTCATAAATAATTAATCGTAATTAATACAAAAAAATAAATAAATAAACTGTATGAGACAAAACCAAATAACAAAGCAAATTTGATTCTGGATACGAGCATAAAATGCAATGTCTTGCACGTTATTTACTATGAAAGCGAGCTAGGAAATAAATAAATGGATGGTGAAATGTACTTAACGTACGTTGCAGTGTAAAGATTCTCTTATAACTTTTAATCATATCATATATTGTTACATATTTTGTTTGCACACTATAAAGTTTTAGGGATTAGCCGAAAATACCATGATCTTAATCAAACACTAATAATCTAACAATATATTTTTGGACATATCATGATTAAACTATGATAAGAAAACAAAAATACGTTCAAATACAAATTATTTACTTGGTTATTGTCATTAAATAAATAAATAACTATTACTATGGAATAATATAATGGATTTTTTCTAGGCTTATCATTGCATTTTCTTGTTGTGATCAGTGATCGGTTATAGGGATGCCGATGGTTAACACAAGGTTTAATTAATATATTTCATTTTATTTTATGAGCGAAGGTAACTTTCCCTTTTAAAAATAATAATTATATAAATTTGTCAATTTCGTTCGAAAAGTTCCTTGATAACCGATTCACACGTATTTGTCACACTTTCTCTGTTATTAAAAAGGTCTAGATATATAAATGTTACAAATAATAATCGTTGAAACATAGTGCAAGTTTAAAAAAGTGAAATTTAAAAATATATAATTTGTTACGATGAACGCAAAATGCGAATTATGTACTTCATGCATATATACATATACACTTCTAGTTAACTTTGTAATTAATCATGTTAAGAAATAAGTATTAGGGTTTATTGTTTCGTTATGTATTAAACTTTACACTTTGTACTGTTGTATGAGTCGAACTTTGAAAACTTTTATTGTATGTATTGAACTTGTAAATATGGTCTATTGTATGTAAAATTTCCTTTTGGGGTAAGGCCCAAATAGGAAAGTTTTCTATTTTGGCCTTACCCAAAAAAGAAAATAATACATACAATAGACCGTATTTATAAGTTTATTACATATAATAGAACAAATGAAAGTATATCGCATACAATAATAAAAAATGTAAAGTTTAATACATAACGAAACAATAAACCCTAAATATTATGTGTAATCTACACCAATTTGTGAAATTAGTTATGTATCAATTACAGGGAACATTACAAATTAAGGATTACATCAACACAACCTGTAGTTTTTACTATATTTTTATCTTCTTAATTGGTCAAAAACTAGGATCATTTTAACCTCTTCCTTTATTTTGGACATCTTATAGTTCCTTACAAAATAAGAGTCCTTCCAAATAGTAATCTTTTTGTTTTATAAATTGAGACCCAAATACTTGCATTCGATCATCTCCACTTCTTCATAATCTCTTCCTAAACTTAAACCATGGATAAAGATCAATCCGAGATGCAAAATATAGGCTTTTTTGGTCTCTTCAAAGAGACTTTTAAAACTATATCTCAATGGAAGAAAATATTCATTCAGATCACTTCAACGTTCATTCTACCACTCTCCTTCATTTTCTTGGCTCATATCATCATAGCCAACATACTCGATTGGCGCATCGAGCGTTATGAAGATAACGAAAACCACTATTATCATCGTGGGGCTTCATCTCAATGGATTGGCTATTGGATATTTAAATTTGTCTATTTGACCTTGCTTTTCCTCTTTTCTCTCCTATCCACTGCAGCTATCGTTTACACCATAGCCACGGTGTACACCAATGGTGATGTCACATTCAAAAAAGTTCTTAAAATCTTGCCTAATGTTTGGAAAAGACTTGCTTTGACTTTCTTGTGGACTTATTTTGGTTTCTTCATTTACAACGTGGTGGCTGGAGTAGTGGCTGTCATATGGTCAACTACTATATCAGACACTACATTTGGGGAAGTTATGTTTTGGGTGTTATTTTCTATTTATGCCATTGGGTTTATTTATATAACAGCCCTTTGGCAGCTGGCTAGCGTGGTTACAGTTTTGGAAAGCTCGTATGGACTTAAAGCAATACTGAAAGGCAATGATCTTATCAAAGGGAAAAGGTGGTTATCATGGTTCGTGTTTTTCGTGTTATATTGCATTTTTGCAGGCATATTGATCTTATTCTATGCGTTCGTGTGGAACTTCACATTTGTTACCCTTATCATTGGAATCGTGTGTCTCTTCTTGCTCGTGAACTTGTTTTTGGTCGGCTTCGTGGCTCAAACCATGCTTTACCTTGTTTGCAAGTCACATCATGGTGAACCCATTGATAAAGCGGGATTGTCAACTCAACTAGGAGGTTATTTGGGCGAGTTTGAGCCCGTGTTCAGCGCGAACAAGGATGTCGAGCTAGGGCAAACTCAATCTCATCCTCAAGTTCAAATTTGATAGCCTCATGGTTGTACTTATGGTCGTGTCAATCATTATGATCTAAACAATAGTGAAAATGTATTTGTCGACTATAAGATTGAAATCACTGTTGTGTTTACATGAAATTTCTTCATAAAAGCGGTTGTACTCTTTACCATGTGTTATTACTTTAATAATAAGTTAATAACACTTCAACATGTTACATTTAGGATTGTGATGGGCTTCTCATTTGTCTTAACTCTTAACTAACTATATATAGTTTTATTGTATACTTTTACAGACTTGGGCTGACATGTGATGAAGAGACTTAGGCTATCTTAAACATTTTTGAGCTACCCAAATACCCAATAAACATACTATCATAACTAAGCCCAGTAAACAGACATCTCAGCCCGTATTATTAAGTGAAAACGAAATATCTTATCTAAAAATAAAGGGAGGTAAAAATAGATCAGAGAGGGTAAGAGAGTATACGAAAGAGCTAATGACAAATTTGTAAGACCACTCCCAACGCCTTTCTTCCTCGTTTCTTCCCTAGTGCCAGCTCAGTGTCACGTCAGCACAATCAAAACTGACGAGAGACTGACAAAACACTGACAACAATTTATTCTTCCTTTACACTTCTGGGACCCGCTAACTATTAATTTAATTAATTAAACACAAACTAAATAAAAACTATTTCATTAATAAATAAAAACATTACATTAATAAATTAAAAATTACAATACTAAAAATAAAAATTATGATAATAAAAACCTACGATTACGATAATAAAAAATAAAACGTTACAATAATAATAAAATACAAATCTAGTCACTATCGGAGAACCCGTGTTGTCGCACATTGTTCCCGAACATCATTTTGAAATCGTCTTGATACTTCTTGATCACATTTTGCCTATGTCACACCCCGCCAAACGGTAATTACAATTACATAGAGTGGTTTGCGGAAGCTTAGTGACGTGGCGGGGGTGCGAGCAGTAAAACAACCAACAGTTACATACATACTCAGAGCATATGATTATCGCATAACGAAATAGATTAAGATGCCATTAGTTAAAGTTTTACAAAAGATTACCACTTGAAAAGTGGTAACAGTAATAGTAATAGTTGAAATCAGTATTTCATAAAATACATAATATCAAAAGTAGATTTCATAGGTATGACTACAATAGTTGCAGTTATACAGAGGAAATCCAAGTGTCCCAAAAGTGGTGGCATCCTAACAAGTCCAGGGTAGTCCGTCCTGATAATGCATGCAGATCTTACTTACGCTGCTAATTCCCTGAAAAACATAGAGTAAAACGTCAACAAAATTGTTGAGTGAATTCACAAGTTTGTTTGTTATGTAGGAAACACAAGTTAATCATTTAAGAATAACATTTCCAAATAAGCGTTGTTTGTCAAGTAGGAAACACAAGTTATTAATAAATAACATTTCCCAAATCAGTTGTAGTTGTAATAGGAAACACAAGTTATTAATCAAATAACATTTCCTAAATCAGTTATCAGTAGGAAACACAAGTTGATCCTAAATAAAGATTAACATTTCCAAATCAGTGTACGTAGGAAATCCTTTCCTAATCAATAGTTTAGTGGGAATATTTAGACGGTGATCCCTTGAAAGGTGAGCTAAACCTGTCAAGTAAGGTAACCCGATCTAACCCTATAACCAAACCACGACCCTAATCTGTTGTTGTTGTGCCAAGTAGGACATTTAAGTATACGCTCCCAAATCCGTAGGAGGGTCGTCACGGCGATAGTACTATCCGTATACTCAGTGGCTAGAGTCACCTAGCTAATGGTTATAGTCTGCAGCCATAAGGTCTTTTATGCACTACATCGTTCAGTCTAGATCTGTACCAAGATTCGTTGCCTAAATTCCCAAAATAGTTATGAAAAACATTTCATAAAACATAGTTCAAATAGTTGTGTGAAATACCCTTTCACAAACAGTTCAAGTATGAAGTACCCCTTCATAAACAGTTTAAGCAAATACATCAAGTATTCAAACAGTTGTCGCATGCAATTATACATACGATTTCTATGTTTTCCACCCCGAGGTTTTAAAACATTAAAACATTGAAAAGGGGTTTGTGAACTCACTTTGAGTGCTCGGATGTGAATACTAGCGAGATAAGATAACGAAGCCCAAACGTAGTCAACCTATACACAACAATGTATTAACTATAAGTACTTTGTTTACTTATATTAATAGTTCGTTCGTTTGAAGAAATTATCAATTTCTTAAGTTTGTATATTTCGTTGATGATTGTTGTTGGAAATATATAATATTATCCAAGTATTGTTCGTTTGTCAAATTGTCCGAAGTGTGTGTAAGTACATATACATATATATACTTATATAGTTGAATATATATATTCTCGTATATATATATTATTATTCGACAATTAGGTTTACAAAACACAAGTCTAAATTGTCCCGTATAATGTTCATCTATAAATACGTCTCACTCATTTATAATCTCACTCGATAAATGTACGTATTTAAGTTTGTATATGTTTATAAGTTTGTTACTCGTTCGTCGAAAACATTTGGGTTGTCATTTACTAGTTCATCGAAATCACATGGCTTGTCCTTTACTAGTTCATCGTAACACATGGTTTGTCTTTTACTAGTTCATCGTAATCATTTGGGTTGTCTATTACTCGGTCATCGTGTTTGAGTCACAACCTGTTTTTGGCTACTGATGGTGTTCACACGATCGGTTGAGTAGATCACGCGATCGCGTGGTCTACTTAACTACGCGATCGGTTTAAACATGTCACGCGATCAGTTGGTTCGAAAAGTTCACGCGATCGTGGTTAAAAACCACGCGATCGCGTCGTTCTGGAATTCGAAGGTTTCTGAAATTTTGTTTCACGCGATCGCGTGAAGTAATAAAAGGTTTTAGCGGGTTTTGTTCCTGAAAATGACGCGATCGCGTCATTTGCTTCTGCACAGAAGCATCAGACGCAGAACAGAGCTGCACGAATTTTGGTCCTTTTTCACTCTAATCGCTTATAGTTCGGCTTCAATACGTTCTATAAGGTTCACACTAGTACCATATCACGTTTTATCTCATTTATAACAACTTTTACATATCTAAATTTGTGATTTCAAGTTTTTGGTTCAAAAGCCATTTTCAACATTTAAGCTTAAATCTTTCAAATTTGTTGTTTATATACATAGATTGTGACATATATACACGATATATAACGAATTTAAAGCTTAGAAATCAAAGAGTGAGTGTTTTCCTTACAATGGGATGAAGATGAAAATGAAGAACGATGGAGATGATGATGAGTTTGATGCTCCTGGGCTTGGTGTTCTACTTCCACTTCCTGATCTTGTTAATAATTTAGAGAGAAAGAAAATGATGATTTTTGAATGTGTTGTGTGTGTGTCGAGTGTATCCAGAGAGAAAAAGAAGACAGGGAGAACGAGTATGGGTTTAAACCCAATCTGTCTTCTGCATTATTGTAGGTTGGTGGGATTTTAGTCCCACCAATCTCGAGTACGGGTATAATGTTAGCAATATAAAATTTAACATTTTATATTTTTATTTTGTAGAAGCTCTCCTGGTTCGTAATATATTTTCAGAATAATGAGGTTATCATTATTTTTGATAGTTGTACATTTTCGTACATTTTACTGTGCGCAGTTAATTGAGCGCCAATTTTCAGTAAATTTAGGATTTCATATTTTGAAGTAATGTTCTAACTTCTTCCAAATGAACGAGAAAAT
Organism: Helichrysum umbraculigerum; assembly: GCA_949592205.1. Lineage (NCBI taxonomy): Eukaryota > Viridiplantae > Streptophyta > Magnoliopsida > Asterales > Asteraceae > Helichrysum > Helichrysum umbraculigerum. Next base: position 161,947,227 of record CATIUR010000004.1, on the reverse strand, counting down.
TTGCATTTTTATGTTTTGACGTCGTGTGCGCGTTTTAGAATTGTTTCTGTTCGTGATATAATACGTTTTATGTTAAACGTATAATTGAACCATTTTATCTATATGTTATAGATATATAAATACTCGTAATTAATAATCGAATTATTAATTATTTCATGTTACCAAATCTGGTTAATTATTTTTGTCGGCTTCGTTCAGATACGTTCGTACGTAATTTATAAATAACTACGATTCATGTAATACTTTTTGTATTATTGTTTAGGGCTCGCTAGACTCATATCACATCATAGGTTTAGTTTAAAACAAATGCAGGGAATTAGCGTAAGAAATGCATGTAATTAAGTATAATTATATACCTAATTTGGAGGAGTGTCACAGCCTAGTTTCTTCAAACATTGCAAGTTCTTGTTGTCCCCAATGCTGCGGTATAGGTTTTTGGATCAATTTCCACTGTTTGAGCATCATTTTTTGATGATCAAACTTAGAGGTGGCAATTTAAGACCCATGGGTCTAGTTGGATTCTTTTAATTTTTATAGATGGGTCTAATTGAGTAATTAAAATAAGACTCAAGTATATCATTATTACCTATTGGGTCATAATGAGTAATAATGATATACTTGAGCATTTTTTTAATTACCCAACTAGACCCATCTATTAAACTCCATTTTTTGCCGAGTCGCCTCTTGAATAGTTTTCAAAGTTTCTTGTGCGGCTCGTGCGGATTCCAAAATGGCCTCACGGGTTGAATTTCTTGAATATGTCGCGTCCGATGACTCCGAACTTTGTTGACTTTTCCGACTTGTGTCGCGACCAGGTGTACGTCAAATTCGGTCGTTTTGAAATAACCGTTCCATATTATTTGCAAGGTCGGCCGAATTCAGGTTACCGACCTCGGATAAATTAATTGGAACTTGCATTTCTTGGAATGGACGTTTGTTGTATGTTAAATCGTGGTCGGAATAGAACTTCGGGACGTCTTTAAGTACGTGAAACGCAACTTCGTAAATAAAGCTCCTTTGCAGTTGTTGTTTGAAGTGTTCCTTTGCCACGTTAATAACGTCCTCGTCTTTGAGCCCGCTTGCCCGAGGCTCGTTGTACTTTTTGTAGATACCGATAAATTTCTTGACGTCGGTTCGAATTTTATTTCATTTACCGGTTAGTAAAATTTTTTGTACGTTTCACATCAACTAATTGATTGTAGTCTTTGAGAATTTTGTTCCAAAATTGTGAATCGGATTGCGAATTTCCATCGACATGATTTTGGGAATTTTCGACCCACCGCTCGGTCAATATTTTGACCTCATATTCCGTCCACCTCACTTGTGATCTTTTTTGTTTATCCTTTCCCTTCGGGTTCTCTCCCTCGCCTTCGGATTGTATTTAATCGTGACTTTCGGGTTGTGTTTGGAAAGGAGTTTCGGGTTGTATTTGAAAAGGAGTTTCGGGTTGTGTTTGTGAGTGTTGGTCAGATTGTGGTTGAGAGTATGGTTGAAAGTCGTATGATGGTGATGGTTGAAAGCCCTATTGTAGTGATGGTTGATAGCCGTATAGTGGTTGTTGGTATGGTTGGTAGCCGTATTGTTGTTGTTGGGGATAGCATGGTTGGGGTTGTGATTGATATGGTTGAAAGCCGGTTGGTGAATTGTTAGAAGTAGACGCTAAGATGAGTTAGTCGGTGAGTTGAGGTAGATGGGAGTGTTAAGTAAATTTTGTAAGAAATCATTGTTGTTGTTGTTAGACATTTTTTGTGTTTGAAAGTAAAAAGAAGTTGATTATTTGGGTATTTGGAAGTAAAGAATGGTGTGGAATTGTTTAGGTGTTTGGAAGTAAAGAATGGTGTGGAATTGTTTAAGTGTTTGGAAGTAAGAAATATGGTTATTTTGTAGTGTGTTAAAAGGTAATGTGAAGTGTGAATTTATATAGGATAAGGGGTAAAAAATTTTTTTTTTTTAAACAGGTATATAGTCGTTTAATTTTATTTTTTTTTAATTTACCAACAGTTACAATTCAAAAATAAAAAACAAAGTGGGCCCCACACTGACCTAACCCTTTCGTCGCCCAGCCGAAGAAACGAAACCGACGAAAGGACCGACGAAGCCGTGCCATCGGCGTCGGTTTGCCGGCCTTCGTCGGCCCCTAACCGACGAAACTTGTTGGCACCGGTCTAAGGATAAGATACTTATTATTAAGATGCATCATCTTATCTTATAAATTATATATAGGAAACACCGTAATGATGTCATCATTCTGATTAAGTTTTAATTTGTCAATTAAATCCTTTAATTTAGTAAATTTTAAACTAAGTTCCATAACTTAATCAACTACTCACTTACATATAATAAAAAATTAAATTCATTAATTAAAACATTATCCAAATCGTTATGTAATGTTTCTATTATCAATTCACCGAGTAGTAATAAAATTACTTGAAAATATTGATATAAACTTAAAATAATTAAATTTTTCACTAATTTGGTTTCAAAAACTTTTAATTTTTTAATATTTGTATAAAGTAATATTATCATGAATCCAACTAAATGCTTAATATACATATAACTTACCCACTTTATTATTAGAAACAAAATACTAAATACGAAATTTCATATTAAAAATCAATAATCCGTGTATACACAAGTTTAAAGTCTAGTTTGTATATAATGTCGTTACGAAGGATCGATATTGTCTATCCCTCATTAAGCCAACATCCCCTCTCATCAAAAACCAAAAATAAATTAGTTGGAAATTTATAAAGTTCACTACGTAGAATTTTAGTTATAAAGATTTTCTCCTTTTTTCGAGTTTTCTTTAAAGATTTTTTAAGGGAAAACGAAGGTCTTATTTTGTATGGACACAAAACATGATTATTTAATTAATTAAAAAGGAATCTTTTTCTTCGATCAACTTTTGCTTTTGAGTTTTGATCGTATGTATCACTTGATATACTCGAATTATAATAAATAATCATTTATTTACTCGTTATAGCTTCATACTTAAGAATCCCATTAAAACTGTTCCAATCTAGATCATGAATTCTGTTTCACATTAATCTTAATCTTACAGGTATTATTATCATATCTTCTTCCTCCCTATTAATTCTGCAAGCTGTTAATGTTATCTGTATGCGTTTAATTTGTCATTCTGAATTATTTTATTATGATGATGATAACAATAATAATGTATGAATTTTGTTTTTCTAGGGTTCGAGTTTGATTATAATTAAACAAACATGGATCAATCATCTGGTTCAGAATTTGATTATTTGTTTAAGCTGTTATTAATTGGGGATTCAGGAGTTGGTAAAAGTTCTCTCCTTTTAAGTTTCACTTCCCTAAATGCCATTGAAGATCTTTCTCCTACAATTGGTAAGTATGGAGGATTAATCATATACATGTATCATATATAGTTTATATCTGTATGTAACAAAATACTGTATGATTTACATTATAAAAAAGACTATTACTTTTTGTTATTTAAAATGTGAACCTCAAAAATAGATTTTTTTTTGTTTACATGGTTTAGCTGTTGGGTATAGATAATGCGGTTCAGGAGATCGTTGTGTACGTGTCATTGTGCACCTTTTTTACACTGTGATACACCATTTTTAAATGTTTGTTGTTTCATCAAGGTGTAAAAACTGGTGCATTAGGACACATATATGTTACAGTTTTTTACCTTAAGAACCTTTTTTACTTGATTAGATGTCCCTAGGAGATGATAATTATGTGACTTTAAGCTCTGTTATCAAAATTAGACTGTTTTAGCGTTTTATTGGCCAAGATTCTCGAAAATGGTTGATTTTGAACAATGTAGTGTTTTAGTGATGATTTTAGTAAGTGTGGGGAACGATGTAGGAATGGAGTGACTGTGAAAGTTTGATTTCGCTCGTTGCAGTTTTGTATATCTTTGTGAGATATTGAAGCGTTTTTCTTTTCGATTTTTTTTCCTGGTAATTACAGGGGTGGATTTTAAAGTAAAGTATGTAACAATTGGGGGGAAGAAGTTAAAGCTTGCTATTTGGGATACTGGTAATGTTCTTTGTGTTTAGTTGTTCAGTTTGCTAAGATTTTGATTTGTATATCATCTTACACATTGTTTTTTCACAAGTTAATAAGTTATGATATGTTTTCATTTGCTTACATTATTCTAATCAAATTTTGCTCTTGTTTAAAGGCATTTTAAGTTCGATCTATTGAAATAAGTATATAGCAATTAATGAAAAAAAACAATCTGAATTTCATCTGAGATTCTGCTTTGAGTTTTATAGTTAAACGAAATTATTATCAAGTCAAAGTTATCTGACGATTAGTTTTACAGCTGGTCAGGAAAGATTCAGAACGCTAACTAGTTCATATTACAGGGGAGCTCAAGGAATTATAATGGGTATGTGAATCACTTTTAAGTCCTTTACGTGAAAAGTTTTCTAATAATGATATCCGTTTACATATATTTTGTATCTGAACTTTTTATTCTACAGTTTATGATGTAACACGGCGAGAAACATTGACAAATTTATCGGATGTGTGGGCAAACGAAATTGACATGCACTCAACAAATCAAGAATGCATCAAGATGCTTGTTGGCAATAAAGTCGATAAGGTAAACCTTATGGAATTGAAAGTTATCTATAGTATGTTAAGTACTTAAATTCATAACTTCATATCTATGTTACCAATATTCGAGAATTCCTAAAAGGTAATTGATATGGGATGTATTTGTAACTCTAAGTGTCTATCTTTGTGTAGATATACTAGTTTCAGGCAAATCAATGGAACAAGAAAGTTGATTGTTTGATTTTAAATTAGTAATGTAAGATAAATACACGCTAATTTATCATCTTCTAATTTTTCGTTTTGCAGGAAGGTGATAGGGTTGTCACAAAAAAAGAGGGAATTGAGTTTGCTAGAGAATATGGATGCCTTTTTATTGAATGCAGTGCAAAAACTCGGGTCAATGTGGAACAGTGTTTTGAGGAACTAGTTTTAAAGGTATATTTTAATTGCAAGCCTAAATTATTTTGTCATTGTATATTTAGAACTGGACTTATTCGTAGAACTAAGATAATATCAAGCACAGATGCATACATACAGATCATGGTAACAAAATGTGTGGGTTGGGTAATACTTTGGGAGACTTAAAGTGGCTGTTTCTGGGCGTCCTTTTATTAGGTTGATTACTTGAAATCAACAGATGTCTTAAAGATGGTCTGATTGTAAATGTGCAGATCTTGGACACACCGAGTCTCATGGCTGAGGGATCAACTACAGTAAAGAAAAACATATTCAGACAGCAGCCTCCAGCTTCGGATGCATCAACCAGTGGCTGTTGCTAAAGGTGCTTTTTAATACTTTTTTTTTGTTCTCTCTTCAAATTTAATTATTTTCCGGTTTTCAAGTTTTCATAGTTGTGTAGGCATTGTTCATAAACAAACTGTAAATTCTTCTTGCTGGACTGCTTCTGCTTTCCAAGCAAACACAAGAGCGTGTTTATTTGAAACACTACTTTGGTGTAACATCATTATTATGTGGTATCTATGAGCTTTAATGCCTACATTCCTTTTTATTATTATTATTATTGTTATTATTATTATTATTATTATTATTATTATTATTATTATTATTATTATTATTATTATTATTATTCTTTTTAGTCTTTTTTATGCAATTTATAAGTTATACAGTCTCAAAGTTATTGATACAAGTTCGTATATAGTAGTACTCCATGTAGTATTTTCAACTTAACGTAAAGTTGATTCTTCAAAATATATGTAAAGAACTTCAAAAATCCATCAAGGGAATTGTTGGTCAAGTGACCAACTTAAACAAAACATTAAAATGAATGAACGCTCTTTGATCCAAGAAAGCACGATCTCGAGATTTTGATTGCTACAAAGTTTAACATAGAGACCAAATGTATCTGCTTGAACATTAGAAATCTAACACGTGAACTAAAATCAACCAAGTTTTTCATCATCATAAGATGTTTAGAGAATTTATAAGGCCAGTTCCTACCATGACCCCTCAGCACCAACTGTTGGGTTCTGAAAAGCAGCAAAATTCCAGAAAGTCTTTAAAGAGTAAGGCTGAGAAATGGTCAATCCTTCCTCTGTAATATTTGCTATCTGCAATTTGGATGTAAATCGTGTTAGAAGAAATTTTCTATGATATAAAGGCTAATAGGATGAAGGGTGAATAATAATATGACCTGTAGCTTATTGACAGCAGACCTATCACGATACAAAAGGTTGCGCATACATTTCTCCAATAATTTGACACCCTCCTCAAAACTTAGATCCTCCTTCCATTCTTCACGAAGAATTGGGCGAGCAAGGTGGTTACCGAACCCTGTGGCAACATGATCGTCTTCAAAGTGTACACCGATCATGCTAACCTGCACACAATTATCAGGTAACATCAAAGTTGAGCTATATCCCCTTCTGAGGAGAATCTGTTCTAAAAAACTGTGCGAGTGTGTGGCAACCTGCAGGATGGGCTTTTTTGGTAATGAGTTTTGGTTGAAACATGTCATTTCTTAGTTGAGGTTGAAACGGGTCAACCTGATCGGTAAGTACTGAATAAATTATGAGGTTGTATGCATTATAAATAGAGTTTGGGACACCATAGCACTAAAAGCTAGATGACCCATTAAGATGATCGAGATTTAGTAAACATTTTAATGTTTCGAGTCAAAAATTGTAACAAGTAGCTTTGTTGGTTGGTTGGATAATTGGTCACATTATATTCATGAAATAGAATGCAACCCAAATCGACTGGGCGTAAGTAAATAGTTCGAAACTGCCCCCTCGAGCAAAAAAGAAAAAAAAGACAAGAACCTACAGATCCTAGATACTTGTGCCCATTTTTGACTCCACCAAGTACGAGTGAATTCCATAGCGGGTCAAACTTGTTGCGACGATTGTACATCATACGGGTTAGATAATTGTGCACCTCTTTAGGACCAAGTGAGTTTCCATCATCCCACATATTGTCCTGCAAGCTGTGTAAGCAGATTGCTACTTAAACTTTAAATTATTAATGTTTAAGGATCACTATATTAGCAACTCCCAATATCAATAATGTTTAAACTATTACAGGTGGATATCACTTCAATAGCTCAATGCATTGCTCAAGGATGCAAGAAATAAAAAACAGATACTTACATAAGTTCATCAAGATAACGTACAATCTCTTGGAAATCGCTGATTTCTCCACTTGCACCAAGGAGAGAATGTTCACCCACTTGCTTCAATCGCTCCACACTCTTATAGCGTATAGTCGAACCATATGACCCTGTGTACGCAAAGATTCGGATGAAAAGGCTCCTACTTTTTGTTTCTATTTAATAGTAATACACAGCAAGTATTTTAAATTGATGATTGATGAATATAACAACATGATATCAAGGGTGATGAAAAATTATTATCTAACCTCCCATGTCAGCAGTCATGAGAATGCCATCTTTGTACTTGATTCCAATCACTGATGTACCTGTAACATATGGGTACCTTTTCCGAAAAAAAAAAAAAAAAAATCGAACTTATATATTATTATATATTCTCATCACAAATAGAAATTTAAACTTGTTTGTGCCACAAGATCCATATTATTTTCTGTTTAAATAACCCTAGACATAAATAATTTTTTGTTATCTAAATAACTGAATGTCTATATACAACACGAAATAAATTTTTGTACAAGTACAGATAGAGCAAATGTATACATACTGAGTCCTTTGAAAGTTTCCTTCAGAGCTCAATAATCTGTTTGCAGTTTGAGAAGAAACCATATCTGCAATCACTACACAAATACATACATACAATACATGATCCAAAAACTGATAAACAAGTAAAAGTAATAGTGACAATTGGAACTATTTTAGTTTTAGTTCGATTTTACAACGCAAGATGTATATATATATATATATATATATATATATATATATATATATATATATATATATATATATTTTAGTCTCGAAAGATATTGAATTACCTGGTTTGATAATGTCGGATTCAAGTTATTGATGCTCGAATCAATGGATGATTAGATGAATGAAGCCAAATATGAATATATTTGATGTTTTTGATTCTTGTGCAAGTAAGGTATAAGAAATGGTACAAGTTTCCTTCAGTTAACAATATTAGTCCAGTAGATTTAGTTTTTGCAGTTTTAGACTATATTTAGCTCCAATTTTTATATTCAAGGTCCAAACAAAACTACATCTTTGTCTACAATAAGTAATAAATAAAATAATAATAATAATAATAATAATAATAATAATAATAATAATAATAATAATAATAATAATAATAATAATAAATAAAGGGGATAACAATTATATTATGAAAAATATGCAGCTCACTACATCTACCGTATTAGATAAACTTTTTATTGTACATTTTTATTTTACGTTAAGTATCCAAACTTTGTTCGCACTAAAAAAAATATCCAACTTGTACATACATTACACATTTTTTTTCTTAAATATTACTGTAGGTCTTAAAAACTAAGTGCAGTTATCAACTCCTCATCACGTTCAAGATCCATCATATATTCGGGCAAAAGGCAAACTTCAACATCCATGCTCCCTCCACCGGCGCGGCCTGGATACATGATCAATTTCCCATCGCTCTTGTTCATTCTCCCACTTCTAACCGCTACCGCTTTCCCCAACCCGAATTCACACCCATACATGTCAAACCTCGGTGAATTCGCAACATGGACAGCCCCCGGGTCAAGCCATCCTTCCTTTTTATATATCACCGGGCTCCGAAACCATGACTCGACCCATTTTTTTATTGTTGTGTCGTCATGGTTTTTCACCGCTTGGTGTAACCTCAAACCCCCCCATCCGAGCCCATGGGTCAACAAATCGTTCACGGTTGTTGTTCCCCAAACTATATGAATCGGGTTACCAAAATAGTCATCGGGCTGAGGCGGGTTCACCCTGGCCCGGTTATTAATCACGAGTCGACAAACAGTTTTGGCGTCGTTTGCTAAACGTCTTGCTCGGGTCATACACCTCCATAAAAGAGCGCACACTGCTTGTAAGCTCGAGATTTTATTCGTATTGCATTCGGAGTTTGCTTTTTCTTTGAGTCTAGATACACAAGCCGATGAAAAATGGAAGAATTTTTCTCTAAGTAACTTTGTAGATTCGGTTCGTTGAATGAATTGTTCGTGATGAGTATACGGGAGATTTATCACAGGATCAGGTCGATTGTATATAGGTGGACGCGAGAAGGAATACCCATCCGGTTTCTTCGCATTGAATATTTCACTCCAAGTAGCCATGAAATGCCAAAAAGACGTTCCATCGGCTACAACATGGTTAACCGAGCCACCGATAAAGATTCCGTCGACTAGCTCGGTCAACTGAATGGACAACAATGGAAACGCATGTCCATCGTGGTTAATAGCATTATTAAGATCGAAAAAAGAATGAACAACCGAGGGTACATAAGTCGACGTTAAGATCTCATCAAGAGTTGCATCAGAAGTTGCGTGTATAAACTTTACACCCGGGCTGTTATCGGGATCTATGTAAATGACATAGGAAGGAGGGTTGTCTTGTTTTCGGGTCGCTAATCGGGCTGCGAGTGGGTAGAAATGAGTAAGGGTAGCGGAGAGAGTGTGGTGAAGGTGATCAAGAAAATTGGTTATGGAGAAACCTTGATTTGGTTTGGGTTTTGGAAATAAAAGACCATTTTGGGTGTAATTGAGGTTGAGAAAAATGAGCTCAAAAGGTGTTAAGTGAATGGGTTGGGTTGCATACTCATGTAGTGGTTTGATGAAACATTCGGAAACACGATTTACAGTCTTTGAAGTCATGGTGTTTGATATTATGATATACGAGTACATAATAACAACTTGTATATATAACTATGAAGAGTATATTTAATATATGTGCCATTTTCTTCAACTGCTTAAAAGTCTTCTTTTAAAATTAAAAATGTGTGTTTATTAGACCACTCCCAACTGTAGACTGAAACTGACTGAAACCGACGTGCCACGTCTACGCCACGTAAGTTTTTTCCAAAACCGACTGAAACTGACGGACCCCTGCCATCAGTGACTCCGTTACTTTAATTTTTGGGCTCACATTTAACAATTTACCTTTACTTATATACACACAAAAAGAAAAAAAAACTGATGAAGCTTCGATTTTGAGACGAAAGCAACCGATGGAATCAAACCGACGGGCCATGCCAATAACGTCGGCTCCGTCGGTTGGAACCGATGTAAAGTGACGAACTCCATTGTGAATGGCCTTAGTCCTGTTTTAAAGTTAAAATATGTATATGACTTGACATATACCGATATACGAAAGTGACAAATTCCAAAAAATAAGAATCATTTGCATATAATAAAAAGGTATATATATTAGATTAGTAACATATTAGCATTAGCTTTGTTATTCCATAGTTGACTTTATACTAAATGTGAGCTAGAAATTATTACTTGAGGGGCACTCTCACATAATCATTTTAGTTGCATTTTCAGTTTTGAAAGGACAAAATTTATAAAACACCATAAATATTCTTAAACGAGTTTTTTTCACCCGCGCATTATGACGAGGCATAAAAATATATATTTTTAGACGCACGAAGTAATTCTATTGTAAGTTGTTTGCTCATTTTACGGAACTCAAAATGTAGAAGAATTTCATTTTTCAGGCACTATAGTAATGAGTGTTTATAGATATAGGTTTTGACTTTCTCAATTCGATGAAATAGGATTATTCTTTTTGTTAAAGATTTGTACCCAATTAAATAATCAATTTAAATATGTATCGTACTTTGAATTGATTTATCCATGAATTCGGTCTTAAACCAATTTTAAGCCATTAAATTGATTTATTAAACTTGTAACGGAAAACACTCAACATATCATAATTATAAGTCTCAAGAACTTAAAAACTCTTATATCAATAGTTTAAATAGTAAACATAATTTTTAATCGATTTTAGTTCTTATAACATACCTTCATGCTGTTTTGGAGCGTCTAACTAGTGCAGGTTTGTATCGTGGAGCTCGTGTTAATCAGTTGAATATCTCCCATTTATTTTACGCGGATGACGTTATCTTGTTGGGCGAATGGATTAAATCTAATTTAGAGGCCATTAACGTGGGTTTTAAAGTGTTCTTTATGGTGTCGGGTTTGCGGATTAATATCCAAAAATCTTCTCTGTATGGTATTGGTGTCTCAAAAACTGAGTTGGACTCTTTTGCTTGCTTGGTGGGATGTGGATTGGCTTCTTTACCTTTTAAATATTTGGGTATTCCTATTGGGTCAAATATGTCTCGTGCTAAAGACTGGGATCCTATTGTTAATAAATTCAAGAAACGTCTTTCCCATTGGAATGTAAAACTTCTTTCAGTTGGTGGTCGATCTACTTTGGTTTCTTCGGTTTTAGGTTCTCTTGGTATTTATTATTTGTCCCTTTTCAAGATGCCGTGTACTATTAATGCTAAACTTGAATCAATTCGTGCGGCTTTTTTTTTGGGGTAAATCAACATGTGCTAAAAAGCTTGCTTGGGTAAGTTGGAAAACAACTATGGCTGCTAAAGAGGTTGGTGGTCTTGGTATTGGAAGTTTAGAAGCACTTAATCTTGCTCTCCTTTATAAATGGCGATGGCGAGCTTTATCAGAATATGGTTCTTTTTGGGCGAAAATTGTTACTGAAATTCATGGTAGCGAAAGCCTAATCACTTTCAAGGGGAGAGGTAATGGGATATGGTCTAAAATATGTTCTTCTTTCTTTATGGCACATTCTGTTAGCCCGCTCCCAGTTAATGTGGCATCGCTAAGACTTGGAAAAGGTGATAAAATCCGGTTTTGGAAGGATGTGTGGCTTGATGGGATTGCTCTGTTGTCCAGGTTTCCTCGCTTGTATGCGCTAGAAGTAAATAAAGATTGTCTTATTTGGGAAAAACGTCAAAATAATGAATGGGTATGGTCATGGAGACGGGATGTGAGAAATGGACATGAGGCCCAGCAATTTGATGACTTGTTATCTTTACTGCAGGGTACTTGTCTTACGGAAGCTGAAGATGCATGGGTCTGGTCTTTCCAAGGCCAATCGTATTTTTCTGTTAAGATGTTACACCGATATATAGACACTTCTATTCTCCCCTCGACAGGGTGCAAGACTATTTGGAATGACAAGGTGCCTAAAAAGGTTAATATCTTTGTGTGGAGACTTTTGAAAGATAGATTGCCTACTAGATTTAATCTCAGCAAACGTGGATTGGAGATCCAATCAATCCTTTGTCCTTTTTGTGAAAGGAATGTGGAAACATTGGATCATCTATTCTCTTCTTGCAGTGTCTTTATAGATCTCCACTCTCTTATTAATGACTGGATTCAGATTGATATGCCGTGTCTTACCCCCCTTGCAACTCTAGATTGGATTCGTTGTTCTAGCTATCATAGAAGATTCAAGTGCATTTTGGAAGCGATTACTTTTGTTTGGTGGTGGGCGATGTGGAAACAAAGAAATCATATCGTGTTCAAGGGGAGCTTGATGTCTACGATAGAGATGTTTTAGTTAATTGTATTGATGTCTTTTTCCTGGATTACATTTCGATCTAGGAAAACGAACATTCATTGGTCGTTATGGGCTATGAGCCCTTCTTTTCTTATGTAATTTTGTATTCTCGTATTTAGTTTGGCATCTTGCCGGATTTTATTTAATAAAAGTTTGCTGTTCAAAAAAAAAAAAAAAAAAAAAAAAAAAAACCTTTTGTTGTAGCATTTTAAGTCTATAATTGATTTGTTTAAGATAAAATTAACTAACTTTGCAAGAGATTACAATTTACATTTTGACTCTATTAATAATACTCATATCAGTATAATAATAATAATAATAATAATTATATGTTATATTTTGTACGTTTTTAAAATTTCATTTAAAAAAATTTATAGTTTTCTCTTTTAAATGTTATTAGGCATGTGTGATTGTGTTTATATTTTAGTTATTTATTACTACTATTTAAAATTAAGTTGTAAAAGTATTACATAAATAGAAAATATGGATGTCCATCCTTTTATTTATTATTACAATTTTTTTTTTTTTTTTTTTTTGAGTTGTTATAGTAATTGGTGAGTTGTGAATAGGTTAGTAGAGAAGAGTTCAATTGAGACAATTTATTTTGTGTGAGAATGGGGGAACCAACCACAATATGCCACGTGTCACTTTTTTCTCTCTCATCCACGTTTTTAAAAATTAAATATCTCACAAACGACAAGTCCGAAAAATCATGAAAATTGCACCATATTTTTCAGCGTTTTATCCTCTTCGATTTGCCGTCCATCAAGGCATACTTCCGACGAACTTTTTTTTTCATTTTTTGGTGGGTTTTACATATTAGTAACACATGTGTTAGTGATTGATTGTACATTTGATTTAGAGTTTAGGGTTAGGGTTTAGAGTTAGGGTTTAGCAGAGCTTAGTGTTAGGGTTTAGCAGGGTTTAGTGTTAGGGTTTAGCAGGGTTTAGTGTTAGGGTTTAGCAGGGTTTAGGGTTTAGTATGATTTAGGGTTTAGAGTTTTATAAAGCGTTTAGGGGTTAGGGTTTGGGGTTTAGGGGTTAGGGTTTAGGGTTTAGGGTTGGGAGTTTGAGGTTTCGTCCCGAAACCCCAAACTCCCAACCCTAAACCCCAAACCATAAACGGCAACACTGTAACACACGTGTTAATAATGTGAAACCCACTAAAAATAATGAAAAAAAAACTCGTCGAAAATATGCCTTAATGGACGGCAAATCGAAGAGGATCAAACGCTGAATCTAATGGTGCAATTTTCATAATTTTTTGATTTGTCGTTTGTGAGATATTTGACTTAAGGGGTAAATGGGTTTTGTATTCTCTTTGTACACATGGCACCATATCATTGATTCCTCTATTCTCATACAAATTTTTAGTCTCATTTGAACCTTACCGTTAGTAATTGTATATTTACTTTGGTAAATGTAGTAGAGATAATATATATTTTTTTCATAAATTTGTAAACTCTTGCAATTAGTCACTACCCCCTTGCAGAACAGGCCGCCCGACTAAAAGCAGAGAACATGATTCCGTTTGATTTAGTTTTTTATTTTATATAGTAATGTGTGTAGAACACACTATAATTGGACATAATAAAGTGACCAAAGATAAATAAATAATTAATATTCTTGATGATTGATTATACATTTGTTGACCCATACAGCCAAGTTATATAAAACGAGTACCAAATTTATAGGCTAATATTAAATATTTTACTTCTTTAATTTTTGATTTTATTATAATTTTTGGTCACAAGAATTTGTAATATATATATTTTGTTAATAAAAAAATTTATAAATAAAAAAAAGAGTTCTTGTTTACTACTATATTAATTTTTTTTTTTGTTTTTTTAACAGAAGATTGAAAATAATAATTTAATACAAACCAGTTAATAAATCTTTGAGCCAACATCTATCTCTTGGGTCAAACTCAAGTCACGGAGCATTATCTTGAATGGTCTATTTTATGTGGGGTGTTAGTGTTGGGTGAATGGGTTTCTGGGCCAAGAAGTGGGCTCAAGTCCAAAACCTACAACCAAAACACAACCCATAAAAGCAGGGCCTTTATCAAAGCATGTTATGGGCATTTTAAAAAGTAGTTGAAATCATTAGCACCACATACAATCCGTTAAAATACTGTTTTCCCTCCCGCGAAAAAGCTTTCAGAAATTGCAAAAAAATACAACTTTTACCTTTTTCATCTTTCTTTATTTATTCTATCTTCAGAACTGGAAAGGTCATTCACTCATGATCTCTCTGTCTTTCTGACTTCTCAAGCCTTTACTTTTTGCACATTCTTTTCAGTGAATCCTAACCATTATCGTACCCTTGAATTCAGGAATCGGCTGATCGGGAATTAAAGTTTATTGTAATGGTGAAAGAAACTGAGTATTATGATATTCTTGGTGTTAGTCCACTTGTATCTGATGACGATATTCGAAAAGCTTACTATCTGAAGGTCTCTCTTTCCCTGTTTTTATTACAGCTTCATCAAAAACTCTCACTTCTTATTTATTTTATTATTGTTTTAGTGTACTTGTTTATATAAATCAGGTATGGTATGATATAACTGCTTGATCATCTATTTATGTTATTCTCTGTATCTTGGCGCATTCAGATCACAAGTTAAATGGTGATCATGGATAGGACTTCTGTGTTGATACAAGATTTTATACTTGGATCTAGTTATTATATTATATACCTATTAAAAGTTTAGATTTTATACTTCTGACCCGTTTTCTTTTTTAACTAATTTGTTTGTTTAGCCATTTGACATTTAGATAGAACTCAATTGACCCCTTTTTTGTTAATGAGTTGAAATTGCTGCCTCTAATTATTGGATTGTTTGTAAAACAGGCACGACAAGTTCATCCTGATAAAAATCTTAATGATCCTCAAGCTGCTGAGAGATTTCAGGCAAGTGATGGTTTGCAAGATGGATATTTTATTATGATCTTAAACATTTCGATATAAAATTAGAGAATGTTTAGATCTATCATACTAGAATTTGATGAATTGTGTTGGGACAACTCAGAGAAAGCCATCTTGTTTATATGCAGGTACTTGGTGAAGCTTATCAGGTTTTGAGTGATCCTGTGAAGCGAGATGCATATGACCGGAATGGGAAGGGCTCCATATCTAAGTAAGCATTTTTGTCATTGCTTTCAATTTTATTGGTTCCAAAAATAAATTCATGTAACAAAAAACAATACTGATTAGTATTTGTGACATCTGTGTTAAGAGGATTTAAACATGTTTTATCGAGGTGGAACCTTCGATTCATATAATATGTATGGATCAATTGGGGTAGTGTTATATCTTGTCAAATGGCCGACTGGAAAAAATAAATAGCTGAAAGGAAATGGGCTAAAAAAGTCAAACATGTTGAAAGTTGCCCAAATAATGCAAGAAACCTCCTACTTCCAAATATAATTAGTTACGTATCTGATTAAAGGCTTTCTTAATGCATTTTCTGTGTATTATATGTTCTTATGTCTATGACCATTTCATAGGGACACAATGCTTGATTCCACTGCTGTTTTTGCTGTTCTGTTTGGAAGTGAGCTATTTGAGGATTACATCGGGCATCTAGCTGTTGCAACAATGGCTTCCGCGGAATTAGTTGGTGAAAATGACAACCCTGAAATATTGCATGAAAAGTTAAAGGCAAGTATTTGGACATTTGTTACGGATTTTGGAAAGATCTGAGAAGTACCATTTATATATGTATCTTTTCTATAGTTCTAATATTATGTGTATTTGTCTGTAGACTATCCAAAGGGAAAGGGAGGATAAATTGGCTAGATCGCTGAAAAATTTTATTCACCAATATGTTCGAGGTGATAAAGAAGAATTTTTACTTCGGGCTGAGTCTGAAGCAGAACGACTTGCACAAGCAGGTACTTCATTCCTTCACTAATAAATGTGTCAAACTGATTGGAGGGGCAGGTTGGGTTATGGGTCAATATGGGCCGTTATTTAATGCTGGGGAATGGGTCTGGTAGGTTGACCCATAAACATTTTTCTGTTGGTTATTCTAGAATAAATGTAAATTTTGATGTTCTTTCTTGACAGCTTTTGGAGCAAATATTTTGCACACTATCGGATACATATATGAAAGACAGGCTGCACAAGAGCTAGGAAAAAAAGCTATATACCTTGGGGTACCATTTATGGCTGAGTGGGTTCGAAACAAAGGACATTTCTGGAAGTCACAGATTACTGCAGCAAAAGGTAACACTAGAGGGGGAAAGAAAATTTAGAAATTAATCTTTATGCAGACAAATTACAATACAGTCTTAAACTTTTGTGAGGTTATATATCTTATTTTGGTGAGAAATGAGGTTAGGTGCATTTCAGTTGCTGCAACTTCAAGAAGATGCACGCCGTGTCTTTAAAATGGATGGAAGCAGCCCTGCAAATGATGTTGAATCACATCTAAGATCCAGCAAGGATACACTCATGAATTCACTATGGAAGTTGAATGTAGTTGATATCGAAGTTACCCTTTTACATGTTTGTCAAACGGTGAGCAATGATTGAGCCTTTTTGGTCCCATTTGTTGAGTTTGTTTGGTCTCAATTCTTATATTCTTAGGCTAATTGATTAAAAAGGTGGTCGATAAATTCCTTTTCAGGGACACCATACAGGTTAACTGGTAAGCACCAATGATGTGGTATTGTGGTATGTAACTTTTAGAATGTTGACTTTTTCTGACTTGGAGCATAGAAACCGGTTTCCTGTTTAAAATTGCCTACAGTAGAAAACTTTGAAAGTTAGATTGTTTTTAGGTTGGTTACCTGAAGGTTCTGAAATAGAAAATAGAACTTAGACATTATATCTTATTCCAAGTCTTGTTAAGTCAAGGTCAATTTACAGAGACTTTGACTTATATTGTAGGTGCTGCATGAAAATAATGTCAGGAAGGAAGAACTTAAGGCTCGTGCAATGGCTTTAAAACTCTTAGGAAAGATATTTCAGGTGGGATTTCTACTTTGTGTAAACGCTCTGATTGCATTTAAATTGTCCATTAGAACCTGATCTGATATGGTTATTGTCTGCAGAGAGAAAAGCAATCACAAAATGTTGGAACATCAAAGAAGAAAATAGCTTCTGATATTCATGATGACACAAGCAGCTCTGATAGTAGTGATGATGAGGATTCACCAAGATCACTCAACTTTCGAGCCCCTTTACTCACACAGGTTCATTTTTAACACAATTATTTGAGTCTAATAACCAAATATTTTGTTGCGTCCAATGACTCGACGTTGGTTTAATATGTAATATGATCAAGGGTAACTCTACGGTCCCAAAGGCTGAGGTGGCTATAAGGGCAGTGCATACATGGTCTGGGTGAAAATGACATATGGCCCGGTTATAGTTGACCCGAAACATTATGGCAAAAAAAATTCAGAGGGTTTATTAATCAATAATTTGTGTGTCAAATATGATTACAAAAGTTATATTATCTCAATTATAATCCTAACTGGATTACTGGGTAAGTTTTGACCCAACCCATAAAAGGCAAATATAACCCCGGTTGACCCATTTCATTTCATCACAAGTAGATATACAGAAATTATCACCTCTACCTAGAGGCATTGAATTGGAATCCAGTATGAAATCACTTTAAGCCTAATTGATGCACTGGGCAACTCACATGGTCTATTGATCTGCTAGATATGCACATAAATACCTTAAAACAACTGAAATTTAGAGTATTTCCCAAGAAGTCTACATATCAACAGCCTCTCGGTCAGACACTTTTAATGAAGTAATATGTTGGTTTATGGTAAAAGTGATACAAGTGTTTGCTTATTTGGTGAATATGACAGGGGATCGGCAGGCTATTCAGGTGCTTGTGTAACCCAGCATACGATGTGGATGACGATGATGACGATATTGTGTACAAGACCAACAAATGATTGATGACTATAATCGAGGGACAATATTTGAGACATTTTTTCCAAACAAGAAGAGAAGGATGCATATATCCTGAATATAGAGGTGCCACTCGTTTATCAGATTGAATCTTGTGTTTATTCTTCTGCAGAAAGTTCCTTATACGACATTGATAATTGAGCATATGAGCATATGAACTGTAACACTGTCGCTATCTTGTAATCTATCATCCATTGATAATTGAGCATATGAACTATAAGTCTGTAACACTGTTGCTATCTTGTAATCTATCATCCTTTGAACAGATAGTCACACACCATACAGAAGGAAATGTGTGTGCGAAAGCGTTGTGTTTCGAGCAGTGTGGGTCTTGTTAATAGATGGAAGGTGTGAAAGATGATGCAAGCAGTAAATTGAAATCATTCTACTTATCGTGGTTTGCAGCCAACAGCACATACTGGTTACAGGCTATTAGGCTAAAAGATTGGATGCAAAGAATATTAAAGATAAAAATGTAAGATGAGAGTATAGTAAAAGAGAAATTTTAACGCGTCAACAGTTTCTAGTGCCATTAGTAAAATCTCAAATGTCCAAACATAACATAACCAGGTTAAAAATTCCCTAAGCACAGCAAACTATGTACATGCTTCTACCCAACAACAACAAGAAACGAAACAGCCCACTGAGCCCTTTGACATGACCACCTTCTCAACACGCATGATGCGTAAATGTGTTGACTTCACGATGAGCTTGAAAAGCACAAGCACAATGCACCGACGTTAAATTCAAGCAGCCGCTTATAATTAGTGAGTGTCTACCAGGACATGTATGAAGTGCAGGAAACGAATCACACAATGCCTGAACAGCAGGCGGCGTTAGAGCAGTGCATTGACTGATGTTGAGACTCATGAGCCCTTCATCCCTGCTTTTAACAGAATCCCACACTTGGTGCTGGTTGTTGTTGACTCGACCGTGAGCCAAAGCGTAAATCGCCCTGTCAGTGATGTTTTGGCAGTAGTAGAGACCGAGTGACTTGAGATGTAGGCAATTGTTTGCAAGTGCTATCACACTGTCATCTGCAAACCAACAATATAGCAGACTAACTGATATCTACACGTACATGCACATACTAATGGTTTGTAAAAAGTTATTATTGGCAAAAACAAACATAAGTAAAGACTACCTGTTATAAGAAGACAACCACACAAATCGAGTGCACGTAGATCATGGCAGCCATATGCTAAACTCATTACTCCTGCATCACCAACTTCCTCGCACCATCCAAGATTCAATGACTGAAGTTGACCACAATTATATCCAATTGCCTGCATAGTGCATCCATGATCAGGCATTCGTAAATTTAACTGCACGCTGTCGACCCATTCGTGAAGAAATGGGTCAACCCTGGCTATGTCTACGGGTCAAATGGATAAAAGAGCTGTATACATATATAGCTGAAAAGGCAATGGGTCTAACGGGTTGAATAGGTCGAAAATCTCCGAATTGTAATCTTAACGCATAAAACTTCCAATACGTTTTTACAAAAAAATAAAAAATAAAAAATCAGGTTTTGGGTCAACTCAACCCAGCCAGGCCCACCAATTGGACAATAAGTTAAATCTTGCATACCTTCAAAGCCTTGTCAGATGCAGCTTTTACACAACCACAAAGATTCAAGATTTTCAATTTTCTGCAATAACCACTAAGATATGCTAGAGCGGTATCACTGAACGAAGAGCATCCACTGATGTTGAGCTTAGTAAGGTTGGGACAACCATGGGCCAGTGCATATAAAGATCGATCGCTAAGTTTAAAGCTCTTGCTGAGGTCAAGATCCTCCAAGTCATGACAATTATCTGCAATGGTCTCAACAGCACTATCAACTAGCTGCGGTTTATCTTGGCGAAGCATCAAACCTCTCAAGTTTCTAAACTTGGGGGCAACAGAAATCACCAAATTGTTCATGTTCTTTTTGCACCTACACACACCGATAAGCAATCAAAATTAGACTTGAGCGGAAAATATAAGGAAAAATATAAAAGGGTGACCCTTGATAACGATTTGTGCGCTTCATATTCCATTATTGAGAAAACTAAAAGTAAATTGATAGAATAGGATTGGTTTTTCCAATTTTTTCCCAACAGATCAGGTTTCTATGAGGTACACCATACACATAGAGGTAGCAAAATGGGAAAACAGATAACAAAAGGTTGGTAGAAAAAATTGCATACATACACTTCTTTCCAGCCCTTGTAAATAGTGAAAGAGCCATTATGTTGGTTGATAGACGGCATAAATTAGAGACCTCAAAGTTCAACTCATTAGAATATATATTTATCTTTAACGGGTAAAATAAATAAAATCTAAGCTCAAAACGGAACAGTCCAATGGGTCAAACATTTGAAACGGTATTTGTAATGCATACAACCTGCTAATTGCTTTATTTTAAGAGTTTATTAATGTAACAGTGTATTTTCTATCATCGCACTGAGCATACAAGGTTACACACTGTTATTGTTTATATGGAAATAAGGTTTTGGTTCAACCCAATTCAGATAGACCTGCACAAATATTAGTCTCTCGACTTCTGAACTGACATTAAAACCATTCGCCAACCAGTCCAATTTTCCACCACTAGAAAATAAGATCAATTTGGAAATATCAAAACGGTCATAGATCTTCCGTTACTTGCGTAGGTGAAAAGCCTAGGTATACATTATTTATATCCGTTAAAAGCCCATCCAATCAGGTTTGGATGGAAAGCTAGTTGATCCAATTAATCGGTATACAACAAACACAAGATTTGGCGAAAGAGACGAAAAAAGAAATTTGAATAAACCAGCTTTCTTGTTTAGTTTGGTTTGCATAGATAGGATATTAGAAGGTAGATCCAAAAAGGTCATGATTATGACACAAAGCAATTTTATTTGATCCTCCAACTATCTCTATTATTACCGAATTAAATGGAAATTGGAAACTTATCTTTTTGTCTCTTCTATCACCATGCTTTCAATAGCTTATCTTGATTAAAGGTACTTTTCAAACCAAACATAAGGTGGGAAGTTCTAAACAAACAACATGCTAAAGGAGAAAAAGACATCAACAATAATACTAAACAAACCCACAAGCAACTAATTCTTAAAATACAGCTATAAACATATAAACCATGAACATGCAAGGATCTAGCCAATTAGCCATTATACTACTAATTCAAGATTAAAAATTCGTATTGGCAGAATAAAGTATCTCTAGTTCTATAGCCGAACTAGCTCTGGACTCTGGTATTATGGAGTACTTATTACTGGTCAGTAAGGTGCCAAGACTAAGAGTAATACTCCGTAGGTCGTAAACCCAGAATTAGTGATGGCTCAATGACACCGGGCCAATGGGGTAACACAAAATAATTTAGAATGCAAGGGAAATGCTAAAAGTCGAACCTTTATCATAAAAATTGTCCTTTATTCTAAAAATATTTTGAAATCATAATTTTCCCAAAGCAAATACTCACCCACAGGTCTAGAACCCAAAACCTATTGGTTAGCAGCTAATTTGATACAACCGGGACGAGGCCTCCTAGTCCTTGTGAGTACAATAAGTTGACCAGACCCGATTTGAACCATATTAAAAATGTGCTCCCTTACTTGTCCACCTCTCCATTTTAGTTTGTCCCAAAATAATTGTCCACTGTAGTATTTTAACTTTAACTTTAACTTTTAACCCTCGGTATACCTTTTCTCAAAAGTGATACCTTGGAGTCCGTACAAAAAACAAGGGTAAAAGTGTCACTACCAGGATAATGTAATTTTTCTTAAGCTCCGTGAAAACTGATTATGAACACTTGTTTTGGGATGGAGGAAGTATCATTTTTACATGTTAACTTCCCTATCTTACTCATCCATTTTGCCACTTATAATCCAAATCAACTATACAACAACACATGTACAGTAATTTGTAAAGGTTTGCAAGTCTAGCATTTTTCTACTAAAAATACCTCCACATCACAACTAAAATCAATCAAAAAGTCTTATGATCCCTTTGCTCACTAAAAAAATGGCAGCAAGAAACTCCAAGTATTAACAACAATTAGTAATTAGTAATAATAATAAAATACAATAAAGTAAACAGAAAGAAACATACCAAGAGAATGAAATATGAGTAAGTCCCCAACAAATAGCATCTCTCCAACCACAACAAACACCAGAAGCAACTACAACCGTCCGATCATCCAATAAACACAAAATCCTCAACAAAAGCTCCATCGGAATCTCATTCCAATCAGTAATCACTCTCCCAACACCCATTTTCCCAAAACGGACCTCCAATTCATCACCTTTCATCATCCAATTTTACCAAATTACCCCCTCCTCTGTTTTCTTGTATCTCCTTGTCTCTGTCACCAAAAGATTAGGGTTTTGTGATTAAAAATGAAAAATAAACTCACTACAGGGAAATTTATTGAATACCCAGATGAAAAAATTGAAACTTTAATTAATCACTTGGTAGTAGTAAAATAAAACTAGACGTATAAATATAAATAATTCTAGAAGGGAAATAGGATTTTACTAGTAAAATATAGCCTAAACTGAAAACACAAGGAGTATAATACTAAGATCAACAAAAAAGATCAGAGTGGTAAAGAATAAGAGAGATTTACATATTATTACATTACATTACATACCAATAAGTTGTGTTGATCGATAATAATTTAGGCAAGAAAGAAAGAAGAGGGTTTTATGGAGATAGAAACAGGGGCGACACGTATGAATCCACGTGTAAAGAATAGAAGATTTGGGGGACTTGTGTTCTGTGAACTGTGAAGGGGCCAACTTTGTGGTCAAATTGTAGCTGTTTAGGGTGTTCATGGTTGGTATAAAACCATCTTATCTAAATGGTCTAAGGATTGTTTGAATTGGACAATTTGATTTTTTGAATTAGATCGGGCAAAAAACGTCGCCATTTGGATTGGTTTTGGTTAATAGTATAGTTACGGAAACCCAAATAGTAATAATTGTATATGTAACACTCATATGTAATACTCTTGTTTATCAATCAAAGTGAATGTTAGATATTTGTTGGTTATTTTTTATATTATTATTGGTATTGATTAATATATATCATTGAATAGAACTTAAATCTTAAGTTTGGATATAAAATACTAACTCCACATTTATATAAACCCTCAACGCAACATGACAACAGGTAACCGTTGATATCACTCATGACATTACCCTTTCACGAGTCAAAACAATATACCCATGCAGTCCACGAAAAAAACAAACGGTAAAAACCGATCCATCCGAATAGTATTTTGGTTCGGTTCAGTTCAGATTCGATATTTGTTTGGATGAATCGATTCACATTTTGAGAACCAAAATCCAAATAAATTTATATGAATGAATCAGATTTGATCCAATCCATCAAAACGAACACCCCTAACTGTTTTCACTTCACCGTCCTAGTTCCTAATTTTACCACTCACAAAACTACTTAAACAAAAAATAAAAAACACACGAATTATGAAATGTTTATTTTTAACTTAATTCTAAATTCATAACTTAAGTTTTCATATGGTTCAAATGAGAACCAACTAAAAGTTGAGAACCTTGAGAACCACTAGATTACATGCTTGTTCACATGTGATTAACTCCATTCACATGTGAACATTGATTTATGGTAGAATATTGGGAAAGAAAAAAATTCAAAAATTACTAAATTATAGCGAAAAACACAAAAAACAAATATATGTTCACATTTAACGATAATGTAAACAAATCAGGTAAAACGTGTTTTAAAATGTAATTTTTGAAATTTTTTTTTCTCCCAATCTAATCTAAATCAATGTTCACATGTGAATGGAGTTAATCACATGTGAACAAGCATGTAATCTAGTGGTTCTCATATATATATATATATATATATATATATATATATATATATATATATATATATATATATATATATTAAATAAATACTCTCGTATCAACTTTAAATATACGAAGTTTACATGCACGTTTATGCTTCATAATTAATCTAAAATTTTGTATATAAAGAGTCTAATTATAATATATGTTCACATGTGATTAACTCCATTCACATGTGAAGTGATTGCTACGCCCACGATGACACGACAAATCCTAACTAGGTAGTAGTATGTAAGAGACAGAACGGCGGGCTAAGGCCATTCCCCATGTGAGACCCGATAAATTAAGGCTAGTTATTAGTACCTAATCACTTGTTAATACATGTAATTAGTTCTATGTTAGGCTAATTGTATGTAACATTATATATATATATATATATATATATATATATATATATATATATATATATATATATATATATATATATATATTTGAGATATATATACACGTACGCGATTAAGTTTAATCGTGCATTATTATATCGGCCGAACTCCGATACACTTTCATACGGACGTTGGTGAAACTTTTTAATAAATAACATAAATCTATTTGGCGATTAAATAGTAGTTATTTACATTATATTATTATTATTATTAATATACGAAACAATGTACGTTTTGTTTAAAACGTAACCGACACGAATTAAACGCGTGAGATACGCCTGACAAATCAAATAATCTTAAGTTATATTTTTATAACTTCAAACAAAGTATTTTGATTAAATACTTTCATTATAAATAGCGTATTTTAAATCAATGACAAAAACGTGCACATTTAATGCCACGCGATAAAACGACCGATACACAAACACATAATCAAAACCCGACATGTTACCAAACATTTTTATAAATGTTTTCCAAGTATTATGATTAATACTTCAAGTTAAAAATATAGGGAATCAATGGTTAGTTAAAACGCGTACGTATAACGTATAACGTATAAATAAACGTTTAAACGATCGGGTAAACAAACACGGATATAATACCAAGTGAGGAGACAAGATTTAAATACCAATCTTGCCTCCCCAATATTTTAATTAAAGACTACAAACAAGATCCACCAAAAGTGGATCTTGTTCTTGACATTAAACCTCAAACAAACTCCACCAATTACTCATTCTTGCATCCTCACTCTCTCACTATTTCCTCTCCCTTAACCACGATTTTATGCTGGTTTTTCCAGCCTCCACAACCACCAAGATCATCACCATAATCCACCATACAACCGCCATAGAGCCACCATCGGCTGCCACTCGAAAAATCAAGAAAACGCAAGGAAAAGAGCTCTCGGCTTAGTTTCTTCGTCTCTTCATCATTTTCTTTGTAAGGAACTTCATCACTCATTATTTTTACTTTCTTAACATATATATACATGTTAGTATGCTCACTCAACCATAAAAGGTCCAAATAATTAATCGAAACACGATTTAAAACTCGAAAACTGGAGCTTAATCTTCCTGTCCAGATTCTGTTCTAACTTCAACGATTTTTATAAAATTCATTTTACATGAAAATAGATGTTTCTTAAGCCTAAAATGTAGTACAAGAAGTAAGGTTTCTAACAAAATTTGTTTCGTAACGTTTCGACTTCGTTTGCTATTTTAAAATAATTTTCTCCGGCGACATAGCATCACTGTTTCGGCTGACAGAAAATTCTGTCTGCTTCTCGGGACTATATGTGACAACCGTCAATTTAGGACTATAGTTTAGTGCCTAATCAAGTGTAATACATGTAATTAGTTCTGGGTTAGGCTAATTAATGTATCAATTATTATATATATTGTTGAATATATATATCTACAATTATGCGATTTGTTTAAATCGTACGAGTTTCAAATCGAATGAATTTCGATACAATAAATACGGACGTTGGTGAAAAATTGATTTAAGTAATACAAGGATTTTAATAACGTTATTGTACTTAAAAATATTATGTCAATAATATTTAGTATCAAAGTTTTATCACATAATTGATATAAACGCGAATAAAATGTAATTGCGCAAACAAAACGATACAATTCATCTTTTATAATGTAATTATTAAATAGTTAGTAAAATACTTCAACAAAAATACTGAATAATTATTCGTATTTTAAAACGTATATTAAAACATAGAAAATAAATATTTAACGTTCAAATGACGGAATAAACGAACACCGCACGGAGCGCAGTGCGCGGACTGAAAATGGGAGGTGATCCCTTAACCACCTCCCCACCATTTTCTTTCTTTCATTTCTTAATTATCTCTCTCTCTCTTCCTTTTCTTTTCTCTCAAAAACCACAAACCAAAATCAACGAAAATCGCAAAATAAACATACTAAACGACCTTGGATCTTCAAGCCCTTTTGGAAATAAACGACCACCTCGCGACGATCTACAATCCTATCTTTCCGGAATTTCATTTCGGCGATTTGTAAGTTTCCGATACAACTCCGAAAACTCTCGTTTTTAAGTTTTATAACTTGCTAGTTGTTTGTATAACCTTGTAATGTCCTAAAATGGGTTGGGTAAAAATATTATGCCGATCGATGGCCGGAAAATGCGTTTTTGAGGTTGAAAATCCGATCAGACCCCGTACGTCGCATTTGGCCTGAAGCAAATGCGACGCAGCGACCTACGTCGCACTATATCCCCAACGTCGCATATAGCGACGCAGCGACCTACGTCGCACTATATCCCCAACGTCGCATATAGCGACGCAGCCTATTACGTCGCATTGACTTGCGAACGTCGCACATAGCGACGCAGACCTTAACGTCGCAAACCGAACCTACGTCGCATAAGCGACGTAGCACCCTACGTCGCTATTGACTTAGCACTGTTGACTGTAGCGACGCAACCCTTTTCGTCGCAAAACTCTTACGTCGCAGCCCACGTCGCAGGCTACGTCGCAGGCTACGTCACACAAAACAGAATCTTCAAAACTTAAAATTTTCGAAGTCAAAGTTACTGTAGCAATGTTACTGTAGCAATTCACTGTAGCAATTTTCTGCAGCGATTCACTGTAGCAACAATATAATAACATTTTAGAACCATCGATACAACCGTCACCAACGGGCCGTACACCCTTTCAAATACACAATTAAATCAACTAAGTCGTTGAAACTTAGATAATTCAATCAAACAAGTCGTTGTAACTTGTACCAATTTATTCAAACAAGTCGTAGTAACTTGTAATAAAACAATCAACCAAATCGGGGTAATTTGGACATTAAGTTAGACAAACAATTCAAATGGTAGTCTTTCGGGATACCAATACAATTAATGACAATTTAAGTGTCGTGGACACATTCAGGTTTCAAGCCTTTGGACACCAACTCACAGCTAATTACTTCAAGTTTATTAAGTTAAACACTTCAAGAACCAGGTGAGTTTCATAGCCCCATTTTCACTGCTTTACAACTAGGGGTGTGATATTACTACTCGATTTTGTTTTACAAGTAGAACGCAAGTGCCAAACTTCAAATACTACATGAGTTTCAAGCTAATCAATTTAAAGTCCTCCATAAGCATAGTCTCTAGTATTTTATAGCGTAAATGTTAGTATATGATATCATATGGGATTGACAATCCTCATCCGGGTTAGCACGCACTAACCGGTCAAACGGTTGTATTAGCATTTGGGAAGACGAGTGTTGATTAGGCACTCGTAGGAGGCATTTCAAGTTAGGTTTCCTTAAGTGGGCCTGACAAATCAAGTTAAGCTCAGACTATGTGCTCATGGACAGTATAACTTTTATCTTGCTTAATTGCATTTTAAATTCAATATAAATCTTGCGGTTCTTACAACTATACATTGACATACAAACCTGTGAGCTCACCAGCGTTTTCGCTGACCCATTTTAGTATTTATCACAGGTACCCAGCAGTAGTTTGGCTGCACAAGCAGGAATTATTAGCTCGAGTCAGCATACATACAACTAGAGATTGGACTGTATTATTATATTTTGTAAAAGTAATTATGCTATGTAATCTCTCAATTTCAGGAACCGAGCTAATGTAACTATATTTTGATGTAAACATTTACTTTATTTATACAAGTTTAAAACGACGCATATAGTGGTCGTTCATTATATCTTATGTGCTTTGTATATTGATTAGTGACACCCAAATCAAGCTTCCGCAAATCGTTAAATTTGGGGGTGTCACACTATATCTCGAGTTGTATACCTCAAAAACGTATGAGACCACTTGGGAAATCTTGGTAATTTTGTTATATACAAAAAGTTCTTCTTTAGCCTTTTCCAGAAATACATCCATTTTCGTGGATAACCCGACCTTTGAGCTGTTATCAGATTTTGTCGATAAACGAGTTCGGTTCTTACGCAAAATTATTAAAAATACTAAATGAACCTCTGTAATCATGATAAAGTGCAAAAATGAACTAGACATATATATTATCAGCTGTGTTTTTTGGTGTGGCTAGGTTCGGATTAAAAAGGGTAGAAAACGAGAGGCTCGTCGAGTCAAAAATCTGGAAAACATGAAACTAAGGGCTGTTTTGGTAGTTTGGTAAAAGTGACACTTCGAGACATCCACGAAACATAACGACAAGTTCTATAAACCTATTTTGACATATTAGGATTTGTGTAAAAGTTTCGGTTCAAACGGTGGTCGTTTGACCACTTTCCCGAACCCGAACCCTTGACTTTCGGACTAAAACTTACATTCGGACACATATACACTTTCGGACCTAGACACCTTCGGACTACAAACATTCGGACATTAATATATATATCTTAGGATATATATAAAAGTACTCGCTTTTGAAAATGCGTAGGTATATACTTTTACAAGTAAACAAAATGATGAGACGCATAATAATAATACTTGGAATTATTATTACAAAAAAAACTCACCAACGGGCCGTACGTATTTAAAAAATATAAACAATCCAAAACTAATCATTTGGACATTACTAGTTGAACGAGTAACTAGCATAGATGGTCTGTTAAGACATCTAATCATTTGTAACACCCCCAAATTTACTGTTTAGCGGAAGCAGGTTTTTGGGGTGCTACTAATCAAATATCACAGCGCAAAGATAAAGTAAACGACATCTATATGCAACGTTTGTAAATTAGTTACATTCCCATAGATATAATGTTTGAAAACTTAATGTTTTCGTATACAAAATGTAGTTTCCTAGAGCCCACGCGTATAGCGGGAGATTCTATTACATAATCAAAATATACAAAAGATAATGCTAAGAATCTCCGTTAATGCAGTTGTGTTGAAATCATGCGACTCTAGCTAAAATCCTGAAGTAATCCTATTCCATCCGGGTACCTGAGAAAACATGCTAAAAATGTCAACACGAATGTTGGTGAATCTCACAGGTTTGTAAGTAATATCAGTTTTGAACACGAGATTTCATCAGTAGTGCCCGTAGACGTAAAATCAGTAATTGCAATCCAGCAATCGTAAAACCAGTATTTGCAATCCAGCAAATGTAAGTAAGTAAGTTATACCGTTGCCATGAGGCTCATAATCGAAGCTTAACCCGTAAGTAATAAGTTTGCTCCCGTGACATGCTCGTAATTGAGCAAGCATCAGTAACGAATAATTAGTCACCCGTTTCTACGTGAAAATCCGTACGTGGCAGCGCTACTGCCCCGGGCGGGGAGGGTCATTTCCCTAATGGATCCATTAACTAGTGTTCGCGGTTAAGTCCATAACTAACGATATATGATGGAGAGACTTCTGTAAATAGTAAACAACTCATGCAATTCCGTTTGGTATAGTAAACAGTTTAGTACTTGTGTTCAAGAAAAAGTAGTAGCATGTATCTCCCCCATTAAGATAAAACAGTAAAAGTGGGGCCGTAAGACTCACCTGAGTCTTGTAATAAGCCGTAGCAAATAACAAGTAGTAAATATAGCAAGTAGGTTCTCCGAACCCGTAACCTTCAAATGCCTAATCATATGAAGTTATGTAAGTAGGTGTCTCGCGAGACGTTTCGTTTAGTTGTACACAACTAGTATATCCAATGTTTGTCCATATGTTTGTAATTGTTTGTTTGTTGGAAAACATGTTTGGCACGTTGGTGATTTAGTTGAAACGTTAATCTCGACGTATATATATTTGTTTGGAGTGTTATGCTTGAAAAACATGTTTAAATGTCCCTTAGATGTTATATTGTATAATCGTTTGGAGTCCCAAATGTTTAACACTTAACTTGGAATTTAATTGTAAAACTGCTGTGTTTTGCGACACAAAATGCGACACAAAAGTTTGTCATGCGACACAAGGGTTGTGTCGCATGAAGGATGCGACACAAGAGCTCTGCGACACAGTGGTTGTGTCGCAAAAGCTTGCGATGCTAATTCAATAGCGACATAAGGGTTGTGTCGTATCAAAATACGACATAATATGCGACATAGAGTGCGACACAATATTGTGTCGCAAAGGTTACGACACTAACGGTTTGGTATGACACAAGATGCGACATAACAGGCTTTATGCGACACAACATGCGACACAAGCGTTGTGTCGCAAAGATGAACACCAGCCCAGAAACTTTCGGATTTCAAGATTTTTCGACCAAAAACGCAAATCTAACCCATTTTTGAGCTGTAAAATCGTGTTTTCTTCTTTGTTTAGGTTATAGCTATATTGTGTACACAATATTTCATCAAAACATTACACCAAATTGAATAGATGTAAGATTTTAGAAATTTCTTACTTTTGCAATTCGAGCTAGATCGAGGATGAAATGATGAAAACGGTCTTGATATCCTTGCTCCACTCGTGATGGTGATTCAGAATATGTAAATTTCGTGGTCGGATTTGTAGTTCCGAAATTTGATGATGATTTTGGTTAGAGAGAGTTTGGATGTGTGTGTGGGTTTTGTTTGAATGAAAATGAAAAGGGAATTGGGGTGGGGGGTGGGTTTGGCTGATCCAAAAGAAGGGAGGGGGAAATATCCCTCAAAACCCGGTGTTCACTCCGTGTCCTAATCGTTTAATTTCTCGTTTTTAATATTTAACCAAACAGTTATATTTTTAAAATGTAACTGGAGTATTTAAATAAAAATACCTTGAAATTAATAATGAAAACATTAGTCGGAGTATTTAAATTATTAATTCGCGTTTAATACGTTTTTGTTGAATTATTTGAAATGTCGCCGCGATAATATAAAGAGAAATTTGCCCGTTTCATCCCTGTGTTTGTCCCAAAAATCACGTGCAGTCCTTAAGTTCAATTAATGTCACTGGCCATCCTTGTATTTGTCCATTTTAATCACTAGTCGTCCCTCTTAAGGAAATTCGTTAGTTTTCTCCGTTAAATCAGGTGAAATGACTAAAATACCCTCATCTTCTCAAAAAACACATCACCCTCACTTGAAACCCTAAATTCACCACTTTTATCATCCTCATACCATTTCTTCCACTAATTGATTTGTTTATTAAAACTTTTTTTATTTAACAAAATAAACCCCCGCAATCCCTACCGAAGGTAATATACATAACTCAATTCAACATTTCTAAATAACATCAATTAAATCTTTAATACTCCGTACTATATTGTCCCCATATCAAAACCCATATCTAAACTTTTTCATACTACTCTGTACTATATAAAATAATAAATGTAAAATTAATATGGGTATAATGATGATTTAATCCATTCTTTCAAATGCTATTACATCCTTAGATATATTAAGAAAACGAAAACTATGTGGTTCATCTATTCCGACCGCTTACCACCACTGCCGTTGAATTTGCTGATCTCTACGAGCATCACTATTAGAGCCCCTTTCGTTCTTTTACATCAAGAAATCCACACCTTCATTAACACGATCGAAACCCTTATCGTAGATCGGATCGAAAACGAAAAATTAACTCTAGGTTATCATGATCGGAGAAGATGAAGCGGTTGGTTGTCGTTGCCGGAATCTTCATCGTATTCAAAATACCAGATACCAACGTCTCAATTATTCACAAAACCAAATTCATAGTGTGTTCCTCTGGCGGTACAAAATAAACCAAAGAAAACACCATCGCCGGACGGCTCTTCTGACGACTTTAATCATTCACTGTTGGCCGCCGCACCCTAAATCCCCTGTTTCAATAGTGGCATTGATATTGCGTTTCAAAGTTTTAGATCTGGGAATTTATTTGGTGTTTTATGATTTAGTTTATTGGTCCTACAACTCGTTAGATCTGGTTGGTGATAGAGATGATTTGTGTGGTTGGTGATGGTGACGGCCTGGTGGTGATGATACAAAGATGGTGACGGTGAGCTATGGTGGTGGTGGGTTTAGTTGAGGTGTGCTGCAGATTAGGGGTAGGGGGAAGAAGATGGGTTTGGGTTATTTGTTTGAGTAAAATTAGGGTTTTTAAGTTAGGTAGGTAATATGTTTTTAGGAAGAAGGAGGGTATTTTGGTCATTTCATCTGATTTAACGGAGAAAACTAACGAATTTCGTTAAGAGGGACGACTAGTGATTAAAATGGACAAATACAAGGATGACCAGTGACATTAATTGAACTTAAGGACTGCACGTGATTTTTGAGACAAACACAGGGATGAAACGGGTAATTTTCTCTAATACAAATAATGTTCGTTCAATTGTGTATTTTATATAACAAAAATACGTTCTCATTATTTGAGAAAATTTCTGTCACCAACGCCCAAGTAAACTGTGTCGGACTCCGTCCTGTTGATTCGTATGATTTAACCAAATCGCGTAAGTACACACACATATATATATATAAATCACCTTATATATATACAAATAGAGTCTGTAATTAGTCCTATTACATACTAATTACAACTAGTTACAAATAATCATTACTATAACCTAGCGCGTTTAGGACGTCCGGCAGGGTCGGTCGTTGTAACGACATCAAATCTGTGTGAATCATCATAATTGTTGGCTAACAATTCATCAGACTCAGGTGAGTCTCATAGCCCCTATTTTAAATGCTTTTACCTAGGGGTGAGATACATGCTCTGTTTTGTTTTACATGTGAACGCAAGTACCAAATTATCACGTATGCTGCATGAGTTGTTTTCATCTAATCAATCAAAGTCCTCTGAAGCATAGTTCTGTTAATATGATTTAGCGTGAATGTTAGTGTATGGTACCATATGGGATTGACAATCCCCGTCCGAGTTAGCAAGCACTAACCTGTCAAACGGATGCATTATCATTTGTTCAGTATTGAGTGTTGATTAGGCACTCATAGAGAGGCACCTCGCTCAGGTGCTTTGAATGTGGATCCTGACCCCCCTCAATTAAGCTCAGACTATGTGCTCATGGCAGTGATACTCATCATTTATCTATTTACTTGTTTGTAAATCATTGTGTTAAATCTTGTGGTTCATAAATCATATCTTGTCATATTAAACCTGTGAGCTCACCAGCTTTATAGCTGACCTTTTTAGCATGTTATCTCAGGTACTCAGCAGTAGGTTGGACTGCCCATCAGAATACTTTAACTCGAGTCGCATGCAATCATTAAACATCAAGAGATTTCCTTGCATATCTATATTTTGTATAATTGGAAATGTATTAGAATCTCTCAGGGTAATCATGTGAACTCAATATAATGTAAACAGTTTGTAAACTCTTATGTTATATCAATGTATTTTGTAAACGACGCATATAGAGTCGTTCATTATATATCTTATGTGCTTGATTATTGATTAGTCGTGCCCCGACCCGATTCGCTTCCGCAACCCGAATTAGGGGGTGCGACACCCCACCCCACCCCACACCACACCGTCTTCTTCTTCTTCTTTTTTTTTTTTAAAAAAAAAAAAAAAAATGTAATCGTGTTCCTTGTCTGTAAGAAAATCTAACATATAATCATTTGCTTGTAAGAAAATCCTATTTGGCTAACATATTTTAAAAGAAAATTGATAACGAGAGCCCTAAGGGCTTTCATGAAGACGTTAGGACATGTATAAAAATATTTACTTTGAATTTTCAATCCTCAAATTTAGTTAAGGTACAACTATGTTATGCATGTCCAAACACTTTAATGAAAGACCTTAGCTTTCGTTAACAAAACCCATTTTAAAATTGTGATAAGTTTTTTTTTTTTGCAAACTTTGTCCTAACCAAAAACACATACAAATGGACGTACAAGCCCCTCTTACGACTACCACGGAATTGAAAGCCTCGTATCTTATGTCATGTATAGTGATTTATGTTTTGAGTAATTAGTTGGTTTTTTCAGTTTGTTTTGTGTACGAGTGTACGCATTTTTTAAGTTAATGTTTCTTTTTTCAATTTTCGTGGTTTTTGAGTTACGATATTCAGAATCTTGTGTGTTTGCTTTCGATTTACTTGTCAATGATTTCTATAGCACGTTCCGATTCGTTAGGTTTCATCGTCATGAATAAAAAGGAAATGGAAGTCCACAAGAACTTGAGATGTGGGAAACTAATATCAAGATATATAGGAAGAGTACGTATTTATGTGAAGAAGGAAAATGGTGATCATAAATTCAAGAGTATTGTTGTAGGATTTACTTTCACGATACACAGAGATTGATTTTTATGTGTTTGTTACATTTTCTAACTTCTAAGTATGACGATTTTGGGAAATTTATAGGAGTAATATATATGATTGATTAAAGATACCACCTATTACATTACATTACATCACATCAACAAGAATCGAGGTCCCTTTAATTATATAGGAGTAATTATTTTATCTACTAATGAATATGATTATTATTATTGATCTTAAGTTTAAAGTTTTTGTATCTATACGGAAAATACAAAAATGTGATGTTAATTAATACTCCCTCCGTTCCAAAATTATTGTCCACCAACAAAAAGCACACAGTTTAATGAAAGTGGGACCACAACAGTTTTCAACCACTCAAATAGAATCTACACCCACTAAACTCTCTTCTTATTGGTTGAAATGGGAAGTGGACAATTATTTTGGGACGTCCCAAAAAGGAAAGATGGACTATAATTTTGAGACGGAGGAAGTACTAGTTATCTATTTTATAGTACATAACTTGAAAGATAATTTAAAAATAGGGAGACATATATTGAGGTTTTGAGGGACAAAGAGATTCCAATTTTTGTCAAAATCCGAAACCGCCTATGTCGTGAGTGGAGTGGGGACGCTAGATTGTGACATAATGCGAATTCATTCCCGTTTAGCTGTATTTTCTTTAAGTAACACGTTTAGTCCTTCTTGTTTTTCTAATTGTAATTTACATCCTTCGTGTTCTTCAAAATGATCATTGAGATTGTAAAGTATGCCTAAAACATGAAACAACTTATGTAAAAATGAGCCCCAGCCTGAAGGTTCCGATGTTGCCTCGGCGGAGAGTCATCTCTGAGAGTAGTCGACTGTCATGTATATTTTCGACATCGCATTTTGATGTTTTATACACATGTATTATTACTTCTTATTTTATACACATGTATTATTACTTCTTATTAAAATTAGGATAAAAATCAAATATTAAAGTTTAGGGTTCAAATTTGGCTAAAACTAAAGCTTGATTTCAGCAACGGCTTATTTTGATTTCGAGAATTTTTACATATAAAAGGAGTGCAAGGCAAATATATGTAAAGCTAAGTATGTAACGTACAAACGTAGTGTTAATCAGTATTGCTTTTTTATCTATCTATTACTAATATATACTCCGTAATACATTTGGTGAGTAAGGTTCAAATGAGTACACCAATTTTGAGTGAGAATGAGGGAACCAACAGATTTCTGCCATGTGTCACTTTATTCTTTCTCCTCCACACTTTATTCTCTCTCCTCCACATTTTTAAAAATTAAATATCTCACAAACAGTAAGTCGAAAAATCATGAAAATTGCACCATAAAATTCAGCGTTTTCTCCTCTTCGATTTGCCGTCCCTCAATGCATACTTTTGACAACTTTTTTTTTTCTCATTTTTTGGTGGGTTTCACAAATTAGTAACACATGTGTTAGTGATTAGTTGTACATTTAATTTGTGGTTAAGGTTAGGGTTTAGGGTTAGGTTTAGGGTTTAGTAGGGTTTATGGTTTAGGGTTTATAATGGTTTAGGGTTTAGAAGGGGTTCAAGGTTTAGGGTTTAGAAAGATTTATAGTTTAGCGTTTTGTAAAGCGTTTAGGGTTTAGGGTTTGTGGTTTAGGGGTTAGGGTTTGAGGTTTGGGGTTTCGGGGAGAAACCCCAAACCTCAAACCCTAAACCCTAACCCCTAAACCACAAACCCTAAACGCAACACTTTAACACATGTGTTAGTAAATGTGAAACCCACCAAAAAAATGAAAAAAAAAACTTTTCGAAAGTATGTCTTGAGGGACGGCAAATCGAAGAGGAGAAAACGACGAATTTAATGGTGCAATTTTCATAATTTTTCGATTTGTCGTTTGTGAGATAATTGATGTTGGGGGTAAATGGGTTTTGTACATGTGGAACATTCTCTTTGTACACATGGCTTGATATCATTGGTTCCCTCATTCTCACACAAATTCCTATTCTCATTTGAACCCTACCCTACATTTGGTTGTTTTTTATTTAAGATTGAAATTACCTTTTTGCCCTTACATCTATTAAAGGTTTTTCAAAAATCCTTTTGAATTTACTGAAATTCCCATTTGACCATACTTTAAGTAACTCATTAATATTGGGGGTTACAAAACATGTAGAATTCAATTAACAATATCAAAAAAAGATTATATACATATTATACATATCCACATTCAATATAAAATAAAATCAAAAAAATTGCATTGATCAATTGACAATATCGTTCATGCTATATATCTTACTAATATATAATGCATTTCAATGTTTTTCTTAATATAGATTTTACTATTTTACCCCTAACATTAGTATTGAAATTTTAAAAATCTACTCTAAATTACCAATATACCTCTACAAATATTAAAATCTAATTAATACTATCATT
This sequence comes from Helichrysum umbraculigerum, assembly GCA_949592205.1. Classification (NCBI taxonomy): domain Eukaryota; kingdom Viridiplantae; phylum Streptophyta; class Magnoliopsida; order Asterales; family Asteraceae; genus Helichrysum; species Helichrysum umbraculigerum. The sequence continues at coordinate 161,909,970 of CATIUR010000004.1, read as the reverse complement.
ATTATTATTTATTATAAAACATTAAAGTAGCAAGCATATGACATTAAACACATCTTAATTAATTCTTTTATATATCTACTACTAATATATTAAACAAAACATAACTTTTAAGCCGTAAGGAATTACACGATTTGTCAATTATGTACGGAAAGTTAAAAACAAAACGAACATGTTAGCAAACTGCCAAAGGCGGTTTGTCCACTGTTTGGAGTCAAATTTTGTCATTAAAGCCTTCAAAATCAACTTTCTCTAAATTTGATACGTTTTGAAGTGTTTTCAAAAATTAGACACGAACTATTTGATGTCTTTTTGTATGAGATTATAAATTTTAAGGTTTACTTACATTCCTCATTTTGTTTTGATATCATCAATTTGAGTTTCAAATTTTTAATCAAATTTTGGGATTACAATTTCAGGAACATAATTTTTAGTATTATAGGGTAAAGAAAAAAACAAGAAAAAAACAAATTAAAAGGTATTGATAGTTAAACTCTCGACCCAAACAATGACTCCGTACCTCCCAACTTGCCACCTAGCTGTTAGAGACTCGCAACCAGACTATTGAGTTCACAATGACATTTTAGACACACACGCACGCACATATGTATATTTACGTATTTTTTTAACATTTTCTAAAAAGTGAAAAATGTTATTTTCTATTCTTTAAAACCACCATATCTTAGTGTATAAATTTTAATCTTCATTTAATACTCTAATATCGAATAAACGTGAAGCTAATAGTTGTATTCCCGCCGCATTACGCGGGTATTCTGCTAGTTAAATCAAAATACATTCGGTATTTTGTATTCGTAGTAAGAAAAACAAGAAAACTGTATGAATAATGACTATTTAACCCATCTTATTTTTTAGAAAATTGTTTAATCCGATCACTAGTCAATAGTAGTTTATAAATTAAGATAGTGGTTAAGAAGATTTATCAAAAAGTATCATTTCAATTAGATTGGTTAAGATAACATATGTTGTAATTTTAATAGTGGTAGGTTGCCTTTTTTAGTAGGCAAAACTTCTTTTTATTTGCATCCAATCAAATTGGCATGGTGGTGTCAAAAGCCAAAGGAAGCATTATTTCAATCAAGATAACAAAGCATTACTAGCTTGATTGATTGATAGCAAAATTGCCTAACTTTAAAGTTTAAACTACTATTCTTATTTCATATTATATAGTTAAAACACTTGTAATTATGATAAGTGCAAATGGTCTAAATAGGTAACTAACTTGTCAAAAAACAAATTGACAATAAAGGGTATATGAGTTTTGTCGATGCTCAAAAATGACCCACATTTCAAAATCGTGCCATAAAAGGATTTAAGTTGTCAAAAAAATCCAATTAAGGGTAAAAATTACCGTTTCATTTTAATAATGTGCCATAAAAGGATTTAGTATTTTGAAATCGTACCATAAAAGGATTAAACATTTTGAAATCGTGTAATAAAATGATTTAACACTAAAAATGAAATTAAACACTCAAAAAGTAAAATTAGTGTTTATATCGTATGTTTTCTAGGTCAAAAATATCACATATTAATTGAATATTTGAGATTTAAGCCCCGCATTAACTAAAACTGATCAAAAATTGAAAGTAGAAAAAATATAAATATAATTACACCTTTTATTGAATATTTATGACAACTTAAATGCTTTTATGGCACGATTTCAAAATGTGAGTCATTTTTGGACGTCGACAAAACTTATATTCCATTTATTGTCAAATTTTGACAAGTTGGTTACCTTTTCGAACTATTTGCCCATCGCCTAATAAGCAAGTTTATAAACCAATGTATAACTTTGATTATATCACTAGTGACATTTTAAACATATGTTATCATTACTCACAAGTTTAATCATCTCATAAGCATTTGTAGTTAGGGGTGAGCATTCGTACCCGAATCCCGATCACGTACCGGTACCATACCGAACTGGTAGCGTACCGCTTTAAACGACCCGGTATTTGGTAATCACATTGGGGCCAAAAAGATAACCGGTTCGGTACCGGTATTTTACCGCTTTTCCCGCTTTGGTACCATATCCGAAATATACATGTTTTTCTTTGTTATAAGTCTGTAGGTTCTTTCTATATTTTAAAAAGATTTATTTGAAACCTCATTTCTATGATCATATGATATGTCTATGAATATAAAAATGATATTTTTTGGGTAATTAAGAAGTATAAAATAGAGCTAGACTCTCGCGTATGAATACAATTGTAATTTTATAGAAGTCTAGCTAGTACTCTTTGCTACACAAACAATCACGTTTTTAGCACCCTAGTTAAATCGGATTCCAAACATATTGCTTGTTAATATAAAGGTAAGGATCATGACTTGTGTCATTACCAAATCACTTAACACGGTACAATAACGTCGTTGTATATATTTGTTTTTCTTCATCATTATCCATCTATGTCACTTAATGATGTTTTTATTTATTTGAGATTCATTAATATTTATCTTCTTTGAATTTTATCAAGTACAAAATATGTAGATACGTTTACTTATTATCATACTATTTTTTGGTACCAAACCGGTATACTACCACTTTTACCCGTACTGGTACCGGAATCGTACTGGTACCGTACCGCTTTAAACGATCCGGTATTCGGTATTCACTTTAGGGCTAAAAAATTAATCGGTACCAATCGGTTCAGTATGGTTCGGTACCGGTTCCGTACCATGCTCACCCCTATCTGTAGTCTATCGCCTCTGGCTCACCATGAGTGCGCTCCACATATCACAACTATGGGTGTTTAGTGTTGTATGACTAGCGAAGCTACTGAGTGACTAGTCGTGCTATACATGACAACTGAAATCTTTGACTAGCTCTTGATATCACAAATATAACAAAAGACTCATGAAATCACACATAAGCTTATCCTTATACTCCGTATATGATTAATCAAAATAATACAAACAAGACAAGACGCCACATTTAAGGTCCTGCTTGGATAATAATGGCAATTGCTTCAAGACGTACACTCGAAGTCTTTGCGTCGATCAATCGCTTCTTTTCAACCATGAGAAGTGAAGGGGACCCATAATCACTTGGACCATTAATAAGAACGTATGTTCGAAAATGGTTCATGTATCACTTCTTCACTCAATTAATTATCTCATTTTAATGATTCCATATTAAAATTTAATCACGTATACATCAAAAGTGTTCATTTTTTTAATTTTTTTTTTGTAATATTCGAAAATGATATCTTAAGTAATTACATTTCTAATGATTAATACAGTAGTTATTTTGAGTTAATATAGTTACGCTTTAATCTAATTATTAATTAATTATTTAATTAGATTATGTAATTAAATAAAAAACTCATGATCCACGATCACTTTATTCACTTCTTTTTATATCCTAAACAAAGAAGTGATCATGTAGGGTCAGTAATTACGGATTACGGACACAGTTTGTTGCGTAGCAGAATGAATCTCTTATCGATTGTTGACTAGATACATTATGATAATGTACTACTGTACAATATAATGAGCAGTTGAGTTTGTTTCTTTTCTTTTTGCCACATAAATGATAAAAAGTACTAGCTAGTGCTAGTTCAATCATATGCGTGTCTATATAAAATTTTACTCGTATTATTTACTCGTATTTATAGTTATAATAATAATAATGAATTTATGTTCCCAAGAAGTTTTTAATCGAGTTTCTTAACGTTGATGCCTTGATGATATGTATATTTTAAGAGAAGAACAACTCAAATCAATATCACATGATTTACCTATTGCAAAGAAAAGGAAAAAAATATAGGGTAACTTACGTTTACTGTCCGTACGGTTTTCGAGACCCTCATAAATCGTCGTTAAAGACCATTTATTACACTGTCTGTACTTGTTTTTTTCATCAACTTCATCCTTTTGCACTTGAGTTGACTTATTTCAGTCAATTAAAATGTAAAAGAATGAAGTTGGGAAAATAATGCAAACCTAAGAACAAACAAAATAAATTATTTTTAAGGATATTCCGTGGGAATAACAAAGATCACAAAGACGAAAAATGTAAGTAACCCTAAAACATATTTACATTTATGACCCTCGCATTCTAGCATACTGATTACGGACTACGGAGCAATGTTTTAAAACCCAAGTTGACCCGGCCGGTTCGACCGGTCGGACCGGGACCCGGTCCAACTAGGACCGGGTTTGGGGTGTTTTTTGACTCGGTTTCGCCCGCCGGGTTTTCCGGTCGAACCTGTGACCCGGTGACCCGGACCCGGCCGGGTTTGATGTTTTCGATTTTTTTTTGTTTTTTTTTGTTTTTGCTATTTGACTAGATGAATTATTAAACTCTAATGCTTATAACACTCCGTTTTTTCAATAGAAAGGTATTTATGTACTTTTATTGTTTAGTATTGTAGGAAATGAACTTATGAAATGGACGTAAAGTTTAGTTTTGTAGGAAATGAATGTAAATCTATACAATTTTTGAATTGCTCGTTATGTATTTATCGATTTTGTTTGTTATTTGTAAAATAATTGATTTTACTTTTATTACTCGTTGGTAATATATATTTAATGAAAATTTGTTGGAAACCGGGTCATTCGCCGGTTCAACCGGTTGAACCCCGGTTCAACCGGACCAGTCACTAGGCCGGGTCAACTTGGGCCGGTTCCTTGGATGTCAAAATTGTAACAATGTAACTCATCATTCAATACATTCAATGCCCAGAAAATGGCTATTTTGGGCCTGGTGGTCTCAACTGGTTCTTATGTTCTAATTTCTAATATAATTTTCCTTGTTCAAAATTACGTTGTTTATTTATTATAACTATTTACTATTGACAAAACAATCTAACACTATTTGTATTTCAATTTCAAATAATTTCAGTTAGAAGTTTCGTTAGCTTTAAAATATATTACAGTGTTACGAGTTACGAGTAAAATAACACGATGTTTTAAAGAAAAAATAAACCATAAATGGAAAGGAGAAAAGTAAATAATTACATTGCATGGAGTAAAACATCTAGTTTAACTAGTGTTAATATAACACCCTTCATTTATACTAATTTAAATATAGTCAATCGGAAGCGTAAGTCCAAATAGATAGTGATAATTTACATCGTTTTATCAACTTATAAAATTCAACATTTTCAAAACATAATTTATTCAACCGAGGTGTTATATAAAACACTTTAAAACATTATATTATACAAATCCCTTATCAGAGTATTGCCTTGTGGTCAAACATTCCTGCTAGCCCAACTTCTTGCACACCCATTATTCAAACAGAAACCTGCAAGAAGTGTTAATGTGGGAGATTAGCATAACGCTAAGTGAGCAGATAACTAATCAACAACCTAACTTAGCTCAACAACTTTGTGTACAACAATTATCACTAAACAAGCTAGTACACAATACAACACATCAACAATGCATCAGTTCAACAATGCAACAATTCAACTAGTCAACAACACCATAATGAGGATCGGCGGCTCTGGGGATAACCATAACCCGGGAGGCTCCCCAAGAACACTTACCCAACCTATCCGTATGGCCATACGGACGAGACCGATAGCTAGTGATTATCTTCAACTAACACAGGAGGTGTGTTAAACTTTGGATATCCAACTAGCCCAACCAACAGTTCAACAACTCGTTGCCTCATTAACAACTGATGCCCGAAGGCCAATTAACTCAAGTGATCACGTAATCAACAAGTCACATATTCAACTAGTCAACATATCAACAGTATTATTACTATCAACATAATCATCAATGCAACGGATAAAGTAATAATACGTTACTTGTTGTAACCAAACTTGTTACAACCAAGTTACGCTGAGGATTAGAGATCCACTCACCGACCACCTCAGGCATCCACTCAGTAGTCTAATATCACTGAGTCTTCTGCACATCTGACAATACAGTAGAATAACACAAGTTAGTTACTTGTCTCAAAATATATACAACATTATTCCAATATTACAAGCAGCATCTTAACAACATAATTCACACTTACTTATAAAGTTTATGCTCATTAAAATCACAACCTCATTTAATCAACTTTTACCATCAAAATTTAACATGATTACACCTTCAATAAGGTTATTATCATTATCATCAAATATCATTAGTTCATTCAAATCCCCAACACAAGGTTTCATAAACTCTTATCCACATAAGTGCTAACTTTTCCCTTTAATTATTAATTAAGTGTTCTTAATCACAATTAATATCAATTTCCATCATATAATCCATCATGGTTATAATAATCCATAAATTCTCAAGAACACCTAAACAATTTCACAACCATTAGCATAATCTATGTAAATCATCATCTTTAATCAATCATAAAATGATCATTAGCAACACTCAATAATTTATACATCATTCTTCTAGGCTTTAAAATCATAATTCAAGCCTAATCAACTTAACCCACAAGCTTCATCATGATTATAACTCAATTACACAATTTCTAACATAGTGTTTCCATCATAATCATGTAACTAACATCAACTAATACTTCTATCATAGGTACAAGCTTCAATTTTTATCTCAATCATTGTAACACCCCCAAATTTATCGAGTTGCGGAAGCATACATTGGGTGTTACTAATCAATATACAAAGCACAAGATTAATAGTAAACGACCTCTAAATGAGACGTTTCGAAAAGGTTTCATAATCGTTTGAAAACCGTAGGTTTTCGTATACAAAATGTAATTCCCTAGAGTCCACGCGTATAGCGGGAGATTCTATTACATAACCATAGTTACAAAAGATAATGCCAAAGAATCTCCGTTAAATGCAGTTTGTAAATCATGCGACTCTAGCTAGTAATCCTGGAGTAATCCTACTCCGTAAGTGTACCTGAGATACAAAGCTAGAAAGTGTCAACCAAAAAGGTTGGTGAATCTCACAGGTTTAGTAATAAGTAAGTGTTATGAACCACAAGTATGTACCCGTATTGCTATCAAGCAAAGTAAGTAAATCAGTAAATCAGTACAGTGCCATGAGCTCATAAGTTGAAGCTTAACCGTGTAGTGTGAATATATCACGTACCCCCGTGAGTGCTATCCGCACACTCATATGTAACAAATACTAATATGTCTGTTTCTACGTGTAAATCAGTACGTGGTGGCGCTACCACCCCAGACAGGGATTGTCAGTCCCAAATGGATCCATCTATTAGTAATCGCGCTTAAGTCCATAACTAACAACTTACGATTAGGAGGCTTTCAGTGGATAAAAGTAACTCATGCGTTTGTTTGTAATCAGTAATGTTTTCAGTTCAGTACATTGTGTTCATACGTAAAACAGTTGCTAAGTATCTCACCCCAAAGTATAAAACAGTAAAAGTGGGGCTGTAAGACTCACCTGAGTCGAGCAGTGGTAAATAGCAAGTAGTAGTAAAGCAAGTAGGTTCTCCGAACCCGTAACCTTCTAGTGCCTAAACACGTAAGGTTAAGTAAGTAGATGTCTCGCAAGACCATCTAGGCTAGTTGTTCATACAACCCGTTGTGTTTAAATGTTGGTTTGTTCACGTTTGTATCAAAAGATATACGGCCCGTTGGTGATTTGTTATAATTACAGTTTATCATTTATAACGCAATTTAGTACAATTGTAATAGAAAGTATGTTCTATGATGTTTGTTAAGTCGTATGGTATAAGTATTGGAAGTTGTATAAGTTCGACACTTAGTGTAAAAAGAGTTGAAAAGCTGCTGTTTTATGCGACACTTATATGCGTCACTTAGGTTGGTCATGCGGCACTGAGGCAGTGTCGGGTTAAGTGTCGGGTAGCCAGATCATGCGTCACTAACGAAGTGTCGTGAGTCATAGTATGCGTCACTTAAGAAGTGACGGTTTCCGTAACAATAGCGGCACTCAAGCAGTGTCGTAAAAATAGATATTTCCAGGTTTTGGGCATCACTTAGGGAGTGACGTGTAGAATAGCGACACTAAAGAAGTGTCGGGTAAATTACTAAGGCGGCACTAAGTAAGTGTCGTTAGGTAGTGTCGAGTAACCGAGATGGCGGCACTATGGAAGTGTCGGTATTAGGATAGATGCGTCCCTAGACTAGTGTCGTATAAGAAGTGTCGGTATTAGGCTGAGGGCGTCACTAAGCTAGTGTCGGTATAAGTATCAGTTCGATTATAGGCGTCACTACTGAAGTGTCGTAATTGGCGTGTCGGTAAAGGTTATGCGTCACTAATGAAGTGTCGGTATTAGTTTTATGCGGCACTCAGCAAGTGTCGCACGAAGTGTCGCATATCTGGGTTCGTCTATGCGACACTATCGGCTGATCGACGGATTTCGAGCCAAAAACATGTTTTCGGGTTTCCGTTTGGTCTGATTCTTTTACCCAACCCTCATATGAACATATTAAGCCTATTTAAACCATAAACTAGTAAAAATGATCAAAAACGAGAGATGTCGGGATTTGTCGGAAACTTACAAAGTGTCGGATTGAAAATCCGAAAAGATAGGATGATAGATCGTCGCGAGGTGAACGTTTTCTTCCAAAGGGATGAGATGATCCGAGTTCGTTTGGTGGTGTGATTTGGTGATTTAAGTGGATGGTGGAAAGTTATTTAGTTGAGAGAAAAGGTGAGAGAAGAGAGAGAGTTAAAGAAAGAAAATGAAAAGGAAAGGGAAATGGTGGAGGTTAAATCCCCACCACTTTCAGTCCGCGCACTGCGCCCCCGTGCGGTGTTCGTTTGCTCCGTCGTTTAACGTTAAATAATTATTTTACATTTTTAAATGGTAGGTTTTAAATACAAATAATTACGCGACATTTTTATTTAATTATTTTACAAATAAGTTTGAATACTTTTGTTTTTAAATCGTGTAAACTTTGATCGAGCGATACGAGATAATTACTAATTAGTATAAAATAGCGTTTCGGTCATAATTGCGTTATTTCAGTTTATCAACATTTGTTCACCAACGTCCGTAATAGCCGAATAGAATTTCATTCTATTTAAGTTGCGTACGATTTAAGCCAAATCGCAAGGTTGCATATAATTACCAACATATAATCCGATACATAAATTAGCCTAACACAGAACTAATTACATGTATTTACAAAGAATTAGGCACTAATTCTAGTCCTAATTTGCCGGTTGTTATATTCTCCCCTTGTTAAAAGAATTTCGTCCCGAAATTAGCTCGATTGCACAGTCGGTGCGTTGTCTGGGAAGAGATGTGGGTATTTCTGTCGCATTTGGTCTTCCCGTTCCCAGGTGAATTCAGGACCACGTCTAGAATTCCACCTGACTTTTACGATGGGAATACGACTCTGTTTTAGTTGTTTGACCTCGCGGTCCAGGATTTCCATAGGTTCCTCGACAAAATGAAGTTTATCATCGATTTGAATTTCGTCGAGCGGTATAATCAGTGTCTCGTCAGACAGACATTTCTTCAGATTAGAAATGTGGAATGTGTTGTGAACGCTGCTAAGCTCAGCAGGAAGTTGCAGGCGGTATGCCACTGGACCAATCTTTTCAAGGATATCGAATGGTCCGATGTATCTAGGGTTTAGTTTGCCTCGTTTTCCGAATCGAATGACACCTTTCCACGGTGCCACTTTGAGAAGTACCTTGTCCCCTACTTGGAACTCAAGGTGTTTGCGCCTCACGTCAGCATAGCTTTTCTGACGATCACGCGCGGCTTTTAGTCGGTTTTGTATGCCGACGATCTTTTCAGTTGTTTCATGTATGATTTCTGGACCGGTGAGTTGTGTATCCCCCACCTCAGTCCAACAGATAGGTGACCGGCACTTACGACCGTACAGTGCCTCGAAGGGTGCAGCCTTTATGCTGGTGTGATAACTGTTGTTGTACGAGAACTCGCACAACGGTAAGTGATTTTCCCAGTTTTTACCGAAGTCAACTACGCAGGCTCGTAGCATGTCTTCCAGTGTTTGTATGGTTCGTTCGCTCTGGCCGTCGGTTTGAGGATGGTAAGCCGTACTCATATCCAGACGAGTACCAAGAGATTTTTGCAGTGATTGCCAGAAGCGAGAAGTAAACCGAGCATCTCGGTCGGAGATGATTGAGATGGGCACACCGTGTCTTGACACGATCTCTTTCAGGTAGATCCGTGTCAAACGTTCCATTTTATCAGTTTCCTTGATGGCTAGGAAATGAGCAGATTTAGTGAGTCGGTCAACGATCACCCAAATGGTATCGCAACCGTTAGGAGTTTTCGGGAGTTTAGTAATGAAATCCATGGTGATCTGCTTCCATTTCCATTGTGGTATTTCGGGTTGTTGTAGCAAACCGGAAGGTTTCTGGTGTTCAGCTTTAACTTTGGAACAAGTAAGACACTTGCCAACATAGGTTGCAATGTCAGATTTCATGTTGGGCCACCAGTACATTTCCTTGATGCCGTGATACATTTTGTCGGCACCGGGGTGTATATAGTATTTAGACTTGTGAGCTTCATTCATCACCAAGTCTCGAAGGTTCCCAAAACTTGGTAACCAGATTCGATTTGAGAAGTATTTGGCCCCGTTAGATTTGGTTTCAAATTGTTTGTTCATGCCCCGCAAGGCCTCGTTTATCAAGTTTTCTGGTTTGAGTGCTTCGAGTTGAGCGGTGAGAGTTTGATTGATGAGATCGTTGTGAATGGTCATACCGAGAGCTCGAACTCGAAGTGGTTTCACTCGTTCTTTTCGGCTTAAGGCATCGGCGACAACATTCGCCTTGCCTGGATGATAGCGAATTTCGCAATCGTAATCAGTGAGTAACTCGACCCATCGACGTTGCCTCATGTTGAGATCCTTTTGATCGAAGATATGTTGGAGACTTTTATGGTCAGTAAAGATTGTACACTTGGTACCGTATAAGTAGTGTCTCCAGATTTTTAAAGCGAATACAACAGCCCCCAACTCTAGGTCATGTGTTGTGTAATTCTTTTCGTGGACCTTGAGTTGTCGAGAGGCGTAAGCGATGACCTTGTCTCGTTGCATCAGCACGCAACCAAGACCTTGGTGTGAAGCATCACAGTATACCACGAAGTCATCGTTGCCTTCGGGTAACGATAAGATAGGTGCACTGTAGAGTTTCTGTTTTAGTAGTTGAAAAGCTGACTCCTGTTTGTCAGTCCAATCGAACTTCTTTTCTTTCTGAGACAGTGCAGTGAGAGGTAGGGCTATTTTTGAAAAATTCTCAATGAATCGCCTGTAGTATCCGGCTAGTCCTAAGAATTGGCGTACCTCGGTCGGTGTAGTAGGTGCTTGCCAACCCTTGATAGCCTCGATTTTTGAAGGATCGACATGAATCCCTTGATTGTCAATGACGTGTCCAAGGAATTGAACGGTTTGCATCCAGAACTCACACTTAGAGAATTTTGCGTATAACTCTTCGTGTTTGAGCAGCTCTAGGATAGTTTTCAGGTGTTGCGCGTGTTCTTGTTCAGTGCGCGAGTAAATCAAGATGTCATCGATAAAGACGATAACAAACTTGTCAAGGTAAGGTTTGCACACCCGATTCATAAGGTCCATGAATACAGCCGGTGCGTTGGTTAAGCCGAATGGCATCACTTGGAATTCATAATGCCCGTAGCGAGTTCGGAAAGCCGTTTTAGGAATGTCATCGTCACGAACTCGGAGTTGGTGATAACCTGACCGTAGATCGATCTTTGAGTAGAAACTCGACCCCTGAAGTTGGTCAAACAGGTCATCGATGCGAGGAAGTGGGTAACGGTTCTTGACAGTTAATTTGTTTAGTTCACGGTAGTCGATGCACATACGGAAAGAACCGTCTTTCTTTTTCACAAATAGGACCGGAGCTCCCCAAGGTGAGGAACTTGGTCGAATAAATCCCTTGTCCAGGAGTTCCTGTAACTGAGTAGACAACTCCTGAAGTTCGGATGGGGCTAGTCGGTAAGGGGCTCGTGCCACGGGTGCTGCGCCGGGCACAAGATCAACAGAGAATTCGACTTGTCTAGTTGGCGGTAGGCCAGGCAAGTCTTCAGGAAAGACTTCTGGAAAGTCTCGAACAATAGGCACATCCTCAAGTCGCTTCTCCACCGACTTTTTCTCCATAACGTGTGCGAGGATTGCCTGGTACCCTTTTCTCAAGTATTTTCGGGTTTTCATGCAAGAAATGATATTTATTCTCGTCCCATCGGTCTCCCCTTGTATGCTCAAAGTTCCACCGGTGACGAGAGGAATGCGTACAATTTTCTCAAAACAAACGATTTCGGCTCGGTGCTTGGACAACCAATCCATACCGACGATGATGTCAAAGCTGCCGATTTCGACAGGTATCAAGTCAATGGAAAAGAGCTCGTTAGCTAGGTTTAGAGTGCAATTAGGTATCACACTGTCGGCCTCAATAAGTTTTCCGTTTGCCAATTCTACAGTGTACTTAGAATCTAAGGCAATAGGTGTGGTGTCAAGTAGTGGATAAAACTCATCAGAAATAAAGCTCTTATCAGCACCAGTATCAAATAATACAGATGCAGTCAAGTTGTTGAGAAGAAACGTACCCGTGACCACATTCGGGTCTTGACGGGCTTCTCCAGATTTCAGCACAAAAGCTCTTCCTCGAGCATTGTTGTTATTCCTGTTGTTGTTGTTGTTCAGCTTCGGGCAGTCTTTCTTGAAATGCCCCGTACCGTTGCACCTATAACAAGTCTTTGGTGCCGAGGTGTTGGTGTCAGTGGTGTTGGATCTACAGTCCTTAGCCAAGTGTCCAAATCTCTTACACTTGCTACAGGGACACGAACCATGGTGGTGTCGTTGGCACTTTGAGCAATAGGGCTTGGTTCCCTTGTACGCCCCCTTGTCATCAGTATTGGAGGTGTAGGCTTTAATGGTCTCGGGTTTCTTGGTTTGATGGTTGTTGTGGTTGTCTGACCATTTTCGTTTATTGCTGTTGGAGGATGGAGTGGGTGGTTCTGGGTCCTCGTTCATGGCTAAAAGTTCATGGGCCAACCGAATGGCACCATGAAGAGTGGTCTGGTTTGATGAGGCGACATTTCCCCGGACGGGTTCCGGGAGGCCGCGGATGTATTTCTTAATCTTGTCGGGCCCAGTACCTGCCATAGCTGGGCGAAGGACGGTGAGTTGTTGGAATCTGGTGGTGTATCCAACGATATCAGTTCCTTGCACTTTTAAGTTCCAGAACTCTTCGTCCAGCTTGTGAAGTTGTTCGGACGGGCAATACTCATCCGTGAGCATTTTCTTCAGATCCTCCCAAGGGAGTAGATAAGCGGTATCAATACCCACAGACTGGGTATAGGAATTCCACCACGAAAGGGCACCATCTTCGAGGGTGCAGGTGGAGAACTTGACTTTGTCGTCCTCCGCACATTTGCTGATGCGGAAAACGGATTCCATCTTTTCGAACCATCTGATAAGTCCGATGGCTCCTTCGGTTCCCTTGAAGCTCAAGGGTTTGCAGTTTTGAAAATCCTTGTATGAACAAGGTTTAGCAGCAGAGGTCTCAGCGGCATCGCTGTTTCTTGTGGAGTTTGGTGGAGTATTTCGAGCCAAGGCCTCAGTAACAGCCTGGGTTATGAGTGACGTGATCTGAGCATCAGTATAAGGTCTTGACTTTGGCGGCATGACTCTTCAATAAAAGAAATGAAGATACATGAGATTTTGTAAGAAATTGTATTTATTTCAGATGTACATGTATATAGGTGGTAATACATAACATCATAATGAAAAGAATTATGGCAATTAACATGAGTCGAAACATCAAGGAATTTTTAATAGGTAATACGAGTTCAAAGGTTACATCCTACGGATGTGTTACAAAAGATGTCGGGAATTGTTACATCCGACTGGAACATAGAGTAGTGCTTAGATAGTTACTAGATTACAGGATAGTTTACAAAACAAAGACTAAGCTAGTCTTAACGTAGGTTAATCTGCTCCATCATTTCGATGAGACGATCCACAGTATTTGCAAGTCTGCTGGCTTGTCGAGCATTCAGCTAATGCTAGTCGCTGTACCAATCCACGGGTATATTCTTCCGTTTCCCGTGAGCGTTGTTCACACTCATCAAGTCTGTGTTTCAAAAGAGCGGTTTCCACGCTTATCTCCACCACCTTGTTGAAAAGAACGTCTACATTATTAATGGTGGTTTCGTGATCCTCAGAGACTTGTTCGATGCGTTCAAGTGATGTAAGTCTCCAGTTTTCGTTTGTTTCCTGCAACACGACATCCATGGTGCGAAGTCGTTGCTCGTGTCGGTTCACCCTAGCAGCTAAGGCCGGCAAGGTGAAGTGAGTGGGGTACGGGCCAGCTCGAGGCAACCTGTTGTTCCTCCTTGCTACCCTTGGGTTCTGCGACCCGGATTGAGAACGAGATGAATCGGATGGGATGTTTGCCATTTCTGAGACAAAGCGTTAGTAAGATTGAGGCCTATATTCATATAGTTCCTATATAATATAGCCTATTGAGTGTCTAGCATAAACATGTTTAAGTCTCGGTTCTCTCGAAGTCAGAGTCTTCTATTGTACCCTGTTCAGCCATAACCCCTTTCAGATCTTACATCATCTTTGCTTAATTGTACATAGTTGATCAGGCTATGTTAAATTAAACTCGTATGATGTAATCACTGAACCGGTTATACCTAATAAGGGATACTGCCTAACGGTCATAGTCTAGGCTCACTAAATGCAACCTAGTTCACTACAACCTTAGGCTCTGATACCAATCTGTAACACCCCCAAATTTATCGAGTTGCGGAAGCATACATTGGGTGTTACTAATCAATATACAAAGCACAAGATTAATAGTAAACGACCTCTAAATGAGACGTTTCGAAAAGGTTTCATAATCGTTTGAAAACCGTAGGTTTTCGTATACAAAATGTAATTCCCTAGAGTCCACGCGTATAGCGGGAGATTCTATTACATAACCATAGTTACAAAAGATAATGCCAAAGAATCTCCGTTAAATGCAGTTTGTAAATCATGCGACTCTAGCTAGTAATCCTGGAGTAATCCTACTCCGTAAGTGTACCTGAGATACAAAGCTAGAAAGTGTCAACCAAAAAGGTTGGTGAATCTCACAGGTTTAGTAATAAGTAAGTGTTATGAACCACAAGTATGTACCCGTATTGCTATCAAGCAAAGTAAGTAAATCAGTAAATCAGTACAGTGTCATGAGCTCATAAGTTGAAGCTTAACCGTGTAGTGTGAATATATCACGTACCCCCGTGAGTGCTATCCGCACACTCATATGTAACAAATACTAATATGTCTGTTTCTACGTGTAAATCAGTACGTGGTGGCGCTACCACCCCAGACAGGGATTGTCAGTCCCAAATGGATCCATCTATTAGTAATCGCGCTTAAGTCCATAACTAACAACTTACGATTAGGAGGCTTTCAGTGGATAAAAGTAACTCATGCGTTTGTTTGTAATCAGTAATGTTTTCAGTTCAGTACATTGTGTTCATACGTAAAACAGTTGCTAAGTATCTCACCCCAAAGTATAAAACAGTAAAAGTGGGGCTGTAAGACTCACCTGAGTCGAGCAGTGGTAAATAGCAAGTAGTAGTAAAGCAAGTAGGTTCTCCGAACCCGTAACCTTCTAGTGCCTAAACACGTAAGGTTAAGTAAGTAGATGTCTCGCAAGACCATCTAGGCTAGTTGTTCATACAACCCGTTGTGTTTAAATGTTGGTTTGTTCACGTTTGTATCAAAAGATATACGGCCCGTTGGTGATTTGTTATAATTACAGTTTATCATTTATAACGCAATTTAGTACAATTGTAATAGAAAGTATGTTCTATGATGTTTGTTAAATCGTATGGTATAAGTATTGGAAGTTGTATAAGTTCGACACTTAGTGTAAAAAGAGTTGAAAAGCTGCTGTTTTATGCGACACTTATATGCGTCACTTAGGTTGGTCATGCGGCACTGAGGCAGTGTCGGGTTAAGTGTCGGGTAGCCAGATCATGCGTCACTAACGAAGTGTCGTGAGTCATAGTATGCGTCACTTAAGAAGTGACGGGTTCCGTAACAATAGCGGCACTCAAGCAGTGTCGTAAAAATAGATATTTCCAGGTTTTGGGCGTCACTTAGGGAGTGACGTGTAGAATAGCGACACTAAAGAAGTGTCGGGTAAATTACTAAGGCGGCACTAAGTAAGTGTCGTTAGGTAGTGTCGAGTAACCGAGATGGCGGCACTATGGAAGTGTCGGTATTAGCATAGATGCGTCCCTAGACTAGTGTCGTATAAGAAGTGTCGGTATTAGGCTGAGGGCGTCACTAAGCTAGTGTCGGTATAAGTATCAGTTCGATTATAGGCGTCACTACTGAAGTGTCGTAATTGGAGTGTCGGTAAAGGTTCTGCGTCACTAATGAAGTGTCGGTATTAGTTTTATGCGGCACTCAGCAAGTGTCGCACGAAGTGTCGCATATCTGGGTTCGTCTATGCGACACTATCGGCTGATCGACGGATTTCGAGCCAAAAATATGTTTTCGGGTTTCCGTTTGGTCTGATTCTTTTACCCAACCCTCATATGAACATATTAAGCCTATTTAAACCATAAACTAGTAAAAATGATCAAAAACGAGAGATGTCGGGATTTGTCGGAAACTTACAAAGTGTCGGATTGAAAATCCGAAAAGATAGGATGATAGATCGTCGCGAGGTGAACGTTTTCTTCCAAAGGGATGAGATGATCCGAGTTCGTTTGGTGGTGTGATTTGGTGATTTAAGTGGATGGTGGAAAGTTATTTAGTTGAGAGAAAAGGTGAGAGAAGAGAGAGAGTTAAAGAAAGAAAATGAAAAGGAAAGGGAAATGGTGGAGGTTAAATCCCCACCACTTTCAGTCCGCGCACTGCGCCCCCGTGCGGTGTTCGTTTGCTCCGTCGTTTAACGTTAAATAATTATTTTACATTTTTAAATGGTAGGTTTTAAATACAAATAATTACGCGACATTTTTATTTAATTATTTTACAAATAAGTTTGAATACTTTTGTTTTTAAATCGTGTAAACTTTGATTGAGCGATACGAGATAATTACTAATTAGTATAAAATAGCGTTTCGGTCATAATTGCGTTATTTCAGTTTATCAACATTTGTTCACCAACGTCCGTAATAGCCGAATAGAATTTCATTCTATTTAAGTTGCGTACGATTTAAGCCAAATCGCAAGGTTGCATATAATTACCAACATATAATCCGATACATAAATTAGCCTAACACAGAACTAATTACATGTATTTACAAAGAATTAGGCACTAATTCTAGTCCTAATTTGCCGGTTGTTACAATCATCATAAGTTTATCATATATCATAAGAACACAAAGCAATCTCACAAACCCTAACTTAGTTTCACAAAATAACCCATGAATCAAGCTACATATCATCATTTATGAGTTTAATACACATCAATTTAACAACTTCAAACCTCAATTTCGGATTATAATCAATAACCCTCAAAACCCCAAATTTTTAGGTTTATGAAAATCAAGAAATAAAGACTTACAAGATGACTAGGAGGATTGGAGAGTGATAATCCATATGTTTGAAGCTTGAATTCGAATTAGAAAGCTCCAATTTGATAATTTCTTCATGAATTTGATTTAGGGTTTTTAGTGGGAGTAAATATGTACGTACGTATGTATATAGATGGAGATAGATATCAAATAAACAACTGACTCAACATATGGGTATATAACACAACTAGTTAAATTTTATTCCCCGTACTTATCATTGTCTGGAACTTAAAAACCATTTACGGGGAAATATTATTTTATTTTACCATCAATTAAATAAAATTAAAACACTCAATAATTTATTAGTCACAATAAATTATTCGACCATTATCACTATTTATTTCAAATAATACAGCACACCTATTTTCTGACACACTTAATAATAATTCACAGTCAGAAAATATTAAATACAACTAGACCCAAATACTGGGTGTTACAGTTAAGATTTAATATATTATTAATTACAAAATAAAAAAGAAGTAAAACCTGCATTATGAGTTTTTCTACCACAAAAAGAAAAAAAAGAAAAGAAAAAAACCAATAGTCTAAACATTTATGAAATCTAAACGACATACCCTAACTTGCGGTGTAAATGCTAGAGCGGTTGTACCCATAATGTAGCGCACTTAAATTATTCTTTATATTCACCGTCAACATCTATCTATCTAATGATCTATCTACACTTCTATCTACATCTACACTATATATTAAAAGAAAGTTAAAGTTAGGTAATCATTAACCCTCTAATCTAATCTTAACCCTACATTAATTACCCCGTTTAAATTTGAACCTTTGATAATCTCTCTTTATAATGACTACCTAAATACTCCCTCCGTCCCGATTCTATTGTCCAGTATTCCTTTTTGGGATGTCCCAATTTTATTGTCCACTTCCATAAATAGATAAGAATAAAGAGATAAAATTCATTTATGCCCCTAATTTATATATGCAAGACAAAAATGTAGGTACAAAGTAAAGAGTAAAACTGTCTTCTTATCAAAAAGTAAGAGAGAGGGTGATATTTTCTTAAACTGCGTGTTTTTTGTTTGAGGGCAATAAAATTGAGACGGAGAGAGTAGTGGATTAGAATTCTTCAAAAGACCTTACTGCTTTCTTAATTATTCCAATCTTATTTATATAAACCTGGCTATAAATTTGAATTTTTAAACTCAAAATATAAAATGTAGCCTTAATTGTAGTAAATTATGTATTCATACTTTTAGGACTTAATATCAATTATTTCAACGCAAATTTTCTATAATTTTGCAATTCCTTAATCACTCATCGGCGAATTCACCAAATTAATATCCTAAATAAAAAATGCAAATAAATGAAAATACTACATAGCCTTTGAAAATCTAGGCCAAATCACAAAAAAATTCCGTCTGGTAAAATATGAACGTATTTTAATAGCCAATTATAGAGGACTAGTAGAGTACCCGCGCGATGCGGCGGTACTGAATTTATAAAATAACATTAATTCGTGATGGGGATATTAGTAGCCAACATGTCATACTGAGAAGCCATATATGATGTAATTTACAAACATAGTGTCCAATTTTATTGTCGTCATAAATATGTACTATAAAAACACTATCGATTGGAAGATGCGGTGGAGTTGCCGATGCATTGTTATTGCGTTGGTTGTTTTGATTCATATTGAGGTGAGTGCTTTGTTTGATAATAAAATAATTGATGTTTATTCTTTATAATCATATTAAGGTGAGTATTGATAATGCTGGAGTTCTTTGTTTCAATGGTAATGATAATATACATTTATGTTGATCAAATATGATTTATGGAATTGATGGTGTATTAATGTGTTTGAGAATTACAGCTCCAAGACGTATGAAGGTATTTTGGAAAGAATACTTCCATGTTTTGTGAAAGGGGTAGGTGCAAATGGTTATTTTTAGAAACATTGTAATTGTTAGTTGTTTATTTACCGATTTGTTTATAATTTATAGTTAACACCCTTTTACTGATCAACGTAGACTTTATGACTTCCTGATTTGAAAACGTACAGCTTGTTGAAATCTTAGAGGGGTAAAGTTGGAATAAAATTTTAAGTATGATTAAGATTCAACACCCAACACACATTATAAGTAGTTATAGATAGTTACAACAAAAGTCTAACAAAATTTCAATTCTTATACGGGTACGGAGGTGGGTTAGCGGGTTTGGATACGGGTTGTGGCAAATATTTTTATTTCGCGGGTATGGGTACAGTGATGGGTTTCGGATATACCCGCCCGATCATCCATTAATATCCATACCCATATAATGGTTATTTTTTATTTAAGCTTTTATATAATATCTATTCTTATTTATATATACAAGAAGATAATAAACATATTAACCGGTAAACCTTATATCAAACGCTTTTATATTTGAATTTACATGATTATTACATTTGAATTTTGTATGATATGAAAACATGAAATTGTTCGTTATCTTGAACGTTTCGAAACTTTGAAGTTATTTAAATACGTAAACTTGTTAGCTTTAATATTTATAATCTTGAATATAGTATTGTTTATGGTATTTTGGTGTAGTGTTATTTCGACGTGTTTTAAAATTTCATTGTATTTTCCAATGTTTTGAAAACCGGGCGCACCAGACCGATTCGACCGGGAACCGAACCCCTTCCGGGCTTCCGGCCGGTACAAAACCGGTTTTGACCAGTTAACGAACCGGGCGGTTCAACTGGGAACCGGACCGGTTGGATCGGTTTTTGATTTTTTTTTTTTTTCAAAAATGTGTTTTTGTCCAGTTTTGGGCCGGTTCGGCCGGACCAGTTCGACCGGAACCGGAGCCCTCTCCGGTCCGATTCGGTTTTCGGTTTTAAAAACATTGGTATTTTCAACTAAAGTTCTTTTTTGTTCAGCCAAAGTTACATACAGGGGGAGTAATGGTATATATGCATAATTACATAGGCCTAAAAGTAGACCTCATTTGTTGATTTTTTTTCTCTCTTAATTTCATTTAATCAATTCTTATTATCCACCAATCATATTTTTAAGTCTATATTTAGGCTTACAAGGTTAGGTCCAACAATCATTTTCCTACATTGGGATAACCAAAATCCACGGATAAACTTGAAAAATCGATGGGTAATATTAATTGGGTCGGGTATGCGTACGAATATTTTAATGGGTATTGGTACGGAGACACTAAAACCTGCCCGAAGCTGACCCATTGCCATCTCTAATATAAGTATATTCATAAGGTTCACCATATAGGCTAATCGTAGTTGTCTTACTACATCCCGTTGATGAAAGACTATTGTTCATATCTTTCATGATATATAGTTTATAATCTAACTTATGCTTTGATTTAAAATTAAATGTATGTGTATTTCATGTCAACATCATTTAAATGAATCCAACATACCTACAAAATTACACTACAATGCGTTATTTTATTATGTAGCCAATAAACTAACAGTTTACCGTCATTATTAATGTTTAGATATAAACATTTATCTTAAAATCATAAATTAGTCCGCAAATTTTGAGGGTTATAATCTAATTATTACATTATTATTACATTTTATACATATGTGTGGATATATAGATACATTTGTATAGAAACTGATAGATAATAAATATATAAATAAATACATATATATATTATTTATTAGAATCAAATCAAATGATTTCATAGAGGAATGTCCCTAGGAAAGTCTTGTGGGTGCCTTTTTACTGTTTCTCTAAGCAATGTTTGTTGCTCCATTAAATTTGAAGGTAACTCCTTGTATACATCTGTGAACATTTCTCTAAGTCCTGGTTTTTCTTCTTTTTCAGCTTCATCAATTGCATTTCTCACCTGTAAATTAAATTGTAACTACATATGTTAGAATTAATACTTACTTTTTGGTGATGATTTTTCTTTAGTTACAATTTACCTGTTTCTTTAGGTTGATATGAAGGTCGGATTCTTCTTTATTACTCCACCAACCTTTTCGCTCGACCCACCTTTTTAATCTCGTTATAGGTGAATGCATTGTTTTCCAGTGTTCGATTTCATCTATAGACCGATACTTTGTGGAGTCATCAGATGTAGAGTGGTGGCTTACTCTATATGTCATGGCCTGATATGAAACAAAGCAGAGTACATTTTTTCAAGTTAGAAGACTATCTAAACAAAATAAAATATGGAGTAAATATATACAGAGTATGAAGATTTAAAAGTGTATGTATATATCAACCTCGATAAGTACAGGACGTTTTTCATTAATGGCCGTCTCACGTGCACTACGAACTGCATTATAAACTGCAAGAGCATCGTTGCCGTCTACCCTTATACTAGAAATTCCATATCCTTGGCCTTTAACAACAATACCATCGCCTGCCATATGCAAACGAAAATAAAGATTTGTAACTGCTTTGAAAGAATTAGATATGCCTAAATTGGCTAATTGCATAAAGTTAAAACGTTTTTATCTGATGCAATTAGGCCAGTGAAATAGAAAAGTTTGAAATGAACAATTACTTCGAAACTGATCAGTGACAGGAGTACTAATAGCCCATCCATTGTTGCGGCATATAAACACAACAGGAGCGTCCATAACCGCAGCAAAATTTAATGCCGCATGAAAATCCCCCTTCATAAGAATTATATGAACCCGTTGAAAACATATTGATCATCATTCATCATATAAAATTCTATATGATGAATGCAAAACAGATAATTAATCATACTTACCTCACTTGAACTACCATCACCGAAATAGGCCACTACACAGGAATCCCTTTTATCCATTTTTAACGAATACGCCATACCAACTGCCTGTGGGAGTTGTGTGCTGCAAGACAGAAGAATAACGATGAATTTTTTTCATATACTAAGCCAAATTCAAAAGAGCTAATGATTTAAACTAGGATCAACGTCATAAAATAAAAACTCGCAATAACTAGTGACATACGCTAACGGAGATGAGATGGTGACATAATTAAGCTTCTTTGATCCATAATGAATCGGCATCTGTCTGCCTTTCCCATGGCCAGCATTGTTTCCGAAACATTGATTTGCAAATTCCTGCAGCGTAAAACCACGCCATAACAAAACTCCCGGCTCTCTATACTGCAACATTTGATGTCCAAAAAGGCCAATATATGTGGATGATTAACAACATACAATGAGCTCTATATTAAACTACTTGATCCGTACTAATGTAATTACTATAATGACACTGTAATAATAATGTCAAAGTTTAATCAAACCTGAGCCAATACTATATCGTCGGGGCTAAGTGCTGCAGCTGACGCAAAGTTAATCGCTTCCTCACCAAATGAAGTTAGATAGAACGACAATCTACCTTGCCTTTGCGCCTCATAAAAAAACTTATCCATAGTTTGAAGGGTAACCATTCCGCTATACACTTTCAATGCAAGTTCTTTACTCATCTAATGATCATTTCATAGAACAAGAATGAACAATATATATTTTTTAGAAATTCGATTCACGTCAACTATATATAAAAAGTGAAATGAGAGAAAATGGTTACGTGTTTCGACATGCTAGATGAGACTTGATAACCATCTTCATCAAGAACACGATAACATTGCACCCTCTTTTCAAATGAACCAGGAATAAAGTTCATTTCGGATGTAAATCCAATCTTCCCACCTGGATAATCCAAATCCTGTAGCGTCCAACAACAATAATAATGATAATCAATATGATAGTTTCCATTATAAAGTTAAGTACTCCTAATTGTTTTTAATAAGTTATCACCACAAGATTAAATATTAATGGGGTGTTTGGCCAAAAATTCAATTTTGACAAACGTTTTTACCAAATTTTTTTTCTAACTCTTCAATAATGAATAAACTTGAAAAATATGACCAACCCAAACACTCCCTTAAAACAAAGTGGGTATGTGGCTTTATCAAACACAGAGTAAGGTCACTCCCAACGGCTTAACTACTTGCCAACCCAGGGCCGGCCCTGGGGGTGGGCAGACCGGGCAACCGCCCAGGGCATCGACCTTAAAGGGGGCATCAAGTGTTCAAGGACTGATTATGAGCACCTGCGAATTTGAAATTTTGAGTTGATAAAAACTGATTTTTAGAGAATTTAGTCAATCTATATGATAGCCCTTTGGGTATATAAATTATGTATTTTGTTAAAATTAGTTTATTGAAGTTAATAAAGATATAGGGTTTTCTTTAATGGAGGAATGAAGTTGCAGGTGTGATGAAGACGACTCTGCCGTCTAGTAGTTTGTTTTTCTGAAACTTTTCATTAGTTCTCCTTGTTATTACATAGATATACATTTATACCCCTGAATTTTAATAACTTAACAACCTAACCCCTTATTTAATTGAACGAGTAAGATACCAAACAGTCCAACACCAACATGTTACTCCGTATGATAGAAATATATATTCGTGTTTTAATTTATTATTTTGAATTGTTAGTTACAAATTTTATAGAATTAATTTTCAACTGTTACTATTATTCTTAAAGATTATATTGTATGCCTTGAATTTGTGAACTTAAACTTGTACAGTTGTACAATAGTTTTTTATTTTAAAGGTTAAGAAAAAGATCTTTTTTTGAAAATAATAAGATGTATTTTTAGTTGACTAAAAGAATACATAAGATGCTATTGAATTCGTATCCGAAATCGAACTAAATAACGTATCAAACTTATCATTTTTTTTTAATTTTTTTTTGAACAAAAGGCCAAAGCCTGAAATTTTATTTATTACAGTAATCACTCCTCAAAATTTAGGTAATTGTAAACGGAATATCAATCCACGGATTACAATAGTAGTTACAACTCCAAAATGATACAACTAAATGTTACATTTTTAAGGGGATATTTTTCTGTCTTCAATAAACGTACCTGCTAGAACATCACTTTAGATCTATTTTGAACTTCTAATTTGGAGTATATCTCTCAAAAGTTTAGTTGCATCATTTTAGGTCCATTTTTAACCACTATATGTTGACAAAGTTTCAGGCTCATCAAAAAATAGGGTATTTGTTTCTTTAAAAAAAAGTTATGGGCATATTTCGGTTGTCTCGCCCAGGGCATCTAGTAACTCAGGACCGGCCCTGTGCCAACCGGTTTATTGCAAACCGGTTGAAAGTGGGTGTCATTGGGCAAATCACTTGCCAACCACTTCCTCCCCAAACCAGTTTTCTGATTACAAATCGGTTTGAAATGTGAGCCCGCGTGGTTTTTTTTTGTTTTTTGTTTAGTGTATAGAAATAGTGGTATATTGGTAAATGTAGGGCCCAGAAAAATGAAGTGGTTAGTCGTTGATGGCAGTTGATAATCGGTTGTGAATCAGTTGTGAAAATCTGACGTGGGGCTGAGGTGATGGAAGTGGTTTGGAAATGGTTCAACCACGGTTGGGACTACGCTAAGAGTAAAAGTTAAGAGAAAATTACGGATTCGGTCACCTTTGACCTTCAATGTTTTTGATATTTTCTGTAATTAAAAAACAAGGTATAATAATAACAAAATCAATAATTTTCTCAAAAGTTTAAACAAATTAAGCTGACTTTAACCGGCCCTTCCCCAAAGTCCACCCCCTAGGGCTGTTCACAGTTCGGATAAAACCGGATTATCCAATTGGATAATTCGGATTGGACCATATGGTTTGGATAATTGGATTTTTGGATCGGTTCGGATCAAAACCAAACTTATTATTTTGGATCACGGATTGGTTTCGGTTAGTACATTATAAACCGGATTATCAAAAAAAAAACCAAATAACAAATAAATACTTATTTTTCATTTATTATATGTATACATGCACTTAGAAAATAGTTTACTAACTTATTAATATTCTATAAATATCAAAATATAATAGGTAGTTTATAGTTTACATAATTGTTTATTTATATATGTAGATAATTTATACTTTCGTTTTGCGTTTTACTATTATATTACACGCACATGTATATGTACTGGGAGGTTCAAATGAGAACTATCAATTTTGTATAAGTTTATTATAATATCTAACATATTTTTAGTAGATATGATAAATATTTATATACGTGTATGGATATCCAAAAACCAAACCGATCCATCCAAATAGTAATTCGGATGGATTGGTTCGGGTTTTGAATTTGTTTGGACGGATCAGATTCATATTTTCAAAACCATAATCCATTTGGATTTATGTATACGGATCGGATTTATGTATATCTAACATATTTTTAGTAGATATGATAAATATTTATATACGTGTATGGATATCCAAAAACCAAACCGATCCATCCAAATATTAATTCGGATGGATTGGTTCGGGTTTTGAATTTGTTTGGACGGATCGGATTCATATTTTCAAAACCATAATCCATTTGGATTTATGTATACGGATCGGTTTTAAACCGATCCATCCATTTGAACACCCCTACCCCCCCCCCCCCCCCCCCCCCCCCCCACCCCCCACACACAGAGTAACTCACTCTCATTAGGCCGCCAACCAATCGAAAGATATTTTAGTGGGTAAATATTTATTTAATTGGTGAAAAATGTAGTTTGTGAAAAATCCTAAAACTGTATGTAAAGTCAAAGTGGACACTTTAACTGAGACGGAAGGAGTAATTGGGATATAAAATTCACATTTCTCAGAAGTCCGGCCTTCTACTCAATATTATTATTATTATTATTATTTTCGAAATATTTCAAGTCATTTTCACTTATTTATTAAAAGGGAAAATGGCCAAGAAGACAACAAATTCTACGTGATCTAATAAGACAGGGCACCAACAACAAGAAGTCAAAAAACAAAAGAAATTAACAAAAAGCCCAGACTCAGAATATTATTCTCCCTCATGAACCAAAAAAAAACCGCCCCTGGACTGCTAATCCAACAATTCCATACTGCACCAAAACTCCTGCAACTACAAGAACAATCCGTGGACCGAAGAACTGAACTGTCAACTCAGCGTCACGTCAGAACTTCTTCAAAATGATCGAACATTGTCAGTGTTGGATTGAAGAACTGAACTTCTAGACCCCACATTTACCAATAATACGTTTATTATACACCAAAAAAAACAAAAAAAAAAAACAAAAAACAAAAAGGAAATAAAATGGGACCACCCTCATCTGTAGTTAGTTCTCTGTCTCCACACGGACGAAGCATACAAGGATGAAGGATGCCTCAAAGACTGAATGGTGCCGGTAGGCGTCATATTTGAGACGCAAAAGACGGAACCATTGGAAGCCGTCCAAGAAATCCGCTGGAGAGAGATTCTTTGTGGAATGCGGGGAAAGGATCTTCTTTCTCAATAGTTATATTCATAATAATATTATATTCAATAATTTAATACAATTCTAATATGTTAATTACTTAGTTCTGTATGAATTTGAGGACAGACAAATGGACAAAAAGTTATTGATGGGTACGTCAATGCAACTTAACCGTTCCATATGTCCAAAAACTTTACACTAACTCGATCATTACTACATCTCCACTTGTCATGCAACCTGTACACACGCATATTAAGTTGTGAATCTTGTCAGGGGCAAAGTCACGTTGAAGGTAGGGGTAGTAGTCGTTATGGGTCCATTCGCTATATATATGCAGTGTAAATTTCTTATAAACAATTGCATTTTTTGCTGCATTCTTCGTTTGTGCTACACGTTCACAAAAATTGAGATAGTTTTGCTACGGGTCACTCTAAATTCTAGATCCGCCACCCACCGAATGTTGTTGATGTTTGTAAGATCTAGTTGATGTAGTCATATAACTGATCATGACCTCAAAAAAGTAAAGCTAACCGAATAACCAATTTGTCAAAAGACTTCATGCACAAAAATAAATAGCTAGAATTGTACTTTTTGCTCGACCAAAATGCCAAAAGAGTAATTAAGATAGTAAATGTGCATGCTGTTTCTCAATAAACTAGCTAAACGCTGGTATATATACCTGATTTTCTTGATCGAAAGTTGATTTCTCATCATCATCTGATAATATATGTTCTCTGGCAGCTTCCATGGAGTTGTAACGTCGAGCCCCGAATAAGGTGGATGATCGAAATCCAAAAGTGTGTTTTCCATTAATCCCACAATCCTTACTTGATAAGATTGAGTTACTAACGAGAGAAGAAACTGAAGATGCCGAAGTGGTTTGATTAAGGCCTATAATTGTCTCGAAATATTTAGCACTTCCTCTTCTAGTCAACCGTACTAGTGACATGCTCATTTTTATTTATTTTTTTTTTTTCGAGAGAGAGAGAGAGAGAGAGAGAGAGAGAGAGAGAGAGAGAGAGAGAGAGAGAGAGAGAGAGAGAGAGAGAGAGAGAGATGGCAACAATACACCTATCCATCCAAATATATATATAGGAGTATATGTTTTGAGTATCACAAAAAAATTATTGGTATAGAATTTTTTTTTTTTTGATAAATTAATGTCACCTAATTAATCTAAACAAGATCCATTTAGTTACTGTGCTTAGCTTGACGGGTTGAAATCACAAATGTTTTTTCACGCAATTTGTATGACTCGTTTATCTAAACAGGTTAGAGGCTGGTCAAACACACTAGTCGATCGAGTCAATCAGCTGAAAATTTTTAACTGTAAGTAACACTGGTTGGTGCAGCTGGGTTCAACCCGACCATGAGCCGTTATCAAACATGTTGAACCCATTTGACCAGTTACATCCGACACTAATCATGGTGATCCGCTCTTACCATAATGTTAAAAGTAAAGGGTTAAGTGTTTGAAAATGTATATAACTATGCGTTGACTTCTTTAGTGTGTACGTAACTAAATTGACCTCCATTGTATGTACGAAACTATTTATTGTCGTACATTGTATGTATTTTGGTGACGTGTTATCAAATATAAGGCGACAAGTGGCATCTTTACTAGTTGACAAGTCACCAAAATTCATACAATGTACGACAATAAATAGTTTCGTGCATACAATGGAAGTCAATTTAGTTACATATACTCTAAAGAAGTCAACGCATAGTTACATACATTTACAAATTCTTAACCCTAAAGTAAACTAACATAGCTTTCACATTTAAATTTTGAATAATATATAATGCAAAATTAAGTATAATATATTGACGCATATACGACTATTTAACCAATAAATTAAAGCACATGGTCCATGCGGCATTCAATTATGTGTAGAAATCAAATTGAGATTAATTAACATATTTTAGACAACATCAACTAAACTGTAAAATGCGACTCAAACTTTGGTGCTTGAGAACACACTTGACGACTTCTAAAACGAGGCATTTGAGAAATGAGAGGGTTAATCGATAATCAATTTAATTTGTAGATAGTTTTAGACAAATTAAACCATATATATATATCAATTCTAGGTGCTGTTCATTAAATTATACGAAATATATTTCGTCGATCGTGTTCTTCTTAGTTATTATAATTAACTTTGACTAATTAGTAATTAATATCCGGCCCTTAATTACGACTAGATATGTATTTAATATATGTTGCAAAACTTGTAACGATCATTATAACAAATCTACTAGTCTTAAAACCCGTGTCTACACACGGCACAATTATTTTGTAGTTTGTTTTCATAAATGTTATTAGAATCAATCCTTATATGGTACGGAGTTTATAACATTTTTATGAGTTAAGAGATATACAATATAGTTTAGAATCGAATTTTTAGGTAGTCTGTATAGTTACTGGAGGTGTAGATAGTAACATTTTGTATGAGTTAAGAGATATACGATATAGTTTAGAATTGAAATTTTTAGGTAGCCTGTATAGAAACTGAAGGTGTCGAATCGTAAATATTTAACAGTAAGCATTTTAAATAAGTCAAAATACATTGAATTGTAATGGTATCTAATTATAATTAAGCAAGTTAATAGTTTGACGAAATAATAGAAGGTTGCAATTATAAATGGTGAATTAAAATATAGAGAATAATATATCCATTGCGAGACCACTTTGTACACCAAATTTGATTATTTATTTAGTGGTCATCCCTATCGCAAAGTAGAACCTTCAGCTCCTTTTTGGTTTTAACACGCGAGACAACAACATAGAGTTGTCCATGAGAGAAGATCCGTCGTCGTAAATACAATCCCACTGCTTGCACGAGTGTCTCTAGCTTTTGCTTATTGTCATTGCAAATGATATATCCAAAAATTAAAATCCATCTCTTGACAACCGAAAGAGATAATATATGGAAGAACAAAAGAGAATAAAACAATATGGACTTTTAGTTCTCCGGCTAAATGATTATAATTATAATCGGTATATAAGAGTAGGAATTAGATCTTATGTATGATACATATTTTAATTATATCTTAAGGTTTTATTTACTTTAGTGATTATCTTTTAAATAGTTTAAGTGTTGAAGTAAGGTTTATGATGGGGCTTTTTTTAAAGATGACGATGATAGAAACAGTAGAAAATTTATGTTGTTTAATTAAATTAAATTATCTGATAAAAAAAATTAAATTAAATTAAAATCGGGAGAGTCCTAACAAATGTTGTAGCTGCCGTAATTCAATAAGTAGTCCTTATGTAATTTATTGTATTGCAAGTTTGATTGTTTGTATATAATACTTGATGCAAAATATATGAATGAATCGGGTTTTAAATGTAATTTTATTTAGTATAATTTTCATTAAGTATTATATAACACAAACATAAATATTTAATGTCAAAGTTGAAAAATGATAACTTGAAAAGTTAAAATAGGACAATAAAAATGGAATGGAGGGAGTAGAATCTTTAATTGTATCTTCAATAAATTGAAAATAAGCAACCCATTTAATCCGATTCCACTCGTACGACAATCGCGGTAAAACATACATGTTATCTTTTCATTATGTTCTACAATTTTTCTTATAATTAAGGTTTGGTTTTGAAAATGTGATGTGTGTTTAAAAGTATATTGACTTGTTGGACGAAAACGATTTGTAAGCTTGATAGCGTGGCTTTCGATTTGATAACCGGATTGGTTTTAGTTTTGGAATAAAACTTTAATTGTTCCTGAAAAAAATGGAAGGCAGTTGGATTTAGAGCCGTATGTTTGGATTGTATATATAACGCCCCTAATTTAGAACACATTTTTTTTTTTTTTTAACATCGCGGAAGCAATATCCCATATATATATAACCCTGGATTAACCAGAATATACATAATCCTTTACATAAGTATTTCGTTATATAACTACACAATTAGATGGGCGTTACTTTAACAAACATTTAAAGTAGTACAAAAGTCATCAGAGTTCTATCATTGTCGAACATTTCTTCAATTTACTCCGAGACCCGCCCTTAACAAAATATTAACCTGCAAGGAGTAAACAACGAGGGATTAGCACGAAGCTAAGTGAGTTAACTCATCACTAACACTACACTTAGTTTAACACCATGAGTCTACAACAATTAACACATTGACTCAACATCACTAGAGGATCGGTGGCCCTTGTGGCACCCTCAGCCGCGGTGGCCCACCAAGCGACACTTACACCAACTGCAGGCCAATACAGTGGTTAACCGATAACGGTTTGCTACCTTTAGTCAACACAAGCTCCATTCACAACACATGTTCACAACTCTCGTGTTGACTAACCTGTAGCAAAACGTCCAATAAGATTGACCTCTTTATAACACAGTTACCATATAGGTCACTTAACACTTAAAACTTTAACAGAATGCAACAAACATTTAACACTTGAAGTAACCACAATAGTGATCACCAAACATAGTGACAGATCAAAGTCCACTCACCTGTCAATCTCCGTCTCCAAACTCAAAAGTCTTATTTTATTGAGTCTTCGGTGTCTCTGTACACGCAATTAAAACACAAGTTAATAACTTGTCTCATAATTAATTATGACTATAATCAATTGCATACATTACTAATCAAGAATTATCGATAATTAAATGATATAAGTGGTAGATTCATATAAGTTCACAAAATATCAAAATCTTCAAAATTACAAAGACAAACGCGATCCAGACAATTGGGTTGGGATCGCGTTCCTCTTAAGGAAAATATTCTGTCACCAAAATACACTGTGGAACGCGATCCGGAAAAAGGGCTTGGATAGCGTTCGCAAGAACAAATCCAAACGAACTCAATGTTCTACTGATCAACGCGATCCGGGTAAGAGGCTTCAGGATCGCGTTTATAAGAACAAAACACGCGGTAACCAAGTAACACATGGCAACGCGATCCGGGTAATGATGCAGGATCGCGTTCCTCAATTTTTCAGCAGAAACTCAAACCTGTAATTACACAGCACGAACCAAAACCCAAAATCTACTAAAACTCAACTTATAACTCTGATTTTTATCGATTTCAATGTACCATAACACCTAATAACAACATACAACCATGATTCAAACAACAATTCATCACCAATCATCAAAATCACTTATAACCTAACTATTTCCATTCAAACTAAAACTCACTAAATCTTTCATATTTTATCATGAAATCAAGAAAAAGGAGTTCAATCATCATCGTCAAATCGATATACAAGTATGGATTCAACTTATTTAACTACAAATCATTCCTCACTTCAAACTACCTAATATTCAATATTTGAGTTTTTACAAAAGTTTACTTACCAATTTAAGAACACAATAGAGATGAGGATGATGATCACAACTAGAATTCAAGCTTCAATTCATCAATCAATTTGATATAAGGATTTGGTTTGAAAGGATTTGAATGATATAGGAGTTAGGTTTAGAAACTAGGTGAAAATGAGGGATTGGGGAAAAATGATCGATCCCCTTCTTTTTTTATTGAACCGACCCATTTAACTTACAGTACACTATTATACCACCTTTTGATCTATTGTCTGAAACCTAAATACTAATTGCAAGAAAATTATTTTATTTTACCGTCGTCTAAGATTATTTAAAACAAATAATATTTTACTAATCACAATATCTCCTGAGCCTTATTTACCTATTAATTTCACAATCAAACATATTCAAACAATTAAATGTGCGTATTTAAATTTAAATAAATACCTGATTCTACTGGGCCCAATTTCAGGGTGTTACAAATCTTCCATCCTTAAAAGATTTCGTCCCCGAAATCTAACTAGACTCGAACAAACTAGGGTAACGAGCCCTCATACTCGACTCGGTCTCCCAAGTAAGATTTTCTCCCAAACTATGTTTCCATTTCACTAGAACCATAGGTATCTCCTTCTTGCGTAATTTAGTCACTTTTCTATCAACTAACTCAATGGGCTCTTCTACTAATTTCTGACCTTGGTCCACTCTAAGATCTTGTAACGGAAGGATTTGGGTTGGATCCTCCACATTACATTTCCGCAAATAACAAATATTAAAAGTGTCGTGAATACCACTTAATTCAGAAGGAAGATCTAAGGCAACGGTTTGGTCATTTACTACTTGACGGATTTTGAATGGACCTATGAATCTCGGAGCCAATTTTCCATGCTTACCAAAACGAATCACACCTTTCCAAGGTGACACTTTTAAATAAACCAATTCTCCTTCAACAAAATTAACTGGTCGACGACGCGGATCAGCATACTGCTTCTGTCTATCTCTAGCGGCTTTCAATTTCTCATGAGCTATAGCAACTTTATCAGCCGTAATCTGGACAATATCGGGACCCGCAAATTGTTTTTCTCCCGCCTCTAACCAACAAGTCGGCGTTCGACAACGACGTCCATAAAGCATTTCATATGGCGGCATACCAATACTCGAATGATATGAATTATTATACGCAAATTCCACCAAAGGTAAGTGAGAGTCCCACGAACCCCCATACTCCAATATACACGCCCTCAACATATCCTCGAGAGTCTGAATAGTTCTTTCTGACTGTCCATCTGTCTGAGGATGATATGCAGTACTAAGATTAACTCGAGTACCTAACTCTTTCTGAAGATTCTGCCAAAAGCCTGACACAAACCTGGAATCTCGATCTGACACAATAGATAATGGAATCCCGTGCCTCGATACAATCTCATTAATATACAATTGAGCTAAACGGGTCAAAGAAGCAGTTTCACTGGTCGCAAGAAAATGGGCGCTTTTAGTTAAACGATCAATGACAACCCAAATCATATCGTTGCTTTTCTGCATACGTGGTAATTTGGTGACAAAATCCATAGTGATGTGTTCCCATTTCCACTCGGGTATCTCCGATTGTTTCAACGAACCATAAGGCTTTTGATGCTCAGCTTTTACTTGGGAACAAATATGACATGATTCCACAAATCTTGCTACATCCGTTTTCATTGTTGGCCACCAATAAAGAGGTTTCAAATCGTTATACATTTTCGTGCTACCGGGATGAATAGATAATCTCGATTTATGAACCTCCGTCAAAATCAACTCACGAAGTCCACCAATTAACGGAACCCAAACCCGAGACTGAAAAGTTTTCAACCCACGTGAATCATCAACTAACAAATCCTTTCGTTTCAACATGATCTCAGATTTCAAATTTACATCCAATAAAGCTTCAATCTGTGCGACTCTTAGCTGAGAATTCAAATCAGAGGACACCTCCAATCGCATGAAACAAACCTTGTCACAAGAAATATTTCGACTCAACGCATCCGCAACAACATTAGCTTTACCCGGGTGATAACGGATGTCGCAATCATAATCTTTAATCAATTCTAACCACCGCCTCTGACGCATATTCAATTCTTTTTGCGAAAACATGTACTGAAGGCTTTTATGATCCGTGCAAATTACACATTTCGTACCATACAAATAATGTCTCCAAATCTTCAAGGCAAAAATTACAGCCGCAAGCTCCAAATCATGCGTCGGATAATTCTTTTCATGTGGTTTAAGCTGTCTAGAAGCATACACAATTACACGATCTCTTTGCATTAAAACACCACCTAATCCGGTATGCGATGCATCACAATATACAATGAAATCATCCGACCCATCAGGTAACGCCAAAACAGGGGCATGACACAATAATTGCTTTAATGTCTGAAAAGCTGCCTCTTGTTGTTCGGTCCACAGAAATTTCACATCCTTCCGAGTTAACTTAGTCAATGAACTCGCAATTTTGGAAAAATCCTTGATAAACTTTCTGTAGTATCCTGCTAATCCAAGGAAACTCTTAATTTCTGACGGAGACTTAGGCGCATTCCAATTCATAACAGCTTTCACTTTAGATGGATCCACTCTAACCCCGTCTTTGCAAATGATATGCCCCAAAAACTGCACCTCACGTAACCAAAACTTGCATTTCGAAAACTTTGCATAAAGTTGCTCTCTTTTCAAAGTTTCCAGTACCAATCTCAGATGCATTTCATGATCCGCTTCAGACTTGGAATAAATCAAAATATCGTCGATAAACACAATCACAAACTGATCAAGATAGGGACGACACACCCGATTCATTAAATCCATAAAGATTGCAGGAGCATTCGTTAACCCGAACGGCATAACCAAAAACTCATAGTGACCATACCTCGTGCGAAAAGCGGTTTTAGGAATATCCTCCTCACGAACTCGGACTTGATGATATCCCGACCTCAAATCAATTTTTGAAAAATATGAGGATCCTTGTAATTGATCAAACAATTCATCAATTCTGGGCAACGGGTATTTGTTCTTCACCGTTCTCTTATTTAATTCCCGATAATCAATGCACATACGGAGAGTACCATCTTTCTTCTTCACAAACAACACGGGAGCACCCCACGGCGATGAACTCGGCCTAATAAATCCCTTATCTAACAATTCCTGAATTTGACCCATCATTTCACGGATTTCGGAAGGAGCTAATCTATAAGGAGCCCTTGCTACTGGAGACGAACCAGGAATTAAATCAATTTGGTATTCTACATCTCTTACAGGGGGAAGACCAGGCAATTCATCCGGAAACACGTTCGAATATTCAGAAACCACCCGAATATCGGAAATGGATTTCTTTTCTACTTTGACATCTACAACATAGGCCACAAAGGATTCACAACCCTTAACTAAAGACTTCCTAGCCTTCATCATGGATATTACCGGAATACTACCCTTTGCACGTTCCCCACGTGCCACAACATAAGATAGATTGGAAACTGGGATTTTTATTAACTTCTTATGACAAGAGATGTCGGCTTTGTTTTGACTCAGCCAGTCCATACCAAGAACCACATCAAAACTAGGGATTTGCATCAATAGGAAAGAAACTGGAAATTCATGATCCTCTATTAATATACTAGCTCCGGCTACCGATGTGGTAACAGGAACTGTCTTACCATCAGCTACCTCAACTTCTAAAGGATTAGAAATCACAGAGGGCATCAATTTCAGTTTATCACAAAATTGCACAGATATAAACGAGCAATTTGCTCCAGAATCAAATAATACACGAGCTGGTACAGAGTTAACAAGGAAAGTACCAGTAATCACATCATCAGTAAGCACATCATCATCCACGGTCATTTGAAAAGCTCGACCCGTAGCAGCTGGTGGAATCTTCCTTTTCTGGCCAGAAGATGAGGAACCTCTAGCCGTACCCGTACCCTGCTTCCTTGCATCAGGACAATCACCCGCTCGATGTCCTTCTTTATGACATGTCCAACACACATTATTGGGATAAGTACAATCAATCGCATTATGACCCAACACCCCACATTTCATACACCTTGACGTCCGAATAGAACAAGGTCCGGTATGTTTTGATCGACATCTTGCACAATAAGAATTATCCATCGGAACACCACCATAACTAGTTTTCTTGTTTGATTGGGAAGGTTGCCATCTTTGTTTTCCTTTACCGGAAGAATCACTCTTCGGTTTCTGTGCAAACCTTTCTTTATTTTGCAACCTCCTAGCCATAACGTCACTATCCACGGATCGTGCCCACTCAAAAGCCTGAGAAATGCTATTAGCCATTCTCACAGTGGTACGATAATCTGGAGGTAAGGTTTTCACAAAGTGACTAATTTTGTTTCTTTCAGTCGGGACCCACTGTTGCACAAATCTTAATTTCTCAGAAAATTGCCGGATAAGCTCATCAATTGACATCTCATCCGTCTTTCGTAAATCCATAAATTCCTGTCTGACACGATCAAGGTTATATTCCGAACAGAACTGTTTGCATACCTCGGCATGAAAATCCTGCCATTTAATAGAACTCCTTTGTTGTGGAGTGAAATGAGCAGTTATCGAATCCCACCACGACATAGCTTCACCTTTCAACAATTGGACATTATAGGGAACTTTGTCTTCCTCATCACAGTGACAAACCTCTAACTTTCTTTCCACATCACGCAACCAGTCCAAAGTAACCGTAGGATCAGGACTTCCAGAGTAAGAGGATGGTTTACTAGACATGAAAGTTTTAAGAGAACATCCTTTCTTCGACACCTGAAAGGGTGGAAACAAATGTGCCTGATAACCAGTCGATCCAAATGAAGGAAACGGCATTGATGACTGAAAATCATAACCCTGCTGCTGTTGTTGTGAAACATGAGGAAAAGTAACCGGAATCTTAGTAGAAGCAGTAATGGGAGGAGTAGTAGTAGCAACATGCGAATAAATAGGAATGGACCGGTGAGATGACCCTGCACGTTCTCTCTCAAGTTCAACTACCCTGTTCTCCAATCTTAGTATATAATCTTGACTAGTTTCAACTTCAGTATTTACCGGATTCGAAGTACCATTATGATCATCGTCTTCTGGAGCGGAGTGAACAGTCGAGACATTATAGAGAGTACGGGGTGGTTGCTCATTTTCTGCCATCTGTCATCAAAACACATCTCAACACTTGTTAATTGTTAGTACTAACATACTAACACATTTCACACTATAGCTAATCCCACAACCCGGAATGTTTGACAATCTCGACACTAGATTTGGGATTAAACACTCTAAGTTGTTCAATTCGCCCAAATCTAAGCTCTGATACCAACTTATAACGCCCCTAATTTAGAACACATTTTTTTTTTTTTTTAACATCGCGGAAGCAATATCCCATATATATATAACCCTGGATTAACCAGAATATACATAATCCTTTACATAAGTATTTCGCTATATAACTACACAATTAGATGGGCGTTACTTTAACAAACATTTAAAGTAGTACAAAAGTCATCAGAGTTCTATCATTGTCGAACATTTCTTCAATTTACTCCGAGACCCGCCCTTAACAAAATATTAACCTGCAAGGAGTAAACAACGAGGGATTAGCACGAAGCTAAGTGAGTTAACTCATCACTAACACTACACTTAGTTTAACACCATGAGTCTACAACAATTAACACATTGACTCAACATCACTAGAGGATCGGTGGCCCTTGTGGCACCCTCAGCCGCGGTGGCCCACCAAGCGACACTTACACCAACTGCAGGCCAATACAGTGGTTAACCGATAACGGTTTGCTACCTTTAGTCAACACAAGCTCCATTCACAACACATGTTCACAACTCTCGTGTTGACTAACCTGTAGCAAAACGTCCAATAAGATTGACCTCTTTATAACACAGTTACCATATAGGTCACTTAACACTTAACACTTTAACAGAATGCAACAAACATTTAACACTTGAAGTAACCACAATAGTGATCACCAAACATAGTGACAGATCAAAGTCCACTCACCTGTCAATCTCCGTCTCCAAACTCAAAAGTCTTATTTTATTGAGTCTTCGGTGTCTCTGTACACGCAATTAAAACACAAGTTAATAACTTGTCTCATAATTAATTATGACTATAATCAATTGCATACATTACTAATCAAGAATTATCGATAATTAAATGATATAAGTGGTAGATTCATATAAGTTCACAAAATATCAAAATCTTCAAAATTACAAAGACAAACGCGATCCAGACAATTGGGTTGGGATCGCGTTCCTCTTAAGGAAAATATTCTGTCACCAAAATACACTGTGGAACGCGATCCGGAAAAAGGGCTTGGATAGCGTTCGCAAGAACAAATCCAAACGAACTCAATGTTCTACTGATCAACGCGATCCGGGTAAGAGGCTTTAGGATCGCGTTTATAAGAACAAAACACGCGGTAACCAAGTAACACATGGCAACGCGATCCGGGTAATGATGCAGGATCGCGTTCCTCAATTTTTCAGCAGAAACTCAAACCTGTAATTACACAGCACGAACCAAAACCCAAAATCTACTAAAACTCAACTTATAACTCTGATTTTTATCGATTTCAATGTACCATAACACCTAATAACAACATACAACCATGATTCAAACAACAATTCATCACCAATCATCAAAATCACTTATAACCTAACTATTTCCATTCAAACTAAAACTCACTAAATCTTTCATATTTTATCATGAAATCAAGAAAAAGGAGTTCAATCATCATCGTCAAATCGATATACAAGTATGGATTCAACTTATTTAACTACAAATCATTCCTCACTTCAAACTACCTAATATTCAATATTTGAGTTTTTACAAAAGTTTACTTACCAATTTAAGAACACAATAGAGATGAGGATGATGATCACAACTAGAATTCAAGCTTCAATTCATCAATCAATTTGATATAAGGATTTGGTTTGAAAGGATTTGAATGATATAGGAGTTAGGTTTAGAAACTAGGTGAAAATGAGGGATTGGGGAAAAATGATCGATCCCCTTCTTTTTTTATTGAACCGACCCATTTAACTTACAGTACACTATTATACCACCTTTTGATCTATTGTCTGAAACCTAAATACTAATTGCAAGAAAATTATTTTATTTTACCGTCGTCTAAGATTATTTAAAACAAATAATATTTTACTAATCACAATATCTCCTGAGCCTTATTTACCTATTAATTTCACAATCAAACATATTCAAACAATTAAATGTGCGTATTTAAATTTAAATAAATACCTGATTCTACTGGGCCCAATTTCAGGGTGTTACAGTATATATATCTTTGAATTATTTTTATATTCTTTAAATTACTTATAAAGAGAATTAAGGGCTTCTTTTATCAATTCTCATAAAATTATATTGTGAATTAAAATAATTGAAGGTTTGTAACTAATTGCATGTAATTATTCCCTTCTTTTCATTTACATATATACGTATAATATTTAGGGAAAATAATCCGTAATGTTGAACCGTACGATTAAAAAGGTAATATTAGTGTTAATGTAGGGGTCATTTGTATAATTATAAAAAAGTTGAAGGAGACAAAATGTAAAATATTTGTTTTGTGATTGGCCAACATTACAATTTAATTGTAGTGTCAACATTACAAATGATATTCATACAATCATATTTTTATTTTTTTAATACTTTAATGTACACAAATATCTTGTATGCTAGTATTATTTATATTTCTGAGTGACGTTATAACTTGAATTAATTTGACTTAGAATCTTTTAGCTTGATCCTATCATCCTAGCAGAAAAATTACGATTTTAGAGAAGAGGAAAAAAGTCCTCCGTCATACTATATCTATCAAAGAAAATTTGTAATGAATGTGTATAAATAGTCACCTGAAATTTCAAATCATAAAACTTGTTGGGGACTACCATTAATTTCGACAGAATCTATTAACCATGGTTATTTGTTTGTTAGATTAGAGATAGAGATCAGATTATATAAAAGGTATTAATTAACTAATTTATTGAGAATTCATATCCGAATATAATTTTTTATATAAAATTAAATAATAAAAAAATAATAAATACTGAATTCTGATTGGTTAATTGAACTTCAATTTTGAAATTGAATGCGTTAAGTCCGCTTCCTATATTATATTTACTAGTCTTAAAACCCGTGTCTACACACGGCACAATTATTTTGTAATTTGTTTTCATAAATGTTATTAGAATAAATCCTTATGTGGTACGGAGTTTATAACATTTTTATGAGTTAAGAGATATACAATATAGTTTAGAATCGAATTTTTAGGTAGTCTGTATAGTTACTGGAGGTGTAGATAGTAACATTTTGTATGAGTTAAGAGATATACAATATAGTTTAGAATTGAAATTTTTAGGTAGTCTGTATAGAAACTGAAGGTGTCGAATCGTAAATATTTAACAGTAAGCATTTTAAATAAGTCAAAATACATTGAATTGTAATGGTATCTAATTATAATTAAGCAATGTAATAGTTTGACGAAATAATAGAAGGTTGCAATTATAAATGGTGAATTAAAATATAGAGAATAATATATCCATTGCGAGACCACTTTGTACACCAAATTTGATTATTTATTTAGTGGTCATCCCTATCGCAAAGTAGAACCTTCAGCTCCTTTTTGGTTTTAACACGCGAGACAACAACATAGAGTGGTCCATGAGAGAAGATCCGTCGTCGTAAATACAATCCCACTGCTTGCACGAGGGTCTCTGGCTTTTGCTTATTGTCATTGCAAATGATATATCCAAAAATTAGAATCCATCTCTCGACAACCGAAAGAGATAATATATGGAAGAACAAAAGAGAATAAAACCATATGGACTTTTAGTTTATAATCGGTATATAAGAGTAGGAATTAGATCTTATGTATGATACATATTTTAATTATATCTTAAGGTTTTATTTACTTTAGTGATTATCTTTTAAATAGTTTAAGTGTTGAAGTAAGGTTTATGATGGGGCTAATTTTAAAGATGACGATGATAGAAACAGTAGAAATTTTATGTTGTTTAATTAAATTAAATTATCTGATAAAAAAAAATTAAATTAAATTAAAATCGGGAGAGTCCTAACAAATGTTGTTGCTGCCGTAATTCAATAAGTAGTCCTTATGTAATTTATTGTATTGCAAGTTTGATTGTTTGTATATAATACTTGATGCAAAATATATGAATGAATCGGGTTTTAAATGTACTTTTATTTGGTATAATTTTCATCAAGTATTATATAACACAAACATAAATATTTAAGGTCAAAGTTGAAAAATGATAACTTGAAAAGTTAAAACAGGACAATAAAAATGGAATGGAGGGAGTAGAATCTTTAATTGTATCTTCAATAAATTGAAAATAAGCAACCCATTTAATCCGATTCCACTCGTACGACAATCGCGGTAAAACATACATGTTATCTTTTCATTATGTTCTACAATTTTTCTTATAATTAAGGTTTGGTTTTGAAAATGTGATGTGTGTTTAAAAGTATATTGACTTGTTGGACGAAAACGATTTGTAAGTTTGATAGCGTGGCTTTCGATTTGATAACCGGGTTGGTTTTAGTTTTGGAATAAAACTTTAATTGTTCCTGAAAAAAATGGATGGTAGTTGGATTTAGAGCCGTATGTTTGGATTGTATATATATCTTTGAATTATTATTATATTTAAATTATTTATAAAGAGAATTAAGGGATTCTTTTATCAATTCTCATAAAATTATATTGTGAATTAAAATAATTGAACGTTTGTAACTAATTGCATGTAATTATTCCCTTCTTTTCATTTACATATATATGTATAATATTTAGGGAAAATAATTCGTAATGTTGAACCGTACGATTAAAAAGGTAATATTAGTGTTAATGTAGGGGTCATTTGTATAATTATAAAAAAGTTGAAGGAGAAAAAATGTAAAATATTTGTTTTGTGATTGGCCAACATTACAATTTAATTGTAGTGTCAACATTACAAATGATATTTATACAATCATATTTTTATTTTTTAATACTTTAATGTATACAAATATCTTGTATGCTAGTATTATTTATATTTTCTGAGTGACGTTATAATTTGAATTAATTTGACTTAGAATCTTTTTGTTTAGCTTGTTCCTATCATCCTATCAGAAAAATTACGATTTTAGAGAAGAGGAAAAAAGTCCTCCGTCATACTATATCTATCAAAGAAAATTTGTAATGAATGTGTACAAATAGTCACCTGAAATTTCAAATCATAAAACTTGTTGGGGACTACCATTAATTTCGACAGAATCTATTAACCATGGTTATTTGTTTGTTAGATTAGAGATAGAGATTAGATTATATAAAAGGTATTAATTAACTAATTTATTGAGAATTCATATCCGAATATAATTTTTTAAATAAAATTAAATAATAATAAAATAATAAATACTGAATTCTGATTGGTTAATTGAACTTCAATTTTGAAATTGAATGCGTTAAGTCCGCTTCCTATATTATATTTAAGATTAAGATTTTGTACATACTGTTAAGGGGGCACGGACATATTTTTACCGTTTGTCACGTTATAACAATTTGTGGTACACAATTCCTAAATGTTTTGATAACAATACTTGAATATTCTCTCCCAACTAGGGGTGTGCAAAACACGGTTCGAACCGGTAAACCGTACCGGAACCGTACCGGAACCGTACCGTCCCGTACTGAACCGCTTCTCTATGGTACGGTTCTCGGTTCTAATATTTGTAGTTTCACGGTTCGCGGTTCGGTTCGGTTCGGTTCGGGCCGGTTCTACACTTAGGGGTGTGCAAAACACGATTCGAACCGAAAAATCGTACCGGAACCGTACCGTCCCGTACCGAACCGCTTCTCTACGGTACGGTTCTCAGTTCTAATATTTGTAGTTTCACGGTTCGCGATTCGGTTCGGGTGGGTCGGTTCTAGCACTTTGCACAGGCCTACTCCCAACAATAGGTTGTCAAAAATTCATAATGCATGGTCAACTAAAAGGTGCAAATTTTATAATAAAATATATACACTACAACAAATATATTATTTATCCTCACTTTTTTCTCCATACTTTTTAAAAATGTGTGGAAATTATGTTATATTATTCACACTTAAAAATGTGGAGAAAATTGTTACATCAATAAGTGTGGAAATCACCACAATCTTCACATATATAAGTGTGAGAAAAAAAAGTTAACACTTAAAAGTGTGGAGAATTTACAACTTGTCAACATTTAAAAGTGTGGAAAACCATTTGTAACACCCAAATTATCCACACTTTCTCTTGTGTGGAAAAAGCTTGTGTTACAAAGTTTTTGCCACATTTGTAAGTGTTGAAAAGTTGTAATTTCTCCACACTTTTAAGTGTGAGTTTTTCTTTCTTACATATATAAGTGTGGAGAAAAAAGTGTGGTAAAATTATATATTTTTTGTAGTGATATAATCGATCGAGGAGCACACGAATTACATGTTAATTTATAAATATGAAGTACATAATAATCGGGGCGGAGCCAGAATGGGGCAGTGAAGGCAGCTGCCCCTACAAGAATTTTGAAATTACGAAAAAAATAATTTTTTCTAAGGTTTAATGTCAATTTTAAAATTTTGTCCCCTCAAAACTATAAAGAAACACAAAAAAAAAAATTATTTTTGCCCCCTATATAAGTTTCCTAGCTCCGCCCTAATAATAAAAGAATATCTATCTACTTATATAAATAAAGGTCAATGAATTCTTCAAGTTATATCAAAACCAAGTGATTAAGAGTTTGGTTGACTCGTACCGTAGCAGCCATTTTGTACAGTTCTTTCTAATTTATAGCCAATCTTATCTTATTCGATATATTACACTTATTTACTAACATAATCAAATGAAACAATTAATAATCCTTTTATAAATGTAGATCAGTTGCATTGGTGTGGATTCATTAGTTTATAGTAATGGAGTGATCCATATACCACTACTTTTTATCCATACATCACCAAACATGCTTCGTAGTCTTGTACTGTATAACACTGTAAAGCATAAAAGTTGTGTATGGATAAAAAGTAGTAGTGTACATATCACTGCCCTTACAGTAAATCTCATAATCCCAGTTCACTTTCTTTTTCTTTTAGGTTAAATAACAAACTAGTTGATTAGGAATGATCTTTACAACACCAAAAATTATCCGTATACCGCTAAATATGCTTTATGATGTTGTACAGTACAACACTGTAAAGCACAGTTAGTGATGTATGCATAATTTTTATTGGTGTACGGATCATCGTCCTAGTTGATTGAAAGATAATGATTAGTATGCCTATATTATTGAAAGATAATGATTAGTATGCCTATATTTGTATGATTAAAT
Organism: Helichrysum umbraculigerum; assembly: GCA_949592205.1. Lineage (NCBI taxonomy): Eukaryota > Viridiplantae > Streptophyta > Magnoliopsida > Asterales > Asteraceae > Helichrysum > Helichrysum umbraculigerum. The sequence continues at coordinate 161,865,616 of CATIUR010000004.1, read as the reverse complement.
ATGGACCTAAAGATGTAATTGATCGATATGAAAAATTGATTGGATGAGATTAAGAGGGAGAAACAATTCGACCAATCAAAAAATTGGAGTTTAGTTTTAGGTCAATGTAAATAAGCCTATGTAACATTACTCTTGATTAAATTGAATAGGTGCTAATAAATCGAAGTATGTTTGGTGTAAGGAATTTACGGGATTCTAGTACATTGAGCTTTTAGTTATTAACAATCTCAAACTCTTATCCTTGTTTGTCAAAAAAATTATAGAAGATATTGTTGAAAAAGGAATCCTAGGCTTCAATTCCAATCACAATCTTCAGCTCCAGCTACTTATTATCAAACATATCTTAAATCATTAGTTTAATTACTACAGTATTTTGTTTTTATATCTTTTACATATATTTGCTTATGTGTCTTTTGTTTGACAATAACTTGGAACAGAGATGCCACAAGTGCACAACATGCTATGGGCCAATGGCCTGATAAAGTGGTCAATGATCGTGTGCTATTGGAGATGTTGAGGTCAGAAGGAAAATGATTGGTAGTCCTAAAAATGAAAGACTAATCATAGACTTAAAAATGTGATTGGTAGGTTTGAAAAATTGATTGGATGAGATTAAGAGAGAGAAAAAATGGAACCAATCAGAATGTTAAGCTTGTTTTTAGGTCTACGTAAGTAGGCCTATATAGCATTACTCGGATCAGAAATAATGAGCACGAGAAGTATATTAAAATATGGTTAAACTAATGAGAAAGTTACGTAGTAATAACTTATGATGTTTGTAACACCCGCCAAATTAGGACTAGTAATTAGTGCCTAATCCTATGTTAATACATGTAATTAGTTCTGTATTAGGCTAATTAATGTATCGAAATATATTGTTGAATATATACGAATATGCGATTTGATTAAATCGTATGCAATTTAAATCGAATGTAAATCGGTTCAATAAATACGGACGTTGGTGAAACATTTTATATTAAAGCTTGAAACGTTATTTAAAAATGTTACTGGATCCGAACTGACATTTAAATAATATTTCCAAAATTTGTCCCTTTTCGTACAACTAAAACTTACGCAACATAAAAACAAAACATACAAATCTATTTAAAGGTTTGGTAAAATAATTCAATTAGATTATTTAACGAAAATTCATATTTTTAAATGGATAATTAACACATAAAATAAATATTTAACGCTTAAACAACGGAGAAAACGAACACCACACGGAGCGCGGAACGGAGACTGAAAAAGGGAGGCTTTCATCAAAACCCTTCCACCCCTTTTCACCTCCTCATTTCCATCTTTTCCTTTCCCTCTCTTTCCCCTCTTTTTCTCTCAAAAATCTCCATCACCACCATCTAACAAATCATCAAAATAACAACATAAAACGCACCCGAATCATCAAGCTTGTTTGGAATAAAAGACTCACCGCATCACGATCTACCTTCCTATCTTTTCGGATTTTCAATCCGACACTTTGTAAGTTTCCGACAAAACCCGAAACTCTCCGTTTTTACTCATTTTTACTTGTTTGTTGTTTATATATGCTTAAAATGTCCAAAAATGGGTTGGGTAAAAGATTTGGACCAAACGGAAGCCTTTCGACCGATTTTCCGGCCACCATTTTCCGATCAGACCGTAACGTCGCAAAGACACTGGGCTATCTGCGACGTAGACCAGTACGTCGCAAAGTCCCTCACGATGTCGCATGGTGCGACGTCAGTCTCAACGTCGCCTTAATTGGCTGACGTCGCATATAGCGACATCAGCCTTAACGTCGCAAACCGAACCCACGTCGCATTAGCGACGCAGCACCCTACGTCGCATTGAATTGCGAAGGTCGCATAATGCGACGTACATGCCCACGTCGCACCTTACGTCGCATGCTACGTCGCATAAAACAGAACCCTGAAAACTCAGATTTTTTACTAAGTGTCGGAACCAAGATTTTAGCCCCTAATTTTACTCCAAATTCAAATTTCGGATACGTCTTCACTAAAGGAAAGTAGTAGGAATAAAAATTTTCCAAGCTGACTTGGCAGCTCGACCCCAACCAGGGGCTTTGCCCCTTGGACCCCGCCAGGGGCTGCCGCCCCTTGGACCCCGCTACCAGGGGCGCTGCCCCCGGACCCCCGTCACTTAGAGTTTGTAAATACATTTCACACCAAGTGTCGAACTTAAACAACTTCAAACCTTATTACGATACAAAATTATAAACAAATTGAGACATATTTTTCAAGAGTAACACTTTGGAATCACTAATACAAACCGTCACCAACGGGCCAACCATGTTTTCTAAGAACAAACGATAACGAACCAACATTGGACATAACGAGTTGTGTAGACAACTAGCCTAGATGGTCTTGCGGGACATCTACTTACTTAACTTTATATGTTTAGGCATTTCAAGGTTACGGGTTCGGAGAACCTACACACTACCCACTGTTTGCTACTGCTTACTACTCGACTCAGGAGAGTCTTACAACCCCACTTTTACTGTTTTACATACGGGGTGAGATACATTGCTTACTTTTCTTGAACACAAGTATGAACTATTCATTTTACTATACTGGATTGCATGAGTTACTTACTTTCTACTGAAGTCTCTCCATCATATATCGTTAGTTATGGACTTAAGCGCGAACACTAGTTAATGGATCCATTAGGGAAATGACCCTCCCCGCCTGGGGTAGTAGCGCTACCACGAACCATTCTGTATAAACGGGCGACTATTATTCGTTACTTATGCTTGCTCAGTTACGAGCATGTCACGGGAGCAACTTATTACTTACGGGTTAAGCTTCGATTATGAGCCTCATGGCAACGGTATAACTTACTTACTTTACATTTGCTGGATTGCAAATACTTGATTTACGCCTGCGGGCACAACTGATGAAATCTTGTGTTCAAAAACTGATATTACTTACAAACCTATGAGATTCACCAACATTCGTGTTGACCTTTTAGCATGTATTCTCAGGTACCCAGACGGAGTAGGATTACTCCAGGACATAGCTAGAGTCGCATGATTTCAACTAAATTGCATTAACGGAGATTCTCAGCATTATCTTTTGTACATTTTGATTATGTAATAGAATCTCCCGCTACACGCGTGGACTCTAGGGAGCTACATTTTGTATACGAAAACGTGAGTTTTCAAACATTTATTTCATATGAAATCGCTTTACAACGTCTCATTTAGAGGTCGTTTGCTGTATATCTTGTGCTTTGTATATTGATTAGTAACACCCAAGTATGCTTCCGCAAATCATTAATTTGGGGGTGTTACAATGTTCATTTTTTTAAAATGGTTATTAAAATTATAAACAGTACTAATTTGTTAAATGGGTAAGTTATTATGATATTTATTCTTAAAACGGTTAAGAGTATAGATTAACGATAGTATATACATTAGGGGGCACTAAGGCGATTCAGTAGAAGAATGCCCCTAATAAATTTATAAACAAATAACATACTATTTTTTTAGTGATTCACTACAACAAAGTGAGCGATTTTCCACGGCTGTTTTATCACAATTCAACATTTTAAGGCATGGCTAATTTTGTTTTCTACGCTTTTTTTTGCGTGGCTTTTTGGTGTGTTGGAAATTTTGTCACACAAATTAGTGTGATTATTCATTCTCAACGCTTTTTGGTGTATAGAATTGAGGAATTTCCACCTTTAAAAGCGTGAAAACATTTTTAAATTTCCACACAAAAAAACCGTTGATATATTAACAAAACCTCACGGTAAAAAGCCTGGGCAGGTTGTTGGAATGTCCGACCCAAAATATCCTACACATGGCCATATATATATATATATATATATATATATATATATATATATATATATATATATATGTATGTATGTATGTATGTATGTATGTATGTATGTATGTATGTATGTATGTATGTATGTATGTATGTATGTATGTATGTATGTATGTATGTATGTGTGTGTGTGTGGGTTAAAATGAGAAGGCTAATTTTTGTATGATTATCAAGTTATAAAATGTGATTATTATGAATAAAAAATTTAGCAAAAAATAATAAAACGTCGAAATTTTTTTTATTTGAAAAATAACTTCTAAAAGTTATTTAAAAAATAAGCTACGAAGAAAATTTTGTAAAAAAAACATGTTTTGGATAGTTAAAAAGTGATTTTAAAGTGTTTCTCACGTTCTCACGAAAATCAATCTTCTCATTTGAACCTAGGACTATATATATATATGTAACACCCATTCCACGGGTCTGGTAGTATTTTAATATTTTCTGACGGTAAACTATTATTTAATGTGTTAGAAAATAGGTGAGTTATGTTATTTGAAATTAAATGGGGAAAAGAGTCAAATAATTTATTGTGACTAGTAAATTATTAATTGTTTTAAATTAACATAGTTGACGGTTGATGCTGTGTAAACGGGGTTTTAGTTTTAAAAATGGAATTTACCTAACTTACTACACACAACACGGGCAAGAATACCTAGTCAGAATATAGTATAGCTCAGTAAGTCCGAGTCGAACACAGGGAACGGATGTCAATCTTAACAAATTGGAAATTGCTACAATTAATTAAAGCAGTAAAAATAATGGGGACGTTTTAGTTCCGATCGAACAATTGACAAACAATTATAATAAATGATTTTTACTAATTAAAACTTAATTAGAAAATATAGAAGTACTAAAATAATTACTTAAATAAAAGATTTAATTCAAATGATAAAAGAGATACAATTGTTTAGACTATTTTTCTCAGATCTGATTATCACTTTATTGAATTGCAAATATATAATTCTTATTGTGACATGCCAAATATACCAGTTATCATTACAAGATTAACTGATTAAACACAATCAAGAAAGATATAAAGTTGTTTTCAACCCGCTAACAGTTCAATTTAACGTTATCCACCGAATTGTGTTATAGATTAAAACTACATCGTCTATATGATTTACTTTTGCAACTTGAATCAACAAAGTTTATAACTATTAAATAGTTATCATGTTCATTACCAATTATCAATCATAAGTAACCCTAGCCTATCAAACTCAATCTATTTAGTGATAATTATCAATTAAAATCAACAACCATCAATAATTCTATAATCAAAAGGAACTCAATCTCAGTTAATAATAAAATCACGCTAGGTTATCACCAACAATCAATAATTAAACATGGATCATCAAGTAACATACAAACATTCATAAAAATAGATATAAATCCGCAATTCAATAATCAAATCATCATCTGAGTATTATCATCTAAACAATTGTATTAAAAGCTTAGCCAAACATATTATAACAGAAACTCAGAATCGAAATCAAAGTCATAATCATAATCAAATGAAAATAAGTAATGTATTCGAACCGAAAAACCGAAATATTGATTGAATGAACGAAAGCCTTTGAATCCTCTTCCTTTTTGCCTTCAAAACTCTCTGGAAATAGGGCTTGGAATGAGAGAAAATCGACTGGAAGAAAAGTGGTAGGTGATGTGCAAAATGAGAGCAAAATGAAGTTTTTAGGGTTTCTGTCGACTTAATCCATACGCCGTATGGACATCCATACGCCGTATGGATTGAAAAGCCCATGGATCAGACCCGCGTATTCTGGCGGCCCGGTAAATTATTAATTGTTTTAAATTAACATAGTTGACGGTTGATGCTGTGTAAACGGGGTTTTAGTTTTAAAAATGGAAATTACCTAACTTACTACACACAACACAGGCAAAAATACCTGGTCAGAATATAGTATAGCTCAGTAAGTCTTAGTCGAACACAGGGAACGGATGTCAATCTTAACAAATTGGAAATTGCTACAATTAATTAAAGCAGTAAAAATAATGGGGACGTTTTAGTTCCGATCGAACAATTGACAAACAATTATAATAAATGATTTTTACTAATTAAAACTTAATTAGAAAATAAAGTACTAAAATAATTACTTAAATAAAAGATTTAATTCAAATGATAAAAGAGATACAATTGTTTAGACTATTTTCCTCAGATTCTGATTATCACTTTATTGAATTGCAAATATATAATTCTTATTGTGACATGCCAAATATACCAGTTATCCTTACAAGATTAACTGATTAAACACAATCAAGAAAGATATAAAGTTGTTTTCAACCCGCTAACAGTTCAATTTAACGTTATCCACCGAATTGTGTTATAGATTAAAACTACACCGTCTATATGATTTACTTTTGCAACTTGAATCAACAAAGTTTATAACTATTAAATAGTTATCATGTTCATTACCAATTATCAATCATAAGTAACCCTAGCCTATCAAACTCAATCTATTTAGTGATAATTATCAATTAAAATCAACAATCATCAATAATTCTATAATCAAAAGGAACTCAATCTCAGTTAATCATAAAATCACGCTAGGTTATCACCAACAATCAATAATTAAACATGGATCATCAAGTAAACATACAAACATTCATAAAAATCGATATAAATCCGCAATTCAATAATCAAATCATCATCTGAGTATTATCATCTAAACAATTGTATTAAAAGTTTAGCCAAACATATTATAACAGAAACTCGGAATCGAAATCAAAGTCATAATCACAATCAAATGAAAATAAGTAATGTATTCGAACCGAAAAACCGAAATATTGATTGAATGAACGAAAGCCTTTGAATCTTCTTCCTTTTTGCCTTCAAAACTCTCTGGAAATAGGGCTTGGAATGAGAGAAAATCGACTGGAAGAAAAGTGGTAGGTGATGTGCAAAATGAGAGCAAAATGAAGTTTTTAGGGTTTCTGTCGACTCAATCCATACGCCGTATGGACATCCATACGCCGTATGGATTGAAAAGCCCATGGATCAGACCCGCGTATTCTGGCGGCCCGGCTCACTTCATCCATACGCCGTATGGATTGATTTCTCCAACTTTTTAAACATCGACCTCCATTCTTCATGCTTCCTTTCTTTAACTTCTTTTCTTCAATTCTCGCTCGTTTTCAGCTTCTATTTACGATTCAAGCTCCAACTAATTCCTAAATGCAAATATGAACGAAATGAGTATCGAATTCAAATAAAATGCATAAGAAATTAATCAAACAAGGGGGTAATTAGCACTATAAAATAGCACATTTTGGCGTTCATCAAACATCCCCCACTTGAATCCTACTTGTCCTCAAGTAGACTATTGATTCAAAAACTCAAAACTTTAAATATGAACAGCAAACAAAAGTGCAAAAGGACTTACATACTCCACAGCATTCGGCAAACCAAATTTTTATCTTAAAATCGATTCTAACTTAAAACTTAACAATCAAGAAACTCTCAATGGGAAACAATTCTAATATATTATTATTATGCATAAAAGATAATTCATTTAAATTACCGATATTGCAGTCCACTTAAACAATCTAAACTTCAGAAATTGAGCTTATCTTATTATTATTATAGCAGGCTTTACCCTTGATTTTCAATAGCAAAATACTCTCATACAAATAACGTGTCAAAAGTCTCCAATTAATGAACATCCAAATAAATCAATCATTTTTCAAACCAGGACATTGGTGATAGGTCTGTACCTCAGTACAACAGAGCGACATAACTTGGCTTTGGTTTTTCAATTCATGAGTCCTTTGTACTCTTTTTATTTCTCTTTTTTTTTTTTATCAAATATACTGACGGAAACCAGGTCTGTACTTTCGTACAACAGAGGAGTCAACACCCAGTATATTCCCAAATGATGACAATTAGAATCCCAGAATTATGGATTATAACACGCTATCATGTGAGAATTAAGATTACATCATATCTTGCTAAAGATCCTCTTAAGATAAATCCCTACTTTAAGTATTAAATTTCTTATTAGCTCAATAACTTCCAAATAAATTGCCTATCGATACATCACAAGATGAACTATCTAATATTAAAATTTACGATTACTTCATTCCTTGTATTCCCAAAGCATGTTACAAGATTGCTAAACTTTCCATAGAATATAATTTTAAAACAAAAATTTTGGCTGAAAAATGACTAACACGTAGAATGCCCTTTAACTTTAAAATTTTTAATATCTACCATTCATATCTTAAGGACAACAAGACTTCTTTTCCCCCATCCCCCACTTAAAAATAGGCAATGTCCTCATTGCAAAAGAAAACAAAAAATAAAGGGAATAGAAAAGAAGTGAACAGAAACTCCCCTGATTTGGCAGAAAGATCCTTGAAGGCATTCGTTCAGAAATAAAATACAACAGCACACTTCCGTAGGCAACACGATTGCATTTAGCATATGCAACAAGCCTTTAAACCTCTCAGTATCCTGAGCGGACGAGTTATAGTCTCGTGAGGGTTTCCAGAGAACACACCCACAAAGTTCAAACCTGCAAACAAAAACAATAAAACAAAATAACAAAACAACGGGTTGTCTCCCGAAAGCGCTTTTGTTTATCACGTCGGTAAGCTCGACCTTTCATAACTTAATTCAAATCGATCTCCAAATCACGCTTTGAATCCCTTACATCACCATAATACTTCTTTAACCTACTTCCATTGACCTTGAAAGTTTTTCCAGAATGTCCTTGTAAATCAACAGCACCAAATGGATAAACTTTCTCAACTACAAAAGGTCCAGTCCAGCGTGTCTTCAACTTACCAGGAAATAAATGTAACCGAGAACTATACAATAGAACTTTGTCACCTTTTTCAAACGTATGATTCGACTTAAGACGAGCATCATGCCATTTCTTCGTTTGTTCCTTGAACAGTCTCGAATTATCATAAGCATTCATTCTTAATTCCTCCAACTCAGTTAGTTGTGCCATTCTTTCTTTTCCAGCTAATTGCTCATCCAAATTGCACTGCTTAATAGCCCAATATGCCTTATGTTCCAATTCAAAAGGCAAATGACAAGCCTTCCTGTTTGTCCCTTACTTAGGATCTAGTACGAACCGAGTCACTCAATCGTTTGCGGAATCAACGATTAAGTTATACACTAAACACACGAACAATCAATACGCAATGAATATCAAACGAAACGTATTATATTGTATTATAATCGGTCAGATTACAGAGATTTCAACTAATTGCGTTTAGGGTTTCGTCCACCCTAAAACAGAAAACACAAAACGAATTTATACAAAACTGGTACCTGCGACGTCGCACGCTACGTCGCAGGCCCAAGCCCATGCGACGTAGACTACGTCGCAGGCCCAAAACCTGACGTCGCACCTGCGACGTTGCACGCTACGTCGCAGGAGTCAGGAATACTAAATCTAATTACAAACTACGAGCTAGACCAACTGACAGACACTAAACATGTACTAACAAACTCCCCCGTGTCTTCAGCTTGGTCTTCAAAAATCTTCTTTAAACCCAGCCCGCAGGAAACTGGCCGTCGGCATGAATTCCATTAGCTACGCAAACAGTAACAACATTGTAAAACTGCTGTGCTAAACGTCTGTTGAATTCATTCTTCTGACCAACACGAATCCGATTATCATAGAGTTTTCTTAAATCTTTTTCATGAAAATTAATCAAACTCATCGGATCATACAGTCTAAACGTTGCTTGCCTCAAATTCCATATACCTCCAACTTCTGGCCACGGTTCAGAATCTGGAACGAAAGTAATAACCGCTTCGCCAGTCTGTGGATCAAGTTCCCATTTTACAAGTCTTCTCAGAAAATAATAAGGAACTGATTCCAGAGGTATCTCAGTCAAACAGTTAGCAGGCGAATAGTGAACTTTAACCAAAGGCTTCCTGGTGACTGGATCAATCTTCTTTTTCCACGTATACCGAGTTCCCAACGTCGGTTTCGATTTCGAATATGTCTTCGATAACACTTCCCGACGTAAATTTCTCTGAATGAACTCAGCATAATCATTCTCGAAAGGATTAATCAATTTAAGCTGAGCTAATCGATTAATCTCTCCTTTTGGCAACGTGCTCAATCTATCAAAACGCATTCTGAAGTACTGAACTCCATCTTCTCTCTTAATCATAAACAGATTCCTCTGACACTTCCAGCTTTTAATAACACCGGTATAATTTCGACTAACCCGGTACACTTGACATTTAACTGGAATAGGAACTGGATTTCGTCCCTTAGGCCACCATTTCTTGTTTCTCTCTCTCTTTTCTTCAGCAGTTAATTTCTTCGCTGCTGAGTCCGGTGCCTGTGTCTCTGAAGCTGGAGTTGCAGCAGAACTTGATTCTCCATGTTGAGCTTTATCTGGACTCTCGTCTTCACTTGAATCAGATTCAATAATTGGTGCACCATCATAAGCTTCCCCAGATTGTGCATCATCATACGTTTCATCTGCATTCAACTGCTCTTCTTCAATCGAAACATCCTCATTCATCTCAAAAACATTCTCTGTTTCTTCCTCAGAGCCAACTCCACTGGCCATCCTCTGAATAAATGATAAGTCAGCGAATGAGTAGTCAGCTGCCAGCGGTCTCGGTTGCCCTGGAATATCATCAACACAAAAATAATCCAAACGAGAAATATTTTCATTAACATTTTCAATTACAGGGTTGGGATTTACAGACGCAGGTTCACTTGACTCTAAAGTGGGTATCCCAGACCCATACTCCCCCGAGGCAAGTAACCTGCCTTCCAAAACATTAACCCTAAGCTTCGTATCCTCAAGCTCCTTAGACTGAACCTCGATCAACGCAGCTTGTTCAGCAATCTTCTCGTCCTGAGCCTCCAGCTTTTGTTTCATCTGCTGCATATCTTCCATAATCTTTTGCATGAAAGCTGGAGTCGGTTGAATCTGAAAATCAGGTTGCAGCTGTGGATTGACTGGAGCTCGTGTTGACGAAGAGCGACGAACACGACGACGAGGACGATAAGTTTCATCAGCAGAATCATCACCGTCTCGTGTACGTTTCCCAGTATCCCTTGGAGGTACATACTTGCGTCCTGCCCGGATCCGACGCTGAATTCTTAGATATCTGAATGAATCGGAAAGCCTGATACGTTCCATCTCAGAGGGATGCGGAACAGTACCATCCGAATGCTCAGGCGTCGGACCCCCATCCTGAGGACCTACATTGGCCGGTTCTTCGGAATCAGAACTCTCGACCGTGTCGTGAGATGCTGGATTGTCCGAATCCACATGCCCGAACTGCTCGATGTTCTCCAATAGAGCATCTACATTCTCCCCCGCAGGTTGAACTGGAATGTTCAGAAGCGGTTGCTGCTGCTGCTGAGGTACTGGAATATCCATATACTGAGGATCTGGAGGCGGTACATAATTTTCATCCACAATAGCACCGAATAAGGGAACATCCCTTGGTGCCTCGACCCCTTTCTCATACCCTGCACAAATAGTGAAAATCCGACTCATCATCGGTGAAATCTTTAGCGGATGATCGATATCACCCTGTGCCTGAAGATCCGGATGATGACGATTGATGTGCAACTGTACAAATCTCGGATATAAAATCCATTTCTGATCCCCGGCATTCGCATTATCAACCATAGCCTTGAAGATAAATCCCGAGAAGTTGAACGGCTTGTTGTATACCAACGCTAACATAGCAGAAGCCAGACTTCGGCTCATCCCATCCGTTCCACCTTTCCTATTCCCCAAGCAAACAATAATCACATGCATCAAATATCTCCAGACGCGTGTGAGATTCGCTTTTCGATACTGATCAGAGGGAATCCCGGGATATCCTATCCGTTGCATAGCTCCAGTAACAAAAATATGATCAAAACCGATAGGCATATCCGGTTGATCATTCAGCTGTAAAAGTTCCCGAATACTCTGTTCTGTAATAGTGATCTCCGTACCCAGAACGGTAGAGACCAATCGTCTAACGTCGTTATCAGTAACAACAGTCGCATTTCTCCAAAAAGGGTTGATCAGATTTCCAAACGCCATAGTGTTATCGGAAATGGCGTGGAATACCCTTGAACGTCTCAAAAACGCGATCATCTGACGATACGGTGCAGCTTTATCAGAAGTGTCAGTAAGGTACGCAGCCGTATTGTGACGAGCTTCGAAAATCAAAGCCATATCTGCAAGAACAGAAACAGATTGCAACTCGAAAAAGGTTAGCAAAAATGTTACATTTTTACAAACTTCCTGGAACTAGCGACGTAGCCACTTACGTCGCAATAACACAGAGCGACGTAGAACTGTACGTCGCCTAAAATCAGAATAAATTGAAAAGCGACGTAAGGCTTGACGTCGCAGAAAATTCGAGCGACGTCAAGAGGGACGTCGCATTTTGCAATTTATTGTGAATTTAATCACTTTATTAAAATAGCGACGTAGAGTGGTACGTCGCATCGGACTTCGCAGTGAAAGCGACGTAGGGAAGGGCGACGTAGGAAATTAATAATAATTAATTAAAGCGACGTAGGCTACGACGTCGCAGCGTACGTCGCACTGACGAACAGGCGTCCCCAACCCAGAAACCCTAACCTTCGATTTTAGGGGTTTTCAAAATCAAACGCACTACAAGGTGCGGCTAACGATGGTGATCACGAAAACATAAGTTATAATAGTTACAACATCCAATTAACCATCGAATTTAACCCAAAACCGAAACCCTTTTAACCCGTATCACATATATAGCAATTAAACGTAATATACACGGTGAAAAATGGTAAAATCGGTACCTAAGTGTGCGGAATAACGAGTAGATCAAAAGTACGTAAGTGAATCGGAATGAAAACGGCTACAAATCACGAAAAATGCTTGAAAATTGCTACGTCGCAAATCGCCAATGCTACGTCGCAGGGTACGTCGCACGTGAATAGTGAATAGTGTGACATGTTACGTCGCAGTTGAGACTATATATAGTCTAACCCTACATGCGACGTAGACTGGGACGTCGCAGGCGACGTAGAGTGGGACGTCGCATAGAGCATTTTTGATCCAATTTTGAAATTTTCAAACCGTTTACTCGTTATTTTAGCAAATAATTTCCAAATAACTCGTGACTTTGGAAAAAATAACTCAGAATAAAAATAAAGCATAAAACAAAAAAATCTTTTTGGTATTTTCTTTAATTTTACAAAAAGTAAAAAATGAACAAAATAAAAATACTAACACTCTATTTTTGGTGACGGAGTTGAGTTGTCTGATTAGGGATCATATCGGAATAACATGCATTTATTAGGAATAGTAAGTGTTATTTCGATCATCAGTATATTTGTCCACTTTAAATTTACGTGGCACATTTAAAACACCTGTTATAAAAATTATTTCAAAACGATTATTGGTATTGTTTGTCCACCTAAACACGTTACATCCATGTCTGTGAGTTAACATTTTATTGTTAATATGAATATTTCTCCGTGGTCCCCACCATAGATATACCCCTATAACTTAGACATGAACATAGTTTCTAAATTTAGAAAGAATATAAGAGAATCAATTTTAAAAATCAAGCCAGCGGTGACAGGTCTGTACTTGCGTACAACAGAGCAACATAACTTGATTCAGGTGTAAGCAAAACCAAACGCAGTCAAACCAAAATTGAGTGGCGACCTTGTTTAGTACCTTAAATTTAAGACGTTGCAAGTACTTTGACTCACGTTTGCTTAGTTTTAAGAGTAAGCTGAATTGAGACCAGGTCTGCACTTACGTACAACAGAGGAAACAATCAGCATACTCCCCCAAAAGATCTCATATATACGATCCAAAAATAGAAGTATGTCAAGCTATGCTAAGGAATTAAGACTTAGCGTCGTACATCACAAGGTGTTTACCACATGATCATAGACATGTATTTAAATGACTTCTTAATATCTCAGAGACCGGTGTGTACCATGCCTACCAATACATCGTATGATGAAGATAATTTAGATAAAAACTGTTTTAAGTGTGTCAGATAAACCTACTGGCACATCCAAGATAAATCTTAAAATTCCATTTTGTGCACGTCACCCGATGTACTATCATATCCCAAGTTGTTTACAGACACAACTTCAACGTCTATTTTAAAAATGTAGCAACCTTGCGTTTTCTTTAATACTAAAGAGTATAAAGAGTGGCTGTTGCGATGTTGTTGTTGTTGTTTTTTTTTTTTTTTTTTTTTTTTTTTTTTTTTAAATTGAATTTAAAAACTTAAAAATCCAAGTCACAAATCATTTCTTTGACTGAAAGAACCTTAAACCTATCAGATTGACCAGTTCTATAAAACGTGATCGCAAAAAGGCTTTTGTGAAAAGGTCCGCACACTGCTTAAGGGTATCTATATGTACGACATCTATAAGGTGTTTCTCAAAGCAATCCCGTATGAAGTGGAACCTAAGTTCAATATGTTTGGTCTTAGAGTGCTGTACGGGATTGTGTGTTATAGATATAGCAGCTGTATTATCAATGTAAATAGGAGTCATAGAGAGATTGAACCCGTAATCACGCAGCTGATGCTGAATCCAGAGAACTTGAGAACAGCAACATACTCGGCTTCAGCTGTTGAAATAGCAACCGCAGTCTGCTTTTTGCACTGCCAAGAAACTAAGCGCGATCCAAGGAACTGACATCCTCCAGTAGTTGACTTCATATCTATCTTGCAGCCACCAAGATCCGAATCCGAATAGGCAGTTAACTCGAAGTTTTTCTCGTTTGAATACCATAGACCCAGAGATGGCCTAAAAGCGAGATATCCAAAAATGCGTTTTACTGCCTTCATATGAGACACCTTCGGATTTGCTTGAAATCGTGAGCAGAGAGAAACAACAAACACTATATCTGGTCTTGAGGCAGTCAGGTACATGAGAGAGCCTATCATTGAGCGATAGTCTTTCTCCTTGCAATCTTCATCGTCCTCATTAGGTCCAAGATTGTGTCTTGCTTCAATTGGAGTGCCGTAGTGTTTACAGTTGAGCAATTCATATCGCTTTAACATGTCAGTGACATATTTTGACTGGTGGATATAAATTCCATTGTCAGATTGCTCAACCTGTAGTCCCAGAAAGAACGTAAGTTCCCCCATAGCACTCATTTCAAACTCAGATTTCATCAGTCTTTCAAAATCCTTGCACAACTGATCATTAGTTGATCCAAATATTATGTCGTCCACATAGACCTGCACAAGTAACAAATCCGCTCCTTCCCGTTTGATGAAAAGCGTGCTATCAATCTGTCCTCTGTCAAAACCATTCTTCAGCAAGTACTTGGCAAGTCGCTCATACCAAAGTCGAGGAGATTGATGAAGACCATACAAAGCTTTCTTCAGTTTGCAAACATGATTAGGATGCTTTGGGTCTTCAAAACCAGGAGGCTGACACACATAAATCACTGCGTCGACATCTCCGTATAGAAAAGCACACTTCACGTCAAGTTGATACACGCGGAATCCTTTAAATGAAGCATAGGCTAGAAAAATCCGAATAGATTCCAAACGAGCAACAGGAGCGAAAACTTCATCATAGTCAATACCTTCTAATTGACTATATCCTTGAACTACTAGACGGGCTTTATTTCGAATAACAGCCCCACGATCATCCATTTTGTTACGGAAAACCCAACGAGTACCCGTCAAGTGAGCACCCTTAGGTAGAGGAACAATTTCCCAAACATTCATCTTGTTTATTTGTTGTAGTTCCTCCTGCATAGCCTCGACCCAAGATGGATCTTTTAAGGCTTGTTCAACCTTTTTAGGTTCAATTTGAGACAAATGACATGAATCGATATGAGCAATAAGTCCCAAAAGCTGCTGAGCTGAAGTCTGCTTTGCTTGCTGTCGTGTTTGAACAGATGCATGAGGATCACCAATGATATTATCAATGGGGTGATCCTTATGTATACGAGTTTCTGGTATGGCACCTGGCACAAGATCCACACCCAGATTGTTCAAATCTCCCTCAGTTTCAGGAGTAGCAGCAGACTCAGGAGAGGCTAACTCTTCTTCTTCTCCTTCATCTTCACGAGAAAATAAGTGAGAGTAGGCCATTGTTTCCTCCATTTCATCTTCTTCTTGAGGTTCCTCTAAAGGAGGCATGTTTGGATCATATGAAAGCTCCTTTGTGTAGGTATAAACTGTTTTAGAAGGAGCAGCCGAAGATGATGGAGTAGGAGATGGTGTTGATGGTGGTGATTTGGTAGTTGTTTGTGGTTGTGTGGGTGGTTGTGTGGGTGGTGGTGAAGGTGTAGGTGTAGTTTGTGGAGGTGTAGGATTAGTCGGTGGAGGTGCGGGTGTTGCATTGGGATTTGGGTTGGATGGTTTATTATTAACAGGTGTATCTTGAGTAAGATCAAGCTCATGAAGTATGGAAACCAATTCTTCCGTTTCATCTTCTTCCGGAATATTGAAAGAGTTGAAGAGGTTTCCATAGTTGAAAAACCAATCCGGACCTGTTCCTTGAGGAGGTTCCGTATACCTTAAACATTTCACTTCAAAATGCTCCTCTATCTGATTCGATGATTTGTTAAAGACTCTTTTGTTCGGAGAGTTGACTGAATATTCAAGAAAAATCCCTTCAACAGCCTTATCACCAAACTTAGAGACCTTATCTTTTGTTATCATGATCAGGCATGGACACCCAAATGGTTCTAGGAACTGCAGATTTGGCTTACGGTTATTGAAAAGTTCATAACACGTTTTGTTCCTTTTCTTAACCGTGAGTACTCTGTTGAGAACATAACAGGCAGTATTAACTGCCTCAGCCCAGAAGATAATTGGTAACTTGGAGTCAGCTAACATAGTCCGAGCTGTCTCGATGATTGTCCTGTTCTTTCTTTCTGCAACTCCATTCTGTTGTGGAGTCCTCGGAGCACTAAATTGATGCTCAATACCTCTTGTAGCACAAAACAATTCGAGAGTTGAGTTCTTGAATTCAGTTCCATTGTCGCTTCGTATCCTTTTCACCTTCAAGTTGCACAGATTTGCCAACTTGTCCAACAAATACACCAGAATCTCAGGAGTTTCCCCTTTTGTTGTCAAAAAGTAAACCCACGAAAACCTTGAGTAGTCATCAGTAACTACCAAGCAGTAAGACCGACCACCAATGCTCTTTGTAGAAACTGGACCGAAAAGATCCATATGCAGTAGTTCCAATGGAGCATTTATGGAATTCACCTGCTTAGACTTATGGGACTTCTTACGTAGCTTTCCTTTTTGGCAGGAGATACAGTCATCCTTTAGAGCAAATGACTGTTTCGGAACTCCTAGCACTAGGTCATTTTTAGTCAAGAAATTCATTTTTCGGAAATGAATATGTCCCATTCGTCTGTGCCAAAGCAGTGATTCCTTTTCAGAAGCCTTAGACAAGAGACACGTATACTCGTTCGAAGTCTCAACAGTTCTCATGTTCAAAATGTATGTGTCATTCTTTCTTGGTGCTCTCAGTAACACCCATTCTTCCGGAATGACATACCCAGGCTTCAGTATCACACACTCTGTCTTTGTGAACGCAGTTGTATAATCCTTATCACAGACCTGTGAAACACTTAGCAAGTTGTGCGTAAGCTGTTCCACGTAGTTCACATTTTCAAAACTAACATTGCCGTTAGTTAACGTTCCTCTTCCAGAAATGGTTCCCCCAGTATCTCCAGCAAAAGCAACATATCCTCCTGCGTATGGTTTAATATCCACAAGAAGAGATACATCGCCTGTCATATGTCGCGAGCAGCCATTATCCAAATACCATTCACTATCTTTAACGCGTTCTGACTGCTGCAACACACAAACGAAGGAGATTAGTGAGAAACGGTGACCCAAGCCTTTACAGACTTAGGTCGACCGTGGTCATCAACAATAAGCACGTCAGATAGGATTTTATCTTTAAACAAATTAGAATTTTTATCTGATGTGTTATTGTTGACGACTGAAGAGTCAACATCAGACTCTTTACGTTTCCAAACTTTTGAAGATTCGGAATTGGTAATCGAAGTAATGTTGGGCTTTTGAATTGGCAAAGGTTTTTGCTCAACATTACTTGGTTTCGAAACAGGCTTCAAAACAGGCTTGGGAGAGGTAGAGTAACGCCTAGGTGGAGATTTTGAAAAAAGATTTCTATAAACAGATGTCCTAGGCATCTCTCTCCCATAGCGCTGATTTGACAGCTTTGGACATTCACGAATTAAATGTCCTTGTTTCTTGCAGTAGAAACAAGAACGAGTCTCAACAAACGGTTGAGGCTGAGGAATTACCACAGGAGGTGGAGAAACATTTCTAGAACATGAACAATGCGTACATGTTTTAGAAAGTGTTTGTTTTGGTTGAGAGGTTGAAGTTGAAGGTTTATCATACGAAACTCTTTCATTTACTATTTTATTTTGCAAAATCTTTACAGGTGACTGTAAAGTTTGTTGTTTCGAATTAAAAACCTTGGCTTTTCCCTTATTTGGTTGAACCTTAATTTCAGGCTCAATCTTTGAAATCACTTTTTCAGGTTTAACCACAACCTTCTTAACCTCAGGATACTCCTGATCCGTAATGTCCTCAATCTCAACAATCTCCTCAATAATAACAGGAGATTCATTCTTTAACTCAACACTCTCCTCAACACTAACAGGAGATTCATGCACAGACTTAACAAACGTTGGCAAGGGGTACTCTGGCCGCTTGGTTTTCTCCTTTGCCGGTTTGTTATGTTTGGTCTCTTTAGCATCTTTAGCTTTTAAACCATAAAGTTTGGACCAATCAACTGGAATCTCTTCAAAGCCTTCCTTAACAGGCAGGGGACAGTGAGTAGTAGGAGGAGGGACTGAGTTGTATCCCAATCCCCCATTCTTCTTCCCTTTAGTACCATGCTTGCTAAGAATTTCATTAAAAACAACCGTTGAGGAATTTGAACCTAAGATTTTACTCTTATAATTCTCATACTCAGCTTTTAAATCTGTAAGTTCTTTATTTAGTAATTCAATTTCAACAAGATAGCTTTTAATGGCATCTTCTTGACTAAAAACCTTAGATTTATATTTCTGAGTATCTAACCGATGAGCCTCAAGATGTTTTTCATAAAGTTTCTCATTAGCTTTTAAGAAATTATTTGACTCGGTTAGTTTTTCATTCTTTTTCCTCAACTCTACAGTTTCGTTCTGAAATGCCTTTAGAGATTCAGTTAACTTAATACATGAGATACAATTTAATGGTTCATCAGGTACCTCATTCACGATGTGAGCCATCAAACACTGTTGGTAATGCTGGGAGACTGGCGTCCAATCTTGACTTGTAGGCTCAAAGGCAATCAGGGCATTATCAGCAAGCCCTTTCTTAGAAAGTTCCATTTCTTTGGCCTTTGGAGGAGTAGATGGTGTTGTGAATCCCGATGCTGGCATTTTGGGTTTCTCGCACTCCCTGGCGAAGTGACCCAAATTTTGACAATTGTAACATCGGACCTTACTCTTGTCAAATCCGAAGCCAGTCTTTCCATCACCTTCCAAGCTTTTACGCCCTGTCCTCTGCAAGAACTTTTGAATTCTTCGGGTGATCATCGCCACATTCCAAGTTAAATCCATTTGTTCCAGATCATCTTCATCAAGCTGAGCATAGTCTTCCTTAGTCAGCTCCAAAGTAAGATTTGGTTGAGTAACCAAATCCTTGTATGAGCTTAAGAAAGCTGTATAAATTGCAGCTTGTTCCTGAATAGCAGGTGAGACCTGAACCTGTTGTTGATTTGAAGAAGGTCCAGTCATGAAAACAGAATGAATACCATCGGAGGAAGAAGAAGTCGATGAAGCATTTGTATTTGTTACAAAAGCGACTCCAGATCCATAAGTCTTCCCAGAGTTGATCTGAACACCATACACACTAGGATTCTGAACAGCAGCACCAGACCTAGTTTCTTTCTTCTTAATCTCCATCGCGTGAGCTTGAAGATCTCCGATCAGCGTATCCAACGACATGTTTGCAAGTTCTTCATTTTCCTTTAAAAATTGAACTTTAACATCCCAAGAACTTGGCAACACATCCAGTAGCTTCTTATTTACTTCAATTGAAGGAAAAGTATAACCCCCTTCAAATAACTCACCAACTAACCGTGAGTACCTAGTGAATAACGAAGTCGTGTCTTCATTTGGAAGGATGTCAAAGATATCGTACTGTTTCTTAATCAGTTCAAGCTTGGCTTCCTTGTACTTATAATTTCCTCCACAACGAGTTTCAATTGCCTTCCACAGATCAAAGGCTGTTTCATGAGTTCTGAAAAGCCAAAGAACATCCTTAGTTAGACACATTTTAATCATTGAAAAAGATTTTCTTTCAGTATCAAAATCTTTCTTCTCCTCGGGAGACATCGCTTTATAGGTCTTAGCAGGACGAATATTACGGTATTCTCCTTCAGCTAATGGAGGTACATAACGTTCGCGTAATGGTCCCCATAATTCTGGACAATTAAAATCAATGTATTGTTCAACTCGGTCTCTCCAGTATACATAATCCATGTCCGCAGTAAATAATGGAGGTTTATTACTTGAACCTATGTCATTACTTTGTTTAATCATTTCTCTTAGACCTCTAATATCCTCTTTATCAGCTGCCATTGTAATTACTTAATCGAAAAACAAACTTCTGATCTTAGCGACGTAGGTGAGTACGTCGCACCAAGATTATGCGACGTTGATAGGTACGTCGCAAAAGCAAAGGATTCAATTAAGAATCAGAAATATGCGACGTTGAGAGGTACGTCGCAGATTACGTCGCAGTGGACGTCGCAGAATCACACTATGCGACGTTGAGAGGTACGTCGCAGAGGACGTCGCACAGACTAATTAAAGTCCAAATTACTACGTCGCACACGACGTCGCAGCTGACGTCGCAATGGTACGTCGCAAAACGCGCTGAGCAGCGGCCACAAACCCTAAAAACGAATTTTTTAACCCTAAACGAAAACCACGAATGTTGAACGACGGAAACCTTCAATAATCCCAGTAATACTGATCGAAAACCTGTAAAAACACAAAACAAACGTGATAAACCCAAAAACACACGAATATCACGTCCTTTTAAATCCCAAACTCGATCCGAATCGCCAAAACGAGCACTTTCTGCTCTGATACCAGTTGTTTGTCCCTTACTTAGGATCTAGTACGAACCGAGTCACTCAATCATTTGCGGAATCAACGATTAAGTTATACACTAAACACACGAACAATCAATACGCAATGAATATCAAACGAAACATATTATATTGTATTATAATCGGTCAGATCACAGAGATTTCGACTAATTGCGTTTAGGGTTTCGTCCACCCTAAAACAGAAAACACAAAACGAATTTATACAAAACTGGTACCTGCGACGTCGCACGCTACGTCGCAGGCCCAAGCCCATGCGACGTAGACTACGTCGCAGGCCCAAAACCTGACGTCGCACCTGCGACGTTGCACGCTACGTCGCAGGAGTCAGGAATACTAAATCTAATTACAAACTACGAGCTAGACCAACTGACAGACACTAAACATGTACTAACACTTCCCATAAACTAGGCGATAAGGTGTCATTCCAATTGATGACTTAAAAGCTGTTCGTGCCGCCCATAACGCATCATCCAACTTATATGACCAGTTCTTAGGGTTTCCTTCAACTGAACGTTCTAAAATACGCTTCAACCCTCTATTGGTCACTTTAACTTGACCACTTGTCTGTGGATGATAAGCAGTTGAAAACTTATGGTTAACTCCATACTTCCGCAGCACTTTTTCCAATTGAGCATTTGTGAAATGCGTCCCTCGATCGCTAATTAAAGCTTTCGGTGTTCCAAAACGTGAAAATAGCTGCTTAAGAAACTTCACCACAACTCTAGCATCATTCGTGGGTAATGCTTTTGCTTCAGCCCACTTAGAAACATAATCCACAGCCACAATGATGTACTTATTTCCATTGCTAGGTGGAAACGGTCCCATAAAGTCTATTCCCCAGACATCAAAAATCTCACTTACCATAATTGGACTTTGCAACATTTCATCTTTCTTAGAAATTCTCCCAGTACGCTGGCAGGCATCACACTCCTTCACATACTTAAATGCATCCTTATAAATGGTTGGCCAGTAAAAACCTGCCTCAAACACTTTTCTTGCAGTGTAATTAGAACCATGATGTCCTCCAGACGGACCATCATGACAATGCTCCAAAATTATGTCGCATTCCTCTCCACCGATACACCTTCGAACAATTCCATCAGCACACTGTCTGAACAAGTAAGGGTCTTCCCAGAAGTAATATCGCAAAGATGAGAAAAATCTCTTTCTTTGATTGAAATCCAATCCTGACGGAAGAGTGTTCGTAACTAGGAAGTTTGCAATATCGACGAACCATGGAAATTCATTCAAAATTTCCTTCAACAAACTTTCATCAGGAAATTTATCCTGAATCCCTGTTTCGTCTAACTTATCCAGCTCCGGATTTTCTAATCGAGATAAATGATCGGCTGCCAGATTTTCAGCTCCCTTCTTATCTCTAATCTCTATATCAAACTCTTGTAACAACAAAATCCACCGCAACAACCTTGGCTTCGCATCTTGTTTACTAAACAAATATCGTAAGGCTGAATGGTCGGTAAACACTACAGTCTTTGACAAAACCAAGTAAGAGCGAAATTTGTCAAACGCAAAAACAACAGCAAGCAATTCCTTTTCAGTCGTAGTGTAATTCTCCTGTGCACTCGTCAAAGTCTTGCTTGCGTAATAAATAGGTTGAAACTTCTTATCAACCCTCTGGCCTAAAACTGCTCCTACAGCGTAATCACTGGCATCACACATCAACTCAAATGGGAGATCCCAATTCGGACTTATCATAATCGGCACGGATACCAACTTTTCCTTTAAAAGATTAAATCCATGTTGGCATTCCCTTGAAAATTCAAACTTAGCATCTTTCTCCAACAACTTGTTCATCGGACGTGCTATCTTTGAAAAATCCTTGATGAATCTTCTATAAAACCCATCATGTCCTAAGAAGCTTCGTATTCCTTTAACATTAGTTGGATGAGGTAGCTTTGTTATGGCCTCAATCTTGGCTTGATCAACTTTAATACCAGCACTTGATATTTTATGCCCCAAAACAACTCCTTCACGTACCATGAAATGACACTTTTCCCAATTTAAAACGAGATTTGAACTCTCACACCTTTGCAACATCTTCTTGAGATTTTCCAAACACTTATCAAACGAATCTCCGAAAACAGAAAAATCATCCATGAATATTTCCGTGCTGTCTTCCACCATATCATGGAAAATCGCCATCATGCATCGCTGAAATGTTGCTGGTGCATTACACAAACCGAAAGGCATCCTTCGATAAGCAAAAGTTCCAAATGGACAGGTGAAAGTAGTCTTGTCTTGATCATTAGCATCTATCGGAATCTGAAAGTACCCGGAGAAACCGTCTTTAAAGCAATAATACTCTTTCCCAGCTAGACATTCGAGCATCTGATCAATAAACGGCAAAGGGAAGTGATCTTTATGTGTCGCATCGTTCAAATTCCTATAATCGATACAGACTCTCCATCCAGTGACAGTTCTTGTGGGGATTAACTCGTTCTTCTCATTAACAACCACTGTCATACCCCCTTTCTTCGGCACAACATGAATGAGACTAACCCATGGACTATCAGAAATCGGATATATCAATCCAGAGTCCAACAACTTAATGATTTCCTTCCTCACTACATCCGTAACCTTAGGATTCAACCGTCTCAATGGTTGCACAACTGGTTGAAATTAGATTCCATGAGGATTTTGTGTGTGCAATATGATGGGCTGATTCCTTTGATATCACCAATCGTCCATGCTATAGCATGCTTGTGTTCCTTTAGAACTTTCAGCAGGCTTTCTTTCTCGGTTGCAGATAGCTGAGATGAAATGATAACTGGTAGGTCCGACTCTCCTTGCAAATAGGCATATTCCAAATGGGTCGGTAGATCCTTTAGTTCTAACCTTGGTGGTTCTTCAAAGGAAGATTTAACTGCCAACACCTCCTTTCTAGAACAAGGAATCCCATGAATAGTGATGCGAGTCTCTTTCTTGACTAAAATACCATCAATCTCAACCCACTCTTCGCTCTCTATCGGCTGATTTTCATCACTCTCTAACTCCTCATCACTTGCGAATTCTAGCTCCTCAATCAACTTATCGAATTCTTCAATATCTCGAATTGCTTCTATGCTTCCCGTCCATCCTTCAAGAATCATGGGATCAAGGTCTTCATCTTCCATGAGACTTTGAAGGAATTCCTCATCATCAGTCATTTCTCTAGCACTCACAAAGTAGCAAGTATCGTCAACTGCAGCAGGGTATTGCATTGACTTGTTGACATCAAATACTACTTCATCATCTCCTACCCTTAAAGTGAATTTTCTATCATGAACATCAATCAATGCCCTCGCAGTGGCTAGAAAAGGTCTTCCCAAAATGATAGGTACCTTTGAATCCTCTACCATGTCCAGAATCACGAAATCGCAAGGGAAAACAAACCTGTCAACCTTAACTAACACATTCTCGATCATACCCTTAGGGTACTGGACTGAACGATCCGCTAACTCAATGCACATTCTAATTGGCTTTGGTTCTCCTAATTTGAGTCTAGCATACATTGTATAAGGCATTATTGATATGCTTTCCCCCAAGTCAGCCAATGCATGAGTAAGGTCTAAGCTTCCAATCAGGTAAGGAAGAGTAATACTCCCAGGGTCCTTCATCTTTGGCGGAAGTTTATTTTGCATAACTGCTGAGCATCTCTCGTTCATTGTTACCGTGGTTGCCTCCATCAGCTTGCTCTTGTTGGATAAAAGTTCCTTCAAATACTTTGCATACTTGGGCATTTGGGCAATCGCCTCCACGAATGGGATGTTAATGTGCAGTTGCTTCAGATTCTCTAGAAACTGGTGATATTGAGCATCATCCTTCCCTCTTCTCAAAGCTGCTGGATAAGGTGGCGGCGGTGCATGATCCTTAGCATATTGCTTATCTCTTTCAATTTGGTCAGCCTCAGTGTCCATCTTAGGACTTTCAACAACTTCTACTTCCTTTTCTTTCTCAAGTAAAGGTTGGGAAACAGTTTTCTTCTTGACACCCGAATCCTCATGAATTCGTCCACTTCTGGTGATCACAGCCTTAGCTTGATCACGTGGGTTGGTTTCCGTGTATCCAGGAAGAGTTCCAGGAAATCTCTCTTGAAGAACTTTAGCGATGTTAGAAATATTCCCTTCAATCTGCTTGATTGCAGCCCCTTGGTTTCTCAATATCGCATCAGTGGCATCCATCCTTTGTCCAGAACTGGTAATGAATTTCTCATTTGAGGTAAGAAACTTTCCCATCATCTCTTCTAAGTTGGTTTGTTTATCTGTTGATGGTGCAGCTTGTTGATCCTTGGTGTAAAAACCTGGCTGAGTTTGGCGAAACTGATGCCCTCCATCTTGGTATGGTCTCCTGAAGAAATTTCCACTGCCCTGGCGGTATGGTGCTTGAGCTTCCCCATACTTAACTTCCTCAGTTGCTTCTCCCGTTTTTATCTCGGGGAAATCCTTCACTAAATGGCTTCCTCCACAGTTGTCGCATCCCACTTGGATAGCATGGACAGTCTCAGTAACCTTTTTAATATCTCTGCCCATGTTGTCCAGCTTAGCAGTGATGGCTGCAAACCCATCTTCATTATTCACAGACCTCTTCCGTCTAGAAGTACCATCATCCCATAACTGAGAGTGTTTCGCTTGATCACGAATGGCAGTCAAAGCATCACAAGGAATCTTCTTGGGAATAGGCCCTTGTGAATCCAGTTGCTGTCTCGTGGCACGATCCACTCCTTTATAGAAAATACTCACGATTTGCTGATTGTTCAGGTCGTGCTGCGGGCACTTATGCATCAGGTCCTTATATCTCTCCCAAGCTTGGTGTAGTGACTCATCCATTTCTTGCTTGAAATTTCTGATCTCGTCAATCATCTTTGAAGTTTTGGAAAGAGGACAATACATCTTAAGAAACTTCGTGCGAAGGTCTTCTCATGTGGTGAGGGACCCAGCTGGCTCGTTTTGAATCCATCTTTTAGCAGCTCCCTTGAGTGTGATAGGGAAAACTCTGAGCATGACTTGATCGCGTGTGATGTTCAGAACGTTGAACATATCGGCTATCTCCACGATTCTATCCACATGATCGTTAGCATCTTCCCTTTCTTTTCCACGGAACGGATTCTCCCTAAGCTCCTTGAGGAACTGTCCTTTGATTTCAAACTCCACATCTTGGGCAATTGCCGGCCTCACTACTCCAGTGCCACGGTCATTACGCATCCGACTCGAATACTCCTCGAGAGTTATGTTGGCGATATCTTCTGCCATTGTGTTATCTGGTTGATCGTTAAAAAGGAATCGTAGGCTCTCTCCGAAATCGCTTTCTAGATACGAACGGTAGTTTCTGGTTCGTGGGGTAAAAAGGTTATTGGTAAAAACCTCGAAGTCGTCGCTAAGAAAGGTGTTGATTAACGGTGAGTTTGGTGGTGCGGAAGAAGCGCGTCTTCTTTGATGAAATATGCGTTCGGGTTCTTCAAAAGGGTCGGTTGGGTCTGGAACAGTTGATCTGGTCATAAACTCCTGTAACGTACTTGACAAGTCAGCAGAACAGGCTACCTGACTACCTAATAATAAACTAAAGTGAAAAGGAAATTAACTAAATAAAATACCGAACAAATAATAAACTAACTAAAAGTAATAAACAAAAGACAACTTCCAATTTATTTAATTGAAACAAACCGCTCCCCGGCAGCGGCGCCAAAAACTTGATGCTGTGTAAACAGGGTTTTAGTTTTAAAAATGGAATTTACCTCACTTACTACACACAACACAGGCAAGAATACCTGGTCAGAATATAGTATAGCTCAGTAAGTCCGAGTCGAACACATGGAACGGATGTCAATCTTAACAAATTGGAAATTGCTACAATTAATTAAAGCAGTAAAAATAATGGGGACGTTTTAGTTCCGATCGAACAATTGACAAACAATTATAATAAATGATTTTTACTAATTAAAACTTAATTAGAAAATAAAGAAGTACTAAAATAATTACTTAAATAAAAGATTTAATTCAAGTGATAAAAGAGATACAATTGTTTAGACTATTTTCCTCAGATTCTGATTATCACTTTATTGAATTGCAAATATATAATTCTTATTGTAACATGCCCAATATACCAGTTATCCTTACAAGATTAACTGATTAAACACAATCAAGAAAGATATAAAGTTGTTTTCAACCCGCTAACAGTTCAATTTAACGTTATCCACCGAATTGTGTTATAGATTAAAACTACACCGTCTATATGATTTACTTTTGCAACTTGAATCAACAAAGTTTATAACTATTAAATAGTTATCATGTTCATTACCAATTATCAATCATAAGTAACCCTAGCCTATCAAACTCAATCTATTTAGTGATAATTATCAATTAAAATCAACAACCATCAATAATTCTATAATCAAAAGGAACTCAATCTCAGTTAATCATAAAATCACGCTAGGTTATCACCAACAATCAATAATTAAACATGGATCATCAAGTAAACATACAAACATTCATAAAAATCGATATAAATCCGCAATTCAATAATCAAATCATCATCTGAGTATTATCATCTAAACAATTGTATTAAAAGCTTAGCCAAACATATTATAACAGAAACTCAGAATCGAAATCAAAGTCATAATCATAATAAAATGAAAATAAGTAATGTATTCGAACCGAAAAACCGAAATATTGATTGAATGAACGAAAGCCTTTGAATCTTCTTCCTTTTTGCCTTCAAAACTCTCTGGAAATAGGGCTTGGAATGAGAGAAAATCGACTGGAAGAAAAGTGGTAGGTGATGTGCAAAATGAGAGCAAAATGAAGTTTTTAGGGTTTCTGTCGACTCAATCCATACGCCGTATGGATTGAAAAGCCCATGGATCAGACCCGCGTATTCTGGCGGCCCGGCTCACTTCATCTATACGCCGTATGGATTTCCATACGCCGTATGGATTGATTTCTCCAACTTTTTAAACATCGACCTCCATTCTTCATGCTTCCTTTCTTTAACTTCTTTTCTTCAATTTTCGCTCGTTTTCAGCTTCTATTTACGATTCAAGCTCCAGCTAATTCCTAAATGCAAATATGAACGAAATGAGTATCGAATTCAAATAAAATGCATAAGAAATTAATCAAACAAGGGGGTAATTAGCACTATAAAATAGCACATTTTGGCGTTCATCAACGGTAAAATAAAATAGTTTTTCCTCGCAAATGGGTTTTAAGTTCCCGACAATAGATCTAAAAGGGGACAAAACTAGTACACATGTTGTATGATATATGTGTAAAATACGTTTTAATCTTCTGAAACATTCCAGTAAATTCGATTGTGAGCGAGAGGAAGAATTGGAACCTTAAACATAAACTCAAATCATCCAATTCTTGTGAAATCATCCCCTAGCCTTCCTGTTCTTGGTCTGGTCGAGTATAACCACGCACAGGGACGATTGGTAATTTGCAAAACAAGCTTTGGAGTAAAATTGAAGCCTTAAAACTTGGAATTGAGCTTCAATAACATAGATTAATCATCCTATCATCATTATCAATAACTTGTAAGTGTTAATTTCTTGATTTCTATAACCCTAGAAAATGAGGTTTTGGGTATTTGATTGAATTAACATGATTAATCTTTAATTAAGACTTGTAGTGATTATATAATGGTTAGATGATAGTTAATTCATGATTATAAGTGAAACCCTAAGTTAGAAATGATATAATTGAGTTATGATCATTAAGAAAGTGATGGGTTTAGTTGAGTATTCATGAATTATGGATTGTAATCGTGTTAGAAGGGTTAGTTGATACTTAAATCATGATTATAAGCTAAGCTCTAACTTAGAATTGATGAAATTGATATGTGTTCATGAATAAAGTATGAGTTTACTTGATTATTCATGAATAATGATTTTTAAGTTTGAGTTAATAATGTATAAATGAATAATTGTTGTTAATGAAGATAGTAGAGTTGATTAGTGATAATTAAAGTAGATTAAAATGATGATGTGATCCTAATGATCATAATTTGATAATTGATTATGAATATTGATGTTTATAATGGTTATTCATAATCTTGGAAGAAATTGTGTTAAATGAATTTAAATAAGTAATAACTTACTTGATTTGAAGTTGAAAGGTGATCATTATGATAAGTAATCATGATTAAATAATATTCAAGGAATTGAATAATTGAGTTAAATATCATGTTGTAGTTACTTAATTAAGTTGTTTGATGTAACTACATTTGTATAATGTTATATCCACATTGGGACAAATGAGTAACTTGTGTTGTTCTTTTGTGTTTCCAGATAAACAGAAGGACTCAGTGATATTAGACTACTGAGTAGACGACTGAGGTGTTGGTGAGTGGATCTTTAATCCTCAGTGTAGTTTAGTTGTAACAGGTTTGGTTACAACAAGTAACGTATTATTACTGTTCTAGTTTGCCATAATGATTAGGGTTGTTAGTAGTAATACTGTTGATATACTGCTTAGTCTGATGTGACCTGATGAATATGTAGATATGTGATCACGTGATATATTTGGCCTTCGGGCATCAGTTGTTAATGAGGTCAACAAGTTGTTGAGTTGGTTGAGCTATTTGGTTATTGTGTGAATTAAACATAGTTTTGCTTCATTCGTTGTGTGTAGAACCTGTGTTTGAGGATAATAACCATTAACTATCGGTCTCGTCCGTTATGGCCATACGGATATGATTGGATAAGTGTTCTTTGAGAGCCACCGCGGCAGTAGGGTTTCTCAAGAGCCACCGATCCTCATTATTGAATTGTGATATTGTTGAACTGTTGCATTGTTGAATAGTTGACCAGTGGATAGTTGACCAGTTAAATAGTTGAATTGTTGTATAGTGTATTGTGTTTACGATGCTTGTTTGTAAACAGAGTTGTTATGCTAAGCTGAACTGTTGATTAATTACTCCCTCACTTAGCGTTATGCTAACCCCACCACCCCACTTCTTGCAGGTTATTGTGTTGATACAAAAAGGGGCGGGCAAGAAGCTTGTTGATTAGATGGAATGTTTGACCAGGCGTAAACTCTGATATTTGTTTGATAACCAAGAGTTGTGTTTTGTTTTCATATAACACCCAGTTCATGTATTTTGATTGTATATCATAAAACTAGTTTGAATCAGGTTTTTAAATATCATGTTTAAATATGTCAATATTATAAGTAAAGATGATAAAATTTGAACTGACGCTTCCGATGTGTTATATTTAAATGAGTGTAAAATGAGGGGTGTTATATGTTGGTATCAGAGCATAGGTTTTGGTGAATTGTACATTGTAAGATGTTCAAATCCAAACCTAGATTTGTGTCAAGACAAACATTCCAAGGTGTGGGATTAGTGGTTGTATGAAAAGGTGGTTATTAAATGTGTACTAACCTATAACAAGACGCAAGATTGTTGTTTTGATTGCAGAGACGGAGGAACATGAGGAACCGACCGGTATTCTCAATGATTCCTCAATATTCGTGGGCTTAAGTGTATCAGGTAATTTTTGATAAGCTTGGTGAATTTCAATAAGCTTGAATTGTTTACTTTTCAATGAGTCAGACTGATATGATTCCCCAGTTGTGAGTCATTGATGATTATTACTTGTTAATGTGATGATAGGAATATTAATGAGTAATTCTGCATGAACTTGAAATGACAGTATAAGTGTTGTACTGTGTAGACACATTGTTGACTAAGGTGTAATAGTGGTATTGTTGGAATTAAGTGTGTCCACAATATGAAAATAAAGTATAAATCATGGTGTGATTGTGATTTGATAAATGTAAGTTATGAGTATAAATTCTTTGATGTGACGTAAAAAGTCATGTTTTTAAGGGCTTTATCCCTCACATTTTGGACCTATCTTTAGTGAAAACATTCCAAAACATTGATTATTTACTAAAATTCACTAAATTGGTTCAAAAGTAGACGTTGTGGTAAAAATCACTGAAAACACTCTGAAACCGCACAAAACACAGCATTTTAATTCAAGCAGATTCCTCCGCCCTCATTTTCCTGTCAAGACACACCTCCTAACTTCTACCATCTTTTGTATAGGTAAAATCGAGATGGAAAAATCTGGAATCAAGTGAAACGGCCAAAGGACGGAGAAACCACTACGCTTTCAGAGACATTAAAAGTCATTCCGGCAACGCCTGAGCCCTACACATCTAATTTCCATCAGATTGGCATCATTAGAAGAGTAACAGAATTACGAAGCCACAGGCGAAAGAATCAGGTCAAATGGACGCGTAACGAAGGAGATACGGACGTTTTAAGCAACGAACGAAATCAGACAGAGCCCGTATACGGCCCCACACACCGTATACGGCCCTTGTGAGACCGTATACGGCCCTTACACCACTGTATACGGCCCCTACAAGGCCGTATACGGCCCTCCTGCCCCATATCGTGCTCCGTTTGCTTGTACGTGCTGCTTCGCGAGTTGTACGTACGATTTGATACTTGGCCTATAAATAGTGGACACCCCTCACCTCTCAAAACACACCATTTCTCTCATTTCATTTCTTCCTTACACTTTCTCTCTCACACATATCACTCTCTCTAGTTTCTCTCTCTAGAAGTTTCTCTCTCTAGAATTGAGCTAGTTAGAGAGCTAGTTAGGTAGGGGTAGCTTTTAGCTTTTGTACGGAGTCACTCCAAGACATTGTATTCGCGAAGATCTGTCTGTAATAAATTCGTATCAGGTTCTATTTATATATCTTTTATTTTCCAGTTTTAAACATGTGTTGCTTTGTTTATGCTTGTTTAGGATTGTATGCTAGATATATAATGTTAGGCTAGACATTTCTTTGTGTTTACTATGATGTAGTTATGTTAGAATAGTCAATATGTTTATGCCATGCTGTTACTTTGCCCGTGTTACTTTAAACTGTGTATGAACTCATAAACTGAATCTCGAATGTTTATCTATCCAACTTATGTTGTGGTTAGAAGCTTCCTGCTAGAACTTGGCCAATTACTAGCGGTACGTTCTCTACCTATTATATACTTGATGATCAATGAACTTGGTATGGCTGTGTTCTCTAGATTGAAACAAATCATAAGAGACACGGAGCGTAGGATTAGAGATAGGTTAGATTCATGTTTATCTGTTAGATATCTTTGAGAGAACTTTCAGGATATCTATGATCTGATTGTTGGTTATCTGATATGCTTAGGATTATGGTGTTCTGTTATGTGTCACCCTATTGCATGTTCTTGTTTGATTGTTGCCTTAAGAATGATGCATGCTAGAGTTATCCTCCTGGTTCATATCAGTATCTGTATGATTAGGTTTTCAGACACAGAATATTGGTTTACACAGTAGATTAACATGCATGGAATAGTTGTGATGATTTATATCTGTAATGCTGAACAATTTAACTGATCGTTAGCCCGACCATCCCAACTTGGTCCGCGGGATTATCCCCGTTCGTGTTCTTGTTCAATCAACAATTCACGCTACGATACAGACGTCTCTGATGACTGTGACTGGGGACCAGGATTCGAGGATAGTCGTCGGTTAAATTGGTCTGTACATTTGGGAGAACTTCCGGTGTATTTGACTTCTATAACTGCTATCCATGTGACATGTTATTTATCTGATTGCGGAAAACTCTACGTTAGATATCTAATAGGCTCGTAGTTGTAGCTTATTAGGATATAGGAAATCTGCGAAAGTAATATGGAACCCTAATTAATGTAAAGGAAAAACCGTAAAACGCCCTATTACTCGGTATAGTTCTTGAAACACCAATTGGTGGAGTACAAACGTATGGAAGCCGCGGAACGGTCGTAGGTACAATACTTTGCATTAATTATGTTTCTATCCTCTCCGGATTAGTCATCACATCTAGTAGCCTTACCCTTGACTATTCATCAATAACACATAACGAAATCATAGTAAACACTCGCTTATCCTCTGTTGTCCGAGTCTCCGTACAAACCTCTTGTAACAACCGGCAAATTAGGACTAGAATTAGTACCTAATTCTTTGTTAATACATGTAATTAGTTCTGTGTTAGGCTAATTTATGTATCGGATTATATATTGATAAATATATACAACTTGGCGATTTGACTTAAATCGTACACAATTCAAATAGAATGAAATTCTATTCGATTAATATGGACGTTGGTGAACAAATGTTTATAAACTAAATAACGCAATTGTTCCCAAAATACTATTTTTCAATAATTAGTAATGATCTCGTATCACTTGATTAAAGTTTACATGATTTAAAAACAAAAGTACTTAAATTTATTTAAACTACATCATATCCCAAACTATTAAGGATTTAAAGAAATAATACAAGTAAATTATTAACAAAAGTCTGTAATTTTAAAAGATATAATTAAACGCGAAAAAAATAAATAATTACCACTCAAATGACGGAGAAAACGAACACCGCACGGAGCGAGAGGACGGAGGCAGAAAGTGGGAGGTTAAAACCTCCCACCTCCTTTTCTTTTCCATTTATCACTAACTCACTCTCTCTCTCTTATTCTCTTCCTCTCTTTTCTCTCTCTCATTTAATCATCCACCACCACCCCAATTAAATCCTCAAATACTACATCAAAACGAGCTCGAATCACACCACCACTTTGGAATAAAAGAACCACGGCATCACGATCTACATTCCTATCTTTCCGGAATTTCATTTCGGCACCTTGTAAGTTTCCGACAAAATCCCGACATCTCTCGTTTTTGATCATTTTTACTTGTTTATGGTTTATAATGTCTTGATATGTCCAAAAATGGGTTGGGTAAAAGATTCGGACCGAACGGAAACCGGAAAACTCGTTTTCGGCACATTTTCCGGCCAACAGACCGCGACGTCGCATTTGGACCCAGATCCATGCGACGTCAGCCTCAACGTCGCACAACCCCTCGTAACGTCGCATTGTGCGACGTCAGTCACAACGTCGCATTAAGTTGCGACGTCGCATATAGCGACGCCATGCTCAACGTCGCAGTCAGGATCTGCGACGTCGCACCCGACGTCGCACCCAACGTCGCACAAAACAGAACTTTGAAAACTCAGATTTTTACTAAGTGTCGGAATCAAGATTTTAACACCTGATTTTACCCAAATTCGGATCCAGATGCGTTTTTCGTCAAAGCAATATAGTAGAAATAAAAATTTTCCAAGCTGACCTGGCAGCTCGACCCCAGCCAGGGGCTCTGCCCCTTGGACCCCGCCAGGGGCTGCCGCCCCTTGGACCCCGCTACCAGGGGCGCTGCCCCCGGACCCCCGTCATTAGATGTTGTAAATACTTTTCACACTAAGTGTCGAACACTTACAAATAACGAAATCTGATTCAACGATACACATAATGTTAACACTTTGAATCATTATTACAAACCGTCACCAACGGGCCATACTTGTTTTCAAACTACAAACGGATTACTAAACAAACACTTGGACATAACGAGTTGTGTAGACAACTACCCTAGATGATCTTGCGAGACATCTACTAACTTGACATTACGTGTTTAGGCATTCGGAGGTTACGGGTTCGGAGAACCAACTGTTGATATTTCTTACTCGTTTATTGATATAAACGCACTTGCAAAGACTCAGGTGAGTCTTACGGCCCCACTTTTACTGTTTTATCTTATTGGGGGAGATACATGCTACTTATTTTTCCTGAACACAAGTACTAAACTGATTTCTATACCAAATGGAATTGCATGAGTTATCTACTACTTACTGAAGTCTCTCCATCATATATCGTTAGTTATGGACTTAAGCGCGAACAGTAGTTAATGGATCCATTAGGGAAATGACCCTCCCTGCCCGGGGTAGTAGCGCTACCACGTACTGATTTACACGTAGAAACGGGTGACTATTATTTCGTTACTTATGCTTGCTCAATTTCGAGCATGTCAAGGGAGCAACTGATTATTTACGGGTTAAGCTTCGATTATGAGCCTCATGGCAGCGGTATAACTTGATTACTTTACTTTTGCAAGATTTGCAAATACTTGATATACGCCTACGGGCACTAATGATGAAATCTTGTGTTCAAACTGATTATTTACTGATAAACCTGTGAGATTCACCAACCTTTTGGTTGACCCTTTTTAGCATGTATTCTCAGGTACGCTTACGGAGTAGGATCACTCCAGGATCACTAGCTAGAGTCGCATGATTTCCAAACTGCATTTAACGGAGATTCTTTGGCATTATCTTTTGTTGCTATGGTTATGTAATAGAATCTCCCGCCACATACGCGGACTCTAGGCTTACATATTTTTGTAAAGAAAACTATATGTTTTCAAACGATTAATTTATGGAATGTAACTATTTTACAAAACGTCTCATTTAGAGGTCGTTTGCTGTATATCTTGTGCTTTGTATATTAATTAGTAACACCCAAGTATGCTTCCGCAAATCACTAAATTTGGGGGTGTTACACCTCTCTTGTTTTATTTTCTTTATTTAAATTAGTATTTAGTTATAAAAACCAAACCTATCCAAAAGATTTTAAAAAACCCTAGCTGAATCTCCAAAGATAATTAAACTTCCTAAACTCCCATGCCCGTTGTAGTTTGAAGAACAACACCTTAGTCATACATACCGCTTACTGCCCTTTTAGGTCTGTCAGTAGTATACAGCTTATGATTCCCCTGCTCTATAAATTTAAAACACCCTGTCCGCGCAACCTGGTTGGGAGGTTCAACGACCGGATTAAAACCCGTCCGACCGCTGGGACCGCGACAAGTTTTTGGCGCCGCTGCCGGGGACTACAACGACCGATTTTAGGAATTTAGTTATCTTAGTTATTTAGCGACCCTTACGGAAGATCAATATCATCCGGAAGTTACAGTTTTTATCCCTAGGTTAGTTAGTTTTTAATTTCCCGTCCTTAGTTAAACCTATCCTTTCCAAAACCCTATTTTCTTCTAAAACAAGTTATGGCGAATCGTATCACTCTCGCCACATCAACCCAACCACTGCTGGAGGGACGAGGAGGACCAATCGTATCACCAACCGACGAAACCCTTGAAATCAGACCACACTTCATTAAATTACTTAAATCTCAGTGTCAGTTTCATGGTCTTTCGGTTGAAAATCCAAACGCCCATCTTAACAAGTTCATCAACCTTTCCGACTCTTTCGAACAAACCGGATCCAGTGTTAAAGTCACCCGACTTCACCTGTTTCCTTATTCTTTAGCTTTCCGAGCTCAGACATGGTTCTATGAACTCGAACCCAATTCGATTCATACATGGGAGGAGATGGCTACTAAGTTCTTAGCTAAGTACTTCCCTCCTTCCCTACAAACCAAGCTCAAAAATGAAATCATTAACTTTCGTCAAGAAACTACTGAATCATTAAGCTCAGCTTGGGAACGCTTTAAGAATCTGCTTGGAAGATGTCCGAATCATCAGTTGGCTGAAACGAATCTGGTCTGCACATTCTACAACAGTCTGAATCCTCATCACTAACAAACCCTCGATGTTGCTTCATCCGGAAATTTCATGCTACATACTTCAGAAGAAGCCTGGAAGTTGATTGAGACGATAACGATGCACCAACATGGCTTGGGGTTTGATGAATCAACCTCGGAAAACAAGGATACTTCTGCTCAAGCCTTAGACACTTTAAGAGCTCAACTCGAATCCATCTCTAAAGTTGTCAGGGATATGCAAGACTCTTCCAAATCTAAGAAGCAACCTCAACGGCTCTTCTCACGCTCGAAGCCCAAGGAAGATGTTCTCGCCACATCTGGAACCACTGATCAAATCATTCATTCAAAACCTTTCACTCAGCGGTTATCCAAACAACCTATCTCTCATTTGTTAGTTCCCTTTACACCCTCTACTTCTTTTCAACTATCTTCTCGTCTAAACAATACGATTTTCAATAACTTCATGGTTGAGCAAAACAATAAAAAACAAAAAAATCGTTGATTTTCAAAACCAAATTGATTATTTGCTCAGAATTTCAAATGATTTAATTAAGAACATGGAGGATAATGTTAAAAGATTATTTTTAAAAGTTGAGGAGAAGCAAATGAAAGAAGCAATTTACAATGATGACATCCTTGTAGTCACTAGAGGGGGGAAAGAGACTAAGAATGAGAAATCTGTATATATTTCTTCAGACGAACCTTCTAGTTCTTCTCTACCCACTGATTCGGTACCTGTTGACATTCCTGTCACTTCTCCTGAACCAGAATCTTTCAAAGCCCCAGAAGTAGTTAAATCAACATGGATACCTTTCCCTGGTAGGCTTAAGAAAGAGAAACAAGAAGCCCAGTTTGGAAAATACCTAGAGATGTTCAAAAGCCTACACTTAAACGTTCGATTATTAGATGCTTTAGTTGAAATGCCTAGTTGTGCCAAATTCTTTAAAGAACTTATATCCAACAAAGAAAAACTTAGACAAATAGTTAACTTGCCCTTAGACGCAGAATGCTCTTTAATTATGCAACAAGGACTGCCCCCAAAGCTAGGAGACACTGGCCGTTTCACTATTCCTTGTTACCTTCAGGATGTTCAAATAAGTAACGCCTTAGCTGACTTAGGAGCTAGTGTAAACCTTATGCCATACTCGCTTTATAGGAAACTAGGATTAAGCAAACTTTTACCAACCCATATGACCATCCAATTAGCTGATAGATCAGTTAAAATCCCTCGTGGAATTGCTGAAGATATTATGGCACGTGTTGATAAATTCGTCTTTCCTGTTGATTTTGTTGTTATGGATATTGAGGAAGACGCTCAGGTACCACTCATCCTTGGCAGACCTTTCCTAAATACTGCCAAGGCCGTCATTGACGTGAATGAAAAATCTTTGAAACTTAGAGTGGGAACTGAGGAAGTCACCTTCAATGTCGATAAACTAATGAAACTTCCTATGGGAGAAGACCTTGGTCTTGTAGATTCTATGCAGGAAATAATTGAAGAACACTTGGAAGAAATCCTCGCAGTAAGCAGCATTAATCCCCTTCCGAATACTGTCATCACAACAAGGAAAATCTGTGAAGAAGGTGCGGGTCTATGCTCAGCTATCTCGGATCCATCCATTGCATCAAAGGAAGAGCTATTTCCTTTAAAGAATTCCAACTTACAGCCCAACAGATTTATCACTGCTGTACCACATGGACATGGCACTCCGGTCACTCTCTTGAGAAGAAACCCTAATTCTGAAGTTCCTGATTCATCTCTCTCAAAAGAAGAAATTCTGAAGACTCTCAAGGAAATGGAGTCAATGGTTAAACCATCCGATCCGCAACTCTTTGAAAGTTGTGAAAACTTGAATCCAGAGATTACTTTTAGCACATCTTCTTCAGCTCAATTTCAGAGATTCGCATTCACAGAAGACAACAAAGAAATAATCACTGAAGATAATGCAATCTCTCAATCTTCCCAAGTAAAATACGAGCTGAGAAAAGATGGGCTTTCCAACAATACAGAATGGGTTGAAATAGCATCAGCCGACATTCCAGAGGTAGCTGCAGTTGAGTCAGATTATCAGACGACGTACGATGAGCTTAAAAGAGACGAAATTGCTAGGATGAAACCTTCCACTGAAGAACCACCCGAATTGGACCTGAAGGAACTTCCCTCACACCTTGAATATGATTTTCTAGAAGGAACTTCGCACTTACCAGTTATAATATCTAAAGATCTGAAGCCTGAAGAGAAAGCACTACTCATTGAGGTTCTAAAGTCACATAAGAAAGCGATTGCATGGAAAATCTCTGACATACAAGGGATCAGCCCAAATTACTACACTCACAAGATCTTAATGGAAAATGACTTCAGGCCTTCTATTCAAAGGCAAAGGAGAGTTAACCCAAAGATTCAAGATGTGGTGAAAAAGGAGGTTATCAAACTCTTGGATGCTGGTTTAATTTACCCTATTTCAGATTCCCCATGGGTCAGTCCAGTTCAAGTCGTCCCAAAGAAAGGAGGCATGACTGTCATCGCTAACGAAGACAACGAGTTGATTCCAACACGAACCGTCACCGGTTGGAGGGTATGTATCGACTATCGGAAACTCAATGAAGCTACACGCAAAGATCACTTCCTTCTACCATTCATTGATCAGATGCTTGAAAGATTGTTAGGAAACGAATTCTATTGCTTCCTCGATGGTTTCTCCGGCTATTTTCAGATACCTCTCGATCCAAAGGACCAAGAAAAGACGACGTTCACTTGTCCATACGGAACCTTTGCCTACCGATGTATGCCTTTTGGCTTATGTAATGCACCGGCGACATTTTAAAGATGCATGGTAGCAATCTTCCACGACATGATTGAACAATGCATGGAAGTGTTCATGGATGATTTTTCGGTTTTTGGAGATTCGTTCACCACTTGTCTTTCTAACTTGAATAAGATGCTCACCCGATGTGAAGAATCAAACCTGGTTCTGAATTGGGAAAAATGCCATTTCATGGTAAAAGAAGGCATAGTTTTAGGACACCGTATATCCAAAGCTGGAATTGAAGTTGACAAAGTAAAAGTCGAGACTATCTCAAAACTTCCACCACCCACCTCTGTCAAAGCCATCCGAAGTTT
Source organism: Helichrysum umbraculigerum (assembly GCA_949592205.1). NCBI lineage: Eukaryota > Viridiplantae > Streptophyta > Magnoliopsida > Asterales > Asteraceae > Helichrysum > Helichrysum umbraculigerum. Next base: position 161,826,117 of record CATIUR010000004.1, on the reverse strand, counting down.
TCTAGGACACGCCGGGCTCTATCGTCGCTTTATCAAAGATTTCTCTAGGATATCCCGACTAATGACTCATCTCCTCTAGAAGGATACTCCGTTTGTCTTTATAGATGAATGTCTCCAGGCCTTCGATCATCTTAAAGATCTGCTTGTTCATGCACCGATCATGGTTGCTCCAGATTGGAGTCTCCCATTTGAAATCATGTGCGACGCCAGTGATTTCGCAGTCGGAGCAGTTCTGGGATAGCAAAAGGAGAAGCAGTTTCAACCAATATACTACGCCAGCAAAACGCTCACTGACGCCCAAGAGAATTATACGACCACAGAGAAAGAGCTGCTAGCGGTAGTATTTGCTTTTGATAAATTTTGTTCTTATCTAATCTTGTCCAAAACCATTGTCTTTACAGACCACTCCGCTCTGAAATATCTTTTTAAGAAGCAAGATGCTAAACCTCGCCTTCTACGATGGATTCTACTCCTTCAAGAATTCGACATCGAGATCAAAGACAAAAAGGGAGCAGAAAACGTCGCGGCGGATCATCTCAGCCGATTAGAAAATCCTTCAATGGATAAGCCGCATGAGAAAGACATTCAAGACCAGTTTCCAGAAGAACAGCTCATGCATGTTGGTAAGTACTATCAAGGGTCACGATCTACAAATGATCCCTGGTATGCTGACTATGCCAATTATTTGGTGGGAAAAGTCTTACCTAAAGGAATGTCAACCTCTCGAAGACAAAAATTCTTCCACGATATAAAATATTACTATTGGGACAACCCTTTCCTCTTTAAGGTTTGCCCTGATCAAATCATTAGAAGATGCGTTGATGGGAAAGAGGCAGAACATATCTTACACCAAAGCCACCATGGACCTACTGGAGGACATCACGGTACCAACATGACCGCAAGAAAAGTGTACGATGCCGGCTTTTTCAGGCCAACCATATTTCAAGATGCATACGATCTGGTAAGACGCTGCGATATCTGCCAAAGACAAGGCAATATAACAGCCCGGAATGAAATGCCACTAACAAACATCTAGGCCGTGGAAATCTTTGATATCTGGGGATTAGATTTCATGGGACCGTTCCCTAAATCTAACGGTAAAGAGTACATCTTGGTTGCAGTCGACTACGTCTCCAGGTGGGCCGAGGCCCAAGCTCTCCCAACAAATGACGCCAAAGTAGTAACCAAATTTCTCAAAAAGCTATTCAGTCGATTTGGGACTCCAAAAGCAATAATCAGTGATCGTGGTACATACTTTTGCAACGTTCAATTCATGAAAGTTCTGCAACAGTATGGTGTCACTCACAAGACGTCAACAACTTATCACCCCCAGACAAATGGGCAAGCTGAGGCAACAAATCGAGCTTTGAAAAGAATCTTGGAAAGAACTGTTGGTAATCATGGGTACAAATGGGCTGAAAAACTAGATGATGCATTGTGGGCATTCAGAACCGCCTATAAAACACCATTAGGAACCACACCATATCGTCTAGTTTATGGCAAGGCATGTCACTTACCAATTGAGCTGGAGTATAAGGCATACTGGGCTTTGAAGAACTGCAACTTAGATATCTCTACAGTTGGAGCAAATAGACGAATGCAGTTGAACGAGTTAGCCGAACTAAGGGATCAGGCATATGACAGTTCATTAAGCTTCAAGGAACGAACTAAGAGAATTCACGATGCTAAGCTGAGGCCCTCAAGATTCAAAACAGGAGATAAGGTGCTACTTTTCAACTCGCGATTCAAGAATTTCTCTGGCAAGTTTAGAATCAGGTGGAGCGGACCATTCATAATATCAAAGGTATTTCCCTACGGTGCAGTCGAACTCGAGGCACCAGAAGGTAATTTTAAGGTTAATGGTCACCGCTTAAAGCATTACTTCGAAGACTTTCCCATCAGGGAAGATGTCTTTATCTTTGAACCACCGTGAGTCGACAGAAAGGTACAAAGAGTCAAGCTAGAGAATCGTAAAACAAGCGCTCTTGGGAGGCACCCCAAGCCTATCTTTAATTCTGCTATTTTATTTCTTAGTTTATTTTTATTAAGTATGGTTGTCTCTGAACTAATAAAATTGCAGGCTTGCCACTTATCTGACTTCGAATTGCAAAATATGAGATAAGTGTTATTCATTTACTATCACTGTTAGCATTACCTGTTTATTTTATCTTGTTTCATGATGGACGCTGTTGACGCTGATCATGTAGCTGCGAGACCACAACACATACCTCGTAGACGTAGAGCACAGAGAGCGGCTATGCTGACCATCACTGAGGAGGACCTAACTAATGTCCCGATCACTCACGAGGAGTTGCCCAATGAGAGGCTCTCATCACCTTTGCCAGCCCCCGTACCTACTTTCGAGTACGGTATCACTACGGCTGACCCATCTGCTTCGTGGGCCCTTTTCCGGACACTCTCCATCCAGCATGACATTGATGTATCGCAAAAAGTCATGTTTTTACATGCATTAATTGTCCCATATTTAGCTCTTTTCTAACAAATACATCTTAAAATCATCATTATTCATTAACTTTTGTTAGAAAGGTATAAACTTGTCGGTCTTTTGAAAATAAAGCAAAAAGGGCAGAAAACTGACCTAAATAGGCACTATTCTGAGCCTAACCCTAAATCTACTGTAAACTTCATACCAGAGCCTCATAATAGTCTTATTTTGTAGCTATGAAGATTACGAGAACGTGGATATAAGGATCGCTCAGAACGGATCAAGGACGAGAAAGTTATGCAAGTTACAACACCTCTGAAGACTACAAAACGTATGGACACGTTATATCAGCAAGAAGCTCAAGAGGAAGATTTCTTTGAAGGGCAGAAGATTTTGTATTCATGTATCTACAGAGCATTGACTAGATATCCGTTTCCATATTCTGATAAACAAATTAGTTTATTGGAATCTTACAAGCATCACATTGATTGGGCAACTGGAAATCCAACGCAAATGGCGGATATTTGTTTGATAAAAGAATTGCAGGAAGTGATTAGCTTATTGGAACAAAAAGATTATAAAAATTGCAGCACTTACTATGTAGATTGCACAGTGGAATATTATGCGCATCAAATGATAAATGATTTGTACTATCCCGCACAAGAAGAGCTAAGAAGGAGAGTTCCGGAGGGGATATCTGAAGTGGCATTAGTTAATGTGGCGAACTACGTGATTATGGAGCTTAAATCAATTTTTCAAGGAAGAAATCATTTTTGTCACAATGATCTATTTCACGTAGAATTATCTCAGATTTATACAAAAATGATAAATATATTTAGATTTTCGGGATTGTTGTTTACTGAGCGTCAGAGAGAGTTAATGAAAGGAATAGTATGGGAAGTTGAAGAGGTAGTAAGAAATCCTACAACTGGAAAGTATGAAATGTTATATTTAGGATTTTATGGTTTTATGGATGAGTTAAGACGTAAGCATCAAGAGCGTGAAATGAAGGAAGTAAATGGATATAAGGTAATTAATGAGGAAGGACAGGTAGCAAAGATAATAAAGAAAATAATGAGGGAATTCTATGAATTGCAAATAGCAGCAGATGAACATTACCGACATTTTGAAGATTCTACTGCTCAAGTACCTGATATCACTAAAACTATGTTTAGATACTTTTTAAGAATCTTTCCTCCTGACCAGAGAGTTCCTATACATTTTATGCTACCAAATGGTTACTATGTTTCACCACTAGCTCGAGAATGGGTTCATCAACCTTGAAGACATTTGCATATTCTTATTTGGAGTTTTTCATTTTGTTATTAGTTACGATTTCTTTTAAACTGTAGTTGTTTGTTTGTTTATGGATATTAATATATATGTTATTTTAGGAATAATTTTCATGTTTATTTAAGTGGTTAAATGTTTTCATTATTAATCTCGGTTATATTATATAAGGTATGATACGTTTTAATGGAATAACCATATTTTATGACTGCATTAAAAATCATTTTAAGATTCATATTGGATTTTATCCTCACTTTTTTAAGTTTTTTTTTATGATATCGAAAATTTTATGTTGGTTTGATAAGTGTGAGTTATTTTATAGGAATTGTTAAAATATTTTGATAATATAATGGAAGTAGATATGAGGAATTTAACTATGTTATATGCTATGTTCTTAATTGTTAACTTAATAAATGAATGGTTTTTCTTTGAATATTGATATTATTTTCTTAACTAAGGTGTGGATACATTAATCCAGTGATTGTTTTTAATTAATTGTTCTTTATAGTTAGGATTTTTAGAATCTGAATTGTATATATGTTTTTGCTATAAAGATAATTACTATAAAATATATTATTAGATAATGATATGAAACATTGAAGAAGAGACTTTTTAATCAATTTTTGAAGTAAATGAAGTTTGTTTAATAAGTTTAACGTTATTAATGTGTTAATATTAAGAATATTGTATGGGTATTTAGTAGATAGGTTTAAGAAACTATAATTATTAGAAAACATTGTAAGTTAGGAAATCAATAGTTATAGGTACCCAACTAGAGATAGAATAACAATAGTTTAATAAGTTTTTATACATAATAAGCCATAGGAAATAATAACATGTGTTTATATGTTTTTGAATTATCTTTAATTTGTATATTTGGTACGTTTAATTTGTTTGCCTGTTTATTTTTAGACTACCATTGCTATTTTTCAAAGTTGGCGTACAGTACGATACAATGCATGCGGACAAGTACAGATGAACATTACATTATTATTTTTAATAATGCATTAATTTTTGGAAATTTTATAAGTTTATCTTATTAATTTTGAACTTTGTGGGTGTGTTCACTGGAAACCCTCACGAGACTAAAACTCGTCCACTTGGGATACCGAGGGGTTTAAAGGCTTATTGCATATGCTAAATGCAATCGTGATTAACTACGAAAGTGTGGATGTTGTATATTATTTTTCAAGAGATGAAGGAATCAACCAAGAAGATTTTATTGGCCGATGATGAAATTTATAATTTCAGTCAGGGGAGTTTTTCTGTTCTATTTTTCTTTCCATTACTCACTTTAGTTTGTCATTTTTATACAATGAGGGCATTGTATAATTTAAGTGTAGGGATAGGGTTCGTAAGGAAAAGAATTTCTTTAATTAAACATTTAAGTTTCTATTGTTCTAAAATTTTTGAAAATTTAAAAATTTTAAGTGAATAACTAAGTATTTATTAGTTAAAATACTTTTGTTAAAAGTTTTGTTTTGTATTTAAAAGTTTAGACTTTAATATGGATTAACTGTTTTGTATATATAATGTAAGCTACTTAAATAAGGAAGTGATATATAGTTATATGATATGATGTACTAATAGGCAATCTATATGAAGATTTCTGAATTTTAATAAATTAATAAAATAACTTGTTTATTATTTTATGATACATAATATGATGTATGACATAAAAGTCTTAATTTTTAAATTTATTATGCAATAATTTTATATCTTTTTACTTATGTGAGTACATTTGGGGGTATATATTGATGGTTTCCTCTGTTATACGAAAGTATAGACCTGGTCTCTATTAATATATATTTAAAAATTAAGCAAACGCAAGTCAAAAGTACTTGAAAAGTCTTAAAAATAAAAGATACCTAATGAGGTCGCCAAAATGGTTTGACCAAGTCTGGTTTTGCTTAAACCTGAATCAAGTTATGTCGCTCTGTTGCATGAAAATGCAGACCTGTCACCAATGTCTTGATTCTTAAAAATGTATTTCATATATTTAATTGGAATATAAAAGTAAATTGTATAATTAAATTTAAAGGTATATCATATATGGAAATCATAAGTAATATACATACTAACAATAAAAAGGGTATTCAGAAATATGAGTATAGATTTTTTAAAGTGGATAAATATATTAGTAATCATTCATGAACTATATGTTACACAAATAATAATAAATTTTATTTATACATTATAGTTATCCATGTTAATTAAATTGTTTAAAATTTTAATTTATGAAACGGATTTTTAGTATTGGTATTCTGATTCTTAAATATTAGTTTGATGCTTATTTTTAAATTTTATTCAGTATTCTACTTGAGGACAAGCAGAACTTAAGTGTGGGGATATTTGATAAGCATCAAATAGATAGTATATTTTATATTAATTTATCCTTATATTTTTATACATTTTATTGCATTTATATGATTTTAGATACTCATTTTGTTAATAATTGCAGAAATGTATTTTAATTAAAGAATGAAGAAAAAGGAACAAGAACGAGACCAGAACTGAAGATTTAAAGCACTTAAAGGAATAAAGATTAAAGACCTTGAAGAAGTGAAGACTAAAAGAGTTAAAATGAAGAATTGGGCCAAGAAAACAAAGAAGTCCGGTTATGAAGATTGAGAGTCCAAAAGTTAAGCCCAAGCCCAAAAATGGAATATTCTGGAAATTACATTCAACCGGCGGTTGAGCTTTAGGGTTTAAGGCGGTGGAGACAAGTGAAATTGGACCCGGATTCGAATTACTTCAACCGGCGGTTGGAGTATCCAACCGACGGTTGGAAGGTCGGCCAGAAAAAGTATAAATAGAGGCTTAAGCTAGGTCATTTGATATACGATTCAAGAATACTAAAACCGAAAGTTAAATTTTAGGACGACTTTAAGGTGCGATTTTGGAGGCAAAGGAGCTAGGGTTTGAAGGTTTTTAACCCTAGGAAAAGCTGGTTTGCTAATTGGTTCGGTTTCTTTATCCTTGTAACTTTATTAATCTTTTGGGTTATTTTGGATATTGTTTATTTGAATTAATTGCTTATTAGGTTTTCATTATGAATGTTTAAATGTATGTTTATTAGATTTATTATATGAATTATATGTTTATGTTGAAACTATATTATTGAATGTTTATTATACAAGAATTGTCTGTGTTATGTTAATATTGATAAAAGTTAACTGATTTATATAGATAACTTTACGAAGCTAGTGAGTTTTATAAGTTAATTAATGATTATCAATTGTTAATGTTAAGTAACACTGTAATTCAACCGAAGCTAGGAATTGTATTAATAAACTGCTGATAGATCTTAATAAATAGTAATATTGTACTTAATCTTTGGCAATGCTACTATATGAAAATTATCTTAATCTTTGTGATTTTCTACATTAGTAATTCACCAATAATAATAGCCAACAAAGCAAATAGACATAAGTTGATATAATAAGTGTAATAAATAATTGTTTAAATAGTTATAATTTTCTATCCAATTGAGTATACTTAAGTTGTTTCCTAGAACTAATCTATTAGAATCTGTATCAAAAATATAATTATAAATATGTTCGTTCGGAACTAAAATGTCCCCCTTATCTTGTAGATTATTGTAAATTGGATCCTTGTATTTAATTGTATTATAATTGTAAATATTTGTAATTAGAATAAATAGATAATTAGTTATAAATAAGAATAACGTTTTCCTGTGTTCCTTGTGTTCGAATTTGGACTTACTTATTAAGCTATATTACATGAACGGGCTAATCTTGCCTGAATTGTGTGATAGTATTATTTAGTATTTCCTTAATTAAACTTGTTATTATAATTGCATATACTTAGCACACATCAACGGCGCAACAGGTTTTTGGTGCCGCTGCCGGGGATCGGTTGAGCGTAGTGAACTTTAAGATTACCGTAGATAGTTGACTTTTAGGAGACCCTTCCTTAAGATTTTCATTACTTTAGGAATTTATTTGCTTTAGTAGTTAGTTCATTTAGTTATTTAGAAAATACAAAAAAATAGAAAACCCTAGAAAACCCTAATTCTCCTTCCAATCTTATTTCTCCCATGGATGAGATAACGATCATGGACGATGCGGAATTATTTGTGTCTTCCCACAAAGAGGTCTGTGTTAACCAGGAAGTTGAGATTGACGAATATTCATCCTTAGACCTAGGTTTTGATATATGTCAGCAGAAGATTCCACCTTCTGTCACTATTGAATTAAGTGGTCAACCCACACTTGACCCTGAGATCTTATCAATCTTATCTAAGTACCCACATTACCTTAGACCTACCACCCTACCAGAAGACGTTCCTTTCGGTATTGAAGTTTTCTTCTATCCACCAATGCCTTGGATGGATTTAAATGAGCGACTTCATTGCTTAGATGAATACTTCAGGTATGATCTTCCAGATATATTGCGAGCCTACCCCACTACTCTTTTCCAAAGTGTAGAAATGGATGAGCGTCTCCAGTGTCCGGAGGATCCTGAACTAGAAACACTAACCTTGCCCAACACTGAATCAAGTAATAACCCACCAGAATCAAGTAATGAACATCACTTAGGAAACTTTCACAAGCCCAGTAGGAGAATAGATATCTGCGCAGATTTTCTTAGAAACCTTAAGATATCAGATTTCCTTTTTTCAACTGAGCAGAGGAAGACCTTTGTAGTGATTGATAGGATAATAACATGTCTACGTGCTAATTATGATCAAAAAGACGAGTTATCACTAAAATCAGAGTTAGACCTACTAATGGATCTAATAGCTAGCACCGAGTATCCATCTGTTTCACAGATTAGGATTAATCGTTATGTTGATGCCCTGATTGACGAGCTCGAATTTTGGATTGAAAGAGCCCCTATCACTTATACTTTGATTCCATGCGTTAAACTGTTCTTTGTTGATCCTGCCACTTATCTGATTAATGAACTGAGATCAATTTTCCATGATTCTACTGAGGAAGCCATGGATTCTGCTTTCTTCCAAAAGAGGAAGGAAATCCATGTTAAGCTTACTCAGTTGTTACTAACATCTAAATTCCCTTTTACTGAGCAACAAAGGATCTACATCAGAGAAATTTCACAAGTAGTTCACTCTACTACTGGAAACCCTGATTCAGAAGAAGAAAAGGAATTTCAGCATGTCATCGGAGAATTGCTCTTTGATCTATGTTTTATAGACACAGGATTCAGGGATGGTATTTCGAATCCGAGGAAGGTAAGAGGAGCATTTAACCAATTCATTGATGCGTTACTAGCATTAGGTCAAGAAGAAAAAGAATTCTTACGAGAATTTGAGCGTTATTATATAAATCCCGCTGACCTAATTCGTAGTATCATTAAAGCGCTTCAAGGTACGTTCATTCTTCGCCACACTTTCTCGCATGTTTCAGGATTATCTGAAAGTGCCGTCACAAGCACTGACAGATAAATGGTGATGGTCTGATGTAAATAGGTTTGAATATTTTGTTAATTAGGACAAAAATAATTTTAATTTGATTTTCTTTTAATTTACTTTTATAAAAACAAAGAAAAACGTTCTTTAAAGTTTAAACGCGTAAGTTTTTAAACGAGTTTTCGCAAACGGTCCAAACGTTTCAAAAATTTGACAAAGTTTTAATTTAAAATTTTGGAAAATTTTATTTGGATTGGTTTTGAATTTTAAAGAACACAAAAAGATTTAATAAAACGTATTTAAAAACGCAAATGTTTTCGCACGCGAATTAATGTTACGTTTTTAATATACGAATTTAAATACGAAAGTTTCGTGCGTATTTTGGTTGATTTTCATAAAAAAATATTTAAACTTTAAAAACCCAAGTATACGTTTCGTTTCGTTCGCATTTAAATTAAAAATGCATATTAAAAATGCAATTTAAATATATAAAGCAAAGGAAGCTTCCACCACTTTTTACAAAAAGTAAAAATTAACTTCTTCTTCCTCTTTTCTTCCCCAAAACCGTCACCCACCATCACCATCTCCATTTCTCCATTTTTCCATCATTTTTCTTCAAATCAAGCTTCAAATCTTCCATATCTTCATCTCTTTTGCATCTAGATCATCTTTACATCAAGATTGAGGTATGATTCTAACCTAAAATAATTATTTTGAATACTTTTATAAAGTTAGGGTTTATGCTTAGATCTTGGATTTTGATCATCAAGTTTCATGCTTTTTGCTTGCAAAGTGCTATATTCTTGATTGTTAACATGTTTGCGGAAGTAATTTGAGGTTTCCATGGCTAGATTTGATGTTTTGATTTTGAAAGTTGACTTTTTGTTAGGGTTTTTAGCAATTTTGACATTCTTGAATGATTATTTGCTTATGATTGACTTTTCGGTGATTAATTTGCGCTTAAACTGATTAGTTTACATAAGTAAAGTGATTGTTAAGATGAGAGGATTGATTTAATTGCATATTTATGAATTAAAGTAAAGCTTTTTATACAAAACTATTTTAAAACCATTACTTTAAATTAAAATCATTATCTTTAAATGGTATTTATTTAAACTTTGTGTAATTTGCTTCATGAAAATGCAATTTAATATATTTGGAATAGCAGTACTTTAATTAATAAAGTTAGTGAGATTTCAAATTAATCATCCTCTAATTAAAGTCTTATGCTTAACCAAAATAATGGATGGTAAATAAAATCGCTTTGCTTGCTTATTTTTATCAAAGTAAGGTAATTATATGATTTATGATCATGATGCTTGCTTGATTATTTGATTACTTAACATGTTTAGAAATATTCATCTTTAAGTAATCTTAGAAAATAGGAAAGCTGCGGTTTTGTTTAGTTGGATAATTTGTGGATTGATGATTGCAGTTTAGGGTATTCATAAAAATAATAATGGGATAATTGCAAAATCTAAAGCCTACATTTCGAATTTTTTCTGAAAATTTGGAATAAATATTATATTGTCCAATTATTTTTATATGATTTGTTTCCTTGTTTTTCTTAAACAGATGGATCCGATTCCACCTACTCTTGCTTATTTGGCCAAGACTACACAAGAAAAGACTTTGATTCGGAAATGGCTAAAAAGGGCATTTGGAAGTAATCGGTACATAGTTTGGGAAGACATGGGGAAACTTGGAATTGAGGATAGGTTGAGGAATTTGATAGGATATGAGGTTCAGGGACATAAGTTCGGCTCTTGGATTCAGCTTTTTAGCATTCGTGAGCCCATATACCCCGAGGTTGTTACTGAGTTTCTGATGACATTTGAGCTTAACCCAGAGTTAGGGATTGAAGATGACAAGAAGATAGCATTTAGATACCGAGGGAAGAGCCATAATGTTTCTATTTCGAGCTTAGCTAGACACTTGGGATTGTATTCAGCGGATCAGATTAGCTCAGATTGGTTCTTACATAGTCATCAGACGACTCCTCATCATCCCGAGAGGAGCCATAGGGTCATTTGGAGTGAGCTGACGGGCACACATTATACTTGTGGTGCCAAGTCCTCAGCTTTGATTCTACCTCAGTTACGTCTCCTACACAAGCTGATTGTTACATCTATTATGGGAAAGAAGGAGACCGGGCCGATAAATGGGGATGAGTTGTATATCATTGATGCTATCATGAGCCTCCAGAATATCAATGTGGCTTGCATTATTGCTGAGAGGATGGCAAAAGAGAAGAACTTGGACCTGACGAAGCATGTTTTTATGGGAGCTTTCATCACCAGATTGTTGAGAGGGTTGCGACTCTTGACAAAGAGTCATGAGGCCGAGTATAGAGTGTCTTCCACTTCATTACCATGTGACTTGGACTACTGCAAGCAGATCCATTTGATCACTGAGGGTTCTGAGAGACAGTGTTACTGGAAGGACACTGATGAGCTTATCCCTGGATGTTTCATGACCAGGAAGAGGGTCAAAGAGGAGGATGTAGAGACTCCGGTTGTTGATAGAGTGGATAGAGTACCGGCTGTGCCTAGGAGTACCAGGACACCAGTCAGGAATGTTGGGGTTGGGACATCAGGTCCCCGAACTCAGATACGACATACAGATCCAGTCACTCCCTTGACCCAGTACTTCACATTGCACGCGTTGGCTGTCAACAACGCGCATCAGGCACTTATAGCTAGGGCTTTAGGTATTTCAGCTCCCGAGCCGCTCCTATACGAGTGTGTGCCGATATCACCAGTTCCACCATCCACTACCATCCCACCATTCACTACCATTCCACCTTCTACTACCATTCCACCACCTACTACCATACCACCATACACTACCCACATACCACCTACCACTACCATTCCACCCACACGGTCAGTCGAGCACTGTTTATCGGTTGATGCTGCATTCCCACATCCTACTGTGTCAGCCCGTAGAGCCCGTTCTTCTCAGCAGTCCGCAGGAGGAGAGGTTGTTGGTTCCTACCGACCAGATGTTGTTCATTTGAGCACTGATCCACTCACTTTATCATAGTTTCAGGGATTGTTGGCATTAGACCCTATACCTTCTGATGAGCTTCCTACAGAGGAGATACTTAAGCACATCTACAGATCCAAGATGGAGCGTGAGGGGATGACTTTTGAGGATTTCAGACAGTTGGCATTAGATAATCCGACGAAGTTACCTGCTTGCTCCCTTAGAGATGTATTGATGCAGTATAGGCAGGTGAGGTCAGAGGAGCAGAGAGTCTCTAGTGGTCAGCAGTCAGTTGCCGGACCATCCTCAGTTCCTCCACCGGTTCATCCTTCTGTTCAGGACACTGATCAGGGTTCTCCAGCACCCTAGATCTGTGCACCCATATCTACATACTTACTATTTCCTCTATTCCATACTTTTGACTTATTATGTGGTTGTAGAACTTTACTTTGTTATATTTTTGGAACATGAACTATCAGACATAGTCTATTTAGTTTCTTTATCTTTTAGTATTTAGATTATCAGTTATTTAGTTTACTTATTATGTTTTATCTCTGTTTTTCTTTTTAGTTAGAATAAGTGAATTGTGTTTGTGCAAATGAGAATTGAGGAAAGGAGATGCCGATCATTCACGAAGAAACTGCTTTCTGCATGGATTCAACCAAGGAATTTCAATCACCTGCAGACCGCCGCTTCTTTCTTAAAACCATCTCCCCGCCTCTATCGTAGGGAAGTTCCTTTCTTTTTGTCATGATTTTCACCATTACCATTTATCCAACTATGCCTAAATTCTAAGTGTGGGATTCCATCCCACCAAATTTTTCAAAACACTTAAAATTGTTCCACTATTTCAAAACCTAAGTGTGGGATTTTTCCCGAAGAAAATCATACGTCTTAGCAATGAACATTGAGGACAATGTTGTTTTAAGTGTGGGATACACGGTATATATACCGCAAGTTTATATTTGCCTGCCCAAAGTAATACCTCCGTTTTCATTCAAACTATTTCAAAAATTTTCCCAAAACCAACCCAAAAGGTTGAGATTTTTAATCACCAAAACATTCGAAAACCCAACCTCGACAGTGTTCGACATCCATTCGGTTGATTTCGAATATTTTCAAAGGATTTTAGTCTTAGAATATTCTTTTAAAGAAATAAACCTTCTGTCAAAATAAATAAATTGCTTTGGAAAGTAAGATAAAGCAAAGATAAGAACGTATCTTAAACTAAAACTGAGAAATCCTTTAGGCATCGCATGACTTGGTGCATATGACCCTTTGATTGTGAGGTACTTGAGCCTTTAAAAAGCATTCATTTTTAAAGCTTCACTTTCGTTTCTGAGTGTGCGCCGATGCATGTGTCTTTGAATTAGAACTTGCTCCTGTAATGCGTTTCGAGACCATACCAATGAGTGCCGTACGCGGTATAGGTGCAATTAGATGATCTTGGCATTTATTAGGATTAACCCATTTCTTTCATATCTTTTCAAGCCAACCCTTCCAACTTTCTTTCTAAAGACTGTTGATGATCCGATTAGAAAACCCTTTGCGCCTTAGCCATTTCATTTCTCTAAACCCTAAAACACTTCCCCACAACACAAACACTTTCCCACCAAACACCATTCCATCTCGTGAATCTTCATAGATCATAAGTAAAGGGCTGCTTGAGGTATCTTTCTATTGGCGTCTCATCTTCAAACATCTCTCTGTACCTATCAAGAGTTTAAAGCAAGAAATCCAGAAGGAAGATACGGTACAAAAGCGAAGTTATTACTCATCACGAAGATATTATCCGCTAAAGACAGTACGAAAAATTGGTACTTGTCAAAAGAGAAGTCAAAGATGTCTCACTATACGAAGGATCTCCAAGGTCATAAAAATAAGAAAAAGAAAAAGAAAAGGCAAAGAAAAAAGAAAACAAGAAAAGAAAAGCAGACCTTGGAGAGCTCCTAGAAGAAGAAGACTACTCTCTAAAGAAGAAAGATCTATCAGAACTCAAAAGAAACATCAAGAGAAGAGATTATTCCTCTAGGAGATGAGTCTACTCTAGAAGTTATCTCAAGTGAAACTTGCTTTGATCTTTGAAAGCTCCGAGTCTGAAGTTCCAAAACCCTAAAACCATTGACCAACTACCCCTATCCTTACCCACTTTACCCTTACTCACACAACCCACTAAAATGCCTTGGGATAATTAGCACCGTTCTCAAAGGAGTGGTGGAGATTCGATTCTCGACCAAGCCTATGACGATAAGCACTGCATGACTGGCAATGAGCGATTTCATTTCTATAGATTATAGGTAACCCGATACACTTTGAGTGAATTGAGTGACCCACTTTTGAGAATCGCCCAGTCATGTACACCTACGTCTCGAGAGTTGCAAAGTATGCCAAAAAGGGTTGATCAATTTTATGTTTAAGTATAGTTAATTTTTGTTGATGCTTATTTTCCGAAAATATTTATCTACTTTGAAGAAAGTGACTTTCTGCGGAAGATACTCTAAGCATCCAAAATAATTTTTCAAAAACTATTTTCCAAATGAGGTTTGCTTGAGGACAAGCAAAAGCTTAAGTGTGGGATATTTGATGTATCGCAAAAAGTCACGTTTTTACATGCATTAATTGTCCCATATTTAGCTCTTTTCTAACAAATACATCTTAAAATCATCATTATTCATTAACTTTTGTTAGAAAGGTATAAACTTGTCGGTCTTTTGAAAATCAAGCAAAAAGGGCAGAAAACTGACCTAAATAGGCACTATTCTGAGCCTAACCCTAAATCTACCGTAAACTTCATACCAGAGCCTCATAATAGTCTTATTTTGTAGCTATGAAGATTACGAGAACGTGGATATAAGGATCGCTCAGAACGGATCAAGGACGAGAAAGTTATGCAAGTTACAGCACCGCCGAAGACTACAAAACGTATTCTGAACACGCCCGGGCCTCACACATCCAATTTAAACCAAATTAGCATCATTAGAAGCGTAACGGAATTACGAAGCCGTAGGTGAAAGAATCAAGTCAAACGGACGCGAAACGAAGAAGATACGGCCTTCCGAAGTTGCGAGAAAAGTCAGAAAAATCACACGGCCTAGCACACGGCCACCCCAGGGCCGTACACGGCCTATACAGGGCCGTACACGGCCTGTACAGAGCCGTACATGGCCTGGTTTGGTCTCACATGGCCTTCTTCTTGCTTCGTTGGCTTGTACGTGTGCTTGTGGACTTGTACTCTTGGATCCAAGGCTTGCCTATAAATAGAGACCTCATTCACCTCATTTCACACACCATTCTTCATAGAATTCTCTCACTTTCTCTCTCACACACATTCTCTCTCTAGCACTACTCTTAGGAGTTAGAGGAGAATTAGATTAGGTTAGCTTCTCTCTCTAGAGAACTAGAGAGATGTAGGCACGGTTCGAGTGGGGAAGATAGCTGTAGCTTGGGAATTTTATTGTATTGAAGTTTTCAAGATTCTAGCTTGTACTACTCAGTGTTACGCTGCTTAAATACTGGTTATTACTTATTCCTTTACTTACGGTTATTATGTTTTGTTTGCATGATATCTTTGTTTGTGTTGCGAATATTGCCATGCTATTTACGTAGTTTAATACTGTGATTGTTGAAATATAGATATTAGGATTATGGATGATATTTAATTCAGTGGGATAAACATTATGAAATAACGGAAGTAACGTTATACGGCTTTCATTTGTATAGCGTCGGAATCATCACGAATGTGTGTAGTACGGAACGTGGAAGCTATGAAAGTCGTGGGCACAATCTGTTGTGGAATAATGTCCCCAGTATTATGATTGGTGATTGTTTTGCTGTGTATCTGGTTGAGTTTTACATGAATATAGACTTAATTTAGTGTCCACCCTTTCCAGTCTTTCACGTGACTATTGCCTTAGGATAGGATCTGATCAACCCTAATACTACGTAGATATAGTTATCTCATATTACAGTATGAAGCTATGAATATTCCGTAAAATGGCACAGTACTTCGTATAGCGTTGGAAACACCTCGTGTGGAGTACAAATACGTGGAAGCTAAGGAACTGCCGTAGGTTTATTTCATCGTGGAATACCTAGAAGTCACCCTTTTAGAATATGGGTCTAGGAACAATAAAGCTGTGGAAATGCTCGCTGCACCGTACACCGTTAGTACACCAAGGTTAAAATACAGCTGTGGAAATGCTCGCTGCACCGTACACCGTTAGTACACCAAGGTTAACATACAGCTGTATAACTACTTTAACGTACAGTACACCGTTAGTATGCCTTGAGTCTGGAACACTGTGGATATGCCAAATGCACTGTACACCGTGAGTATACCTTGAGTCTGGAACACTGTGGATATGCCAATTGCACTGTACACCATGAGTATTCCTAGGGATGAACGCCTGATAGCAAAGGAGGGTCTAATTCATGACGGAGTTAATTATGCTTAAACCAATAATAAATGAGTTTTGAAAAGAAAGCAAGTATTCGGCTGTAATACAAGATGCTTAAACCGCTTAACTCAACATAACCGACAGCTCAACATATACAGCATACAATTAGTACATACCTAGATAAACTCAGATAGATTTAGGTGTTAAGAAAGGTCAGATAGAAAATTGCAGTTTGTTACCTTATGCCTACACCCAGGATATATCATCCGTAGAGGTCGCTTAGTCTTACAAGGCAAGTGAGGGGGGTTTGAACAACCTGTTTCTGATCAGCATCAGGATAACCTAGGATTCAGTGACATATGTTTTTAGGCTTTTAGACTAAAACGTAGGATCCTAGTGTTTACACCGACTGTCCGTCTGATGATTTGCCCAATGTAGTCTCCAATCATCTGTCTAATGAATATCATCCAGAAACCCTAATTATCAAAGTTTCAGCAATCACGCTCTACCTGTTGCCTACTCTCTATTTAATTTACTTGTTTTTAGTATTAGTTTAGATAACCAACCAAAATCTACCTACTTTTATAAACTCATCCTATCAGAAAGCTCATTTACGGTAAGTCCCTTTTGGTTCCATTCGCTCCGATTTTAAGAACGACACTCGAGTTATACTTACTGCTTACTCCCCAAAAGTAGGTAGTACTTATAGTTTGAGCCCCAGCTCATATAAATTTAAAACCTAACACATTCACACCTTGTTGCGTCGTTGCCTGCAGGACCTCCGTGCCACCCCCTTGGAAAACGACCGCGGCAGAGTCAGCACTCTGACGGCGCAACAACATCATGTCCTCTATCTGTGAGCAGCTCGAGATTCCAAGACCTGCTGCCATTCCCTACAGGCTTGGCCCAGATCCGGGACCATCTCGACCTCCATGGTCCTTCTTTCCTCCTGCAGATCCACTTGTTGTCTCTACTGCCGGACCTTCCACTGGTCCCACTGCTGCAGCTGCTGATCTTGATCCAGCATTGCCCACAGGATTTGCATCACCAGATCGCAGCCTCACAGAGCAGCTTCTGGCTGCTTTTGATGCTCACACTTCTGCTTCCCCCACTTCCACTGACGAGATTGTGAGTCAGGCTATGGCTACTATGGATTTTTCCATTCCATCTCCGACTTCTGTTTTCGACAGAGATGCTGAGGCAGAGTTTGATCCTGACACTGATGACCTACTTGATGATTACTAGACTTTATCTTTATTATTTACTTTCTGTATTATGACTCTGTACTTACGCTTTAGACCTGCTACCTAGATGCGATTCTATGATATGTGTGTTGATGTTTATTGCAGAATTCAGCTTTGTGTGGAATGAATGATCTTAAACGAGCATGGTCCTTAAAATCCAGCAATTCACTAGCACCACTCCTGCACAAACCTGGTCTATTCCAGTAAACTCAATGGGGAGTCTCTTTGTTCCTTTTTCCCCGTCTCAATTTTGTTTTACTATGCCTATGTTAGTGTATTTAATTTATGTGCTTCATCCTGAACTTATCACTAAGTGAAGGATTCCAGCCCAAATTAAACACTTGAGAAACATCTACTTACATGTTCAAACTCTAAGTGTGGGATTTTACTAGTAAAATCTCTACTCAAGAGAACATTAGGGACAATGTTCCTCTAAGTGTGGGATGGCAGGTATAGAATACCTTAAATGGTGATTTTTATGTCCAACAGCAATCTTTCTCTCAAATTTTTTCAAAAATAAGGTCAAATTTTTTCAAAATTAATGAGTCTAACTCAGTTTTTGAGTCTCGGATACTACTGAGAGAAACCATTTTCAAATTATAAGTATGATATTTCTAAAAGCCTAAAGGAAATAAGGTAGAAATTGCTTAAGCAAGAAGTGATATTCAAAGGAGCATGACTAGACACATACAACCCTTTGCAGTGAGGTATCTTAAGCCCAAAAGCATTCATCTTTAATGCTTCACTTTCATTTCTTGTGTGTGTGCCGATGTCTGTATCTCTAAATTAAAACTTGCTCTTGACATACGCTTCGAGACCATATTGGTGTGTACCGTACGCGGTATATGTGCAATTAAATGACCTTGACATTCCTTAAGACTTAACCCATTTCTTACATATCTTTTCAAGCCCAAAACCCTTTTCCGATACTCATTTTCAGTATCGAAGATCCGCCTAGTATACCCTGTTGAGCCTAAACCTTTCATTTCCTCAAAACCCTAATTATCACCCACTTCCCAAAAATACCCCCCAAACTTATCTTGGAATTTCTGAGGTTATGAAGAACATCTTTTAGAATATCCGTTTCAGATATCCTACTCATTCGCGTTCTCCAAAATCAAGCTTCTCGAAAATAGTGCGGGAAAATTAGCACGCTAGAGAGCCAAAAAGGACGATGGTGCGGGAAAATAAGCACATGGAAAAGAATCAAAATGATCAAGATAGAAGAAAGGATTTCTGAAGATCTCAAAAATCTAAAATCTTCCTTGGAAATTCTCTGACAAAGAAATTCTGAATAAAAGAAAAAGAAAAGACAAAAGAAAAGAAAAAAAATAGCTCCACAAATAAAGCTGAAAGTTTCAAAGCATAGCTCCTCATGAAAAATCCGACAAAAGCTAAATCAGCCACCAATTCTCCATTCTACTCCGTTCTAAATAAAGTTGTTCATAATCTCAGTGATTTTATGATAAGCTGAACACCCTCACAACCAAGCGAACCACTATCCATACCCTTCACCCTCACCAACCATTACAACCCTCCGAATGTCTTGAGATAATTAGCACCGTTCTCACCTAAGTGGTGGAGATCCGATTCTCGATCAAGCCTATGACGATGAGTG
The DNA here is from genome assembly GCA_949592205.1 of Helichrysum umbraculigerum. Taxonomy (NCBI): domain Eukaryota; kingdom Viridiplantae; phylum Streptophyta; class Magnoliopsida; order Asterales; family Asteraceae; genus Helichrysum; species Helichrysum umbraculigerum. Next base: position 161,806,739 of record CATIUR010000004.1, on the reverse strand, counting down.
CAGCACGACTGGCTATTTTGAGAGATTTCGTTTGAGCTAGATTAATAGGAAACCCGATACACATTGAGTGAATTGAGTGACCACCTTTAGTGAGATCGCCTAGTCATGTGTACTCCAAGATCACAAGATTTGGATGTATGCCTAAGAGAGTCTCTTCTTGTTTATGGAAGGATAATCTTATATTTCTTCACACTTTTAGAGTAATTTGCTTATATGAGAAAATGCTAATCTTAGGAAATATTCTTTGACTCACCCATAAAAACATGACCTAAAAATATTTTTTCAGAGAGTTGTTGCTTGAAGACAAGCAACGTCTAAGTGTGGGATAACTTGATGTGAATTAAAAAGTCATGTTTTTAAGGGCTTTATCCCTCACATTTTGGACCTATCTTTAGTGAAAACATTCCAAAACATTGATTATTTACTAAAATTCACTAAAGTAGTTCAAAAGTAGACGTTGTGGTAAAAATCACTGAAAACACTCTGAAACCGCACAAAACACAGCATTTTAATTCAAGCAGATTCCTCCGCCCTCATTTTCCTGTCAAGACACACCTCCTAACTTCTACCATCTGTTGTATAGGTAAAATCGAGATGGAAAAATCTGGAATCAAGTGAAACGGCCAAAGGACGGAGAAACCACCACGCTTTCAGAGACATTAAAAGTCATTCCGGCAACGCCTGAGCCCTACACATCTAATTTCCATGAGATTAGCATCATTAGAAGCGTAACGGAATTACGAAGCCACAGGCAAAAGAATCAGGTCAAACGGACGCGTAACGAAGGAGATACGGACGTTTTAAGCAACGAACGAAATCAGACAGAGCCCGTACACGGCCCCACACACCGTATACGGCCCTTGTGAGACCGTATACGGCCCTTACACCACCGTATACGGCCCCTACAAGGCCGTATACGGCCCTCCTGCCCCATATCGTGCTCCGTTTGCTTGTACGTGCTGCTTCGCGAGTTGTACATACGATTTGATACTTGGCCTATAAATAGTGGACACCCCTCACCTCTCAAAACACACCATTTCTCTCATTTCATTTCTTCCTTACACTTTCTCTCTCACAAACATCACTCTCTCTAGTTTCTCTCTCTAGAAGTTTCTCTCTCTAGAAGTTTCTCTCTCTAGAATTGAGCTAGTTAGAGAGCTAGTTAGGTAGGGGTAGCTTTTAGTTTTTGTACGGAGTCACTCCAAGACATTGTATTCGCGAAGATCTGTCTATAATAAATTCGTATCAGGTTCTATTTATATATCTCTTACTTTCCAGTTTTAAATATGTGTTGCTTTGTTTATGCTTGTTTAGGATTGTATGCTAGATATATAATGTTAGGCTAGACATTTCTTTGTGTTTACTATGATGTAGTTATGTTAGAATAGTCAATATGTTTATGCCATGCTGTTACTCTGCTCGTGTTACTTTAAACTGTGTATGAACTCATAAACTGAATCTCGAATGTTTATCTATCCAACTTATGCTGTTGTTAGAAGCTTCCTGCTAGAACTTGGCCAATTACTAGCGGTACGTTCTCTACCTATTCTATACTTGATGATCAATGAACTTGGTATGGCTGTGTTCTCTAGATTGAAACAAATCATAAGAGACACTGAGCGTAGGATTAGAGATAGGTTAGATTCATGTTTATCTGTTAGATATCTTTGAGAGAACTTTCGGGATATCTATGATCTGATTTTTGGTTATCTGCTATGCTTAGGATTATGGTGTTCTGTTATGTGTCACCCTATTGCATGTTCTTGTTTGATTGTTGCCTTAGGAATGATGCATGCTAGAGTTATCCTCCTGGTTCATATCAGTAACTGTATGATTAGGTTTTCAGACGCAGAATATTGGTTTACACAGTAGATTAACATGCATGGAATAGTTGTGATGATTTATATCTTTAATGCTGAACAATTTAACTGATCGTTAGCCCGACTATCCCAACTTGGTCCACGGGATTATCCCCGTTCGTGTTCTTGTTCAATCAACAGTTCACGCTACGATACAGACGTCTCTGATGACTGTGACTGGGGACCAGGATTCGAGGATAGTCGTCGGTTAAATTGGTCTGTACATTTGGGAGAACTTCCGGTGTATTTGACTTCTATAACTGCTATCCACGTGACATGTTATTTATCTGATTGCGGACAACTCTACGTTAGATATCTAATAGGCTCGTAGTTGTAGCTTATTAGGATATAGGAAATCTGCGAAAGTAATGTGGAACCCTAATTAATGTAACGGAAAAACCGTAAAACGCCCTTTTACTCGGTATAGTACTTGAAACACCAATTGGTGGAGTACAAACGTATGGAAGCCGCGGAACGGTCGTAGGTACAATACTTTGCATTAATTATGTTTCTATCCTCTCCGGATTAGTTATCACATCTAGTAGTCTTACCATTGACTATTCATCAGTAACACATAACGAAATCATAGTAAACACTCGCTTATCCTCTGTTGTCCGAGTCTCCGTACAAACCTCTCTTGTTTTATTTTCTTTATTTAAATTAGTATTTAGTTATAAAAACCTAACCTATCCAAAAGCTTTTAAAAAACCCTAGCTGAATCTCCAAAGATAATTAAACTTCCTAAACTCCCATGCCCGTTGTAGTTTGAAGAACGACACCTTAGTCATACATACCGCTTACTGCCCTTTTAGGTCTGTCAGTAGTATACAGCTTATGATTCCCCTGCTATATAAATTTAAAACACCCTGTCCGCGCATCCTGGTTGGGAGGTTCAACGACTGGATTAAAACCCGTCCGACCGCTGGGACCGCGACATTCTTGCTAAGGAGTTATTTGATACATGATAGATTTCTTTGATATGACTCCATATAGCAAATTTAATGAGATGTTGTTATATCTCAATTAATATGTTTGGAGTCTTGTTGTTGTGTGAATTAGAAAGTGTTTATTTAATTGGAAAGTGTGAAATTGGTGTTTTAAGGTTATAACAAGATACCAATAGTGAAATTGGTTTTGTTTGACTTAGAATAGTCAAAGAAGTATAAATTGGGTGTTAGAAAAGTGGATATATGGGTTGAAACCCAAATGGGTTGTTAAAGTGCCCAAATGGGTCACTTAGTGATAAATGGTTAAAAACGAGTGGTGGTTCGAGTATAATAAATGTTAAAGTGACTTTAAGTCCTTTATATAGTGAGAATGTGTGTTGAAAGTGATAATGTAGTCATTATAGTTGAAATTGGTAAAAGTGTCCAATTGGACACTCAAACGGGTCAAAGAGTTAAACTATAGTAGAATGGGTATATGAGGGTGACAAATATGCCCACATGTCACAAATATATGTATAAACATGTTGGCAAAGGGTTGAAATCAGAAAATAAGCCATTTGGAATATGGTGTGTCAACCAAATTGGTCGAAAATGGCCCAAAATGAATCATACGTTCGTTTTCTCGTAAAACATGTAAATTGGAAAAAAGTGTAAAAAGTGAAAGTTTCATTTTGATTATATGAACGTGCCCGCAAAATTTTAGAGTCTAACTCTAAATGAGTAAAAAGTTATACGCGATTGAAATTGGTCAAAAATATAGGTTTTGCTGAGTTTCAGATTTTATACTTGGGAACGCGATCCCAATGCGTTCCAGGATCGCGTTCGTATGTGTAATTCAGTCACAGTCAATTTTGTGCTTGGGAACTCGATCCCAGCCAAATTTCCCGGATCGCGTTTGCATGTGTATTTCGTGATAAGAAGAGTTTGTTCTTGGGAACGCGATCCCGTTCAGTGTTTTCCGGATCGCGTTTGTATGACTAATTTGGTTACAGAAGGATTTTAACTAGGGAACGCGATCCTGAATTGGTTCCCCGGATCGCGTTAGTAAGTGGAAAAAAAATAAAAAAAATAAAATAAATAATTTTTTTTTGCGATGTTCGTAGTTACGCTTGACGTAGAATATTCGTTATGAAATTTCGATGTCAGAATAAGACGAAATTTACATGTCCACTCAAAAACGGCCCAACGGTCAAAGTTCATCACCTTGCCCTGAGCCCTGTCAGTTTTGGGCACTTAGGGGTCATTTGGGGCCCGAAAATGGCATTTTATTGTTTTTCGGACCTTATTTCGAACTTTTGACTTACGTTTTGTATTGGGCTTTTGTTTCTTTATCCCCAGGGATCATTCCTATGACTAAATATAATACTAGAACTTGTTTTAAGAAGCCCACATGTCTTATTGGGTACGAGTTATACTCAAGCTGTTTATTTAATTGCAAAATATGCATACAAGGTATTGGTGATTGTTGTCAACTGATGTAGTTGGTTAACATAAATTAGTGAGTTTTGTGGACTAATTGAAATATAAAGAAGTAATAGCATCATGTAGTGTATTAGAAAGTATTGAATTGAACATTTTAAGAGTTTGCAAGATAAGTACGTGAGTTTATATCTATGTTATAGTTGAACATGAAATACTCAATTGTAATTCAACTAGAGGTGTTGTATATGTGTGTAAATTTAGATATGACAATTGTGAGATATGTAAGAGTAAATATTAATAACTTTGAAGATAGATGGTATGAAGTGGCCTGAAAATGAAGTGTAAATGACATAATATGACGACGTCTGGCCAACGTATTTATATTACGCCATTTCACATGAAATTGTTGAGGCTACTAAGTACCAGATAAAGTTAAGTGGTTTTAAAATAACAGGTAAGATATGTTGACCTATAGTTGAGAAATAGTCAATGATTGACTAAAATGAAAGAGTAATAAATCACTAAATTGTTGTTGTAATGTGGTATCTATTGTGCAATAGATGTGTATGTGTGGTGAATTACAATTAGTAAGAATTAAAAGATAAGTTAAGCAAAGTAGAGGTTAGTTGATTGTGAATAATATTGTGGGATATTGTTGGATAGGTGATTCATAACAGCACCTTGTGTTGTTGAAATACCACTGCTGATTATGCATAGTATTAACAGGTGTTGTTTTAGCATCCAAATTGGTGTGATAGGATGCTAGTTGAGTATGTGATAATGGTTTTAACCATAAGATTTGACCTCTATATACTGCTTATTCTTATGTGTTTATGATTATATGAAATGTGATTCTTTTTGAATAAAGAGTTTCATATAATCAGGTTGTGTTAATAATTACAAGTTATAAAGTGGTAATTAACTAGTTGCCAAGTTAGAAATTCTAGCAAGTTGTTAGCTAAAGAAATATATGATTATTAGCTAAATTGCTAGTTATGAATTGAATTGAAATTTTATTGTTAATGTGCTTGTTGTGGTATTCAGTACCACTTGTTGTTGTTGTTGTTGTTGTTGTTGTTGTTGTTGTTGTTGTTGTCGTTATTGTTGTTATTGTTGATGTGGTAAAGATGAAATTTTACATGGCTATAAGTAACACTACATCAAGGGATTATGTGTTCTAAATTGTTTACATGGCTAGTTGTGAATGGCTATGTAAATGGTCATTTAAATTTATTAGAGACAGGATGCCTGCACAATATATGTGCAAAAGGGAAAATATATAGAAACATGTACCCGTGGATATGTGTATGCAGGAAGAATTGTAAATGTGTACATGTATTTATGAGTTGCTCAAAGGAGTAACGTGAAATATGTGTAATTGTTTTTGTGATTAAGTAATTGATGATATTACACTTGTTGCCAAATAATGTGCTTTGTGTTAGTAAATTAAGTAGAGTACCAAGCATAACTTATATGTTTATGTTAATTCAGTTGAAATACACGCTGGTGGTGTGTGAGTTGATAAGATATATACATATTTTGTGTTTAAGTGATTAAATATATACAAGTACGGTAGATGTTGTGGTGATTAAAGATATGCATGATGATGATGTGCATAAGTGAATTAAATTATAACCACATCTTGTGTACATATAACAATGAATAATTATGTAGTTAGAAGTGTATGAAAACTATATTATTAGTGAATTGAAATGGGAGTAAATATGTGATTCTGTTACACTAGATTGACTAAGTGTAATCAGATTTCGAGGACAAAATCTCTTTAAGGGGGAGAGATTTGTAACACCCATTCCTCGGGTCTGGTAGTATATTAATATTTTCTGACGGTGAACTATTATTTAATGTGTCAGAAAATATGTGAGTTATGTTATTTGAAATTAAATGGGGAAAAGAGTCAAATAATTTATTGTGACTAGTAAATTATTAATTATTTTAAATTAACATAGTTGACGGTAAAATAAAATAGTTTTTCCTCGCAAATGGGTTTTAAGTTCCAGACAATAGATCTAAAAGGGGACAAAACTAGTACACATGTTGTATGATATATGTGTAAAATACGTTATAATCTTCAGAAACATTCCAGTAAATTCGATTGTGAGCGAGAGGAAGAATTGGAACCCAAAACATAAACTCTGTTGGGACATAGATTGTGACAACAGATCTAGCTTGAAATAGGACTGGTGTAATTCTTATTATGTTTGTACATTGGTTTAGATTTGTAAATAAATATTTGTTTTGTTAGTAATATTCGTTAAACGTATTATTGTGCTAAGTTAGACGAATGTTAAAATACAAAATAAATAATTAGACGTTTCATGCGAGACGAGTTGAGATCTCAAGTCGCAGCGAGTTGAGCTGTGAGATGAGATCTGAACTCGTGTAGATTGAGTCTGGCGAGCCGAGTCCTTTAATGGGCTTGGGCTGCGAGTTGGACCGAACTCGCAGGCCCAAGCGAGCCGAGACAAGCTGGACGTATAAATTGTTTTTCATACGTGAAAAACACAAGAACTTTGGCATTCGGTTTTCTGATCTGCGAACTCGACAAACCAGAGAAAAATTTAAACCTAACGGCTAGGCTTTGACGTATTATTCGTTTAAAGTTAAGCTTTATAAACGCAATTATGAACATATTCGTTGTTAGTAAGATAACACCGTATTGAGGGATTCCGCACCTTAATACTACAGATAACGAAGTTATCGATCCTAGAACTAGGGGACTTACATCTGGTATCAAGGTGATAATTCAGTCTATAAGTTTAGGGATGTGACACCGTCGAGGTTTAGAACTACAAGTAGAGGCCATAGTCATTATGAGAGTGGTACTACTTCGCGATCACATGAGTTTAATTATAATTATTATAATAGAGCTCATAATTATGTGCCTAAGAGGTTCTCCTCAAATTCACCTCTTAAGGCTGATCGTCCACAAACTCAGGCTACTTCGAAAGTATCCAAAGCTCCTGATGGGAAGGATTGTTATTTTAAAGAGCTTAAGTTTGTTGATGATAAGGGACAAACCAAGACCGTAATGGCTTGGGTCCCTCTTGATAACTGATCGTATTTTGTGTTATGTGCAGGAGTATGCTGTGAACAAGGACAGCTGGTGGTATGTAGACAGTGGATGCTCAAGGCACATGACAGGAGAAAGAAGTCTACTGAAGGACTTCAAGGAGAGTCTCAAGCAAAAAGTAAACTTTGCAGGAGATAAAGGAGGAGTAATTTCGGGAAAAGGAAAAGTTTCAAATGGAACTTTGACTCTTGAGGATGTGAACTATGTTGAAGAACTAACTCACAACCTAGTGAGTGTTTCCCAAGTCTGTGATAAAGGTCATCCAGTTTATTTCAATGAAAATGAGGCCTTAGTCCTGAAGCCAGGTTTCAAAATTCCCGATAAATGGATATTGATGAGGGCGCCAAGGAAGAAAGATATCTATGCTATCAACATGGGTGTTCCTAACTCTTCAATGGTGTCTACATGTTTATTATCCAAGGCTTTGGAAACAGATGCTTTGTTATGGCATAGGAGAATGGCACACCTGAACTGGAGAAAGTTGAATTATATAACCAAAAATGGTTTGGTTCTAGGTGTACCACAAAAACGTTTCGAGTCTGAGGATAAGTGTGTTCCTTGCATGAAAGGAAAGCAGCACAAGAAACCACACAGAGAGCTAAGACTGAAAACTCTATCTCCTCGCCATTTGAATTGCTACATATGGATCTCTTTGGTCCTATAAGTAAGAGAAGTCTAGGTGGCAAATGGTACTGTTTGGTTGTCACAGATGACTACTCGAGATTCTCATGGGTATTCTTTTTGGGATCAAAGGATGAAACTCCTGGAATTCTAATTGAGTTCTTTGATCTAGTAGAAAATGTCTATAAAAAGAGAGTTAAGCGTATTCGTAGTGACAATGGAACAGAATTCAAAAATTCAACGTTGAATATCTATTGCTTAAGCAAAGGGATATTACATCAATTCAGTGCACCTTATGAACCTCAACAGAATGGTGTTGCTGAAAGGAAAAATAGGACGTTGATTGAAGCTGCTAGAACAATGCTTACTGATTCAAAGCTTCCGGTCATCTTTTGGGCAGAAGCAGTGAATACAGCATGTTATGTTCTTAATAGAGTTCTTACTGTTAAGAGACATAACAAGACTTGTTATGAGCTTTTGAACAATAAGAAACCAAACTTAAAAGGGTTTGAACCCTTTGGAGTTTCATGCACCATATTAAAGACTGGACATCAAGCAAAATTTGGTGAGAAGGCTGACGAATGATTTTTCCTAGGTTATATGCCCAATTCGCCAAACAAGAGAGTCTTTAATAAAGTCACAGGACGTTTGGAGGTAGTTTATAATATTGAGGTTACGAGCTACTCACCGGATGTTCATAAGGGCTTAGATTGGCAATTTGATTATTCTGATCTCTTTGCATCATTTAAAGTTCCTATTAGTGACTATGTCAGTGATTCAGAGATAGCTGAACATTTATTGTTTGAAGATGAGAATATTGGTCCCGCTTCAACATCAAGTGTTAAGCAGTCTGAAATTAAGACTAAGGTTGACTCAGATAAAGCTTCCACAAGTGAGTCACAACAACCTTCAGAGGATAAGTCTCAAGAAACAGAAGATCTTGATGATCTTTCTACAAAGTTTGATGATATACTTACTCCTTTGAAACACTTAAGGATATCTTCTGCTCGTACGGAAGATGTACCTGAATTGGAAGAGATTGGTACTAATTTGGAAGATGAGATACCGGTTGAACCAGTTACTACAACTAGAACGAGTAAGAATCATCCCGTTGAAAACATCATCGGTGATATTAATACTCCGGTTCAAACTAGGCATCAATCCAGAGCTAGTACGTCTGAGAACTTAGAATACCAAAGCTTGTATACTGCAATGAAAGAGACAGGGATTCCTAATCAATGTCTATATTCATGCTTTATCTCACAAATCGAGCCTAAAAATGTTCAAATGGCTTTAAAAGAAAGTTCGTGGGTAGAAGCAATGCAAGAAGAACTATCTCAGTTCTCTAAATTACAAGTATGGGAGTTGGTTGACCTACCAAAGGGAGAATATCCAATTGGAACTAGATGGGTATTTAAGTGCAAGAGAGATGATAAAGGAATCGTTACTCGCAATAAAGCTCGTCTGGTGGTTCAAGGTTTTAATCAACAAGAAGGTATTGACTACAATGAAGTGTTTACACCAGTTGCTAGGCTAGAAGCAATTAGAGTATTCTTAGCATTCGCATCATATTTTGGTATAAAAGTGTACCAGTTGGATGTTAAGAGTGCCTTTTTGTATGGCAAAGTGGAAGAATTGGTGTATGTTTCACAACCGCCAGGGTTTGCTGATCCTGAGTATCCAGATAGAGTATATCGTTTGAATAAGGCTCTATATGGATTACATCAAGCACCTAGGGCATGGTATGGAACACTATCAACGTATCTACTTGAGAATGGATTTACAAGAGGATCGATTGATAGTACACTGGTTGTGAAGTGGAAAAAGAAAGACTTTCTTCTCGTGCAAGTTTATGTTGATGACATTATCTTCGGATCATATGATGAAAAGATGTGTCAAGAATTTGAGAAAGTCATGAGAAAAAGGTTCGAAATGTCTGCAATGGGAGAGTTGAATTTCTTCTTAGGATTACAAGTTGATCAAAAGAAGGATGGATTCTTTATTCATCAATCTAAATATACATATGAGCTATTAGAACGCTTTAAGATGGATGAAAGTAAGGTCTACAATACTCCAATTCCAGTCAATCATGGACTAGGTCCAGATACATCGAGTGATAGCGATGTGGATCCAACTCTTTATAGAGCCATGATCTGATCACTAATGTATCTTACAGCCTCTAGACCTGACATAATGTTTGCTGTCTGTTTATGCGCAAGATATCAGGCTAATCCGAAAGAGTCACACATGCAAGCTGTTAAACGAATCTTTCGTTACCTCAAAGGGAAACCTAAGCTGGGTCTTTGGTATCCGATTGATGGAGACTTAGATCTCGTAGCTTATACTGATTCGGATTACGGAGGATGCAATCAGAATAGGAAATCTACAACCGGAGGATGTCAATTCCTAGGAGGTAGATTAGTATCCTGGCAGTGCAAGAAGCAAACCTCGGTAGCAATTTCTACATGTGAAGCTGAGTATGTTGCAGCTGGCAGCTGTTGCTCGCAAGTACTTTGGATTCAACAGCAACTGCGGGATTATGGGTTAAATATAATCAATACTCCTATGATGATTGATAACGAATCTACTATGTCGATCACCAATAATCCGGTGAAGCACAGTAAAACTAAGCATATTGATATTCGACATCATTTTATTAGAGATTGTGCTGAGAAGAAGTTGATAAAGTTAGTTAAGGTTCAATCATTGGATAACTTAGCAGACTTATACACAAAGGCGTTCGACAGAACAAGATTTGAGACGTTGGTTCAACTAAACGGAATGAGAAATCCAGAGTGATTAGTCTTCCAAGGGTATTTTTGTAATAGTTAGTATTTCTGTATTCATTTAAAAAAAAAAAAAAAAAAAAAGGGCGTATGGCATTCATTTGCTTGTTACCTAAGGGGAATCTCCTTCATTTAAGTTTTTATTTGTAAAAACTTAGGGAAATGATAGTACATTAGGAGAATAAGCTTCACAATAATAAACTTAAGTACTAAGTATGATATGGTAAGTAGGTTCAAATAAAGTTGCTTTAGAACTACAGCGGTTCTATCAGGTATGTGTTTATATTTATTTGATTATACACCTATATCCACAAGTTATAATTTGTCTATTTTTAGTGAAAACTTTCGATGGCTTCATCATATGATGTACTGGTAGGCAAATTATATAAAATTTTCTAAGTCTTAAGAAGTTACTTAATTACTTGTTTATTATTTTGTGTTACTATTCTATGATGTATGACATTAAGTCTTAAATGTTGAATGATGGTATTACTATACACTGTTATCATGCATTTTAATTAAAGTGACAAATAGTAGCAATATGGGTATTAACTTAATTACTGGTAACTTTGTTGTACTAAGTACAGAACTGAAACATTTAATTAAATTAATATTCTCAAATATATTTTGAATTATGCTAGAAGGGATCTTCTGTTGTACTACGTACAGACTTAGATAACATAGCATATTCAAAGTATGTTTGATATTTGTCTAACCTTAAAAATTCAAGTGTATGTTATATGTTTCGAAAACATACATCATTTAGTAACCGCTACCTTGAAATTTAATGATGCAGTGTTATGTGTTTTACTTGAATTCTTCAGTATGTCATATAATAGGAAGCACTTGATAATACTCATACTAACAATAAAGTGTTTGCTTAGAAAATTGAGTATAATTTGTTTATGTGGATCATAATACCGGTAATCGTTTTGAACTGTCTATAATTAAATATTCACTTTATATGAGTAATGCATTTATTAATTATGCTATGTGGATAAAGGTACCTAAGATATAGTTTCATAAATATAAATGTATATATGATAAATTTAGTTGTAATTTTACAGTGATTTACTTGAATTTCATGAGGTATGTATACTACCAATCTGCTTAGACTTTTTAATATATAATTAATTGCTTATTCTTACTAATATGACCCCTAAGCAGATAAAATCTTATTTACGTTGTATATTTACTTTGTTTCTAGTGATTAATAAAATGGTACTTGATACCAATGTTTATATCGTTGTATTTTTAGCATATGTTTATTTTTTTATTTTATTTTTATTTTTTTTATTTTATTTTTATTTTTATTTATTTATTTAAGCTTTTATGTTTATCTGAATTTACCCTTCGGAATTAAATTATACTGAATATTTTTGAGTTGAACAAACGTGACAAATGCAAGTGAAAAATAATTTTATTTTAGACTTGTAAAATATCGGGTTTTTATTTATACTTAGAATTAAATTCGCGTTTTTATTTATTCCTGCGAGTTGACATCAACTTGCGGATCCGCTTCAAATCTCGCGAATCAGATACAAAGTATAAAGGGGGTCAAACGAGTCAAGCCAACCCACCGAACCCACAAACTTCGCGAGTTCAGTAAAACTTTGCGAATCCGTCATACAGGCGAAACGAGGCGATATTTGCTTTTCGTTTGATTTCGATTTTTATAGTACGGGAACGAGTTTTTCAATCCGTAGACTTTATACATCTTCAATTTACGAACATTTTGAGGTATAATGCTATGGATTTCACCGTGTAAATAACGAGAAATTGATGTTTTTATAAACTTAGGGTTTCGGGTTATAAACTAAACGATTTGCGTCGATTACGATGTTATTGGACATAGATCTTTAGGGTTTATGTTAAACGAACATTAATGAACGTGAATCAATCGATAGATCATGTTAAAATTACAAGATTAATCGATTTTAAGTGTAAACTCGCGACGGCAGTTCATCGAACGAGTTGACATTTTGAATCAACTCGCAGCGAGTTGACTAGCGAATCGGTGTGATTAGCGAGTTCACTTCAATAGCTGCTTGATAAGTTTAGCGAGTTGATCAATGTAGCGATTTGATGAGTAAAGCGAGTTGATAAGCAAAATGAGTTGACCTCAACTCGTTAGGCCAGTTTATGCGAGTCCAGAACTTAGAAAAATTTTAATTTTTTTTAATAACTTTTATATAATTAATTTAAATTAGACTTAAGACTTTTTAGTTATAAGTTAAATTTTTATATACGACTTGAGACTATTTTTGTAACAAGTTATATATAATTTCAATTTTAGACTAAGATGTTTGATGAATCTCGATTCATAATACGTTATAGTTTAATGATTGTTAATCGTGCATTAAAATATATCTGTTGTTTCTGTTTATTTTACAGATATGGCAAGAGCATTTGACAAGGGCCACAATATTTTGGTGGATCTGAACCTTGAAGCCAAGCGGGCTGACAGGGTTGCTGATATTCTTAGATTTCTAGCACGATCACGGATTAGATACGCCATTACGGCCAATCCTCCTATCTCTCAGGCTATACTGAACGATTTCTGGACGGATATAGTATATGACGAATCTGTCAACCCGCCAGAGATTCGAGCTACGGTTAGTGGCCAACCTGTTATATTTTCAGCTGGTAATCTCCGTGAGATTTTGCAGCTAGGTACAGTAGAACAGGAGAACGGGGATATTAAGTATCCTATGGATTTTATCGAGGGAGCTATAGGTCGTATGGGTTATACGGGAGATAGACGTGGACGTCAGTTCCAGAAACCGCTGGTCATTAGTCAGTGGAGGTTTCTCTGGCACGTGATGAATATAGTTTTCGCAGCGAAGAAGGGTGGATTTGATGAGTTGAGCCCTGTGATTCTATCGGCTGCACTGTCACTGGTTTATAATAAACCATACAGTTTTTGTGATTATCTTTTTGGTGAGATTGCGAAACAGATATCGGGGTCTGTTAGATCAAGATTTTTGGTTTACCCGCGATTTTGCATGCTGATTATCCGTGCACGTCTACCGGATTTGGCTATACCAGAACCACATCTAGTGGTTAATACGATTGATCATCGTGGGTATAACGCCATGTTTATGCAGACGGTCAGGAAGGAGGGAGTGGTGAAACCTGAAGTTAGACCACTATTTGGGTATGTTATTGACCCGAACTACGTTGCACCGCCAAATCATGGGTGGTTAGATGTTGCTCCTGCTGCTGCTGCTGCTCCTGCTGATGTTGATGTTGTACCAGAACCTGCAGCTGAGGAAGCTCAACCTGAAGATCCACAAGGGCTCCTTGAGGATGTTCTTATTCAAGTTGGTCAGGTTGATCAGCAGGTGAACCAAGAGGTTGCTGCACAAGTTGTGCAAGAGGTTTTGGAGCATAATGATGATGCGACAAATCCTTTGCTTTAGGATATTGAGAGTTATTTAGCACCACCTGAGGTAATATTTTATTTTACTTATGTAATAATATAGATGTTTAGTTGATAGATTGTTTTATTAATCATAGATGCATAATATTATTATATAATGATTCTGATATTAGATATTTAGTTAATTGGATATTATTTCTGATTTTAAAATATAAATATCATTAATCAAACAGGAAGCTGAAGCTGAGGCTGCAAACCCAGAAGTTGTATTACTTGAGGGGGAGCAGATACAGCCAGATAGATCAGTTGTTGTACCGACTGAGGTATTATATCTGATTAATCTTAAATATATAGAACTTGTATGATAGAGCTTATGCTAATCATAAATGTTTAATATATTTAAACTTTAGGATCCTGTTAGATCATCTAGAGGTCGTGATGGTGAGACGGCTTCAGATGAAGATTCTGAGAATACACATTCTCCTCCTCCATCTGTTTCTGAAAGGAAGAGAAAAGGTAAGAGTGTTATGGAGGAAGGTACTGAGAAAGTTGAGATTCCTTTGATGAAGCGTCCGAGAACGCTAACTATTCGAGAAGGTTAGTATTGATTATAAAAGTTAAATAATCTTAACTTGTTGTTTATCAGGAGTTAAACTGAGACAGTTAATTCTGTATACAGTTGCTCAGGATACACCACAGGTGGAGATGGATGCACCGGTGGTTACTGAACCGATGTCTTTACCGCTTCAGGTATGAGATATAAGTTTTATAACTATGAGTGTTATGCAATTAATTAGAGTTTGAGACAGAGTAATCTGTAACAATAACTGATTTTAATTGTGTTTAACTTTACAGCATGAGGTTGCTGATCTAGTTCGTGGAGCTAATTTTCCGACGAACAAAACAGCTAGATTTGCGACAAGTTTGCTTAGGCAGGCTTTGTCTCAACCTCATACACCGCTGACCAGAGACAGGCATATTGAGTCTCTTACACCGCTTGGACCAAGAACGATACCTGTTACTCCGACGACTGATGCTGAAAGGATTACATCCTTAGAGTCTAGGGTAAAGGATTTAGAGAAGCTTACTTTTCAGATTCCAGAGCTGGTGTCGAACAATCTTCTTCTTTCTCAGCAGATTCTCAAGCAGAGTCAATCGTACAATCTGCTGATGAAGACTCATGAGACTTTGCTTGCGGACTTCAATGTACAGAGACTGAAGTTATCTTCTTTGGAGAGTCTGGTCTTGAGATCGCATTCAGGACAGTCTACTCAGGGGGAGATATTGGTATATCTGGAGTCTTGCAGAGAGGATGAGCTGAAGAGGAAGAGAGACTCTGACAAGGACGATGATCCCAATGCACCGAGTGGTGAGCAGACTGGTCCTTCAAAGACTGGTGAGCAAGCTACAACTCAGGGGGAGTCTGGTGCTGGTGCTAGTGGTTCTGGAGTGGGTACAAGTGCAGATAAGACTGTACCGGGTGATACTGAAGCTGGTAAGATAGCTTAGTATTATCATAGTACTGTAATATTTGTAATAGTTTGTAGTGAACAAATGTAAACTTAATTTATTGTGTAAATATATTTGGCTTAGGGTTATTATTATTTTAAGTAAAATATGTTTGGTAATTTAAGTTTATATAATTATGTTAAGATAAAATAGTGATCGAAAGACTTCTGACTCATTGAGTAGTCGAGCGGCGTGTTCCGATTAATTTTGGTGGTCAAAATTTTATGATAACATATGCATTTTAGATTTGATTATGGACTTAAGACCGTAAGGTATATAAGTAATTAACAAGTTAAGAATGTATTCGTATTAACTAGATAAATGATATATAATTTAAAGGTTAAATTGATAATGAATGAGATCAATTAACACTTGGAAATTATATAAGGTAATTAATAGTAAATTTAAATGTTTGGTGATTATTCACAATGCATTAGAATTTAAAATTAATTAATATTTGTTAAGTAGACTTAAGAGATTTTAGATTGATTCAGGGTAATCAATAAAAGATTTTATAAGTTATATGTAAATTGCGTTTATATGTTAGGTTAAAATATACAAAAGAATTAATAAAGAAATTCTTAGATTGGTTCAGGGAAATCAATGAAGAATTTGAATTATTAATATATTTGTATTTACATTTTTCTCTAGGAATGGAAATGCTTAATCTATCAGATTCGGAAGATGACATTTTGGATGAGATAGATGAAGAGATTGATTATGATATTGAAGAAGGAGAGTTCAAACTTCCTGAAGACTGGACTGCAGTATTTGAATCTGTGATAGATTAAGGTGTTGATCTGGATGCAAATGTAGATGAACATGTTGTGAATCCATCAACGACTGAATTTGTTTTTGTAAATGAACAAGGAGAATCAGTTATTGATTTAGAAGCTTTTGAGAATGCTTCTGAAGATTCAGATACTGAAGTTGAAGAAATAGAGGACAAATACAAACATATGATTGGTAATCCTATGTTTATCCAAGAAATGCTAAAGAAGAAAAAGGAAAATAAGCCACGCATTTTGAAAGAAGTTGATATTACTGGAAAACGTGTACTTTAAAACTGGCATTATTGGATGGTATTATGACTCTGACCTGAAGCTCTTCGCGATCAAAAGGTTTGACGGGGTTCAATATTTTGAGAAGAAGCTTGCAGTGTTTAGTTCATTGCCTCGATATGAGATTCGAGACTTGGCTAGATTAGATATGATAAATCCAAGTGATGATGACTATGCTAAGTATGTTGAGCGTATCATTAGGACTGAAGGATTATCTATGAAGTTCTCAAAGATTAAGCCAAGGAAAGGAAAAACGATAAAGCTGAACGAACTCAGTCAAAGGACAGGAAGAAGAAGAAGGAAGAAGGTTTATCCAGCGGTCAACTGTATTAAGCAAATACCTATGAAGACTATGCCTCATAATATTTTGGGAAAATTGAAATATTGGGGGGTAGATGCTGGAACAGGGGAAGCCTTTATGATTGAAGCTGATGATGATTATCCTGATGGCGAAAAAGAGATTCTTCGTGTATATGATCACAGACATCTGATGAACTTATCAAAGGAAGATCTGATTATGTTGTACAAGAACAAGATCAAATCTACTGTTGGTTGGGGTGATTTAGCACGAGATTATCACAGGATGGTTAAAACATGCATCAAGCTTAAAAATTTTGCAGGAAGTAAGATTTACAAATGAAGACCAAAGACAGCGTGAAGATAAAGACGCTAGAGCTATTGTCAAGGGGGAGTCTCTTGGGACATAGATTGTGACAATAGATCTAGCTTGAAATAGGACTGGTGTAATTCTTATTATGTTTGTACATTGGTTTAGATTTGTAAATAAATATTTGTTTTGTTTGTAATATTCGTTAAACGTATTATTGTGCTAAGTTAGACGAATGTTAAAATACGAAATAAATAATTAGACGTTTCATGCGAGACGAGTTGAGATCTCAAGTCGCAGCGAGTTGAGCTGTGAGATGAGATCTGAACTCGTGTAGATTGAGTCTGGCGAGCCGAGTCCTTTAATGGGCTTGGGCTACGAGTTGGACCGAACTTGCAGGCCCAAGCGAGCCGAGACAAGCTGGACGTATAAATTGTTTTTCATACGTGAAAAACACAAGAACTTTGGCATTTGGTTTTCTGATCTGTGAACTCGACAAACCAGAGAAAAATTTAAACCTAACGGCTAGGCTTTGACGTATTATTCGTTTAAAGTTAAGCTTTATAAACGCAATTACGAACATATTCGTTGTTAGTAAGATAACACCGTATTGAGGGATTCCGCACCTTAATACTACAGATAACGAAGTTATCGATCCTAGAACTAAGGGACTTACAAACTCAAATCATCCAATTCTTGTGAAATCATCCCCTAGCCTTCCTGTTCTTGGTCTGGTCGAGTATAACCACGCACGGGGACGATTGGTAATTTGCAAAACAAGCTTTGGAGTAAAATTAAAGCCTTAAAACTTGGAATTGAGCTTCAATAACGTAGATTAATCATCCTATCATCATTATCAACAACTTGTAAGTGTTAATTTCTTGATTTCTATAACCCTAGAAAATGGGGTCTTGGGTATTTGATTGAATTAACATGATTAATCTTGAATTAAGACTTGTAGTGATTATATAATGGTTAGCTGATAGTTAATTCATGATTATAAGTGAAACCCTAAGTTAGAAATGATATAATTGAGTTATGATCATTAAGAAAGTGATGGGTTTAGTTGAGTATTCATGATTTATGGATTGTAATCATGTTAGAAGGGTTAGTTGATAATTAAATCATGATTATAAGCTAAGCTCTAACTTAGAATTGATGAAATTGATATGTGTTCATGAATAAAGTATGAGTTTACTTGATTATTCATGAATAATGATTTTTAGGTTTGAGTTAATAATGTATAAATGAATAATTGTTGTTAATGAAGATAGTATAGTTGATTAGTGATAATTAAAGTAGATTAAAATGATGATGTGATCCTAATGACCATAATTTGATAATTGATTATGAATATTGATGTTTATAATGGTTATTCATAATCTTGGAAGAAATTGTGTTAAATGAATTTAAATAAGTAATAACTTACTTGATTGGAAGTTGAAAGGTGATCATTATGATAAGTAATCATGATTAAATAATATTCAAGGAATTGAATAATTGAGTTAAGTATCATGTTGTAGTTACTTAATTAAGTTGTTTGATGTAACTACATTTGTATAATGTTATATCCACATTGGGACAAATGACTAACTTGTGTTGTTCTGTTGTGTTTCCAGATAAACAGAAGGACTCAGTGATATTAGACTACTAAGTAGACGACTGAGGTGTTGGTGAGTGGATCTTTAATCCTCAATGTGGTTTAGTTGTAACAGGTTTGGTTACAACAAGTAACGTATTATTACTGTTCTAGTTT
This sequence comes from Helichrysum umbraculigerum, assembly GCA_949592205.1. Lineage (NCBI taxonomy): Eukaryota > Viridiplantae > Streptophyta > Magnoliopsida > Asterales > Asteraceae > Helichrysum > Helichrysum umbraculigerum. Next base: position 161,787,698 of record CATIUR010000004.1, on the reverse strand, counting down.
GCCATGATGATTAGGGTTGTTAGTAGTAATATTGTTGATATACTGCTTAGTCTGATGTGACCTGATGAATATGTAGATATGTGATCACGTGATATATTTGGCCTTCGGGCATCAGTTGTTAATGAGGTCAACGAGTTGTTGAGTTGGTTGAGCTATTTGGTTATTGTGTGAATTACACAGAGTTTTGCTTCATTCGTTGTGTGTAGAACCTATGTTTGAGGATAATAACCATTAACTATCGGTCTCGTCCGTTATGACCATACGGATATGGTTTGATAAGTGTTCTTTGAGAGCCACCACGGTAGTAGGGTTTCTCAAGAGCCACCGATCCTCATTATTGAATTGTGATATTGTTGAACTGTTGCATTGTTGAATAGTTGACCAGTGGATAGTTGACCAGTTAAATAGTTGAATTGTTGTATAGTGTATTGTGTTTACGATGCTTGTTTGTAAACAGAGTTGTTATGCTAAGCTGAACTGTTGATTAATTACTCCCTCACTTAGAGTTATGCTAACCCCCACCTCCCCACTTCTTGCAGGTTATTGTGTTGATACAAAAAGGGGCGGGCAATAAGCTTGTTGATTAGATGGAATGTTTGACCATGCGTAAACTCTGATATTTGTTTGATAACCAAGAGTTGTGTTTTGTTTTCATATAACACCCAGTTCATGTACTTTGATTATATATCATAAAACTAGTTTGAATCAGGTTTTGAAATATCATGTTTAAATATGTCAATATTATAAGTAAAGATGATAAAATTTGGACTGACGCTTCTGATGTGTTATATTTAAATGAGTGTAAAATGAGGGGTGTTAATATATATATATATATTCTGCAAAAAACGTGGATATAATTCCAAGAAAAATATCCAAAGTTACACTGAGATTTTTAAACTACATATGCCTTTGAAAGTCTATAACACATAAACCTATACATCATTTTATCATTAACTCCAAATTATTCCAACTACACATACTTAACCGGTTAAGTTATTCGAAAGTCTATCCTTCAACTTTGCTACGCTATTCTGAAGTCTGAAGTTCATCCCAGAATAGTCATTTTCATATTTGATACCTGGAAAGAATACAACAATAAGCAAACAATCATCACGGATGAGCTTATTCTAAAAATGGGCGGGTTGGTTCGATTTGAACGAAAACAAGGTTGGGATAAGTGAATATTATTTCTGGAACAACCCAAACCCAATACAGCCGCCTAATATTTTTTCCCATTAACTTCATAAACAAAATGTTACACTCTGACCGGTCTACCTACTTGGCCCATTTGAAGGACCATAAACTAAAATGAAAATAATTAATTCATACTTGGAAGTCACAAAGTTCTTGAATCAGAATCCTAAACCCAAAACCTCAATTCAGTATATGAATTACCATTCAAACCAATTTGTGAATCATATGTTTTACTAAAACATCATTATATGGCTTGCAGAAGCAAAATGAACTAGTTTCAACCTTACCAGGTTTCTCATCTTGCATATGTTGAATACCATTTATCAACAATCTTCGCATGATGCTCTGAAGAGACCTACAAAGAACATATTTATTCAAGTAAAAAATACTGCTTAAATAATGAAATTATGCACAGAAGACTCATGTCATAACCTGTGTGCTTTCCACTACACTCATTGACTCTTTGATCCATGATCTTCATTATTTATTGTGAGTTTGTATTTCATTTGCTTTCTTTGAGACTCAATCTGTAGCTTTGAGACTCGGTTCACTTGTTTTGAGATGAACTTTATCCAAGAGAAAACAATTTTCATTTGTTAAAATTCACCCCTGTGTTTTCTCAAATGAAAAATAAATTTGGTTACTTGAGATTTCATTGCTCCAACCACATGAAAAATAGGTCTTTCAGATCCCATAACTTCCCTTTCGATTTCCGACTGCATTTTAGGATCAATTGGGTCTGAGTTGCTGCTAACCTCATATGTCTTTTTAGAAACCACTTCGTTTGCTTGATCCTATAATGTTAAATAAGGTTGTGAGTCCATAAAACGAAGACATATAGTAAATTCAATAACTTAATGCAAATATACATTGATATCAATTTGCATACCATGAAGTCTCGTGAGATTTTAGTGACATATGACCCTTCTTTTGTTACGTGAGAAATTACCCTTCTTTTGTTACGTGAGAAATTCCAAAAAACTCCACTTGACAAGAAGATCTCGTGTTTACAATTTATCTCTGTAATATAAAGAGATAACCGCCAACGATTAATAAGACATATAGAAGTTTTCTAGCATAAAACTATGGTGAATAGAATCGAGTATGCGGAAGCATTCGATGCAAGAGTGATATTCTGAAATTCAGTATAATTTTTAGGTTTAATAATCTTTTAACTTATGAAACCAGAAAGTCCACAAAGAGAAAAATATAAAGTCGAATAAAAATTTGTAATACCTTGATTTTCACATAGGTATTATATCCAGTTGGAGTAGACGGTTAACAAAGAGAAACATCAAATAACTGGCACCGAATTTTCGACCTCAAGATCTCCTACTCACTACACACAAAGGAACAAACACTTCACAATTTAATTCGTGCATTTCATCAAACATTTCATCAAACACTAGATAGACCAACTTCAGTACTTTGGTGAACTTGATTTTGACCCCCATCATCTTCATGATCAGACTCATCATCATCATTTGACCCGCTAAAAGCATCTCTGGTTTCTTCGTTGTGTTCAGATCTATCTTCGTCGGGATTATCAAAGCCACAATGTACATCAAACGGGTTTGTAGATGTTGATGGAATGAGATTCTGAGATTGCATAAAATCTTGAGTTTGTAACACATGTTGTGACTGCACGAAATCGTCTGATTGTCGGGATTGAACTATAGGTTGCGATAGCCCAAAACTGTGCATATGATCCAAAAAACCGCTTTGGTGGGGTGGCAATATTGGTTCCAATTTTACACGAACTTGACCCCAATATTCTTCATCTCTTGTAGCTAAATAAAGGCATAGTTCCCAAGCTATCATCACCAAAAAGTTCAACAATGTTACCAACACCTTGAAATTGGTAGCATAATAATAAATTCAACTTAAAAAATTCTTTTTCAGCACCAACATAATTGTAAACCAAATCAATGAAATATGTATATTGAATTTTCTACCTAAGCACAATCGACGTTCTTCGTGTTGTGTGATCACCTTGAATAAAACCATTGTGATATTCAATATCACCACCCCAATATAAATTCACTATAAATTGACGATCTAAATTCATAATTTGTGCATGAGAAACTTTCAAATGAATGAAGTAAAATGTTTTTGTGGGAAGATTTTTGGATGAATAATAAAGAAAGTTTCGGATGAATGAAGAAGAGTATTTTTTGTGATATGTGAAAAAATGTCATTAAAACTACGTATGTAACTAACTAAAGTCGAGTTTGCAAAACTATACTTTATCCACTAAAGTCGGGTTTGGGAAAGTACACTTTATCCAAAAAAATCTCATCTTTCGATCTTAGCCATCGGATACGATTTTGGATAACAAATGCAAGCTTTTCACCCGGTTCTCAAAAGCAAATATAAAAGGAGAGTCGGGTTTGGCAAACTATCCTTCTCTCTCTTAAAAAAGTGAAGTCGGGTTTGGCAAACCCGCTTTCACTTTCTCTCTCAGCAAAAAGTACACACACTCTCTCAGCAAAAGTATATAGGTAATGTCATGTGTCGGATTATGGTCAAAGACGGGTTTGGCCGGGAAACCCGACTCCTAAATATTTTAATTATGGAACCGGGTTTACGAAACACGTTTCTACTAGATTTAAAAATGTTTTCAAAAAGCTACCAGAAACGATAAATTGTTGCGAAACACTACTAGTTCGGTAAAAAATTCTATTATAAACCTACAACGATGTCCTTGACTAATTTTATCATCAAAATTGCACGTTTTACGTATGTGTAAGATTTTCAAATCGTTAATTGAGTTATTTGTCACATTCTTCAACTTATGTTTTTCCATGAATATTGCTTGCATGGTATAGCCTCAATTGTAACTGCAAAAGGAATAGCAGAAGTGTTGAATGACATGCTTAACGCTTTGGATCCTAACAACAAGATGGTAATAACTTATCCATTGATCTCCTTAAATAATTCATATTAAGTAAAAAAATGATGTATTCTTACTATAACTGTTATCTCGTATCACAACGTAAAGGAAGAATTGATCATTGATCGTTGATCGATCGTTGATCTTGTGGGCCAGTGTGGCTCTTACAAAACTCGTTTAATGACCGTTGTTGATAATACCATGTAAAGACCTTTACCTTCAACTGTGTTGGGTTTAGTCTTGATGGTTTAGTCAAGTCATAGTTATGGGTCAATGGTCAATGAAGAAGGCAGAGAACATGGTCATTCAGTTATGACATGTTTGCATGTTTAGCTAAATTTTAGGATGCATATTTACCATTTCTAGCTTTAGTTGCATGAGATTAGGATTGCACGTTTACTTCAGTTTTGTCCACTTTTATTATATAAGTATGTAGTCTACTCATTGAATAAAAGTAGAGAAAGAAAACTGCTCCAATACTTTTCTCTACTTCCAACACTTGGTATCAGAGCCCTAAGCCTAGGGCTCGTGAAAACATACAAGGCCGGTTTGAGAGTCGGTTTCAAGGAAAAGTGTAGCCATTCGCTGCAGGGCAGACGAAGCAGGGAATCGGGTAGAAGTCTCGAAGGTAGGTTCCATTCTTGATCGGTGTTTGTGTGATAATACTCTCTCCGTCCCATTTCTATTGTCCATTATTTCCATTTTGGGGTGTACCAAATTAATTGTCCACTTCCATAAATAGAAAGTTTAAGGAAATAAAGTTCTTTTTTACCCCTAGTGTATATATATAAGACAAAAAAATAGGTAAAAAGTAGAGGGTAAAACTGTCATTTTATTAAAAAGTAAGAGAGAGATAGTTATATTTTCTTAAACTGCGTGTCTTTTTGTCTGGTGACAATAAAATTGGGACGGAGGGAGTAGAAGATTACTTAACCAAAGGAGCGGTTCATACCTGGTTGAAGCAAGAAAGAGAGGGCCGATTGCAACCTTATGCAATCAAATCGAGAGGAAGAAAGCAAGTTGCAAGGCTGATTAAAGTCAGTGATCTAGAAAGAAGCAGCAGCAAGTTATCGCAATAAGCAAGAACCGGGCAGTATCAGAAGCAAGAAACAGCAGCAGCAGTGGTGATCTGAAGCAAGAGACAGCAAGTAGCAGGCAAGTAGAAGTAAGCAGACCGCAAGATTCAAGAAAGAAAGAAGATCAAGACCGATATTGATACTAGAAAGAAAGAAAAGAAAGATGAACAACTATGCTTTACTGTGATGAAGAAACGGGTCAAGATCATCAAGATTAAGGGGGTGAATGTTGGGTTTAATCTTGATGGTTTAGTCAAGTCATAGTTATGGGTCAATGGTCAATGAAGAAGGCAGAGAACATGGTCATTCAGTTATGACATGTTTGCATGTTTAGCTAAATTTTAGGATGCATGTTTACCATTTCTAGCTTTAGTTGCATGAGATTAGGATTGCACGTTTACTTCAGTTTTGTCCACTTTTATTATATAAGTATGTAGTCTGCTCATTGAATAAAAGTAGAGAAAGACAATTGCTCCAATACTTTTCTCTATTTCCAACAAACTGTTCATGACCTTTTTTTGTGTTCATGGTGACAATACAACAGGAGTTCCCAGTCACGACAGAGATCTTGTGGCCCTGGAAGTTTCAGTTTCACCTCTTGTAAATGTAACTCCTGAGAGGATGATAAGTCTGGAGATGATTTTGGGCAGCTAGCATAGAGGTAAATCTAATTTGATGCATTATTACATTAACTGGTCGATTAATAATAGCACTTCCATGAAGTAAAAATTCTTTGCTAATAATTGAAACTTTTTGTAACTCCCTAATTTTTTTGAAGCTTTAAGGGTGCCTTAAGGTCAGAGGCTTGAGGCAATACTTTAACCATCCGAAAGCCAAAAAACAAGACTTGATGCATCAGTCCCCTGTAATTGAGCGAAAGTTTTCTCTTATTCATAGTCCGATACACTCCCACATCATCATCCATTATTTTTATACAATCTTCACAATCCATAAAATCTTTAAGGTTGAATTTATTACCACATCATTGTACTATTTTTTTTATTTCTTTAATCATTAATGAAACACACAAACAATATTTAAATGAATAAAAAGTGCAACTAATAGAAGTTGGAGCATATAGGGTCACTCATTGGTCCAACCACTTAGGTGGCACCTCCACAATGCAAGCATGGTTGGATTCATTTCTATTGGACTTTCCACCTCATCCCATTGTGGGTGGTCTTATATGATCCTGGTATATTTGGACAAATGTTTGGGCTGGGCAGATTAGAATAGGTATATATCGAGAGGATGGGTCTAAATGTGTTCGGTTGGGTTTGAGCTGTCAGCACGTTTTTTTCAAGTTTCATAAATAGTCACTCGCAAAATTTCATCTAATACGTATCTTGGGTAAAGATCAATTGTTTTTAGTTTTTTACTCTATGACTGATCAAAATGGGTCTTGACAGGTCAACATTTTTCGTTAATCAAGAGAATTTTGTTCAAGTAAATGAACTAGAAAACATAATACAGGGCTCAGTACTACAACGGTACAACCTCTTGCTTGTGTGGTTTCAGGAAATAAAAAGACACCACTTGTACATATTTGCCACTACCCCATCCCTACGGACATCATTCAATCATATTCGTACTGATTTGGGCTCTATGGTTGGCTATCTAAGCTGTACAGTAAACAATGGAGTATTATGAAAGATGTTCAGGTCAACCATCCATGGCTCATGATGAATCCGACTATCTGCCCAAGTGCGTGTAGGATGTTCTCTCTCTTAAGATTCGAGCTCTGGCCAAAAAAGAGAAGCTCGATGACTATCTGTTTATACATCTTGTTGAGATTGCGCGAGTCAAATCGTCTTTAGTTGGAAACCTAATAGGTCAAGTTCAATCTATCGAGAAGTCATTAGTAACGAATCAGATTTTAATTAGTCCGTATTTTATTAGGCTTGGTATTTTTATTGTTTTGGAATATGAGTTTTCTGTAATTATGAATGTATTTGATTTATAAATCTAGATAAACAAATGACTGTATAATGAGATTACGTTCGACTTAGTATTTCTCATCTTGGTAACCAATATATACGGAGTATTTTAATTGGAAGAAAAACATAAAGAGGGTTAAATTTATTACAAATATACACTTGAAGCCTGCAAAATAATCGGTTTGTAATAAATACTATAATCACACAAATTTTACAAACAAAAATCTACAAAATGATGATGATGAGATGGTCCAATCAAATTCAAGTTTTTTTTGTCTCTCATGCTTCTCTCTTCACATACTATTGGTCCACATCAATTTGTGAATTTTTATTTGTTAAAATTTTGTGGTTCTAGCATTTCTATTTAATGACAACTAGAAAAAAAATGTATATATGTTGTTATAGTACACTTTCTCACATTAGATACAAACACATTATAATTAAAACTTGTTTAGTGATGTACGACTAAAAAAATACGGAATGTGAATCATTTACCCCGTAAATTAACCGTTCATATGTAATATACCAGGAAATAATTAAATATGGTAAAATCTAAAATTATATATAGGAAACACACTTATGATGTCATCATTCTAGTTATTAAGTTTTAATTTGTCAATTAAGTCCTTTAAATTTAGTAGATTTTAAAATATGATCCCTAACTTATTAAAAAAGAACTTTTTTAAATCAACTACTCACTTGTATATAAAAAGAAATTTAAATAATTAATTAAAACATCATCCAAATCGATCTGTAATGTTTCTATTTTCAATTCACCGAGTAGAAATAAAATTACTTGAAAAGGTAAACGTAGACTTAAAATAATTACTTTTTTCACTAACTTGGTTTCAAAAACTTTTAATTTTTTAATCTCTACTTATATAAATCTATTTACATAAAGTAATATTATAATGAATACACTAAATGTTTAATATACATATTAACTTACACACTTTATTATTAGAAAAAGATACTAAATACGAAATTTCATATTAAAAATCAAAAGTCCGTGTGTATACACGGCTTTAAAGTCTAGTGTATATATAACTGATTACAAATTTAAGTACAAAACCTTACTCTCTTCTTATATATGAACGACTAGTATAGACTTACGAATTTTAGGTATGGGTACTTGGTTCAATGCATCAAACGAAGTCTCATATTGCGACGCTCATTGAATTCCAGCCCATTGCCAGTTATGTTAGCCACATACAATCCTATTTAGCACGTCTCATTCTCTTAATTAATTAACTGCAGCTGGTTGCTATTTATATCTATTTATTACTCCCTCCGTCTCAAAATTATTGTCCACCAACAAAAAGCACACAGTTTAATAAAAGTGGGACCACAACATTTTTCAACCACTCAAATAGAATCTGTACTCACTATAGTCTCTTCTTATTGGTTGAAATCAGAAGTGGACAATTATTTTGGGACGTCTCAAAAAGGAAAGATAGACTATTATTTTGGGACGGATGGATCAATATAAATTAAATTACTAAAATATGGTAACTACTCATCTAACACGGAGTTCTAGTACTCATTTTGAGATTGCAGCAGTAGTATAGTACTATAGTATATAGTCATAATATATAATAATTGGCATCATATAATGATTGAGGAACACGAGACCCATGAAACGGAATGAAATGTGGTACGTACCCCCATTATTTTATTAGTGACGTGGTCAAATGTTAGGATCCATCAAAGCGGATATTTTTTATTATCGCTTCATTTGTTGGGTCGAGCTAATTAATCCGAATTCGATCTTATTTTTGATTTGTTAACTTTTTTTGAAAGAACAATAATATATAATGGTTTAAATATAATTGTAAAAATAATTGTAGTGTTATTTTAGGCCGATGTAAAACACAATTTGGATGACTTCCAAAACTATTCGAGTTATTCGACTAGTGACCTTTTTTAGTTTTTAGCCATTATATTTGACAATCTAAAACAAAAACAGAGTCATCTGATTCGTGTGTTTCATATCATTTGTGACTATGGAAGAGAAAACAAAGTTGGGAGTAGTGTGTGAGTGTATAATATTGATAATTGGTTGAATTTTATATATATATATATATATATATATATATATATATATATATATATATATATATATAGAGGTGGGTTAAAATGAGAAGGCTAATTTTTGTGAGAACGTGAGAAACACTTCAATATTACTTTTTAACTATTCGAAACACATTTTCCTATAAAACTTTTTCAATGATTACTGTTAAAATAACTTTTGGAAGCTATGATATAAATATAAATAAAAAATATTAACTTTTTTTTTCGAACTTATTTTACAGTCGTTACTGTTATGATTATTTAAGATAATCACAAAATATAACATGATAATCACATGTGATTATTCTCTATTATAATGTGATTATCATGTATTCGAGATAATCACAAAATATTGCATGATAATTACATATTATTCATGTGATTATCAAGTTAAAAAATGTGATTATTATGAATAAAAAATTTAACAAAAAATAATTTAAAAAAAAAGTAAAACATCGAAAAAAAAATTTATTTGAAAAATAACTTCTAAAAGTTATTTAAAAAATAAGCTACGAAGAAAATTTTATAAAAAAACATGTTTTGGATAGTTAAAAAGTGATTTTAAAGTGTTTCTCACGTTCTCACAAAAATTAGCCTTCTCATTTGAACCTGGGACTATATATATATATATATATATATATATATATAGGGGGAAGATCAACAGGGAAGTAAAAAAATGAGGGAATGAGGGAAGCTATTTTTAGCCACACATTCTGGTCAACATAAAAGTCAACGCGGTGGCAAACTTGTAAATAACTTGAAATCCCCTCCCAGATCATTAACATGCATTTCAAAAGCATGTTAATCAAAATCAAATTTTCAGCACGTTAACATTCATTTACGATGAATGTTAACGTATATACATTATTATACACCGATGAATGTTATGTTATCACATTCAATTATGTATAATAATATATATAAATTAATATTCATCATTAATGAATGTTTAAGAGTATTAAGTTGTAATTTTGATTAACATGCTTTCCAGATGAATGTTAACGGTCTGGAATTTTTTTCAATCTGTAAAATTCAATTGGAATGACAATCATAATTCGATTAATTACTTGTTTATAAGTTTTGTACGATCAAATTCGTTTAATTTTATTGTTTTCATTGCCAAATCAAAATTTTCTCAAAAAACCCCAAATTACTCCAATATTCATATTTTTGATAAATTCGAATTATGATGAATTAAAGATATGTATGATTGCGATTGATGAATTCGAAGATTTATAAGTTTTTTGATTGATGAATCTTTGAATTACATGTTTTAATTTCGAATTTTAGATGAAAATTGATTAAATGGGTATTGTGGATGAATATAGAATAGGAGAAAAAATGAGTGGTTGAGATTTGTTTCCCTCCTTCCCCCAATTTTGAAGCTTCCCTCTTGATCCTTCCCCTATATATATATATATATATATATATATATATATATATATATATAATAATAATAATTAATAAAATTAAATGTATAACGCCGTGCCTTCAAAAACAGTTAACTATAGCTGCATGTAAATGCCATGATAAATATAAGTTTTGTTAATAGTAGCATAAGACTAGCAACGTAGATCCGACGGAGTTTCAGGATTTTGCTTTCTTCGTTCACGTGACAAATTTCATCCTTCCATTCCTTTTCTTCTTTAAACATGGGACCGGTTATCAAGGAACACAATCACATTTTCTTGTCCAACGTTAATCCTTTTCTTCTCACCCCCTTTTTGCTAGTCAAAATAATCTTACTTTGACCAACGTTAATCATGTAGTCCATCAATCACATTTTCTTCTTGTGATATTAATATGAAACCAGAAATGAAAATGATGACATTCACAGTGTGCGTTTGGTTCACAATATGTTTTTAACGGAATTTGAATATTATATTAATCGTTTTGAAATTCTAAAAATGTGAATTAGTAATGGAATTTCGCGACTTGCAATATAATTCATTTGTGAATCAAACACGCCGCTTATACAATGGAATTGAGTTTTTAATTACATCATATTTCAAATAAATTTGCGAGTCAAACGCTACATCAAAGTTTCAATTCCTTCCCTCGATCACTCGCATAAGAAAATATAAAATGAGTGGAATAAACCAAAACAAAGTTTTATTATATAAAGGAAACTAAAACTAGCAACTTAATTAATTAACCTTGTGGATAAGTGAATGTATTCTTTTCATGGATATTTCTATATTATTATTTATAACTTTCTGCGCCATTTGAGTCTGAACATCTTCCATGCATTTTTAATATGTAAAAAATCAATTTGACAAATATTACACATTTTTTAAACCTTGTAAAGGTGAATGCCTTCTCTCTCTCATTTCATCTTCTATCTCTCTCTATATTATTAAATATTAAATATTAATGTTAAAATATAATTAAAATTATTTAATTATATTATTATATATAGAGAGAGGATGATGGTGAGTGAGAAAAATCAGAAAGAAAAGTTGACAGAAAGAAATTAAGCAAGTTGGCCAAGTTTAGAAGAAGGCCGGCCGGGGAAGCAGCTATTATATTATAGTTGGTATATATCCGTGTGTTCAACCAAAGGAATTGAAGAAAAAGCATCATATGCATCAAATGATCAACTGATTAAGGTAATAATAGTTGACATTTTGTAACTTTTCTTGTTTTTAGATGCCCAGTTTATCATTATTTAGTTTGGGCATCAGATTATGATACAATAATATATTCGTCAAACTCGATCAATCAAAACAAGTCACCATCACTGTTCTTGGAAAATTTGTGCTAATTCGATGGTCGATCTTATGGTATCGGTTATGATATTGTTGGAGAGAGACAGATCCAATGATATCAAAATCAGACTCTATTTTGGAATATAAATATGTCAAAATCTCTCTTCTTTTTACTCAGTAGCCATCAATTATCTGGATGCATGTACACCTTTAACTAGCTAGAAAGGTTTCAAAAAACATATATAATTATATATATATATATATATATATATATATATATATATATACACGTTCGATCTTACTAAACAGATAAGTTGTTTGAACCATTTTTCATGTTATATATGCTTTTGAGCCTACTTGAATTCATGTGTTATCTTATCACGTGCATGTGTTCGAGTGTTAAATCAACATGCATACGTTTTCTTAAAACAAAAACAATTAGGCTATGTTTAGATTCAACTGTCATGTTCAAATGATATATATACTGAATTTGTTTATGTGCTACAACATTCATATTACTTGACATGCAATCAGAATATATTTGTAATTTTTTATCATTATCTGCCTGCAGGTTATTACTACCAGCTTGAAATTATAAAAAGATGATGAATACGGGCAGCGGACAACTCTCAGTTCCTCCTGGCTTTCGGTTTCACCCAACAGACGAAGAGTTGCTTTACTATTATCTGCGGAAGAAGGTTTCGTACGAGGCAATTGACCTTGATGTTATCAGAGAAGTGGATCTCAACAAACTAGAGCCATGGGACCTTAAAGGTCAGACTATACTTTTAATTTGTAGTTAACCCTACTTATTTTGATCGATATATAATTAGCATCTACCACAACTCTTAATTGCTCGTTGGTCGATCGTAATTAGTAGTTAGTACAGTATATGTTTCATCATTAATCTAGCAACTTAACCTAGCTAAATCAAAATAAAATATAAAGTTTTGGACAGAAAATGTTTGCACGAGCATCAACCTTATTGCTGACTCTTTATACCCAACTCGTCATCTAACAGTTCAAGTGTACGCTAAACAAAGTAGTTTTAATTCAGAATCAAAATACTAGCATTGTATCTGGATATAGTTTTTTTTCAAAAAAAAGAAAAGTTATTCTATGATTGTAGAAGTCAAATTGTACCCCTATTTTTGGCACTTTGGTCCTAAACTTATCTAATATCATGAGTTTTCAAACTCATCATACATTAATTAAGAATATATACAAGACAATAGTCCCAAATCCATGGTAAGTCTGATAATATGAAATTTCTCAGAAAATTCGCTTGAACTATAACGAATGTGACGTATATATCTGAATGCAGAAAAGTGTAGAGTCGGATCAGGTCCACAAAATGAATGGTACTTTTTTAGCCACAAGGATAAAAAGTACCCAACTGGAACCCGGACAAACCGGGCCACAACTGCAGGATTTTGGAAAGCAACAGGTAGGGACAAGGCCATCCATCTTCATAGCAATTCCAAAAGAATCGGAATGCGGAAAACATTGGTTTTTTACACAGGACGAGCTCCTCATGGCCAGAAAACCGATTGGATCATGCATGAGTATCGCCTAGATGACCAGTATTCCTACGCTGCCGCACCATCAGAAGTCCAGGTACCATATAAATTCTCAATCACTGAGAAATAATGATACACTGGCATAAATATACGCCTAAAGATAGGCTTAATAACAATTGTCATTTATGTACTATAATAATTGAATACCAAGTGGCTTTACGACAGGCCCATACTCAGTCCAATTTTTAGGTTATTGCATGTATTATTTCTCTTAATCGTTACACTTGTATATCTCCTTGCTATTGTTTTAACTATTTAACCAACTAAAATACTGTTCATGCTAAAACAGGAAGATGGTTGGGTCGTTTGTCGAGTATTCAAGAAAAAAAACCACACCAGAAGCCCATTCCAATCTGACGATCATCATGATCATACTCTTCATGCTGAAGATGATTCTCATCATTTAATTGATCAAGAAATCAACAAGAATAGCGACGATATTGGTCATCTTCAAGCTCTACATAGCTACGACTGCAACATTACTAACAACACAGCATTATTTGATGGCAATTCAATGCATCTTCCTCAGCTGTTAACTTCTCCTCATGAGCACACACCATATTTTCTAGCACCACGTCAAAGCGGCCACATGATCAACGACATGGATTGTTCTAGAAACTTGTTGAGTTTAATGTCAGCCAGTCAGGCTGGTTGTGGTTGCAGTAGTGGACAGCAGCCACAAGTGGACAAGCCACTGTCAGTAACTAGTAATGTGACCGCTGACTGGTCTTTCTTGGACAAGCTTCTAGCTTCAAACCTACATCACTCGGGCATTTTTGATCAACAAGGCGCGTGTAATGATCCTTCATCGTCACAACCCTTTAATCACCCTGAAGTGAGCCCTCCGTCACATGTATTTCCTTTCCATTACCTTGGTTATGAAAACGATATTTTGAAGTTCTCCAAGTAGACAAGGGTGGTATGGTATCCCTTTTAAAGGGCTATTTAATTTATATGAAAAATTAATGTAGTTTCAAGGAACAGTGTTGTTGTTTAGTGCTTGATTAATTAGCTCTTCCAACTTGGTATCAATCGATTGTCTTTGCAGATCCTAATTATAGATTAGTAATACGTACGCAGTACTAGTGTCAGTATGACGACACGATGCAATCTTTTTGTAGCCTTGATTTTTTTCAATTTTTTTTTACGAAATCAGTCACACGAATTGAAGAACTACATTATGTACAAATTAAGATCTTCAACGAGTTCCTCAAGGATTAATGGCGTATCTCAAATGGGAATTGATATGGCCACATTCATACGTAGGAGACAAATAATCTAACATATCCAGGAATAAAGTTGGCTGATAATCAAGGGCCCAAGGGGCAGGGTCGGTTGGCAAGTTAACATATTTAGTCCATTTATGCAACTGATGTTACCTTTTTCCCTTTGAGTTGTTTATTAAATTTTTTATGTACGTGTTTCATTATATATAATTTGAGTCTGAATTAACTTATTTTTGGAAAAGTAAAAAATAAAAATACTTTGTTAACGGCAAACATATTAGGTGTTTTGCGTATTGAAGAGATTATCAGATTATCGTTTTAATTGAATAATTAAAAAAGAATTTATAGTAGAAATAATAATTAGTGCATTTTGCCAGAGAGAAAACGCAGATTAAAAAAAAGAAGCAAGTTAGAGACATATTTTTCAAGAAAACAATGTGAGGCACCCTCTAATGTCTTCTAATATGACAATGTTAAAAAACATTTTACATATAGTTCTACAATTTTCAAATAATTTTGTAGATAATTTCAGCATAAACTAAACCAGGAAATAAATGATTGGTAGGTTAATTATATAAAAATCAACCTAATAATTTTATGATTATGGCATAAGACAAAAATTCATGAAATATCTAAACAGTAGAAGAATGTACAAATCTGATGAATTATGCCTATTATATTTTAGGTGGATTTTTATGTTTGAACAAAATAATATTTTAATAATATTTGAAATGTGTTGGGAGGGAGGCAGTCCCTTGGGAGTTGGGCAGATGCTTTTTACCTTTTGTTGTTCCCAGTAAAACAAAGCAAATAATAATCTATCAATCTACTATTGTTTCTTGTTGTTAGTCATCTGATCACTTTCCCTTTTAGTACCAATCATTCATCCTGTTCAGTGTTCACACATGGATGCAACTAGATCAAATGATCCAAGATCAAAGCAGCAGCAGCAGCTGCAGATACCATTGTCCCCATTAACCGAATGGCCCGAGTATTTGCATATGAGTAGTTATCATCCGTCACCTGTGGCCAAACGTAGAGGTTGTCGAAAGCTGTTACGACTTGGAAAAACATCAAAAGTAGGCAGATATCATGATGATGATATCATTTATGATAGTAAAAAGTTCCAACACGATAACAATAGATGGCGCTTATTGCTAGGAGTATTGGGATGCCCACTCGCCCCAATTCCGCTTGATATCAAATGCTGCAGCAGTGATTTTCATTACAACATCAAAGACATCCCTATTGTATGTTCTAATATATCTGTGTCAATTACTACTACACTTGCTTATTTATGTATGCGAGCTTTTTCTTTATTTGATTTTTTTATCTTTTAGAAACTCATTCTTGTATGTTTTTTTATTACATTGACTACACATGTTTTAATAGTTTACCATCATTTGAACTTGGTAACTAGAGGTGAGGGACTGAGGGAACCGTGGATTGTTAAAGGAAATTAGAGAACCTTTAAAAATTATACTATTAAATATTCATTAATATCAATGAATATACTCTCTAGACCAATATTTATTGATGAATATTTAGTGTGTTCAGGAATTCACAAATTCCCTTTAAAATTGAGGTTTCCCCTGGATTCAATTCGATTTAACTATGAGAAAATGGTCCAAAGAGATCATAATTACAGGTGGCTAACTAGAGTTTTGTGCGTAGGAGAGATCTACTGCGCAATACATAATACATCAATATCTGGCAGCAACAGGGTGCTTAAAGATGATGTCCAATGGCATACGGCAGCAACAACAGCAGCAGCAACAGCAGCAGCCTGGTTATTATAAAAACATGTACACAACCGGGACTGTGAAAATGACATGTTGTGAAACAGAGGTTTCATCAATAGAAGGACAGAATGTAACTAATACTTTAAGTCCGGATATTAGTGGTGGATTACAAGGAACAGACAATGTTAAAGGCGGTTTTGTTCTGTGGCAAATGCTACCCGAAATGTGGTCTCTAGAGTTGGTCCTTTCGTCTGGCAACAAGGTTTTGGCAGGTAGTGACGGTGAAACTGTTTGGAGTCACACCCCTTCACTTGGAACTCGAATCGCTAAAGGTCCCAAACGGCCCTTACGCCGTATTATTCAGGTCTTTTTCTTTTCATTTTACAGAATTGAAATAAGTACTATTTGCCATTTTAATTAATGTCAATGCTAAATTACAAGGAATGATCGTAGGGATTGGATCCAAAGAACACGGCAGGTTTATTTGCAAAAGCGGAACATGTAGAAGATAAGAAAATAGGAGAAGAGGAATGTTTCGTGTTGAAAGTGTGTGCAGGGAGAGAAGATGTGATGGCAAGGAACTACGGGCCTGACCCGATTGCAGTTGAAGTGTTGAGGCATGTGCTATATGGTTACTTTAGTCAAAAGAGTGGACTTTTAGTATACCTGGAGGATTCTCAACTTACTAGAGCCATGGTAGAAGGATATGATTCGGATTCTGATTCTTTTTCTCATGATGAGAAAATGGAAGAAGTAATGTATTGGGAAACAAGCATCGGTAGCAGTATTGGAGATTATAGAGAGGTGGAGGGTTTGATGGTTGCTCATCAAGGTCGATCTATTGCAACAGTCTTTGGTTTCCCTGATTTTTGCTCTTCAATACAGGTCCAACAACCGTACATGTACAGGACTCGGTTTGAAGAAATCTGGAACATTGATGATGTTGCCTTTAACATCCCCGGTCTATCGAATCATTCCTTCCTCCCTCCATCTCACTGACATCTAATGATCCGGTCTAACAAGTTACTCAGACGTTTATGGAACAGCGGGAGCAAGACAAAAGACGCATAACTTTTATATAGCAAATTAGTTGTTCTAGTTTCTAAACTGTTGGCTGATTTGTCAACATTAGCTGTATCCTATCTAACATATTCTAATACTGTAAGCCTCGAAGGTATAATGAAATTTGCTATTCTGTCTAAAAAGAATGTGTTTCATTGCTTGTGTACTTGAGTCATGAGTCGGGGGGGGGGGGGGGGGGGGGGGGGGGGGGGGGGGGGGGGGGGGGGTTGGATGGGTTATGTACTTATGTGCCTGCAATTAAAAAAAAAAAAAAATTGTAAAGGATATACAAACAGCAGTGCCATCGTACCATTTTTGTAGGTATATGTTGCACCAAATTCGATTTTTATATATCTACTGAAGATTCGTAACATTCAGCCACCACATTTCCCTAACAAACTTGAGTAGTCTTTTGCGATCACTGGCAGTCCCACAATTTACCCTTTTGATCAAAGAAGAGTTGGCAATTTTAAAAACGAAACACAAGGTCCATAGATTTCCTTGAACATAATATAATCGTGCTTTAAACTTTTCATCATTGTATGTATAACAAATATATGTAGTTGAACAAAATTTGTGATCAGGTGAGGATCATAGAAGGTATTGATATAGACGCTACTCTACTGTTAAGGGCTTTACAGTCGTTCCTCTTTTTCGTCTTTTAGTCTTCTTTTTTAGCAGTCCTTTTGCTGCCAAGCTCTTCCTCTTCTGTTCTTTCCTAGCCTTCTCCTTCTCTTCAAACCCATCATCTGACATTTTCATTTTGGCCTCACGTTTCGCCTCAGAAACCTGCATATATCTCATTTTAGCAATTCTATATTTTTGTTGGAAAAACATTTAAACATATAGCTAGCTATCTTAAAGTACTGCAAAGAACACTTAAAACATTGGAAACAAAAAAATAAATAAATAATCCATCTTTCGTATCTTACTTTTTTAAAATATTCAAGAACCTCATTCTCTTTACATTCAAACAGCTCCATTTTTTTCCCAAGATCTTTTTCTATCTCATGGATAAGTTCTACATCACTCTGCCAGAATATATACTTCAAATGTGAGCAAATATGAGCTGTGAAAGGTCGATAACAATCAGTTATAATAAACTGTGGAAAACTTGTTACCTGAGTGATTAAACTTATTGCTAGCCCTCCTCTGCCTGCTCTAGCTGTACGTCCAACACGATGCACATAATCCGCTGGAATTCTGGAAACAGTTTATAATTTTCACTTTTCAATATTAAATGCAACAACGATAGAGATGAATTTTTGTAAAGTTCTTACCTAGGGATATCATAATTTATCACAAGATCAACTGTAGGAATATCCAGACCCCGACTAGCAACATCTGTAGCAAGTAACACAGGAACCTTCCCAGATTTGAATTTGTGAAGTGCTGATAACCTAGCAGATTGTGATTTGTATGAATGCAATGCTGCTACTTCCTGCTCAAGTATTTCCATCATTGAACCCAAAAGATGACAATCCCTAATCATTAACAACTCATCGTAGTCAACATCTTGGTACACATGTAATTTTTATCAACAATGAAATCAGTCAAGAAAATTACCTGCATCTAGCGACAAAAATTATTGCAGAACGAATTCCCATATCTTTCATTCGGTTTAGTATATAAACCAATTGTACATCCTTCACAGTTCTAGGAATATATACATACTGCTGTTTGAGAGTGTCAACTGTTTGCAACCCTTCGTATGCCTCATAAAAGTACGCTTTATTTGCAGAAACCTCAAGTAGCGACTGGAGATTACTAGTCATTGTCGCAGAAAATAGCAAAGTCTGTCTGTTTTTTGGTAAGCAATTAAATATCGCTCTCAAATCATCCTCAAAACCAACATCCAAAACTCTATCTGCTTCATCCAACACTAAGAACTGAAAAATGAGTAACACATAAGCAACCTAAATACCTAATCAGTCAAATGTTAAAATTAAAAAGTCACCCAAATATGAAAACAGCTTTATAAGTCACCAATTTATCAACTTGGTTTCGTAACTTCGTTTATGCCAATTCCAGTCAAAAGCTTCTGACAAAATTCTTAAATGACAAAAGATTATAAAACTACCCTTAACTATTGTTTTCGACTATCAAAACAGTTTTACGGGCCACCAATTATCCATTTGGATTTGTTTACGGTCATTTCGGCGAAAATCTACTAGCGAAAGTGTAAAATCACAGATATACCACCATTATAAGCCACCATTATTAGTTTTGATTCGTTTATGCTCATTTCGGCCAAAACCTTAGCACAAAGCTGTAACTTCACACACACACACGCGCACACACACACACACAAAAGCCTTTAACTTTACCGCTCTCAATGGTGACAAAATTTCCCTAACCTAGACATATACTCCTTTAGCATATATTATTTATGGACAATTTTATCATTTTACAATGTTCAGGCAAGTTTTTTCACCTCATCATAAGCAAAACTAACTTAAAACTTAATGGTTCTTATGCATACCTTATCCCACAACCATAAAATTAACGACGAAAAAGTACCTACTTTCATAACTGTCCGCACATCTAACCCCTAGAGTTATGTGCACCTAGCAACAAGAAACCTAAAGATACATGATGGTTTATACATACATTATACCATACCTGTAAAAATGACAAAAGAGACCTAACTTTAAGGCTTTTGACACAAATATTTGATAAGCAATTTTACAATTTACAAATTTTTTCGACAAGTTTTTTGCATATTAGAACATATAAAGGGACAAATTGTATATCTATGAATACCTTAGTATTCGAAAACACAGTGGGTATATCAGGATTCTGTTCAATTAAAACTTTAATCCTTCCGGGAGTAGCAATAACAACATGAGGACGTTTCATCAAGGTCTGCGATTGCGTAATCATATCCATACCACCAACAATAACTGCACATTTCAAATTCAAACATGATCCAAGTGCTTTAAATTGTTCAGCCAATTGATACGCCAGTTCACGTGTTGGTGTCATTACAAGACAATACACACCGTACGGATTCTCAGCTAATCGGTGTAGAATCGGTAATGCAAACGCTGCCGTTTTGCCGCTACCGGTTTGAGCAATCCCTAACACGTCATCACCGGCTAAAATGCGAGGGATGCAGTGTTGTTGTACAGGTGTAGGCTTTTTTATTCCGAGTTCCTTGCAGGTTTGAATTGTGAAATCGGAGAGACCTAGGGTTGAAAAAGTGTGATTCATTGTGTTAGGGTTAGGGTTCGATGGTGTGTGTTTTGTGAACTGCTGGTTATCGGCGGCGGCGGCGGTAGTAGTGGGGTTTTCGAGAACGGCGGCGACGGTCGTGGCGACGGCATGTGATGGTTTGCGGGAAAATAAGGGGAAATTTGGTTCGATTTCAAGTTGTTCCGCCATTTTTGTTGCAGAGCTAAGGATGAAAGTGGAAGGAAAAGGTTTATGTGAAGATAGTTTGAAATAAGGGGTTTTTAATTAGTGGGCTGGACCTTTCATTACTTCTAAATGTGTATCACACTTTGGGCCAGACATCGCTTTTATTTTTGTAAAACGTTAAGGTTAAGGTGTTAAATTGTTTTCGTTCCCAGTAATGACACGACTGATTGAAGAAGTAGACTGTCACCTCAGTCTCATACTCTCACATTACTACTTTCTCAAAAAGAATCAACTAAGACCGAACATTTCATATGATAACATTAAAGAGGGAACAGCTCCACATTTACCAATGATACCTTTATTATATGCTAAAAAAGAAAATGAAAAAAAAATAAAAAAATTGACCCACATCCTTCCATCTTCATCCGTCTCACACACGATGTGCATCAAGAAAGACGGACCTAAGTCCCTTCCGTGCCTACGATGTCTTCCTTGGAACGTGTATAAGTGATTATTGGATTCTAGTTTTTACTGCAGATAAATAAATATAAAATATATTTTTTTTTTGAATACTGCAGACAATTGAATTATTACCAAAACAAAAACAGGATACAAAAGAGTCTGGACCACCACAACACCCAAGGGCTAATACACAAAACAAACTAAATTACAAGACGTAATTTAGTCACAGGAACAAATTACACTTACAACAAAACTAGACCATCTACTACAAGACAGAGACATAAACTAGCAGCATAAACTAAAAACAAAACAGAAAACTTCACAAAGGCACCCACAGCATCCTGCATTACCGAACACCCCAACCGGGGACACCCCAAACACTCAAGACCGGTTTTTAAAATAGCATCCCAACTAAAAACAGCATCCTGTTTTTAAAATATTATTTTAAAAACATTTCATGTGTTAATTCAGACATAGTTAAGTTGATGCATACTTTTATTTTTATAGTAGATGATCACATAAACCTCCTACCTTCAAACGTAGAATCTGCAAAAAATACTTTCAAGATGGAGATCAAATAAGAATATCTGATTCAATTTTTTTGGCCATGCTTAGCACGCCAAAAGTGAACCAGTATTTATTTACCAAGACAACAACGGTTTCCTTTGGGAGAAGATATGAGAATTTACATCAAAACAATCAACTATCCACCCAATGAGGGTGCTTTAACAACTATGCCACATGTATGAATTTACTAATCTCTAGACCAAATTCCTAACTAAACCTTATACAGTAGTAAGTAGTAACTACATAACTAATCACAAATATTTTGGACTACTGATATTTGTATCACATATAACCAACATAAACTTGGTCATCTGTTGGTAGCCATTGCTTCTTCAATGCTTCTGATAATAACACTAAGACTGCCACCACTTTCAAGAGCTTTAACAGCAGCTAAATGAGCTTGTTTATGCCATTTCAACAGATTATACGACTGCAAAACTGACCATCTTGCTTGATTCGACATCTATTTCAACACAAAACCACTATTGTTCAATACTTGAACATCCTCATCATCATCTAGTAACAAAAAGGTAGAGACATAAACTTTGCAAAAATTGCAGATAGTTACCTGAGCAACAGAAAATGGTGGTTCCAAAAGCAAACAAATACTTCTAAATAAATTTTCATCATTCTCTCCACCCTCAGCCTCTCCATAAACAAGAGCTTCTGCTGCAATCCCACCAAAAAGCACCATGCAGTATCTGAAACAAAATATACAAACGATCCCATCTACCAAAGTCAATGCCTAAAACTTGTTGTAATGAAAGAGTGACAACCGTTTATAGGCCTCATCTAATTTCAGGACTCTTTAAAAGATTCACTCTATATATTAGGATATGTCAAAGTGTTGAGCATTGATTAATTAATTATTAATAAGAAAATTACCTGTCAAAAGCAACACCGGAGAGTCGGCCTTCAGCAAGCTCATTTTGTAGATTCTCATCCCAAAATTGTGTTCCTGCCTGCCCAAATTAAAACCCTTATACCATTAAAGCTCCAATCATATATCTGCAAGAAAACGTATGCACAAGTAATTTCCAAGACCATAATTACCTGCCCTTGAATTCCCATCTGCATTGCAACAATAGGATCCAAAATAACTCCACGAATGGGGCATCCCATAAGATAAGCTGCAAAATGGGATATTAGTAACACAGTTCACTAATATCATTAACATAAGTTGCAAGGTCGAAGCAGCAATACTCACCAACAAGAAGATGTCCTGCTTCATGCACAAGAATACGCCGTTTGTATGGTGGCCAATAACTTGTTATCTGGGCTAAACAAGAACCACCGAGAAATATTGAGTCCACCATAGCTAAACCCAATGTTACTGCTAGATGAGGTCTGAGATCAATTCCATGGTCAACCAGGTACGAAAATCCAGCAAAAAATGCAAGTAGAGCAACACTAGAGCTGCCGGAAAGACCCCACTTCTTTGGTGAAAGTTTAGTAACTGTACCAAGTATTAATAAAATAAAGAGATAATTAAACTTAGATAACCAAGCGCAACACTGATTATTTGATACAAAATTACCAGACAACCAGCTGTAACGAAAACGGGCTACAAGAATAGTGTTTGGATGCGCTTCTAATGTTCAACGTTGTAATAATCAGATAATTAGTTGTTTCAATGTTTGGAAATTTGTGATTATATAAGAACCTAATAGTGATATAATCAAATAATATTCAACAAAATTAGTATTCTTGCAGCTACTAGTAAACTGATTATCTAAAACTTATTCACTATGATACCCAAAAGCACTATAAACAATTAGTGTTCTTGCAGCTACTCCTAACTTGATTACGTACAACTTATTCCCTATCATATCCCAAAGCAATATAACCACTTTCAACCCAAAACACAATGCCAAACTACAATTGAAGACTTTACAACTGTTATTGCAGTTATAGAATAAACGAACAACCAAGCGTGCAATAATAACGCAAAAGGCGTACCTTCTAAACCAGTGGAAGTCTTTAAAACGGTTGGAGTAACATCTCTTGTTCCTTCCAAAACTACAATATGGAAACACAATAACTAATTCAAATTTGTACAACTAAACAGATGTAATATCATAAGAATAATTAGAAAGTTAACTAGTTACCGATACTGCGATATTTTCCGAAATGATATAAGAAACCTTTATCCTTTAAAAAGGAATAAGCAGAAGCAACAAGTCTCATATCATCAGCGTTTAAACATGTATCTAATACTTCCCAATCTCTCTGCAATTCCAACATTCTCAACGGTTTACTATCGGTTTGAGAATCGATTAAATAATCATCGTTAGGCAGTTGGAGTTCAATTTGTTGAAGGAAGCGAAGGGCTTTACCGAGATCTTTGTCTTTAACAGCTTGTTCGTATTCCCTCCATTCTGTTAGTGCTCTGGTTTTGATTTTCCGTGAATTTTGTCTGCGATTTAGGGGACATAAGAGAATTGTTGGCGGGAAGTTGTATTGGCGAGATGGTAGGAATTGCGACGGTGGAGTACATCGGAGAGAGATCATCGTTGAAGCTGTGTGGTCGTTAATTGAAGCAAAAAAGGGAAACAATTTAGATGGGTTTGTCAGTGGAAAGCCCATTGGGCTGCTGATGCTCGCTCACGGCTCACTATCTCCCTAATAGTCCCTATAACTAGGGGTGCACATCCAAACCGGTTTCCCCGATCCGACCCGAAATGAACCCGAACCCGAACTCAAACCGGTCAAAACCGGTTTTGACCAAAACCGATTCGGTTTTTCCCCTACCCGCCGGTTTGAAACCGGTTTCCCTTTTTAGCCGTTAAAACCGGGTTGGAACCGGTTTATCCGGAATCGGTTTGTAAAACCGGTTTTAAAACAGGTTTGAAACCGGTTTTTTTTTTTAAGTTTCTAGCCGTTTATATCCGTTATATAGCCGTTTTTTATGGTTTTTTTTTACATTTTTGCCATCCCAAATCACTATAAATACAAAGCTTGAGTTTAGGTTCATTCAAAACTTCCAAACACTCATACATATCTACAAAAACTCAAAAAACTCAAAAACGCAAACTATATTCTCATGGCAACTCAATCTTCTTCGGCTTCACATGGTGTTGGTTCTTAAAATGCACCAACGATTGTGAAACAATTGCCCAACAAAAGAAATCCGGATATTTGGGGTGGTTTCGACAAAGTGTTGTCGTCGGATGGTACGACAAAAGCTCATTGTAAACGTTGTCGGAAATTCTTCAAACCCGACTCCAACACAACGTTGAAAAATCATACCGAAAAGCATTGTGAGGCACTCAAATGTAATCCGGAAGCAAGTGGTCAATCCTCAATGGCACGAGATGGTTATATATTTACATACGATGTGGAACGGTGTCGACAAGCTTTTGCGGGTTATGTGATTCAAGAAGCTTTGCCTTTCAACCACTTCGACAACCATCGGCTTACTAGGGTGATTCAAACCACTCTTCAACCGCGATATAACAATGTAAGTCGTACTACTCTTAAACGCGATGCCCTTAAATTGTGAAAAGAAGCTAAAAAACAACTAAAAATCGGTTTTGAAAATTTAAATACATGTGTATCATTAACAACCGATGTTTGGTCGGCTCCTCATGGTTTGCCCGGTTCGTACCTTTGTGTAACCGCACATTGGGTTGATCCCGCAACTTGGCAAATGATGAAACGTACCATTGCTTTTGAAGACTTTGAGTATCCTCACACGGGTCAAAACTTATTTTACATGTTACGAAGTGTGATTAAAATGTTTAAATTGGAAGAAAATATTTTTTTAATCTCTTTTGACAACGCTAGTAATAATACACTTGCCGTTTCAAAATTAATACTAAAATACGCACCACCATTGAAGGGCATTTTTTATCATAGTCGATGTGTTGCACACATCATTAACTTGGTTGTGCAAGCCGGACTAGCGGTTGAAGAGGTAGACGAAGTAAAAACGAGGTTTAAATCTATGTTGCAAGACGTTTTTCAAAAGGGTAAAGCTAGATACAAATCTTATATGAAATTGTGCAAGGATACTAATTCTATTTTTTTAACCCCTAATTGGGACATGCCCGTTAGATGAAATTCGACCTACCATATGTTTGTATGTGGTTTACGCCAACGCGATACTTTACAAGTTTTTCATGATCATCTTGTTACAAAAGGTCTTGCAACACCATTTCCAATCGCATATTGGGAGTATATTAAAAAGATGGTCGAATGACTCAAACTTTTCAAAATCGCGACTACTTTATTATCGGGTGTTTATTATCCAACTAGTCATTTGGTGCTTAATCAAATTTGGTTAATGACTACAAAATTAAACGACTACATGTATGAAGGTCCTTTTTTTGAAGAAATGGTGGCTCCTATGAAAGAAAAACTAAAAAAATATTTTCAAGAAATGCCACCGGTAATTACTTGTTCCGCCGCAATGAACCCTTGTTTGAACGTTACCGGGGTGGAAATGCTTATCGATAACATTTGTCACAATTTGGATTTGAATGAGGCCGACCCATTGTTTTCACATAATGCAAAAACGGATTTTAACAAATGTTTGGGAGATTTATTTGGCGTATATTTTCAAAAATATAGTTCAACCACACATGTGTCCGGTAGTACGGCTAACACAATGTTTTCTTCATCTTCTTCTAGCAATCCAATGCTAAACTTTTATAATAGTTTAAGACAAGAAAACAATAAACGGGCAAGGGGTAATGGTAACCAAAATATCACTAGCGAATATGAGAGATATACCGGAACGGATTTTTTGGCCACTATTGAAACGCCCATAAATATTTTTTTTTATTATTATTATTTTTTTATATAAATATTGCATAGTTAGGTCCCATTACTTCTCCATATTACGATTATATTATCTCACTTATTTATTTCAATGCATTTTATCTTAAGTATTATAAAATATTCTGGATATCACGTTTTCACATGCGAACGCGATCTCAGGAAGAACAAGCTGGATCGCGTTTCAACGTTCAAAAACATTCTGTAACGAAAATACACTGACGAACGCGATCCCAGAACATTAGCCGGATCGCGTTAGCTAGTTCAAATCCGATTGTGATGATTTTTCAAAGAGGAACGTGATCCCGGGCTTCTAGCCGGATCGCGTTCACTAGTTTATTTCCATATCAGACTTTAACTCAGATTTTAACGAACTTCAATTGTGCAAAACTCGTGAACCGTAAAGATTTAAGTTCTCAAACTTTGCAGATACATTCAAATGACTAAAACAAGGGTTTCTCTTTTTGTACTTTTTCATTTTTTCACAAAAACACCACATTTGGGCATATAACTCATTTTCGCCCATTTTTGGCACTTTTGATGAACAACTCAAAATACAATCCACACATTTGTAGTTTTTACACTCTTTACTACTTTTCCAAAATGCTAACTCACACTTAAAGCAACTGACCAAACTTTCATAACTTTGGTCAAATTTATTATACACATATGGGTTAAAAGTGACCCATTTTGACACCTAAAACCCATTCAACATTTTACAACATACTAACACTTCTATTCCATCTTCAATACATAATTTACACCAGTTATTGACTTTTAAAGTCAACTAATACAAAACATATTACTACCCATTACTTCAAGTATTTCAAAAGAAAGTGTTTGGGGCGTATTACACAAGATGATACAAAACGATAATCCAAAAGAGAGTGAGCTTGCTACTTACTAACATGCAAGCTAATCCACGCTATTCCTTTTTGATTTCCTTATCCTTCCTTTGCGAGCTATTACCTATAATACATTTAAATGATACGGAGTAAGCATAAAATGCCTAGTGAATACATAGGTAACCAATTAAGCAATACTATCACACATATAATTCTTAGTCTATCAAATAATGAGCTTGAGTAGAGATAGATACCACTTGGATCCGCGGTCCATGAGATACAATTGTGCTTAGCACATATTCCGTATTAGTTATTATTTCGTAACAATTAGCCTCTACTCTATTGCTCAATCACATAATCACAATAATTTGATACAATAACACCAAGTGAAATCATACACAAAACAATAATCATAACATGATTATGTGAAGTCTCTTGCTTGTAAGCAATTCGAATTCACATAATCTTCACTTAATTGATTCTCCATGTACTCACCTTATAATATGATTGAAGATTTCAAGCAACCAAGATACAATTTTATTCCAAGCTTTTCACACCTATTACAATTTAATACATAACAATATATTTAGAATCTTAAACTCATAACACTTAACTAGTGAATCACAATTCACTCTCCCCCACTTTGATTATCCTAAATAATCACTAATTCACTAATCAAAGTTAACCCTTCAAGGTTAAATTTCTAAGCTTATTCCAAATCTTTATCAAATTCTTGTTTATACTACTTATTTATGCTTATATAAGTTCAACTAACCTTACTTTAGGTTAATGAACTCAATTTACATGCTTCTATTAAAGCTTCATAATTTCTTCAAAATATCAATGGTGATTTCACCATTTCCATGTATTGATTTAATCTATAACGGTGATAATCATGCTATAGATCACCAACTAATTCAATCTCATGCCCTAATTCCCTCCAATTTGATGAAATTCACCAAAACCCATTTATTACTTAAACCCTAGTTTATAATTCAAAAAGAAATACTTACAAAAGATGAAGATGATGATAAAGAGGAGAATGATTCAAGAGTTATAGGTTTGAATTGAAGATTAAGATGAAGAATTTGATGATGTTGATGATGTCGATCCTTACTCCCTTTATGATGATTCTGGAATGATTTTTAGAAGACTTAGGAAATGATACGTACTAAATATATATTAAACCTACTCTTTTAATTAATTACAGTCTGGAACCGAGAAACTCATTTACGTTTTATATTATATCTTATTATTTCGATAATAATACTTCATAAGATGTATATTTCTGGATACACTAAAATAATACCTCGAATATTGTGGTGTTACAAGTCTCCCCCACTTATTCCGTTCGTGTCCTCACGAACCATTCTTGATACACGGCAGGATAGTACACCATCATCCATTCCTCAGGTTCCCAAGTAAACTCAGAACCTTTTATATGTTGCCACTGAATTTTGACAATAGAAACCGTTTTATTTCTTAATTGTTTAACTTTTTGATCCAGAATCTTGACGGGTTCTTCTATATAATTCAATTTCTCATTTATTTGGATTTCAGGAAGAGGTACATATGAAGCTTCGTCAACAAGACATTTTCGAAGATGTGACACGTGGAATGTATCATGAATACCGCTAAGCTCATCCGGTAACTGTAACCGATAAGCTACACGACCAACACGATCAAGTATTTCGAAAGGTCCAATATATCTTGGACTTAGTTTTCCTCTCTTACGAAATCGAATGATACCTTTCCAAGGAGAAACCTTTAACATTACTTTATCACCAACTTGGAATTCAATTGGTCGTCTGCGTTTATCAGCATAAGATTTCTGTCGGTCTTGAGCCATTTTTAGCCTTTCACGGATTTGATCAATCTTTTCAGTAGTCATTTGAACTACATCAGTACTGCCTAGCTCACGTTGACCGACTTCTCCCCAACAAATGGGAGTACGACACTTTCGACCATAAAGCATTTGATATGGTGGCATCTTTATGGAAGAATGATAACTATTGTTATATGAAAATTCCACCAATGGGAGATGAGAATCCCAGCTACCACCAAAGTCAATGACACATGCTCGCAGCATATCTTCTAGAGTTTGAATAGTACGTTCACTTTGTCCATCCGTTTGAGGATGAAAAGCTGTACTAATATGTAGTTGAGTATCCAAATCTTCTTGAAATTTCTTCCAGAATCGAGAGGTAAAACGAGTATCCCTATCAGAAACAATAGAAACTGGTACTCCATGGCGAGCAACAACTTCACGAATATAGATTTCTGCTAATACTTCAGAGGATGATGCTTCCTTGATAGGTATGAAAAGAGCAATTTTTGTTAATCGGTCCACAATCACCCAAATGGCATCATGCTGGCGAGGAGTTCTCGGCAGCTTTGTAACAAAATCCATGGTGATGTGTTCCCATTTCCAAACTGGAATATCCAAAGGCTGGAATTTTCCATATGGTTGTTGGTGCTCAGCTTTTACTTGGAGACAAGTGAGACAATTTTGAACATATTTAATGATATCACGTTTCATACCAGGCCACCAATAATCACATTTCAAATCACGATACATTTTAGTGGCACCCGGATGAACAGAATATTTCGATCTATGAGCTTCATCCGATAACAATTTCTTCACATCGCTCGTTACTGGTATCCAAGTTCTACCATAACGAGTTTTCAATCCTCGCGAGTCTTCAATTAATTTAGAAAGTTGACCCTTTAAACGTTGCTTTTTCGGGTCATTAGAAGATAATGCATCAATTTGAGCAGCTTTTATAGAATCAAGCAGTTGGGGAAACACAATCATATTGAAAGATTTCACAGAAAGAATGCAGTGAGTAGCCTTTCGGCTAAGAGCATCAGCAACGACATTAGCCTTACCATGGTGGTAAAGAATGTCACAATCGTAATCTTTGACCAGATCTAGCCACCTTCTTTGTCTGTTATTCAAATCCCGCTGATCAAAGAAATATTTCAAGCTTTTGTGGTCAGTATAAATAGTAGACTTGACTCCATAAAGATAATGTCGCCAAATCTTTAATGCAAAGACCACAGCTGCTAATTCAAGATCATGAGTAGGATAGTTTTGCTCATGTGTTTTAAGTTGTCGCGAAACATAAGCTATAACCTTCCCACATTGCATTAATACACAGCCCAAGCCAAGCTTAGAAGCATCACAATAAACAACCATATCCTCATTACCTTCCGGTAAAACAAGGATAGGAGCCTGACTGAGCTTTTCTTTCAACAATTGAAATGCTTTAGATTGTTCTTCGCCCCATTTCCATGATACACTCTTTCGAGTCAATTGAGTCAATGGGGTAGCGATCTTAGAAAAATCTTGAATGAAACGACAATAATAACCTGCCAGACCAAGAAAACTTCTGACTTCAGTGGGACTCGAAGGTGAATCCCACTTCATCACAGCAGCCACCTTAGAGGGATCAACTTGAATACCATGGACATTAATCACATGTCCAAGAAACTGGACTTCACGCAACCAGAATTCACACTTGGAGAATTTAGCATAAAGCTTTTCACGTCGAAGCATTTCCAAAACTTGTCTCAAATGAATTGAATGATCACTCTCACTTTTAGAATAAATGAGAATGTCATCAATAAAAACAATCACAAATTTATCCAGCATAGGACGACATACACGATTCATCAAGTCCATAAATGCAGCTGGAGCATTTGTTAAACCGAATGGCATGACAACGAATTCATAGTGACCATAACAAGTTCGAAAGGCAGTTTTAGAAATGTCATCTTCTTTTACCTTTAACTAATGGTAACCATATCAGAGATCGATTTTTGAGAAGAAGCTGGCACCTTGCAGTTGGTCAAATAAATCATCGATACGGGGTAAAGGATAACGATTCTTGATGGTCACTTTATTTAATTCCCGATAATCAATACACATACGTAAGGATCCATCCTTCTTTTTAACGAATAACACTGGAGCTCCCCATGGCGAACTACTAGGACGGATAAAACCTTTGTCAAGTAGTTCTTGCAATTGATTCATCATCTCTTGCATTTCAGTGGGGGCTAAACGATAAGGTGTTTTAGCAATTGGAACAGCTCCAGGAATCAAATCAATTCTAAACTCCACTTGTCGTTCAGGAGGAAGACCAGGGAGTTCATCATGAAATACATCTGGGAATTCATTGACAACAGGGATATCAGAAAGAACAGCAACAGATTTAGAGTTATCAATCACGTGTGCCAAAAAGGCTCGACACCCATGTGATAACAATCTTTTAGCTCGTGCATACGTGCATACAGGAATAGTTCGATTGATACGTTCGCCATAAACAGTTATATCCTGTCCGCTAGGTGCTTTCAGGAAAATAACTTTTTCATGACAATTGATTACACATTTATTTCGTCCTAACCAATCCATTCCTATTACTATGTTGAACTCCCCCATTTGCATTGGGATTAGATCAACATTAAATTTCTCACTTCCTATTTCAATGATACACCCCTTATACACATCAGAAACTATTACTAGCTTATTATCAGCTATTTCAACTTCTAAGGGATGATCAAGTTTAG
Source organism: Helichrysum umbraculigerum (assembly GCA_949592205.1). Lineage (NCBI taxonomy): Eukaryota > Viridiplantae > Streptophyta > Magnoliopsida > Asterales > Asteraceae > Helichrysum > Helichrysum umbraculigerum. The sequence continues at coordinate 161,755,628 of CATIUR010000004.1, read as the reverse complement.
ATACAGAAATATTTAAACATTTACAAAACGAAAGTGATACAAAATATCTAGAAGCTCCGGAATCAAACAGAACATGGGCAGGTATAGAATTTATAATAAAGGTACATGTCACCACATCATGTGATTCCTTAGCCTCTTCCGCTGTAATTTGAAAAGCACGGGGTTTAGATCCCGATCCGGCAGTTGTCCCTTTCTTCTCAAAATCTTTTCCTTGTTGTTGCTTTCTCTGTTCTTCTTTCTTAACGGGACAATCCGCCTGAATATGATCACTTTTGAAACAAGTGTAACACAAACGGAAAGGACTTGGGCAATCCGGTGCCATATGTCCAGGTCTCCCACATTTAAAACATTTACAATCACCTAGATGTCTTTTCCCACATTTATCACATAAGGGCCATTCACGAGTACGGGTGTAACATCCGCAATTTGGACTTAGGAGTTTTATATTATTTCCTGGTTTTAAATTGTTATTTAAGTTGCTATGAGATAGTTTTGGTTGATTTGTTGAAAATAAATGGGTAAAATAAGTTCAGGACTTATTGTGACTAGTGAAATATTAATTGTTTTAAATTAATATAGTTGACGGAACAATAAAAGGTTTGGACTCGCAAGTGGTTTTCGGGTTCCAGACAATAGGTTGAGAAGGGGTATTAAATTATACCCGTATATTGATGTCGGTTTGGTAAGCCGACCTAAGTTTTCTTATTTCCCACCTTATTTCCTTATTTCTTCCTGATGCAAACCTTAAACATAGAAACCTTATTCAAAAGTTAAAATCAAACATATGTTGTGAGCTTGGAGCTAGGAATTGAGCTGAATACATCATCATCAGATTTGATCTTCTTCATCATATAATTCTTTGTAAGTGTTCATATATATATATATATATATATATATATATATCCATACTAAATGTTAGGGTTTATGATTCTTGATGAAATTAGAGATTGATATGATGATATGTGATGCTAGTTGTTGTTAGAAATTGTTAGTTACAGCATATGATCGATTAGAAACCTGAATTAATTGATTTGAGCATGATTTGGTTCGGATTTGGAGCTGTTGGAACTGGTTCGCTGGTCTGCTGGAAAAGTCCAGGTCGCGGCGCAATCTTATTATATCGCTACGCGATATATGGTAGAATCGCGACGCGATTGTTAAATAATAGAGACGCGATTTATGATAAATAGCGACGCGATCTAGGATGGTTGCGACGCGATTTGGGTTCTGATCAGATCAGTTTGGTTTGCTGCTTAAATATATACTGTTTATATGTAAACCAATCTAAATGTATATTATGGTGATGATTTATCATAATAATAACTTGGGGCTAATCTTTATGTATATGATGATATATATACGTTGATATATATAATGTGGATAGATATGTTTTCTTGTTAAAGATTTAGCATGTAAAGTGGTGACTTATTATAAGTTGAATAATTGTGAATAAAGTGATATGAAATAATATAGAATTGATAAGTGTTATCATGATTGATATGATATATTGTGCATTGAGACATTGTGATATGTTATACGATTATAACATACGTTCATTATTGATTTATGAGTTACTTGTAACATTCTCTCCAGTAGTCTGGTAATTTCTAATTTAAAATTGATTATTTAATTGTTTTAGAAATTATTTGATATTAATTGTTTTATCGTGAAACTTAGATAAATAGGTCCCAGGATTTATTGTGTATAGTAAATTATTAATTGTTTTAATTTGCTATAGTTAACGGTACCATAAAATAAGTTTCTCGCGATTAGTATTTAGGTACCAGACAATAGATTAAAGACGGGTATAAAATACCCGAAATAATTGAAGTTTGTTAAATGAGGAGGCCGACATATGCAATATCACTTTCCCAAAATTTTGAGAGTTCTTTCAAACTCATTATCTCCTCTCTAGAACTCAAAATTTAAATCAAGAACCTTAAACAAGATTAGGAAGAATTGAAGCTGTGATTGTGTGATCATAAATTCATCATCTTCTTGTCACCATCATCTTCTTCATAGTGTAAGTATATCTATTCCAAGAAACCAAGTGTTACTAGGTTTAAGGTGAAATTGTCAATTGAGTAAATTTTTGAGTTGCTTATGAAGATTATTGATGTTATATGATGATTGTGAACTGATTATTATAGCTAGAATTAGTGAATTCATGTTCTTGAATTGTGAGTTAGGATTCAAGAAGATGAATCAAATGGGTTTTATGATTTTAGCATGAAATTGGTAATACTTGAAGTTAATTGAAGTTATATGTATCTATATGATGTTCCTTTGGTATTAGAATGTTGGTAATATCCATTTGGTAACTGAGTTTTAGGTGATTGAGTATTAGTTTCGAGCTGAACATTTGCAGGTTTGATGTTGAGCTGAAATAAGCTTAAACGCGATCCCGAAACCCTAGCCAGGATCGCGTTCGCTAGTTAAAATATGACTCACACGGATTTTGTTCTTTGAAACGCGATCTCAATCCCTTGTCTGGATCGCGTTGCTCAGTACTTTTTGGTTACATAACCTTTTCTACTTAGGAACGCGATCCAGCTCTTGCTTCCGGATCGCGTTGCCCAGTGTTAAATTGTCACAGAACGTTTTTCTCTAGTGTAACGCGATCCCACCCACCATTACCTGGATCGCGTTTGTCTTTATAATTTTGATGACTATGATAGTTTGTGAACCTGAGTTTACACAATAAGTATAGATATTATTGTTACTTATTGTGATTTGATTATTGATGTTAACTATTATTAATTAGAAACAAGTTACTAACTTGTTTGTTATGTGATGTTTCAGATAACCCAAAGACTCAGTGATTAGAAGCTGAGTGTTACGACTTCTGAGGTATCGGTGGGTGGATTTATAACTCACCTTTCGATTTGGTTGTAACCGTTTGGTTGCAACAAGTAAACGTAGATTGATTATAAGACTGTTTAGTATGTGATATTGATTATGAATCTATGTGATATGTGATTCTATGTGTATCAGATTATTGAGGTCAACTTGTAGTTGGACTTTTTGGTTATTATGTGCATTACACAGGTTTTGATTCATCTGTTGTGTTTGAGACCTGTGTATGAGTTTAATAACCAATAGTTATCGGTCTATTCTGTAATGGCCATACAGATTGACGTTAAGTGTTCTTGGAGAATCCCCGGGTATTATGATTCCTCCAGAGCCACCGATCCTCATTGAAATTGAAACAGAAATGTGTTTACGTTTAATTGCTGTAAACAGATTGTTATGCTAAGTTGAATTGTGTGTGATAAATTCATTCACTTAGCTTCGTGCTAATCCCTCATTTTAACTTCCTGCAGATTATGTTTGATATGTGGGTGATCAGGAAGTGGATGCTTTTGCAGGAAAGTTTGACAGCTTGTAAACTCTGATATGGTTTTGTTATAAACCTTGTTTTGTAATATATAATACCCCGTAGTGTGTAGTTTTAAACAATTTAACTTTGGTGTGTTCTGAACATGTAACTGTTTATGTATATTATCTTAATGTACAGTATATAAATATGTTTTAAATTTACACGCTTCCGAGTAAAATAATAGAATATTATTGTATAGAAAGAGGGGTGTTATATTACTGACTTGTGATATTTGTGGTGATTACAGATATACAGAGAAGGCTCAGTAATATTAGACTTCTGAGCGTGCAGCTGAGGTAGTGGTGAGTGGTTCTGTACCTTCAGTGTGGTTTAGCTATAACAGGTTTGGTTACAGCAATTGAATGTAGATTTATTGTTGATAGACTGTTTAGCCTGATATGTTGATTGTGATTAGTTGGCCTTCGGGCATATGTGATTAATCGGAGGTCAAGATGATTTGGGCTTGGTTACTATTGTTGGACGACAGGGATTTCCTTGTACATGTCGTTAATAGGAAATTAGGTCGTGTGAAAGTAGTAACCAGCTATCGGTTAACCGCTGTTTCGACCAGCAGCTCAGTTGGGTTATGATTAACCGTTGTTGTGGTCTACAGCTCAGTGGGGTTACTAAGTGTTGTTTGAGGAGCTTTTTACTGGTTTTGGGCTGCCTCAAGGACCACCGATCCTCTGATGTTGTGTGAACCTATGTGACTGTGACTGTGATTATTTGTTGTAGACAAAGTTGTTATTGCAAGATTGGACTGTCGGTTACAGTTCTATCTCACTTAGCAGTTGTGCTAATCCCACCACTTTAAATTACTTCTTGCAGGTTGTGACTTGACAGGGTGGTCGGGCAAGAAGGTGTTGACCTGTGATGAATGTTTGACAACTACTGCGTTGACTCTGATATTGTTTTTGTTAAATATTGTGATGTTTTGGAATTTATATAACACCCAACGGCTGTAGTTGATTGTGAAATTATAAATTATTGAATGTATTTGTATTTAAAATGAAAGATTTTGTTTCGGGACATCGCTTCCGGGTCGAAATTCATTATTATAATGTGTTGAGAAAGCAGGGTGTTATAACGGGGTTGAAAAAACTGTTGTTGTGATTGAGATTTTTGTGATGATTGTTGTGATGGTGATTTCGAATCAACTCTGGTTTTCTTAAACGATGATGATTGTGATGGAGTAGATTGCTCAGCTTTTCTTTTACTAGCATATTCAGCACGCTTAGCTAGTAAATCTTTTTCTCTAACCAAGGCTCGATTCAATATCGTTGGAATATCCTTATAAAATGACTGATCAATAGATTCACGAATTTCAAGATTCAAATGACGATAGAAATGATCAGTCAATAACTTCTCATTAGAAGTGTACTCCGGACAGAAACGAGATTTTTCATGGAAGGATTTGGAATATTCAGCTACAGACATCCTTCCTTGATTAATTGCAAGAAATTCACCCTTTAACTTTTCTATTTCAGCTGGTGGTGAAAATTCGCTTTTGAATAATTCTTTAAACTTGTCCCAAGAAAACTGAGAGGCTGTCTCAAATCCATAGGTGTCAATCTTTGAATTCCACCATTCATGAGCATCACCTTTGAGTTGGTGAGCGGCAAACAGCACTCTCAAATTATCAGGACATTTAGATAACAGAAACGTTTCCTCCATTCTACTCAACCACCTAAGACTAGCAACATGATTCAGTTCACCTTCAAATTCAGGCGGTTTACAACCGGAAATCTTTTTAAAATCATAACTTTCAGCCGACCCTTGAGCAGTCAAGAGTTCCGTAGTTAATAAAGGATTCATCAGAATAGGGTGTTATTGTTCAAATTCTTTCAATTTCTCAGTCACTACTTGGTTAACCTTAGCAGTCACAATATTATCTACCTCAGAGATTATAGTTGGGCCAAATTCTTTAAGAGCTTGGCCAATGATTTGTCTAATCACTGCCTCATCCTCAGGATTTAAACGTCTATCACCTGCATTCTCTTCACATTGAGGAGAATGTCCCTGAGGATTCTGAGCACCTTGATTTGTTGTAGATTCCATTTACTACAAAAATATCAGATTTAATCAACATATTCCATATCCCTTATAATAATACTATTTAAGATACTCCCTATACAATCATCAAGAACAACCTTTACCTAAACCATCGTATGTCCAAGAGTCTTGAATCACCCATGTGCATTAGTATAATACAACCACGTTGGCCAGGCGTAGCTATATTATATTAATTACACACTTCTACTCATTACTCTTAAACATATTCAAGAAAATGCAAAACCGTTCTTGAGATTAAACACAATTTATATAACAAGATTCAATTATGATACAATTAAAACATAATCATAGATTCAGAATAGTTTAAGATTATGCAATCCTAATGTGGATTACATAATTCTCTTAAACTATCGCTCTGATACCGACTTGAAACGCCCATAAATATATATATATATATATATATATATTTTATATATAAATATTGCATAGTTAGGTCCCATTACTTCTCCATATTACGATTATATTATCTCACTTATTTATTTCAATGCATTTTATCTTAAGTATTATAAAATATTCTGGATATCACGTTTTCACATGCGAACGCGATCCCAGGAAGAACAAGCTGGATCGCGTTTCAACGTTCAAAAACATTATGTAACGAAAATACACTGACGAACGCGATCCCAGAACATTAGCCGGATCGCGTTAGCTAGTTCAAATCCGATTGTGATGATTTTTCAAAGAGGAACGCGATCCCGGGCTTCTAGCCGGATCGCGTTCACTAGTTTATTTCCATATCAGACTTTAACTCAGATTTTAACGAACTTCAATTGTGCAAAACTCGTGAACCGTAAAGATTTAAGTTCTCAAACTTTGCAGATACATTCAAATGACTAAAACAAGGGTTTCTCTTTTTGTACTTTTTCATTTTTTCACAAAAACACCACATTTGGGCATATAACTCATTTTCGCCCATTTTTGGCACTTTTGATGAACAACTCAAAATACAATCCACACATTTGTAGTTTTTACACTCTTTACTACTTTTCCAAAATGCTAACTCACACTTAAAGCAACTGACCAAACTTTCATAACTTTGGTCAAATTTATTATACACATATGAGTTAAAAGTGACCCATTTTGACACCTAAAACCCATTCAACATTTTACAACATACTAACACTTCTATTCCATCTTCAATACATAATTTACACCAGTTATTGACTTTTAAAGTCAACTAATACAAAACATATTACTACCCATTACTTCAAGTATTTCAAAAGAAAGTGTTTGGGGCGTATTACACAAGATGATACAAAACGATAATCCAAAAGAGAGTGAGCTTGCTACTTACTAACATGCAAGCTAATCCACGCTATTCCTTTTTGATTTCCTTATCCTTCCTTTGCGAGCTATTACCTATAATACATTTAAATGATACGGAGTAAGCATAAAATGCCTAGTGAATACATAGGTAACCAATTAAGCAATACTATCACACATATAATTCTTAGTCTATCAAATAATGAGCTTGAGTAGAGATAGATACCACTTGGATCCGCGGTCCATGAGATACAATTGTGCTTAGCACATATTCCGTATTAGTTATTATTTTGTAACAATTAGCCTCTACTCTATTGCTCAATCACATAATCACAATAATTTGATACAATAACACCAAGTGAAATCATACACAAAACAATAATCATAACATGATTATGTGAAGCCTCTTGCTTGTAAGCAATTCGAATTCACATAATCTTCACTTAATTGATTCTCCATGTACTCACCTTATAATATGATTGAAGATTTCAAGCAACCAAGATACAATTTTATTCCAAGCTTTTCACACCTATTACAATTTAATACATAACAATATATTTAGAATCTTAAACTCATAACACTTAACTAGTGAATCACAATTCACTCTCCCCCACTTTGATTATCCTAAATAATCACTAATTCACTAATCAAAGTTAACCCTTCAAGGTTAAATTTCTAAGCTTATTCCAAATCTTTATCAAATTCTTGTTTATACTACTTATTTATGCTTATATAAGTTCAACTAACCTTACTTTGGGTTAATGAACTCAATTTACATGATTCTATTAAAGCTTCATAATTTCTTCAAAATATCAATGGTGATTTCACCATTTCCATGTATTGATTTAATCTATAATTGTGATAATCATGCTAGAGATCACCAACTAATTCAATCCCATGCCCTAATTCCCTCCAATTTGATGAAATTCACCAAAACCCATTTATTACTTAAACCCTAGTTTATAATTCAAAAAGAAATACTTACAAAAGATGAAGATGATGATGAAGAGGAGAATGATTCAAGAGTTATAGGTTTGAATTGAAGATTAAGATGAAGAATTTGATGATGTTGATGATGTCGATCCTTACTCCCTTTATGATGATTCTGGAATGATTTTTAGAAGACTTAGGAAATGATACGTACTAAATATATATTAAACCTACTCTTTTAATTAATTACAGTCTGGAACCGAGAAACTCATTTACGTTTTATATTATATCTTATTATCTCGATAATAATACTTCATAAGATGTATATTTCTGGATACACTAAAATAATACCTCGAATATTGGGGTGTTACAACTATTCTACCCAATGAGTTCGAACAATTTGATATTTTGGCTTGGTGGAAAGAGAGGAAATCTCAATTTCCCGTTCTAGCCATCATGGCCCGAGATTTACTAACCGTCTAAGCTTCTACGGTAGCTTCGGAATCCGCTTTTTCTCTTAGTGGCAGGGTATTATCTATACGAAGAACACGACTCACACCGGCCTCCTTAGAGATGTGCATTTGCTTGAAGGATCACTTGGACGCCGCGGAACGTATACAAAATGTTTCAAGTCTTGAAGGTGAAATGGAATACGAAGAAGACATACACAATATCGAGGTGGAAGAAGGTGTAACAATATCACTTTCCGACGAAGAAATTGCTCTTGATCAAGCTTCGCGCGAGGCTACCTCCGAAGAAGATTTCGACTTTTGAAGACTTTGAAGATGTTTGAAGACTTGAAGATTAATACAAGTTGAAGATTATGAAAATTATGAAGACTTTGAAGACTTTTTTATATTCGATAATATTTTTAAGGAGACTTAGAAGACTTTTGTTTAAGTTATTGTTCAATTACGTTTGTATTACTAATGTTCTATGAATTCAATAAAAAATATTTGCTCCTAACATTGTTTTTCCTTAAAAAGCATAACATCGAACTACTATGATTTGGGAGTTGATAAATGCAAGAAAGTTTTTACTAAATTCACGGAAAAGTACAACTCTTTATGCATACAATACCACTTTTTAAGCACATGTTTCCTTGCATTTAGTAAAACATTCCTTGAAAGTATCGACTGTTTATGAATTTTATAGAATTTTCCGATTCAATAATATTTTTAAGAATTTCTAGAAGCCTTTTGGTTATGTTATTTATCAATTATGTTTCCATTACTAATGTTCTACAAAGTTAATGAAAAAAATTTGGCCCAAACGTTGCTTTTCCTTAAAACGCTTAACGCGCGAACGGTTATGAATTTTATAGACTTTTCCGATTCAATAATATTTTTAAGAAGATTTAGACGCATTTTGGTTATGTTATTGATCAATTATGTTTCCATTACTAATGTTCTACAAAGTTAATGAAAAAAATTTGGCCCAAACGTTGCTTTTCCTTAAAACGCTTAACGCTCGAACGGTTATGAATTTTATAGACTTTTCCGATTCAATAATATTTTTAAGAAGATTTAGACGCATTTTGGTTATGTTATTGATCAATTATGTTTCCATTATTAATGTTCTACAAAGTTAATGAAAAAAATTTGGCCCAATCGTTGCTTTTCCTTAAAACGCTTAACGCTCGAACGTTTATGAATTTTATAGACTTTTCCGATTCAATAATATTTTTAAGAAGATTTAGACGCATTTCGGTTATGTTATTGATCAATTATGTTTCCATTACTAATGTTCTACAAAGTTAATGAAAAAAATTTGGCTCAATCGTTGCTTTTCCTTAAAACGCTTAACGCTCGAACGTTTATGAATTTTATAGACTTTTCCGATTCAATAATATTTTTAAGAAGATTTAGACGCATTTCGGTTATGTTATTGATCAATTATGTTTCCATTACTAATGTTCTACAAAGTTAATGAAAAAAATTTGGCCCAAACGTTGCTTTTCCTTACAACGCTTAACGCGCAAGCGAAAATACGATTTTTATAAAAAAAAACCGGTTTGAAACCGGTTTTGAACCCTAACCGGTTTGGACCCTACCCAAACCGGGTTGGGTCGGGTTAGGGTTTTGGGGTGCCCAAACCGGGTTGAACCCGAACCTGTTTTGGGTCAAACTGGTTTTGACCAAGTTTGACCCAAACCGGTTTCGGGTCGGGTCAGGTTTTCCGAAAACCGGTTTTTGTGCATGCCTACCTATAACAACAAATTTTTTTATTTATTTTTTTTAAATTTTTAACAATAAAAAGAGTGTGTGGTCATTGACTTTTTTATCAACACTTTAGATTTATTGTATTTTATGTCAGATTTATTACATCTTATCTTATTTTACGTATAAAATGTAGTGTTTTTAAAATAAAATGAATACCCCGAAATGTTAATCAAAGGAAATCAATGATTCAAATGGAGAGATAGGTTGTCCCTCAAAACTTTACCCTAAAAGAGTCACGAGGATTTGCTAACGTGTGACATGAGCACACGTTAAAGTATATTAAATGAACTCGAAATTTTTTTAAATATTAGAATTTATAATTAATCTATGTATAAAAAGTGTAAATATTAGCTTCTACTTAATTAATTAGTACTAAATACAAAATGCTACTGTAATATTTAAGAAAATGTTCACTTTACTAAAATACACACTATAAAATGTTAGGGGTCAACTATTAGCAAAACTATTTTACGAAGTGTTAATTGACGATTATTATGTTAATTATATTTTCAACCATAACATAACTATGAACAATAAAATATTAAATCATCTAAAATCATGGCTCCAAGTATCGAATTTGTTATCACTATGTCTAAGTTCGATGATATTTTCATATTGAATAAAAAAATTAGTGACAATAATAATGGTGAACTTACGTTTACTTAGGTCACTCTCATCAACTTCGTTGGTTGACCGTCGGTGGAGCCGACGTCAATGGTACAATCAATCGGTTTAGTTCCGTCAAACGCTCTGTCAATTTTTTTCCTTTTTTCCTTTTTGTATGTATATAACTAAAGATAAATTGATAAATATGTGACCTAAAAATTAAAGTGACGGTGTCACTGGTGGCAGAGGTCCATCAGTTACAGTCAGTTTTGAAAAAAGCTAATGTGGTACTAACGTAGCCCAGTCGATTTTAGTAAGTTTCAATCACGAATAGGAGCGGTGTTAGTTTTTTGAATAATATAGAATACCAAAGGGATATTAGAAGAATATTCCTATTTGTTAGCTTGAATATCAAGCGCATGCATCGACTATATGCTTTTGTGGGGTCAAAAGAGTTCCATTAAAGTTCAATTCCCTAAATAAAAAAAAAATACTTCATTTATTTAATATTAATAATTAATAATGATAATAATTTACTATGGATGAGCATGCATACCGAAATACCGAAACCGAATCGGTACCGAACTGATACATGTGGTACTGTATTCGGTATTTGATTTGGGGAAAAAAACCGGTACCAACCGGTTCGGTCCGGTTCGGTACCGGTATGGTACATGCACACCAAAATACCTAAATCGAATCGGAACTGCACCGTTCCCGGACCGAACCGGTACCGAACCGATACAAGTGGTACGGTATACGGTATTTGATTTGGGGAAAAAACAAACCGGTACCAAACGGTTCGATCCGGTTCGGTACCGGTATGGTACCAAGCTCACCCCTGTAATTTACCAGCTACTTTTTATAGTATAAAATTTACAAAAAGTCTATGTTAATGACTTAAGGGTTAATAATGGTTTAATACCCAAACTTTCAACTTTTTTTCGTTTTAACACTTCAATTTTTTTTTAACGTTTTAACACTCCAACTTATAGTTTGATCAAAACTTAATACCCAAACTTTCAAATTTTTTTCGTTTTAACACCTCAACTTCTTTTTTAACATTTTAACACTCCAACTTATAGTTTGACCACAATTTAATCCCTTTAGTTTGTTTGTTCGTTTAAAATTATACTTCTGATTTTTTTTGATACGTACATATATATGATTTAAATGCTTATAAATTAATTGTAACGTGTCATCACAATTAATTTTATAATGTTTTATTTTGATTGCGATATATTTTTATAATGTTTTCGTGTATAATATCTCTCTTCTCTCTTATCTATTAAAAGAGAGATTTAATTAGTTAATCTTCAAGAAAGTCAACCCTTAAAAATTAATCCACACCTTTTATTGGTTTAGTCCATCTAATCTTAGCCTTTGATTACCATTAGAAAAGTAATTAATTAATCTTAATCTTTTTGGTCCCCATAATTTCCACAGATGCCCTTACTTATCCTCCCCTGCCATCTGCATCAAAACCATCGGCCTAATTAAACCCACACAAACCGTGCGATACAAATGGCGATCCTCATAGATCGAACGCCGATTTCAGCTCACTCAATCAATCGATCAATCGTTAGAGACTATTTTATTTGATCATGTTTACCTATAGATGCATAATTGAAGAGTAAATAATGTATTGACATGAATGAATCCCTCGATCAATGTTTAGATGAACCAACCTATATATACTCATAAAAACCATGAACCAGATGTTAATTTATTGCTTTTATTTAAACCTTGGTCGTGTTCATTTTTTTTTTTCGCGTTGTTAATATTTATAAATTTTATTTGAAAATATTTGTATCATGTTGACTACAATAAATAATGTGACATATGAGTAAATTTTTCGTATTAACATAATAAAACCATCATTTTAGATTATTCGGTCTCAAATATTTATTGATATTCAAAAGAACTAAGTAATATCAGATAATCATGTAACTATTTATATGTGTAACCGTAAATACATAGGAAGTATGATATAATAATATTTAATTATCAATAGAATATAAAAAATTGTATTTTATTTTTGAGGTATCCCGCGAATTTCGCGGGTTATGATCTAGTTTCTAGTTATATGAAAAGCTATTTATAATGAATGTATGTTGCTAAAAATGATAAATGAGTATTAAACGATAAATGAGTATTTTTAGTCAATTATTTCAACATTACATATTCAGCAGGTTACCGGTTATAAATACACTGATTAAAATCTGACCAGGTAATAAGTTAGAATTATAACAATAATAAACTATAATTAACAGGATAATAACATTCGAGATCACGAGGTTAGCTAAACATTTGAGATCCCGAGGTTAGCTAATATTAGTATTCTTTGAAAGATTAATAGAATACATATTAAATAGACAACACATAAGAAGAATTTTTAGTGTATTCAAATCGAATCTTGATTATTTCAAACTAAAGAGTTAACAAAAAAATCAAGAAGTGTAATTTTAAACGGACAAACAAACTAAAGGGATTAAATTGTGGTCAAACTATAAGTTGGAGTGTTAAAACGTTAAAAAGGAAGTTGAGATGTTAAAACGAAATTAATTTGAAAGTCTGGGTATTAAGTTTTGGTCAAACTATAAGTTGGAGTGTTAAAACGTTAAAAAAAAAAATTAAGGTGTTAAAACGAAAAAAAGTTGAAAGTTTGGGTATTAAACCATTATTAATTTTACAATGACTTAACGAGTTAATGGTAAGGAAATATTATGGGCCGGCATAAAGAAGAAACAATAAACAAGCCCACCGTGTTGTCTTGACAAAGAAGTTGCCACCTCTACAAATAGAGAGAGAGAGAGAGAGATTGTTGACGACACTGATTACCGACTACCGACTGCTAGGGTTATCTTCTCGATCTTTCCGAACAAAAATCCCCAATCGTAAGTTCAATTCATTCCATCGTTTCTTACTGTATCTATCTATCTATCTGCTATCTGTATATATATACTCACAATAATATCAAGTAACTAATTTCAACTGTTACTGTTCTCGATCGTGATCTGCGTTTCTATTTTGTGTTATTTCAACAGTGAATTTGTGATTGAAAAATGGCAACAAAAAAGAGTGTTAGCAGCCTAAAGGAAGCCGATCTAAAGGGAAAAAGAGTGTTCGTTAGGGTTGATCTTAACGTACCTTTGGATGATAACTTCAATATCACCGATGATACTCGTATACGTGCAGCTATTCCTACTATCAAATACCTGATGTCCAATGGCTCCAGAGTCATTCTCTCTTCACATCTGGTATTTATTTACGTATTTCTGTATCTATATTCACCTCATCTATATATTCATATTGTATACAATTGTTTTGATTTTATATTCACCAATTTGGATTTGGATTTGGATTTGGATTTATTGATCTATTTACTTAGTTAGTTATAACTTTTTAGTGGAGATTGCTATTGCAACCTTACATAGATCATGATAGTTTTGAGTTGAACTTATGATTGTTTACTGGATAAGTGGATAGTTACATTTAATGAGTTGTTGATTGGAAATGTGCATTTTTGCCGATTGTGTATGTATTCGTTTTTCTGATGTCATCAAATTGTTGATTGTAACTCTGGTGTTTAGTTCATATTACAGAGTTTAGATATTGACTAGAAACTTAGAGCTAGTACAACCGAGATCGCTACTGCATTGTTACATAGATTGTGATAGTTTTGTAAGATTTTTCGAACTGTAATGCCTACGATCCCCATACCACGGTTGGAAGATTGTCTATTGGTTTAATGGTTGCAAGTGAATTTATGATAGTTTGCTGGGAAATTCACATTTAATGCATAAGTCCTACCTTTGGATGATCTACTCTTCTGCTTTTGGTGTTTTGTGCACAACTGTACATATGATAGCTTACTGGATAGTTCACATTTTATGCATAAGGCCTACCCTTGGATGATTTTCTTTTGGTGTTTGTTCACAACTGAACATATGATAGTTAGTTGGAAAGTTAAATGTAATGAGTTGTCTTTTGTGTTTAATATTTTTAGGGACGTCCAAAGGGTGTTACCCCAAAATACAGCCTGAAGCCACTAGTGCCTAGACTCTCTGAACTTCTTGGACTCGAGGTTTGTTCATTCATAAGTCTTAACATGTGGATTTCAATGTATATGTTATTATAAATGTTGCTAAAGGGTGTCTTTTTGCGCTCTGTTTTAAACATGTAACAGGTCAAGATTGCAAGCGATTGTATAGGTCCAGAGGTTGAGAAATTGGTGGCTGAGATCCCAGAGGGAGGTGTTTTGCTCCTTGAGAACGTGAGGTTCTACAAGGAGGAAGAGAAAAATGACCCTGAATTCGCAAAGAAATTGGCGTCTTTAGCTGACCTTTACGTCAATGATGCATTTGGCACTGCACATAGGGCACATGCATCGACTGAGGGTGTCGCAAAGCATTTGAAGCCTTCTGTTGCTGGTTTCCTTATGCAAAAGGTTTGGTTTCTTCTAAGTTGTACAAGTTTCATGATCTTTTGATCTATTTAACAAGGGGGTGTTTAGATTGAGGGTTTGGAAATGACGGAATGGGAATGGTATTGACAGAAGGTGTTTAGTTTTTGAGGGTATGAGTTTTATAATTGGAAATAATATCTTAAAATTTGGAGCTTATCCAAACCTGACAAAGAGGATGGAATTATAATTTGATTCTCATTCCATTTTTACATACAATTATACACATACACATGGTGATATCTTGTTGCAAATTAAACTGTTCATAATCTGATGTCTAATCTATTAAATGTTCTCAGGAGCTTGACTACCTAGTTGGAGCTGTGTCTAACCCTAAGAAGCCATTTGCTGCAATAGTTGGTGGGTCAAAGGTATCTAGTAAAATTGGTGTAATCGAGTCATTATTGAACAAGGTTGACATTCTTGTCCTCGGTGGAGGTATGATATATACTTTCTATAAAGCCCAAGGGCTAGCGGTTGGTTCTTCCCTTTTGGAGGAAGATAAGCTTGACCTTGCTACATCCCTTCTTGAAAAGGCCAAGTCTAAGGGAGTGTCCCTTTTACTTCCTTCTGATGTTGTCATTGCCGACAAGTTTGCTCCAGATGCAAACAGCAAGGTTGGTTTTCCTTTACCCTTTTGTACCTCAAGATTTATATTATTACTGTAATGATTTCTGAAGGTCTTTATTCTTGAACATCTTTGCAGATTGTTCCTGCATCCAGTATTCCCGATGGGTGGATGGGATTAGATATTGGACCAGATTCTATTAAATCATTTAGTGAAACTTTGGATACTACCAAAACCGTCATATGGAATGGACCTATGGGTGTGTTTGAGTTTGAGAAGTTTGCTGCAGGCACAGAGGTACATACATATATTACACAGTCTCTTTTTTAAGTTATGTGTCTTGTAGGTAGATGTGGCAAGATCGGTGGGTAAGGGGCTGGGTAAAACGGGTTATATGAGTATGGATTGAAACGAGTTATGTGTTGGTACTAGTTGAAATGGGCTGGGTCAGGCCGGGTTGGCCCTAGCACTTTTTTCTCCTATAAAAAAAACATACGGATGGTAGTTTAATAATAATTACAAAAGCAGATTATTACATTCTGGTATATATAGTATTTATGCGATTTTTTTCTCATCTCATATACTTGAACGTGTTGTAAATTGGTGGAAGTCTGATAGTATACATATATGTGAATCCAGGCTATTGCAAAGAAGCTAGCAGAGCTTAGTGGGAAGGGAGTGACGACCATCATTGGAGGTGGTGACTCGGTTGCAGCAGTGGAGAAGGCTGGGCTTGCCGACAAGATGAGTCACATTTCAACCGGTGGTGGTGCTAGTTTGGAGCTTCTTGAAGGGAAGCCACTTCCTGGAGTGCTTGCACTGGATGATGCTTGAGCCTGTTCTGTTTCTGTAAACCAGAGTCTATATGTGTTTTCATGGAACTGGAATTGTTTATGGGTCTTGGTTAACACTTGAGTTAAATAAGTGGTCCTATAGCCATTATATGGCTAGCTTTTGAGAGCATGTGATGAGTGGTTTTGAATTTAGAATCTAAAACTTAGCCGTAAAATTTGTTGCATAGTTCTGTGTAACTTGTATGACGTAGCAAGTTGAATTTCTATCAGGACAACTTTTTTAAAAGAATAAGCTTGCAAGTTGCTACGAATTCGGTGGATGATAATCCCCTCTTTTATTCTTTCTAAAAATAAGCTTGGTGTATGGCTGTGAGAAATACCAAAACCACATCAGCTTTTCATTCTTTTTACGCTGATTGTGTGTTGGAAATGCTTGGATGGCTGTTTTGCATGTGGCAGAAGTGCAAATACGATTCAAATATGTGATCAAAGGTAATGTGCTCGGTCACTGCTCGTTGTCAAGTTGTAAACACGTGCAATGTAGTTTGCTTGCAGACTAGCAGGTTTCCAAGATGACGTCTCAACAACATTTTACACGTTTTTGTCAGATTTTCTCGATCTATCTACATCTACATTACATATAAAGCATCTTCACCATTTCAGTATTCTTACTTTGGTACTCAAACACACCAAAAAGACTATACTACCCTTGACGTATTTATAACATTTTTCATTAATACTGTTGTCTCATTATCTATTATATATTACTACTTTTTCTCCACTAACAACATTTCCATTAATACCCATATCTATCTCATTATCAGTAACTATTACTATTTATTCTTCACTAACAACACTTTTCATCCATCAAATATTAAATCTACCTGCTAAAATCTTTTTTATTGGTTAAATATCAAAGTAAGACACTTATAATGGGACATCCCAAAATAGTAATGTGGACATTTTAAATTGGATGGACGGAGCACAATACGCTTTTATTTTAAAACATTCACTCGCACCTCTATCCACCGTCACCACTTTCACCGCTGCATTGCGCGGGTTTTGGTGCTAGTAAAACAAAATTAGGGGTGTGCACGGGTCGGTTTGGGTCGGTTATGACCCAAAACCGAAACCGAACCACCATTGTCGGTTAACTGGAAAATGAAACCGATGGTTATCGGTTAAGGCATGGATCGGTTATCGGTTAAAACCTCTGGGTCGGTTCTTATTTCGGTTCCATCGGTTAATAACCGAAGTTGATGAACACAGCACAAAACCAAAATCAAAATCAAAAACTCAAATCGTAATCATCACCGATAAGTAAAAGAAGATGGTGTTTTTAAACGTCAACTATGAAATTCAACCTCGGAGCTTCTTCTTCTTCTTTGGTTTGTTGTTACCAATCGAAACATTGACATGAAATTGGTGGCAACAAACACTATAAACTATTGTAGAAACACTTGAATTCGTTTGCCCGACCAAAAAGTTCATCGGCGTTTTTTTTGTGGGTGCCAGGTTAGATGAGGGGGAGGAATTATGACAGCAAGTTAACCTAAATGTGATAGAGAGGGCATAAGGGTTATGATATATAAACTTCGTATCTGCGTTCTATCTACTCGTATAACTTTAAAGATTAGGGTTTTAGTAAAGAAAATTGGAGAAGAAGGGTACCTGTAACGTCAAGTAAGTAAGTATCAATGAGAGAGACTAAAAGTCTATATAACTACGGAGTATTTATTTTATTAATTCTTTTGAAACTAAATACGGAGTAATACGTAATATGTGTGGCTTGAAGTTTCTGCACCCACGTGAAACACCTAGCTACTAGCTAGCCTACCTAGACAAGTACTCCGTATTTCTCACATTTCTCAAGACACAAAATAAACATAAAGAATATATTATATTTACTTGCATTACATGAGTGGGTCGGTTAAGATCGGCTCGGTTATGTGTAAAAACCGAAACCGACCCAAAATTATCGGTTATTGAAATTTCTAAAACCGAACCATCGGTTATATAGTGGGTCGGTTAAAAATGGGCCGGTTAAGTCGGTTATTTCGGTTTTGGGTCGGTTTTCGGTTATCATTGCTCACCCCTAAACAAAATGCATGTGTGACATTTATCCTTTGACAAATTTGAAATGCACACAAAGCTGAATACAGGACTAGAGTCAGATTAGAATTTCGATTTAGTTTTGGGTCATAACCGATCGATACACGGAAACACCCCTCACTACTTACAAGCACTCGACACAAGGCAAGTGCCAACAAGTTATATCCTTACAGACCTAGAGCTGTACTAGGGATGAGCGTGGTACAGAACCGGTACCGTATCGTACCAAACCGGTTGGTACCGCTTTTCTTTTTTGCCATAATGTGAGTACCGAATACCGTACCGATTGAAGTGGTATTGGTTCCGATACGGTACGGGTACTGGTACGGTAAAAAGTGGTACTATACCTGTTTGGTACCGGAAATATAAAAATACAAAAGTGAACAATATTCGGTTGTAAAAAGCGGTACAACACAAAAACATAAAATCACCTCGATACCAAACTGGATCAAGTATGGTAACTTAAACAAAAAAAAATGACAACGAATCTCCATGTTTATGTTTTCGAAATAATGTACGCAATAGTCAATATCGTCACATTAATTCATCAAGCACGAAATTATCAACAACCACATTGATCATAATATAACATATATACATAAAGTTGACAATTACGATATTAAACAAATAAAATTAACATGATTCTAAAAGATGCTTCTCATTACTCATAGTGTCGTAAATTGTAACCATAGGATTTTATATGTTTGTGTATATAGGATTTAGATACTTTCATATTCTTTGTTGTTGTAGTTGTTGTTGTTGTTGATGATGATGATGATAACGACGATGGTGGTTTCATATTATGAAGACGATTGTATTTGATTGTGATCCTTAGTAATTGATGATGATTAGGATTTAGGTTTTGTGAATGTTAAAAACTCATTAGTTGCAGTATATATAACATGTGTTACCAGCAGCCGTTCTTATTTCATAATAGACAATATTATCGTATAATTATATAGTGGCAAAAAGATAGGATGTTATATACCTGTACCGGGCACTAAACCGGGAAAATACCAGTACCATACCGAAAGTACCGCATCCAAAAAAATAAGTTTTTTAAGTACCGAATACCGTACCATTTGAAATGGTATGGTACCGGTACGAGTACGGGACCGGTATGTTATAAGTACGGTATTGGGATTTCGGTACTAATGGTTATCCTAAGTTGTACGGTTGTACCGGTCTAAAACACATACCCGTGTATGTGTTAGGAAAAATGTGAACCTAGAATTTAGTGTTTATTAAAGAGAATTGAAATTTTAAACAGAAATGATCGCGTGGCCTAATGGATAAGGCGCTCGCCTCCGGAGCGGGAGATTGTGGGTTCGAGTCCCATCGCGATCGTTTTATTATACTCAAAATTTTGTCTCATTTTCTGTTACGTTCTTTTGGTTTCTTCTTCCAGTGCAACAGTATTTAGTTCTATAGCTGCAACCTGTTTCTTTTTCCTTTTCATTTTTCCTATGAGCACCAACTGCTTGATGACATTCCTCAACTAGACTGATGCAGGAGCTGAGAAAACTCTTGGTTATATAAACACCAAGGAGGTATATTTAAGTCTTCATTTAAAAGGTTCTGATTAAAATTTTCAAATACTATCTTGGATTGATGTTAACAAAAGCAGATGTATCTTGAGGTTGCGCTTCTCTTCCGGATGATCATATGGTTGTGACTTGTGAGTCTCTGATCAAATGATACTTACATAAGTCTCATGACCATCTGCATTTGTAATGAAATGCCGAGTACATTCACGCGACTAGCGCACGAGATTTAGGAATGTAAATTGAAATACAGAAAAAAATGATAATAAAGTCAACTCGCTGCTTGCAATCAATTACACAAGTTCAGCAAAAGGTATTAATGTAAATCCTAATCACTCAAAAATACACGGTCACATATCCTATTGGGATTCACTGTTAGATTTACAACTAAAATTTACATATATAAAAATAAAATTCATTAAGAACAAGACAAGATAAAATCGTCTGAATACTTTAATCCTGATTCTTATGCATTCATTTGCATATCTTCGTCTACCTCTTGCATAAGAGAACGAGTATGGGAGCCAGTGGTCGGTTTAACATTTGGAGCTTGCAGCAAATCCAGTCATTGACAGGCAATCCTGAAGCAAAACCTTCAACCATCTCATATTCTTCCCTGGATATCATCAAACATTCATCAAAAACTGCACTTAATTTAAGATATGAAGATTGAAATAGTATCATTACATTCCTCCAGGATGCCCCACATAAACTAGCATGCTGATGAGACCTCCTGATGCTACTATTCTGCTTGCAGCCTCCATTGCTAATCGGGTTGTATCTGATTTAGTAATTACAGTTTTGTCACCTCCCGGAAGATATCCCAAGTTGAATGCAACTAGCCTATACCCAAAAAACATCACAAGCAGTTTCAAGGCGTAAATCCATAATTTGGGGCAAAATGTACTGAAAATGCAGCTAAGTGGATTTGTTTACTAACTAATGCAGCCATGAATCAAGTTCGTACCAAATGAATGCCAAAAAGCTAAATTTGGTTGCATAAATCCATATACTGTTTCAGTCTATACCTTACTGCAACACCCTTTGGAACGACTTCTTCCATTTTGCTGTGACATGTAGCAAATAGCTTGACCATTTCAATCTGTTAACATGTAAACTAATCAATAAATTCCGATTCAAAAAAGTTAGTCGAATGTTCCGAAAATTGGCACCTTATCAGGATCACTTAATCCATCCAACAAAGACCTGGTATTCTGTAATGCAGTTTCTTGAATATCCATTGAATAAACACGCCCACTACACGATTCATTAGCCACCATATTGACCATCGCCAATGTATCATAACCATTTCCACAAGTAGCATCCACAACTGCATCCCCTTTCTGGACTACATATTTCCAGATACTGTATTCACACACATATAATAATAACAACATTGTAAAAGTAGTATCCATTTCTGCTTGCGATATCCAATAAAATTGTACTAAACGTATACGATTTCCAATTTAAATCGACTGAATTCAAACTGATCAATTGGCACCCATAAAACCACAGAAATCTTGAATACTACTCCACTACACATTTGAGGGCTAATGGGGTGCACATTTACAAGAAACCAATCAAAGTAACAATTGGTTTAACTTTGGACATGACCCATTATAAAAAAATTAAAACCCAAATGAAACTACAAAAAAAGATGGATGCTTTACATAATAGAAGTCATAAAAATGATAATGCTTGAGAAGCAATAAAGTACCTACGAGTGAGCAACTTCTGTGGCCTTCTTCTTTCCAAATATATAGTCCATCATTACAGACTCAACACCTATTCAATATTGCATCATATTCATATTAATACAGTTAGAAACAAACTGAAACGATCATATAAAAACTTTATAATAATGAAAGATGAATAAATACCCGATAAAGGGGAGTCAGCATTGTGTTTATCTGACTTAGGGTGAAAAACAGGATTATGATGGTTACAAGAAACTGAGGAAATCAAAAGGGGTTGATGGGACAAACTCTTGGGACATAATCCCATAATAAACTTGTTGTTAAACTTGAACATGCCCACAACTGGATAACCTCGTAACATCATCACCTTGTTTTTCTTTTTTGGCGGCGGGTATTCAGTCCAACAATGAACTCTCTGCAAAAAGGGTGTCTGCTCAAAAAAAAAAGAAAAAAACATTGAACTTTCAAATTTAAGTAGTGGATCATTGTTAAACTGAACCAACAGCTCTCGTAGCTCAGTTGGTTAGAGCACCCGTTTAGTAAGCGGGAGGTCTTGAGTTCGACTCTCAACGAGAGCATGTTGTATCCATTAGAAATTATTTTTTTTAATTTCAATGAAATTATTTTTAAAATTTATTTTTAATTGAAGTATGGTAGATTTTTTAAGCTAAAGAGCAGCTATTAAATTAATGAGAGTTGTTGGCAAATCGCAAATCAGAGAGTAGATGTAGCTCACCCTTTGTGTGGACCTTTCATTCACTCTAATTTCATTAGGTTTGGCTTTCTCTTTAAGACTTTAATAATTAACATTTAATTTAATTTACTTACATACATTATCTTTATTATTAGTTTGAATATAAGTTTGCAGGTGAAAGATCACATCGCAATTATATGCTTGATTGATTGATTACTCAACGTAGATTAAAGTACGTACGTACAATTGTTATTCATGTACGGAAGTATGATAACTAAATTCAATGTGCAATTATAATACGGTTCATGCTCTATATACCACTATATATCATTTATTTATTTTAAATTAATTTTTCTATACTTTTTCTGTACTTTATTCCATCATTTTTTCTTACATTCTGTACTTTTCTGTACTTTTTTTAAAAAAAAAATTGCAAAAGTGGTATGATGAGTAATTTTTGAGGGTATGTATAGATAAAGCCTTATAATACTACTTTAAAATAATTGAAAATGAAGATTATATTTCAATGAATCATCAATCATGTCTGATCACATTAACATTGATAGATAAAAGTAGGGGTGGCAATTTTAGACCCATTGGTTAATTTTTGGTCAATTTGGTTAATTTTTAGGAGGGGATGTGTTTGTTGGGTCTCCTCCTCATTTTTTGGATGGGTCCAAATGGGTTTTTCAATATAACCTCTAATTGTGTAAAAATTAACCAACGGGTTTAGACGGGTCTAGAGGGTTTTTTTTTTTTTTTTTTCCACCTCATTTCATTTTTTTCATTTTTCACTCAAATAAAAAATTTTTTTTTGGTGAACCCGATGACCCGACCCGACCCGAGACCCATTTGACCCGGACCCATTTAGACCCATCCTTCTAAATGACCCATCTAGATCCGAACCCATTTAGACCCAAACCCATCTAGACCCGTGACCCAACCCGACCCGACCCATTCATTTTGCCACCTCTAGATAAAAGCAACTCACTTTTAAAGATGGTGATTAGGAAATAATTGTACTAAACTTGATTGAGATCTTATTTGAAAAAAATTCAAGTACCGTTTACTTTTAAAATAATTGATGTCTTTACAGGAAAAAAAGAATCAATAGCTTCTAATTCAAAAATACATTAATAATAACAATAACAATAAGAGTAAACGGATACACATATATCTTGTTCAGTTTATTCAAGGGAAAACGGATATTTTCAACTGAAATATTCACGATGTGATTGGTTATTCTATGATCGTTTTTGAACCCTTTTCCTTACTAACCTCGTAATGTTTATTCAGACATGTTCGAAACTTTAGATTTTTTTGTCTTTCTTATTTTTTGTTTTAATGATAAGAGTGTGAGTTGTAATCCATTATGTAATTAAATTATTCAAGTTACAAATTTACAAATTATTAAAAATAAATGACGAAGCCCCAAAGTGGCAAAAATCAGTATAGTCAAAGCCCACTTCCACTACCACCGCGTCCACCACCATGGCACCACCACTCCCATGACTCACCCTCTCAACCTTCTTTCCTTTTCAACCCATTTAACCTTTTCCTCATCAAGTCATCATAGATTAAATATGTAATTAAAATAATTAATCACATTTCTAGTATAAACACATTCAATTACTTCTTTTCATCACCTTCCAACCTGTGTCACATTATTTGTGATCAAAATCAATATAATATAAGTGTAGTTACCTTTTTTCCATAGTGGCCGTCTTTTTCAGTCTTTTTCATATTGGTCGTGTGACCGGTCAATTAACGAAAGATTAGTTTTACCTTCAAACTTTTTCTTAGCATATCATGTTAAATAAAAAATATGTATGTAATTAAGATTAATTTGCAAACCATCATCATAGAAAAATACTCCATCAATGATCAATCCATTTAGCTACAATTAACTCCAAGTAATTATATAAACACAATCAAGTAACTAAATTAATTAACAATATACAAGTGAAGTGATCGATGTACTTATATATAAACATGTTGATCGATCTCTATCTTCGATCAAGAAACTTGATCATCCGTTTGATGTGACAATAGATCTTGAAGATCACACGAGTCTTCTTGATCACCTACACGTAACACTTCAAGAAGACGTCGAAAAATGATGACATGGCAGGGGATACGTAGCACACCTTTTTGTTGATAACCGTATTCTTGAGCAGATTTGTTTAACAAGTTTATAAAAAGAGGGTGACTCAAATATTCGGCACTCACCACAAATCGTTCCATCTCTTCCCCTACGTAAACCGGAAGGTATCCTTCCGGGACTGTGGCCGATGAACGAGTCGGTGAGCCGGTGGGACGTAAGGGAGAGTAGTGGGAGACGCGAGAAAGACGGCGAATGAACTTGTTCATGTTTGTGAACGAGAAAAAAGGGCGACAAGTATTTTAATTATAAGTAGGCCTTAATATAGTAGTAACGCATATATTTATATGGAAAGGTAAAGAGAAAGACAAAGAAAGAAATCGTACAAGTAGGTGTACTTGGCAGGTACAATTGTCACTCTTTCTTTATTTATTCATATAAATAAAATAAACATTATTTTATCACGCTTGATTGATTTCAACATGTATTCGGGTTTACGTATTTATTTTTGTTGATAATTATCTCTATTATTGTTGACATTGATATGGAGTGCAATTATTTGTATTACTTATTTAAAATCTTCTTACATTGTTCACAATTTTAGCGTTTGATCTTTGTGTAAGGAATTGCAAACGATAACCATAACTCTGATATGAGTCGTTAGTAAATAGTACTCCATACGTCTCAAAATAATTGTCACCCGATAAAAAACAAGCAGTTTAATAAAAACATAATCATTACCGCTTTCTCTTTCTTACTTCTTGTCGAATGACAATTTTACCTTTAACCAATTAATTACCGCTTCTTTAAAAGTTTGTAATAATAATTTCAATTAAGAGTAACATGGTAATCACGATCAAAATTCCCTATCTATTTTTGAAAGTGGACAATTAATTTGGGACGTCCGTAAAAGGAAAGATGAACTATAATTTTAGAACCGAGGGAGTACTAGTAATTAACTAACCCAAACACCATACATTCTTTGGCTGATTTAGTTTTTTGTATGGCATCAAATAATTTTTATATATAAATTATTTTATGTACAATATATATTATCTTAAAAACTTTCAAAAATAATGTGTGGATGATAAGATTGGAATTCAGAAAGCATCTTTATGAAATTTGCTAAAAGTGAATATAATTCATATTTATAGTGGAAGAATGAAAAGGATATGGTGAATTCAATTAATACAAGTAAGTACCTTTCTTTCTTTCTTTCTTTCTTTCTTTAACAATGGCTGTTTACATCATCCATTTAACTTTGTTTAAAGATATTTAACTAATTAATAGACATATATACTGTAATACATATATTTGTCGCATATATAGACATGTTTTCACTTAAATTTGTGTATCACAAGACATGACGTTTTTACTTAATTTGTAATATTAATCAAAATAAATCAATAGCGAAACAATACGAACATATGATGTGATCAAGGAGCACAAAGTAAATAAAGGAGAGTAAATGCATGCTACTTGACATCCTAATTAAAGGTAGATGAGGTACCAAATTAAGGATCGTGGATATGACAACATGATGCACTAATAAGGATCAGATTAATCTTACTTATACGACTTTTTTTTAACCCAATTTGGGAAATCATTAAATCAACTTTTCAATCCTATTATATTGTTTTATTGGCTTCAATATGACTATCAACAGAAAGTAAGTTGAGGAGCTAGCTTAATTATTCTTAGTTACACATAATAATGTATCACCATTTTGAGTTATGTTGATAGAAAACGGAAAACTGCATATGACCTTTAAAAACAAGAAAACGTTCGACAAGCGGGCCTACAAACATGACGACTTTGCAACCTATATCACATTGAAGAAGTTAATCGAGTTCGTGTATTGCAGTGTGATTGTGAATCCATTAACAAAGTTTTGCACAAGTCGCGGCATGGACCCCGGCCTTCTCACTTTCATCTGGATCATTAAGGGCGTGTTTAGATAAAAAAAAAAAAAATCTCTATTTTTCGTTTTCCATTTCTCTAGCGAATGAGAAGTGTTTTACTTCTTTAGAAAAAATATGTAAAATCTAAAAAACGTGTTTAGTTATAAGGGATGGAGTTTTCCTTTTCCAATGAAAGGTAGAGATGAAAAACTTAGAAACCATTGAAAATGGTATTTCACTTTGTAGTTATATAAAGGAAAACAAGAATTTTCCATTTCTTAGAAAAGTTTTTTAAAAAACTTGAATTTGAACACGTTTTTTAATTTTCTTGTTTTCTTAAATAATTATTCTAGAAAAGTGGAGGATTTTTCTGTAACTAAACGCACCCTAAATGATGACACTCTGTTTATTCACCGCATATTACCCGAAGACCGGTTTTCCCGTAAAGGTTAGTACATTGGTCATTGGTTATATTTTCGTCACACATTAGTTCAAATGAAGCGGGGTACTGATCGTTTAATTTTAGAGCACTATATATAGCTAGCTAATTAAACGTATTGTAAATAATAATGTACGTAAGCATAAATGCTCACTTGAATATTATGGTTGTGGTTTAATGGCCTGTTTATGTGATTTAATTAAGTTTGGAGATCTTTGAAATTACAATCCTTGTTATAAATACAATACCAGTAATATAAAACGTGACTTTGTGAACGTATCTTATCTTATCTTATAAATCATATATAGAAAACGTCTTTGTGATGTCATCAATTTAATTAAATTTTAATTTGTGAATTAAGTCCTTTAATTTTAGTAACTTTTAAAATAACATCCCTAACTTATTAAAAAAGATTTTTTTAATCAACTAATCACTTACATATAAAAAGGAATTTAATTCATTAATTAAAACATTATCCAAATCGATTTGCAACGTTTCTATTTTCAATTCGATCACCGAGTAGGAATAAAATTACTTGAAAATGTTAATATAAACTTAAAATAATTGATTTTTTTTCCACTAACTTGGTTTCATAAACTTTAAATTTTTTAAACCCTACTTATATAAATCTATTTACATAAAAGTAATATTATCATGAATCCAACTAAATGATTAATATACATATGAACTTACACACATAGTTGTTAACTCATGACTCGGAATCTCGATTTTTAACTCGTGACTCGACTAGACTCGTAAGAGTCACTATATGACAATAAATATATATATTTATGTGTATATGTATATAATTGTTTAAGATTATAATTCCTAAGTGAATTAAAGCATGATGAGAGTCTTTAATTAAGTCATTGATCGGCAATCAACATGTAACATCCTCTTTAACGGCCTAGTATTTTCTATTTAAATTTCGTATTTATTTGTTTTAGAGATTTAATTGCAATAAATTGATTATTTGTGAAATGGTTAAATTATGTCTCAGGACTTATTGTGGGTAATGAAATATTGTCTGTTTTAAATAGTTGTAGTTGACGGTACAATAAAATAAATTTCACGCAGTTAGTAATTTAGTGCCAGGCAATAGATTTAGAAGGGGTATAATTTGTACTGATGTTGAGTTGGTGAAAAAGGGATAGGCCGACCCTTTTCTTATTTCCCTTTTGTTCTTGATTGTTCCTCTCAACTAACACACACATACATATCTTTGAAATCAAAAGAAAAAGAAAGAAAGTTGTTTGATGATCTTGTGATTTTGGCTTCTTTATCTTCATCATCATAACCTCCTTCTTTTGGTGGTAAGTTTGATTCCTCAAACTTGATCATTATATACATGTATACATATTATTAATTTAGGGTTTTTGATTAAGTATGTAATGGATGATGATATATAATGTTATGTGTAGTTGATTAGTATTATAAAGTGTGTATTGTTGTATGTAATCGATTTGACACTTTGGTTTGGTGATTTTATGGGTTTTGTTTCGGATTTGAGATGGGTTAGCAGCAGCAGCTCGCTGGTCTGGGTGGTGTACCCGCCGGGTACTACCTTTAGCCGGCGGTTAGTTCTTGGTTCATAGGAAGCCGGCGGCTTCCGGCCGGCTTCCTCCTGAAGCCGGCGGCTTGATACAAAACGCAGGGAAGCCGGCGGCTTAAATACCTAAACCGGCGGCTTGTATAACCTTTAAAACGCGATTTACTTCTGTTTGCTTAAAACGTAATTCACCCGGCGGATTCATGGGGTGACCCGGAGGCTAGCCATGGGAAGCCGACGGCTTCCATGGCCAAGCCGGCGGCT
This sequence comes from Helichrysum umbraculigerum, assembly GCA_949592205.1. Taxonomy (NCBI): domain Eukaryota; kingdom Viridiplantae; phylum Streptophyta; class Magnoliopsida; order Asterales; family Asteraceae; genus Helichrysum; species Helichrysum umbraculigerum. The sequence goes on along the minus strand of CATIUR010000004.1, from coordinate 161,727,027 downwards.
TCATCTGTTCTCAGGGCACTTTTATTTTAAGTTTTTGAAACGCATTGCGATTGTTGAAATAATTAACCTGTTGATGATTATAAGATATATTATGATAAATGATAACTGGTTATGAGTTAATAACACATTAAAGTGAGTTGTGATATGGTGGAACTAGAATAAGTAAGATTATCGATCCGTAGTTTAATATATGATGATAAGTACGTGTGAATGAGTACGATTATATGTGATCATATAAGATGAGGCTAAATGATCGGAACCGGATAATATCCATGAAGATGTATCATAGTACTTGTGATTGACTTAATAATGCGGTAGCTTGAATAATGTAAATCAGAATACAAGTAGATAAGTTATAAATGAAATTATAACTTGACTATTATGAGATTCGATTGATGTAATCATGTGAAGTATGATTAAGTGATTGAGATGAATAATACCAATGTGATTACTATAAATGATGTTGAGATTGATTATTGGTATAATAGCTTAATTCATGTTGTTGATTTCAGGAGTATTATCAGTTGAGATATGAAACTAACTTGAGTTACCTTGTTGTGGTTTCAGATAAACTAAGAAGACTCGGTGACATTAGACTACCGAGTGGGACGACTGAGGTAACGGTGAGTGGGTCAATAACCTTCAGTTTGATTTGGTTGTAACAAATTTGTTACAACTGGTAATTGTATTATTACTGTTGTTTTATTGCTATGATGTTTGCGGTTTCTTAGTAATAATACTGGTAGTGAACTATTGACCTGAATTGTTGATATGATGTTAGTGTGTTGATATGTGATCACTAAAGTTGTTGCTGGGTATTGATATGTTGCCTTTGGGCATCGTTGAGACGGGGGTCAGCATGGGGCTGGGCTTGGGTTAGCTATTAGTTAGGTAACACAGGGTCTTAGTACAAGTTTATTTGTCGTAGCCTGTGTTGCTTGGGTTAATAGCACCAAGTAGTCGGTTAAACCTCTGTTTTGGCCAGCAGTTGGTTTCTAAGTGTTCTTTGAGTGGTTGTGATCTCAAGAACCACCGGTCCTCTATGTCGCCAGTTGATTGTGTGAATATAAGTTGTTTGTTGACTTGTTGATGGAATATGATTATTCGTTGGAAACAAGTTGTTGTACCAAGTTGAACTGTTGTTTATGGATCTTCTCACTTAGCGTTGTGCTAATCCCCCACATCTTCCCTTCCTTGCAGATTAAGGTTGGATAGTTGACTAAGCGTGAAGTTGTTGACCTGGAAGGGAATGTTTGATGAGCTAGCGTTCACTCTGATATCTGATTTGACTAAATCAGTAATGTATTGTTTTGTAATTATATAACACCTCGCTCTAGTGATATTAACATTGAAATAAGATTTGAACTGTCGGATACCAGGTTTTGATGGGAAAAAGTTTATGTTTTTATATATATTATATGATTGATTATAGTTTGGGACTTCCGCTTTCGAGTAAATTCAATATAATAATGTCTTTAAATGAGGGGTGTTATACAACACAAACGTTTAATTTAAAAAGAATTATAGTCTTTTTATTTTTATTTTGTCATGTTATTTTGTGTATTACATTGCACTTTTAAGTTTCTGACAAGTAAGAGTCGCACAAGACTCGGAAGAGTCACACACGACTCGAAAGAGTCAATAAATGACCCGTAAGAGTCAAAGTCGTTTAAGAGTCGGGGTCCGAGTCGCCTCGTTTTTTTTTTTTTTTAATTTTTGACTCGACTCGTGAATCGTAAGAGTTTAACAACTATGCTTACACACTGTATTATTAGAAACAAGATACTAAATACAAAATTTTATATTAAAAATTAACGAACCATTTGTATACACGGGTTTAAAAATCTATTATATCAATATTGGAGTACTACTTACTATATGATTCATTAGAACGTTTTTAATACAATTGCTACCTACATATTAACCCCGCTTACGCTATGGCAAACCGATATTGATTATATATCATTGTAATTGTAATTATATCCAACAACAAATCATTCCTATGATTCTAGAAAATAAACAGAAAAGAATTTTTCACTTAACTTATCTTCATCCCTTCAACCTCATACAACCATGTAGTAAAAATAAAATAAATAAATAAATAGATAATCAAGACCACATAAAACATCAATTATATACGTACAAACACGATCACATGTCATCCAAAAATCCAAATCCTCCTTTTCCCCCTTCTTTCCACATCCCCCAACTCTAATAAAGTAAAAGTAAAATTATTAGAAAAACCAAACAAGAGGGACTTGCGACTTGTTTTCTCATCTTCTGAGTTTTTTTGACTTTTTTGATTAATATCATTATTTCATTTTTCAGTTTTCTTTCTTCTTCTTTTTTTATCATTTTTTCTAAGAGCATTCACTACACAATAATATTAATAATAATACTTTGTATAGAAATGGGAGATAAGTTAAGAAAAATCGTCAGTTAAACTATTTATGCTTCATAATTACTATTAATAAGAGCCAATATGTCGCTCTTTCAACGGTCGAAAGGAAAAACATATTTTTTAAAGATCTTGATTTGCAATTTATATTTCTATTATATTTCATTGATAATTGCACAATTAAGTTAACAATATTAATATATTTGGGTACTTACAAATTAACTATATAACCACACTTTTCAAACGGCCGTGAATCATACGGGCTCAAAGCCTAATAATCCGTATATACAAAATTACAAATTATTTCGGATTATTTTTAAACTCGATCAAAATCTTATAATTGATGAGTTCCCCTCACATCGTTAATTAATTAAGTTTAAAAAGTGATTCGATGAGATTTTGATAAGTTTCGCTACCCCTTGAAAAAGAAGAATAGAGATATGGCCTCTTGTAGAGTTGTAGCTCATAAATTGTACGTATTGAAATTTTATGAGAATTTATGCCTAGCCTGCATGATGCTATTTTATTTATTTCTCTTTATATATTCCATAAAAATGTGTAGGTGGGGCGACTTTAATTTGACAAAGCTATAAGGTTCCCAATTAAATGGCATGTGCACTTTGAATGCCAATTGTTGAATTCATTCATTATATAATTTATTATTTATTAACATATAGTTATTATAACTTGTTTATTGCATAACTGTTGATTTTTATTTCTTTTTGGTGTAAAAAAATGTTTATATATTATTCGTCTTAGTTAAAGTGTTTATTTTGAATATATATATATATATATATATATATATATATATATATATATATATATATATATATATATATATATATATATATGGTCCGGTTTAATTGAGAACCAAAAAAATTACGAGAACCGTGAGAACCACTAGATTGCATGCTTGTTCACATGTAATTAACTTGATTCACATGTGAACATTGATTTAGGTTAGATTGGGAAAAAAAAAATTCGATTCACCAATCAAATACGGAGTAATAATTTTATCCACTAAAGTCTTCTATGATTGTTTGTAACATAACATCTGATATTTATTTCAGACGACCCAAGTATGGACACTTGTAATGGGACGAAGGAAGTAATAAACATATGGTCTCTACAAGAACAAGTGTCGGTATGCATCAGAGAATTTGAAGAAGACAAAACTTGATTAGTTGCTTTAAAAATGGATTAAAATCTATCATGAAGATCTAATGGCTTTTTAATTAAATCAATGTGAGCCAAATGGGAAATACATATTTTGAATGCAAATGTGGTTTTCTTGGTCCACGAATCTTGTTCCAATTAGAAAGAAAATCAATGGTGGGTGGGCAACGACAAATGACAAGATTTAGGTCGGGCCCGGTGTGACACGTCATCTTTTTACAAGGGAAACCGTACCATTTTCTCCTTGACCTATTTGTGTTAGTTTCATTTCACATTTGTTTGCCCGGTGATAAATCCATCACTCAATTTGATATATCTATCGCAAATATACATAAACAAATTGTACTGTATAACCTGCTAATATATATCTGTAGTGAATTTATCAATTTGAAGTGTGAAAATATCAATTATCTTTAAGAATATACTTAAAGTTTATCCATTTTATCATTGTATTTATATGTTTTAAAAGGTTTTAATTTGTATACGAAAATTTCTAAAATGTCTAATGTGTGTATTAAGGTTTTAACACTTTATATTAAATGTGTGTATCGAAAAGTGACGTAAATTCATACATTACTTTGATACATTTTTGGAATGTTAACCAGTGTTTTGAAAACCGGTTTTTTTTGCAAACCGGAATCCCATTCGATCCCGGTTTAATCCGGTCCGACCGCCCCTTTGTCCGGTTGAACCGGTAATATTACACTATATACATTGAATCGGTTTGATGCCCGATTCCGGTTCAACCCGGTCCGACCGGCCGGTTTGAACCGGTTTTTAAAACATTGATGTTAACTGTAGTATACTAAATGGTGTTGCGGCCAATGAGTCTATAATTATATGTACGAAAGCAGGTGGCAGGATTAATTTGTTTGATACTAATTATATAATCAATCAAGAAATGGATTAGTAGTAGACGACCTTAAATAATAAGTTTGGTACACAAAGAACATCCACATTTCACTCAAGCAACTTTAATATTACAACTTGATTTAAAAAAAAAAAAAAAAACACCGATTGGTCATCAATACAATTATAAATAAACAATTGGCCTAACACAATTATACCAGTAACTAATATAAAAATTGATTGTCGCCTCTGCAAATTATTACCAGTAGAGAGTGGATTCCATGAAATTGTTAAACGTGGACCAAAAATGTAGCAGATTTTGGGCTATCCTAGGTTAGCCCACTTAAGTTTCCTATCAAGCCTTTTTGTTTAAATGAGGCCCATAATTAAAATTCATCTCAGCTACTTAATTTAACTCCTATTAAATTAATGGGAAATATGCATTTATTGAAGTCAAAGTTTCCTTATATAATCAAAATTATAATTAATATACTGAAGTTTTGTATTTAATTCATTGAAACTTTCTTTTTATATGTGATGTATTAATTATGATTTTTGATAATAAAGGAAAGTTTGAGTTTAATAAATAAGTTCAAGAGTTCTTATTGACAGCCCTTAGGGCTGTCAATAGCACTTCCCTTAAATTAAAAATTCTTCTATATCCTCTATTTATAAATTATAATCTTAAAATAAACTAAAATTACAAACTTGCCCATCTTACATCAAAGAGACCAAATCAAAACTATCACAGTTAATTACATAGAGTCTTCGTCTTTAAAGAGTCTTCATCTTTATTTACGGAAAGTCATCCATTTTAAAACTGTAACAAATCAATATATATCTATTAGGTTTGATACATGGTCATAAAATAACCTCGTTGCTTATGTGTTTGGTACCGTCGCATCACGAGTGTACTCTTCTTATCATCAATAATTCATGGTTTCATAAGCTTCATTTCTTTGTCGTTTTAGGGTGTTTACGATTGTTTATTTCCTTTCCTTTTAATAAAAGAGTGATAAGTAGCTGTCAAATATCTTATGTCTAAGTCCTTATTTACTAGAATATAAACAGATAAACAGTTTGTTGCCTTTTCTTTTTTTTTTTTTCTTATCTACCACCACGTGTATATATATAGAATAATAATAAACATATAAGCAATTAAAATAAGAAATCCCAAACACGCCCTTATATGTAAATAAAATTATCCACCTTTTTACTTGTAGTTAATGTTGTATCAATGTTTTTCTTATTCTTGATTCTTGACTAGAAGAACTAATCACATGTTTGTTAATGATATTATCATTGTAGATTCTTACGAGGCCAATAAGAGTTGAGTTAAAGCGTGAGAATTTGACTAGATTTTAGAAGTTTAAATTTAAACGATGTTAGTATTATGAGTTAATTATTACTTTCTTAAAAAAATTACAAAAAATGAAAGTTAATTTCCTAACAGATTTAAAAAAAAATAAAAAATGGTGATGTGTTATGGGAGCGTCGTGTTTGAGTGGGTTCTAGAAGTAGAAGAATCGATTCCATTTATGAATATTTTATTTATTTTTAATTAGTCTTGGTGGTAGATATCGGCATAATAATAGAAAGAGACATATTAGACTCCAAAATAGAACTAGAATAAAACCACTAATTAATTAGTTTTATATTAACGTTGGTTGACTTCTGACTTTGACAAATTCTGTAATTAGCCACGACCTTTTCCATTTACCCACCCCAGGTAAATATTTACATTATATTTTTTTAATTAAGTTTCTAATGATTTAATGTTAAATGTGATTAACAAAGATGAAGAATGGAATGATAGTAATGATAGATAACATATACCATTTTTTTTTGGGTAAAGGGGACATTACCCTTAAACTTTTAATTATTATTATAAAATATAAACCTAATTACAAATGAAAAAACAAACAAACAAATTAATGAGCGTTCTATGACAGGCCATAAGAACGCCTAAAAGACCAACCAAAAATTACCAAAACTAACAACGACATGAGCATGTATGCACTATAATTACTCTGCTATACTTGATTAATTGTTTGCTAGTTGCTAATGCAAATCTCAAGGAATTGAATTTAAGGTATCATTGACGAAAAAAAAAAAAAACATATTGAGATTTTGTGGGATTATAGGATTTGAGCTTCGATTTTACATAATCTTAATCTCTTACGGAAATATAATCATATCATTTTTTTCATAAGCCAAATTAAGTGAGACTTTTTACAAATAGAACTTTTTAAATAAGTTTTAGCTCTAATTACAAACTCCATTTAATAGTTCTAGTTTCAACCACAAACTCTAACACGAGCTTCATGTTGATTTTAGTCAATCGTATATATATTCAATATCAATGCAAATATATATGATGCCAACTTTTCCAGTTATCAATCAAGCATCTTCAATTCAACTTGGAATAGAACTGGTCTTTGTGTTGAATTATCTTGTACTTTCAGTCCTACACTATCTTAATTAATTATTTAAATTTCTATTTTAAGACTGAATATGACATCAACTTCAAGAATATCAAGAAAATTGTTTGCTACAACTGAAAAGTATATATCTTACAAAGACTTGTCGAAACTTAAATAAATCATGTTATAATTCTGCATTTTAAGAACTCGTATTGTTTTACAGGTAATTTTTTTTTTTACTTTTTTTTAAAGTTAATAATAATAATAAAAAAATCAGCAGTGGATTAAGTGGACTATAATCCTTGTTTTAGAAGATATACAGGTGTACTTAGGTAAGTGCTACTCCCTCCGTCCCAATTTTATTGTCCCCAGACAAAAAACACGCAGTTTAAGAAAACATAATCATCTCTCTTACTTTTTGGGTAAGATGACAGTTTTACCATCTACTTTTTACCTACTTTTTTATAGATTACATATATACATCAGGGGTAAAAAGGAACTTTATCTCATTATTCTTATCTATTTATGAAAGTGGACAATAAAATTAGGATATCCATAAAAGAAATACCGGACTATAAATATGAGACGAAGGGAGGACATCATACATCATCTATCATGAAAAGATTTAACCATACTAATAAGGCTTCTACTCTTCATACCATTTCTTTATTTTTAAATTCACTTTTCTGTACTTTTTCGGTACCTTTTTAAATCATTCTTATTTACATTCTGTACTTTTCTGTACCTTTTTCTGTACTTTTTATGTACTTTTAAATGATTAGTGGTATAATGAGTAAATTTAAATGGTATGGAAAGAAACACCCTACTAATAATTGTGGAGGTCAAATGGCGCACCGGTCAAAAAGATCATGCTTCATTTGTTCTAGAAGCTGGGCTTCTTCTTTTCATTTTTCAAACATCGAATCACGGCCCTTATTTTATTATTCAACAAATTGTTTAGGTAATTAGTACCAAAATAAATTGCATACTATAAATGTAAAAGAAGAAGAAGAAAATATTATAATAATAATAATAATAATAATAATAATAATAATAATAATAATAATAATAATAATAATAAAATAATAATAAGAAAAATATAGTTACGAGGATCGATAAACAATGATGTCCAAATAAGAACAAGAACTAAACTGAATTTTTAAGACGAGAAACTCTCTTAGTGAATCGATATCAAGTCTCAACATATACTTGAGGAAAAACAAACGCTACAACAAATATGTTGTTTGTTCACACCATTTTCTTCATGTTTTTTAAAAATGTGAAATATATAATCAAGTTTTTCACACTTATTAATGTGTATAAAGTATTTACAATAACACATTAATAAGCGTGAAGAAAATATACAATCTTGACATTTATAATTGTGAGAAAAAAATGTTCACACTTACAAGTGTGAACAAATTCAAACTTGTTCATATTAATAAATGTGAAAATCATTTGTTACACCTAATATCTTCACACAAGAAGAAAGCGTAAAAAAATTGATCGAGTTTCACAAAATAATTGCTACTCTTTTAAGTGTGAATTTTTTTTACCTTTGTACACATTTACAAGTGTGAATATTTTTTTTTTCCATTATTATAAGTGTGAACAATATTATGATTTATTCAATTTCTTCATACTTAATAATGTAGATATATATATAAGAGTGAAGAACATAATACAAAGTTCACATTTTTAAAAAATGTGAAGAAAATTGTGTGAAGAATGAATATTTTTGTTGTAGTGAAACTCTATGAACTTTTTTAAAGAGGCTAAGAAATCCTCATACATGGATAGTTGTAAAATAAAAGGGAACAAAATCTAAATATACAAAATAATCTAGAAAACGATCAAATGTCGTTTTCGACCTTTAAATGATCCCGAAAGATAAAAAACTGCTAGGGCTCATAGCATATATAGCCTTGCTCATTGAGCCGTTTTCAAGTAACCACGCGAGATTCAACCCGATCCACCACCAAAATCAATTTCGGCAAAATATGCTTCAAAGGTATTAAGTTGCCGCGTTGACTATTGACCTAATACGCATCATATACACAAACTGTTTTTTCGTCGCATGCATGGTTGGTAATTCGTGATGTGTAAATAAATATAAAAATCCCTGCTTGAGTACGTTTTTCAATTAATCTACTAAATTGAATTTTGTAGTTTATTGAAATGAGACTAGTAGCATATTTAGAAGGGGTAAACTATCCCCTCAAAAAGTATCAAATTACATAAAAAAAATTCTAAAGATTAATGATATTTTATAATTTTTGCGTTATAAAAAAGAAAAAAACAAAAATTGTTTTTTTCACCTCAATATTGTTATCGTAGCTGTAACTCTTATAGTAAATTAAAGCATTTAAATTTATGGAGTACAATAGTAACATGTGCTTATTAAGTAAGAATATATATGTTTGGTTCCTATCTCTAATCTTAAATCTTAAATGAAATAATTTACTACTCGGATCTCATAAATTCAACTAAAGGTGTGTTTGGCAAAACTAGCTTATAGATGGAGCTTGAAGCTTATAGTTGGAGCTGATAGCTGGAATTGCTGGAGCTTATATTTCAAGCGGGAAGCTGGAGCTAATTTTCTTATAAGTGTTTGGTAAAAGTAGATAAAACTTAAATATATGAATTTACATAAATAGACAAGAAAATAAATGATAAAAAAACATATAAGGGGCATTTATGTATTTTTTCATTCAATAAGTTAGGAGCTTATTTTTATTTTATAAGCTACTTACAGTAGTTTTTTTTTTTAAAGCTTATTTTTCAATAAGCTCTTAAATTTTTGTGTACCAAACAATGTTAGAAGTTTTAGCTTATAGAAAAAATAATGATTAGCTCTCATTAGGCTCCAATAAGCTAGTTTGCCAAACACACACATAGTTGGTTCAAGATATAAGTATCATTAACTCATTATTTTATTCACAGGCTTTGAATAACACATTCGAAAACGATGATTATTTATTATACGTACGGTTATCTCCCCGTTAAAAGTCAAAAGAATAACCAACAGACAGCAAAACATTAACACTACTAGACAATTAAGAAAATTTGGACAAGTACTATCCGCAACCAGATACTTTTTTTTAATAATTTTAACTTACGTACAAGTAACAATTTTTCTTTTTGAAAAAAGATAGAAACCCATCAAAGACAAATAACACAAATGTATACATTTGTTCTAACTCCATGACTCGAACATAAAACCTCATAGTTGTGACTCGTAAAGTCATTTCGATATTGTACTGTTACGACAAATGACTTTTTTAATTTAACAAACAATCTATGTACGTTCCTAATTTAACGTGCGTAAACGGACTAATTAACTAAATTGACTTTCAGAAGTTTGCTTAATTTAATTTGTAGAGTATTTATTATAATTAATGTTGTATGACTGATATCGAGCATCTTCACGACTTTGTTTTTCCGGCGAAAAAAGTAATCAAACAGTTGATCAGTTCAACTATATATCCCTTCTTTTAAATAATAATGTGTAGTTCTAATAGAGAACATTATTATAATGTTTGACATGAATTACATAGGATATTTAAAGAGAAATAAGCAACATTTTTGTATGTTGTTTAATATAGATAGATGAAGATGACCAGCTTGTTTCTGGACGTATTAATTAAATTAAACTATATATTATGATTATGAAATTTATATAAAGTAGGAGTAATTGTTTAGTCAGTATTATATTAATTACCTCCGTGTGCACTTGTCGTTTCTATGAATGTAAATATTTCAATGCTACTAGTAAGAATAGAAAATCAAATTTAAAGTTCATTAATTAATTAATAATTAATTATTAAAAAAAAAATTAATTAATAATTAATTAGTTTCATAAGTCCAAAAGTAACTTTTTGAAGAAGACTTATGTGGATATGATGAACAAATCTTCATCATTGTTGATTGATTATGACCAGAGCTAGCTAATTAGGTTAGCTTTTTCTTTATTTACGGTACTTTTTAGCGCAACAATAAATATAAATTTGTTGGTTTCTACTCCCTCCGTCCCAATTTTATTGTCACCAGACAAAAAGACACGCAGTTTAAGAAAATATAACTATCTCTCTCTTACTTTTTGATAAAATGACAGTTTTACCCTCTACTTTTTACCTATTTTTTTGTCTTATATATATACACTAGGGGTAAAAAAGAACTTTATTTCCTTAAACTTTCTATTTATGGAAGTGGGCAATTAATTTGGTACACCCCAAAATGGAAATAATGGACAATAGAAATGGGATGGAGGGAGTACAAAATAAACATAACATATCGAACCAGCTAATAATATTTACAATACGAAAGTTTATATATAAGCTAGGTTTTCTTGGATTCTTCATGTCGTAATATAATAGAAATGACCTTAAAATTTTGTGCATTGGCCCCTAATCAAATAGTTTAGGATTCGGTAGTGAAAGAAATTATTTTATCAGACAAATTGGCTTATTACCAAATCACACGCCCCCATTGCCACAACACAAGGGTAGATATAGGTACTTCGAGAATACGCCTAAACGATCAATTATATGTTTGTTTCAGGATTATTAATAAAATACGTATAATCCAAGTCGATCTATACGTTGCATGCATGCATGCCAAATTAAATTGTTAAAGTTGATATTGGCTCGGTCGATCGATCGTTATTCTTTAAATGGTCTTCGAGTAACTACAATTTTTTTTTATTTTTTATGGATATGGTCATGTATATGTAGGTACATGTTCTTAATTAATAATTGTCATTTTATGTCGGATTTGAATGTTTCCTATTAAATAGTAGTTTTATAACTTTTGCACTGGATACTTTTTCGTTGATCATATTCATATCAGGGCCCTAGATAGCAGTTTGACACCCCACTAAGTCAATACTCATGACTTTGACCAATTCGATCCTGATCTCATATCTCTACATATAACACAAAATTAGCGGTTCATACTTGCATACACAAGTGCTTTTTACTTATAAACTGCACTTGCCTACTGCAAGCATACATGATTATTGAGAGTTTGATATAATTAGTATTAGTAATTAGTTTATATATTAATCTCAACAAGCTAGTATTCATTCATCTCAATGGATATAGATCGAGAGAAGATCAAGATACAATTAATCAGTAGAAAACAAGTTGATGATGATCAAGAGAAAGACGTACCACTTCCAGGGTTTCGTTTTCACCCCACGGATGAAGAACTTGTTGGATTTTATCTTCGTCGCAAAGTTGACAAGAGAGCACTCGATTTCGATCTAATCAGACAGATTGACATCTACAAATACGATCCATGGGATCTTCCACGTATGCTTTCCATATTCTTTTATCAGTAGTTCATCTCGTATGTTCATATAGATCGACATGATGTATATGTCGATCTCTTTCAATATATACATATATAATTTTAATTGGTGGGAAGTTAAGATAGTTAACACTTAGCTTAGCCGCTGGCTTATGCTTTAGGGTAGTTGTTGGATAATATATGTCCAAATTAAACTGAATATATACAGATCGAAGTAGCTCGTACGAGAACATGTATATAGTAATTAGGGTTTCACTTTATATCAGTCGATCTAGAATGAATATATATTTAAAGATCTGTAGTAGTTTTGTTAGTTATAAACTTACAACTTATAACAGATCGACCTTTTTTTTTTGTTAAAACTATAAGTTGTCTACTCTAATTCTCACTAACTAGCCTCATCTCTTTTAATATCAACTAGATTTTTGTATAGAGATCTCCCTTCTGGAGGTGGCAACATTGTATATAGGATGAATATTGAAGTCTTTCATTTTAATCATCAAGAATTAATTCAGAAAGAATAATATCCATGTAATCATAGTCTTCGTGTACGTGTTGATATGTTTGTTTATGCATATGATCTACAGAATCGAGCGATGTTGGGGACAACGAATGGTATTTCTTTTGTAAAAGAGGGAGGAAGTATAAAAACAGCGTACGACCCAACAGAGTGACTTGCTCCGGTTTCTGGAAAGCTACAGGCATCGATCGGCCCATTTATTCTACTACTTCTGGATCCGTTTGCATAGGCCTAAAGAAATCTCTAGTTTACTACCGTGGCAGTGCTGGTAAAGGCACCAAAACCGAGTGGATGATGCACGAATTTCGTCTTCCTCCTTCATCTCTTTCTCAAATTAATACCAAGAACATCAACCACGTGAACGATAAATTCATCTCTCAAGAAGCTGTAAGTAAGAACAAAACTTAGCTATAATTATATATATATGTTTCTCCCTCAATTACAATTGATAAATCAAAATTCTTTCATTTAGATTTCTTATAGTTAATCAATCTTATTGAGATCAATTTAAATACTCAAACAAATTACTCATTTTAAAATTTTAATTACTAAGATTAATTTATGTTTAAGTCATGTGACTAAAAACTACACTTAAAGGTTTTCATATATTCTGTGTATTGCTTGACAGTTTCTTTGTCTTTTCATGATATATGCAGGAAGTTTGGACGCTATGTCGAATTCTAAAGAGAAATATGTGTCACAAAAAAACTTTACCAGATTGGAGAGAATCGTCCGCGAAAAGAAATCCTAAAGTCGAAACAAGTTCAAAAACATGCAGCGAATTAGACTCCCATGATCAGGATATGCAGAGTTACATTAGCTTTCAAGCTCGTATCACCCATGAGAAGAATCCATTAAATTATTATCATCAGCAGCAGCAGCAGCAGCAGCAGCAGCAACAGCAACAAAATTATGATCATGTTAAAACTGGGATGAACTATATAAGTGGGTTAACTTCAATTTCAGGTGCATCTGATCAAGCTCCATCTGTAAGTGCATCGAGTTCTAGCTTTTCTGATATAGATATGGAGATCATGAAACACGGAGATTGGGATGATCTTAGATCGATTGTGGAGTTTGCTGCTGCTGATCAATTGCCGGATTTCTTCATGTAATATGCAGGTTATATTGCATAGAAAACCTCTTAAATAATGTATAAAAAACAGGTAAGTGTGACCAACGACGATGACATTTGTCGATGCACAGCTCAATCAGTAAGTTGTATACATATAAGAGACCCCAGATGATTTAGCACGACCCCTGCTAGCTAGCTAGCTATATACTCCTATATATAAATATATTAAATATCCTTCATCTTTGTTCACTTAAAATGTTAGATAGGGTAAGACTGTTCAAATACTATAATTGTTGTTTTTGCTAGAATGTACTGTACCAAGGACTGTATACATATATTTTGTATAAATATATCGGTTTATATCATGTGCAACATCCAACCGTTGAGAAAGCAGTATATTTTGTGTGTTATAAATCGATATCCATTCATGTGGGAAGTTGTTAGAAATATTGAGATATAATGCATTTTTCCAAAACTCTGGACCGAAATATCTATGTGAAGATATTATATTTTTTTGGAATATTTTATGTGGATACGTAGTTGTTGGCGGCCAAGGCTTCATAACGGTATATATTAGGAGTCCAAAGTTTTATTGTGGAATGAGATATAGAGTCTCAAATAAAGGTGTGTGGAAAAGGGATGTTGTGGTATACATAGGCTTTGTCTGGGACAAGGGGCCTCATATATATTAGAGAGGTTCGGAATGCTGATTAAGGGGGCGTTTGTGATAGCTTAAATAAGTGTTTATCTGCTTATTTGCTTATTTTGACAGCAGATAAGCAGATCCAAATACCTTTCTGAAAACTGATTATCTGCTTATTTACTAAGGAATAAGCACTTAAAAATAAGTAAGGGGTCACCTACTTATTGTTTAAGCATATAAGTACTTATAAATAAGCAAATCCAAACACCCCCTAAGAGGGCCATATTGCAAATTTGTTGAACCATATGGTTGATTTTCTTAGCCATATTGCAGATTTGCCTTATGTGAGATAAGAGCCTTAACTCAGACAAGATCCTTATTGCTGATTTAATGAGCCGTATTGCTGATTTAAGATCCTTATTGATGATTTGATGAGTTAGATTGCAGATTAGCCTTATATTAGACAAATGTCTCTTTGCAGACGGGTTCGGTATCAAATGTGACCCATTTGACAGCAGGTGGATTGGGTGGCAATGTTGTTCCATCTGATCCGACTCACGACCCATGATGTAGTTCCTTTCACCTTTTAAATTACAAGCATGAAAAATCGAGAACTAACAAAAAAAAAAAACACACATCAAACACTTACCTTCGTGACAGCGATTTTCGAGCAAGTGAAAACTCTGGCTGTATGCAGCTTAAGCTGTCGTACTTTGAGAAACAGAATTGTAAATGTTTTAAGGGAATTGTGCTCCAGGCAAGCTCTGCCAACCTTTTCGTTATTGTAGTTTACATCGTGTAGACGATGAATTGTGTTTAAGAATATCTTGTTCAACATGGGGCTTTACTTATCGCTGGTTGATGTCCTCGAATCTACTCGTAACTATACGTTTTTTCCATTTCATTGATTACATTTGTATCGAACTTATTTTAGTGATTTGGTTACTTTGTACTTGTATCGTATTAAATTCGTTATAGTAATAAAATTATATTTGGGTATGAGTAGATGTTCCTACAAAATTAATTAATCCCCGATATTTTAAAATATATTCTTTCGAGAAAACTAAAAAACGTGTTAATCATTAAGTTTGTAATATCCGTTATAACAATCAATTGGATAACCTATAACTTATTTATGTTTTTTACATTTTTTTTCTTCTGAAAAATGAATTATGAACTTATAGAAGGGATCAAAGTTGCTTTGAATAAAAAGAAGGGCTTAGAAGCGATAATCTCGGTGACGACATAAATAAACTTTTAACTTAACTAGTAGGTAATATAGAAATTAATTTCAACAATTACTAAAAAAAAAAGATCGTGCTCGGGGATATAAAGTACATGCAGATAGTTGTTCAAATTTTGTGAAAGGGTTTTTCTAAGACCATCCGTAACCGTAACACCAGAACGCCACTTTTTCAGCTGCCACATCAGCGCCACATCAGCGTCAAACTATAACACCAGAACGCCCCTAATCATAACACCAGAACGCCACTTTTTTTCTCCATTCTGGGACCCACCACTAACTAACTAAATTTAATTTTCTTTTATTTAAAATACAATACAAAACATTTTAATTAAAAATACAATACACCACAAATCTTATTTATCGAATCCATTTTGTGAAATTATGTGATGAAAATGGTATAAAATGGTGTAGAAAATATATTAGATGGATGTGTATAATGGTGGTGAAAGTGGATGGAATATTTATTAAAAATGATGAGGAAAGTGTGGGAAGTAGAAGTGTATAAAATAGTGAAGAAAGTTTATAAAATAAAGGTTAAAGTAGTTTGATTTTGATGAAAATGGAGTGTGAATGGTGTAATATATATAGATATAGAAGTGGTTTGGAAAAAATTTTAAAAAATTTTGAAAAAAACGGGTGGGGAGCGTCCATATTTTTTTTGAAATTTTTTTTTTTTTTTTTTTTTTTTTTTTGTAGTTCAAACGGTAACTTTTTAAAAAAAAAAAAACGTTTTTTTTTTAAAAAACCGAATTAAACTTCAAAAGAAAAAGGGAAAAGAAATTAAAAAAACGCGTGGGACCCACAAAAACGCCAAAATCGTCCCGTTATTCGAGTGAGAACGCCGGCCAGAACGCCGGCCAGAACGCCGCGTTAGCGGCGTTCTGGCGTTGTGGAGGCTGAGAACGCGGGCCACGTCCTTGCGTTACAGATGGTCTAATACGTGCACTAATGGCATAGGTTAAGAGCATTAAATAGCACTAATATACCTCTTGAAAATATAATTACACATTTATTATCATGTATCTTTATTTTGTTCCAAATTTACCCTTACCCATTTAAACTACGGAGTATTAATTATACAAGTAATATTTTTCTTAAAATTAAAATTTCTATGATTAATTACTAGAAGTACTACTTTGTCCTTTTAGTCTGTATATTCATATCATCATATCAATCAAACGGCAAAATCATGCTGTTTCTACTATGAAGCATTTCTCAATTATATTTTGCTTTTTAAATCCTATTAATGAAAAAAGATTCTTAAATTAATAGTCATCATTCATACATATACTAATAAAAATATACAGATAATAAATAAAGAGGTTAATAGTCTAGCATATGATGTGAACACAAGATGCTTACTAATCAAGCTAGTTGCTACACACATATAATATTATTGATATGACCCTACATATATATAGTATTAATATTGTTATCTTTAAATTATGCAATCAGCAAGCACATGCCGAAGCCAGAAAGAGCAAGTTGCATAGCTTCATTAAAAAAGGATATTTCTTATTCTTTCAATTTGGACATATACTCTATAAATAAGAGGCAGATGAAGCATACAAACACACACCTCTCTTCAATATAACCCTTTAACGCAACTATGTAATATCATTTACATTAGTTAAGCACCATACTATTGAGTCAAAGCAATGTCTTAATATAAGAGCCTTCTTCACATATGTCTTATTCATACATGCCCTCTCGGTTCCAAACACGGATACGTGGCGTAAAACCGATTACACTCTAAGTATAATGCAAGTTACCAAATAGGGAATCGCCACCCGAGATAATAACATCCTTTTATATATTTACACGCCTATTAGAAGTCATATGTTTAATTCTATGATGATGTACATTTCATGAGTGGTATAGTTAATTAAAGTACCTGTATAAGAGTATTGTATACCCACAATACAAGCTTGATAATTTTCGTACTATCATTTGGCGTCATCCGTGGGACACGAAGTAAAAACCCGCAATTTCTCAAGCTAAAATCACATGGCAGAAGAAACTTTGTTTTTTGATCACGGTCTAGGAGATGGATCGGGAGGTTCTGGCCCTAAAGAACCAGCTATAGGGCTCAACACCATTAGCCCAACGTCTCGAACTCAGACAATAGAAGAACCACCTGAGCAAATCCCTAGGGATCCTATCATGCAGTTTGTGGTCACGAATTTTAAGCAAATTAACTCGATGTACTCAGCCTTCTCCTCGAAAAGGAAGGAGATCACTCCCAATCAATTACCTAACGATGATGAACAACCGATCATTGAACCGTGGCAGTCGGACTCCGAAGAAGAAAATGAGAAACAAACTAAGAAGAACCGTACTGTGAACACAAACTAAAACCAGGAAGGAATCAACTTGATAAATCAAGTACATGACGGAAACCCGAAGCAGAAAACCGTTAATCACTCCACCTTCTATAACGAGCCTTTTGTGTTCAAAGAGATGGAAAGAAATGTTCGTAACTTGGTAGCATCCCCATTCAGTAAACGGATCAGAGAGTACGATATGCCTGACGGACTCAAAGTTCCGACAAACCTCAAGACATATGACGGTTTGTCAGACCCAGATGATCATCTCACAATATTCATGGGAACCATGGACGTACACAAACTCCCGGAACCTGCATGGTGCCGTTTCTTTCACATCACATTATGCGGAGCTGCAAGATTTTGGTATGATAATTTGCCATCAGGAGGAATAGATAGTTTTCTTGAGTTGCGAGACAAGTTTCGAGCTAATTTCTTACAACAACGGAGATTCCAGAAAACCCAAGCAGAAATCCTAGGGATTCGCCAACGTTCAGATGAAACATTAAGGGATTATTTGGAAAGGTTCAGAAAAGAAACTTTGCATATGACAGATCGCTCAGACGGAATGATGACTGGAGCATTCATTAGCGGGCTCCGTCCAGGAAGGTTCTTCAAAGATCTTATCGCTCGGCCACCTGCATCCATGGAGGACTTATTCATACAAGCCCAAAATTTTATAAGAGCCGAAGAAGCAAATACGGAAAATCGCTCACGTGGCTTTCGAAAAGGGACGAATGACACAAGGCAAAGCAACCACAAGGAGGTACCCCGGAGACAAAAAGAGAAATATGTCTCTCGCATGGGAGGACGAACCAATGACCGCAACAACTATAACAAGCCCGTTTTCACACCGTTACTAAAATCTCCGGCAGAGATATATGCGACATCTGAAGGAAAGACGGCTTTACGGCCTCCCTCACGAATGGTCTCACCACCTCATCGTAGAGATCGAACCAGGTACTGTGAGTTTCATGGAGACCATGGACATGATACAAATAGTTGTGTTGATTTACGAAAGGAGATTGAAGCTTGTGTAAGGAATGATCGTTTAAGTCATCTTGCAAAAGGGGCAAAAACACATAACAGTAGCCAGCTTCTTGGATCATCTGTTATGGTCGACAAAGGAAAGAATCAAGCAACCGGTTCACAAAAAGTACCGGAACCCAAACCAGCCAATGAAATCCTAATGATAGGGATGGCATGGTTCTCTCTGGTTCAACAGATAGGGGATACAAAATTAAGATCTGAAATCTCATTTTAGGTTGATGACCCTATCCCCGATCATTGTAGTGGAGACGGCCCATTAGTCATCAAAGCAGAAATAGGCGGTGCAAATATTCATCGTGTTTATGTAGATGGGGGAAGCTCGGCTGAAATAATGTATGAACACTATTTCAAACAACTTTGTGATGAACATAAAGCAAACCTACAACCTCCAACGTCCCCACTAATAGGTTTTGCTGGACAAATGTTATGGCCTGTAGGGATGATAAACCTACCACTAACATTGTTTGATTACAAGGGTAGGGGTAGCAAGACAATCCGTACCGAGTTCATGATCATCAGAGCCCCATCACCTTATAACGTAATATTAGGAAGGCCAGGTTTGCGAGAGTTGGGGGCAATTGCTTCCACTATACACTCTTTGGTTAAATTCCTCATTCAGTCTGGTGTTGCCATTGTCCGACGAGACATGCCATGTCAAAACAATAATCTGGAAGCCTCTTGAAAAAGGGCAAGAGGGCTTGAAATGATAGTTGCATCCACATCGGAAGCAAGCAAGAACGAAAAGAAAAGTATAGTAGTCAATACCCTTCATCCGGATCAACCAGTAGCAATCGGGGCAAACCTATCCCCAAGACTCAAAAACATGTTGCAGAAATTGTTGTGTGAAAATCAAGATGTTTTTGCATGGTCACCATTAGACATGAGTGGGATACCCAGAGAACTGGCAGAACACAAGTTAAACATACATCCGCGCACCTTTCCGATTAGACAGAAGAAGCGAATGCTTGCTAAGGAACGAAGTGAGGCCATTAATCAAGAAGTGGCAAAAATTGTAGAAGCACGAATCCTGAAAGAAGTTTACTTTCCTCGTTGGGTGGCCAACCCAGTAATGGTCCGAAAAAGTGATGGGACGTGGCGTGTGTGCATTGATTTTACAAATCTAAATAAAGCCTGCCCAAAGGATAGTTACCCGCTGCCAGAAATTGACCAAAAAATCGAATCTCTTGATGGTTTCGAGTTTAAATGCTTTCTTGATGCATACAAAGGGTATCACCAAATACTGATGGCGGAAGAAGATGAAGAAAAAACAGCATTTCACACGGAACAAGGAACCTTTTGTTATGAAAAAATGCCCTTTGGACTAAAAAATGCTGGAGCTACATATCAAAGGTTAGTAGACAAAGCGTTCTCAAAGCAAATAGGTCGAAACATTGAAATCTATGTTGACGATATGGTGATTAAAAGCAGAAATGAAGGGAGTTTAATTGCAGATATCGAAGAAACTTTTAATACATTGAGAAAAATCAACATGAAGTTGAATCTGAAAAAGTGTGTATTTGGTATAGAAACATGTCAATTTTTGGGACACATGATCACCAAAAATGGAATTGAAGCTAATCCAGAGAAGATCAAAGCCATCGTCGATATGATCTCACCAAGAACTATTCGAGAAGTTCAAAGTCTAAATGGGAAAGTTGCTGCTCTAAGACGCTTTCTGGCCAGATCGGCAGAGAGAGCACTCCCATTCTTCAAAACACTAAAAGGCTGCATAAATAAAAAAGACTTCCGATGGAATGAAGACGCTGAGAAGGCATTTCAAGAACTAAAATTGCAACTTCAATCACTCCCCGCCCTAACCGTACTAACACCTGGAGAAACACTGACACTCTATCTGGCAGTATCATCCGAAACTGTTAGCTCAGTACTCCTAGCTGAAAGAGATGGAATTCAACGACCAATATACTTCGTTAGCAAAGCGCTACAAGGTCCTGAGCTTAACTACCTAACACTTGAGAAGTTGGTGCTAGCACTAGTTCATTCAGCCAGACATTTAAGCCGGTACTTCCAGGCTCATGCAATATGTGTTCTCACAGATAAACCCATCAGACAAATTTTGCTTAAACCGGAAAACTTAGGCAGATTAGCAAAATGGGCGATAGAGTTGGGTGAGCATGACATCTCATATAAACCTCGTGTAGCAATCAAAGGACAAATCCTTGCGGATTTTCTAGCTGAATCTCCTAGCAGTACTACTCAAGGGTCAACCGAAGAGACATCTCAACCGAAGTTTGAGCAACAAGATAACAGAAATGTCTGGACGTTGTATACTGATGGGGCATCCAGTAGTGATGGTTCTGGTGCAGGCTTGATCCTGACCGATCCTGATGGAAAAGAAGTAACATATGCTCTACGGTTTGACTTTGCCACATCTAACAATGAAGCAGAATATGAGGCATTGATTGCAGGGTTGGAGCTTTCAGTAAGATTGGGGGCAGAGCACTTACAAGTTTTCAGTGATTCATTACTAATCACAAACCATGTCAAAGGAACGTACGAAGCACGTGAGGAATCCATGAAACGATATTTGGCTAAGGTGCAAGAATTAAAGGATAAATTTGTCACCTTTTCAATCATGCAAATCCCTCGTTCAAAAAATAAACGCACTGATGCACTTAGCAAATTGGCATCATCGTCGTTCGCACATCTGACAAAAAAGGTCCTAGTTGAAACCATCTCACGTCGTAGCACCGAAGTAAATACCGTAAACATAATAGAATAACCTACACCTACTTGGATGGATCCGATCATCGACTATCTTGAAAACGGAACACTTCCAGAAGATCCAACCATCGCAAGAAAAATACCGATTAAAGCACCGCAGTATTCTGTGCAGCATGGCATCTTATACAAAAAAGGCTACTTAGCACCATGGTTGCGATGTGTTGGACCAAACCAAGCAACATACGTACTACATGAAGCACATTTTGGATCGTGCGGATCACATGCCGGGGCAAGAACAATTGCTCAAAAGGCGGCACGCCTTGCATACTTTTGGCCAACCATGTACAAAGATGCCGTTCAGGTCGTCGAGACATGTCGCGACTGTCAAATACACGCTCCAATCAGGCGAATACCACAATGTGACATGACAAGCATCTCTAGTCCATTGCCATTTTATCAATGGGGAATCGATCTTGTCGGACCATTCCCAGAGGCTCCTGGTCGTGTCAAATTCTTGGTGGTAGCAGTGGATTACTTCACAAAATGGGTGGAGGCAGAACCCCTTGCCACAATAACTGGCAAGAACATTCTAAAATTCGTATGGCGAAACATTGTATGTAGTTTTGGAATCCCAAGAATCATAATAAGTGACAATGGAAAACAGTTCGCAGACAACCCATTTCGCGATTGGTGAAAAGAACTGAACATTACTCAAAAATACACTTCGGTAGCACATCCCCAAACTAACGGACAAACAGAGGTAACAAACCGAACCTTACTTCAGGGATTAAAGACACGTTTGGGAAAAGCGAAAGGCCAATGGGTTGAAGAGCTACCTAATGTATTGTGGTCATATCGCACAACGGTACGTACTGGAAATAACTGCACCCCGTTTAGTCTAGTATATGGTTCTGAAGCTGTTTTACCTCCTGAAATTGGGATTCCTACATATCGAGTTCGCTCATTTGAAGAAAATTCCAACAATGAAGAGCTACGACTTAACCTCGACTTGTTAGAAGAAAGACGAGAGCTCGCATCAATACGCGAAACCAAGTATAAACGTCAAACAGAGCAATATTATAACCAGAAGGTTCGAAACACAAGTCTCAAAGTTAGAGATTTTGTGCTACGGAAAAATGAGGCAAGCCGACAAGAAGGACAAAAGAAACTTGATCCTAACTGGGAAGGTCCTTATGAGATCATTGAGGCTAAACGCCCAGGGACATATGTGCTCAGAGAATTAAATGGTAGAGCAATACCAAGAACATGACACATCAATAATTTACGCAAGTTTTATTTCTAAATAATGTACTCCTCACTCGAGGAAGCTTCATTTCCAAGTTTGTACTTTGTCAGTACCATGATATATAAATAAACAAATAAAGTCTTATGGACATAAAGAGCCTCAATATCATTTGATTTAAATATGATATGAATGGCAATTACGCACAAATCCGATGCGAATGAATCCGGAATATATCCCGCCATTAAAGGGATAAAAAATGGGCCCGAAAGTAAAGTATACAAAGCAAAAAAGCACACACTCTTGTGCAGCGATTTTCATACAACGTGAAAGATACGTTAGTACTATCTTAACAAAGGTTAAAAAAACGCCTTTTGTATTGGACATATGAATGTATATGCCAACTCGAAATTTAATTGCTCAAGAGAAGCATTTAGGAATATATATATAATTATAAGAGAAGCATTCAGAAAAATATATAACTATGAATGCCATACAAACATACATCATAAACCATATAACTCACTGTTATATTGCAGTTATTATAATCATCAAAATCACAAACATCAGTAATTATACTTATAAGCTTACATCACGTAGACACAATGTCTTGGTCAAATTACGTTTCATGCATAAAATATACTATATATATATAAACATATATAATAAAATAAAAAACTTTTCAATAACAACAAATCCCTAAAAGAGTTACAAATATCATCTTAGTGACTACTACTTTAGAGTCACCCATTGGTTGAAGTGTGTAGAAATAGGTTACACATACTAACTCTTATGCTTGATTACAATATCAAATACAATTCATATCATAACAAGCACCATAATTTGCTCAATTTAAATAAACACAGACCATACTACTTATCATTTCCATACTTAGAGGAAAGTACGTACATACAACCATAGTAATACAACCTATTCGCAATGTACCCGAATACCAGAGCCAGTCGTACATGAAAATTGGGTACATACTTTTAAACTGGCCAAATATAATACAACCTATTCGCAAAGTACCCGAATACCAGAGCCAGTTGTACATGAAAATTGGGTACATTTTTCTAAACTTGCCTTTCATACTTCAGAGGATCAGTGTATGCCCGAAGCCGAAGAAAGGGCGCTGGATCCCTCACTTGAGCTATCGTCACCATGGCACAAAACAAGGCGAAGCGGAGTGGGCGACAAATCAGGAGAATTAATAATATCATTCACACATTCCCAGTTTCTTTTCTTCAATCTTCTAACAGCCCAAGCCACTTTCGTGCCATTCCTGGGTCGAACCTCGGAAGTGCATCATTAGGTGTTTCTAGAGAAAACATATCTCGAGCTTCAAGAAGACCCAATTGTCGTCCTTGTTCCATCATCATAGATCGAACTCTAGAAAACTCCCGCTCAAATTCGTCACTATAAATAACACTCTTAATCATACGTGGAATAGCATAATGCATCACCCAAAAAAGGTCTTGGTTCAAGCTTATGTTTTCTGCTTGCAACGAAGACACCAGATTACTTAAGTTTAGTTCCAAAACCTTCGCCTGGTTAAGCTCTTCTAGTGCAACATTATAACTTGCGGAAACAAAGTTAAACTTCTCTTGCAAATCCTGATTATTGCCAAATAGATAACTCGCTTCAAATTCCTTTGCCTCGTTAATTAGTTGAGCAGTTGCAAGCTCTGCTTCTTTATCACTAAGAGCATTAGTTATTTCGTCACATCGACAAGCAAAAACTTTCTGCTTGTAACCATCCAGTAAAGCACGAAATTCATCATTAGCTACAAGTAAGGCATAATTGCGTTGAGTCAAGTCAGCTACCTGAATCGCTAGCATGGGATCCGTGACACCAAGTTGATTCATTTGTCCATTCCCATCTACATGTTTAGTCCCATTCTCTTCCTCATGAACCCCAACAGTCTGACCCAAATTAATAGCATTTGGTACCAACCCGTGTTTTTGACCTATCACACCAACACCACCCTCACTATGATTAAAAAAGTGGTCTCGTTTTTTCATGGGAAGGCTCGACACGATACTACTACTTGTATCCACCTCATCGGGTAATACAACATCACCACTAAAACTTCCAAAGTCTGTTAAGAAACCACCCGGATCACTCATCACAGGAATTGTCCTTTTATCCCAACCTACAGGATCACTTATGTCCAGATCCAACCCGATATCTACAAAACAAAAGACAGATAATACATAGACATTAGAGGAAAATCTTATGATAGTTTAGGATCTGCAGAAAACAGAGTCCTATAGAGCATTCAAAGTAACATTATTCCTTAAAAAAAAAAATAATAATAATAATAATAATAATAATAATAATAACATTTTATACCCATGTTTCTTTCAATAAACCCAAACCCATGATCATCTTCTGATCTATTTCCACTCATCCTAGCTGCCACTAAAACAGCTTCAGGAAAGTTACGATCACATATAGTATGTTGTTGCAACTTATTTACTAGCTCAAGTACTTCAGGGATCAATTTAGGACATCTATCACGAGTTGTATTCTTTACATTTCGCAACTTCATTGTCAATGGAAAAGCATCAGATTTTACCCAGAAAAGTTCTGTACGCCACCCTTTTATAGAAGTTTTTAACCCAGCAACAATGGTGGGACGTTTGGGACGAGTTGCAAATGTAAACCAGTCACCACTTGAAGATAAATAATAAAGTATCGAAATAGTATTAAAGCAGGAACTATCATTAAGGACTTACATAGCAACTCAAAACACAGTATTCTTCTATAACCATTAGGACAAAGTTGAGATATATGTATTTGGTAAAACACCAAAATTTCAAAAAGGAAAGTCGAAATAGGGAAACGTAGACCTGCTTTTAAGAAATTAAGGTATATACCAACCATTTCTTCAGGAGCATTCAAGATACATTCATACCCATTTGAGGCTTGGGGACCAAACTTTTACCCAATAAAATAAGTATCACATCCAGTAGCAACATCAGCATGAGTAAGCTCAGAGAAACAATGTTTTATAACTCCTTGGGCCATGCTATTAAAACTTAAAAGGCCAACATACAAACAAAATTACAAAATAGATAGAAAGGGACTTACAAAAGTAGAAACCCAACGGATGTTTCTTCAAAATATGGAAAGCTAAAAAGGTGAGTACATCCTTATATAGAAAGAAATAAAGGGAAAATATAAAAGCAATTAATGTCTGCAGATGTTATCTGCTTATGCTTACAATATTAAAAGGTCACGAAATGATATCTGTTATTTTTCCACAATATTATAAGACCATGTATGGTATGAATACCATGCATGGCCTTGGGGGCTTAATAGTCATCATACATACATATACTAATAAAAATATACAGATAATAAATAAAGAGGTAAATAGTCTAGCATATGATGTGAACACAAGATGCTTACTAATCAAGGCTAGTTGCTACACACATATAATATTATTGATATGACCCTACATATATATAGTATTAATATTGTTATCTTTAATTTATGCAATCAGCAAGCACATGCCGAGGCCAGGAAGAGCAAGTTGCATAGTTTCATTAAAAAAGGATATTTCTTATTCTTTCAATTTGGACATATACTCTATAAATAAGAGGCAGATGAAGCATACAAACACACACCTCTCTTCAATATAACCCTTTAACGCAACTATGTAATATCATTTACATTAGTTAAGCGCCACACTATTAAGTCAAAGCAATGTTTTAATATAAGAGCCTTCTTCACATATGTCTTATTCATACATGCCCTCTCGGTTCCAAACACGGATACGTGGGGGTAAAACCGATTACACTCTAAGTATAATGCGAGTTATCAAATAGGGAATCGCCACCCAAGATAATAACATCCTTTTATATATTTACACGCCTATTAGAAGTCTTATGTTTAATTCTATGATGATGTACATTTCAGTGGTATAGTTAATTAAAGTGCCTGTATAAGGGTATTGTATACCCATAATACAAGCTTGATAATTTTCGTACCATCATAAATCATATTAAAGAGGGAAAACATGGACTTTTTTTCCTTACGATATGATGTTAAAAATAAAATATTAATGAACACTAATTAATTTTTGTACACTATCGTAGTTGATGTACACATATGGATAATGAAAATTAAGGTATCTTTTCATGGAAAAAATATAAATCAAACATCTATTTCACTACTCATCTATTACTAATATATAAAGAATCTTATACCTTTATATTTAGAAACTCTTAAATTACGACTCAACAATTATATATTTAATTTATACAGTTTTCATTTTATTATTAGTACAATCATTTTCATTATTTTCATTCTTCACCGTCATATTGTAAATCTTTAACTCTACAAACAAATAAACTAACGTTATTGAGTCGTCATCATGGACAATTTGTTAATAACAAACATAATGTTCGACTATCATCGAGTCTACTATTTAATAAAACATTGCATTCCACTATATAGTACGGGGATTACACTAGTATTGGTTAATGTATACTTGGTATTTTATATATATATTTTTTTATCAAATGAGCTTGTTTGACACTTTTTTTCAATATACAAAAATTGTGAGGTGGTGTCATACTATTATTGATAAGAATATCCTTGCTTGTGATAATGGCATTCACAATACTCAAAAACTTTCAATAAAATAGAAGTTTACTCATCGTGAATCTATATAAATAAACTTTTTACCTTTTTCCAAAAATCTCGTATGTTAGATTTTTACAAATACTTACTAATAGTTTAATTAATTATTTAAATAGAGAGGGGTAATATTGGAACAAATTAAAGATACAAGATAATAAATGTGTAGTTATATTTTCAAGAGGAATATTGGTACTATTTAATGCTCTTAGCCTATGCTCTTAGAGCACATATTAGAAAAACCCTTTGTAAAATAATTCACAATACTATAATTTTTGAGTTGTTGTGATCATTAATGATAATAAATGTTAACCTTTCACATCTACTAAACTCAAAGATTAATCAAAGTACGTAGTGCATTCAGATTTGTAGTAGATGATAAGTTAATAGCCATGAATTCACTTTGATTCGATCGTCATTTCATTTGAGTCCATATAATAAATGAGAAGAAGCTCATCAGCCTATAATTGATAGAACCCTTTCACCATCCACATTTAATTGAAGGAACCCGTTTATACATATTGTAGTTAGTATATAAAGCTGAGACATATGCATTTGTACACAAGTGATTCTTTGGCATGCATTAGAGCAACAAAATTTTCACTTTCTACCAATTTATATGAAATGTACACTGTATAATCTAAACCTAAGTGAATCCTTAACCCATGATTTGGTTGCAAAAGATCCACAAACAACACTTGCTTTTGTTGTTTTTATTCAACAAAAACAACCTACAAACCATTTTATAAAGGTTGGAAAATCACAGTTTGCAAATTGAATGGAATCGAACGTTTATAAGATGGAGAGAAGAATAACCTATTTAAATAAGGAAGTGGTTGTTTGCGTTTTTCTCGATGGGTAATTCAATAACTATTCATAACATCTTGTTGCTTAAATCCGAACCCTTTCAATTAACGAAATTCACGACATGCAATTGGAAATCACACGAATGAAGGATCCACAAGTTTTAGGTATAAGACAAAATGTTAGGATGTTTTTGGATGATACAAATGAAAGTAGATGATAAGTTATAGGGTTACGAGTTGATACTTGGATCGAAGATAAGACAACTTCAATTCGTTCATGTACGTAAATTCTATTACTTAATACATCATGATTTTTCTTTTTGCTTTTACTTTTTGTTTCATGTGTAGGTATGTTTGAGTATTTCATATCATTTTCCCTTATAAATTGTTTAGCACTTTTCTTTAGAGATTTAAGTTTTTAAAGATTGAAAATGGCAAAGTTACCCCTACTTACAACGTAAAAGACAAAAGTACCCATGGCTAAATTTGGAAAAAAATCTATGATATTATATTTAACATTTATTTACGTATTAAATAACATGCAATATGTTCCTTTCATAAACATTTGTGATTATAGAAATAATAAAATAAGTCAAATAATATTTAAGTGTGCGATAAATGAATATATATGTATTATAGTTTAATATATATTTTTTCCTGCTAAATCTACATTATTATTGATTCTAGAAGTAAACTCAAGGTAAATGTATGATGATATTTTTTCTTACAAAATATTTACACTCCTTTATAAGTTAACATCTTTCATTGGTATTGTCATTGTCCCGCTACATTGTGTGGGTCGATGCTAGTATATTACAATCATCGTATGTATAATGTATACATGATCATGTTATTTTCTCATATACTGTAACACCCCAAAAATATAAAGGTTTTATTTTAGAACACGAGGGTATATTTATTTTAAAGTGGTGTGTTTTAAATAATACGATATAATAGAATACGCGAATGGTTTTCTAGTTCCAGACAATAGGGTTTAAAGGGTATTAAAATATATAGATATGTACGTACAATATTATGTTTATCCAGTTTCATTTTTTAAACCTCCAGACACTTCACGAATGGAAGAAAAAACGCAGGAAGCCTTCCCAAGCCCTAAAATCAGTTTCAAAACTATGATTCAAGCCTTAAGAATTCGAATTCATCCTTCTTTTATCATCTTTAACAAGTTGTAAGTGAGTTTTCTCTATGATTATAACCCAGGGTTTAAGTTTTATGGGGTTTTATGGGGTTTTGTTAAATTGATGATTTAAATAAGAAATTGAAGCTAGAAATTTATTGAATTAGTGTTAGTAAGTGTTTCTATGATCATTAGTAATCATATAGCCTATTGAAAGTGATGAAATTATGATTAGTGTTCTTGGGTAATTATGGGGGTTTTGATGGGGTTTCATAAACTAGTGATTTTGATATGAAATTAGTGTTTAATATGTTTAGTTGAGGTTAGTAAAGCTTATTAGTGAATGAATTAGTGTTAAAATGAGTAAAAGATTAAGAAATTAATGATATGTTCATAAGAGTTATGTTAAATACTTGTAGAAATAGAGCTAAATCATGAACTAGTGTTAATGAAGTATGATTATGATAATAAAATATGGAATTTAGTAGGAAAGTGATGGTTGTTAGTGTCTAAGTGTTGTCATGATGATATGTATGATTATGTAGGTGTTAAGAGACGTGAAGGCTTATGATGATCAATATGGTGAAATCGTCTAAGAGTTGTGGTGAGTGATACGGGGGTTAAACAGGTGATGTGATTGTGTAGTACCGTATAGCTTGCGGGCTAGAGGTTTATACGATCAAAGAATAAGTTATTGGTTATGTTTATTTAATTGTGTTTATTGCTTAAATTAGCTGTTGTGTTAAATTTCTTAATTGTGCTTAATTGTTATGTGTTTAATTGTTACTTGGTAAGAAAAGTAGTGATTACTCATTAGCTTGATGTTAGCCAAGTAATGAGTAGGTCACTAGCATAAAGGTAAAGGAAAGGAATTGGTGATGAATAATGTATGATTCAATTGTGTTAGATCTGGATTGCTGTCGAGCAAGAGGATACACAATCGGGTGGAAGATGACGTGTTGATATATGTGGATTAAATAGTGATGACGTAGTGAACAGGGTATGAATTGATTGTATGTGTTTCCGGATAGCTTCCGAGCTAGAGGATCATACAATCAAGTGAGAGTTGCTTATTATATGTTTTGTTTCTTATATGTATTTAAGATCATGCTAAAAGATGTGTTGATTAGTGTTTTGATTGTTGATGGTTAAGTTATGTGATATGATTATGTGTAAAGATTCAGTGGTGATCAGAGAGTTAACTGCGGTTAACACAGTGTTTAGTGTTCAGGGCCCAGTGATTTTGTGTTTATGTATTGTGTTGATATGTGCTAAGTGTTATGTGTGTATTGCTTGTTTGATTGCCTGTGTACTCACTAAGCAGTTGTGCTTACCCGTTTCAGTGTTTATGTTGTAGGTTGATGTTTTGCTAGCGACATGTGGATAGAAGGGTTATGAGAAGCTAGTGACATGGATATGAAGCATGCTTGTGGTTAGAATATGCTTCTTTCTTTTGAATTGTTGTTTTGATGCCCAAATGTGTAAATCGCCCAAACAAAGAGTTTTTTTGAATTAAATATGTTGGTCAATGTGTAGTAGTTGACTTTGAAAGTCAAACCGAGTTATGATGTCTAGTGTATGTGGTTGTCAAGAGTATGAAGTCATATGATTGGTTTGGTTTGGGTCAAAGTGGTGAAAAGTGATTTAGTGTCGAATGTGATTGGTTAGTCAAATGTGAAGTTGACATATAGTCAACAGGGTTATAATGGTCAAACATATATGGTTTTGGGTAGAGTTGTGGTGGTATATGGTTGTTTTGGTGAAACGGGTCAAATGGGGTCAAAATGGGTTGAAACTAGTCATAAGAGGATATTTAAATGGGTTAGTATTAGGAGTTGTTTGTTGTATGTTTAAAGTATGTTTTGATGAGTCAAACGAGTGTGCAAAAAGTCAGATCATGATTGTGTGTGGTTTGTGATTTGAAGTGTAGTCCAAAAGTGCTTAAAACGGTCAAAAACAACCCACACGTCTAAAATGGTAGTTTTTGAGAAATTTGAAAAAGTGTCTAAAGTGAAAGTTAGATAATGTTATAGTGGACATGTGTATTAAATTTCAGGTCATAACTCTCACCGAGTAAAAAGTTATGCTTGCTTGAATGTCGGTAGTTTTAAAGAAATATGACAGTTTTGAGGGTGGCGTTGAGGGCAACAGGGCAGTTTTGAGGGTAGTTTTGAGGGTAAAGAGACAGTTTTGAGAGGAAATTGTAAAAATGAAAAACGTTCATTTTGTTACAGTAAAGGTGTCTGCAAAATTTGGTTGTCTAATTGTTAACGAGCAAAAAGTTGTGCATGTTTAAAAAGGGCAGTTTTGAGCAAATAGAGGCAGTTTTGAAAATGAGTAGTTTTGTTCTGATTGTATGTTGGGCAGTTAACTTGCATAGTCTTGCGTACGTACTCACGTGTCATATTTTAGTTGAGTGTCGGGACCTAAACAAGAGTATAAGTATAAAAAAAAATGGTTCCGTTTTCGGGGCGTTTCATATACCCATCTAAGGTAAATTTCATATATGTAGTTGAATATTGATATGGATGCTCATTTTGGTTAGTTATTTAATATTTTTACAAATCCCCAATTTTCTATTTATATATATGTAAGTATCACTAGATGTAAGTCTGGAATGGAAGTGTATCAAGGAAAGTTTTTGTAATGAAGTTGTTGATAATCCAATATTCCAATACTTTAAAAAATGAGTGTATAGAAAGTCATAGGTGTACATATATCGATGATCAAAGCAAGAAGTAAAGTTATGAAAGTAAGAAATGTTCACAATTATATACTGTGTTATCAAAATTCAAGAAAAAGGGTTCATGATGTTCTCTGTAACATACATATGATTCACATCTCCATTCATATCTAACTAAACTACTATGTTTTCAAAAAGAAAAAAGAACATCAAATTACAAGTCACATTGACCCTTTTCGTTTGACCGAAAAACATTCATTACTCTGCGTATTTTGCCACCGGCTGACAATTGAGTTTCGACTTAAGTATATTGTTAGTACATGTTTGTGTCTGTCAGTTGGTCTAGCTCGTAGTTTGTAATTAGAATTAGAATTCATGAATCCTGCGACGTTGTCTGTAACGTCGCAGGTGCGACGTCAGGTTTTGGGCCTGCGACGTAGTCAACGTCGCATGGGCTTGGGCCTGCGACGTCGTGTGCGACGTCGCAGGTGCCAGAGTTTGTATAAATTCGTATTTTCGTTTTCAGTTTAGGGTTGACGAAACCCTAAACGCCAATCAGTCGAAATCTCTGTAAAGCTAGTCGATCATAATCAATATAATATGTTTCGTTTGATAATTATTGCGTATTGATTATTCGTGTGATTGTGTGATTAGTCAATTGTTGTTTCCGCCATCAATTGATTGAGTCGGTTCGTATAGATCCAAGGTTAGGTACAAACAACTGGTATCAAAGCAGAAAATGCTCGTTTTTGGCTTAACAGATCGAGTTTGGGATTTAAAAGGACGTGATATTTGTGTGTTTTCGTGTTTATCACGTTTGTTTTGTGTTTTTACAGGTTTTCGATCAGTATTACTGGGAAATTTGAAGGTTTTCGTCGATCTTCGTTCTCGGATTTTGTTTAGGGTTAAAATCTTCGTTTTTTTAGAGTTTGTGGCCGCTGCTCAGCGCGTTTTGCAACGTTACCTGCGACCTCAGCTGCGACGTCGCTTGCGACGTTACTGATTTTGACTTTAATTAGTCTTTGCGACGTAAAGTTGCGACGTTACCTGCGACGTCGTTATTTTGACTTTAATTAGTCCTGCGACATTGCGTTGCGACGTCTTGTTGCTACGTAGTGTGATTCTGCGACGTCCTCTGCGACGTCATCTGCGACGTGACACTCAACGTCGCTCACTTCTGATTCTTAATTGAATCCTTTGCCTTTTGCGACGTCACTCTCGCCGTCGCATACTATTGGTGCGACGTTACCCTCAACGTCGCGAATATCAGAATACTTGTTTTTCGTTTAAATAATTAAAATGGCCGCTGATAAGGAAGATATTAGAGGACTTAGGGAAATGATAAAGCAAAGTAATGATATTGGTTCAAGCAATAAACCTCCACTATTTACAGCTAATATGGATTATGTATACTGGAGAGACCGTGTTGAACAATACATTGACTTTCACTGTCCAGAATTATGGGGACCATTACGTGAGCGTTATGTACCTCCATTAGCTGAAGGGGAATACCGTGGTATTCGTCCTGCTAAGACTTATAAAGCAATGACTCCCGAGGAGAAGAAAGATTTTGATACTGAGAGAAAGTCATTTTCGATGATTAAAATGTGTTTAACCAAAGATGTTCTATGGCTTTTCAAAACTCATGAAACAGCATTTGATTTATGGAAGGCAATTGAAACTCGTTTTGGAGGAAATGATAAGTATAAGGAAGCCAAGCTCGAACTAATTAAGAAACAGTACGATATCTTTGACATCCTTCCTGATGAAGACACAACTTCTTTATTCACTAGGTACTCACGGTTAGTTGGTGAGTTGTTTGAAGGGGGTTATACTTTTCCTCCAATTGAAGTCAATAAGAAGCTACTAGATGTGTTGCCGAGTTCTTGGGATGTTAAAGTTCAATTTTTAAAAGAAAATGAAGAACTTGCAAACATGTCTTTGGATACTTTGATAGGGGATCTTCAAGCTCACGCGATGGAAATTAAGAAGAAAGAAACAAGATCTGGTGCTGCTGTTCAGAATCCTAGTGTGTATGGTGCTCAACTCAACTCTGGAAAGGCTTATGGATCTGGAGTGGCCTTTGTAACAAATACAAATGCTTCATCAACCTCTTCTTCTTCTTACGATGGGATTCATTCTGTTTTCATGTCTGGACCTTCTTAAAATCAACAACAGGTTCAAGTCTCACATGCTATTCAGGAGCAAGCTGCAATTTACACAGCTTTCTTAAGCTCATACAAGGATTTGGTTACTCAACCGAATCTTACTTTGGAGTTGACTAAGGAAGACTATGCTCAGCTTGATGAAGATGATCTGGAGCAAATGGATCTAACTTGGAATGTGGCAATGATCACCCGAAGAATTCAAAAGTTTTTGCAGAGGACAGGGCGTAAAAGCTTGGAAGGTGACAGGAAGAATGGCTTCGGATTTAACAAGAGTAAGGTCCGGTGTTACAATTGTCAAAACTTGGGTCACTTCGCCAGGGAATGCGAGAAACCCAAAATGCCAGCATCGGGATTCACAACACCTTCTACTCCTCCAAAGACCAAAGAAATGGAAGTTACCAAGAAAGGGCCTGCTGATAATGCCCTGATTGTTTTCGAGCCCACAAGTCAGGATTGGACGGCTGTCTCCCAGCAATACCAACAGTGTTTGATGGCTCACATTGTGAATGAGGTACCTGATGAACCGTTAAATTGTATCTCATGCATTAAGTTAACTGAATCTCTAAAGGCATATCAGAAAGACACCGTAGAGTTGAGGAAAAAGAATGAAAAACTAACCGAGTCAAATAATTTTTTAAAAGCTAATGAGAAACTTTATGAAAAACATCTTGAGGCTCATCGGTTAGATACTCAGAAATATAAATCTAAGGTTTTTAGTCAAGAAGATGCCATTAAAAGCTATCTTGTTGAAATTGAACTACTAAAGAAAGAACTTGCAGATTTAAAAAATGAGTATGAGAATTATAAGAGTAAAATCTTAGGTTCAAATTCCTCAACGGTTGTCTTTAATGAAATTCTTAGCAAGCATGGAACTAGTGGGAAAAAGAATGAGGGATTGGGATACCACTCAGTCCCTCCTCCTACTACTCACTGTCCCCTGCCTGTTAAGGAAGGCTTTGAAGAGATTCCAGTTGATTGGTCAAAGCTTTACGGTATAAAAGCTAAAGATGCTAAAGAGACCAAACACAACAAACCGACAAAGGAGAAAACCAAGCGGCCAGAGTACCCCTTGCCAAGGTTTGTTAAGTCTGTGAATGAATCTCCTGTTAGTGTTGAGGAGAGTGTTGAGCTAAAGAATGAATCTCCAATATGTTTTGAGGAGATTGTTGAGATTGAGGACATTACGGATCAGGAGTATTCTGAGGTTAAGAAAGTTGAAGCTAAACCTGAAAAAGTGATTTCAAAGGTTGAACCTGAAATTAAGGTTCAACCAAATAAGGGAAAAGCCAAGGTTTTAAATTCGAAACAACAAACTTTACAGTCACCTGTAAAGATTTTGCAACACAAAATAGTAAATGAAAGAGTTTCGTATGATAAACCTTCAACTTCAACCTCTCAACCAAAACAAACACTTTCTAAGACGTGTACGCAATGTTCATGTTCTAGAAATGTTTCTCCATCTCCTGTGGTAATTCCTCAGCCTCAACCGTTTGTTGAGACTAGTTTTTGTTTCTACTGCAAGAAACAAGGACATTTAATTCGTGAATGTCCAAAGCTGTCAAATCAGCACTATGGGAGAGAGATGCCTAGGACATCTGTTTATAGAAATTCTTTTTCAAAATCTCCACCTAGGCGTTACTCAAACTCTCCCAAGCCTGTTTTGAAGCCAAGTAATGTTGAGCAAAAATCTTTGCCAATTCAAAAGCCCAACATTACTTCTAATACCAATTCCGAACCTTCTAAAGTTTGGAAACGAAAAGAGTCTGATGTTGACTCTTCAGTCGTCAACAATAACACATCAGATAAAAATTCTAATTTGTTTAAAGATAAAATCCTATTTGACGTGCTTATTGTTGATGACCACGGTCGACCTAAGTCTGTAAAGGCTTGGGTCACCGTTTCTCACTAATCTCCTTTCGTTTGTGTGTTGCAGCAGTCAGAACGTGTTAAAGATAGTGAATGGTATTTGGATAGTGGCTGCTCGCGACATATGACAGGCGATGTATCTCTTCTTGTGGATATTAAACCATACGCAGGAGGATACGTTGCCTTTGCTGGAGATACTGGAGGAACCATTTCTGGAAGAGGAACGCTAACTAACGGCAATGTTAGTTTTGAAAATGTGAACTACGTGGAACAGCTTACGCACAACTTGCTAAGTGTTTCACAGGTCTGTGATAAGGATTATACCACTGCGTTCACAAAGATAGAGTGCGTGATACTGAAGCCTGGGTATGTCATTCCGGAAGAATGGGTGTTACTGAGAGCACCAAGAAAGAATGACACATACATTATGAACATGAGAACTGTTGAGACCTCGAATGAGTATACGTGTCTCTTGTCTAAGGCTTCTGAAAAGGATTCACTTCTTTGGCACAGATGAATGGGACACATTCATTTCCGAAAAATGAATTTCTTGACTAAAAATGACCTAGTGCTAGGAGTTCCAAAACAGTCATTTGCTCTAAAGGATGACTGTATCTCTTGCCAAAAAGGAAAGTTACGTAAGAAGTCCCATAAGTCTAAGCAGGTGAATTCCATTAATGCACCATTGGAACTACTGCATATGGATCTTTTTGGTCCAGTCTCTACAAAGAGCATTGGTGGTCGGTCGTACTGTCTGGTAGTTACTGATGACTACTCAAGGTTTTCGTGGGTTTACTTTTTGACCACAAAGGGGGAGACTCCTGATATTTTGGTGTACTTGTTGGATAAGTTGGCAAATCTGTGCAACTTAAAGGTGAAAAGGATACGAAGCGACAATGGAACTGAATTCAAGAACTCAACTCTCGAATTGTTTTGTGCTACAAGAGGTATTGAGCATCAATTCAGTGCTCCGAGGACTCCACAACAGAATGGAGTCGCAGAAAGAAAGAACAGAACAATCATCGAGACAGCTCGGACTATGTTAGCTGACTCCAAGTTACCAGTTATCTTCTGGGCTGAGGCGGTTAATACTGCCTGTTATGTTCTGAATAGAGTGCTTTCGGTTAAGAAAAAGAATAAGACGTGTTATGAACTTTTCAATAACCGTAAGCCATATCTGCAGTTTCTAGAACCATTTGGGTGTCCATGCATGATCATGATTACAAAAGATAAGGTCTCTAAGTTTGGTGATAAAGCTGTTGAAGGGATTTTTCTTGGATATTCAGTTAACTCTCCAAACAAAAGAGTCTACAACAAATCAACGAATCAGATTGAGGAACATTTTGAAGTAAAATGTTTAAGGTATACGGAACCTCCTCAAGGAACGGGTCCGGATTGGTTTTTCAACTATGGAAACCTCTTCAACTCTTTCAATATTCCGAAAGAGGATGATACGGAAGAATTGGTTTCTATACTTCATGGACTTGATCTTACTCAAGATACACCTGTTAATAATAAACCATCCGACCCATCTCCCAATGCAACACCCGCACCTCCACCAACTAATCCTACACCTTCACAAACAACACCCACACCATCACAAACAACACCCACACAACCACAAACAACAACCAAATCACCACCATCTACACCTACACCTACACCATCTCCTACTCCACCATCTTCGGCTGCTCCTTCTAAAACAGTTTATAACTACACAAAGGAGCTTCCATATGATCCAAACATGCCTCCTTTAGAGGAACCTCAAGAAGAAGATGAAGTGGAAGAAACAATGGCCTACTCTCACTTATATACTTCTGAACATGAAGGGGAAGAAGAAGAGTTAGCCTTTCCTGAGTCTGTTGCTACTCCCGAAACTGAGGGAGATTTGAACAATCTGGGTGTGGACGTTGTGCCAACTGCCATACCAGAAACTCGTATACATAAGGATCACCCCATTGATAATATCATTGGTGATCCTCATGCATCTGTTCAAACATGACAACAAGCAAAGCAGACTTTAGCTCAGCAGCTTTTGGGACTTATAGCTCATATCGATTCATGTCATTTGTCTCAAATTGAACCTAAAAAGGTTGAACAAGCCTTAAAGGATCCATCTTTGGTCGAGGCTATGCAGGAGGAACTACAGCAAATAAATAAGATGAATGTTTGGGAAATTGTTCCTCTACCCAAGGGTGCTCACTTGACGGGTACTCGTTGGGTTTACCGTAACAAAATGGATGATCGTGGGGCGGTTATTCGAAATAAAGCCCGTCTGGTAGTTCAAGGATATAGTCAACTAGAGGGTATTGACTATGATGAAGTTTTCGCTCCTGTTGCTCGTTTGGAATCTATTCGAATTTTTCTAGCCTATGCTTCTTTTAAAGGATTCCGTGTGTATCAACTTGACGTGAAGTGAGCCTTTCTATACGGAGATGTCGACGCAGTGATTTATGTGTGTCAGCCTCCTGGTTTTGAAGATCCAAAGCATCCTAATCATGTTTGCAAGCTGAAGAAAGCTTTGTATGGTCTTCATCAATCTCCTCGACTTTGGTATGAGAGACTTGCCAAGTACTTGCTGAAGAATGGTTTTGATAGAGGACAGATTGATAGCACGCTTTTCATCAAACGGGAAGGAGCAGATTTATTACTTGTGCAGGTCTATGTGGACGACATAATTTTTGGATCAACTAATGATCAGTTGTGCAAGGATTTTGAAAGACTGATGAAATCTGAGTTTGAAATGAGTGCTATGGGGGAACTCACGTTCTTTCTGGGACTACAGGTTGAGCAATCTGACAATGGAATTTATATACACCAGTCAAAATATGTCACTGACATGTTGAAGCGGTATGAATTGCTCGATTGTAAACACTACGGCACTCCAATTGAAGTGAAACACAATCTTGGACCTAATGAGGACGATGAAGATTGCAAGGAGAAAGACTATCGCTCAATGATAGGCTCTCTCATGTACCTGACCGCCTCAAGACCAGATATAGTGTTTGCCGTTTCACTCTGCTCTCGATTTCAAGCAAATCCGAAGGTGTCTCATATGAAGGCAGTAAAACGAATTTTTGGATATCTCGCTTTTAGGCCATCTCTGGGTCTATGGTATTCAAACTAGAAAAACTTCGAGTTAACTGCCTATTCGGATTCGGATCTTGGTGGCTGCAAGGTAGATATGAAGTTAACTACTGGAGGATGTCAGTTTCTTGGATCGCGCTTAGTTTCTTGGCAGTGCAAAAAGCAGACTGCGGTTGCTATTTCCACAGCTGAAGCCGAGTATGTTGCTGCTGCAAGTTGCTGTTCTCAAGTTCTCTGGATTCAGCATCAACTACGCGATTACGGGTTCAATCTCTCTATGACTCCTATTTATATTGATAATACAGCTGCTATATCTATAACACACAATCCCGTACAGCACTCTAAGACCAAACATATTGAACTTAGGTTCCACTTCATACGGGATTGCTTTGAGAAACACCTTATAGATGTCGTACATATAGAAACCCTTAAGCAGTGTGCGGACCTTTTCACAAAAGCCTTTTTGCGATCACGTTTTATTGAACTGGTCAATCTGATAGGTTTAAGGTTCTTTCAGTCAAAGAATTGATTTGTGACTTGGATTTTTAAGTTTAAATTTTAAATTCATTAAAAAAAAAAAAATTTCGCAACAGCCACTCTTTATACTCTTTAGTATTAAAGAAAACGCAAGGTTGCAACATTTTTAAAATAGACGTTGAAGTTGTGTCTGTAAACAACTTGGGATATGATAGTACATCGAGTGACATGCACAAAATGGAATTTTAAGATTTATCTTGGATGTGTCAGTAGGTTTATATGACACACTTAAAAGAGTTTCTATTTAAATTATCTTCATTACACGATGTATTGGTAGGCATGATACACACCGGTTTGTGAGTGAGTAAGAAGTAATATTAAAACTTGTCTATTACTTTGTGAAAATTGTTATATGATGTATGACATAAGTTTTAATTGATAAATAGAAGTAATGTCATATAATGTCATAATGATTATGTAAATGTAAAATTGGCATATAGTAATAATATGGTTATTCGCCTAACTAATGGTGACTATTGTTGTACTCACGTACAGACCTGAATCCATTAGTTATGCAAATAGTCTCAAACTTGTTATGTTCATACTAAGGGACCCTCAGTTGTACTAAGTACAGATCTAGGGCCACTAGTATCTTCATAGTCGGTTTGATGTATGCCTAAATTTGAAGGTCAAGTGTATGTTACAAGATAGCCGAGATAAACTTGGTCTTGTAATATCTACCTTGTCTGTAAAATATGCAGTATTATGTGTTTTTCTAAAGTTTATCAGTATATCATATAATAGGTTTCACAAAATTAATATTCATACTAACAATAAAGGATAGCTCACAAATACGGAGGTAACATGTTTAGGTGGACAAACAATACCAATAATCGTCTTGAAATAATTTTTATAAAAGGTGTTTTAAATGTGCCACGTAAATTTAAAGTTGACAAATATACTGATGATCGAAATAACACTTACTATTTCTAATAATTGCTTGTTATTCTGATATGATCCCTAATCAGACAAAACAACTCCGTCACCAAAAATAGAGTGTTAGTAATTTTCTTCGGCTATATTTTTACTTTTTGTGATATTAAAGAAAATACCAAAAAGATTTTTTTTAGTTTAGTTATTTCATTTTATGCTTTATTTTTATTCTAAGTTATTTTTCCAAGTCACGAGTTATTTGGATATTATTTGCTAAAATAACGAGTAAACGGTTTTTGAAAAATTCAAAATCGACTCAAATCACATCCTAACTGCTTTATGCGACGTCCCTCTCGCCGTCGCTTGCGACGTCCCAGTCTACGTCGCACATAGGGTTAGACTATATATAGTCTCAACCGCGACGTAACACGTCACACTATTCACTATTCACCTGCGACGTAGCCTGCGACGTACTCTCTGGCGATTTGCGACGTAGCACTTTTTCGAGCATCTTTGTGATTTGTAGCTGTTTTCATTCCGATTCATTCACGTAGTTTTGATATACTCGTTATTCCGCACACTTAGGTACCAATCTCACCTCTTTTCACCGTGTAAGTACGCGATAATTGGTATTTATGTATTACGGTTTAAAGGGTTTCGGGTTTTGGGATAAATTCGATGGTGTATTGTATGAATTATGTGTTATAAATTATATTTTTGTGATCACCATCGTAAGCCGCACCTTTTCGTGCGTTTGATTTTGAAAACCCCTAATATCGAGGGTTAGGTTTTCTGGGTTGGGGACGACTGTTCGTCGTTGCGACGTCAGCTGCGACGTACACTTCTACGTCGCACTAATTTGTTATTATATAATTGTCTACGTCGCCCTTCCCTACGTCGCCTTTTACCGCGACGTCCTACGCGACGTCCCTCACTACGTCGCTATTTTTATTAATGTGATTAAATTCACAATAAATTGCAAAATGCGACGTCCCTCTTGACGTCGCTCGAAGTTTCTGCGACGTCAAGTGTTACGTCGCTTTGCAATTTATTCTGATTTTTGGCGCCGTACATCTCAACGTCGCTATGTGTTATGCGACGTCAGTACCTACGTCACGACTTCCAGAAAGTTGGTCACACTTTTGCTAATCTGTTTCGAGTTGCAAAATGTTCCTTTCTTTTTGCAGATATGGCTCTTGTTTTCGAAGCACGTCACAATACTGCTGCTTATCTTGATGGTACTTCAGATAAGGCTGCACCGTATCGTCCAATGATCGCATTTTTGAGACGTTCAAGGGTATTCCACGCCATTTCCGATAACACTGTGGTTTTTGGAAATCTGATCAACCCTTTCTGGAGAAACGCAAATGTTGTTACTGATAACAACGTTCGATGACTGGTCTCTACAGTTCTTGGTACGGAAATCACTATTACTAACAGAGTATTCGGGAACTTTTACAGCTGAACGATCAACCGAATATGCCAGTCAGTTTTGATCCTATTTTCGTTACGGGGGCTATGCAAAGGATTGGATATCCCGGGATTCCCACTGATCAGTATCGGAAAGCAAATCTTACACGTGTTTGGAGATATTTGATGCACGTGATTATTGTTTGTTTGGGAAATAGGAAAGCTGGAACGGATGGGATGAGCAGAAGTCTGGCTTCTGCTATGCTAGCATTAGTGTACAACAAGCCGTTCAACTTCTCGGGATTTATATTCAAGGCTATGGTCTACAATGCAAACGCTGGGGATCAGAAATGGGTATTATATCCGAGGTTTATTCAGTTGCACATCAATCGCCATCATCCAGATCTTCAGGCACAGGGTGATGTTGATCAGCGACTAAAGATCTCACCAATGATGAATCAGATCTTTACCATTTGTGCAGGTTATGAAAGAGGGGTTCAGGCCCCGCCAGATGTCGCCTTGTTTGGTCATATTGTTGATGAGAATTACGTGCCGCCCCCGGAACCTCAGTATATGGACATTCCGGCACCACAGCAACCGCAGCAACCGCTTGTGAACATTCCTGTTCAAGCTGCGGGGGAGCATGTGGATGCTCTCTTGGAGAACATTGAGCAATTTGGGCATGTTGACTCGGACAATTCAGCATCTCATGACACTATTGAGGGTTCTGATTCTGACGCTACAGCAAATGTAGGTCCTCAGGATGGTGGTCCGACGCCTGAGCATTCGGACGGTACAGTTCCGCACCCCTCAGAGATGGAAAATATCCGGATTACCGATTCATTCCGATATTTGAGAATTCAGCGTCGGATCAGGGAAGGCCGTAAGTATGTTCCTCCTCGGGATACTGGGAAACGTACTCGAGGTGACGATGATTCTGCTGATGTAACTTATCGCCCTAGTCGTCGTGTTCGTCGTTCTTCGTCAGCAAGAGCTCCAGTCAACCCGTCGCCGCAAGATGATTTTGCGATTCAACCGACTCCAGCATTCAT
Source organism: Helichrysum umbraculigerum (assembly GCA_949592205.1). NCBI lineage: Eukaryota > Viridiplantae > Streptophyta > Magnoliopsida > Asterales > Asteraceae > Helichrysum > Helichrysum umbraculigerum. Next base: position 161,683,821 of record CATIUR010000004.1, on the reverse strand, counting down.
GCAAAAGATGATGGATGATATCTTGCGGATGCAGCAAAGGATGAAAGCTCAAGACGAAAAGATTGCTGAGCAGTCTGCACTGATTGAGGTTCAAGCTAAGGAGCTTGAGGAAACGAAGCTTAGGGTTAATGTTTTGGAAGGCAGGTTACTTGCCTCAGGGTAGTCTGGGTCTGGGGTACCCAATTTAGAGTCAAGTGAACCTGCGTCTGTAAACCCCAACCCTGTACTTGAAAATGTTAATGAAAATATTTCTGTTTTGGATTACTTTTGTGTTGATGATATTCCAGGGCAACCGAGACCGCTGGCTGTTGACTATTCATTCGCTGACTTATCGTTTATTCGGAGAATGGCCAGTGGAGTTGGCTCTGAGGAAGAAACGGATAATGTTTTTGAGATGAATGATGATGTTTCGATTGAAGAGGAACAGTTGAATTCAGATGAAACGTATGATGATGCACAATCTGGTGAAGCTTACGATGGTGCACCGATTATAGAATCTGATTCAAGTGAAGATGAGAGGCCTGCTAAAGCTCAACATGGAGAATCAAGTTCTGCTGCAACTCCAGCTCAAGAGACACAGGCACCAGACTCAGCAGCTCAAGAATCTATGGATATTCCAAGGAAATACACTGCGGAAGCAAAGAAAGAAAGAAACAAGCAATGGTGGCCTAAGGGACGTAATCCTGTTCCTATTCCAGTTAAATGTCAAGTTTACTGGGTTAGTCGAAATTATACCGGAGTTATTAAAAGCTGGAAGTGTCAGAGAAATCTGTTTATGATTAAGAGAGAGGATGGAGTTCAGTACTTCAAAATGCGTTTTGATCGATTAAGCACGTTGCCAAAAGGAGAGATTAATCGATTAGCTCAGCTTAAATTGATTAATCCGTTCGAGAATGATTATACCGAGTTTATTCAGCGGAATTTACGTTGAGAAGTGTTATCGAAGAAATATTCTAAATTGAAACCGACGTTGGGCACTCGGTATACGTGGAAAAAGAAGATTGATCCAGTCACCAGGAAGCCTATGGTTAAAATTCACTATCCGCCAGCTAACTGTTTGACTGAGATACCTCTGGAACCAGTTCCTTATTATTTTCTACGAAGACTTGTAAAATGGGAACTCGATTCACAAACTGGTGAAGCGGTTATTACTTTTGTACCAGATTCGGAACCGTGGCCAGAAGTTGGAGGTATATGGAATTTGAAGCAAGCAACGTTTAGACTGTATGATCCGATGAGTTTGATTAACTTTCATGAAAAAGATTTAAGAAAACTCTATGATGATCGGATTCGTGTTGGTCAGAAGAATGAGTTCAACAAACGTTTAGCCGAGCAGTTTTACAATGTTGTTACTGTTTGTGTGGCTAATGGAATTCACGCTGACGGCCAATTTCCTGCGGGCTGGGTTTAAAGAAGATTTTTGAAGACCAAGCTGAAGACACGGGGGAGTTTGTTGGTACATGTTTGTGTCTGTTAGTTGGTCTAGCTCGTAGTTTGTAATTAGAATTAGAATTCCTGATTCCTGCGACGTTGTCTGTAACGTCGCAGGTGCGACGTCAGGTTTTGGGCCTGCGACGTAGTCAACGTCGCATGGGCTTGGGCCTGCGACGTCGTGTGCGACGTCGCAGGTGCCAGAGTTTGTATAAATTCGTATTTTCGTTTTCAGTTTAGGGTTGACGAAACCCTAAACGCCAATCAGTTGAAATCTCTGTAAAGCTAGTCGATCATAATCAATATAATATGTTTCGTTTGATAATTATAGCGTATTGATTATTCGTGTGATTGTGTGATTAGTCAATTGTTGTTTCCGCCATCAATTGATTGACTCGGTTCGTATAGATCCAAGGTTAGGGACAAACATATATAAGTTATAAATAAGGTTACTTCTAAACAATTAAAGTTGATTAAAATAGTGAATTAATTTAATACATATGTGTCGGTTACTTTGTAGGTTTGTCGTTTTGCACAACAACAACAACAACAAAAAAGAACAAAAATAAAAAAGAAAAATCTTAATTAATTTGGACATGTTATCTCGACTCAACCATTTACGTAGAACAGATTATTAGTAAAATCTAGATCCGTGCATCGCACGGGTATAGATATCTAGTGAAATACAATAATTAAAAATTAAAAACCACCCATTAAATAAAGGAAACTACAAAGAGATTGATAATTAACAAGGTCTATTTGGCCCATGCGTTGCGATGATATAATTTTTATTTATGTAATTTTTTTAAGCGTTGCGACCAATGTGACATTTTTATTTATACAAAATGTCTTTTTGATCTTAAAAATTAAAATAGAAGGTTCACCTTTTAATTATAAAAAAATCTCTTACGTTATCGCTTCATGTATTTGTTATTTAACTATAGATCGTATTTGATATATTATTTAGCTATAGATCGTATTTGTTATATTTCGAAGCTATAAAAAATGTATACGCTAGTAGTTATACTAATTACAAATTATTTCTAAAAAGTATAATATATATATATATATATATATATATATATATATATATATATATATATATATGAATGAGATCCTGTGAAAACAAAGAGATAAAAAAAACAGTGAAAACACATCCCCACCCTCCATCTAATCTAACTTATATATATATATATATATATATATATATATATATATATATATATATATAAGTGGTGGAGATAAAAAAAAAAGGTGAAAACACTTTTTCATTCACAATTTTTTTAAGGTGTGAACTTTTTTTTTTTTAAGTAATCATAAAAAAAAATATTTTTTGTGAAAAAGATAAAATAAAGTCAAATCCGAAAACCAAAACAAAAAAAATTAAGGTTCACAATTGAAAAACTTAAAAAATTTCTGTGAACCCAAAACAAAAAAATAAGGTTCACAATTGAAAAAGTTAAAAACTTGATGTGAACCCAAAAAAAAATTAAGGTTCACAGTTGAAAAAAAAGGTTTACAATTAAAAAAGTTAAAAACTTTCCGTGAACAAAAAAAAAATTAAGGTTCACAATTGAAAAGGTAAAAAACTTTCCGTGAACTCAAAAAAAATTAAGGTTCACAGTTGAAAAAAAAGGTTCACAATTGAAAATTTTTAAAACTCTTCGTGAACCTAAAAAAAATTAAGGTTCACAGTTGAAAAAAAAAAGGTTCACAATTGAATAAGTTAAAAACTTTCCGTGAACTAAAAAAAATTAGGGTTCACAGTTGAAAAAGCTAAAAACTTTTCGTGAACCAAAAAAAAATTAAAGTTCACAATAAAAAAACTTAAAAAAATTCATGAAAAAATTTACAAAAAAAATTATGTGAAAAAAATAAGGTTCACAATTAGAAAAGTTAAAAACTTTGTGTGAAGCAAAAAAAACAAATAAAGATTCATGACGAAAATTTTATGTGAAAAAAAAATATAAGGGTTCATAAAAAAATTCATATGTAAAACAAAAAAAATGAAAGTTTACAACTTAAAAAAATTGTGAATCAAAAAGTGTTTTCACCATTTTTTTTTATCCCCACCCCTTATATATATATATATATATATATATATATATATATATATATATATATATGTGTGTGTGTGTGTGTGTGTGTGTGTGTGTGTGTGTGTGTGTGTGTGTGTGTGTTAGATTAGATGGAGGTGGGGACGTGTTTTCACTATTTTTTTATCTCCATGTTTTCACCAGAACTCATCCATATATATATAGTAATGATTATATTATATTTTGTATGTTCATCTATTAGCAGTTCTAAAACACTTAAAACTATATTAATCTAAAACTCTAAATAAATAAACATATGATAGTCCCGAACTCGTGGATCTGATCGGATCGTTTAATTGATTATTAGTGCGGAAAACAAATAATCAATGATTGATTCACAAACACAAACAATTCTATAATGTTTTCTTTGTATTCACACTTGAAGTATAAACGTTACAATATACAAACTCGATTTCTCTGCCTCTCCTCTATCTACTCACAGCTCTCTTTCTATCTCTGAAACGCTAACCCTAGAAATGAGTTATAACACTCTATTTATATCAACCTATTGGGCCCTGCGACGTTAGGCCCAACGTCGCAGGCCCAACCCAATGCGACATAGCCCATGTCGTCGCCATGTATATTCTATATAATTACATTTCGTTGACACACTAAACACTATACATATGTAGACTAATTGACTTTGACAATTACAATAGTTTGACCAACTGACTGACACACAAAATGCACCAACAACATATAAGAAAATAAAGTTTATTTAGGTAGAAGAGTAACTTCTCAACCAAATGGCCAATGAGTTAGCGGTATGTGATAAACTTCTCAACCTAGTGGTTGGGGGTTCAAGCCTCGTAGGAGGCAGTTTGTAAATATTCGTGGTATATGTAGTGCAGAGTTGCCTTTCTAAAAAAAATAAAACAATTTTCAATATAAGTACACATGTGAGCTTAGGAAAAGAATTTTCTATATATCTGAAAAAACAAAAAAGAATAGAACGGAAAAAAAAAATCGAGACCAAGTGCACGTGCACTTGTAGGCGCAAAGATATGTATAAGTTGAGTCAGTTAAGCATGTTTGCTAAATTAATTGAATTCAAGTATAAAGGTTTAGACAATAATTTAGCACTGATAAACATTACTTTTCGCAAACTAAAATAAGTGTACTTTTTTATTAATGTTTTGAACTAAGTGCATAATTGTAATTTACTTTTGAATTTTTAGTTATTATCACCATCTATATATATATATATATATATATATATATATATATATATATATATATATATATATATATATATATATATAAGAAAAACTTTGAAAGAGTCCCACCCCTTGATTAAAAGATAATCCTTTATTAACCCACTCTTAGATCAAACCATGACATACTTAAACCCATTTATTGTGTTATAAATTACTATAATACCCCTTAATCAAATTAATTACTATTCTCTCTGTCATTATAGTCTAGGTTTCCTTCAAATTCAATCACATATCAAATAATTTTGAAAAACAAATCGCTAGCAATTGTTCATCTCCAAACCAAAAATCAAATTCATCTCCAACCTTAAATCCTAAATCGAACATGCGTATTCGATTGTTTATCATCCATGTAAATCAATAACCGTCTTAAAGGTTTCTGATATATGTAATAGAATTGGTACGATTGATTTTTTGATTTCAATCAGGCTTATGCGGGTCTGGTACAAGGGATCCTCAAAGATGAATTTCCGTTTACGGATCCTCTAAGATGTACTCTGTTCAGGAATGAAGGTTGAAAACAATATCAGTGACAATTGAATTGAAACTAGAACAGATCAATGGAAACAATAACTGATTCATTTCATTGAGAGAATCTGTGTAAAACTGTACAACTGAATAAGTGTTTACAAACCCTAGCGTATATATTGACCTAACATCATTAACCGCTTCTAACTACTTGCTAAGCTAATTTATCAGAATAAGATTAGTTATTTACAATTTAGTCCCTGAACGTACTTCGGTTGACTCTTTTAATCCCTGAACATGCTTTTGTTTCTCATTACACTCCCCCTCAAGTTGGGAGTGCAGAGAATCCGAAACACCCAACTTGGAGAGAAGCTTGTTATGTTGATCAACAGTAACAACTTTAGTAAACACGTCTGCAAGCTGAGCCTTAGTATTCACATACGAAGGTCTGATAAACCCATATTTAATCTGATCCCGTACGTAATGACAATCAACTTCAATATGCTTGGTGCGAGCATGAAACACCGGGTTAGCTGCTATGTACAAAGCAGCTTGATTATCACAGAACAAGTCAATAGTACCTAAATCCTTTAATCCCAAATCTTTTAACAAAGTGGCCATCCATGTAACTTTACAACAGGTCATAGCCATAGACCTGTATTCTGCCTCAGCTGATGAACGAGACACTACATTTTGCTTCTTTGACTTCCAACAAACAGGAGATTGACCCAACAAGATACGGTAACCAGTGGTTGATCGCCTGGTCATTGGGTAACTAGCCCAATCAGAATCACAATAGGCTGTTAAGTGAGCAGCTGCATGATGAGCTAAGAGAATACCTTGACCAGGAGACTTCAACAAATATCTTAGAAGATGTTTCACAGCTTGCATATGTACAGAAGTAGGTGACTGCATAAACTGACTCAACAACTGTACATTATAGCAAATGTCTGGTCTTGTAATTGTCAGATAAATCAGCTTGCCAATATATCTTCTATAAACCTCTGGATCAAGCAGTGGAATACCAACATCTGCTTGAAGTTTTAAATTGTGCTCCATTGGTAGTTTATAAGGCTTACAATTTAAGACACCAGCTTCTTTAAGTAAATCCAAAGTATATTTCTTTTGAGAAATGAAAATACATTGATTATTTCTGGACACCTCCAAACCCAAGAAATAATGTAGCTGACCTAAATCTTTCATGTGAAAATGTGAACTTAACTGAGACTTAAGTTCATTAATTTGGCTCGAATCACTTCCAGTAATGAGTAGGTCATCTACATATACTAGAACAGCTGTAAAATGACCTAAACATGCTTTTGTGAACAATGAATAGTCTGCCTTAGATTGCTGATAACCAAATGAGAGCAAAGCAGTGGACAACTTGGCAAACCATTGCCTTGGTGCCTGTTTCAGGCCATACAAGGATTTAATGAGCTTGCATACATGAGAAGTAGATCCCGGAACATCTTGAACAGGCTCCCCCTTACCAACATAACCCATAGGTAATCTCATATACACCTCTTCCAAAAGATATCCATGTAAGAATGCATTAGATACATCCATTTGACAAGTTTCCCAACCCTTCATGGCTGCCACAGCTAGCAAAGCTCGTACTGTAACCATTTTAGCTACAGGAGCAAATGTCTCCTCAAAATCAACACCTTTTCTTTGTCTGTTTCCTTGTACCACTAACCTGGCCTTTTTTCTATCAATAGTACCATCTGATTTAAGCTTGGTTTTATATATCCAGTGACATCCAATTGCCTTTTTGCCAGGTGGAAGAGAAGTTAATTCCCATGTTCCATTGTCTTCTAATGCTCTTAACTCAGAATTCATTGCATCACACCATTCTGAGTCCTTAACAGCCTCTTTGAATGAGGTTGGATCAGTATGAGATGCAAGAGCACACAAAAATGAGTTAAACTGTGAGTCAATAAAAGGTGTAGACACTTGGTTGACTCTGGGTGTAGCAGTGAAGTTAGTGACATAATCTTTCAGCCATGAAGGTGCTTTTGTTTCCCTTGTGGAATGTCTAACAGGTGGAACATATGTGGATATAGGAACAAATTGAGCAGGTGAGTCATTTGAAGAAGAAGAAGTTGTACTTGTGGATGTTGATTGAGTGAAAGGAGGACTTGGAGAATGTGACTCAGAGGCATAAGAAAATTGAGGATTAGTAGTGGACACAAACAAGTCATCAAATGTTGGTGTCACTGAACATGGTAATGTAGTACACGAAGGATGCATACACTGTTCCACACTAGGATATGAATATGGAAATATGTTTTCAAAAAACTTGACATCTCTGGAGACAAAACAGGAATGATTTAACAAGTTATACAACTTGTACCCTTTCTGATGTTGTGGATATCCCAAGAATACACATGGTACTCCTCTTGGTGAAAACTTATCAATCATTCTAGAAGGGTTAGATGCCACAGCTAAGCAACCAAAGACCTTCAAATGACTATAAGATAGAACTTTTTCAAAAGAACCTCATAAGGAGTTTTGTTGTCAAGCACAGAAGATGGAATTCTATTAATTAGATATGTAGCTGTAAGTACACAATCACCCCAAAACTTGAGAGGAAGATGAGAATGTAATCTCAAAGCTCTGGCAGTGTCAAGAATATGTCTATGCTTTCTTTCCACTCTTCCATTCTGTTGTGGTCTGTCTATACATGAGGTTTGATGAACAATTCCTAATTTGTTCAAGTAAGGACCACATGAACCTTTAACAAATTCCAATGCATTATCTGATCTAATTACTTTTACTTGAGTATCAAATTGAGAATTGATAAACCTCAAAAATGATTTTAATACTCCAAATGAATCAGACTTATGCACTAGTAAATAAGTCCAGGTAACTCTACTGCAATCATCTACTATTGTGAGAAAATACCTGAACTTGCCATTTGTAGGTACCTTGTAAGGACCCCACACATCAATGTGAACAAGATGAAAAGGATGAGTTGAATGTGAATCACTCATAGGAAAAAGAAGTTTTGTCATTTTAGCCATTGGACAAGACAGACATGAAGTTGTTTTATTACTAGTAACAGCAACATCATTACAAGGTATGTATTTCAACTTTGAATCAGAAACATGACCTAACCTATGATGCCACAAACTGTAAGAGTAAACACAAGAATTGACAGCAACATTTTTAAAGGAATTTTCAGTAAAAGAAGCTAAACAAGGACCTATACTTGAAGTAATAGCAGACTTCAGAGCATCATCCAGTTTATGAATAGGAACATTGACTAGGTAATAAAGTCCAGCTCTTTTCTTACCCAGTCCCATGATTTTCTTGGTGATCAAGTCCTGAATCACACAAAATTGAGGAAAGAAAATGACAAGACATTTATTTTCTTTAGTCAATTTAGGAATAGAAAGAAGACTAAAATGAAAAGAAGGTACACACAAAACATTTTGCAATGTCAGATTGTTTTGTAATGAAACTTTACCAACATGAGAAATACTAGAAGTATGTCCATTTGGTAGAGAAATTTTTGGAATATTTTGAAGTGAAAATGGCTTGACAAGAGTTTTAAAATCAGGTGTCATATGATGTGTGGCTCCAGTGTCTAAAATCCAACCATTTGATACATTTGCATAAACAGAAAGGCAAGTTATACCTGCAGCAAAGTGATGATCAATTTCATCATCTGTATCACCATTACCAGCCCTTTGTGCAGACAAATTTTTCAACAACTGCTCAAACTGATCTGCAGTAAACATGACATTTCCAGAATCTGCTGTTGCATTTGCAGCAAACCATTTGGGACCATTTGTTCCATTTTCTTTGCCTTTTGGTTTTCATTTAGGTCTGTATTCTGCTTGTGTTTGTAATGCCAAACTGGATACCCTACTTTCTCCCAGCACTTCTCAGGAGGGTGTCATTTATAGCCACATATGGTACATTTCTTATCTACATTACCCTTACTTAGTAAAGCAGTAGTTTCAGTGTTTAGAAAATTACCATTTAGTGCATCTCTTTGAGACTCCTCTTGTTGAATCAAGGCACAAACAGTCTCAACAGTAGGCAGTGGAGTACTTAGCAGAATTTGACTTCTTAGAGAACTATACACCTCATCTAAACCATTTAAGAACTGGAAAAGCCTTTGTTCCTCTTTTTGTTTATCAACATCAGTCAAGAAAACAGAAATTTCAGGTGTAATAGCAGACAGTCTAGGCAGTTCATTCATTGAGTCTAACTCCTCCCAAACACATTTCATCAAAGTATAGTATTCACTTACAGATTTACCTTGTTGTTCCATTGAATATGACTCTTTATGAAGCTTATATTTCCTAGAACCATTACTTAGAGCAAAACGTTTCTCTAATTGTATCCAAATCTCGCTAGCAGTACCAACGAACATAATAGACTTGCTAATTTGATCAGAAACTGAACTCATGATCCAACTTATAACCATATTGTTACAAGTATCCCACTGCTCAGCTTGTACAGGATCAACAGGTTTAGGAATAGTACCTTTGATGAAACCTAGCTTTCGTTTTGTTGAAATAGCAATCTCAACAGATCTTCTCCATGACCTATAGTTCTGCGCACCAATTAGCTTTTCTTGAATTGGCAAAGAACCAGGACCTTCAGATGGATGAAGAAACAGAGGGTTCTGATACAAAGCAGGTTCCATTTCTAATGCAGAAGCAAAATTACTCACGAACACACAGAAATCAAGTAGAAATTAGCTTGAATTCTTCAAGAAAACACTAGAATTTGATCGATATTTGATCAAATTTTAATTCACTAATCAAACACACACGATCGAGAAATTCAATTACGCAACTATCACTAAAGCTCTGATACCATGAAAACAATATCAGTGACAATTGGATTGAAACTAGAACAGATCAATGGAAACAATAACTGATTCATTTCATTGAGAGAATGTGTGTAAAACTGTACAACTGAATAAGTGTTTACAAACCCTAGCGTATATATTGACCTAACATCATTAACCGCTTCTAACTACTTGCTAAGCTAATTTATCAGAATAAGATTAGTTATTTACAATTTAGTCCCTGAACGTACTTCAGTTGACTCTTTTAATCCCTGAACATGCTTTTGTTTCTCATTACAAAGGTTCGTTTTATGCCTCTTCTCACTCAACCTTACTGTGCTAAATTTATAGTAAGAATCGTTGATTGATTCTGATGTGCCAATTCAATCAGTTTCTACACACCTTCGTATGGAATCCATACAATCGTGAATTACCTACAATCGTATCGAATTGTAATTATGATTCTTAATTGTTCCATCTACAAGTATTAGAAAAAATTGAGTTAGAGAAGAATAGTTTTGTTCTACCTCTCCTATTATTGTATGTGTTAGCAAGATGAAGGCTTTCGGTAATTGTAGTATATGATGAAACATTGATTTTGTGAACAAATTGATACTGGGAATAAATATTGATGGAGTAAGTATTCAAAAGGCTTCAAGTTTGTTATGCACTCCAAGTGTTTGTGTTTATGTGTCATTGATATTTGATCAATTTTAATTAACTTTTTGCAATTAAATAGTGGAAAATGATACCCACAAATTTTGAAAAGTAATCAGAATGACAAAATGATACCCACAAATGTTAGTTATAGGTTCTTAAGTCATGTTGACTTTTTATTTGTATTATGGTTTTAATTTTTAGAATCTTCTAATATTAAAGCTAAATATCATTTTGTATGATGAGCAAACCCACTACACCGAAACACAAAAGCCTGCCTTTACGTTGTTGGGGATAACAGGTCAAACAGAAACCGCAATTGAGATAATTGATATGGATTCCCAAGAAATGGTATTTGGGACTGAGCTGATAAACATTTGTTTCAACAATATCAAGTTGGTCTCACCTATTGATGTGGCTACAGACCACGATGAGGAACCATTCCACCTGTTAAATGCACCCCTGACATGCGAGCTTCAGGTCAGTGTCCTAACGAGGTTGGTCTTTTGACAATGCAAATAAGACTATATCTTTTGATGGTCAGAGTAGTGAAGTGAATAAGACTCATGATTGGGAAAGTATATTAATAAGGTTCCATTTTTTGCTGAAATTATTAGTATTTAAATCATATTGGATATGTTTCAATAGTATACGGATCCACAACGCAGTTAATTTAAGTTTGTGGCTTTACAGATTTTGATTTTGGATGAAGCTGATAGACTACTGGATATGGGGTTCCAGAAGCAGATTAATTCTATAATCTCACGTTTACCGAAGTTACGTAGAACTGGTCTCTTTTTGGCTACTCAAACCGAGGCTGTCGAAGAACTAGCTAAAGCAGGGTTAAGGAATCCTGTCAGGGTTGAAGTTCGTGCATAAACAAAATCATCAGGGCGTTTTTCATCAGAACAAACAACCTCCCCGAAAACACACTCAGGCCTTCATTTTGAGGCATGTATGCGGACAAAGTTTCGTTTCTTTGAAAGTACATTGATGTTATTGTGGCTAAGTTCTTATAATTCTGTGAACTGCAGTTTATTAAATGTGAAGCAGATAGGAAATCATCGCAGTTCGTGGATTTCTTTATTAAGAACAAGTCTAAAAAGATGATAGTGTGAGTTAATAATCATGAATTTTCTGCAAAACTGTTTCAACCAAAATATTTTGTCATCATAAATGATCATATGTTTGCAGCTACTTCATGACTTGTGCTTGTGTGGATTATTGGGGAGTTGTACTTCCACGTCTTGCAGTCCTAAAGGGGTTATCTCTAATTTCTCTTCATGGAAAGATGAATCAGGTAAGACACCATATGTCTATAGCTCTATATTTTGACCGTCCAAACCTAATGTTAGAATTACGTTCTGATGATTATTATAGATATAGATCCAAGGTATTGGTATGGTCACAAACTTCCACTTTATTATTTATAAAGGGTGCATTCGCAAAGCAAATAACCCATATTTTGTTCGTAAAAACATGTCCAGAAGCTTAAGTATCTATGAAGTATAATATTTATAATGTTTTCAGAAACTGATTTTTTTTTCTTTTTTTTATAACTCCAGTTGGATTTATGACTTTATGAGAAGGTAAAGAAGTGAATCTTGTCAAAAATTGCTCTAGAACGAAGCACACCAGTAATGCATCAAGTATTTAGAAGCTACTTTGTTTTTCAATTGTGTAGGAACGGACCGTGGGTATGCCCAAGTTAATGTAGTGGTGTGGGATATGCCAACCTCCCTAAGATTAAACATGTTCATTTAAGATAGATAGTGAAACTGGTATGCTATGGAATTTTAGAATCGCCAACTATTATTAGATTCACATCTATGATATAAGTATCTTCCGAGAATTTTGAATCATATGCTGTTGTGTTTTTGAACAGGACTTCGATATTATTATTATTTTTTTACAACGATTTAGTAGGTCTTATTACACTTTGGATCACTTTCGGCTTCTCACACTTTTCCTTATATGGTAATATATCATGTGCGGAACATAACCAAGTGCAGCTCATTTTGAAACAAGTGCAGCTCACTTCAAACACTTCAAATCAAAAGTAGAATAGTAGAAACTGTCATCCAAGTTGATACTAAAAAGGAATATCAGTATTTATTTTATATTGATATTTCTTGTGTTTATTATGAGATTAGGGAAATAATTACTTGCAATAGTCCAAGATTTAAGCATTACAATTATGATCGGTTGTTAACCTTTGGGATAGTACTTATGCAGGAGAAAGTTTCAAAGTTATGTAGTGATGACAATATTCATCATTTCTTAGAGAGGTATTTCATTCATGTTTATATCTTCATCAAAAGCTTGAGGGTATCCCATTTTCTTATAACCATGAATCTCTTTTTTTTAATCCAGGGTTCAATCAAGTGAGAATTAAGATAAACTCCCTTGATAATAGGGAAAGGTTTAACTTTCTAACCTATCCTGGACTCCACTCTAAGTGTAGATTCAAGAGGAAGTAGCATAATAAGTTAATCTAGCGTGTTGGGTAGCGGGTCAAAATGCAGTTGTGTCGACCTAATAACATTTTACTGTCTTTTTTTTCATTAAATATATATTGTTTTCTGTAATTTTCCAAAAAATTTGCTCACCATCCAAATTCATACCTAAGAGATGCCCTTATTGAGCTACTACTTAGCAATGGAAAGTTCAAGTACTTTTGTTTCCAGACATACAGTTTGTTAAGGATGAAGTGGCAGGATGGGCAGATTGTGTGGGTCGTCTAACATGTCAAACGAGTGAACAATTTAGCGACACACGACAATATTTCATGGTTTATCACGTCTTTAATGATTAACATGTATTCAATACAGCTACACGGTATAGTCTCCAAGCCAGTCAGCCATGGATACAATGATATCAAAATGTAAAAGTGCAAAAAAACCACTTGTGGTGGCAGGTTGTGTTCCTCAAGGAAGTCGACATAATAAAGAGCTTCAAGGTGTCACAAGTTATTAAAGATCTTCAAGGTGCCTCAAGGAAGTCGAGATATTAAAGAGCTTCAGTATGTGTGCCTCAAGGAAGTTGAGATATCAAAGAGCTTCAAGGTGTCAGCAAATCAATCTGAGTTGTAGAGGTTGTTGACTGTTAAGGAGACCCTTAAAGGTCACGAGGTTTAATTATTGACCCGCAAAACCCTACCAGCACTTGATCTTCCTAAGGTATTATTCTTATCTATTTGCTGTAGTTATAATTGCTACCGAATTCATCATCTGCAGATCTGGCAAAATGGACGGTTCACATATGCTAGGTAACAGGTCAACAGTTGTAATTTTTGGGCACAGGTCGAAACACCTCCATTTGGGTTGATCCCGAACACGTAAAAATTATATATATATATATATATATATATATATATATATCTATATATATATATATATATAGGTGGAGGTTCATATGAGAACCAACTAAAAGTTGAGAACCTTGAGAACCACTACATTATATGCTTGTTCACATGTGATTTAACTTCATTCACATGTGAACATTGATTTAGGTTAGATTTGTAAAGAAAAAAATTAAAAAAATCCTAAATTATAGCGAAAAACACAAAAAACAAATATATGTTCACATTTGATGATAATGTGAACAAATCATGTAAAAAGTGTTTTAAGACTTGATTTTCGAATTTTTTTCTTTACCAATCTAACCTAAATCAATGTTCACATGTGAATGAAGTTAATCACATGTGAACAAGCATGTAATCTAATGTGAACATGTGAATATAATAAGTAATTGGTATTATTGCTCTTATATTTAAATTGTTATCAGTAGTTTTTATAAAATTTGGGAGACTTGTGTGTTTAAAGTACCCTTTGGGCTACTTTTGAGTTTTGCCCCATTTATATTGCTTTCTTAAAAGCTATAATTTTAGTTAAACTTTTGGAGATACCATAGCAACATCATTCAATTACTCCTGCATTTTGTAGAGCATAACTTTGGTAGGAGTAGATTGTGATCATGTGTACTTTCATTTATTGTGTCTTTTTGATGTTCTAAGTTACTGAAGTTTTATGTTAGTGTATGACCCAATCTACTCCTACGCAAATGTTAGTAGCCCTTGATCTCTATGGCGTTGAGTGGAAATATAATGCATGTATCTGTATGGGGGTAATGAGCTGCTTCTGAAAACATACTTGAGCATTTTTTAAGCAGATTCTTGAGTGACTTGGTCTTTCGTATTTTTAGGTTGATTCTCTGTTTGGTTCAACCTTCTTGTAGGACATATAGGGATAAACATTGTGACGTAATTAAGGAATAGAAGTGTTGTATGGTAATCACTTGATCTCTCTCCCACACCCTAATGGAGTTGTTTTAACTATATAGTAACCTATGTTTTAATATGTGGCTTTTTATCACTATTAACGTGTTAGGTAATTTAGCATGCACTACTTTGTATTAGTGTTTGTGTTAATTGGTTTATGTATGTCCATGCATGTACCAGTAAAAGTAGAGAAATGGATGGGTGCATGTGAAAAGGATTGTGGGCTCGAAGAATATAACTGGGTTGATTTGGGTCGTAACACATGGGTAAAATAAGGTAGCTTAAAAATAAAGCTAAGCCAACCACTAACCCGCCCATCTTGCCACCTATATGTTCTATTGCTTCTTATTTGTTTATGCCATCTTTTTTTGAGATGATAATTGATATAATCTGGAATAGGTTTAAATATTAAAGCATGCTGAAAAATTCGGTGCTTAACAATAATGTATGTGCACATATAAGGGGATCTTGCCATTCTTTTCAAAACATCATAGATTTCTAACAAATCTTAATCGCTTAGTCTCATTTCCTACATATGGCTGTTATGGAATGTGGACTAGCATTCGCTTTCCTTGTGATAAGAGTATATGATGATAATACCATTTTAGACTGTTCTGTTACCTGTGCGATTTTCTACGTGCTCGCAATTTACCAAGTGAAGTCATTATCCTCTTAAAACATCTAAATAAATTTGTTATTCATGTTGGGGTTTTTAGTTCGAAGAGAAGGATGACATTAGCCCACTTTGTGATGAACCTAAGGGACTGAAATAAGTACGTCTTGATAAGTTCTATAAGCTGACAATTACTACCCATTTACGTCTGGACTGCTTGCATAGAATTACTGAATTACATTATTATCTTTATCAGCTCAAATGGGTAAAATAAAATTTACCTAAAACTGGAATGGGTCGAAGGTCTTCCAAACTATATGTTTAATTCATATAACCTAAGGAAACACTATGTTGAAATGATCATATTTTTTTAATCGTATACACTATATAAATCATTTATAACAGGAGTAAATAATTAGATATTAATGTTTGGAAAAAAAGGGGCCCTTGCATTTTAGTTGTTATTAGAATTCTTCAATATATGGATCTTGACATTGGCAGAACGGTTAGGTTGGATCATGGATAAACTGGAAAACAAGTTAAAAAGGCGGGTAGGGTAGATTGGTTAATGATCAAAAATATTATAACTAATTTGTATGGCCAAATGGGTCATCTTGTAGTTTACTCATATTTGTTCTTTTACTTTATGTGTTTTATGAATAATTAATCAGTATTGACAAATGATTTAAACTTTGTATATTGTTTTGAACCTTGGTGCGGATAGTGGCAAAGATACTACATACATGTGTTGTTTTATAGGCGTTCCTAACCGACCCGTCAATCTTATAAAATGAGTTACGATGCGGTGAAATACTATCATTTCAGGGTCAATGGGTTAGTCATATATTTAACATGAGTTAAACGGGACTAATTTCGGTCTCATTATTGTGCTTTTGTTGCTAACATACGTATATGATCATACAAAATTTAATCCATTGCAGGTGCTAGATGATTAGGTGGGAGTCTTTGGAGTGATTATTTTTACTTCTAGAGGTAAAGTTACTTCTAGAAGTAAAGTTACTTCTAGAAATAAAAATTAGATAATCATATCAGACTTGTATTATATCTTCGTAGGTCAAACAATAAATTTTAGAACTTGGCTATATGGTTATATAGGAAATGAGACAGATTGATTGAGTGTGCTAAAAACATCCCAAATTGCCTTATTAAAAGCTTGGATTAGATTAGTGTTTTAGGATTATAGTTTGTATACTCATGTTATTCCTTTTTTCATTGCATTTTATGTTTCGCCTAAGATTTTCTTTATGATAAGATTATGTAACTATAGTACGTATAAGTTTTCCTATGTTATTTTAGATATTGACATAGATATTTCCGTTTATGTTTAATATAGTATTGCAGAATTATGGACACGAAATATTGGATGGTTTGATTGGTTTTATACACTTCAAATAATCTACTTGATTGTTATAATCGGTAAGTTGCAGTTACACATTAAGTGAATTGATCGAATTGTTTATATGCAGATTATTATTATAATTGTGTAAAACTCAGGCTCCGTTTACAGTTTGGGGATTGTTCCAGCTTTCTAAGAGGTATTCGGGAATCATTTTGGATGTGATTGAATTTTAACGCAATAGGCTGGTTGTTGACATAAATAATCATGCTGCTATGACTTTGCTGATCTTTTATTATTGCACAACCCCTAATGCTTATAAAGTTCTTTTTGGTGACTCTGCACAGGAAACTATGGTAAAAGCTACCAATTTTTCATGTAGGCAATTGCAGTTAGAGGTATAACCGTATAACAAATTTGTATATCTAATGGGAACTGACAAGCACCATCACTTTGAGTGCTTTTTCTTATGTGGGGAATTATTACTATATACCAGCTTGAGTTTGAGGAAATATAATTGGTTGCAAAGATCAACAAAGTTACTTTCTTCCTTTCAATGAGATTTTAAATCATAAACCAGGCTGTTATCTATTTGGTGAATTGTGCATGGAGTTTCGGCTATAACAGCTAAGTTACATTTCGACATTTTTGCTTTCGAGTATTAAAGGTAAAGATTAATCTGAAGAAAATGGTAGTCTTTTATCTTTGAACATAATATTATCATATGTGCTTTTGAAATTGCATATCCTACACATGCCTCAATGCAGATTATATTTTGGAACCACTAACCAGGAGTTGGATTCTAGCATTATCATGAAACGGTGTTGGATATTTGAATTGCAAGGCTGCTTCTTTTTATATGAAAAAGTTAGGCTGATAATACAATTGTAAATCTTATATATTTTGTATTGCTCTGCTCGCTTTATAAAGTCCTTAGCATATGTTGTGGGTAGAATAGTTAGTGAATCTTTTCATTCGTTTCCTTTACATAACTTAAGAAAAAAATATTTATGGTTGTCTTTTTTATTTGATTAACTCATTTTCTTCTGTTTTTATTTCATTTGACTGCAATACCAAATGACATAGTTTAGTTGTCTGTATAATAAAGTTAGAAATTTATATGAATAATGTTCGTATTGTCGAGGCAAATTTTACTCAATTTGAAATTGTTATAAATTACTAAAACGCATCGCATAAACATTTAATGTGGCACACAAGTAGGTAAGGGCGGAGGTAAAAAAAAAATTATTTCCTATCATTTTAAGAGAGTAAAAACTTAAAAACTTTTCTGATTTTTGCTATTTTCACTTGTGTGCCAGTAGTTCGAAGTCTCTGAGTGATTATATAAATAGGTTGCAGCCACCAACTATATCATCCCCTTCACCTTTAGAACATAAGAAAGAGCCGCTCGAAAAAAACATGCAACAATTGACATCTATCTCTTCATTCTCAAGTACATTTATATAGACCTTCCAATCATACTTTAGGTTTCATTTCTTAATCTTTAATTCACTTTCCGAAACTTGCAGAGAAAGAGAAACAGCTGCAAACAATATTGAATGTATTATTCGAGAATTCTGTTCTTATATCTCTTTCCTTTTTTATTTCTCCAATATTTACATTTATCTTCAAAGAATTAAATAACTAATTCTAACATGTATCATTATGCTATTATGATGCAGGAGAAAGCAGAGACCGAATTCAAAAGACTGAGATAAAGCTTTTTCTTTAAATAAAGGCCATTGTGCAGCTTTTGCTATTATGTGTTTCCTATACATGTCATTAAGGTGGCCGATTTTGGTGTTGTAAGAATGAAGACTAAGACTTGTGTCATGGCAGCAGAAACTGGAGCATATCGGTGGATGCCTTTTGAGGTGCCTCATTTATATTAAGCTTTCGTAACATATTTAGTAAATACGTTATTGTGGCATGATGGGAGGTTCGGACAGGTTTGATAACGGGTCAAATTTGGGGCTGAAGTAGGTCATGTTTAAGTACGGGCTGACCCGAAAACATTTTTCATGTCCACTAAATAAATAAACAGTTGATGCGTTAAATAATGAGTTTAGACTTTAGACTTTATAAGTTGTGGTTGTCTATCTATTCAATCACATTTACATTGTTTAAACTAAGTAGTCATGCCCGTCTTTTCATGAATCGCCCTTCTTTTTATATATATCAAGTATATATAATCTATCAGGCCAAAAGTGCGTCAACTCAAAAGGCAATATAAGGTACGATATGGCAGCAAACATGGGGATGACAATGCAAGAACTGATGCTGGTAGCGATGATGGTATTGTAACTCATGTAATATTGCAATTTCTTATTTGTATTTTGCAACAAGTTCCTTAAATAAAGATTAGGTAGTTTTTTAGGGTGTGCAAAGCACAGCCCATGAAAATCCAGGTTAATCTAAAATCAATGTCTATCATTTTCTGAATAATACATGTAAGTTTTGAAAGTTATCTTGAAACAACGTTCGTGGTCATATATTACATGGTTACAAGTAGAAGTAATTAGGGGTGTCATTTTTACCCAAAGCCCAAATAACCCACCGGACCCAGTTAAGTACTAGGCTGAACGGTTCTGTGTAATTGCATATCGGGCTTAGTATTCGGTGTCGGTTGATTTCCTTATATGGGTTACTCGTGTCGATTATTGGGTGAGCTTTAAATTTTTTGTGTGACCAGATAAATCGAGTAATGGTTTGATCTAAATCTGACTATATGTTTTGGTATCTCTTCCGGTCATGTTTTTGCATTATTCCTTACCAATTTTGGTCATGTTTTTGCATTATTCCTTATCAATTTTGATTCGCAACGTTCTGACTATTGGCAGACTCTATATTCAACTATAGTAAGTTTACCATTTTAGTTAGTGCCATGTTTTTATGTATTTTATATAAGAACCTTTATATTTGAATCTTACCATTTTCATATGTAATGATTGAAATGATGTAAGCATTGACCTCTCACTTTGTGTTTGATAATGATATGATTATATTGCTCCTTATCATGTTATTGCGAATTGAAATCGCCATAATTAGTTTTTAGTGTTTTAACAATGTAGTTTTGGGCAAGCAGACTAGCATTTTGTATTTGTGTAATGTCGTGTTGACGTTGAACAAAGTTTGTTTTGAAAGAGAGCAATGAGAGAGGAGGTGGCATGAGACATGTTGAATACGTTTAACACCTAATAGTGAGTGGTTCACTTCTATAATAGGAATATTGGAGTTATATATTTTCAAAACTTTATACTTGCTGATCGAAACTTTTAATCCTTTTCAGATGACTATATAAATACATGGATTTTGCTAAATGTAGCCCTAAGGGCTACGTTTAAGAATTAATTTAGTGCTTAAAGTAGTGGTACATTAAGTTGATTGGGAGAAGCTAAATTTAGGGGGTGGGTGGTTATTATCAAGGTACAAATGATATATGCATGTCTGGATTCCTTAAACATAGCCCTTAGGGCTATGTTTAGCATTTTCCTAAATACATTGCTATTTTGCTCACAAAATATAATTATTATACAAAGCTTAAAACATATAGTTCATACCTAAATTATTATACTTACAAAAGTTATCAAATAAGATTACATTTGTCTTAAAATTATGTACTAGTCCGCAAAAACAAACTACTTAATATTTATAAGTGTTGTGTAATTGATATTAAGGGAATTATTTTTTACTACTCCGTATAACATATATTTGGTATATTATTAATATTAATAAATTAATAATTCTTATGTAAGTTTCCATATATGCAAATACAGCATCGAAAAATATTACGGAGTAAAAGAACAACTTGGGGAGCAAGTTTGCCTTGGGCCCAAAGTTTGTAGGTATGGTCCTATAAATAAAAGATGATCATCATCATAATGCTCTCCAAGCTACAAACCGTAAACGCAAAACCAGCGAAGAATACAACCCGGCCTACCAAAGGTACAACTTCATCCATCCATCTCCATCGTAAACCTTGTAACTGCACTAAATTATGCATACATATTACATACTGTAACTGTAATTGTGAAGATAACATCAAATATGTTAACAGAATTTGTTTGAAAATTCATGAATCATACAATGTTTCTTGCGCATTCTGCAATTCCCCTCGTCTAAACATGTGTAGTTTTTCAAAAAGACGTAAATGCGTTAATTGTTTGCTTTCCTTTATTTGTTGCTGATATGATATGCCGTGTCAATTTTAGATGCTGATTTATCGAATGTGTGATCGACTTCGTGTTTATTATTCCACGCATGTATATGTAACTTGATTTTCTTAATAATGGTATTTTAATAATTTTGTTAATTAAAGTGTAATTTAGTTAGTTATGAGTCAAGATGAAATTAAGCATATGATCGATTACACTGCCTCTTACTTCGCCACCTTCTTCTGGCTGGTTTAATAATACCTAACATAATAATTGCAATTTAAGCCTTAATACACACTAATCATCTTAATCTCGATTGTGCCTAGTACTATCGCTGGTGACTTTATTTTTATTTATTGTTAGATTTAATGTATTTGTTTTTTATATCATGCATCATGAATCCATCACTATCTTTCTCTGTAGGATTGAATCGATTGATTTTTTTTTATCAATGTGTGTTTGTGTTCGTATTAATTAGCTTTTATTTATTATTATTATGGTTTGTTAATAACTAATTTGATCTATACTACATATTTTAAAAAAATTCAGGATCCAACACTTGGTGTTCTCTGTTTTAATCTATGTAATACTAGTTTTTTGAAATTCGATCACGTAATATAACGATTTAGTAGTTTGAATCGAGTCATGTAGCTCAGTCGTGTTTACTTTTTTGTTACTTATGATCAGATATACATATTGTCTATCTGTTGAAAAAATATTAAGATGAGTAATCTGATATCATGTAGAAATTTGTTACAACATATTTTGTAAAATTCTGTTGTGTATCCGTGTGTTCTGTTATAACCAAAATTTGTTTATTTTTTCTCTTTGGCAGCTTTGAAGAATTATTTTGTCGGTGACAAATCACACTAAACAAAATGGTAATTTCACTTGATCCCAATCTCTTCTTTGTGTTTTAGTGTCATTGTAAGTTTTTGTGTTTGTGTACAGTAAGATTCAAAATACTAATTTTGCTTGCCCTTTCAAAATCAACAGGTGAAGTTCACAGCTGATGAGCTTCGCAGGATTATGGATTACAAGCATAACATTCGTAATATGTCTGTTATTGCTCATGTTGATCACGGTAACTTTTTTATTTTACGTTAGAAATTCGACTTATATTCTGGTCCACATTGCATTTATGTTGTCTTTCAACTTCTAAGTATCAGTAAGAAAACAAAAGAATTGAACTATTATTGTTTTCAATATAGGCAAGTCTACATTGACTGATTCACTTGTGGCTGCTGCTGGAATCATTGCACAAGAAGTTGCTGGGGACGTCCGTATGACAGATACACGAGACGATGAAGCTGAGCGTGGAATTACCATTAAGTCCACCGGTATCTCGCTTTACTATGAAATGACTGATGAAGCTCTCAAGAGTTTCAAAGGAGAACGTGATGGAAACGAGTACCTAATCAATCTGATCGATTCACCTGGCCATGTTGACTTTTCTTCTGAGGTCACTGCTGCATTGCGTATTACTGATGGTGCATTGGTGGTTGTTGATTGTATTGAAGGTGTTTGTGTCCAAACAGAAACCGTCCTTCGACAAGCATTAGGAGAAAGAATCCGTCCTGTGCTTACTGTCAACAAAATGGACCGGTGTTTTCTTGAGCTACAAGTGGATGGTGAAGAGGCTTACCAGACGTTTCAGCGAGTTATTGAAAACGCAAATGTGATCATGGCTACATATGAAGATCCACTTCTAGGTGATGTTATGGTTTATCCTGAAAAAGGAACTGTCGCGTTTTCTGCAGGGTTGCACGGTTGGGCTTTTACTTTAACCAATTTTGCTAAAATGTATGCATCCAAGTTTGGTGTGGACGAGTCTAAGATGATGGAACGGCTTTGGGGAGAGAATTTTTTTGACACGAACACAAAAAAGTGGACTACTAAGCATACGGGCTCTCCAACATGTAAGCGTGGTTTTGTTCAGTTTTGTTATGAACCGATTAAGCAGATTATTAGTATTTGTATGAATGATCAGAAAGAGAAGTTATGGCCTATGTTGACAAAACTCGGTGTTAACATTAAGGGTGAGGAAAAAGAACTAATGGGTAAGGCGTTGATGAAACGTGTGATGCAGTATTGGTTACCTGCTTCTACTGCTTTACTCGAAATGATGATTTTTCATCTTCCTTCACCTCACACGGCTCAAAGGTATCGTGTTGAGAATTTGTATGAGGGCCCGTTGGATGATGCTTATGCTAATGCTATTAGAAACTGTGACCGTGATGGCCCGCTCATGCTATATGTGTCAAAGATGATTCCAGCAGCTGATAAAGGACGGTTCTTTGCTTTCGGTCGTGTATTTGCTGGGAAGGTTGCAACCGGTATGAAGGTTAGGATCATGGGCCCGAATTATGTACCAGGTGAGAAGAAGGATCTTTTTGTGAAGGGTGTTCAGCGAACTGTGATTTGGATGGGAAAGAAGCAAGAAACCGTAGAAGATGTGCCATGTGGGAATACAGTTGCTTTGGTCGGTTTAGATCAATTCATTACAAAGAATGCGACTTTAACAAGTGAAAAAGAAGTCGATGCTCATCCGATTCGGGCCATGAAGTTCTCTGTTTCCCCTGTGGTCCGTGTTGCAGTCCAATGTAAGGTGGCTTCTGACCTACCAAAGCTAGTCGAGGGTCTGAAACGGTTGGCTAAATCAGACCCCATGGTTGTTTGTACTATTGAAGAGTCTGGTGAACATATCATTGCGGGTGCGGGTGAGCTACATCTTGAAATCTGTTTAAAAGATCTTCAAGACGACTTTATGGGTGGAGCCCAGATTGTTGTTGCGGACCCTGTTGTGTCGTTTCGTGAAACCGTCCTGCAGAAGTCGAGTAGAATCGTTATGAGCAAGTCACCGAACAAACACAACCGTTTGTACATGGAAGCTAGACCAATGGAGGAAGGTTTAGCGGAGGCTATAGACGAAGGAAGAATCGGGCCAAGGGATGACCCGAAGGTGCGTTCCAAAATCTTGGCCGAAGATTTTGGATGGGATAAAGATTTAGCAAAGAAGATATGGTGTTTTGGCCCAGAAACCACTGGGCCCAACATGGTTGTTGACATGTGTAAGGGAGTTCAGTACTTGAATGAAATAAAGGATTCAGTTGTGGCAGGGTTCCAATGGGCTTCAAAAGAAGGTGCTTTAGCTGAAGAAAACATGAGGGGTATTTGTTTTGAAGTGTGTGATGTTGTTCTTCATGCTGACGCAATTCATCGTGGTGGTGGTCAAGTTATTCCAACAGCCCGTCGAGTCATCTACGCTTCCCAACTCACTGCCAAACCCCGATTACTCGAGCCCGTTTACCTGGTTGAGATCCAGGCACCTGAACGAGCACTCGGTGGGATCTACAGTGTGCTGAACCAAAGGCGTGGTCATGTTTTTGAGGAAATGCAGAGGCCCGGTACCCCATTGTACAACATTAAGGCTTATTTGCCTGTCGTTGAGTCGTTTGGGTTTTCTAGTGCTTTGAGAGCTTCCACTGCAGGTCAAGCGTTTCCGCAATCTGTGTTTGATCATTGGGACATGATGTCATCTGACCCGCTGGAGCCCGGGTCGCAGGCTAGTACACTTGTGGCGAATATTCGTAAGAGGAAAGGATTGAAAGAGCAGCCCACACCATTGTCTGAGTTTGAGGACAAGCTGTGAGTTAGTGGTCGAAAAAGATTATAAATAAGGAGTAGTTGTTTCAGTGAGTAGTAGTATGAGTTAGTTTCTTCTATCTTTCAAGTTTTAGTATAAGTTTTCTATTATAGTCATGTAAGACATTGCTGCTGCCTTGAACAGAGGTAGTGCAACATATGTTTATCTTACTTTTTATTATGTTTGTTTATTAGTACCATCTCTCATGTTCATGTTAAATCTAAATTCAGTATTATCTGTGTTGGAACTTTGAAAGAGTAACTTGATTCTATGCTTGATTCTAAAGGTATTTATGGGCTCGATTTAGAGACTGAATCGATGTTTGAATGATTATTATATCATGTGAAAACAAGTCAAAAACACATTTTTGTTATGCCATTAACATTTAAAACCCCCGAGGCCGAAACATATAAAGGGGTCACTCGTCACTTCACTATATATATATATATGTTTCCAGACTCCAGTGAATTTAAACTTTATATATTTGTGTTGGCTGTAATGAATCGCAAGGAAACCCAATCTCCTCAAAGTAAGTCTTCCCGTGTATTTTAACTTTATATATTTGTGTATCTCTATAATAATCCTCCTTTCTTGTTGATACCAACCAGAATGACGATTCTAAATTGCAGGAGAAATTTCGCGTTTATTAGTTGAATTTCTGGAAGTTGCGATTACATCCATCGTCTTCCTCAAAGGAATTTACCCAACTGGTTCGCAATTTCGTTTTGATTTCTCAGTTAGGGTTTTCTGTTAGTGATATTTTGCTTTAATATGTATGCATCAGTGACCATATTATGTATCTATGATAATGATAGGAGCTTTTGAAAGGCGAAGGTATATGAATTTAGTGGTTCATAATGCCCGACACCCTCAGCTTAATCATTACATTCATGATTCACTCAATGCACTAATTCCCTACATCCAACAGGTTAGTCTCTAATCTGTTTGATTACATCACATTTCTGTTCAAAATTGACTATGTGATACGGAATAATCGGATAATGTTACGATGTGCTTTGTTAAAACTTGGATGATAATATACTCAGTTGTTTTATTGTTTGTCATGTTTTTTGATTTATTTGACGATTTACATGTAAAATCTATACTCAAAGACTAGAAAGTGGCAATTTTATGATAAAACGCAATCACCGGATGATCACTGTCAAAATGCAATGCCAAATGCCCCTAAAAATTGTTAAATTTGGCTGACTGTAACTTTTAAAATATTACATCAGGGGATGGTCGAGAGAGTTGCGGTTATTTTCTTCAACAACGATAAAGTTCCACTTGAGAGATTTATGTTTAAGATAAATGTGAACCAGTCTTATGGGGGAACGATGGAGGATGTGGATCTGGAATCGTCCGTGAGATCGTTCTTGATCAAGCTTTCTCAATCAGAACCTCTTTCCAAGACTACAGTAGCTCAAGGTAACTATGCAGATACATACATACAGAAGTTTGATTATGCTCTTATGATTTAAGATTTTGAAACTTGATAGATTACGACCATATGTACTGCAGATTGGAGGTGGGAAATAACGGCTTATTTTCGCTCACTCCCTGATGAGAATGCGGATAAGTGGAAACAAACCCATGCCCAGCAGTGGCAACAACCTCCGCTTATAACACCCATCAAATCCCTGAATATTGACCCAATGTCTATGCAGCTATATTTAGAACATCCTAGTCTTGTTGAAAATTAGCCTTAAACTGCAACTTTGGAGAGTATTTGGTTCTTTGCAATTTCGTTTGATCTGATTAGTGTGTTTTTGAGTCGCAGATGATAATTTGATTGTTATGATGAAACTGATTATATTGAAATAATGAATTCCCCTTATCTATGGCTCCAGTGTAGTTAACTGCGTCTGGGAGGTTATTTTTTTCGTTGACTTTCATTCTCAACCATTAGATACCGTTGACTTTAGATCCCAACCATCCTTTATTCCATGATTTCGGTTATTTTCCTCCAAATAGTCGGTTTCTTCCCAGGGTCTACAACCGCTCCAGCTATTATCATCAAGGTTTCTCACTAATTCCATTCTTTAATCTTGTATCTTTCGGCCGTGTGTAGTAAGAATAAATCCCAAATCGTCATTCACAAATCAACAACAAATTTTAATCATGAAGCGCTATGGTATTGAATTCTTTGAGTAATTTTGATTTTGTACCTGGGTTTTTGTATGCGTAATTCTGATTTTTGATCTCAGGGTTTCAAGTTGCTGAAGTCATCCGTGATTAAGATAAGGGGCTGGTTGATATTATCGAGTTAGTGAGTAATTGAGTTTGCTATCTGGGTTGTTTTCTTGCAGATGATAAGTTGAAAGAGTTCTCTTTTGATATCAGATTCTCACATGAGGTATGATCAATTATTATTGAAATTTCTATTTTATTGATGGAATATCATTTTTTAATCAATAATTTGTTATGAAGGAATATGCTTATACTTCCATGATATTAAGAACTATTCTGAAAATTCTATTACCTCATCATTTCTGCATTAAGGGTAGTTCAACTCATATTGTTTCGAAATCGTGTAATGAAACATGTACATCTTGAGCATCGTTCAGTTTTCTGAATTCTTACTGGGTTATTAGTAGCCTAAGAATGCTTGTATGGGCTATTCTTAATATGGTTGATTCTGAACCTCGACGCTAAAATTGGTGTTATTCTTGATTTTTTGTTTTGGTTAGGGTTGAAGTGGAACGGGTATTCGAAATCCAAATACACCGTTGATTCAAAAAATGCACCACACAGAATGATGGTAATAATTGCTGCTCAATTTTTTTTATTTATGATTATTTCATTTATCAACAATTATAATTGAAACAAATATTGTTTCTATCATGGTCTTCTGTCATGCTAAAGCTATATACAAGTTTTATGATGTAGTTACTCATGGTCTTCTGTCATGCTAAAGCTGTCATATAATTATTTAAATTTCTTTTTTTGTCGACTCCTAACTTTTTGTTGCTCCAGCCAAGAAGCTGACAACTTTATGATTTAGGAAATTGAGAGAATATTAATAGCCAATCTTAATATTTAGCCAACTTATAGTGTAATTGACCTACATGAGTCACAACCCTTTGTTTCGTTTCATCTGTAGCTTAGCTTTTAAACTTAGCCCATTTGACCCGTTAGGGTTATAGCAAAGCTAGAATAGACCCATTTTCAAGTAAATGGGTAGAAATGACCACCTCTATCTGTACAATGGACATATGCTCATAAACTTCAGAGCAATTCTGTGGCAACTTAATTACCACTGTCATTATTATCAGTTATGCTGCAATGAGTGGGGGAGCTGAAACACATCAACTAACTATGGTATCTACACCACTTCTCTCTATCTCCCTTTTTTAAAATTTAGTTATGCGACATACTGAATCTGGAGTATTTCGTTTTACGTGTTACAATCAGCAGCCTAAACTTTACCTCCCCATGCTAAAGCCTTCTAATCTGATGGCTACTATCAGCTTGCTAAATCTAAAGAGGTTCTTACCAACTAACTGAAAATGTAACGTTGTTGTTTTCCTGCCTAAATTGTAATTTTAATACTGACATAAGTTTTCTAATTCAGTGGTTTAATGATTGCAGTGATGATATCAGAGTTTGATGTTTAAGAGCTTCGGATAAACTTCATAAATACTATGGATGGCAGGTACTTATATCAATTCTTAATGTGCAAGAAATCAGAAGTTCAGAACAATATATTGCTTATTTGTTTTCTTTTTTACCCCTTCTCATAAGAATGTGGAAGTGACTATACCGGATATAGAGGTGATGCGTTTGGCACATTCTGTAACAATAAGCGCATAATGTGCAACTTCTCTCGGTAATCTTTT
Organism: Helichrysum umbraculigerum; assembly: GCA_949592205.1. Classification (NCBI taxonomy): domain Eukaryota; kingdom Viridiplantae; phylum Streptophyta; class Magnoliopsida; order Asterales; family Asteraceae; genus Helichrysum; species Helichrysum umbraculigerum. The sequence continues at coordinate 161,655,260 of CATIUR010000004.1, read as the reverse complement.
AGAAAAATAGTACGTACCTAAATCATGTCAAGGACCATATATAAATTCAAATATATATGTACTTGATGCTGCTATTTTTCCTGGAAACTGACCTTAGGAATCATAAGTTGCACATGATAATGGTGCTTCCAATATCACAATTTGACTTCTTTTTTGTTCTCATGATAGTGTAACAGCAAATCAAATAAAGGATGATCTTCATGAGACCGGTGAATTGGACTACATAAATGGAGGTATGAAGTTATAGTTATTTTTCATTGTTTAGTTTGGTTTTTGACTGCAACCACTTTTTCTCTCGGCTGCACTTGTGCGATATGCGATAGTTGGAAACTCACTGGGATTGCCAGGTTTGACTATACCAGTAAGCTGCACCAACTTTATATGCTTTTATTCGTAGAGGTGGCAAAATGGGTGGGTCGGGGTCCAAATGGGAATGGATATTGATAGAAGTGATTCAGGCGGTTGTAACAATTTGAGTTATCAAGAATTATATGTAAAGGTCAAAGGGGTAACTTTTAGTACATGTATGATAGGTTATGTGAATAATTATTTGAACTTTAGAAGATTCATGCGTCCGTTCAACCAAGTTGACCCATTTCTTTTACGCCAACTCTTATGACTTTACACGTTTGACCAGTTAAAGATAAACTATAACCAGAATCCACTCAAAGTAAACAGATTGAAATTGCTACCTCCGCTTACTTGGTGATTTTTCAGGTCGTTAATACATTTTCCTAATCCTAGCTGACATCTAATGTTCTTGCTAGGTTGGGTACGATAAACTTGGATTGCCCATTAGCATTCAATTTATCGGGAAGCCTTGGTCTGAAGCTATGTTGTTCCAGATTGCTTATGCAATGGAGGTATGTCGGCATACTCTTCATTTTAAATATATTATGCTCATCTATTAAAAACTTAATGGCTAGCGGACATGATTTTTGCAGGCCATGTGCAAGGCAGATTACAGGAAGCCAAAAGTTTACTATGAACTACTAACTGCGAAGTAAGTGCATCATAGATTCCTTTGTCATCACTTTCCTTGTCGATGTAGTTATTCATTACTCTATGTCATGGATGAGGGTTAAGTTTTGAATACATATTTTATTATATTTTCCTTTTATAGCATTTTATATACTTTTTAATATTACATAATAAATGAATTATTTATTTTGTTATTTTGCTCATGCATACACACATCAGTTATCTATATTTTAATTTTCCTTATCTATGGCTCAAGGAGAGTCAACTGTCACATGGAAGTTTTTTTTTCCATTGACTTTAAATATGGTGCGTTGGATTCGGTTGACTTTGCATCACATCCGTACTATAATCCATAATTTCGGTTATTTTGCGCCGAGTTAGTTTTTTTCCAATGAGGTCTGCTAAACTGCTCACTTTCTCCGATTTTAGATGAGCAAAGCTATTAACTAAGGTTTCTCAGTATGTTCTTTGTATCCAAACGCTCCACCTTCTTTGATTTTTCTACCTTCATTTATCCCTGTTAATATAGAAATAAACCTCAAATCGTCAAGCTACACAAATCAACAACAAATTGGCCCTATTTTATTGAATTTTAGAGTTATTTCGATGTTGTGCGTGTGTTTTTTTTGTAGGAAATTCTGATTTTTGATCTTAGGATTTGAAGTTGCTGAAACCATCTACGATTGAGATAAGGTGATGGTATCTTTATGCGCTTGGAACTTGCAAGTTCAATTTCATGTGATTTTTCATTCAATTAGTTAATGATTTCCATCCCTGTGATTTATGGCGTTCCCAGTTTTAAGGTATTTTTAAAATGTTTGTGTACTTTAGCCTTTTTGTTTTTATTCCGATTTTTGTAGTTAATGATACACTGGGTTTGCTATCTCGGTTGTCTTATTGCAGATGATAAGTTGAAAGATGTTCTCACTAGATATTACCAGAAAGGCTAAAGGGTGGATATCGGAAAATAAGGCTGTTGAAATATGTTTCAACAATCTGAAGGTTTGTTTGCACCCCAACGTTTGTGTTTATGTGTCACTGAAATTTTTATATAATATTAAAGTTTGATTTATCTCAGTTGTTTATATGCCATTGCTTCTCACATAATGACGAAATTTGCACCGGCATTACTAACGGGTTGTTGGTCACTTAGTCTAACTTCCTACATATGGCTGTGGTGGGAAGTGGACTAGCACTTGGGTCCTTGTGCGAACATTATAGATGATATTACCATGTAAGACAGTTTCGTTATCTCTACAATTTTCTATATTTCAATTTATTATATGTGCCCACAATTTAGTAAGTGGAGGTTTGTTATTCATATTTAGGAATTTTATTTGGTAGTGAAGGATGACATGAGCTCACTTGTGTGATGAAGCTAAGGGATTGAAATTCATGTCCATGGTAAGTCTTATAAGCTGGTAATTATGATTCATTTACGTACATATTGCTGGCTTTGAATACTATTTTATTATTAACAGCTCAAATGGGTGGGTGTAGAGACTTTTCGTACGTGAAGTTGGACGTATTTATCATAAATATAAATATTATATAATTAAATACTGTCCCAGATTATTTCCAAGCTTCAAGTTCTGGTGTAGAACCTTCACAAGCAATAACTTCCTCAATTTCACAGGATAAAGTCAAATCCAAGCTATTAATGACAAAAATCAAGTAATGTTTAATCTTATACATATAGTTGTTTTCTAATGAATGATATTATTTGCATTAGCAAAGCTTTAGCTGCCAATTGTGGGCTAGAAGAAGATCAAGAAGTGCTGCAGCTATGATGAATGTATTTAATCTCAAAAGGCTATCTAGGGGAAGAGACACTGATGGGAAAGGTTGATATAATACAAATTCAGTCAACCATTTCAAAATTTAATTTTGCTTTTTCGTCAAAACTACTATTACCATGTTGAACAGGTTGTATTATCTCCCATAGAAGTAGAATCACTTCGATTAGAACTTTCTGATCTAGAGGAACGAGATGCTCATTTGAAAGCTCGGTACGCGTTATTGATGAGTGTTACTTTAACTACGAAAAGGTCATAGTTTTCGTCACTTAATGTCACCTGTTACTTCATGTACTTTGGAACATATTGATGAAATTCTGCGTTCTGCCCGTCTCTCAAGCTATCAACAAATATGAACTGTACAGTTAACTCATTGCATATGTTTTTCTGTATCGATTTCACATTTTGCAGCGAGCTAACTATGTATAATTCCTTTGAATCTCGTATTACAGAGATGGACAGCGCTACCTGGTGTGCCTCTCGATGATACAAAAAGTTAAAGATAGTGTTTTTGTACGTATGACTGCTATTCAAAGGCAATCTGTGTTATATACTCATTTGGAACTGGGTGCGTAAAAAGCTGTCTCATTTATGCCAGGTTAAGGTTACATATTTTGGATGGGTCATCTTTCGAGTAACTCAAAAAAATTTAGCAATTATGTATTCGGGTCAAATGGATGCATTAATATCTGTCCTATTTGGAATTACGCATGCTGCAGAGTTTATCTCAGTCAAACCTTTTCAGATGGATAGTCAATTAATAGAAATTCTTACTACTTTTTAAGTAATGTATCGTTGGTGGGTTGGTAGGAATGATAGACTATCATTTACTTGATCTCACTAATAATGTATTTGTGTTTGTCTATGCAGCTTTCAAGAGTCAAATTATTAGTGCTATTCAAATCTGAATGAGAAGATGGAGTTGGGTGGTGGTGTTTGGAGTAATAGGTACTGTATATTTTTATATACTCAACATTAAAGAAGAGGCTATATAAATGAAGAGGGGCAGAGAAGTGTATGCTAATATGCACGTTGCACTCTTATGAAATTAAGGTAAATTGTATACTTGAAATGCATTATATTGACCCAAACACATAAATAGTGCGGCACACTGCTACGTTTTTGTTATCATTTCAATATCTCATTGTCGTTTAATATTAACAGGTATTTGGTATTTAAAAACATGATGCTAAATTCATACTCTGTCCATGATGCAAAAAATATATACATTGGACATGTACAGGTGATAGCTTACCTCGGGGCATCCACATTGCTAATGACATAACTTTAAAGTTTAAAGTTTTCTAGGCTTATATCTTATCTTTCTTATCTATTAAAAGAAGAACTATATTACTTAATCCCCTACAAATTAGCCTTTCATAACTTAATCCCCCCCTTTAATTGGATTAGCCCCTCAAACCTCAGCCATTGATTTCACTAAATCTTCTGATTAATTAATCACTTTGGTTAATTTTAATTACCTTTCTGCCCCTATTATATTACTACGCGTGTAAATTAGCTAGGGCTCAAAACAAAACAAGCCTTTCCCTTTTCACAAATCTAGCGACACAGATGCCAGGCACCTCAAAACCTCTGGTTCGAGAAAAATGGCGAACACACAAGAATCACAGGCGGTATGGCAAGGAATCAAAGGGGCGTTGAGTGACAGACTCAGGAGAAGGGATAGCGATCAAAACCTCCAGATCGAACAAAATGGCGATAACACGAGCAGGCGGTATGGCAAGGATTCAAAGGTTTGCTGAGCGATTAACCCTTGCATCCACCACGATACACCACTCCCGTCGTTGTCCAATGCCGGCTTCAACGAATTAATCACAAGGTAAGAACTCCAATCCAGTTCACAGACATTGGATGACAAGGTTCTGTCGTATTTTTAGTGAAATCAATGTTGTTTGGTTCTTATATCCTCTTGGTCGTTAGAAATAGTTAGAATTCCAAACTATTTACTTCACCACTTGATTAGGTTAAATATTAGCAATTGGTGTAGATTAATTGCAATTTCGGAATTGGTTGTTTTATGTTTTGTTTCCGTATTATTACTGTCTACTAAGCTTACTATTTTCAAAATATGGTGGGAAAATAGTGCGTAATTCCGGCTTTACACAGGATAGGTTAATGTATAAGGCCTATTGATGTGTTAATGCCAAATGTATTCGGTTTCAGCCACTTCCACATTTGGCATTCACGGTTTTGCTAATCAGATTCTAAACTTCGTTTTTTTCCAGTCTATTGCAATTCGAACAAAATTTAATCCGACAGCTAACCCGCGTAGTAAGCACAATTTTATTTGGTTAGCAAATTGAGTACTATTTGCATCATGATTGTTACTTGTGGTTGAGAGTTGATGGATATAGGATGCAATGGTTGGCCGTCGTGTATGTGTATTTTTTATGCCAAAAAAGCTGAAGCAATATGCCTAATGCGGAATTAAAATAGCAAGATATTGGGTCACCCAAAAATGGAAATCAGATACTCCGTATTACATGACTATCCTTCTATGCTCTTTAATCTGTCAAACTATCAATATAGCATTTCATTGTTGAACACAATTGGAAGTGGCAACATCAAACACAACAATGTGGGCTGTAGTTGCCTACTCGAGTGCTCCTTGACTCATTTGGCCAACTATAGGGTCCTTAGTTGATTAAAAACCAAATAAAAGATCAATGATACATGTGATTGTTAGTAAGGATAACATTGGACCCTTTTTTATGAATATCAATGTATCTTCTTCAGGTGAGAGGTTTTCTTTTAAATTTTGGTGTATGTTATGCGGTTAGAGCAACTCTGGGACTAACATTCCAATGGAGGTTAAATACTTTATTTTGTGCTATGTTTCACCTTATATATCACTTGAAAAATGGCAGCACCTAAAGGTGACAAATTTGTGGATCAGGTTGATTTTGTGATGTCAAACCACCAGGTTGGGTCAAAATTGGTCATTTGGTTTCTTTCAATATACTGCAATTTTTAATTTGGAATGTGTTTTGCCATGTTATAGTGTTTGAATCCCAATCACTTATTCGAGGCTATATATTTAACGTTACAGGTCATGTTGATTTTATTGATGTTGCAACAGTTCCATGTGGAGTTGCTAATGCTATTGGTAATAAGGTAATTGTTAACCTCGAATAGTGCTACTTTACTTGAATGTTTGGCTATTCAATCATAATTAATCCAAATGGGTTGTGTTGTAAACGTAGGCTCATGTTGTTTTTCATTTTCTTAAAGTTGAAGCAGTTCTTACGTTTCCAGTATAATATCAGGCAAAATTTCAGAATCTCCTTTCAGTATTATTTCCTTACAGTGCATCCACATAAGGATTGCAAATATGCCATTAGTATAATATCAGGCAAAATTTCAGAATCTCCTTTACCAAGTCTGTTGACACCTTCTTATTCTTCAGCTGATAGGATGTCTTATAGTCCTTATTTAGGTAGTAATGAACATCTTTTCTTTTATTATTGTACATTAATATATTTAATACCCTCATGTTTCTAATATATATATATATATATATATATATATATATATATATATATATATATATATACACCACTTAATGAAATATTGATAGTAACTTTCGTTGTATACAGGTATATCATCTGTAAGTATGCCAAAACAGATCGGAGAACACCATTATCATGTATCACTAACACCAGTATGTAAATTACATTGCTGAAAATATGATTACATTGTAAAATATACTCATTACCTTCATACACATTGTATTTATGTTACAAGTTTTTCTGCTGCAGCCCCCAAAACATCATTGCCACCAAGGGCCAGTAGTTTCAATTCACTGGAGGTTAATTAGTTTCGGATCACTGGAGGTTAATTAGTTACAGTTCCCTCTTACTGTAGCCCCTTTTGTAGTTTATTGTGGTTATTGCAGTTATATGAACCGTTTATCCTCTGGATTTGAAGGCGCTTTCACGTTGTTTGGATTGAAAGTCATGAACCCTAATATAGGGTTTATTCTCTGGATTTGAAGGCGCTGTCATGTTGTCTGGATTGAAAGTCATGAACCCTAATATATCAATTACACTGATCTTCTTTCTATGGGTATGACTTTATTATTAAAATGCTCATTGTTTTTCAAATGTTGAACAGAATTGAACTTTGTACTGTATGCGTTTATTATATTGATTGCTTGGTCAGGTTCATTGCTTGTGAGTTTTGGGTGTTGAAGGTGTACCTTGTAGGGTGATCTTTGTTGCTTGGATTTTTTTTGTCGAAACTTATTCTTATTTCGTGGTATTTTGTCTAGAATACTGTCTGTCTTATCTGTGGTATTTTGGCTATGATGGTAACTGCCACACGTCTCTTTTGTGAAAACTTGATTGTTTGTTTATTGTGTTTTAAATGTGATGATCTCTTATGGTTGTATAAGGAGCCAAATTATGAAGAAGTATTATGGGTGGGTGGTTGTGACTACTTTTTCTACTATTAGTACAATGGTGTTGGTCGTACTTAAGTTTTTTTTTTGGGTTGTTTGCTTTATTCGTACTTATCAATGATTATGAATGTCTTATTTCTGGTTTCTGACATTAAGCTTACATATTTCACCTTTTCAGGTTGGTGGGGGCATCGGAAAAACACGTAGAATCGAAAACATTTTTCACCACCTAGCAGACCCCTTGGGTCGTCCCTAAGGAGGATAATTAGTATGCTGTTAAGGTGATTGTTGTTACACAATGAGAAAATGGCAAACGAGATAACTGTAGATATAGTAGAAAGGCTTATATGATAGAATCATGGGGGTCGAAATTAGGTTATGTCGTTTACTCTACATGCCAAACTAATAACTTAAATGCCGTTTAGCATAATCTAACTGGGAAAAGCCTATGTAATAGAGGTGGCAAAATACCCAACTCGACTATGTACACTTCATCTTTATGCAATAGCCGCTAATTTTCAATAATTAGCAAATATGCCATTAGTATAATATCAGGCAAAATTTTAGTATAAATTTTCTTAATAAGTCAATATTATTTATAAATGCAGGGTTATTGCAAAAAAAGGGATCTAGAAAGTGAGGAAATTTTGGAACAATTGCCTTCTTTACCTGTATTGTCTTATGGGATGCAGGGCAACTCATCTTTTACATTTTACTGCATATACAGTCTTTATTTTTGTATTTGGTTTTTTCAGGTGTTAAGGCATGAAGCAATTTATGTACAAAAAAAAACTGGTCATTAGGTAACTGTAACATAGAAAATATGCTTGAAGTACGTGTATTGTTTTTATGTAACGGAAAGTGTGTAAAAAAAACAAGAACGATCATCTAAAAAGGAAATGTGGTCAAATGGGTCGATACTCGATAGTCGCCCGAAGTGTAGTTTCTATGTATGAAGCATCATAAATCAATTTAGGAGAAAGGTTTCATTTCTATTAAAATATATATTGTTGTCATTATATTGAACATGCTTCAAAGTCGTTAATATTAATATTCTGGGTCAAACCAGGCCAATAAAGTTACTCATTTTTGACCCATTATTTGTCACATTAATCTTACCAGGCCTACATAATCTGAAGCAGTTTAACATTTTAGTTCATAATTGAATCATTAACTGGATCTTATGCAGTCTGCGAGTCTTTCTGATTTTTATGAAGTTGAGCTAGCTAGAAATTTCCTGATTGTGTTCTGATAGAGGTATTATTCTTACCCTAACACCTGTTTTTAGATCTTGTGATTAAAATTTCATCAGGAGTAGACTATATCTGGTATCAAATGCTTTTGCCTAACACATTTTATTTAACGTGTTCTAGCTTTCACAAGCTTTTCTTGTGATAATGGAAGATTACATAAGAGAGGCACCACAGTTGGTTGATGATCCACAAGCATTAGTGAGTTTTAATCAATATTCCTTATCAAAAAATAGTTTAATCGGAAGAGTTGCATATGTTCTAATGAGATTAAGATCGATAACACATGTATAAACTGGAGAAAAAAACAAACAACCAAATTTAATCGGAAGATTGTTTAGGCCTAATGTTCACGTGGTTTAGTGTGAACGCAAATAGACTCAATATTTGACTATATAGTTCTGTATCTTGATATCTTTATGGAGTATAAGATTTTGACACACATCAAGCCTATTGTCAGCAACTCAGCATTGTTTCTCTAAAGTATTCATAATGACATGGGAGATTTTTTTTTTCTTTTTCAGAGAGTGGGGAACATTGAAATATAGTAGTCAATCAATCAACTTCTTCACTGTATAGTGGAAGTGTGGAAGAAGGTGAGTAAATATGCATTTGATTATTTATAATGATTAATCTTTTTCGATAATATTAACATAGTGGTGGAAGTTTTTAATTATACTCATGTTTTTTATGCAGAGTTTGCAGATTCTCATTAGAGTAACATAAGTATTGAGTACAAAGATAATACCCCAATTCATATTACCGAGTAATACACTTTTTAACTGAATTCACCATCTTTCATCTTGATAAAATATTATGAAGCTAATTTAAAGTAGTTTATATCATATCAGGAGCATGAAGATTGCTCAGGCTCTACAAATGGAGAGGAAACTTCAGATATAAAAAGAGGTCAAAACAAGAACCGTTTAGAAAATGTTAATATTATAGAAATACACCTTGAATGAAATGGGTCAAAATATGGTCTATTGGGCTAATGTGAGGCCTGCAAGTGGGTACTCATTGTATGGCATGTGCATATGGTACTGCTCATGTATTATGTGAAATGGGTCAAAATAGCTATATAGAGAGTTTTTGGTGGTGGTTTCAGATGTATAGGATGAATTATCAGTTTGGTAATGTTGTTTATACTCGATAGTTTGTGGGTATTGATATCGCTATTCTAAATACTTTTATAAGGTACAAATTGGTGAGTAGAAGGTTAAGGAATCAATTTAATTTTGTGGGTCTGACTTTTATGGGTCAACCTTGTGGAGAGCAAAGTAATCATATTGTAAAGCATGGTGGTAATTTGGGCAAGTTCTGGTATGGAATTATGCAAGATGATGTAGAGAATTTGCATGTTGAAGTTGAAGAATCAAGTTGCTGGTGCAAGTGTTACTGATGCAAATTGAAGTCAAGCAAAGGTTGTGAAATGTTGACTTTGATGAGTCAAAGCAATTTTAGTCAAAGTGAGAGCTATGTAAGACAAGAGTGGTAATTTGGATCTTAATACAAATATAAATAACAGTCGCAAGTATTAGATCTTAAATTTTGCGAATAAATATGTTTTAGCCCGCAAATTTTGCCGGTTATGATCTAGTTTGAGTTAATTAAGGGCATGAATTAATGTTGATTACTTTACAAGAGGTGGTTCATTGAAGATATTTTCAATGTGCTATTGAGGTTGTTTTATGACCATATTGAATTATTCGAATTTTGGAAGTGGTGTTGGAGCCACCCTTTGACTCTGAATCTCTTATATATGTCAAACGCCTTTGTACTGATCAGTTGTAAAAAGAGTTGCACCCATTTGGTAATAAATGTTAGGAGGAGATAAGATTACCACCATCTCGCCATTAACATTGATCTAGAATCCAGCCATATGATATGATTAATAAATAGGTAACAGCTCAAAATAAATGTATGACTTTAAAATTCTCATTGTTCACTCATGTAACTTGGGTGAAATTACCCTTCGGTTAATGAATTTTTTAATACAAACGCCCGTTTTGTATGTCTCAATATGAATACCTCATTATGCAATGTGATTCTCAGTGATTATGAATTGAAAATATATATATTAAAAGGTATGTATAAGTTTCGTAAGTCTATATAAAAATGTATTGGGTAAATTGTTAGGAATTTGCAGCGGAGCAACTAACAATAACCAGTTGATCACTCTGATAAATCGTTAGCAAAGACAACCTAACTAACACCCGTGTAATCGAGGTTATACCCACAAACAATAAACGGATAAACAACGAGCAAACAAGATAAACGAAAGCAATAAAGAACACAAGGATTTAACGTGGTTATGTCCAATCTCCAACTTGGAGATTGGTTTAGTCCACGGGGCCAAACCGAGAGAGTACCTCTTTATATTTTGGTGGCTTCTGGTTTGATACAATATAGGTTACATTATATAACTTGTGAAAATAAAGAAAATTAATACTTTCGTACGAAACAATTGCAGCCGACTTCAATTAGCTTTCGCTGCAAGTCTTGTAAAAACAAGACCATCCCATCACGTGACATTCCATTAATGCATTGCCAATTAATTACCTCAAGTCACTTTCAATTTTCGTATCCAATTTGTTCGATTTTCACAACTTAACAATCTCCCACTTGAAGATCGGACAAACCTAAAATTATTAAACCCTTAAATAATTCCCTTTCAACCAAGTCGAATCCGCCTCTCCATACCGCCAATACCAATTGGGACACGCACACTAACTAAACTCGAGTTAGATAGACTTTCGATAAAAAGCTCTTCAACTACACCTATTGAAACCAGGAATAGAACAACACCTTTGACGCCCCTTTAGCAATACCTTGTTCTTAGCTCAACCTACACCGCCGGAAAACCATCCGGGACACGCTTGCTCGACCTCACAGAATCGGAAGACTTTCGATATACAAAGCTAACTGAACACCATTACTAAACTGGGACCACTCTCCGGTTATCCGCACCACCATCTTCTAGCCCAAGAAGATACGTTGAAATGTGCAACGACTTCAACCACAAGATTCCATCAAGAAGACAACCGCTTCTTCAATTCGTCGATTACAGCCACATCGGATCTTGCCACCGACATGTCAACGACCAACCCGCACAGAATTTCGTCCATCCGATTTTCCTTCCCAGCAATCAGAAAATCGCCGATAGAACTAACCCGTAGATTATCATCAAAGTTTACCCGTGATATCGCAGTCACAACCTTGAAAACCTACATTACAAACTTTTGCTTTCCCGCTGGTACACCGACCTAAAACGTAGCTACGGTTTCAATGAACACATCTTCTCCCACTCAGCCTGCTCCCACTGTACGGATCCAAATAATAATCGAGGCTCTCTTGAGAAGACTCTAGTTCATTATACACGGTCAGTCGCAAATTACTTTGCCATTGGAGAGTAAAAAATGAAGATCTGAACGCTCTAGTGTTACCCGGAATTCACAAACTAAACCTGTAGAAACTGAGATCCAATTGTTGCACACCAATCTCCAAAGCTCCCACTAGTTGCTAAACTCCCACTAGCTTCGATACTTCCACCGATTAACAAACTCCCTAGAGTTACCGACACTCTCAACAATATCCGAAAGCTCAAACATTAGGACTTACACAGTTATCCGCCTCTAACCTACTTGAAGATTTCCAATTGATTCCTCAAGAAGAATCGTTGAATCGTTGAACCAAACATCAACTAATACCCGAGCCCAGTCGAACGCGTTCTATCCGACATCTTCTACAATCAATATCTTCAAGAGAAGTAGCTCTAACCTGCCTAATCATTCCAAGAACATGGAATACTCGACCAAAATCATGGTCTCCCGTTTCAACCCACGAGCGATAACAAAACTACCTCTGACACCCATCACCGTTTATTTCCAAAACGGATGTGGTACCGTTTATTACCCATATACCCAACCGAGAAAACCATCCTCTTGAGTACCGTAACAAACCTCACATCTTTGAATAACCTAGTCCGTATCAATGAAGTTTCCGAGACTTCATGTCCTTACACTCGCACCATCAAACCCCTAAGTTTGATAACGTCCACTTATTCTTTTGCACGGGATCGCAAAGAATAAAGAACCCGAATCCACAACGCGGATCCCAAAACTCTCTCCGCAACAAATCACCAATCGAAAGACCTAATCACCGACTCTATTACCGGCATCGCGAAACAATCACCATCACAACGCTACCGGCCTCCCGCCGTGTCTTCACATCACAACCAACTAGAAAAAACCTAACTAGTTCAACCCGGAAAAACAAACTCACCGAGTTCGTTGCGATCCAAGAAGGCAAGTCTATTGATCTTGATAACCATGTTGCAAAACAAATCCTAAACCTTGTCTATCAATTGTTCCCCGATGGTTCTTCTTTTCTTCCGGATCAAGATCTTTCCCAGATCTATATCTTCCAAATAGAAACCCTAACCATCAAACCATCTTGTTCATGCTCCCATCCGCCATCGTTCCCGATCTTCAAACCATGAAGCTCTGATACCAGTTGTTAGGAATTTGCAGCGGAGCAACTAACAATAACCAGTTGATCACTCTGATAAATCGTTAGCAAAGACAACCTAACTAACACCCGTGTAATCGAGGTTATACCCACAAACAATAAACGGATAAACAACGAGCAAACAAGATAAACGAAAGCAATAAAGAACACAAGGATTTAACGTGGTTATGTCCAATCTCCAACTTGGAGATTGGTTTAGTCCACGGGGCCAAACCGAGAGAGTACCTCTTTATATTTTGGTGGCTTCTGGTTTGATACAATATAGGTTACATTATATAACTTGTGAAAATAAAGAAAATTAATACTTTCGTACGAAACAATTGCAGCCGACTTCAATTAGCTTTCGCTGCAAGTCTTGTAAAAACAAGACCATCCCATCACGTGACATTCCATTAATGCATTGCCAATTAATTACCTCACGTCACTTTCAATTTTCGTATCCAATTTGTTCGATTTTCACAACTTAACATAAATATATTTTGTCGGCATTGTACCCCCTGTTTGTTCCGAGTTAAGCAACCTACCCCTAAAACTCCCAATGTATGCAACAAACCGGTTATTTATGTGCTACAATCTTTGCAAACTATGTTTTTACCTGTTACAACGTACAAAATGATGACTTGGCAACCACATCACGTGGCCTAAAAAATGACACGTAATTAATTTTACCGGTTCTCCCGGTAACCGGTTACCATATTGCCGATATCGATACAACATTAACCAGTTTACTGCAGACAATGGAAGTTTTAATGGTAGGTTGCTTAACTCGGAACAAACAGGGGATACGATGCCGACAAAATATATTTACCCAAATGTATTATATTTTAACTTTACGATGATAACGTTTATTTTATGACGGCCATTTAACTGGGCAATGCCCAGGTTAGATACTAGTTCTATATAGTTAGTTTAATATGCATTCCCGAACACGCCTTGTACAAAAGGGGGAAAAGTGGCATGACCACTGTATGTATGCAAATGAAAGTAGACTGGTAAGGAGGCTGAGATTGTGTTGCTACGACTCTTTTATGAGTTTGGTTATATATTTACTTTGTTATTTGCAGCATGAATAGGTTAGTCTGTGTCTCAATGAAAAGTTTCTTTTACTGTTTTTGTAATTTAGGACAGATTTGTTATGAAAGTTGTTTCTTCCGCATGTTTTTTCTGTTTCGTTTCAAGTTGTATATTTAGTTTGACTGCGGTTGATGGTGGATGGCATCCATTGCCATCTGTATATGCAAAAGGTGACGAAAAAAGGGCATAATCTATGCAATCAAACGATGCAGCTGTAATTCTCTCGTTTGTCCTTTGTTCGTTATAATCTACGCCCCTTTTCTTGGTATTTGTCTTCTTATCTTTTGTAAATATATGAACACAGTCAACACACAATGCAAATCCAAACTTGAAGAAAAAACAATGGACCTGACTGATTTCCTTCTTCCATTGAATTAACAGCAAATAATGAGTGTTAACGAAATTCCTGGTAAGCTTGATTATGAGCATTTTGTTTTTATTTTAATACACATAATATCCATAGTAGTCGTGTGTAGTTTTTGAGTGCAGTTGCATACCCTCCTATGGATAGACAAGCACCACCTACTGGATACCCGACTAAGTTTTCAGCCGCACCTCAAAACAATCAGGATGGCATTCAAACTGAAAGCAGAGGCGATGGCTTTTGGAGAGGATGGTAATAATGTCTCCTGTTTTTATTAGTACTATAGAACGGGGGGAAAGAAAAACAAGAAGAAGTAAAAAAGAAATTATGTTTTTTGATTGCTTGCAGTTGTGCTGCAATATGCTGTTGTTGCTTACTGGATGCATGCTGCTTCTAACACAAATGATAAACAGTCAGCATCCTGTTTGTGTATGTAGTCATAACTGTTACCTATGGATTGAATTATGATGTGTATTTGCAATTATTCTGTTTTACTTTTGGATCTGTCCTTGTTAAATCAGATAACCACTTTGACTCTTTGTTATCATCTGTCTCGATGCAACGACCATTCTCATATTGAATTTAATTTCTTTCAACATCGTGGTGCAGATCTGAAATATTGGCCTTAGATGTTGCATTTCCTTTTTGGCAGTTGAGGGCTTCCTCATTTGCCCTGAACCCTTTATTCGATCATTGCATTGTTGCTATGATATACTCCTCTGTTGGTTTAGCCTTTGGAGTTCAGGTCCATAACGGCAAGTGTATCTGTTATACAAATGACAGTGAAGCAGAAATAGAAGGATCCAAGTATTTTGTTGGCTCATGAGCTTGTCAACTTGAGCCTTTTAAGCCCGTAAAAACCTCATCAACTTTCTAAATTTCAATGAACTCGTAAGCTTCGATAATAAGGTTAGCAAACAACTCCTGCATCGAAGTTAAAATGGTGATAAAATTTCGCAGTTTATTAATTACAAAATCCAAATGCATACAAACAAACTATTCAACTTTGGATTTTGTAGAGCTGAAATTATCTTACGGGCTCACATGACCGTTCCATCTAAACCGGGCCAATATCTCTTAAACCCTGGGCCTATAATTTCATCACTTCCATTAGTGCCCATGGTATCTGAATCTGATGCCTGGAGTCCTGGACAATTTCGTTGATTTTGGCATCTCGTTATTATTTGGCAGAAAGTGATGATAACATGAATATGCAACACAATTGGCTTAAACGATCTAAAGCATTCTGTTACTTTAATGAATGAATATGTTTTAATGAATGAATGTGTTTATAGATTGAGTTAATTTGAGATGTTTAATACAGAGTAATCATTAAAAATAAACATACATAAGATTAAGCGGCATGCGACATTACAAAAACAGCAAGTTGTACGTTTCTGTGACAAACACAATATGGGTGCTATCAAAGATTTATTGTTCGTACATATTATGATGTTGGTTGTAATTTATTCTATTCGTAGCAAATTAAATGTCCATTAATTTATTTTGATTTGTTCCAAAATAAACGGTTTTTTTTTTTTAAATTGAGACGGATGAACTACGTCACGTAGAGTATACATGACAACAATATTAGGAAGTATTGACTTCCGTAAGAAAGGAAAAGCTGATTAAAAAAAGTCCAGCGTTCATAAAATTCAAGTAAAACCCCGAATTAGTTCATGGAAAATGGAAAATATGCAATTGCCGATATTGGACGGTGACTTGTAATTGTAAATTGCCAATGACTAAACCAGCATCTTTGACCAAATACCGATAAAGGCTAAAGCTATTGTTTATACCTTTTAGTGAAAGCTGCAACTCTTTGTAGTTCCCAAAATAATATCCCCATTTTTAGGAATCAGAGAAAAATCAAATAAAATAAAATACACTAAGAACTACTGTATGTATATGCTGGACGCATTTGTCTTTGTTGTTAGACCCTTTTGATATTTTATGATATTTGCTAAAGATTAATAACTACTTCCTCCGTTCCAATTTTATTGTTCACAGACAAAAAATACGTAGTTTAAGAAAGTGTACATAATATTTAATCTTTCACTACATTCAAATGTTTTGATTAGTTGAATGTACAAAGTGGACAATAAATTTGGAATATCCCAAAATAGATAGGTGGACTATAAATTTGGAACGGAGGGAGTAGTTAGGGGTGTCAATGGGGCAGGTCTTGATCTAGATCCGACCCGACCCACCCCACTTATGTGATCCAATGGGTCGAAAAAATAGATCCATGGACCCAACAAGAGATCCAATGGGTCGACCCATTTAGATGGATCTCTACTGGGTCGGCCCATGACCTGTCTGGGTCGACCCATTTAAGTTATAAAAAAACAACAATTTTTTAGAATATATATATATATATATATATATATATATATATATATATATATATATATATGTAAAAATATTTCTACAAATAATATACTTTTTCATTATTTGACAATTGTTATATATAAACATTGAAAATTATGTATATGTCAAGTTTCATGCTTTATATATATATAATGGACGCACGAAAACTATTAAGCGGTATGTATCCCAATTTTTCAACCGATTCACATATAACTGAAATGATTCGCGTAGTAAACTAACTAATTGAATTATCTAAATGTTTGGGATATACTTATGTTGCAATGTTTTGATACTATCGGTTGAAAGTAAGTGAATAAATCAAATTTTTCCAAAAATATACTAGATTATTTTGTGTTAACATTCCTTATTAAAAAATGGTATATGTGTTATATAGTTAGTACTTGGTACACGATGAAAATTTCAAGGCGTAATTAGCTACCTGAACCAAAACATTAATACAACTCCCGTACCAAATACTTACTCGTATTATCTTTATTTATATTTATATTTGTCCTTTATGATTTTAATGATGTCGTTTGAGATTATTAAACAACCGATCGATGAAATAAAACTATTCTCATTACCGAAGCTGAGATAAAAAAAAATCTATTTTTTCTTTTACAAATTAAATGGGTCGACCCAGATACAAATCCATTGATTTAGTTGGATCTTGGATCGGATCATGATCCATTAACTAATGGGCCAGATCCAGACCCATCTAAATGGATCTTGTGACCCATTGGATCTTGTCAAGATCCAACACGACCCGCCCCACTGACAGGCCTAGGAGTAGTACCCTACTAACAGTTCTTCGTATATTAGTAGTGGTGTGTGGTATGAATAATTTGTGTTGGTGTACAATTCACTATATGCTATCAAACACCCTCGGGTTACCATAGGATTCTTATAATACAACGATTTTTCTAATATGAGAATAAATAATTCTCTAAATGTAACCATATCTAAATAATTGTTAATCACATAAAAACATACTATTTCGAAAGGGTGATAATATTTCCACCATTGAATTTGATAAAACCACCACAACTGTGCATCATCTGTTTATACAATACAAGTATTTGATGCATAATTGTGGTGGATTTATCAAATTTAGTGTTGGAAATATCATCACCCATTTCAAAATGTATTATACTTGGTACACTTTTAAATAATGATAATTTATTTATAGTAAACAAATGAATGACATGAAGTTATAATAAAATATATGATATTTTTGTCACTAAAATTACTACGTACGGAGTATTTGTTTATGGTTGTAACATGTGCGTTTTGAGTAGTCGTCAGAATACGATTCCATGACCTTGTGGTGGTCCCTTCATCCAGTATCTACTCCTCATTCATCTCTTCAATTTTTTTACATTTATTTATTTATTTAATTATCCTTTTCCCACCACCTCTCTGCTCTGCTCTGCTCTTTCTCCACCGGTACTCGTAAAACGTGATTCCGTTTTCTCTACGTTTATTATGGCTTCCACTTGCATCAATAACATCACCTATTCGCCGGAAACTTTTCCGGTATGTTCTCCGCCACATTCCTCTTGGCGCCTCTCCGTCACTCCTCAACAAAATGCTTCCGATAACGTTAACAAGCTGACAGATCTACCGGAGAAACCAGATCTAGAAACTTCCGATTTCGGTGATTTTGAGTTCCGACTATCAGATCCAGTCACCATGCTTCCGGCTGACGAACTCTTCTTCGACGGTAAACTATTTCCGCTTCATTTTCCTGTCGTACGTCACGAACCTGCTTCTACTTCTACTTCTCAGGTAACCGCTTCCTCGGAAGTTAGTTCCTCAGATCCGCCGAAACCTCGCCGGATTATCAACGGCGTCTCCGTCGTTGATGCGTTTCTATACTCACCTAAAGCGCCGAAATGTTCAAGTAAATGGAAAGAGCTACTAAATTTGAAAAAACTTTATCAAAACAGCAACAACAAAACGACGTCGTCACCGTCTACCGGTAACGCTAATCGTAACGGCGCTGCTAAATCAATCAAACAGTTTCTCAACCGAAGTTCAAAATCATCAAATGATTCGTCAGTTAACCTCCCGTTACTTAACGATACAGATAACGAACCTCCGTTAGTGACGTCACGTCACTCTCTATCATCATCTTCATCAGGTCACGATCAGGAAGAAATACCGCGTCTCTCTCTAGATTCCGATAAGCAAATGAAACTTAACATGAACACAATCCCTAACCCTAGCAATCCTCCGCGGATGAGGTTGGTGAAAACCAGAACATTATCGAATGATGGATCAGTACCAGTACGTAGTGTATCTATCGATAGTCCTCGAATGAATTCATCGGGAAAAATAGTTTTTCATAGCTTAGATCGGAGTTCTAGTAGTCCTAGTACTTTTAACGGCGGTCCTAGATTTAAATATAAAGGAATGGAGAGATCATATTCAGCTAATGTTAGAATCACTCCGGTTTTAAATGTTCCGGTTTATTCGAAATCAGGCAATGTGTTTGGACTTCCATTATTCTCATCATCAACATCATCATCTCATAAGCAAGACGGTTCGAGTGGTAGCAATAGGGGATCAAACAGGACTCAACAGATTCATATCAAGAGTAAAACGGATCGATCTTAGTTCAGCGTTCGAGTGTTTATTCGGTTTTCGTTACATCCATTTAGATCTTTTAGGCTTTAGATCTAGGATATGTTGCATTTTCCTGTGTTTTATTGTGAATGTACATATTTTTAGGCAATTTAACTTCTATTGCTAGTTTGTTCAAGCTCTAATTTTAATGCTCAATCTAAGTTATCTAACAAGTGAAAGGTGATCATGTTAGCTTTAGAATATATTTTGTTATTTTTTGAGTCGTGTTGATTCTAGCATCTTTTATTATATGTCTGTTGCGATATGGAAGAATGGGACAATAGCATGTTATTTCAGCTGTACTCTACAGTGATGCAGTATTATTAAAAGTACTCTCTATTTTATTTCTTTTAGGAATATTGCAGTATGCTCCCTACAAGTTAACTCTTATTGCAATTTGGTACTCCGTACTTTTTTGGTGGCTAGGCTGGCAGGTTAGTTTTTGAATTTTGATTCTATCCCCTTGCAACATGGTTCCATCAATTCATTCAATGACTCGAGTTGATATAATTTGTAGTTTGTAAGAATAACGAGTTGGTAAATTGAATATATTCATCGGGGTGCAAGGATTTGGAACCTTATACTAACAAAGAGCGTTTTCTTTCGAATGACAAGTGCCTTTTCTTGCTGCGAGGGCCAATGATATGGAATTTTATGTAATTCATGATGTTTTAGCCGCTTAATTTTGAATTTCGCAAACTTGGTACTAATGTTTTGGATAAAATCATTCATGGAGTTTGTTTAACCTCCATTTGGGCTATTTGGGCATGGAGGAATCGATTGGCTCATTCGGATCCATCCTCCATTCAAGCTGTCCAAAACGATGATATATTTCCTTTTATTTAACGGGTCTCGCGACAATGGATTGAGAGTTGATGTTCTAATTCTAAACTGGATTGGACTTGTTGGGTATCTAGGCCATACCACTTGGTTCTAGGCTGAATATCAGCATGTTCTCTTGGATGCCTTTTCGTTGTTTCGATTTTCTTCGGTTTGCATTTGTTTTTTAGCCTTCGGTTTGATCTTGGCTTAAGCAGTTATGTTTAGTCTATAGGTGCATTTCTATTTAGTCTGTAGGTTCTTTGTATACTTCTTGTATATTTTTGGTGGTGTTATAAAATCTTTGCTTTTCAAAAAAAAAAATTAAAATTTGAATTTCGCAAAGTGCTACCCATTTGTAGAAGGGTTTATTTGGATTTTGTGAGTGAGTTAGAGGGACCACAAAGTACAAAGAAAAAGAGTTGGTTTTTTGTCATGGTCTATGGCCTATGGGTATGAAATTCAATCAAACTTTAATAGCATGATGATTTTAGCGTAACAAATAAAATGAAAACAACCTCTAAGTTTGGTATTTGTATGTCATCTTAAAGTACCAAAAAAGAAAAAGAAAAAAATGTTAAAAAGTGGCGATGATGAAAGTATGAAAATTCATATTTAATATTTTTTGGGAACTGTCAAAAAGGGTTTGTTGATGATGGTGAAGATTTTATGGATTTGACATGGGGGAGTGTTTAACGACCATGACTTGTACCTCAAAAATTTTCTTTTCTACGTAGTATTATTTATTTTTTGAACAAAATCCATGACAGGTGCCTCACCCTCACAGTATGTTAAGCGTGGACCCATTAGCTGGCTTACAACACAATACTGTCTTGATAATGTACCTTGGGTTTAACTTTAGGGGCACTCTCCGGTCTCCACCGTGCTTCAGCCACTTTCGTCACTTAGCGTCATGTCAGATTTTCACAACTAATTCAAAAATGATTCACAACCGATTTTCTACTCCCTCAATGACTAACCACTTCATTTTTTTGGACCCTACATTTACCAAAATATCACCATTTCTATACAAAAAAAAAAGCACGCGGCCTCCACATTTTTCAACCGATTTACAATCGGTTATCTGGTTTGGAGATGAAGTGGTTGACAACTGATTACACGAATGGCACCAATGTTGAATCACTTTGCAAATCTGTTTGAAACCGCTTTGCCCGTTGGGAGTGCTTTAATATATGCAAAAGTTTTATCACGGAGTACATTTTATTATTTGATAAGGTTGTGTTTGGATTAAAGGTTTTAATGCATGGGAATGATAATGAAAATAGGAAGGAATGAAAACTTGTGTTTATTTAGATTTTTGAAAAGGTGCGTCTTTCAAAAATGGAAATGAAACCCACCAAATGAGGGTTTTTCTAAACCCTATTATGTGATAGGTTTTATTTTTATTTTCATTCCGTGCCATTATCAATCTCATACTTATACTAATTCTCTTAAGCAAGTCAAACACACCCATAGTCTTAAGGGGTGTTTGATGGTTTTTTAGATTGCTTATTTGCTTATTTTTATCTAATAATGGGGTGTTTGGGATTGTTTATTTGTAAGCAATTATCTATTTGAAAAATAAATATTTGTCTCCGTATATAACACACTCTCAAAATTACCAAGGCTATTTTTTTTTTTAAATATTTCGGAAGCGCACATTAATAAATACTACATAGATTGCATATAATAATCAAAAGGGCAATCCACATAATTACATCCAAGTACTTAGTTTAATACAAACCATTAAAACATTACGCCTTAGTATTAATTAAATCCAAACGTGACAATAAACGGTTATCATAATTATCCAAAACAGAGTAGGCGGTGTCAAACATCCCATTCCCATCCTCTTGCCGACCCACAAACTAAAAGACAACC
The DNA here is from genome assembly GCA_949592205.1 of Helichrysum umbraculigerum. Lineage (NCBI taxonomy): Eukaryota > Viridiplantae > Streptophyta > Magnoliopsida > Asterales > Asteraceae > Helichrysum > Helichrysum umbraculigerum. The sequence goes on along the minus strand of CATIUR010000004.1, from coordinate 161,633,147 downwards.
TGCAAGAGATAATGAGGGGATTAGCACGAAGCTAAATGAATAGATCATTAAACTAACAACCTAACTTAGCATAACAATTGTTTACAACTAAGCATCCAAACAATTAACTTCAAAGAGGATCGGTGGTCCTTGAGGCACCCTAATGCCGCGGAGACCCCCAAGCAACACTTTCAACCACTGAAGGCCAAGTCAGTGGTCTAACCGATGGTTTGGTACTAGTACTACTTCCAACATCATTTCAATGTGCAACACATGAACAAAGTACTAATGTTATCCAAGTACTAGTACCCAAACCCAATCGCAATTGACCTATGATAATATCACATATTCCATAATTATCATGGCAATATATCTAATAAGGTAAACAATGCATCAAGTAAAACCAAGTTTACCCGTTGTAACCATATCGTTACAACCAACTTAGACTGAAGGTCTATGATCCACTCACCCTTATTGTCACAGTCTCCACTCAGAGATCTAATCTTTCTGAGTCTTCGCTTTATCTGAGAACATAACCAAAACCCGAGTTAGTCTCTAAATCAAGATTTGTTATGTTTAATACAAGTATATAAATCAAATAAGTGTACATAATGTACATCTAATACTATTTAATATCACAAGTATACAAGTCACAAGTTATCAAATTCGTTATTTTAAAACATGCAAACGTGATCCGGGGAGGGGTGTGCTGGATCGCGTTCCTCAGTTCAAACTATTCTGTTACCAAAATACACTTGGCAACGCGATCCGGGAAGAGGGCTAGGATAGCGTTCCCAAGAACAAACCCGCTTGAGCTCAAATTTCTACAGACTAACGCGATCCGGACAAAGGTTCCAGGATCGCGTTTCAAAGAACAAAACGCACTGAGACAAAATAACACATAGCAACGCGATCCGGGCCATGGAGATGGATCGCGTTCCTCTGCTTTGAAACAGAGCATCAGACCTGCAACAACTTTCAGCTCGAATCAAAAACCCAATTTCACACAAATCAGTCACAATACACGAATTTATTCAGTAATTTACATCAAGTATCATCTATAAGCATAACACAACAACAATTAACATCATCAAGCTTCAAATCCTAGACATGCACGTGTAATCTAACCTAATTTTTAACCAAACCCAATTCATTCAATTTGAAACATGAAAACACTATTGATTCATTCTTAGATGAGCATGTAATCAATTAAGAATCATCACACAACCACATTCAAGCATGAATTCACTCCATTTCATCATTAGTTTAACCTAATTCCACCAATTCAAGTACAAACATGAAAATGGGTTAGGCATGCTTACAATGGAGATGCTAGAAGGAAGAAGATGATGAAAGTCAGATCATAGCACAGAATCACAGCTTCAATTGATGATTTGTTTGATGATTTCACTTTGATTTCTCTTTTAATTTCTAAGTGAGGGGGTGTGTGTGTTCTTGGTGGTTTTAGACCAAAGTCAGGAAATGGAGGAAATAAAGGCCGAACAACACATTTAACCCAAGTATAAAGCAGTGTAAATTTTACCCCTTCTAAATCTATTGTCTGAAACCCGAAAACCATTTGCGAGAAATACGTTCTATTATACCATCAACTAAATTAATTTAAAACAAGTAATAATTTATCTAACACAATAAATCATTTGACCATTTGACCTATTAATTTAAATTATCCAAATAATACCAATTATTTCTAAATACGTTTTAAATACAATAAAGTAAGGAAAAATACCGTATTTCTACTTGGCCCAGATCGAGGATGTTACACCGTACTTATTTTTAGGGCTTATTTCTTAGGAAGTAAGAAGATAATCAGTTTTTTGAAGGCTATTTGTTTCTGCTTAACTGATGTATAAATAAGCAATAAGCTGGTAAAATTAGGGGTGTGCATGGGTCGGTTTGGTTTGATTTTTGGCTAAAACCGAAAGCCGAACTGTAAGTTCGGTTTTTGGAAAATCAAAAACCATAATCGTTCGGTTTAATAAGTTTCGGTTTTGTTCGGTTTCAGTTTTTTCGGTTTGATTTTTCGGTTTATCCATTCGAACGTCTTTATCAAATAAACTTGGTATAACATACACTACATATATGTATATGTATCCTAGAAATGATGTCACACTTAACCGTCAAACTAGAAAAACTACTAATTTTAAATTGATGTAGAATTTCATTGATCATATACAATCAACGATATGTGATAATATGATTATAAAAGAAGTACTAATAAATTAGTGTATCGAATCGAATATAACAATAAAACGTTTAGAATTACTTTTTATATTTGTAGAGTTTAATATATATACACATATAGAATACATAATATATATTGTAAAATACATACATATATAGATATATATATACAAGTAATGTATATGATATAAAGAGTTCGGTTCGGTTTTTTCGGTTGGTTTTTAGTGCAAAAACCAAAAACCGAACCGTAGTTTCGGTTTTTTGAAAATCAAAAACCAAACCGTCGCTTTTTTATCCGGTTCGGTTAATTCGGTTTTTGAGTCAGTTTCGGTTTTCCGTGCTCACCCCTAAGTAAAATAAGCAATCTCAAACACCCTCTAAGCTCACCTATTAGTGTTTAGATAACCCTTTTTGTGGAGCTTATTTGCTTATTTTGTTAGAAGACTTAATTTATAACTTAGTTACCAATAAGCAATAAGCTACTCAAATAAGCTCCCCTAAACACTCATTGAGAGCATGAAAGTGGACCGGAAAAAAGCAGGTGTGTTTCGCCTTTAACACTGGAACATCAGTCTTTCGGTTTAAAGTCCTGTGTTAAAAGGTCGGTGTTAAGCAAGAAACATTAAGTTTAAAGTTTGAACTTTGAAACTATTTTTATCCTTTGATTTAATTTTGAAAACTAAACGTACATTACTTATATGTCCTAATAAATTGACTAATACTCCCTAATATACAACGTGCAACTCATTGTGTAACCGTAACTTATGTTCTCACTATCGAGCCTTTTAGTATTCCAAGTTCCACTTTCGTAAAATGTGCTCTGACTTATAAGTTGTATACGATCTTTTGAAAAAATATCTTCCACAAAAATTTAGTTTTATGATTTTAAGCAATAACAATCTCAAGGGGTCTACACATTTCGGATATATCCGGATTATACAAATGGTCTAATTGGATTGGATCGTACGAATTGGACAATTTGGTTTTTTGGATTGGATCGAGCAAAAACCAAAATAGTAATTCAGTTTTTTGATTGGTTTTGGTTACTAGTATTAGAACCGGATTATCCAAATAAACCAAATAATAATAATACTATATGTAATGCTCATATGTATTACTATTGCTATCTATCAAAGTTGTTAGTCCAATTATTAATATGAGGATTAGCATATTTGTTATTCATGTTATGTGTATACATTTTCGATTAAAGCTTGTAATGAATTAGTGATGTAATAACACAAGTGATCGATTGAAGAGTAGTATAAATACATGACTACTACTCTTTATCACTAACCTTTTCCCCAAAATCATTCAATCTGTCTCAATTCTCTTTCTAACTTTCTCTTTCTAAAACTACCCAAAGTTCATCATAAAATCATCAAATTGCTCATTCTTGATTAAGATCTTGGATTTCAAAAGTGAATGTTAAATATTTGTTTGGTCATTTTTTATACATGAAACCTTATTATATTATTGGTATTGTTAATCTCTTCTCTTTTATATATTAAAAGAAAAACTAAATTAGGAATTCCTACTAAATATAGATCAATATAAAGTAATCTTGTCCATTAAATGCTCAAGGTCAAAGATTTTTAACCATAGATCTTATCTCCTAACCTTGACTACATAAATAGCAAATTGAAACCAAGTCAAATGGCATTAATGCCCTTGAAGTTTAAACATAATTACCCATATTTAATATTAGTAATTAAATTTAATTAATATAATAATTTAAATACACTCTTTTTTTAGATGATTAAGGCTTCTTTAATGTAGGGATTAATGGTCATCAAATGATTTTAATTAAAATTCATAATTACATATTTAAAAAAAATAATTATTGAATTAACTTAATTACAATCATACTGTTTTTCAGTTGTAATATATTTTTGAAATAATATGATGTTAACATTTACTTAAAAGTGTATTTAGGTTAGCGGATTAAATTATCATAATTAATTAATATGCATAATAATAAAATAAAAATATATTTATTACACGTGTAACTATTAATGTAACACCTCAAATTCTACAAAAATATAAAATGTTGTAACTAATATATTGAACCAAATTTCAAGGATGAAATTTTTATAAGTGTGATAGAGTTGTAACACCCCAAATTTAATAAATTAAATTAGTTACATATTTTAAATTATACACAAAATTAATGGGTTGAAATATAAACACATCGACCATAATAGGGTATAACTTTAAATAATATATTAAAATAAATGGATACGTGCATGCGAATTAGTATATGACCGAAATTGTTAGGTTACAGGTAGTTATTGAGTTGTGATTGGAATTTAAATGCTAGCTTATTATATATACATGCACATTAATGTACTTGCGGATAAAAATATTAAAAAAAAAAAAAAAGTTTACATGTATCTATGTGTGTGAGCCGAGGGAGTAAAAGAGAAAAATAATGACGGCATTAAAGAAATTGGTTTGTAGTCGGTTTTTCTGGAGGAAATTAAAAAGGAAATCAAACTTGATTGTTGAATATTATATGGAGAGTGTTTACGTGACTTTTTAAATGTGTTGCAATTATTTTATAAATGATATGCTTATAAAATTATTTAAGTGCTTTATGACTATTTCGATAATGTGAGCTTTGTGAAAACAAAATTGTAACTAAAAGCATATTAATTATCCAATGTATATAAATATTAATGAAATCACATAAAAAGTGAACTAAACAGTGTACGAATAACAAATAGTGGCAAGTGTAAAACTACGATTTGCAATCAAATAGTGAACAAAAGGTAAATGTGGAAATTGAAATTGAAAAGAAATTGTTGTATTTAATCATTATTGCTTATGTGACAAATTGGGATATAAAAATTGTGGTTATATGTTTGTGCGAAAACGTTATTCTCACAAAGCTTTATAGCTGATCAAAACTTTCTTAAAATTATAGAGAACGGTGGATAAAAGTGTAGAATATCTATTGTCAATGAAATTGGAGAAGGTTATTAAAACGCCCCTAATTTTAAAACACTATATTTTTTTTTTTAAAACATTGCGGAAGCAATATCCCATATATATATATATATATATATATATATATATATATATATATATATATATATATATATATATATATATATATATATATAACCCTGTATTAATCAAAATATACATAATCATTTACATAAACATTTTGTTATATAGCTACACAAATTAGATGGGCGTTACTTTAACAAAACATTTAAAGTAGTACAAAAGTCATCAGAGTTCTATCATTGTCGAACACTCCTTCAATTTACTCCGAGACCCGCCCTTAACAAAATATATATTAACCTGCAAGGAGTAAACAACGAGGGATTAGCACGAAGCTAAGTGAAATAACTCATCACTAACACTACACTTAGTTTAACACTATGAGTCTACAACAATTAACACTTTGACTCAACATCACTAGAGGATCGGTGGCCCTTGTGGCACCCTCAGCCGCGGTGGCCCACCAAGCGACTCTTACACCAACTGCAGGCCAATACAGTGGTTAACCGATAACGGTTTGCTACCTTTAGTCAACACAAGCTCCATTCACAACACATGTTCACAACTCTCGTGTTGACTAACCTGTAGCAAAACGTCCAACAAGATTGACCTCTTTAACACAATCACCAAAAGGTTTCTTAACACTTGCTTCTAGTTCACAATATGCCGTAACACAAGAATGCACAAATAACACTTGAAGTAACCACATAAGTGATCACCAAACATAGCGAGAGATCAAAGTCCACTCACCTGTCAGTCTCCTTCTCCAAACTCAAAAGTCTTATTTTATTGAGTCTTCGGTGTCTCTGTACACACAATTAAAACACAAGTTAATAACTCGTCTCATAATTAATTATGACTATACTCAATTACATACATTAATAATAAAGAAATATCGATAATTAAATAATATAAGTGGTAGATTCATATAAGTTCACAAAATATCAAAATCTTCAAAATTACAAAGACAAACGCGATCCAGACAATTGGGTTGGGATCGCGTTCATCTTAAGGAAAATATTCTGTCACCAAAATACACTGTGGAACGCGATCCGGAAAAAGGGCTTGGATCGCGTTCGCAAGAACAAATCCAAACGAACTCAATATTCTACTGATCAACGCGATCCGGGTAAGAGGCTTCAGGATCGCGTTTATAAGAATAAAATATGCGGTAACCAAGTAACACATGGCAACGCGATCCGGTCAATGATGCTGGATCGCGTTCCTCAATTTTTCAGCAGAGGTTCAAACCTGTAATTACACAGCACGAACCAAAACCACAAAATCGACCAAACTCAACTTGTAACTCAGATTTTTACCGTTTTTAATGAACCATAACAACTAGTAACATCATACACATAAGATTCAAACAACAATTCTTCACAAATCATCAAAATCATCAATACCCTAACTATTTTCATTCAAACTAAAAACTCAAGAAATCTATCATGTTTTATCATGTAATCAAGTAAAAGAAGTTCAATCATTATCATCAAATCGATATACAACATTGATTCAACTTATCTAGCTATAAATCATTCCTCACTTCAAACTACCTAATATTCAATATTTGAGTTTACAAAAGTTTACTTACAAAATGAAGAACACAATGGAGATGAGGATGATGATCATAACAAGGATTCAAGCTTCAATCTTCAATCAATTTGGTATAAAGATTTTGATTTGTAAGGGTTTGAGTAGTAATTGAGTTAGGTTAGAACTAGATGAAGAAATGAAGAAATTGGGGAAAAAGTATCGGTCCCCTCTTTTTAATTAAACCGATCCATTCAAGTTACAGTATAATATTATATTACTCTTTGCTCTATTGTCTGGAACCTAAATATCAATTGCAAGAAAATTATTTTATTTTACCGTCATCTAATATTATTTAAAACGAATAATATTTTACTAGTCACAATATCTCCTGAGACTTATTTACCTATTAATTTCATAATCAAACATATTCAAACAATTAAATGTACGTATTTAAATTTAAATAAATACCTGATTCTACTGGGCCCAATTTCAGGGTGTTACAAATCTTCCCTCCTTAAAAGATTTCGTCCCCGAAATCTAACTAGACTCGAACAAACTAGGGTAACGGGCCCTCATATTCGACTCGGTCTCCCAAGTAAGATTTTCTCCCAAACTATGTTTCCATTTCACTAGAACCATAGGTATATCCTTCTTTCGTAATTTAGTCACCTTTCTATCAACTAACTCAATGGGCTCTTCTACTAATTTCTAACCTTGGTCAACTCTAAGATCTTGTAACGGAAGGATTTGGGTTGGATCCTCCACATTACATTTCCGCACATAGCAAACATTAAAGGTGTCGTGAATACCACTTAATTCAGAAGGAAGGTCTAAGGCCACGGTTTGGTCATTAACTACTTGGCGAATTTTGAATGGACCTATAAACCTCGGAGCCAATTTTCCACGCTTACCAAAACGAATCACACCCTTCCAAGGGGACACTTTTAAATAAACTAATTCTCCTTCGACAAAATTAACTGGTCGACGACGCGGATCAGCATACTGTTTTTGTCTATCTCTGGCGGCTTTCAATTTCTCGCGAGCTATAGCAACTTTATCAGCCGTAATCTGAACAACATCTGGACCCGCAAACTGTTTTTCTCCTGCCTCTAACCAACAAGTCGGCGTTCAACAACGACGTCCGTAAAGCATCTCATATGGCGGCATACCAATACTCGAATGATACGAATTATTATACGCAAATTCCACCAAAGGTAAGTGAGAGTCCCACGAACCCCCATACTCCAATATGCACGCCCTCAACATATCCTCGAGAGTCTGAATGGTTCTTTCTGACTGTCCATCTGTCTGAGGATGATATGCAGTACTAAGATTAACTCGAGTACCTAACTCTTTCTGAAGATTCAGCCAAAAGCCTGACACAAATCTGGAATCTCGATCTGATACAATAGATAATGGAATTCCGTGCCTCGATACAATCTCATTAATATACAATTGAGCCAAACGGGTCAAAGAAGCGGTTTCACTGGTCGCAAGAAAATGTGCGCTTTTAGTTAAACGATAAACTATAACCCAAATCATATCATTGCCTTTCTGCGTACGCGGTAATTTGGTGACAAAATCCATAGTGATGTGTTCCCATTTCCACTCGGGTATCTCCAATTGTTTCAACGAACCATAAGGCTTTTGATGCTCGGCTTTTACTTGGGAACAAATATGACATGCTTCCACGAATCTTGCTACATCCGTTTTCATTGTTGGCCACCAATAGAGAGGTTTCAAATCGTTATACATTTTTGTACTACCGGGATGAATAGATAATCTCGATTTATGAACCTCCGTCAAAATCAACTCACGAAGTCCACCAATTAACGGAACCCAAACCCGAGACTGAAAAGTTTTCAACCCACGTGAATCATCAACTAACAAATCCTTTCGTTTCAACATGATCTCGGATTTCAAATTAACATCCAATAAAGCTTCAATCTGTGCGACTCTAAGCTGAGAAATCAAATCAGAGGACACCTCTAAACGCATAAAACAAATCTTGTCATTAGATATATTTCGACTCAATGCATCCGCAACCACATTAGCTTTACCCGGGTGATAACGGATCTCGCAATCATAATCTTTAATCAATTCTAACCACCGCCTCTGACGCATATTCAATTCTTTTTGCGAAAACATGTACTGAAGGCTTTTATGATCCGTGCAAATTACACATTTCGTACCATACAAATAATGTCTCCAAATCTTCAAGGCAAAAATTACAGCCGCAAGCTCCAAATCGTGCGTCGGATAATTCTTTTCATGTGGTTTAAGCTGTCTAGAAGCATACGCAATTACACGATCTCTTTGCATTAAAACACCACCTAATCCGGTATGCGATGCATCACAATATACAATGAAATCATCCGACCCATCAGGTAACGTCAAAACAGGGGCTTGACATAATAATTGCTTTAATGTCTGAAAAGCTGCCTCTTGTTGCTCGGTCCACTGAAATTTCACATCCTTCCGAGTTAACTTAGTCAATGGGCTCGCAATTTTAGAAAAATCTTTGATATATTTTCTGTAGTATCCTGCTAATCCAAGGAAACTCTTAATTTCTGAAGGAGACTTAGGCGCGTTCCAATTCATAACAGCTTTCACTTTAGATGGATCCACTCTAACCCCGTCTTTGCAAATGATATGCCCCAAAAACTGCACCTCACGTAACCAAAACTCGCATTTCGAAAACTTTGCATAAAGTTGCTCTCTTTTCAAAGTTTCAAGTACCAATCTCAGATGCATTTCATGATCCGCTTCAGACTTAGAATAAATCAAAATATCGTCGATAAACACAATCACAAACTGGTCAAGATAGGGACGACACACCCGATTCATTAAATCCATAAAGATTGCAGGAGCATTCGTTAACCCGAACGGCATAACCAAAAACTCATAGTGACCATACCTCGTGCGAAAAGCGGTTTTAGGAATATCTTCCTCACGAACTCGGACTTGATGATATCCCGATCTCAAATCAATTTTCGAAAAATATGAGGATCCTTGCAATTGATCAAACAATTCATCAATTCTAGGCAACGGGTATTTGTTCTTCACCGTTCTCTTATTTAATTCCCGATAATCGATGCACATACGGAGAGTGCCATCTTTCTTCTTCACAAATAACACGGGAGCACCCCACGGCGATGAACTCGGCCTAATAAATCCCTTATCTAACAATTCCTGAATTTGACCCATCATTTCACGGATTTCTGAAGAAGCTAATCTATAAGGAGCCTTTGCTACAGGAGACGAACCAGGAATTAAGTCAATTTGGTATTCTACATCTCTTACAGGGGGAAGGCCAGACAATTCATCCGGAAACACTTCCGAATATTCAGAAACCACCCGAATATCGGAAATGGATTTCTTTTCTAATTTGACATCTAGTACATAGGCCACAAAGGATTCACAACCCTTAACTAAAGACTTCCTAGCCTTCATCATAGATATTACCGGAATACTACCCTTTGTACGTTCCCCACGTGCCACAACATATGATTGATTTGAAAGTGGGAATTTTATCAACTTTTTATGACAAGAGATGTCGGCTTTGTTTTGACTCAACCAGTCCATACCAAGAACCACATCAAAACTAGGAATTTGCATCAATAGGAAAGAAACTGGAAATTCATGATCCTCTATTAGTATACTAGCTCCGGCTACCGATGTGGTAACAGGAACTGTCTTACCATCAGCTACCTCAACTTCTAAGGGATTAGAAATCACAGAGGGCATCAATTTCAGTTTATCACAAAATTGCACAGATATAAACGAGCAATTTGCTCCAGAATCAAATAATACATGGGCTGGTACAGAGTTAACAAGGAAAGTACCAGTAATCACGTCATCAATAAGCACAGCATCATCCACGGTCATTCGGAAAGCTCGACCCGTAGCAGCTGGTGGATTCTTCCTTTTCTGACCAGAAGATGAGGAACCTCTAGCCGCACCCGTACCCTGCTTCCTTGCATCAGGACAATCACCCGCTCGATGTCCTTCTTTATGACATGTCCAACACACATTATTTGGATAAGTACAATCACTCGCATTATGACCCAACACTCCACATTTCATACACCTAGATGTCCTAATAGAACAAGGTCCGGTATGTTTTGATCGACATCTTGCACAATAAGAATTATCCATCGGAACACCACCATAACTAGTTTTCTTGTTTGATTGGGAAGGTTGCCATCTTTGTTTTCCTTTACCGGAAGAATCACTCTTCGGTTTCTGTGCATACCTTTCTTTATTTTGCAACCTCCTAGCCATAACGTCACTATCCACGGATCGTGCCCACTCAAAAGCCTGAGATATACTACTAGCTAATCGCACCGTGGTACGGTAATCTGGTGGTAAGGTTTTCACAAAATGACTAATTTTATTTCTTTCAGTCGGGACCCACTGTTGCACAAATCTTAATTTCTCAGAAAATTGTCGGATAAGCTCATCGATTGACATCTCATCAGTCTTTCTTAAATCCATAAATTCCTGTCTGACACGATCAAGATTATATTCCGAACAGAAATGTTTGCATACCTCTGCATGAAAATCCTGCCATTTAATAGAACTCCATTGTTGTGGAGTGAAATGAGCAGTTATCGAATCCCACCACGACATAGCTTCACCTTTCAACAATTGGACAGTATAGGGAACTTTGTCTTCCTCATCACAGTGACAAACCTCTAACTTTCTTTCCACATCACGCAACCAGTCTAAGGTAACCGTAGGATCAGGACTTCCAGAGTAAGAGGATGGTTTACTAGACATGAAGGTTTTGAGAGAACATCCTTTCTTCATCATCTGGAATGGTGGAAACAAAGGTGCTTGATAACCAATCGATCCAACAGAAGGAAACGGCATTGATGACTGAAAATCATAACCCTGCTGCTGTTGTTGTGAAACATGAGGAAAAGTAACCGGAATCCGAGTAGAAGCAGTAATGGGAGGAGTAGTAGTAGCAACATGCGAATAAATAGGAATGGACCTTTGAGATGACCCTGCACGTTCTCTCTCAAGTTCAACTACACGGTTCTCTAATCTTAGTATATAATCTTGACTAGTTTCAACTTCTGTATTTGCCGGGTTCGAAGTACCATTATGATCCTCGTCTTCTTGAGCGGCGTGAACAGTCGAAACATTATAGAGAGTACGGGGTGGTTGCTCATTTTCTGCCATCTGTCATTAAAACACATCTCAACACTTGTTAATTGTTAGTACTAACTTACTAACACATTTCACACTATAGCCAATCCCACAACCCGGAATGTTTGACAACTCGACACTAGATTTGGGATTAAACACTCTAAGTTGTTCAATTCGCCCAAATCTAAGCTCTGATACCAACTTAAAACGCCCCTAATTTTAAAACACTATATATATATTTTTTTTTTAAACATTGTGGAAGCAATATCCCATATATATATATATATATATATATATATATATATATATATATATATATATATATATATATATATATATAACCCTGTATTAACCAAAATATACATAATCATTTACATAAACATTTTGTTATATAGCTACACAAATTAGATGGGCGTTACTTTAACAAAACATTTAAAGTAGTACAAAAGTCATCAGAGTTCTATCATTGTCGAACACTCCTTCAATTTACTCCGAGACCCGCCCTTAACAAAATATATATTAACCTGCAAGGAGTAAACAATGAGGGATTAGCACGAAGCTAAGTGAATTAACTCATCACTAACACTACACTTAGTTTAACACTATGAGTCTACAACAATTAACACTTTGACTCAACATCACTAGAGGATCGGTGGCCCTTGTGGCACCCTCAGCCGTGGTGGCCCACCAAGCGACTCTTACACCAACTGCAGGCCAATACAGTGGTTAACCGATAACGGTTTGCTACCTTTAGTCAACACAAGCTCCATTCACAACACATGTTCACAACTCTCGTGTTGACTAACCTGTAGCAAAACGTCCAACAAGATTGACCTCTTTAACACAATCACCAAAAGGTTTCTTAACACTTGCTTCTAGTTCACAATATGCCGTAACACAAGAATGCATAAATAACACTTGAAGTAACCACATAAGTGATCACCAAACATAGCGAGAGATCAAAGTCCACTCACCTGTCAGTCTCCTTCTCCAAACTCAAAAGTCTTATTTTATTGAGTCTTCGGTGTCTCTGTACACACAATTAAAACACAAGTTAATAACTCGTCTCATAATTAATTATGACTATACTCAATTATATACATTAATAATCAAGAAATATCGATAATTAAATAATATAAGTGGTAGATTCATATAAGTTCACAAAATATCAAAATCTTCAAAATTACAAAGACAAACGCGATCCAGACAATTGGGTTGGGATCGCGTTCCTCTTAAGGAAAATATTCTGTCACCAAAATACACTGTGGAACGCGATCCGGAAAAAGGGCTTGGATCGCGTTCGCAAGAACAAATCCAAACGAACTCAATATTCTACTGATCAACGCGATCCGGGTAAGAGGCTTCAGGATCGCGTTTATAAGAACAAAATATGCGGTAACCAAGTAACACATGGCAACGCGATCCGGTCAATGATGCAGGATCACGTTCCTCAATTTTTCAGCAGAGGTTCAAACCTGTAATTACACAGCACGAACCAAAACCACAAAATCGACCAAACTCAACTTGTAACTCAGATTTTTACCGTTTTTAATGAACCATAACAACTAGTAACATCATACACATAAGATTCAAACAACAATTCTTCACAAATCATCAAAATCATCAATACCCTAACTATTTCCATTCAAACTAAAAACTCAAGAAATCTATCATGTTTTATCATGTAATCAAGTAAAAGAAGTTCAATCATTATCATCAAATCGATATACAACATTGATTCAACTTATCTAGCTATAAATCATTCCTCACTTCAAACTACCTAATATTCAATATTTGAGTTTACAAAAGTTTACTTACAAAATGAAGAACACAATGGAGATGAGGATGATGATCATAACAAGGATTCAAGCTTCAATCTTCAATCAATTTGGTATAAAGATTTTGATTTGTAAGGGTTTGAGTAGTAATTGAGTTAGGTTAGAACTAGATGAAGAAATGAAGAAATTAGGGAAAAAGTATCGGTCCCCTCTTTTTAATTAAACCGATCCATTCAAGTTACAGTATAATATTATACTACTCTTTGCTCTATTGTCCGGAACCTAAATACCAATTGCAAGAAAATTATTTTATTTTACAGTCATCTAATATTATTTAAAACGAATAATATTTTACTAGTCACAATATCTCCTGAGACTTATTTACCTATTAATTTCATAATCAAACATATTCAAACAATTAAATGTACGTATTTAAATTTAAATAAATACCTGATTCTACTAGGCCCAATTTCAGGGTGTTACAGTTATAGTGTAGACGTATTCGCATATTGGTGTAACACTATAAAGTGAGTTGTTTCAATTAATTAATTTCAAATTTGAATACAATACTGAATATAATATTTATTAAATTTATAATTAGGTATATAGGTTACATAATCATAATTAAAGTGGATAAAAAAAACATACAACATATTTACTTTAATAATTAAGACATATATTTGTGTATTAGTATGTACCTACAATTTTACTGCTCCAGTTTTAATTGCATGACTGAAATACTAAAAATATGAGAATTAACGTCGTATGATAGTTTTAAAAACACAAAAAAATATTTATTAGGGCACACTGATTTAACATAAATTATCTATATTTAATTCGTCTTTATAAGTTCATAAAATAAACGTATTCAATTGATTGAAAGTGAATATATGTGAATATCAATTTTTCAATATCCTGATACGATTTTAAAATATAGATATATCTGTTAATGCATGACTAATGTATATTGTATATATTGACTATTTTCTATTTTCTTAAATTATATCCAACTTTTGATGTTAGTTATAGTAACTGTTTTAGGTGATAATTGATAATGACAGCCCTAAGGATGGTTTATAAGGAAAAAAAATGTACATTCGTTGAACTTAAAACTTCTTTATTTAATCAAAATTATAATTAATACACTGAAAGTTGCATTTAATTCACTGAAATATTTTTTTTTATATGTGATGTATTAATTATGATTATTGATAATAAATGACATTTTAAGTATAATAATTGTCCGAGATAGTTCTTATCGACAGCTCTAAGGGCTGTCAATATCATTTCCCATGTTTTTATTCAGAATAGAGAGAAAATCTCCTACTTTATTATGATCATATTTTTTGGAAGATTACGAAAATAATGTGATTGATTTTTCATTTTTGACGATATCACATAATTACTATTAATTGATTTTACTTTCAAAATGGGAAACCGACTTGCAAAATGATCTAATGTTCACTGTTTATAAAAGAAGTATCATGAAATAGCCCGCGAATTCGCGGGTTATAAACTAGTATATATCATTGAATATAACTTAAATCTTATGTTTGGATATAAAATACTAACTCCACATTTATATAATCCCTCAACGCAACATGACAATAGATAACCGTTGATATCGCTAATGACATTACCTTTTCACGAATCAAAACGAAACACTCATGCAGTCCACATAAAAAAAACCAAACGGTTAAAACCGATCCATCCAAATAGTAATTTGGTTCGGTCCAATTCGGATTCGATATTTGTTTAGATGGATCGAATTCAAATTTTGAAAACCAAAATCCAAATGGATTTATATAAATGGATCGAATTTGATCCAATCCATCCAAACGAACACCCCTAAGTCAATCTCTAGGAAAAACGTTCCAACGTTAAGTTCTGCCTTCTTCCTTTCTTTCTTTTTTAACAACTATGTTCTTAAGTTAAGATCATAGGGTGAGGTTCAAATGAGACTAAAAATTTGTGTGAGACTAAGGGAACCAATGATATCATGCCACATATACAAAGAGAATGTTCCATACTACAAAACCCATTTACTCCAAACATCAATTATCTCACAAACGATAAATCGAAAAATCATGAAACTTGCACCATAATTTTCAACGTTTTATCCTCTTCGATTTGCCGTCCCTCGAGGCATACTTCCGACGAATTTCTTTTTTTCATTTTTTTGGTGGGTTTCATATGTTACTAACACATGTGTTAGAGTGTTGCGTTTAGGGTTTAGGGTTTAGGGGTTAGGGTTTGGGTTTTGGGGTTTCTCCCCAAAACCCCAAAACCCAAACCCTAAACCATAAACCCTAAGCCCCAAACCCCAAACCCTAAACGCTTTATAAAACTCTAAACCTAAATCATACTAAACCCTAAACCCTAATAAACCCTAAACCCTTCTAAAACATAAAATCTAAACCCTAAACCATGAAACCTGCTAAATCCTAACCCTAAACTCTAACCCTAAACCCTAACCATAACCGTAAATAAAATGTACAATCAATTACTAACACATGTGTTACTAATTTATAAAACCCACCAAAAAACCGAATTTTTTTTATCGAAAGTATGTCTTGAGGGACGAAAAATCGAAGAGGATAAAACGCTGAAAAATATGGTGCAAGTTTCATGATTTTTCGATTTGTCGTTTGTGATATAATTGATGTTTGGGGTAAATGGGTTTTGTAGTATGGAACATTCTCTTTGTACATGTGACATGATATCATTGGTTCCCTTAGTCTCACTCAAAAGTCATGAACTCATTGACTCATTTGAACCTTACTCTAAGAGTAAGATCATATACGACTTCTACAATTTTGCAGTGTGTATTCGGTATACCTAAAGGGCTAATGATAAGCGAACTTCATGGAATGGGTTTGGAAATAGCCCAATAAAAGTTGGAACTTAATAAATACCAGCTCCATTGGGCTCTCCCATATAATGTATAATTGGGCCTAAATCTAGCCCAATGTTTATTCACAAACAACTCAACAACCATCCCTGCCACTGACCGTTGATGACGATGGAAGATAGTTGCAACTACTCATGCGCTACTGCAACTGAAACCCTAGAATGGATTCACGCCATTATTCATTTTATCGAACCTTACTCTTTCTTCTGGCTATCTCATGTAGTTAATTTCCTCACGGTATTTGATACTTGAAAATAAAATTCCACCTTCCAATTTTGATATCCAGTGATGAAATTATCGCAATTTAATGTCTCTGTTGTTTAATGCTACTACAGGATAGACTTTGGGAAGCTGTTGATGAAGAATGGATTGAGTGCTTGCGAAATGAATCTGTCGAATGTCTTGTTAAAATTCCTTCTGGATTTATTCATGTATGTAATTATTTTGTTTTGCATAATTGATTGGGAAATTTAATTGATTAGCACTTGTCAGAAAGTTTTTTTCCGAAATTTGACTTTTTTTATGCTAGATTTGTCTTAAAACTTATTTTGCAAATTTGTCTTTATTCGCAAAACCGTATGCGAAATTTAGGGGTTCTTTCGATATGTGAGTAGAATTGTTAGTCCATCTTTAACATAAAAATAATTAGTTTATGATATATGTGTTGTGTTTAAGCGTGGTTAAGATTTAAATCAAATTATTTACATTTATATATGGTCTTCTTGTTCATATGAATCCAGGACCATTGGCCTCCTTCGTTGAAAAATTTCATCACTACCGCGAGCTCTCTCGCATTTCCTCGTGAGCAGGCTGATTTGAAGAAGGTATTCTATTGGATATGTAACTTGTAAATATTGTGAAAGGTATAAGGCTTATAGGTATTAGCATTGTGGTCAACTTTATTTGCTGCATGCATGCTAGCATTCATGGCCTTTTTTTTTCCCTCTTTCTAATTCGATGATATGGTAATGTAAACTTCTTTTTTGCAGCTATTGCCGAATATGCATGTGGCTTTGCTTAATAATGTTATAACCCAAGGCATGAATCAGAAGAAAAGACACGAAGTAAGTCACAAAGAAATTTCATTTTTTCCATTAAAATTTGAACTTAGAACACTCTTTTATTAGTTATGGAGGATTTATATCTATTAGGCTTTTATCACTCTGTAACTTATATTTACAGATAGAAGCTCTTGCAGCTGTGGTTGGTTCAGTGGCAAAAGATGTGGAAACTAATACAGTAATTGACTTAGGTGCTGGCCAGGTAAACTTCATCTTTTCGTCGTCTTTCAATGAAGCAGCCGGTTCTCATTTTTCCATTTATCATGTTAAGTAATAGTAATAAAAAGTATATTTCCTGCATCTATTTTTTCTCTCTGACTTGACGTGTGTAGGGTTATCTTTCACAAGTACTCTCTTTTGAGTATCAGCTATCTGTAATTGCAATTGATGCATCTTCTCATCATGGAAGGATCACTCATGCACGTGCAGAGCGAATTAAGAAGCATTATGATGCGAGGATGCATAAATCTAGGTATTTAATTACAAGTCTGAGCTGTATTGACTCAAAACAGTTGTAACTGTGAAATCTAATTGTGTAAAACTTATGTTAGCTTAGGAGTAAGAGACGTGATGATCCCCAAGACAGTTACATGTCGTGTCCTCTCGTCAGACATGTTGAAAACTTTGTTTAACTCGAAAGACATTGATGAATGTTGTCATAGCCAATCATCAAATGCTGCATGTTCCATGCTTCTCACTGGTCTTCATGCTTGTGGGGATCTGTCTGTAACAATGCTGAGGTAATTAATACTAATTTCCCATGAATTAATATAATGTCTTGCAAATGATTTCTGCTGCAGATGTTTTCAAGATGTTTTAATTTCTAGTCATGCTTATTTTGTAAAGGACGTTTTTGGAGAGCGAAGAAGTGAAAGCAGTAGTTAGCATTGGCTGTTGTTATAACTTGCTATCAGAGGAAGAAACTGTAAAAGATGATGATGCACTCTATGGATTTCCTATCAGTAAAGGTGTAAAATCAACAAGCTTGCATCTTGGGAGAAGTTCACGTGATCTTGCTTGTCAGGTATCTAAAATCCTTCAAGTCTTGTCGATAATTTTCAAACTCACATTTTGTGTTGTTTGTTGGGGAATTTGACGATTTTGTGTTTACACTAGAGTGCAGATAGATGGAAAGATATGGAAAAAGATGCTAGTCTCCATAATTTTGAGTTGCATGCTTTTCGAGCTGCCTTTCAAGTGGTATAGACTTCGATTTTTAACGTCATCTGTTTTTCTTTCACAACTACTTATATAATACTGTCATTTTTGCCATATAATGATGGGATCTGACTTCTTACAGGTGCTTTCTAGATATTTTCCAGATACGTTGACAGAAAGTCCTACAATAGGGCGGCAAGGGAAGGCTTTGCGCCGCCAACAACGGAATTCTAGGACGAATGGCTACTCTCCTTCTGGGAAGTGTTGCAGAGCTGAAACAGGTGATCTAAACGTTGTAACTTATTTGATTGTCAACATATTAGTAGTATTAATGGGTTGGGTATTAATCTGGATTCGATCCAATCCAATTACATAACCCAACATGTCAAAAGCACTACCCATTGATGGAATAAGCATTCCAATGGGTCGACCCATTTAGGTGGATCAATAGCTGGGTCAATCTATGAGTTGATTTTGTTTATCGATTTATCTATTAATTTTCTGACTTTAACACCTCCTCATTACCTCTCTGCTTGCCGACATCTCCCCTTACATCCCCCACCCACCCCTCCCAAAAAATCTTCCATGTCACTTTCATCTTTCTTTTCCTTTTAGAACATTGTCTATTCCTTATAGAAACATCATAGTTAGTGAGAACAGTTATACGCGATTTTATGCTTTATAAAGTGGATATTTTTTTATTTATCAAATTGATTATCTAAGTGTGACATTTTTCTTTATTAAGTGTCTTGTTATACTGTATGATAATGATAATTTGTAAAACGATTAGTCAAAGGTTATATTGTTATAAAAGCTTGATTGATTTGATAATGTTAACTTATACAAAGTATGTTTGCATATAATGACACTTCACAAGTGTAACATTTATGCAACCTACTTTTTTTGGATCGTTATATGGAATGTACTCTTAAAATGTGTTCCACCCTGTGAAAATTTAATAACTTGGGATTCCCCGAGTGGAACGCATACTACAAGTTTGCTTATGTGGGTAGAAAATTTACAACTACATTGAGTAAACTGGAGCACTTTACAAAGTATATTGCATCAGGGATTACAAAGAAAAGTACGTTGCTATTACATGCCTTTATCACTTCTTATTATGACCCGTTTCCTATAACTCAAATGATTGTATGTAAAACTTTTTTATGAGCCATGTTTTACATGGTGACAATATTTTATTCATGTCACTATTACTACAGTCAGAATCTGTATAGTGTTTTAATAAATGCAGAAGAAAAAAACAAATTGTAAAGCTAAAAGAAAGTTATAAAAAAGATAAAGAGGGGAAGGATGTTGATACAGGGTTGAGGTTGGGGTGGGTAAAGTGGTGGGTTAAAAGCCTAAAAGCAAGTGAAAGATAATAGACGGTTGTAATTGAGTTTTAATTCATCTATTTTAGATTAGTTAGGTCATGGGTCACGATCATGATTCATTAGTTATTGGGTCAATTCAAGATCAATTTAGGCGGGTCTTGGGTCAGATATTCAGATCAGATTATCTGTTGATCTGATTAATTCAGTAGAAATTAGCTTTGAGCTCGTATGCTATCAACTTGCAGGCTTGGCCACACACGAGTTTCCCTGTAAACCAAATTCTACTTTTAGAAACGCTGAATACGTTGATAGATGTTCACTGTTTGAAAAATTCAGCCAGTCAGGAATGCATCGTCTCAATTTAAATCAAAAGCAGAATATTAATTTTGCAGGCATCTGGAAGGAATCTGAATCATTTGCTGTATGTTTTTTTTACCTTTTTAAAAAAAAAAAAATAATAATATTAAAAAAAACCTGTGCTTATAATAAATACTAGTAATTGTTTTTGGTGTGGTTTGATGATGCAGGAACTGATAGGGCCATATTGGTCACTTCGAGCAGCTCTTGGTCCTGTGTTGGAAACACTCATTCTGCTCGATCGACTATTGTTTCTTCAGGAACAAGGTGATTCTATTGAAGCGTTCATGTTACCAATTTTTAATCCTAGCATATCTCCCAGAAATGTCGCTATAATTGCTAAGAAGGTATAATAAAAGCATCATGAAGATACCATATTTGGTGAAATGGTTTAAAGAATGGATCGGCTTTGGTCAGTGATGACAGTTGTTATGGCATACGAGTGTGAAGTAGTAAAAATTAATATCAGAAGAGTGGACTATTGTGAAATGAAGTTGACAGTCTTGTCATATTCATTTTGTCAGCTACTTATGGTTCCCAAAATTCTTGCTAACTTTAAAAAAGATTCAACTTGGTAGTTGTTATTACATACATTAAAATATATATCTCTATACACTATACCTATATCTAAATATATAAATTTAAAATAAAAGATGCTGAGGGTTATCTGGCGAAAGATTACAGGGAGAGAACAAAGGAGGATTTCAGTTGGCAATTGCAACTTTGTGGTCAATAGTATCATTATCAATAACACTGTTTATGAGAAGTGGTGGTTGAAAATTCCCTTGTCTTTATTTTATCTTTCTTGCCAAATTTGGGACGGCATCCTAGTCATCGCATTTCTTTCTATTTTCGATCAAGTATGCTTAAAACTTGTGTATCTATTGATGTTTATCTAGAGTCGCGGTCACGTGAACAATTGAAAATGCCTTTGCAATATGTGAAAATTTGTAACCTTCACAAAAGTTTTAAGTTCCAAGTCTTTGATGTGAACGTTTCTCGTCACAATCCTACACGATTTAGTTGTTCATAACTTATGTACCGCAAAGAGTAAAATTAGAATAAAAGTTTCATATTGATCATCCTTCAATATTTCGGAATGCCCATCAGTAATTTTATTTTATACGATATAATAAAAGTGATAAGTGGAGTTTAAGATGTACAAAATGTCCAAAGTGGAACAGCAGTAGTCAGTAGAGATCTGGCCCCAAACCATTATCTATTTTGTCGTCTGCCCAACACACTCCTTAAGCCGTCTGAGTTTTGTCGATATGTTCATTATGGTTTTCTCTAATGTACACATACACGTAATAATATATACTCCGTATAATATAAGGTATGTAAGAGTGCAACTATTCTATCTTTTGTAACATTCAACCTAGAAACTCATATCTTATCAATGTTATCTATTACTAATATATAATACATTTAGGTGTTTTTTTTTAAAGATAGAAATTACCCTTTTACCCTTACTTCTATTAAAGGATTTCCAAAGATCCTATTAAATTTACTGAAATACCCCTTAATTAATATTTTGATTAAATACCACTTTAATGTCAGTCAGTTACAATGAGTAAAAATCTACAATTATCTCTTATCCTTGCTGTATCCAATCCACCTACTTTAATCTACATCTACGATATCTATAATATTTCAGTCGGTTACAGTAACTCAGAATCTACATCTACAATATCTATAATATTTGCATATAGTCTCCTTTACAATCAAGAAACCCCAGTAATTATCTCTTATCCTTGCTGTATCCAATCCACCTACTTTAATCTACATCTACGATATCTATAATATTTCAGTCGGTTACAGTAACTCAGAATCCACATCTACAATATCTATAATATTTGCATATAGTCTCCTTTACAATCAAGAAACCCCAGTAAATATAAGATTAAATTTTTTTTTTTTGCACAAGTCTAATCTAGCAATATCGTGGCATCTTCTGATTAACTTAGAAGATCCATTTTCATCTCAATTCTAAAGCCCCTGCATCCAAAAACTCAAGCTAATGAAATTTTCTTGATCAAACACATACAAGCATCTTTTGATTAACCTAAAAGATCCAGTTTCATCTCAATTACAAAGCTCCTGCATCTAAAAACTCAAGTTAATAATTTTTCTTATCAAAAAAATAAAGCAAGGATAAGAGACAATTTTTAAATTAATGAAACAGCAATCACATTCTTTTGCCAAAGACATAATTATTGTATCCAAATAAAATATATCTATTTTTGTTAGACCTAAAAAAATAGTGAAGATAATATTCTTACAAATATGTGGATTATAACTCTTAAAATTCATCCTAAAAATATAACATCAGTTTCTTATCAAACTTAATACTATTTACATGATTATAGCCTAATTACCATAGTTACACAGATTTTTAGGAGTATATAAGCGTTTCATCACAATGAAAAATGCAACTTACACCAAATTCTTCACCATGTAAATCCAAAATAAAAGAAAAGCAAAACTAAGTTTCTTACACTATGGGGCCTCAAAACAATGCCAGCAACATCCCAACCCCTACTGTTACCCCTACTATTACCACTACCCATATTACCACTATCCATATTACCACTATCCCTCCCCTAGCTATTACCAGTACCCAATTTACCACTACCACTCTCCTTGTTGTCACTACTCCTTCCCCTGCTGTAACATCGATCACATCGTTCTAATTCCAAGTCAGTAAGTTAGTTTCTATCCCTCCCCTAGCTATTACCAGTACCCAAGTTACCACTACCACTCTCCTTGTTGTCACTACTCCTTCCCCTGCTGTAACATCGATCACATCGTTCTAATTCCAAGTCATTAAGTTAGTTTCCCTAATAATCTGCCTTTTTCCTTCTTTTGGACTTAATAATTTTGTTTATTATTTCGAAACACCATTTTTTTAGCATAAAGATTGCCGCCGCAACGTGCGGGTACTAGGCTAGTTATTGCTGGTAGCGAGCAATGACGGTATACAAACTCGCAGATTTCTAATTATGAAATGTTTTAAAGTAAAATAATTGTTAACGAAATAATTATGAAATGTTTTAAAGTTAAATAATCGTTAAAGTTAAATAATTATGAAATGTTTTAAAGTTAAATAATTGTTAACCAAATAGGGTTTTGCTAATGTGTGTCCATGTGTACACGTTAAGGTGTATTTAATGAAGCCGAAATTTTCTTGAATATTAACATTTGTAATTAATTTACATTAATTCAATCCAATAATTAGATTTTTTATGCATATATTAATTACAAATTCTAATACTTAAGAAAATTACGGGTTCATTTAATGCATCTTTACATGTGCTATGGAGCCACACGTTAGCAACACCTTATCTATACTTATTACCTCATCCCCATAAGAAAAGGAAGTAGCTAACAATACGTATTATCGCGTGTTGTTTGGTTAAAAAAAATGGATTGAATGGGTACAATATGAAAAGTTTACAAGTTAAAATGTAAAAATGATGGTTTTTTTCTTTCTTTCTTAGAGTAAGGTTCAAATGAGTACAACAAGTTTCTGTGAGAATGAAGGAACAAATAGTAATGCGCCACGTGTCACTAAACTCACTTTCCCTCACGTTTTTAAAAAATAAATATCTCTCAAACGGTACGTCGAAAAATCACAAAAATTACACCATAAAAATCAGCGTTTTATTCTCTTCGATTAAAGATGTGACAAGGTATACTTTCGACGAACTTTTTTTTTTGGTTTTTTGGTGGGTTTTGAAAACGAGTAACACATGTGTTAGAAGCTGGTAACACATGTGTTACCGACGTAACACATGTGTTACCGACGTAACACATGTGTTACAAGCGAGTAACAAATGTGATACAAGCTAGTAACACATGTGATACCAGCGAGTAACACATAAGCATGCGCCACGTGTCATAAAACTCATTTTCTTCTACATATTTATAAATCAAATATCTTACAAACGGTAAGTCGAAAAATTATAAAAATTATACCATAAAAATCAGCATTTTTTTCTCTTCGATTTGCCATCTCACAAATTATACTTTCGACGACTTTTTTTTTTGAGGTTTTACAAATTGTACAAAATTAGTAACACATGTGTTATAGGGGTGTTCATCGGTTCGGTTTTCGGTTTCCTCGGTTTATTCGGTTCGGGTTGTTCGGTTTTGAAATTTTTTGAGCAATTCCGAAAACCGAATTCACATTTGGAAACCGAACCGAAAACCGATTTCGAATTCGGTTCGGTTTCGGTTAAAACAGAAAAACCGAAAATTTCAGATTTTTTTATTTTTTGTAAGTTAATTGGTTTCGACTTGTAATTTTTCGTGTATTAGGGTTTCACTAAAGTTGAAAATGAAAGACGTTAAGTTAATTTAAGGTTTAAATGTAAATATACTTGTTTAAAAAATCTAAATATCACACATATGCTACATATATTTATAATTTAATATATTATTAATTTGAATTCGGTTTAACCGAATTCAAAAATTCAAAACCGAAAACCGAATTCAAAAACTAAAACCAAATCGAAACCGAACCGAATTTGAATTCGGTTCGGTTTTTTATCGGTTTTAATTCGGTTCGGTTTTCGGATTAAACGGTTTCAAACCAAATATTGAACACCCCTAATGTGTTACTAGCTGGTATCACATGTGTTACTCGCTGGTAACACATGTATTAATTGTTTTCAAAACCAACCGAAAAACAAAACAAAAAAAGTTCGTCGAAAGTATGCCATGTCACATCTCTAATCGAAGAGAATAAAACGCTGCTTTTTATGGTGTAATTTTTATGATTTTTTGACTTACCGTTTGAAAGATATTTAATTTTTAAAACGTGGAAAAAGAGAGTTTAGTGACACATGACACATTCCTATTGGTTCTCTCATTCTCACAAAAAATTGTTGTACTCATTTCAGTCATTTGAACCTTACTCATATAACTAAATGACCCTTTGACCTAATAATATGAGATGAACCTAACCAATCAAAGAGGTTATGCGTTCAAATCTCACATGAGAAGTGATCGTACATATTTCATGTGTTAGGCTGCCGTTCTTAAACAAAAACAAAAAAGGAAAAAAAAAACATATTCTCTTCCTTTTATTTTAAATGTCCTTTTTGAATATAAGGATAAAACTAACGTCTATCATATCTATCTAGAATTAACAAAAAATGCGAGACATTTAGGTTACAGAGGAGTGAGGTGAGGGTGATGAGACGTGTTGAATGTGAATTGAGGTTGGTGACCAATCCTGGCGTGGCTTTGGTGGACATACATACACTGACACTACTCAATTCTTCTTCTTTCTAATCCTAATTAAAATTAATATTAAATTAATATTAAAATTATAATTAAAAATCTCTTTAATTATTAATTTGACATTTTTACCCTCCATATATTCTTTTTGAATCATTTTCAGTCAACTAGACTTTTGAAATATTAATTATTTATTAAAGTTAATATTAATTAATATATAATAATAATAATCTATCAATTGTCTTGATCATAGATTTTTTCATATATAAAAACCAGTTTGCTATTTGGCGCTCTTAATTCCTCTATCTCTTCTTCAATTTCAACACACACACCAAACACAAACAACCACGGATTACGAATTCATTCCTTCGTCGATATAATCAATCAGCCATGAGCAACCTGAGTATGGTCGAAGCTACGCTCCCTCCAGGCTTCAGATTTCACCCGAGGGACGAAGAATTGATATGTGATTACTTGTTCAACAAGCTTTCTCTCTCTGATTCACATCTCCTTGTTGAAATTGATCTTAATAAGTGCGAGCCATGGGACCTTCCTGGTACTGCTACTATACCATCATTCTCAGATCCCTAGCTACTTCTTTTACTGTTTTTTCAATTTGATTTTCATTTTCAACAATATTCTGTTTAATCAGTCATAGTATAACATGTGATCCGTCGCTAAAAGTTCTATTATTTCACATTAATTAATTAACACATGCTAAATTCAATTACGGTTTAACTTCTAACGGTGTAGCTAATTAATTAAGTTTACTTTGCTTTATCTCGTCGTCTCAATAATTGGTCATCTACCTTACAATTAGGGTCTATCATTTGTAATAATATAATAATTTTGATATTCCTCTATTTTTATTATTAATTAATTAATTGAATTATGAATTAAACTAAGACACTAGATTTATATTGGGTTTATTGTTTCGTTATGTATATAACTCTACACTTTTTACTATTGTATGCGACATATTTTTATTTGTTCAATTATATGTATGTATTATTTTCTTTTTGGGTAAGGCCAAAAAAGGAAATAACCTATTTGAGCCTTACCTAAAAAGGAAAATTTACATACAATAGACCATATTTACAAGTTCAATACATATAATCGAAGTTTTTAAAGTTCGACTCATACGATAGTAAAAAATATAAAGTTTAATACATAACGAAACAATAAACCCATATATATCTAGTATATTATCGGGCCATATTGACATATATGCAACTAGCTAGGGTTTTTGAATTACAAATTATTTGATGTTACTAATTTAATTAATTAAAAAATTAAGTGGCTCACGAAAAAACTGATTTATTTATTTATATATTAAACACAAAATTAATTTGATCAAAATATCTTTTTAAATTGCTTTTAGAGAAGCCAAGGGGAAAAAGGTGTGTGATTATAACATTGACAGATAGATTTATCAAAAACGTACAAACTTAAAGCCTAATATTCAGCATTTCATTTAATTTGTTTTTAGTTTTTTTGTTACATACGTAAAAATCGACCCTCCGTAATTAGTAACATCATTAGCCTTCCAAGCATACGTAATATTCTCATCTTTTTTCTTTTGTTATTGTTATTTGTATTAAAGTTACTAATTATAGAACAAACTTTTCCTAGCAATTATTGTTTCATTATGTATTAAACTTTACACTTTTTATTATTGGATGCGACATACTTTTATTTGTTATATCTTATGTAGTGAACTAGTAAATATGGTTTATTGTATGTATTATTTCCTTTTTGAATAAGGCCATAAAAAATACTATCATATTTGGGCCTTACCCAAAAAGAAAATTTTACATACAATAGACCATATTTACAAGTTCAATACATACAATAGAAGTTTTTAAAGTTCGACTCATACAATAGTGAAAGTGTAAAGTTTAATACATAACGAAACAATAAACGATTAAATGAATACAGTAGCTAGCTAGTAGGTATATGACATTATCATTATTATTATCATTAATTCATCATACGTCATAATTATAGAGTAATTAATTATAGAATAAATCTTTAACATATGATAAACAGAATCACAATTTCAATAATATGTGCATCACCATACATAAAAAATAAGTATATATATATAGGTTCATTAAGAATTAAGAAATATGTATAACTCGAAGAAGTAAAACATATTAAAAAATTGTACGTATAGTTGAATTTTTTTCACCGTTTAGAGATATTTATTTAGTCTAATTTTAATTTTTTTTGTGTATCTAATATGACTAGATCACGATCCAATAGTTAACTAAATATCTTATATTCTAACTATTATATCTTAAAAGTTTACCGTATTCGACCTCTATGTATATATATACATATATATGTATAGATTGTGTGGTTGTATATGCATGTATAATATGTCGATATAGTAGTGTGTATAGTATATCCTAATCTACGTGTTATTTTGTCACTCACACATATACATATACATACATATTGAAAGTTGGAAACCATTTGTTCTTTCATACTACACATTTCTTTCACTTACTTTAGCATAAATTGACGTTTATCATTTGTCCTCGCTTGATTATAAGAAAAGATCAAAACGATAGCAAAACTTAAAATGACCACGTACATATACGTGTGTAGTTCGTACGTATTTACGTATTAATCGTCAATAAGTTTTTACACATATACTAGTTAAATCGATCTTAAGAATTATAATTAAATCGGAAGAAAAGGAAAAGATGATTTTTACAAACAAGAAAATAATATGAACAAAAGTTTGTAAGTACGATATGAAATATTTGTATATATGAATGGAATGGGCGTTTACATGTAACAAATTACGAACCAATAATCCAATAATATATATATATATATGTATCTATATTCATTTAATTATTAGATTTTGACACTTTAGCCTCATGTATATAATGTTTAAATTGAAGGGAAAAAAAAAGCCAAATTTGGATGGCCCTATCTAGCCAAACCTCACTTATCGTTCACTACTATACCCACGTGCTTGGCCCTCACACACCATACCTACTTAACTCTTATTAATCACTAACTAATTAATAATTGAATTTTATTGACAACACATATGATCAAGCTAAAAAAACTCAGAAAATATATGGTTACAAATTTATTTTTAACGTAACTCTACTAAAATGACTAGCGTAAAATAAAATATATCAAAAGTGGTAAATCGTGATAGTATTGTGTTAAATTTATTCTTTTCCAATACGTTAGACTGATAGTATAAATAATAAAAGGTGTTTGAATTTTTATTGTGTAAATAATAGAATCTTCTAATGGAGTGGATACATGACAAAATCCATTTACGGAGTATTTATCAACTGATGAAGGACGACAAATGGACTTAAAAAGAAAACCCAATTGGATTATGACAATTAACTTAACTTTGCTTTCACAAAAAAATTGACAGTGATATATGTATGCTTTTAGCATTTTGTATTACATTCATTGTATCTATAAATTCCTTTTGGTATAAGGAATTCATCAATAATGATCTCTAGATGAATGATATGATAACAACATAATTATTAACATAATTAACCGTTTATGATCTTTTTTTTTTTTAGAAACCGCTTGCGTAGGAGGCAAGGAATGGTACTTTTATAGCCAAAGAGACCGAAAATATGCAACAGGATTACGAACAAACAGGGCCACGATATCAGGGTACTGGAAGGCAACCGGAAAAGACAGATCGATCTTTCGAAACCGAACACTTGTTGGGATGAGAAAGACTCTTGTTTTCTATCTTGGTAGGGCACCAAAAGGAAAGAAAACTGATTGGGTCATGCATGAATTTAGGCTTCAAGGTTCATTAGCACCTCCACTTGATCCTTCAGTCAAGGTCTAATTTCTAATTTAACCTCTTACATGAAAACATATATATTAATCTAAGATTCCAAATAACTTAATTTCTCTTAATTATTATGAGGAATAATACTATAGTTATTAAGTATATGTCAATTATCCATTTACAATAATTATATAGAATATAGAATATGGGAATATTAATATTAATATTAAATGGTATATATGCAGTGATAGCTACCTATCCATGCCACTCAAATTCAAGTTTGTCTCATTTGGACTTTCACAAATATACTTTTATTCTATACCCTAATTAAAACGATTGCTGATAACACAACAATTAGATACCTTTTTTTCATAAAGGTAATGATTTCTACACCGTTATTTTTTATCGGTACATTAGTACACCATCAAATATGTTTTATGCTATTGTAAAATATAAAAAAAATAAACATATTTAGTGGTGTACATATAAAAAAATGACAGTGTAAGAATCACTACCTCATCCACGGCTAATTAATTCCATCTGATCAGTTTTTTTGAAAAGAAAATGAAGTTAGTTATTTGAAACACCAAAGTATTAATGTTTTTAATATTAAAAAAACATATACCGCTAGACTAAGCGCCTGTTAATTGTAACGTACAAATGTTAGTAACTAAACATTGACGTTTTTAATGTTATAATTACAGGAAGACTGGGTGCTATGTAGAGTGTTTTGTAAGAACAGAGAATTAGTTGATGGAAAACAAAGTAGCAACGTGGGAAGCATAACCAAATACGAAGATACAGTAAGTTGTTCTTCATCTCTACCACCATTAATGGAACCTAATTACACCCTCTCCTTTGACCAAAGTCAACCCACTCCAAACTTCAACAACAATAATAATAATAATCATCATGATATTTATAACCAGCAAGTGCCCTGCTTCTCCACCATTTTCAACATCTCAAATGATCCACAATTTGATCACCTCATAAATAACCATCAAGACCTATTAATCTCCAACAGTACAACCATATCACAACAACCTGCATTACCCGATATCACAATTCCTTCAACGTCGACTTCATCATCATCACGTTGTTACGAGAAGAAGGACACGATTAAAGCCATTTTGAGTCGTTTCAACAACATGGATAAAAACGACACGTTAAGCTTTGGTGAAGCGTTATCCGATCAAAGCTTTTTGTCCGATGCAGCTTTGCCCGTTACCATGTGGTACCCCTAATGGAGTAGTTTGTAACAATTGTATGATTAAAAATAGTTATTGTAATAGTGTTATTGTTATTAATTGTACATAAATATGTATAAGAGACTTCTAGTTATAAAAATTAAAAAAGAAAGTGTATCTGCACTCCTTGTGATATGTCATTGGGTCACTCGTTACACTCGCGGTGTTTAAGTCGGGATTTTTGCGAGTTCAGTCACTTAACTTCAATTTTTGTGATATTGGGTGGTTAGCAATTTGATTTTAGTTGCTCAATCTCTTATTAGAGTCCAATAACACCAAGTTAGATGGTATTAGTAGCATTAATTTTTTCATGATATATTAGCTCCTTTTGGTAAAAACAATCTTCAAATAGAATTTGGTTTCGTGTACAAATTAAATAGGGAAGGAAACAAGGGAATAATGTGCATGGATCAGTTTAAATGTTTAATTAATACTCCGAGTATCATTTTCGTCGACATATATAGCCGGCGAACAACTACATGATGACTAATTAATATTAATTTAATAAATATTTTAAAAGAGCATTTGTTTAAGGGTTAATTAAAAAACAGTATGATCTCACTAGATATTCGCTATCTTCACCGATCATCAATTGTGTAATCATTATTTATTATATGCATATATTTGTCAAGTATTTTAGTCAATGATTGGAAGGAGAAAATAAACAAATTACAAAGAGTGAAATCAAATCACTAACTTGATGTCACGCCTAATGTAAGCCATTCTATTATTTAATTTAGGGTTTGCTAAAATGTGTGCCCAAAATCACACGATAATGTACATTTGATGAACTCGAAATTTCTTTAAATATTTAAATTATCATTTATTATTCATCAATTTAATTTAATGTTTGTAACTTTTATACATGTCATAAAATAACAAATTTCAATATTTAATAAAACTTTAAAATATTTTAAAAAAATCTTATTATGTGCCTTGCGTCACACACTAAAAAATCTATTTTAATTTAACCCATTATTTCACAAAGCCACGTTTTGTTTGATTTAGTAATGTACTAAAATCATTCAAATGATAACTGATTCAAACTCATAATGAGCTGTAATTAATTAATTAACTAATCCTAGTATTATTCTAATGAAATGAAAGTCACATAAAAACGTATATGATCCTTTTTAAAGATTTGTTTGTCTTCATTATAAAATCTATATGACCAAATTAATATACTAAAATAAGTTTGGGCCTGACGAATATGGGATATACTAATTATTACTTGCTCAACAATACGTACTTTATTGTTAGATTAATAATAACAATAAAATAATCTCTTAGCTAGTCATGCTAAAATATTGTATATTCATGTGTATGATAATACTCCGTAGGAACTTTCTCCCTGATATCCAATTGTAATAAAATAATAATATTTCATTTATTAAGCTATATATAATAATAATAATAATAATAATAATAATAATAATAATAATAATAATAATAATAATAATAATAATAATAATAATAATAATAATAATAATAATAATAATAATAATAATAATAATAATAATAATAATAATAATAATAATAATAATAATAATAATAATAATAATAATAATAATAATAATAATAATAATAATAATAATAATAATAATAATAATAATAATAATAATAATAATAATAATTAAACTTAGTTTCTATGGTTGGGTGGTAAGGTGTTATCCTATAAAAGGGATGGCCTTTGTTCGAATCTTGCTTGCATTTTTTGGAGCCAGTTTGAGTGTCCAATGGGGAAGCAATCAGTAGCTTGGATCTGTGTGTTGCGCGTTGATCTGCGGTTCTAGTAAGAATGAAAATTATCTCGTTGAATATTAGATGCTTTAAGCGAATTGAAAAGGGAAAACGGAGTAGGTTCAAGGAATTCGTAAAACATAAAAACAATGCTTTCTAGCACTTCAGGAAACAAAGTGTAAGGAAGTAAATGATAGTTCATAGTTGGATTGTGGGGTAGTAATAATTTTGGGTATGCGCAAAAGGAGGCTAACGGGCGTTCTGCGGGTATTTTATCTCTATATGGGATGTGGGGATTTTTACAGCGGTCCAAGCAGTGGGTGGTGAAATTTTTGTGGCAGTAAAAGGAAAATGGAAAGAGGTGGACACTGATGTAGTGCTGGTTAATGTTTACGGGCTGCATACGAACGAGAGGAAGGAGGTGATGTGGGATAAACTTGAGCAACTGATTAATGTTGGGTTTTCTATTCCCTAACTAGATTAACATATGCAGCGGAAAATAACAATTAATCTAGAGCAACTAGGAAACTAAACCTTAAAGGACCTTGACTTAATAAAGCTATTAACAATAACAAAATTAAATAGATTAATGAGAAAATACTAACATTTGAGAAAACCAACTTCTCACGCGTAGACTCCTTGCTTGACCTTCACGCAGACTCCTTACTCGACTTTCCATGCTTTGGAGGCAAGTACTCAAAATAGAATACCTCTAATGCTTCACACCCAAGAACCAAAAGAAACTCAAAATCCTAGGGTCCCGACTCTAAGTTGTGTAAACTCTCACAAGGATTAGGAATGAGAAAGAGAGAAAGAAACGAACTAAATTCGAATCTGGGATACCTTGAAAGCTTAGGCTATGCCCCTATTTATATAGGGAGAGGTAGGCTTGGGGTTTGGTTTCTGGCCGATGTGGGATAACTGATTTCGGCCTTTAGCCGCCGGCTAAACTGAATTGTTCTCCAAGTCAAACACGCGTCGACTCCTGCCAAAACCCCAATACCTTTAGCTACCGGCTAAAGCCTTTAGCCGGCGGTTGAACTCTGGTTCCAGAATATTCCATTCTCGTTACCAGCTAAATGCCATTTTAAACTTTCTTATTTGTTTATGTTAATTTCTTTTAGCTTCTTATTAATTTATCAACTCTGATAATTTAACAAACTAATTAATTAACTATAATATTAAATCCAATCAATATTATCTCTCTTTTAGTTTCTCTTACTGTTCATTGTGGGCAACTCAAAAAGGACTCCACATTTAACGATAGTCTTACCAATTAGTTATGACATTGGACATACCTTTGAATACTATTCCAACAGTCTCCTACTTGGACAAGTCATCAACTGTTATTGGTCTAAGTCTCTATCCCATAAACTAAGCAGAGAGTGCCATCCAATGCAACTGCCGAACTCTGAATCATATCTAGAGACGGCTCTTTAGATAAGTGATCAAATATTCATTTGTTTCAGATATCGTATGAAACTCGGACATGGATTTTTCTCAATCTCCAGATTCAAGATTATGTTTTCCGATCTCCGATCAATTTGACTATATGGGACTACTGTATTGTACATATTAATTTAGTCCTTGCTTGGCTAAGCACTTTATGAGTCAACATTTAATCATCAGAGGGCCAAGGAATATCGCTTTTCCATTTAGGCAAAAGGAACTAATAAATTTCGCATACATTGTACTAGTCAACTCATCATGTCATACCTAGCGTATCTTTTATGACTGGCATTTACGCACAACATTTGAATAAACTAAAGTATAACAGACTTGAAAAACTAGGAACTCAATTTACCTCCATTTTAATAATATAAGATATTATCATCTCAGAATTACTCGTGATTTCAATCCATGAAGTAATCTCTCTGAGTGCGGGTTTCTCCTACATTTAAATCCCTATTAAGTACTCATGAGTGTTGCAGCAATCTTCATGCGATGTCTAATTAATCTCCATAGACAATCTGCTAACACTCCATGACAGTCTTAATTCATCACATACTTCCTATAGTGTGATCGACTGAGGAGGTTTGAGTAATTCTTATTACTCTGGAAGTGGTGTCTAAACATGTTAAACCGAAACACAATGACAACCAACAGTAAATGGTTGCATACTCTTTGCAAATAAATAAATCTCCATTATTTAATCACCAAATCTATTCCAATTTCCATCATTGTTTGTAATGTTTCAAAATCAAACTAACAACTAAAACTTTATCTCGTAAACCTATGCGCCTAGCATGTTTACTGATCGTGTGTCCTTCACAATTACGTGTCCCTTTTGTACCTTCCTTTGAACAAAATGGTATTTTCTTTCGATGTGCTTTGGACTTTCCATTTTAATATAATATTTCAATGGGATTCGCACTATTGGAACACCTCCAAGATCACCAATGAAATTCCTCATAGATATGACTTCCTTTGAAGTCTCGCAAGTTTCAATATACTCAGATTCCTATCTGTTATTGTATCTTGCTTTGAACTTTTCAAAGTTATCGTTCCCCCATTCAGTAAGAATACCCAGCTAGACTGTGAACGACTATCATCTCTGTCTGTTTGGAAACTTACGTTACTATAGCCCGTTACTCTAAGTTTCTCTTCTCCACCATAAACTAAGAACCTGTCGTTTGTATTCTTCAAATACTTAAGAATATTCTTTACAGCTGTACCAATGATCTTTATCAGGATTTTGCTGATGTCGACTCATGATAAACGCTCAGAAGTACTATATTTCAGTAGTATTTTACCCCTAATCTTAGATGTTTCTATTGCATTTAGTTAAGATTATATATTGATTTCGTTCATATTTGCAATTAGATGTGGAAATGAGCGTTTATGAAGAAAGGAACGAAAAACAGTCAAATAACGAGTTAAACTATGCATTTTTGAAGAATCGTGTGAAGCCGAGGATTTAAGAGTAAGAATAACAAAGAAATGAAGAATCGGGCCATTGGGGAAATTTAAATTCGGACTTAAACATTGTTGGGTTAAAGAAGAAGAAGCCCAAAAGAAACGAGAATGGTGGCCCAAAGCTAAGTCCAAGCCCGTTAGGTTAAAAGACTGGAAACAGCATTTCGTCAGCGGCTAAACAAGCTGACCGGCGGCTAAACTCTAAATAAGGAAGGCGGTGACCAACGCATTTTGTAACCGTGTAGAGTTGAAGCTGACCGACGGCTAAACCAGATAGCCGGCGGTCAGAAGGCCAAGTTTTCAAGTATAAATAGCTGTTTAGGCCAGACGTTTTAGATACCCTTTACAATGTAATATATACTTTTCATTTACGATTTTTATAGTTTGTAGGGTTAGGTTTTTATCATTTTCGAGTCGTAGGTAAGTCATGGAGGCACAAGGAGTGATGGTTGATTTCATTTCAACCGATTTTCACATGATTCGCCAATGGGTTTGTATCGTTTACTTTATATCATTGAAGAATTTGATATTTAGTTTTCTGATGTATTCTTATTTGATGAGTTGATACATTTAGTTTTGTGATAATGAACCTTGGATAATGATTGTTGAATGATTATATTTGCACATTTGTTAAGTTATTTAATTGAAAACCGTTATGTTACTCGTAGATCCTTGTTTATTGGTAACTAGTAATTATTTGTTGCTTCACGTGATTAATGATGTTAATGAGATTGAGTTCCTTTAAGATTATTAATTATTGCTAGTACTACCTTAGGGTTTTGGGACTATCACTAAATACGTTGAGTCTGATAGGTCGAGTATACAATAATTATCTACTTTAAAATGAGCAAGACAATAAGTTAATTATTGGGTATTGTTGAGTCATACCATAGAGTTAATTATAACGAGTTGTGAATGCTTAATGCATAATTTAGGGAAAGGCACACAATTGACTGATCATCTTGTGACATTGGAACCAGTGTTTTATGTTGGACCCTAGATTATAGAAATTAGTTGGACCCGAAACGTTGGCTAGTTCAACATTCAACTTAGTATTCATTGAAGAATTTGGTATTAGGTTGATCTAAAAGAATTCACAATTAGATAATTAATGTGCAAATGAATCAGAATATATGAATCTGAGCGAAGTTATTACATACTATTTGTTCCTTCCTATTGTACGTTATTATTTATTTATTTTAGTCTAAGTTTATTTAGTTTATCTATTTTAATTTACTATTTTATAAATCTTATGTTCTTACGGAACTAAAGCGTAACCCCCTTTCTCTGTAATTTAAAAGATTATTTATTCTTCTTATTCCATTTTCCCTGTGTTCGAATCTGACTTACCAAATCTATATTTACAATTGATCGGGTATTCTTGCCTGGTTGCTTGAAAGTATTTATTAGGTATTTCTATTTATAAATTATAAAACAAGAGACGCTTTCATAAGCGACATCAATTCACTATGCTCCAAGCAAAAGAGACATCAGGTCTTGTACATGTCATGGCATATATGATCGATCCTATAGCCTATGGGACTCGATTCATTCTGTCCAATCTTGCTTAGTCTTTGGACACAGATCCTTACTAATGCCATGATGTAAGGGTAGATTTCCTTTCTTAGAATTCTAAGTACATGTCCTGGCTAAGTTTTTTGAGAAGTTTCGACCTATCTCTGTAAATCTTTATACCAAGAATATATATTGCATCTCCCAAATCTTTCATAGCGAAGTATTTTCCCAACCAATCATTTACACCTTGTAATGTTGAGATTATATTTCCTATGAGTATTATATCATTCACATATAATACAAGGAAGACTACAACACTCCCACTGACTTTGACTTATATACTGGACTCATCTTTTCTTCTAGAAATTCAAACTCTTTGACTTTCTCATGGAAGCAGAGATTCCAGCCACGAGGAGCCTGTTTAAGTCCATAAACGGCTTTTTAAAGCTTACACACTCTATTAGGATACTTTGCTCTTTCAAAACCTTCCGGTTGTGCCATGAACACATCCTCTGTCAGGTTCCCGTTAAGGAATGTGGTTTTGACATCTATCTGCCAAATTTCATAACCATGAAACGCAGCTTTCGTAAGCATCATCCTAATTGACTTAATCTTAGCTACTGGTGAAAAGGTTTCCTCATAATCAATCCCTAGAGTTTGAGTATAGCCCTTCGTTACCAACCTAGCTTTATAAGTGTGTATTTTCCCATCCATGTCTGTCTTCTTCTTGAAGATCCACTTACAACTCACAGTCTTGAGACTGAGTGTAGCATCAACCAAATTCAAAACTTA
The DNA here is from genome assembly GCA_949592205.1 of Helichrysum umbraculigerum. Taxonomy (NCBI): domain Eukaryota; kingdom Viridiplantae; phylum Streptophyta; class Magnoliopsida; order Asterales; family Asteraceae; genus Helichrysum; species Helichrysum umbraculigerum. Next base: position 161,595,421 of record CATIUR010000004.1, on the reverse strand, counting down.
GTTGTCATACATGGACTGAATCTCGCTCTTCATAGCTTCCTTCCTCTTAGCAGCCTCAGGGCCTGCCATCGCTTCCTTTGTAGTTAGCAGGTGCATCTAATTCATTTAGTGTACTATCACTAATCTTATCCTGTTCTTCTATATGGAAACCATAATAGAACTGAGGAGGATTGCTAACTCTACAACTGCGAGCGGGTAAGGATATGTCATCAAGTTCAACAGGTGTCACCAGCTCTTGTTGAGTGTCAGTGTTTACTATAGGTTCTTCGTCGGTAAACCCTTGAATTTCTTTAAGATCAATTGTACTCCTACTGTCCTCTTTAGATATTATTTCTCTCTCAATGAACACTCCTTTTCGAGTTACATACACCACATTATCCTTGTGGTTGTAAAATAAATATCTAAATGACTCCTGTGGATTACCGATGAAAAGATACTTTTTAGATCTGACTTATAGTTTGTGCTAAGTTTCTCGTCTAACAATAACTTCACAACCTCATGTATCGATATACTTCACTATGATATTAACCGATGTTATGATGCATCTAAGTGCGTACTATTGGTACTCGTACACATGGGTGTTAACTTGTATCAATAAACATCACTATGCTATTAACCAATGTTATGATGCATCGAAGTTCGTACTGTTAGCACTTGTGTACATGGGTGTTAACATGTATCGATATACTTCACTATGATATTAACCGATGTTATGATGCATCTAAGTGCGTACTATTAGTACTCGTACACATGGGTGTTAACATTTATTTATATGACACAACTAGACTGTAAAATTAAAATGCGTCACAGTGTACTATTAGTAATTATCATATGTATTAAAGCAACCTGATAAACGCCAAAATGTACTAGATTATAGTACTAATTACTCCTTTGTTAGATAGGTTTCTAATGCATTTTGTATGAATAAGATACTTATTTCATTCATATTTACATTTAGGAGTTTAATTGGAGCTTGGATTGAAAAGAAACAGAAAACGAGCTTATTGTGAAGAAAAGTTGCTAAAAGAATAAAGCATTGGACAAGAGAAGAATGGATCAGAGTAAAAGATGATCAAAATTAAGGAAAAGGGAAAAATCTGGAAATTTAATCCATACGGCGTATGGAAAATCCATACGTCATATGGATTGAGTGAGCCGGGCTGCCTGTTACGCGGGCCTGGACTTTGGGCTTTTTGAATCCATACAGCGTATGGAATATCCATACGGCGTATGGATCAATTCGGCAGAAACCCTAAAAACCTCATTTTTTGCCTCATTTTTTACATAACTTTCTCATAACCAAAACCACATAGCAGCAGCCGACCAGAAGGGTTTCTACCCCATTTCGGGAGCGAAGCGATGGCGATTCGGAGGCGGAAAAAGCTAGGATCAATTCCTATTGATTCTATTTCGTTCGGTTTATGATTTGGTTTGCGTATCATCTTCCGATTTCAATTCTAAACATGTCTATGTGTTTAGTTTTGGGATATGAATCTGATTTTGTATAATTGAATCATGGATTAGACTTATTGTTAATTGTTTAGTTTAATAATCTTTGATTATGAATGTTTGAAAGTTTTAATTGTGTTTTGAGTAAGTTGTCTGATTGAATATTGTTATGCTATCCGTTGAACCTTATTTGTTGGTGATTATTAATTGCTACTTAACGTGGTCAATAGTGTTGTTGAGATTGAGTTCCTTTGACACTATTGATTATTGATGATTATGAGCTTAGGTTTATGATCATTGCTAAATATATTGAGTTTGATAGGTTAAGAGCATAGTAATTAACTAATCTAAAATGAATAAGCTAATAAGAGATTATTAGAAGGTATTGTTGAGTCATACCGCGAGGATTAGTCGTAACAAGTCGTGAATACTTAATGCACAATCTAGGGAAAAACACGCAATAGAGCAACATTCTTGCGACATCGGATCGATGTTTAATGTGGGACCCTAGGTTGTAGATATTAGTTCGACCCGGAACATTGGCTAATATACATTTAACTTGGATTCTTAGATTAGTAACTAAGTTAATATAAAAGAAATCACAATCAGACAATCAAAACACATGAACTGGATAATATGAATCTAAGTGGAAGAATCTAAGCAATTACATGTCTATCTCCGATTGTTTATCTGTTCCTCTTATCTTGTTTTATGTTGTTAGTTTGGTTAATTAGTTCATATTGAACGTTCGTACGGAACTAAAACGTACCCCCTATGTTACTGTTTTATTAGTTAGTTAATAATTCCAATTTAATTGAATAATATCGTTCATGTGTTCGACCTGGACTTACCATAGCTATACTATTCCGATCGGGTATTCTTGCCGGGTTGTGTGATAGTAGTGATTGGTATATCATGTACTTTATAAATAATAAAACGAGACGCTTTCACACGCATCACAACCTTACAGAAAATTTTGATAATTATTAATACATATATTTAAAGTTACCTTACATTTTTTTATGAACATCCAATAATTACAAACTCTTAGTAAACCCAAAAAATAATCCACGTTTACTTTAAGAGTCTATGCTCTATACTATTTGAGCTTTTTTAAACAAACCTGTCAGCTTTAAAGGTTTGCACAAAAAAAAACGTTACTATCAACTTACATAAATAACGACAACATCAAAACATTAGCCTTCTTACACCACTTATAGATGACCATCTTTATCATCATCATCATCAACGTACATTATCATCGTCATCTTCATTATTAAGAACAATAATATCATCTTCATCAAAACCATCAGCAACATCTGTAACAGTTTTCAACATTTTAGGAAAACAAAAAACTGATAGTATTATATTTATACACATAAACATAAGGAAAACAAAAACAGATAGTATGTAACAAACTTAACTAGAATCATTAAAGGTGATATCTTTTTCACTTTTAAATTTGAAAATGTTATCATCGTCATCCTCATCATTAAGAACATTATCATCATCATCATCTTTATCATCATCAACATCTGTAAAAGTTTTCAACATTTTTAGGAGCCCATCTGTAACACCCGCTTTTGTGGACACCTGGTAATTTCTTTTAAAATTAGATGTTATCATTTGTTATATTTAAATATCGTGTTTTATATGTTTTATTTATAAAATAGGAAATTTGGTTAAGGATTTATTGTGACTAGTGAATTAATTACCGTTTTAAATAGTTGTAGCTCACGGTAAAATAAAATAGTTTTCTCGCAAAATGGTTTCTAGGTTCCAGACAATAGATTGAAAGGGGACTAGTTTTAAGTGAGTGCGGAGTCGGTTTAAACTTTGGGGCCGACCTATTTAATTCCTTTCCCAAAAGGGAAAGTTTTTCATTTCCTACAAACCCTAAAACTTAAGAAAATAAAACCATAACCTAAACTAGAAAAGTGATAAACAGATCTGTGATTGATTCTTGAGTTAATCCTTGAACTCACCATCATCAAACTAATAATCTTCTAAAGGTAAGTGTTTATAAGTGTTATCATGAAATCATTTTGATAATAGGTTAGTTAGTGCTTTAACTATGAAATTGAAGTTTAAGTTGTTGTTACTTGATGTATGTGATGTTACCTACTGAATTGATATGCTAATAAGCTAAACTACATGGTGTTCTTCATGATCTTGTTAGAAAATTTGAGTAAAGAAATTTAGTTAAAGCAAGTAGGTGAAGCTAGTATTGAGTGAAATTGGAATGGAGATTATATGAAGCTAATCATTGTTATATGCTTCTATGTAAGTTGATGTGTTTAAATTGAGTTGAAAAATGATTTGGCAAAGTTGGAAATGGAATTTTGGTATGAAAATCGCACAGGAACAGCAGCAGGTACAGGTTCAGCTGGAAAAATGCCGATGAAGATCGCGGCGCGATCTCTTCAGATCGCGGCGTGATCAGAGGTGAATCGCGACGCGATTATTGATGGTTGCGACGCGATTAAGTGTTAAATAGCGACGCGATCCTTGTGTGTTGCGCCGCGACTGGGGTCTGCAGACCAGTTTGTGCTTTTGTTTATATTGTAGGCTGTGATGGTATATAAAATTCATAATAACATGTATAAAGATGATTTGAGACTTATAATTTGATTAATATGATTGATGAACTTATTATAAGCTAGTTGTTATGTACTTGATATGAAAAGTACTTTATTTTGGTATGTGATTATATTAATTTGAGAGGAGCAAGAATTAATTGAGATACTGACTTAATTGATTTGTGGTGTTTTCAGATACGCCGAAGACTCAGTGATTTAGTCAGCTGAGTAAGTGAAGTGAAGTTGACAGGTGAATAGACTTGGAACTTCAGTGTGGTTTGGTTGTGATTTATTGGTTACAACGATATAAATATAGTGATTATTGATTACATTGCTGATATGTATATATAACTGTGATGTGTTGCCTATGTGCATTCTGGTGATTCGGGGGTCAACAATTGTTGGACTGATTGCTACAGGTTAGTCAATGTGAGATTTGTAATCATGTGTTGAGAATGGAACACATATTGATTAAAGGTAGCAATCAGTTATCGGTAAAATCACTGTATTGGCCTGCAGTGATTGTAAGTGTCGCTTGGTGGGCCATCCGCGGTCAGAGGGCTTTACAAGGACCACCGATCCTCTTGGTGATGTTGTGTCAAAGTGATATTGTTGATAATTGATATTGTTATAGCTAAGTCAAACTGTCTGTTACAGGTTTATTCACTTAGCTTCGTGCTAATCTCGTTGTTTACTCCTTGCAGGTTTATGTGATGTTTTGGGATGGGGCAAGGAGTGACTAGGAGTTGTTTGACCAGGATTACTCTGATTTTGTTAGATACAGTTGCTCGTGTTTTGTTATATAATAATTATGATAAAGTAATGGTTTGTAAACTAGCAGTTAATACTTATAACTTGTAATATGTTTTGATAGATGACATAATGTCATCCATGTGAATACGAATGGGATTTCGCTTCCGGGTTTTAAAAAAAAAAAAAATGTCAAGTGAAATTAGGTGCGTGTTATAAATTGGTATCAGAGCATAGGTTTGGGCGAATTGAGCAGTGATTAAGTGTTCAATCCCAAACCTAGTGGTATTGGTCAAACATTCCAGGTTACGGGATTGGTTATGAAATGTGATTTGGTTAGTATATTAGTACTAACGATTAACGAGTTGTGAGATGTGTTGTGATTACAGGATGGCTGAGAATGAGCAACCGAACCCTACCCTTAATAATTTCTTAGAGACAGATGTACCTCCAGATAATCAGGGCACTTCTTATTCAGTGGGTGGAGAATCTGATCGTGACTATATGATGAGATTAGAGGCTCAGGTGATGGAGCAAAGTAGACAGTTGGCCGAGCTTTCTCAACGACAAATTCCAAGTCAGCCACATGTTGAGAGTACTGTTCCACCTATTACAGCTACTTTTTGGGCTACGACATCAGTTCCTTATGTTTCTCAGCAGCAGACTCAGGGGTATACTTTTCAGACTTCTGTACCATTTTCTACATATGGATCTGCGGGTTTTCCGATATCTATTTTTCCACCAGTTCAGCAGACAGAGAAAGGTTGTTCTTTGAAAACATTTATGTCTAGTAATCCTTCTGCATATTCTGGGAGTACTGATCCTACTGTTACCCTTGACTGGTTACGTGATGTTGAGAGGAAATTGGATGTTTGTCATTGTGAGGAGAAGGATAAGGTACCTTATGCTGTACAGTTGTTAAAGGGTCAGGCTATGTCATGGTGGGATTCAATTACTGCCCCATTTACTTCATAGCAGATAGCTGCTATTAGATGGCCAGATTTTCATGCTGAGGTTTGTAAGCAGTTCTGTTCTGAGTATAATCTTTCTCGTATTAGGCAGGAATTCCTTGACTTGGAGAAGACTGATCAGATGAGTATTGATGAGCTTATTAGACAGTTCTCCGAGAAGCTGAGGTTTGTGCAGGAGTGGGTCCCGACTAACAGGACCAAGATTGATCAGTTTGTTAGAGCCTTGCCTCCTGATTACCGTACTACTGTGAGATTAGCAGGTACAATTTCACAAGCTTTTGATTTAGCCCGTTCGGTTGACAGTGATATTCAGGCTAAGAGACTGTGGAATAAGGAAAGGTTCCAACAGAGGCAGAGAGGTGATTCTTCTGATCGGGGCAAACAGAAAGGACAGAGTACACAGCCGAGCAGGAAAGTTAGTTTTGGTGGTAATACTTCTGATGGTTCTTACTGCATCAAGTGTAAAGCTAGACATACCGGGCCTTGTACTCCTCAGACATCTAGGTGCGTCAAATGTGGAGTGTTGGGACATGCAGCTAGAGATTGTACTTATCCTAATCAGGTATGCTGGAACTGTCATAAAGAGGGTCATAGAGTTGGTGATTGCCCTGAGGCTAGGAGACAGGGATTGGGTATGGGTGGTGGTTCCTCTTCTTTAGGCCAAAAGCGGAAAATTCCGCCACCTGCTACTAGTCGTGCATTTCAGATGACCGTGGATGAGGCTGTTGTTACTGATGACGTTATCACTGGTACTTTTCTTGTTAATTCTGTACCAGCACGTGTACTTTTTGATTCTGGAGCAAACTGTTCATTTATATCTGTGAACTTCTGTGATAAGTTAAAGTTGACTCCTTTGTTGATTACAAACCCTATAGAAGTAGAAGTGGCCAGTGGCAAAATGGTTCATGTTACCACTTCGGTAAAAGGGGCTAGTATTACGATAGAGGGTTATGATTTTCCTGTTTCATTTCTTCTGTTGCCTATTCCAAGTTTTGATGTGGTGTTAGGTATGAATTGGCTGAGTCAAAACAAAGCCAATATCGAGTGTCATAAAAAGTTGATTAAAATCCCAATTTCCGAAAAGTCATATGTAGTGGCTCGAGGAGAAAGGGAAAAAGGCAGTATTCCATTGGTTTCTATGATGAAAGCTAGAAAATCTCTAGCTAAAGGGTGTGAGTTTTATTTGGCTTATGTTGTGAATACCAAGTTAGAAAAGAGATCTGTGTTTGATGTCCGGGTGGTTTCTGAATACCCGGAGGTCTTCCCTGATGAGCTGCCCGGTTTGCCGCCTGTTAGGGAAGTTGAGTATCAGATTGATTTGATTCCTGGTTCCTCCCCTGTAGCTAAGTCTCCTTATAGATTAGCACCTTCTGAAATCCGGGAAATGATGACTCAGATTCAGGAACTGTTAGATAAGGGTTTTGTACGACCTAGTCATTCTCCCTGGGGCGCTCCTGTTTTATTTGTGAAAAATAAAGACGGCACACTTCGTATGTGTATTGATTATAGGGAGCTAAATAAAAGGACTGTGAAGAATAAGTATCCTTTACCCAGAATTGACGAGTTATTTGATCAGTTGCAGGGATCCTCATATTTTTCTAAAATTGATTTGAGATCAGGTTATCACCAGGTGCGAGTTCGTGAAGAAGATGTTCCTAAGACTGCTTCTCGCACCAGGTACGGCCATTATGAGTTTTTAGTTATGCCGTTTGGATTGACTAATGCTCCTGCTGTGTTTATGGATCTAATGAATCGGGTTTGTCGACCGTTCCTTGATAAGTTTGTGATTGTATTTATTGATGATATTCTGATTTATTCAAAGTCTGAGTCTGAACATGAACAGCATTTGAGACTGGTTTTGGAAACTTTAAAAAGGGAACATTTGTATGCTAAGTTTTCAAAATGTGAATTCTGGTTGCGGGAAGTACAGTTTTTGGGGCATGTTATTTGTGATAATGGGATAAAGGTCGATCCGTCTAAGGTCGAGGCTGTGATGAATTGGAATACACCTAAATCTCCTTCTGAAATTAAAAGTTTTCTGGGTTTGGCGGGTTATTATAGAAAGTTCATTAAAGACTTTTCTAAGATTGCAAGTCCGTTGACCAGTTTGACACGTAAGAATGTTAGATTTCAATGGGGTGATCAGCAAGAAACAGCTTTTCAGACTCTGAGACAGTTGTTATGTCAGGCTCCGGTGTTAGCTCTGCCAGATGGTTCTGATGACTTTACTGTTTATTGTGATGCTTCTCATGCTGGTTTGGGATGTGTTTTAATGCAAAGAGATAGGGTAATTGCTTATGCTTCTCGTCAGTTGAAAACTCATGAAAAGAATTACCCTACACATGATTTAGAGCTTGCTGCAGTTGTATTTGCATTAAAGATTTGGAGGCATTACTTATATGGCACTAAATGTGTGATTTGTACTGACCACAAAAATTTGCAGTATATGTTTACTCAGAAAGATTTGAATATGAGACAGAGGCGGTGGTTGGAGCTGATTAAGGATTATGATTGTGAATCAGATACCACCCGGGTAAAGCTAATGTGGTGGCAGACGCGTTGAGTCGAAAGATGTCTTCTGATCGGGTATGTTTTATGCGTTTAGACATCCATTCTGATTTGATTTCTCAGTTAAAAGCTGCACAGTCTGAAGCATTACTGGATGTTAATTTGAAATCTGAAATTTTGCTGAAACGTAAGGATTTATTGGTTGATGATTCTCGAGGTTTGAAAACCTTTCAGTCTCGGGTTTGGGTTCCATTGTTTGGGGGACTTCGGGATTTGATATTATCCGAGGCACATAAATCTAGATTATCTGTTCATCCTGGAAGTACAAAGATGTATAATGACTTAAAACCTCTTTATTGGTGGCCTACAATGAAAACCGATGTTGCACGTGTTGTAGAAACTTGTCACATTTGTTCCCAGGTGAAAGCTGAACATCAGAAACCGTATGGTTCATTGAGACAGCTGGATATTCCCGAGTGGAAATGGGAGCATATTACTATGGATTTTGTCACCAAACTTCCCCGAACGCAGAAAGGTAATGATATGATTTGGGTGATTGTTGACAGATTGACTAAGAGTGCTCATTTTCTGGCTACCAGTGAGACTACTTCTTTGACTCGATTGTCCCAGTTGTACATTCACGATATAGTTTCGAGGCATGGGATACCTTTATCGATTGTGTCAGACAGGGATTCCAGGTTTATTTCTGGGTTTTGGCAGAGTTTACAGCGGGAATTGGGTACCAGAGTTAACCTCAGTACTGCTTATCACCCACAGACAGATGGTCAGACAGAACGTACCATTCAGACTCTGGAGGATATGTTACGAGCTTGTGTATTAGAGTATGGTGGTTCTTGGGATTCTCATTTGCCTTTGGTAGAGTTTGCTTATAATAACTCTTACCATTCTAGTATTGGTATGCCACCGTATGAGATGTTATATGGACGTCATTGCAGAACACCTACTTGCTGGTTAGAGGCTGGAGAAAAGCAGTTCGCAGGTCCTGATATTGTACAGATTACAGCCGATAAAGTCGCTATAGCTCGTGAGAAACTGAAAGCTGCCAGAGATCGACAGAAACAGTATGCTGATCCACGCCATCGTCCTGTTACTTTTGTTGAGGGTGAACTTGTTTATTTAAAGGTTTCCCCGTGGAAAGGTGTAATCAGATTTGGGAAGCGTGGAAAACTCGCCCCGAGATATATTGGCCCATTCAGAATCAGGCAGGTGGTTAATGATCAGACAGTCGCCTTGAATCTTCCTCCTGAGTTATCTGGTATTCATGAGACTTTTAATGTTTGTTATTTGAGAAAATGTAATGTGGAGGATCAATCCCAAATCCTTCCATTACAGGACCTTAGAGTCGATTCTAGTCAGAAACTAGTTGAGGAACCGATTGAGTTAGTTGATAGAAAGGTGACTAAATTACGTAAGAAAGAGATCCCGATGGTTTTAGTGAAATGGAGACATAGTTTGGGGGCGAACCTTACCTGGGAGACTGAGTCGAGCATGCGCTCACGATATCCTCATTTGTTTGAGTCTAGCGAGATTTCGGGGACGAAATCTTCCTAAGGAGGGGAGATTTGTAACACCCGCTTTTGTGGACACCTGGTAATTTCTTTTAAAATTAGATGTTATCATTTGTTATATTTAAATATCGTGTTTTATATGTTTTATTTATAAAATAGGAAATTTGGTTAAGGATTTATTGTGACTAGTGAATTAATTACCGTTTTAAATAGTTGTAGCTCACGGTAAAATAAAATAGTTTTCTCGCAAAATGGTTTCTAAGTTCCAGACAATAGATTGAAAGGGGACTAGTTTTAAGTGAGTGCGGAGTCGGTTTAAACTTTGGGGCCGACCTATTTAATTCCTTTCCCAAAAGGGAAAGTTTTTCATTTCCTACAAACCCTAAAACTTAAGAAAATAAAACCAGAACCTAAACTAGAAAAGTGATAAACAAATCTGTGATTGATTCTTGAGTTAATCCTTGAACTCACCATCATCAAACTAATAATCTTCTAAAGGTAAGTGTTTATAAGTGTTATCATGAAATCATTTTGATAATAGGTTAGTTAGTGCTTTAACTATGAAATTGAAGTTTAAGTTGTTGTTACTTGATGTATGTGATGTTACCTACTGAATTGATATGCTAATAAGCTAAACTACATGGTGTTCTTCATGATCTTGTTAGAAAATTTGAGTAAAGAAATTTAGTTAAAGCAAGTAGGTGAAGCTAGTATTGAGTGAAATTGGAATGGAGATTATATGAAGCTAATCATTTTTATATGCTTCTATGTAAGTTGATGTGTTTAAATTGAGTTGAAAAATGATTTGGCAAAGTTGGAAATGGAATTTTGGTATGAAAATCGCACAGGAACAGCAGCAGGTACAGGTTCAGCTGGAAAAATGCCGATGAAGATCGCGGCGCGATCTCTTCAGATCGCGGCGTGATCAGAGGTGAATCGCGACGCGATTATTGATGGTTGCGACGCGATTAAGTGTTAAATAGCGACGCGATCCTTGTGTGTTGAGCCGCGACTGGGGTCTGCAGACCAGTTTGTGCTTTTGTTTATATTGTAGGCTGTGATGGTATATAAAATTCATAATAACATGTATAAAGATGATTTGAGACTTATAATTTGATTAATATGATTGATGAACTTATTATAAGCTAGTTGTTATGTACTTGATATGAAAAGTACTTTATTTTGGTATGTGATTATATTAATTTGAGAGGAGCAAGAATTAATTGAGATACTGACTTAATTGATTTGTGGTGTTTTCAGATACGCCGAAGACTCAGTGATTTAGTCAGCTGAGTAAGTGAAGTGAAGTTGACAGGTGAATAGACTTGGAACTTCAGTGTGGTTTGGTTGTGATTTATTGGTTACAACGATATAAATATAGTGATTATTGATTACATTGCTGATATGTATATATAACTGTGATGTGTTGCCTATGTGCATTCTGGTGATTCGGGGGTCAACAATTGTTGGACTGATTGCTACAGGTTAGTCAATGTGAGATTTGTAATCATGTGTTGAGAATGGAACACATATTGATTAAAGGTAGCAATCAGTTATCGGTAAAATCACTGTATTGGCCTGCAGTGATTGTAAGTGTCGCTTGGTGGGCCATCCGCGGTCAGAGGGCTTTACAAGGACCACCGATCCTCTTGGTGATGTTGTGTCAAAGTGATATTGTTGATAATTGATATTGTTATAGCTAAGTCAAACTGTCTGTTACAGGTTTATTCACTTAGCTTCGTGCTAATCTCGTTGTTTACTCCTTGCAGGTTTATGTGATGTTTTGGGACGGGGCAAGGAGTGACTGGGAGTTGTTTGACCATGATTACTCTGATTTTGTTAGATACAGTTGCTCGTGTTTTGTTATATAATAATTATGATAAAGTAATGGTTTGTAAACTAGCAGTTAATACTTATAACTTGTAATATGTTTTGATAGATGACATAATGTCATCCATGTGAATATGAATGGGATTTCGCTTCCCGGTTTTGAAAAAAATGTCAAGTGAAATTAGGTGCGTGTTATACCATCAATTTACACGTTGTGCCAAAAAAAGTATTACTTTCGCAATAGTATTATATTTATACACAAAAACATAAGTAAAATAAAAACCGATAGTATGTAAAAAAACTTAACTGTATTCATTAAAGGTGACATCTTTTTCACATCCATTATCATAAAAAAAATATAACTTGGAAAGTGTTGTGATCAACTGGGTGAAAGATAACCATATCCTTACTACACAATTGGGCATCTTTTACCACTCTCTCCCACCCATGTGCAAAACAGTAATCTTCACCATTTTTTACAACCTGCAACTTCCATGAATGATCCCCTGTTTCGGTCTTGAGTGTTACGTTTTCAGGAATATTTCCTGCTACCCTCTTTACAAAAGCCTTTGGCAATTTCTACAAAACCAAAAACCAAACTATTCAAACAAATATATATACATGTATAGAGATACTTATGCAAAGGATAGAAAGTACCAGATGAGGTGAAGTTGGGTCACGAATTACTTTAAAGAAGGACAGTGAATCTTCTGGTGGCTCACAACTAGTTATTTGCAATTCCAACAATGCAGTGTAAATCTCTTATCAAGTTGACAGTGAATATTTCACATAAACTTACACAGTAGTACTACATAATCATTAATATGCATCTCGATGATTGATAGTCAAATTTTCAACTGCATCTAATTTTTATTATTATTTTCTACCATTCATCTGATAAAACAAACATGTAAACAGTGCATACAATTTGTATCATTCATGTGGACGAGTACTAAGAGTATGCACTGTGATGCATCTTAAGATATTTTTATACAAGTATTATATTTTTCCCAAAATACTTAGTATTATCTTGTGTTAATACAAAATAAAAGTTGGAAAAAAACCCCAATGATCTACGTATTACCATTTTTTAACTCATGTGTTGTGTTAATGATTATGAAAAACATAATGAAAATAACAACAAAAATAAAGTCAACAACATTATTTTATACAACATAATAATGAACATAAATATATAAAACGTGATACCTTGAGGTTGAAGCTTTTTCAGAAAAGTTATATCTTGGAGCATGCTTAAACTTATTACTTCTCAATCGGTTATGCATATTGCTGTGATTTTTTTTATTTTTTTTTAAATAGATGGATAGGAATTTATTCAGAAAGAAACTATAAAGGAAGATAGGATAGGTAGGTGGAGATATAGTATCATTGGTTGGTGGAGCTTAGCTAACAAATATATAAGTGATTAATGTGTATAGACATAAGGTCAACAGCCCACATTTGGTCATCATTTTAACAGGCTCAACAGCCCATAAACGTTCAAAAGCCCAGCACACACGTGTATTCTATTCAGCCCACAATATTATGCACTACGGTGCATCTTAACATAACTTTATACCCTAATGATGTATATCAATAATATTTTGGCACCCATGTGGATGAGTATTAATAGTATGGATTTTAATGCATCTTAAGATAGGTGTTTACATCTAGTGATGTATATTGATACATGTTTGACACCCATGTGGGTGAGTATTAATACTATGCACTGTGATGCATCTTAACATAAGTTTACATCGTAGCGATTGTCGTAAACAACTTACTTAAGATTTCAAAAACAAAATAGTCATGGTACCAACCTAGTCAAGATTCTATAACAACATAGTCATCCTACCTATCTACTTAAGATTCAAAAATAACATTGTCAATGTATCATACTACTCAAGATTTAAGATACTTATAATCTAAAAGTTATTGTTTTGGAACACACATTACAATCTACTGTCACTCACTATGACTGTCCTCATAGGTTCTCCCATCATCTCATTCCTTCAATACATCACTTGCCTTTTTCTTTGCCTCTTCCAGTATTTGACGTTTCTCTGTTTCTTTATAGCTTCTTTCAAACTGTTCATACCTCTTCATTACCTCTTCCTGCTTTTCATTGATTTCATGAGTAATAATTTTGACAGCATACTTAGTCCTGAGGTCTGTCAACTGCTTCAGTTGTGCCTTTCCTTCGTTTTCTAACCCACAGTTCCAATTATGCAGTCCAATGAACGTTTCCATGTGGCGCATTAGGAATACTCCACAATCGATTCCATTCTCTTTGGTTCTCCACTTCATTTGTCTTCTTGTAGTATTTGTTTTTTCCAACTTTTCTGCTCTCGGGTGTTCAACATTCTTTAAATAGCAGGCAAACAACTTTATCTAAAAACAATCATTTCAAGTTCTAGTGTTAGTAGCATTACATATATTTTAAGTGTTTACATGTAGTCATTTTTTCCAGTTTATACTTACCACATTTTTCGGTATTCCTTTATATTTCTCTTTGAAATCTGGTTCGTTGCTGCTGTTGTCGATTAATTCAATTATTCCAGACTTCATGTTGAACACCATTAGATAATAATGACTGTTGTAGCAAACTGGAAAGAAAACCTGCATTTGTTGATAATATTATTTTATAATATTGCTATATAAAATAATTGTATTGTTGTTATATATTTGTATATACCAGGTCAATATTCTTGAAGGTTGGTAAGATTTCATTGTCTTTCATCATAAGATCAACAATTGTATTCTTGAAACTTTCATTGTTTTCGTTTGTTGGTCCATCTTTCAGCATGTGCTTCTTCTGCAAAAGAAAACATATAATTTATCAGCTTAAAGTTTTAAAGTTTGTCATTTTGTTTGATATTTTAATTCTTACCAATACAACAGTTGGTAGGAAATATCTTTTGGGTGATCCAGGTTTTGCATATTTCTCTTCACGGTTGAGACATGCTGACCAAACGTTAATTACATCTGCAAAGATCCAGTCACGGTGTACCAAGCTTGCTAGCGATATGCTAAAACAGAATACACCTTGGTCACTGTTAAAGATGACATTCCTGCAAATATAATTAACTATATATCTTAACTACATTTTTCTCTTGAGTAAGCACTTCAAATATAATTAACTATATATCTTATAAAAACATCAATTTTATAAAAGCTTATGTTTTACCCGGGATCTTCCAAGAAACAGGCCAGATATCTTGCTATTTTCTTTTCAAGCAATTGTACTTTCTCTTTCATCACCACTTCTCTTTGTTTATATGGAGACCTGTAAACATTCGTGATTTGTCATTCCCTTTTATTTCTTTGTGGTGACTTTGCTTCGTCACCCTCTTCTTGATTTGGCCTTCCATTATTTCCTGAATTCCTTTCAGATTGTGTCCTCTCACTCGACCCAAGCTCATCCTCTTCTTCTTCATTAGGTTCTGGTTGTTCTGTTGATAGGTTCTTTAGAACACTTGCGATCGTATCCCTTGGATCTCTTTGATTACTGAAACTGCATGGAACTGCAGTTGAGGAATTATATCTTCTTGAATGATCACCCTTGTTATAAGTAGAAGTTATATCACGATAATCTTCATTGGGACTGAAATATATGGGTGTGATTGTTCTCGAACTTCTTTCTTTGGTTTCAAAGATCTTTTTCACCTTCTCAGATATCTCCTTGAATACCTTGTATTCTGGGTACATTGACAGAGCCGCATCAATTTCTTTCTTGTACCCAACAAGGTATTTGTATCGTCATTTCAGATTGTGCTCGAACTCCTAAGCATTAAGTTAAAAGATATATTAGTTATTATTATATCTAATATTTATCTGTAAATACAAATTTATTAAATGATAAAACATAATTATGAGATACGATATAAGTAAATTATTCAAGATGTAGTTACAATGAAACGATTTCATTAACATAAGTCATTATTATACTATTACTTAAATATAGCAAATTGAATGCAGTAGATTGTTAAGCGTGTCTATATTAATTCTTGAAGATATAATTGACAAATAGCCTGAAATTATAGGCAGATCACCATTTTGTGATAAAACTGGACTCAAGAAAGGGCCATGGATACAAGAAGAATATCTCTAAGTCACTCAATAAACCCAGATACATAGACCAGGCAATTGGCAAATCCTTCTTAACAATGATTGTACGTTACGTATTAGATTATATTGATTCCAGATTTCCAAAGATAATGTGATGCATATGTATGTGCTCATAGGCATTTAATGGTTATTAAAAAGCAAATTCCAAACATGTAGGTTCTAAATTTATATAACTAGACACTCTCACAGGCCAGATGCACCTAAAAGCTCTAACAACTACTTTAAGTTACACAAATTTCATGTTAAAATGGAAAAGCATACAAATTGATGAATATAAGTATAACACCCTACTCGAAAATACAAGGATATTTTTTTTTTTTTTTTTTTAAAAGGAAGCGCATGATTTAAATACAAACCATTGGATTGCATATTTACATTTCAAAATGGCAATCCAAATACATATGGTCTTTAATCTAGATTATCCTGTACATTACATACGATAAGTTTAGTGTTATAGAAATCCACATCATAATGTCATAACATTAACTAAGTTAGCAAAACAGAGTGAGCTTGTCAAACAGTCCATTCCTAATGTACTTCTTGCCCACCCACATACCAAAGTAAACCTGCAAGAAGTAATGAGGGGTTAGCACGAAGCTAAGTGAATAAATCTCAAACTATCACCTAACTTAGCTTAACAAATGAATACAGCAAAGCATAGCAACAGTTAATCATGAAGGATCGGTGGTCCTTGGAGTACCCTCATGCCGCGGTGGTTCCCCAAGTAACACTTAAAACCAACTGAAGGCCAAATCAGTGGCTAAACCGATAGCTTGATACTATTACTACTTACAACATAATTTCAGTGAACAACACATGTACAAAGCACTTATGATGTCCAAAGTAATAGTACACAAACCCAACACACGTTGACCCCCGACATTCATATAGTCCACAACCATCAAGGCAATCAAGGACACCAATAATCATGTTAAGTATAACCATCATGGCAAAATATTAACTTAACAATGAAAACAGTAAATTCACATTTACCCGTTGTAACCATATTGTTACAACCAAATTAGACTGAAAGTCTAAGATCCACTCACCCTTGATGATCACCACCCTTGCTCAAAGATCTAATATTATTGAGTCTTCGGTGTATCTGAGAACACAAGAGGGTTACAAGTTAGTACTCATTTCATATGATATCTAACTTTCATTAGACCCTTAATATCAGTTCAGCAAGCATTAAGTACCATAAAGATAGTATACAAGTTGATTATACAATTTATAGCAAGTTAAAATAACAAGTTCAGCAAAACAGGGGGAATACGTCCGTATTCAGAGGAATACGCCGTATTCCCAAGCAATTTCCAAAACAGAGCTGGACTTAAGGAATACGCACACGAATACGCTAGGGAATACGCTGTATTCCCGGGAATACGTCCGTATTCATGGGAATACGACCGTATTCCCTTTGAAACCCTGTGCAGCAGCAGCAGGTTTTTCCTGCACGATCAAGCACGAACCAAAACACCAATTTTGACCAACACAGCATCCAAACTCGATTTTTAACATGTAATTGACCACTATAAACATGTACAAACATATTGCAACAACTAATAACATCATCAAACACTTAAATTCTCACATGCACCAATGTTCAATCTAGCTTTCAATCAATTTCATCAAATCAATTAACAACTTAAAGAACACTAGTAATTCACCAAAATAAACATGAAATCAGTTTGTAATCAACACATATACACATATTCAAGCATGAACACAATCATTCCATTATCAATTCAACCTAACTCATCTCAATCAAGCAAGAATATGAAAATGGAGCTAGGTTACTTACAATGGAGATGATTATTAGCTTAAGGAGGATGAAGAACACAATGGAATCAAAATCACAGCCTTCTAGTTGATGAAATCAGATTGAAATCTTTGGTTTGAGAGTTTATGAATTCATTTTACTATGAAAATGAATTTTGAGAGTGAGGAACAAAAGGAATGTGTTGTCCAAATGAAGTCTCCAGGTGTCGACCTAACATTTTGACTCAGCCCCATTTTAGTTAAAATTATACCCGTTCTAAATCTATTGTCTGGAACCTAAAAACCATTTGCGAGAAATAAGTTTTTATTATACCGTCATCTAAATAAATTTAAAACATGTAATAATTCATTTATCACAATAAGCCAATTGACCAATTGACCTATTAATTTAGCTATCAAATACACCAAGTATTTAAAATACAATTTAAATACAATTAAATTAAGGGAAATACCGTATTTCAACTAGGCCACTTTTGAGGATGTTACAAATCTTCCCTCCTTAAGAAGATTTCGTCCCCGAAATCTCGCCCCGCTCAAAGAGATTCGGATAACGCGCCCTCATGCTAGACTCGGTCTCCCAAGATAAGTTTGGACCCAAACTATGATTCCACTTAACCAATACCATAGGGATCTCCTTCTTTCGAAGTTTAGTCACCTTACGGTCAACAAGTTCTACGGGCTCTTCTACAAGTCTGTGGTTTAAGTCCACACTCAAGTCTTGCAATGGAAGAACTTGGGATTGGTCCTCCACATTGCATTTTCTTAGATAACACACATTAAAAGTATCATGAATACCCGACAATTCAGGAGGAAGATCTAATGACACCGTTTGATCATTGACAACATGTCGAATTTTAAACGGCCCGATGTATCTGGGAGCTAGTTTACCACGTTTCCCAAACCTGATAACACCCTTCCAAGGTGAAACTTTCAAATAAACCAACTCACCTTCTACAAACGAAACTGGTCGATAACGTGGGTCAGCATACTGTTTCTGTCTATCACGAGCAGCTTTTAATCTATCTCGGGCTATAGCTACCTTATCGGCTGTAATTTGAACTATGTCAGGACCCGCAAACTGCTTTTCACCCGCCTCTAACCAACAAGTGGGTGTTCTACACCTACGACCATACAACATTTCATAGGGTGGCATGCCTATACTAGAATGGAAAGAATTATTATAGGCAAACTCAACTAATGGTAAATGGGAATCCCACGACCCACCAAATTCTAATACACATGCCCGCAACATGTCCTCCAAGGTTTGAATGGTGCACTCCGACTGACCATCCGTCTGAGGATGATAAGCCGTACTCAAGTTGACCCTAGAACCCAATTCACGCTGTAAATTCTGCCAAAAACCCGACACAAATCGAGAATCTCTGTCCGAAACAATCGACAACGGAATTCCATGTCTAATAACCACTTCATTAATGTACAATTGCGCCAATTTACTTAATGATGCCGTCTCACAAGTAGCAAGAAAGTGAGCACTCTTGGTCAACCTATCGACAATTACCCATATCATATCATTACCCTTAACAGTTCGAGGTAATTTGGTCACAAAATCCATGGTAATATGTTCCCATTTCCACTCGGGAATCTTTAGTTGCTTCAAAGCTCCATAAGGTTTTTGATGCTCGGTCTTTACTTGAGAGCAAATATGGCAAGATTCAACAATTCGAGCGACATCCAACTTCAAAGTAGGCCACCAATACAATGGTTTTAAATCATGATACATTTTAGTGCTTCCGGGATGAATCGATAATCTGGATTTATGAGCCTCCATCAATATCACATCTCGAAGTCCACCAAACAATGGGACCCAAACACGAGACTGAAATGTCTTTAATCCACGAGAATCTTCTACCAGTAAATCCTTCCTTTTAAGCATGATTTCAGATTTCAAATTATGATCCAATAGAGCCTCCATCTGAGCCAATTTCAATTTATCGATCAAGTCTGAAGAGATTTCCAAACGCATTAAATAAACCCTTTCAGATTTACCCTTTCGGCTAAGCGCATCCGCCACCACATTTGCCTTACCCGGATGGTATCGAATCTCGCAATCATAATCCTTAATCAACTCTAACCATCGTCTTTGCCTCATGTTAAGTTCTTTTTGAGTAAACATATACTGAAGGCTCTTGTGGTCCGTACAAATAACGCATTTGGTTCCATACAGGTAATGTCTCCAAATCTTTAAGGCAAAAACCACAGCTGCAAGTTCCAAGTCGTGGGTAGGATAGTTAATCTCATGAGGTTTCAACTGACGTGAAGCATAGGCAATAACACGGTCTCGTTGCATCAAAACACAACCTAAACCCGCATGTGAAGCATCACAATATACAATAAAATCCTCGGATCCGTCAGGTAAAGCTAAAACCGGAGCCTGACACAACAATTGTTTCAAAGTCTGAAAACCGATTCCTGTTGATCACCCCACAGAAATTTCACATCCTTACGAGTTAATTTAGTCAAAGAACCTGCAATCTTGGAGAAATCTTTAATAAATTTTCTGTAATAGCCTGCCAAACCCAGAAAACTCTTGATCTCTGACGGAGATTTAGGTGATTGCCAATTCATGACAGCCTCAATTTTAGATGGATCCACTTTAACCCCATTTTCACAAATGATGTGCCCCAAAAACTGAACTTCACGAAGCCAAAATTCACATTTCGAAAACTTAGCATACAATTTCTCCTTTCTCAAGGTATCAAGAACTAAACGCAAATGTATTTCATGATCGGATTCAGATTTAGAATATACTAAAATGTCATCAATGAATACAATGACAAATTTATCGAGAAAAGGTCTACAAACCCTGTTCATCAAATCCATGAAAATTACTGGAGCATTAGTCAACCCAAAAGGCATAACAAGAAATTCATAATGACCATAGCGAGTGCGAAAAGCTGTTTTAGGGATATCCTCCCCACAAACCCTGACTTGGTGATAACCCGATCTCAAGTCTATCTTAGAGAAAAACGAAGACCCTTGCAATTGATCAAACAATTCATCTATTCTGGGCAAAGGATACTTATTCTTTACAGTCCTCTTATTCAACTCTCTATAATCAATACACATACGAAAAGTGCCATCTTTCTTTTTAACAAATAATACAGGAGCACCCCAAGGAGAAGAACTGGGTCTAACAAAACCCTTATCTAATAATTCCTGAATTTGATTCATCATTTCACGGATTTCGGAGGGAGCTAATCTATAAGGTGCCTTAGCTACCGGAGTAGAACCAGGAATTAACTCAATTTTATATTCTACTTCTCTAACCGGAGGTAAACCAGGCAATTCATCAGGGAAAACATCCGAATACTCAGAAACAACTCGGACATTACTAATGGCTTTCTTTTCCAGCTTAGCATCGACAACATAGGCTAAATAAGAATCACACCCTTTAGCTAGAGATTTTCTAGCTTTCATCATAGAGATCAAAGGTATACTACCCCTCTCCCTTTCCCCCCGAGCCACGACATATGACTCATCTGAGATTGGGATTTTTATCAACTTCTTATGACAATCTATATGAGCTTTATTACGACTCAACCAATCCATGCCTAACACAACATCAAACCCATGAATAGGCATCAACAGAAAAGAAGTAGGGAAACTATGATCCTCAATCGAAATACTAGCTCCAGTAACCGATGTGGTAACCGAAACTAACTTTCCATCCGCTACCTCGACCTCAATAGGTTTTGGAATACATGTAGGTGTCAATTTAAGTCTATCACAGAACAGCAAGGACATAAAGGAACAATTTGCCCCCGAATCAAATAAGGCGCATGCCGGTACTGAATTAATAAGAAAAGTACCAGTTATGACGTCCTCGGCTACCATAGCTTCATCCACGGTCATTCGAAAAGCCCGACCCGTTGGAACTGGAGGATTCTTTCTTTTCTGGCCAGCAGATGATGATGACCCTCCGACCGTTCCCGATTTTTGCTTCCTTTCCTCTGGACACGCACTCGAACGATGTCCTTCCTTGCGACAATTCCAACACACTGGCTTAGGAAAAGGACAATCCTTAATGTCATGACCGAACTGACCACACTTAATACACCTAGCAGTCTGAGGTGTACAATGTCCCGTGTGCCTAGACTTGCAATTCTGGCACCAATTTGATCTATCCACTGTACCACCAATAACATTTGGTTTACGGTTATTACTATTACCTTGCCATTTCTTCTTCCCCTGACCTGACGTAGATTCACCTTTGGGTTTCATTGGGGACTTGTCTTTAATCTCTAAACCATGAGCTCGAATATCACCGTCTACAGAACGAGCCAAATCAAAAGCTTGGTTAAGATCACCTGCAAGTCTCACAGTAGTCCGATAATTATGGGGTAACATTCCAACAAAATGGTCAATCTTTGTCCTTTCATCCGGTACCCATTGATGTACAAATCTCAATTTATCGGTAAACTGGGAGATAAGGTCCTCCATAGTCATACTATCAGTCAATTGCATATCCAAGAATTCACGCCTAATGCGAGTCATGTCATACCCGGAGCAATATTTCTTACAAACCTCGTTATGGAAATCAGACCATGTAATGGAAGCTTTTTGCTGTGGTGTTAAATGAGATGTGATAGAATCACACCATCCCATTGCCGGACCCTTTAAAAGTTGCACTGCATAAGTTACCTTGATCTCGTCCTCACATCGGCAAACCTCAAATTTTCTTTCGACATCCCTTAACCAATCCATGGTCACAGAAGGATTTGTACTCCCAAAGAAATCTGAAGGTCCACTAGATTTAAAGGTCTTAAATGAACATAGTTTTTGCTGAGATGGAGGAGGAAATACCGGAAGCTGAAATCCCGAAGGTCCTGAAGAAGAAAAAGGAGCTGATGTCTGGTAGTAAATAGGCGGTGGCATAGAAAACTGTGATGTCACCAACGGAGGTGTAATCGTACTAACAACCGGAATCTGCCTGGATGTTCTAGCTTGTTGCTCATATAATTCCTTATATTTGTTTAACTCATCCTCTAAATACAAAGTGTACTCATCACGGCTCAATTCATTTGCAGGGAGTGTAGTACTAGGCTGACCTTGACTTTGAGACTGAATTTCAGGAGGAGAGTCTCTTGCTCCAGAAGCATTGATCGGGGTACTGGTCGGAGTGTTATTTTCTGCCATGTCCTGTACCACAACACATCTCATAACCCGTTAATTGTTAGTACTTAACAATACTAACCAAATCATATTCACTAGCTCAATCCCCTTCCCTGGAATGTTTGACTAACACAAATAGATTTGGGATTGAACAATTAACCCATGTTCAATTCACCTAAACCGTTGCTCTGATACCAATTTATAACACCCTACTCGAAAATACAAGGATATTTTTTTTTTTTAAAAGGAAGCGCATGATTTAAATACAAACCATTGGATTGCATATTTACATTTCAAAATGGCAATCCAAATACATATGGTCTTTAATCTAGATTATCCTGTACATTACATACGATAAGTTTAGTGTTATAGAAATCCACATCATAATGTCATAACATTAACTAAGTTAGCAAAACAGAGTGAGCTTGTCAAACAGTCCATTCCTAATGTACTTCTTGCCCACCCACATACCAAAGTAAACCTGCAAGAAGTAATGAGGGGTTAACACGAAGCTAAGTGAATAAATCTTAAACTATCACCTAACTTAGCTTAACAAATGAATACAGCAAAGCATAGCAACAGTTAATCATGAAGGATCGGTGGTCCTTGGAGTACCCTCATGCCGCGGTGGTTCCCCAAGTAACACTTAAAACCAACTGAAGGCCAAATCAGTGGCTAAACCGATAGCTTGATACTATTACTACTTACAACATAATTTCAGTGAACAACACATGTACAAAGCACTTATGATGTCCAAAGTAATAGTACACAAACCCAACACACGTTGACCCCCGACATTCATATAGTCCACAACCATCAAGGCAATCAAGGACACCAATAATCATGTTAAGTATAACCATCATGGCAAAATATTAACTTAACAATGAAAACAGTAAATTCACATTTACCCGTTGTAACCATATTGTTACAACCAAATTAGACTGAAAGTCTAAGATCCACTCACCCTTGATGATCACCACCCTTGCTCAAAGATCTAATATTATTGAGTCTTCGGTGTATCTGAGAACACAAGAGGGTTACAAGTTAGTACTCATTTCATATGATATCTAACTTTCATTAGACCCTTAATATCAGTTCAGCAAGCATTAAGTACCATAAAGATAGTATACAAGTTGATTATACAATTTATAGCAAGTTAAAATAACAAGTTCAGCAAAACAGGGGGAATACGTTCGTATTCCAATGAATACGTCCGTATTCACGGGAATACGTCCGTATTCAGAGGAATACGCCGTATTCCCAAGCAATTTCCAAAATAGAGCTGGACTTAAGGAATACGCACACGAATACGCTAGGGAATACGCCGTATTCCCGAGAATACGTCCGTATTCATGGGAATACGACCGTATTCCCTTTGAAACCCTGTGCAGCAGCAGCAGGTTTTTCCTGCACGATCAAGCACGAACCAAAACACCAATTTTGACCAACACAGCATCCAAACTCGATTTTTAACATGTAATTGACCACTATAAACATGTACAAACATATTGCAACAACTAATAACATCATCAAACACTTAAATTCTCACATGCACCAATGTTCAATCTAGCTTTCAATCAATTTCATCAAATCAATTAACAACTTGAAGAACACTAGTAATTCACCAAAATAAACATGAAATCAGTTTGTAATCAACACATATACACATATTCAAGCATGAACACAATCATTCCATTATCAATTCAACCTAACTCATCTCAATCAAGCAAGAATATGAAAATGGAGCTAGGTTACTTACAATGGAGATGATTATTAGCTTAAGGAGGATGAAGAACACAATGGAATCAAAATCACAGCCTTCTAGTTGATGAAATCAGATTGAAATCTTTGGTTTGAGAGTTTATGAATTCATTTTACTATGAAAATGAATGTTGAGAGTGAGGAACAAAAGGAATGTGTTGTCCAAATGAAGTCTCCAGGTGTCGACCTAACATTTTGACTCAGCCCCATTTTAGTTAAAATTATACCCGTTCTAAATCTATTGTCTGGAACCTAAAAACCATTTGCGAGAAATAAGTTTTTATTATACCGTCATCTAAATAAATTTAAAACATGTAATAATTCATTTATCACAATAAGCCAATTGACCAATTGACCTATTAATTTAGCTATCAAATACACCAAGTATTTAAAATACAATTTAAATACAATTAAATTAAGGGAAATACCGTATTTCAACTAGGCCACTTTTGAGGATGTTACAATAAGCATTCTATCAAAATTCTTAAATTTCCTCATTTACAAGATACATAATCCACCTCGATGCTATCAATATATCCAAATAACCACATTCATTTTGCATGTATACATATCAACTCCATTATCAACTATAAGTAACCTACAAAACATTACTACCATGAATAGCAAAGCTAATTTGAGTTCTATTACAAATTCTCATTCAAAATTATAATTAAAGTAGATTTTAGCATACATACAGCTTAACAAATAACCTTTGCAGCTTCTTTGATATGTTTAACTTCAATTTAAACATCGAATCGTATAGTATATATATATGTATATATATATATATATATGTATGTATATATATATATATATATGTATGTATATATATATATATATATGTGTATATATATATATATATATATGGATATATATATATATATATGTATATGTGTATATATATATATACACATATATATATATATATATATATATATGTGTATATATATATATACACATATATATATATATATATATATATATATACATATATATATATATATATATATATATATATATATATATATATATATATATATATATATATATATATATATATATATATATATATATATATATGTGCATACCTCTTTTGTTATAGCATTCTCGATTAATTCTTCAGTCCCTGTTTGAATTTCCCTTTCTTCCTCTTCATCGATCATTTCGACATGCCCAAATCCTCCTAATGCAATTTCTACGTACTGTCTTTCAACCAGTTTGTCTGTTGTCCACTCTGCTATAGCTGGTCTTTGTCGTGGTACGTACACGGTTCCACAATTGGTTGATTGAACATAATGCAACTGTTTTTCCATTTATATAAATTAGTATAAATGTTTTATATTTTTACAGTATATATAAATAACAAAAAAAGTTGGAATTACTTACCACAAGACATGTAAGTGATGCAACAAACTTAACACCAGTTGTTTCATCTTTCCAGCTTCTCACTCCTTCTTTCAAACAACTCAGCATATACCCACACCAATCTAACTTCTTTATTTGCTCTTCATCTTTCACGCATATCAGAAACTTGAAATTTGTTGTTCCTAATTGATTTCCCTCAATGATTGTGGATGCACATAGTACAAGAAAGTCAAGTATAAAAGTCCATCCAGTATGCTTCTTTTTTACTATCCTCTCCACAATAATTGGTGGAGTAATACGCCTACATGAGTATTGAACTCTCCATAACTTTGAATTTATTTCACCTTTTTTAGGCCTTATGCTTGTTTCAATTTGCTCTTCTCCCATTGGCAATCCAAACATCTTATTAATGCTCTGTCTTGTTATTTCGATGTTTCCACTTGGTATTTTGATTGCTCATGTCTCATGGTTGAAGTGTTCAACACAAAAATACCCCAATCCTAATGGAATTTTCTTAAACTCCATTTCTAAAATTCTTTCAAATCCTATCCTTCTAACCACGTCCATTTGTTTTGGACTCATCTGCTTGCTTGCCTGATACAAACAGTTTGGAGAAACTCTTGTTTGTATCCTACTGTAATCATCACCTTCTTCTTCTTCTTCTTCTTCTTCTTCTTCTTCCTCCTCCTCCTCCTCCTCCTCCGCTTTTTTGTCTGCTTCTTCCTCATCATCATCTTCTTCTTCTGCCTCCATAAGGTTGTTTTTAATTCCCCTTCTTTTCTTGTTTGCACCATTGTTTTTAGTAGTTCTTCTATTTCTTCTCACCGGCTTTTTCAATGGTTTTTCTACTTCTTTTTCTGCTTCTTCATCATCTTTTTCTACTTCTTCTGCCTCCTTTTGTAGTTGACTTTCTCTCCTTCGATTCTTGTTTGCTCCATCCTTTTTTGTCATTTTTCGCATTCTTCTAACTGTCTTTATCAACGGTTCTTCCTCTTCTTTATCTTCTTCTTCCTCATCTTCTTGTTCTTCTGCATCCACTTCTTCTTCGTTATTTATCCTCCGTTTCTTGTGAACTGCAACCTTTTTTTTTTCACTTTTCGCTTTCTTCTTACTGGTTTTCTTAATGGTTCTTCTTCTGCATTATTGTCCTGCTTGTTTCCATCATCTTGTAGTGTACCTCCTGTATTATCCTTGTTTCCATCTGCACATAAAGTAACATTTGGTTATATGTTGTTAAGTTATTAACATAAACGTGCATTCCATATCAGTACAAAGATAATATTCAACATGATACATACTAACCTGTATTCAAGCTTTCAATGTTGTTTTTTCCTCCATCTTCTTTCTCAGCTACTGGTTTTTTTTTTTTTTTTTTTTTTTTTTTTTTTTTTTTTTTTTTTGTGTGTGCGCTGTTGTACAAATGAATTAACAATTGAACGTAGAATTAATATTTTTCTATAATATGATTTATCAGTTAACAACAACAATCTCAACTTGAGGTTCTATTAAAGTAAAATAATCCCAACTTGAAAATGTCATTTTCAACCGCTTAAGAGATGTCATCTCATGATAGAAATATATAATGTTACTGAAAAATTGATCACTTAATTCACAATACTTAAAAAGCAACATCCAAACTTATGAATAGTTATAATACAGAACAATCCAGTCATTTTAGTATATACACAAGTCAATGAGGAATTTCATCAAACATCTTATATGCATTTCGTAATGCACATCAATTTTAACTGTTGAACAAATAAACCCTAATGTTATTATAAATAAAAGTAGTAACGAACAAATTATCTGTTTGTACTTCTAATTTCTGTAATGTGAAAATACAAAATATATTTTAAAAAAATATCACTATTGTTATCAAAATAAAAAATGACGATCACTTACCTAGGTTTCTTATGTATATCTTCGGATTATCATCCTCGATAGTAGTAGTCATTATGCAACGACTGTAATTTTAGGTTATTACAACGATTTTAGTAGAGGGTTTTTCGATTGTAAGTTTTGTTCGATTTGAAGAGAGGGTTTTTTTTTAGAGATTAAATGATGGTTTCGTAAGAACGGTAATGTAGTTTAAATGAGGGTTTGTAATATTCCGAATTAAATGAGGGTCTTTGTGATATTGGTGTCTTGCAAGTGGAAAAAAGGTTTTATCATTTTTTGAAATTAAATTAGAGTATTTATTTTTTAGATAATTAAAATAAATATATTTATTTACTTATTATTTTTTAAATTTTATTATTTATGTAAACTGTTGTTATTAAAATTATTATTATTATTATTATAACAAATAGTATTTAATCAATTTTTAAATATTAACATTTTGTAGTGTTTGTAATTTAAAGACTAATAATAGTGTGCACTGTCATGCATTTTAATTTTACTTTGTAGTGGAGTCGTATAAATACATGTTAACACCCATGTGTACGAGTACTAATAGTACGCACTTAGATGCATCATAACATCGGTTAATATCATAGTGAAGTATATCGATTCATGTTAACACCCATGTGCACAAGTGCTAACAGTACGCACTTCGATGCATCATAACAACGGTTAATATCACAGTGATGTAAATTGATACATGTTAACACTCATGTGTACGAGTATGAATAGTACGCACTTTGATGCATCATAACATTGGTTAATATTATAGTGAAGTATATCAATACATGTTAACACCCATGTGTATGAGTACTAATAATACGCACTTTGATGCATCATAACAACGGTTAGTGATGCAAAATGATACATGTAACACTCATGTGTACGATTACTAATAGTATGCAGTTCGATTCATGTTAACTTAGGTTTACATCATAGTGAGATGTATATCGATACATATTAAGACCCATGTGTGTTAGTATTAATAGAATGCACTGCGATGCATATTAATATAGCTTTTACATTGATGTATATTGATACATCTTAACATGCATAACAGATTCATAAAATATAAACAGATATATTCCAACTGTAATATATCTTAAAACATAAATTAATAGTATTCTATTGAATTGTCTATGCAAAGTACCATGTCTTTTAAATTTAAAGTAGTATTCATCATATTACTTGTAAAAACATACAAGGATGATACCAAAATACTATCACTTTTCTGCATTCAGACAACGTTTTGGAAATGCATATAACATTTTCCATTTGCAGTTTTACGAAGTGCTTCCCTCTGTTTCTGACTATAATGATCATTAAAGCATCGCATTTCCTTCAGAAATTCTTCCTTCAAAATATTCAAATCACTGAATATTACTTTTGTTGCATACTTTCTTCTTAGCTGTTCAATTGGTTGATTATGCTTTGCTCCTTCAACAGCTAACCGACAATTCCAATTGATTTCACCCCTATAGCTTTCCATGTGTTTCATCATTAAAACCCCATAACCAAAGTGGTGTTCCGATGTTCGCCAATTCATTAGTTTTCTCTTGGGAATAGTTGACCTAATCAAGAATGCTTTTGGATGTCCTACTTCAGTCAAGTACTTTGCGAACAAGTGTCTCTGCAAATCAATAGTGTTTTTTGTTTTTTCGGTAATTTAATAAAATTTTTGTACAAATATATGTAAATTTTTACTTACTATCAGGAATGGTGTTCCACCATACTTAACATGAAACTCAACTGCCGCTTTACTGTGATCAATAACTTCTGCTTCTGTGGTCCTCAAATTGAAGGTCATTATAAAGTTCAAAGTTTTGGTCAAAACCGGGAAGAACACCTGCATTAACATGAGATATTATTATAATGTAATTTCATATAGTAACATTCATCTTGACTAATACTAGGTTGTACTCATGTTTTTTAATCACATACCATATCAACATCACAGAATCTGTAATCTGCATCCTTAGATGCCGTTTGTTGAACAACTTTCGTTCTAAAATCAACGTATGCAACATCATTATAAGCGTCAGTAGTAACCAAGCTTTCATTCTGCAATATCAATTTTCAGTAGTCATCATGTGAAATGTAAATAATAGTAATGATGTATAAAATATTAGGAAGAATCAGTAATGGTGATATGTTTCCGCCAAATACTTATAAATGTAAAAAAAAACAGTCATTTTACATTTATTTTAAAATTTTAGTTGTGCTTACCAATATTTTAGTTGGAAAAAAAATATCTTGATGTTTTCCCTTTTCCTAGCAACCTTTGATCTCTGTTTAGTATTGTTGCCCAGCAATCAATTACTTTTCTAGAGATATTAGTTTGATGGAGTAAGCTTGCAGCTTCTATCCTATTCAATGACAATCCACTTTTGGTAGTAAAGATTGGTCTCCTGTATTTTAAAACAAAATGTTACTTACTACGACTTGGTAACAATAAGCATATTTATATAATCTTATATGAACATAAATATAAGTTTGAAATATTGAGAATCTTACGTTGGTGCATCAACAAAACAGTGAATGAAGGTAGACACATCCTTTTCCGTTTCTGTCAGATCAGCCCTTACGTTGAGTTCTTCCTTCTCATATGGCGATCTTGGAGGACATGGTATTTCATCTCCGATACCAAGGTCAAATGATGGGATATCTGATGTGTCAAATACCTTTTTTTGGATTTTTGAATCATAAGAAGTCTTTTCAGCTTTAACCATTGATGGCACCGGATGTCGCTTTCCTGCATCTTCATTTGCATTAGCTTGGTTTCCATATTCACTTTTAGGAAACAAACATAATATCTCCTTTCTGAATTCCAGAATCTCCTTGTCATTAGGATACAACGATATTGCTTTCTTAATGATTACTTCAAATTGTTCTATTTCTTCAGTAATATGTTCAAGTCTCAACTCCAAACATTCTATGTATCCCTGTTTATTTGTAATATAAATGTTAATAACAAAGTTATGTTATTCAATACCATTATATCACATTCTTCTGAAGCCAATAGTAAGTCATTATTACCTTCTTAGTAGTTGGTGTAGGAAGGTATGCATATTTTGGTTGGCTCAAGTCTTCCTGCCCCAATTCTTTCCCAGGAGTTTCAATTTTATGATTTTCTTTCAAGATTTCTCCTTCAACAACAGCACCTTTCGGTATTTCAACATCAGTTTTCTTGTTTGAAACTTCTTATTTCGTAGTTTCAATAACTACTGTTGTGCTTTCAACTTCCACAGTTTCAGCATTCGCACATTTTTCTTTGAGAGCTGTTTAATTATATAACAAATATATAGTACATAAATTAACATACACTTCAAATTAATAATTAATGAACAAGATTATATTAAAATTCATGAAATTGTATATTACCTTTTTCAGTTTTGCCTGTTGTTTTTGGTGTTTGAAAATCATCATCCGAATCTTCTTCAGGTGTATAATCTTCATCTTTTGGGTCATCAGATCCAGCAATATCTTTTACTACCTATTTCCTTTTAGTTGGTGTTTTCTTAGCTTTAAACCCACTTGTTCCTTCACCGTATTTTTTTTGAACTCTTGGCTTGTTATTCTGTGGAATTACATTAAACTTCTGAAGGATACCAAACATGAGCGATTCAAGTTGCTTGCTGTCGTTTATGGAAACTCCTGATGCTTTTTGTTTTTTCATTCCTTTCTCATTCTTCTTCTGCCGTTTTTTTTTTGCTTATGTTTCGATTCTGTTACAAATCAATGACACTTATTAGCGTATATAACAATAAGATCAACAGCCCACATTTAGTCATAATTTTAACAGGCTCAGCAGTGCATAAACATTGAGCAGCTCACACATGTTTGTTCAATTCGGCCCACAATAGTAAGCACTACGATGCATCTTAACCAAAGTTTACATCGTAGTGATGTATTTCGATACATAGTAACACACATGTGTTTGACTACTCATAGTATGCACTGCAATTCATCTTAAGATAGTTTTACATCAGAGTTATGTTTATTGATACATTTTAACACCCATGTGGATACTTTTGAGCAGCTCAGACATGTTTTTTCAATTCGGCCCACAATAGTATGCACTATGTTGCATCTTAACAGAATTTACATCGTAGTGATGTATATTTTGATACATAGTAACACACATGTGTATGATTACTCATATTATGCACTGTGATGCATCATAAGATAAGTTTACCTCACAGTTATGTTTATTGATACATTTTAACACCCATGTGGATATTATGCACTCTGGTGCATCTTCAATATTCAATAAACATAAATAACGTTGAATAATATTCAATTGTTTTTAAATCTGTAATATATGAATATTATCTTAATCTTAACTTTATAAGTATTTAGTATTAATCATATAACAAGCACCACAGTGAATATTATTCATCAAAATTGTAATTGGTAATCTGTAACAGTCATCATCTACAAGTAACAAATAATTCTTAAATATACACTAATATTGATTTAATTCAGATCATATAAACAATTAATAGCATTATTTAAGCAACTTGCAGTCAGTAACATTCAATTTTAAGAATTAGGTTTACCTCGTTCGTCAATTTTTTCCCCTTTTCTTTCGAATCTTTCGCCATTGATGAATCTCGTTTTTGTTGATTAGATCCCGCTAAAAGTTAACTAAAAATGAATGAGATGTTGATTATGTAATGATTTCGATGAATCGGACCTTCAAAATCGTATTTGGAAGAACGAATTTAGGTTTTATGGAATGAATCAGATCGGAGTAATCTCGTTGTTTATGTTGCTTTTTTTAATTAATGTATTTGTAAAGTTACCAAACTACCCTTCCACGTTTTTAATCAGTTTGATGAAATGGACAGCCCAGATTAGCTTCCACCTTCCCCCAATTTTGTTACTTCCCCCTAGATCACTACCATATATATATATAGTGGCATGATCCAGAGGGAAGTCCATTTTTTGAGGGAAGGGGGAAGCGTTAGTACACATCAGGAAGCATATTACCTTCACCTATACTAATCTCGAAAAAAACAAACTGAAATTTAGTAAATGTTAATCAGAATCGATGTTATAAATGTTAAGCTTCCTTGATAAATTTTTTCTTCAAGTTATAGTATCGATTTATAAATATTTGATCCAAATCCGTTAAGATGCATCGCGGTGCATATTAGTTAATCTGCATTGTGATGCATCTTAACAATAAAAATATTTTTCAAATAATGTGAAGTTTTATGATGCATCGCGATGCATCTTAGTTAATATGCATCACACTGCATCTTAACAATTAATTAAATAAATATTCATCAATTAATGTTATGACTTAAAAATGAAATTCATTCGTTAAAATATTCTTTATAGCATCGATTTTGATTACTATTTACCGATAAAAATAAATTTTTGTTGACATTTTGATTGATAATTGTAATATGCTTCCTGATGCGTACTAACGCTTCCCCTCTTCCCCCCAAAAAGACACTTCCCTCTTGATCACTACCATATATATATATAATGCATCTTCAATTCACTTCTTAATCTTAAATTTCAACAACTCTTTATATAAAGGGAACAAATTTGAATAGTTTCCTATAGTTATCAATGTGGGACAAATTAATTTATATAAGTAAAACCAAATGTGAAAAAAGCAGCAGGGTTGGATTAGTGGCTGAGTCCCTTGCCTCTGAACAAGAGGTCAGGGGTTCGAATCCCATCCCCTGCAAAAAGGCCGGAGGTCCTTTCTACCTTTAGATAGAAATGGAAGCAGCCCCTCTACCTTTGGTAGGGGTAAGGCTGTCTACATCTAACCTCCCCCATAGACCGTCTTAGACGGTATTGGGCCCTAACCCGCGGAAGGCGGTATGGGATGTTACTTTCTTTAAGTAAAACCAAATGTGAGAAATTGATCCTACATTGATTTGTAAACAAAATACTTGGAGCTTCTATTTTCTATATATTCATCAAATACCAAGCTTTGAAATTAAAAGGCAATGAATTCTTATAATAATAATTACAAAATGTCTTTTAAATATTATATTTTGTATAGATAAAGTGAACCTTTTTAAGTTTTTAATATTATACTTATGACTCTATTATTAAACATTATATCCTGACATTTTCTATTGTTTCACATAACCCAGTTAATGAAAACACTACCATTATCGATACCAAACATTATGAGAACACTACCATTATCGATACTAAACATTCACTGACTTCCCCCATATTGAATAAAATAATCTCCACTGCATTGCGCGGGTATGCTGCTAGTATTATTAAAGTATGATCTTACGATTTCGATTCTGTTTTACAGTTTCGATCTTGCAAATAAATGTGACCACCAGTTAATGATTAGATGGCTAAAAACAATTGTCAACGAATACGAAATATTTAATTTGCACGAGACGCACGAATGTAAAGTCTTGATGGAAAGTCTGACCTAATAACAAGGACGTAATTAGTTGTTAATCGTAGCAAAAAGTAATTAACAAAATGAAGAAGACCGTACAGAAAGAAGGGATTTGATAATGGGGTTAGGTTTAATTTTGTATGCCAAAAAGTCTAACAAGAATCTCAGTCCCACTTTGCTAGAAAGCAACTTGTAACCAATATCAATTGTTGTTGAGTTCTTATTGGAAGGATTTACCCAATTATTTAATTAATTAAATTTTAATTAGTTATAGGAGTTGGATTTATATGGTTGTGTATGAACTTTATGAAACACATATGTATCTATGTATTATAAATTAGAATTATATGTCATATATTAACTATATATATATCTATACGTACCCTGAGAGCATTTGCATATAATAAGGATACTTCGGTTATGTCCTGCAAGTAAAAATACTCGTTTTTATCGGGTAATCTGAACAGAAAAACCTTTCATGTTTTGTTTAGAAAATTGTTGTATATATTCATCTTGGCATCCTTGAGTATATTTACATATAAATACATTTAATGAATCATCAAATCAAATACATAAATGTAATAACTACCACTTGACATTGTTATTGTACCTTTTATATTTTCCAACATGTAGTTATGTAACCAATGATACGGATTATGGAACACAATTTTTTAAGATGTTGTGGACCTTGTGGTAATGTACAAAAAAGGGATTTTTACTGACATGGACGGTTAACGTAGACATTTTCAATTGTAGTCACAAATTTCGCCTAAAAACAATTACCTATCCGGCGAATCCGGCGAACTTTGGTATAATGAGTATGCAAGCGACACGTGTCTAAAATGTTTCGCCTAAATCCAAATTCCATTCGGCGAAGAATATCAAATCTTGGAATTCGCGCGGTTAGAATTTTTAACGTAAATGTACAAATCTTTATGTTCATAGTACAAGTGTTATTCATAACATGGAAAGAAATGTAC
Source organism: Helichrysum umbraculigerum (assembly GCA_949592205.1). Classification (NCBI taxonomy): domain Eukaryota; kingdom Viridiplantae; phylum Streptophyta; class Magnoliopsida; order Asterales; family Asteraceae; genus Helichrysum; species Helichrysum umbraculigerum. Next base: position 161,560,366 of record CATIUR010000004.1, on the reverse strand, counting down.
AAGGTTTGATATAGAAAGTACAAGCGATGTATGCCACCCCTCATCCGTTTCACTTAATTGGTTTACTTTTGATTCGCCGGCTTCGCCTTTTGTGTTTTCACTTTAGGCGAATTGTATGACTACTCCATGTAAAGCACCCTTTGTCTTGTCCATTGAGGTAATTACCTCTACAAAAAATGGCCATTTCAACTTTTCAAGAAACTAGTTCAAGGATGGAATTGGGCCTACTTCAGAAACTGTTTACAAGTCAAGTGGGCTTACATATGTCACTTGGACCATTCTAATTATAGATTTTTAGTTTCCATTGAAGTGGCAAAGTGGGTCAGGAACTCAGATAGTCAGATGGCAAAAGTTTAAATACATGCCTAAAAGCCGAAGCCCGAAGTTACGTATGATATTCTAGACCAATTTTTTTATTTATTCATTTTTAATAATTTGAGTTAGTAAACATACTTGTGTGAAAAAAAGATAGTAGAATCATTCTTTTATATGGATTGCCCTTTAGTCCTTATTCGCATAATTCTGTGCTTCTGGTTTGATACTACTCGGTGAGCAGGATCCTTGTAGTATAAGTTCATAGAACTTGTAAACTTACTTTGCAGTCCTTGACTCTAGTAATCATGATTTAACAATATACATCTATTATTTTGCGTAATTTGGCAGCAAACAAACGCATTGACTCAGTCTTGTTTCCGTTCCGAATCTATACTTTAGATGAAGCGCAATCGTAGAAGGAAAGACATCATTAACAGAATCAAATTATTTACTCGTACACACACACATAACACAGTACAACGAAGTTGATAATTCGAGATCATATTTCACAAGATGATATTCTAATCGATTATCACTATTTGATAGATAGTCGTACATAACATGATCGATAAGGCCGAATCTAGTTACTGGGCCAAAGCACTTGTGCTGTAAACCAAAAGGGCACCTCCTCCCAAAATTCCAGCCAAGGTAACTGCCCATATCAACAAACCAGTTGTCCCTGTACTCATTTAAGAACATAATTAAACATTAGCTTATGTTTTATTAAGTATGTATACCATGAGCTAATAGTATATGGCATATAAGACTATAAGTATGTATGATGCTCCTTATGTTTTAACAACAAAAGAGTAGTTTTCTTACCACCAACATAAACATCACCACTTGGAGACCATTCTTCTTCATTGTAAATTGGACTGTATCCATCAACATTAGCACCATACTTGTCCACAAATTGGTAAACACCCTTTCCCTAGAAAAACATCATAATTCATAAACAAACTTAGGTTAAAAATTTGTTAATTACTAATAACATACTCCATAGTCCATATATCATTTAGATGGAAAATAAAAGAATTGAGGTACATGTACATACCTTTGGCTTCCTTCCAGATGCATCTGTGCCATCCCTCAATGCCATACCACCTCCAGTCCCTATTCAAATTTTCTTGAAAATTAAACTTACGAAAAACGATAAGAAAAATGGTATTTAAGGTAAAAGAATGTAGAAATGATTCTCGCGCTCACATGATGCACCTGTTTTTACACTTAAATCAATTAAAAATATTAATTGGTGCATCATGGCACATGTCAACGCGAGAATATTTTCTACCCAGTTACCTTAGGTACCATTTTCTTTCGATAATTAGTATTGATTAGAGAGGTTTAGTGACTAATTACTTACCATAAGGTTTGTCAGTTTTGATCTTTTTACCACCACTAGCAGAAACCTTGAATGATATTTTTGTAGGAAGGGAAGGGAGACCCTTTACTGCTACTAATGGAGATGAAGGCTTGAGGCTCAATGAAGACACTATTGTAGCTGCTGCCATTTTTTTTTATCTGATGATCACAGTTGCCTTATTAATTATCTTGATTTGCACCTGATCAAAAAAAGGATGTATGTCTTTTATTTATGATCAAGATGATGAATACAATTCACCACCACTCAAACTATCATGGTGATTTCCATGTTGACACGTGGCACCCAGCCTGTGGTCAATTCTGGATATGGATTTCATAACATTATCTGATTGATCTTGATCACACGTAACACATCCAAAATATTTCCTAGTCAACATTCTTTTTTTTTTTTCTTTTTTTTTTTGTGTAATAAATAATTGTTTTATTTCGTGTGTCACCAATCTTTACTTATTTGAATCTTGACATAGTTTTAGCACTCACTGCATACCACAAAACAACCAATGATCTAATAATATGATGAACTTTGAGATGGTTTATAAATATTATACAAGTAGTTATTGTTTTCGTTTTTATAATTTAAAGACATACTAAAATTTTAAAAAAAAATGCAAATGATTGATCCAGAAACTCACCAATTTAATGATAAAAAAAAGCTCTTTTGTGATTCTCTTTGACGTTTTATTTAATATTATGAATAGAAAACTGGTTACATTCCGGTGGAGTGAAGTAACCTACAACCTTGTCCCATGATCCACCTCCCAAACTTTATAACATAAACAACTTTTTTTGTTTGTTAACTTTTCAAAACAAATTCCCAACTTAAAATCCGTTCTGTAAGACTGTAACTTTTAAAGTATTCCAACATGGTATCATGTGATATCCCAACCAAAACCTAAAATGAAGATTAATGAGCATCTTGGGATGTTTCATGTTTGGGGAAAAGTTATGATCTATGTGTTTATACTTGTATAAACTGCCTATTTAACCTATGTTGTATTGATACAATTTAAAGAAAATTGGTGGGTTACTTAATTATCGACTTATTTTAATTACAATTACAAAGTTGATGTAGAATAATTGAAATAAAATGAAACATAAGGTGTTTGTTCCATCTAAATACACAAGTTTTAACCCACTAATCGAAACTCATTAACCAAAACATGACACAAGTAATATTGTAACCAAACACCCCCATATTCATTTGTGATATCCAATTTGAATTATTTCCTCTCTCCAAAACAATACACAGTCCCCCAAGCAAAGCCAAGCCCTTTTTGAGAGTTTTTGAACCTTTTTCTACCCTTTAATCACGAGCAGGTTAGGGTTCCATCACGGATAAACAAACAACCACAATCTTCACTTTTTTTCCCACCCAAATTCAACAACTCTGTTTTTCATTTTCTCCTCATCTCAATTTCTCAAGATCCAACCTTTATTACATAATTTCCAAAATAAAATAACACCCATGTAAAAATGGTACAACCCCATTAATAAAAATTGATTCTTTTTAGCAAACGTACATGTGAAGTTAATTTATATCCATCACAAGATACATCACACATTTTCTTGCTTTTTTTTCTACCTTGTCAAAATATGCATTTTTTGTTAGTTTTTCAGTTATTATAAAGCTAGGGTTTTGTTTAGTACCACTGTTAGTCAAATGTAATTGTACTAATTACATATTTAGTAGTTATGGAAGATATAGGGTTATTTAATCAAGGATGGAATTGGTTAGAATCGGAGAGTTATTTTTTCTCAATGAAAGCTGCTGGTGGTTTGATTCACAAATTTGAGTTATTTGTGAAAAAACATTGGCCTGGGGTTTGTTATGGGTGTGGTAAATTAGGCAAAGGTTTATATTTTTTAGTTTTTCAATGGAAAGATTGTGTTTTTAGGGGATTTAGGTCTTTTTTCGGTTTGGGTACTGTGGCATTGCTGATTATTATTTGGAGCTGTTTTATCAGCTTCACTTCAATGTCTTGCTTGCTTTATGTTCTTCTTAGTATGGTAAGTTTATGAATCATTTTGATATTTGAATTTTGATTTTGACAGTGTCAAAATTTTGGTAAAGTTTGTGGTAATCATTTTGATATTATGTATGGATTTTTACAGGGAGCTGCTGGTTGTGCTGTGCACTACTTGGGTTACACACCTGGTTTATTTATCGTTGGGTTGTTTGCAATTTTGATTTTGTGGATGTATGCCAACTTTTGGACTACTGGCTTATTGTTTATCGTTGGAGGTTCGTCTTGTTAGTTTTTTGAAATTTAGTAGTTCGTGTACAGATAGATATTCGGTTTGACCCATTTGACCTGTTAGAGATGAATCATAGAATGAAATACTGAATTAACTCATTCAGCATGAGTTTAGTGTTGAATAATAAATAGAAAGATATGCTGTTCGGCTGTTTCACCTGTTAGCAATAAAACATAACCCAATTAGACACGTTCAAAAGTTTAGCAATTAGCATTGTAGGGTGGAATTGTTAATGTACATTGCTCTTGTATATTCCAGGCTATGTGTTTTCTCTGAACCATGCAAGGTTGGTGATTTTAATGGCAACAATGTATGCACTTTACTGTGTAAAATCTCAAGCTGGATGGTCTGGAGTGTTGGTATCGATTAACCTTGCGTTTCTCTCTAATGATGCATTGAACTGTATGATCCAATGGAGTGACGATTTGAGTGAAAAAACACACTTTGACGAGCAGAAAATACCCAAATCATTTGTTGATGATGACTTTGTGGCAGAGAGTGAGTTTTCTGTTCCTACTGATGAACCTGAAAAGGTTCACGAAAAGGTGCACTCCTATAAATCTTCAAGCAAACCAGCTGCTACTGCTACTATTGAAAATAAACAAAAAGAATCCATTTCTATCCCTGTGGTCAAAGATGATGGGGAGGCGATTAATGAGATGAAAAGAATTCTTAGCTGTTTGGATCATTATGAAGCATTGGGTTTTTCTCGTTACAAGAAAATTGATGCTTTGTTGTTGAAGAAGGAATATAGGAAAAAGGTATGTTGTTTTCTCTGAGAACTGTGGGAGAAAGTCTTTATTTTTCCTGATGTAACTAGTATTTGGATATGCGTTTTGGAACTGGTTATTTGATCCTTGTTATTCTAAAGCGCAATAATAAGTTTTTTACGGGTTGGACCATTTAATGCCATTTTACAAAATGTCTCCCCTTTATTCACGGAATTGCCCTTTTTGGTCATTTTATCTATTGAAGTTCCTTAAATTATCAGTTTTTGCCCAGTATTGGATTATATTTTATTACAACTTTAAACAACAGAAGCACGTCCAGGGACTAGTTTCCACAACCCGTATTATTATAGTCGATTATCCAGTTCTGACTAAGAAATATCATATAATCACTTTCAAAACGCACATCCAAACACCTCCTTAGACTCGAATGTGCCATTCTAGTTCACATTTTATTGTTACCTGTACCTTTTGGTTCATTTCGTTTATATTTTGTTTCTCTATTCAGGCTATGCTTGTGCACCCTGATAAAAACATGGGAAGTCCGCTTGCAAGTGAGTCTTTCAAAAAGATTCAATGTGCATACGAGGTAAGTGTCATCTGTTTCATTTGGAGGTCACCAGATGGGTTTTGGTTAAGTGGGCCGGTTTGGGGTTGGACTGAACTGTCAATGCACTTTTTGTATAATACATAAATTTTTTAATAGTAGGAACTTGTATACATTAAATATCTACATCAGAGTTTAGACTATTTACCTGTTTATCTTTTAGATTTGACCCATCTATAATAAAAATCCAACCTTGAAACTGTAATCTTCTATTCTACTACTGGATTTGTCGGTATTTGTATAAGCCACTGATCTGGTATTACGGGTAGATTCTTTCTGATTCTGTGAAGAAGAGAGACTATGATGATCATCTGAGAAAAGAAGAATCCAAGAGTCTGTCTGATAAGTCACCGAGTACTTCCCATCAGGTACATTCGTAAAAGACATCCAATATATGTCTATTTTATGACAATCAATTTGTCCAATTTGCATTATTTTATACCCTGCTCAGCATCTTTTTTGTCCAAAGTGTGGGATATTGTATCTGTTAACGTGGTCTGATACTCGTTTTTCTTCACTGTAAAGCAGGACAGTCCCGATTATTGCTCAGAGGAATCAAGGCGTATACAATGTACAAAATGTGGTCATTCACATATATGGATATGTACAAATAGGACCAAGTCCAAGGCCAGATGGTGTCAGGTGGGACTATCATTGTGGATGCATAAACTCTACATATTTTTGTAAATTACTCTCTATTATTGTTTTAACTAATATGTTTGTTTCAGGATTGCTGTCAATATCATCAAGCCAAGGATGGGGACGGGTGGGTAGAATATAAAGGCTCACTTGTATTTGATCGGCCTCAACAGGTTTGAAGATCTTTGTTTGTTTTACTTATTAGCATCTTGTTTCTGATTATTGAAATGAATCACATAAAAATGTTTTTTAATACCTACATAATTATTTGTTTATGCGGAAGTTTATGACCTTAAAGCACTTGATATGTATTTAGCTAACTGTAAATATTTGTTAGGTGGAAATTCCACGTGCTTTTGTTTGTGCTGAGAGCCGGATATTTGATGTGTCAGAATGGGCTATTTGTCAGGTCTATTATTAAACTTTATACTCGTAATTGTGTAAATAATTTATACAGATTATAAGTTTATAACCAAGTGTAAGAAGCTAAAGGTATCGATATACAGGGGATGGCTTGTAGGCCAAACACACATCGACCAAGTTTTCATGTAAACATGGTGGGATTGGAGAAAGGTCAGCGATCAAACTCAAGCAGATATCCATGGGATTTGGATGCAGAAATGACAGATGAAGAGGAAGAATTCGAATTATGGTTACAACAAGCATTAGCGTCAGGTTTATTTTGTGAAACTTCCAAACGTAGAAAAAGTTGGAGCCCGTTCAAGTTACCACAAAAGAAAGGAAAGAGACAAGGGAATCGAATGTCTCAATGATCATCATTAGTCTTATTAGAAGATGGCAGTGGTCCTACTCTTACCAATGCAACCCAAAAACCGAACAAGGAACAGGAGGGTGGAAGATATGTTGACCCATTCCATTAATAGATGTAGATAACTTGTAGTTTTCTTGAAGATTTTGAAAGCTTAATGGAATTGGCAAAAGTGGGTGGAAGATGTGTATATTAACATTTGATGGAGAGCTTGTGATCGAAAATGTCATGCTAGGTTTTTTTTTTTTAACTCGCGGGTCGTTTAGGGAAGAAATATCTTGTGATGTGTATTGTGCTGTTGGCATTTTTAATAAACAATCCGAAAATCAGAAGAAGAAAAAGGTTAGCTAATTTCTAAGAATGTGCGGCTATGCCTGAATTCGAAGGTGTGAATTCTCCATCCTATTATCACAAGATAAATAGTGAAACTTATATTGACATGGACTTTTGGTTGTACCAGAATGTTTACTACTTTATTGCAAAAAATATCTAAGTTAAGTTTATGCTACTTGACTCGATGAAAAAGAAGAAAAACAAAACCAGCAACCAATTGATCTTCAAACTAGAAAATTTTTCGAATTGGCATCAATGGGCCGATGAAATAAAAAGCAGCCTACTTACTTGTAACTTGACTGAAAACAGTATGTGCTAATGGGTTTGGGCCTGGGCTAAAACCAACTAATGATTCAACTTGTAGACAGTAAAGTGTAGGTAGGTCTGGCCCAGTGGAGAGCGGAGGTAGTAACTAGTAAGTAGCAAGTTAATTACTCGTAAAAGAATATTTAATTATTTGATCTTCTCATTTTACCTTGAAATAAAGGGCACGAAAATTTAATTTAAAAAGGTGAAACACAGTAATAAACCACGATGACAAACCAAAGTAATTGCCGGTTTGGCCGGTTCCATCCTTTTTGTTCGCTACGTTAGTTTGGAATTTCAAACTGTTAGTTGTACAGGCCGGCTTAGGTTTGCGCTTTAAGGCTCAAACAAGCAATTTAAACCGTGATCGCATGTGTTACACCATGAAATAAATCCTACGGTCAAGTGTGTTTACACCATGATATCTATTTTTAATTGCGAGTTTTTGTAGTTTATAGGTTGCAACAATGTCGAGGTAACCTTATAAGTTATAACTATAGAATTGTGAGCTATACCTTGTTCTTTCCTATTTCATGGGGTTTAGGTAAGATTATATTGTTAATAATGTTAATTTATCTCTTTATTATAAACTTAACCGTTCATTACGTAGTTGTATCGTAAACAAACACGGTTTATATGTTTTCTTTGAAAGACAAGTACTCACACACCTCAATACCACGAATATATACAATTGTCCCATCCCATGACTTGAACCTCCAACCTCATGGGTTGAAGGTCACCACGATACCGCTAGGCCAATGACCCTTTGGTAAAACACGCGTTTATATTAGTTTAACCGATTTAACTTTGTCACTAATTTCAGCTGGTTTTAGAGTGACAAAATGTGAAATTACATTCAGAGTCTATTTTAATGAGATTCTATGCTTAGACTGGCTAAAGAGAATCATTCGTTCATAATTATAATAAGAAATTGTCGTAACATATATATATTCATTCATATATGAAATAATAATGTCCAATAGCTAATATGGGTGGTGATTATCTGTCGACCGACACTACTAGAAAAATTGAAAATAGACACAGATTTCCGACGGTACAGAAATCCGTCCCAAATTTTTGAGGGATTTCCGATGACTAAGTTCTCGTCCCAAATTCCCGACGGATTTTCGACGGCATACTAGCCGTCCCAAATTTCCGACGGATTTCAGATGATTTCTCGACGAACATAAACAAGACTGGGATTAACGACGGTTTTAGGATGGATTTACGACGACCATTAATCCGTCCCAAATCGGTCTCTAAATAAATAGATTTCCGACGGATTTCCGACCTTAGATATCTTAAAATTAATTAAATTAAATTCTTTTAATATTCCGTCCCAAATCCGTCGGAAAATTATAGATTTTGGGACGGATTTGAGACGGACTTTTTCTAAATATTGTATTTTAAAACCACAATAGTACAAGTCATCAATCTAAACTATTAAATGAGTATTTATATACATTTATTGTTGAATTTTGCGACATAAACACTAACGCTGTTATCTTTGTTGGGTATGAATGCATGTATGTGTATATGCATTATTAAGAACGAACATTAATGTTTGGACGTGCGTACGTATGGTTGAATGTATATATGCATTTTTTATTTTTTTTATATCCTTATCTATTGATATAATAACAAATATGAGTGAGCGTTTTCTTATTCATATTAAAATGCTATTAAAACTAAATATAAACTTATTGGTCCGTCCTAAATCCGTCGGAAAATTTTAGATTTTGGGACGGATTTGCGACGGACTTTTTCTATATACTGTATTTTAAAACCACAATAGTATAAGTAATCAAACTAAACTATCAAATGAGTATTTATATACATTTAATGACGAATTGTGCAACATAAACACTAACGCCGTTATCTTTGTAGGGTATGTATGCATGTATGTGTATATGTATTATTAAGAACGAGTATTAATGTTTGGACGTGCGTACGTATGGTTGAGTGTATATATGCATTTTTAATTTTTTTATATCCTTATCTATTAATATAACAACAACTATGAGTGAGCGTTTTCTTATTCGTATTAAAATGCTATTAAAATTAAATATAAACTTATTAGTCCGTTCCAAATCCGTAGGAAAATTTTAGATTTTGGGACGGATTTGAGACGGACTATTTCTTATCGTATTTTAACACCATAGGAGTATAAGTAATCAACTAAACTATCAAATTATCGTATTTTAACACCATAGGAGTATAAGTAATCAACTAAAGTATCAAATGAGTATTTGTATACATTTATTAACAAATTATTCGACATAAACACTAACGCCCTTATCTTTGTTGTGTATGTATGCACGTATGTGTATATGTACTATTAAGAACGAGTATTAGTGTTTGTACGTTCGTACGTATAGTTGACTATATGAGTCACATTCAATCAATCATCATTCAACGTATATATGTTAATAACTTACATATTTCAAGCAATTTATTTTTGTTTTGTAATTGTAATTAAACTCGGTGATCATGTGACTTTTATAGTATAACAAGGTTTTACTTTTTTTGGTTTATATACTACGTATGTTATATTTTTCAACATGATAAAAGATATTTAATATTTAATGGTTCTAGGCTTCTAGCACTAGTCCCTTTTTTCTGAAAATTTCAAACTTCCCCCAAAAATTTCAAGACTTTTCATTCCCCCTCCATCTCAAATATGTAGGCCCAATTTTTTTAACCTTATCACAACCCTCCTTCTCCTTTTCCTATTATCCTTTTCCCATCTCTGTATCTTTTTTTTTCCTTTCACATATTAGTATAACACACCCCCATATCGGTATATCCTTTATTTCTTCAACACCATCAATTTAGCTAACAATTATTTATTTCTTATTCATTATAAATCAAACCTATAGTAACAAAATCATCACATACAGAAAACACCACAACTCACAAATACAAACATACAGTACCATGGCTTCGGAAAATGTAACCTTCGAGTGTATGTGGTGATGGTTGGCCGCAGACCAGATCTGAAAAAGTAACTGATCGATAAAAATGACCCGTTCGTCACGGTACTATGAAACCCTCGGAAGCCGGATCTGTTCAGATTTGGGAGTACAAAGACCGTCGCCGACTACGAACTTCGAATCCGGTGAAGAAATTTATTATGATGACATGGACGGAAGGTGGTGGTTGTTGAACGGTGGTGGTTGCAGGTTATAAAGCGAGATTAATTTCGGTTACAAAGGGTAAACTGCAATGTGATGGTGGGTTTTAATTTCGGTTTGTTTTCATGATTTATATGAGATGCTATGATGATACTCACAATAAAAATGTTGTTTAGTGTGAGTTTAGAAATACTGACTTCGAGCTTAAGATTTAAATTTGAAGAATTTAGGTGGTTTTAATTTTAATGATATTGATGATTAAAGGTGTAAGATCTGGGTATACTTCTGTTAAATTTTTGGTTTTGTTCAATTTAGTTATAATTTTTTAATTTTGTTCAATTTAGTTAATTTTGTTACATTTTTTATTTTGTTAAAATTGTATGAGGTGTATGTATGTATAATATTGTATGAATTGTTAACGAGATCATTGTTGTTGGCTATATATGAAAACAATATTTTATGTCCATCAGGTTTAAATTCCATGTAGGTTATTTTTTAAATAATTATTTGGATTCGTTTTATAGTATGGCTCTTAACACTTCATAGAAATAAAACATATCCATGGTACCAATGATGAAGTGATGGAGAACGTGCAAGTATACAAGTAATTTTGATTGGATTGCGGATTCATATTGTTGTGTTGATTTGATTCCTGAAATGATTTGCAATTTGGCATTTATAGAATTTGATTTGTGAATTATGAAAATGCAAAAATAAATGAAAAAACAGTTTCAAAACAGGTTTTTTTTTTTAATTTTTTTTTTCTATTTTGGGACGGATTTGGGACGGAAGATTCCGTCGGAAAATGAGCTGTCGTAATTTTGTCGGAAACTAAACCGTCAGAAATCTGTCGGAAATTGAGTATCGGAAATCCGTCGGAAGTTGTACCGTCGGAAATCCGTCGAAAACCATTGCGGTCGAAAAACCGTCGGAAACCATAAACGTCGGAAATCCATCGGAAATGTCCGACGGAAAACCGTTGGAAAGATTTAACGACGAGCTTTTTTAGGACGACCCGGGTTCGTCGGAAAACCGTCGGAAATGACCGTTTCCGACGGATTTCTGACGGAAACGGCCGTCCCAAAATTGATTTTTTCTAGTAGTGCGATCAGTCCTTCGTGTCTTTTGGTTAATGAAAACAATAAATGAATTAAAAGAAAGATGAATATTTCAGGCAAATATCCATAACTTGTCAATTAAACACGTGATATGACTTAACCCTACAAGTAACATACAAATCACTTTCAAGATGCTCCATACATTTGCAAAATAATTCGAACAAAATTAACTTGCATAAGGGAATTTTGCATGGTAGGTTAATAGAGTAATTAAATAATTAGACCATTTGTAGTAAGGCGTGGTGAATGGATGTGGTGGCACCATACGCCAAGAATGCCCGGCGCAGTGGGACGTCGTCGTTATAGGTATAACGGAGTGGGGTGATAGATATGTGGGGTCAACGAGCTTTTTTCTTTTTCTTTTCTTACCTTTTTACTTAAACTAATTTAATTAGTGGATCTTACTCTTTCATAACACGGTATGACGAGAATTACCATTGCATGTGTGATGAGGACGTGATTAATGAGTTAGCGGAAACGTTTATGGATTTGTTCGAGCGGGGAAAACGAGTGAAGAATCGCGAGTAAAAGTTGCGGATGATGATGTCATGACTAGTAGGATTGAAAATCAAGTGACATCATTATTGCTAAAAAATTCTAAGTGTCATACTGAAATTTACTGTCTCGGAATTGGACGAAATTCGCACGGTCACTGGAAAACGGCTTAACTTGCAAAACTCCTCGCTTCACGGCATTTTATTGTTTTTAGCCATTCGAGATTGTTTAGAGGATCAAAACGGCATTTTATTGTTTTTATCGGTTTTAATTATTTTTATTTAATAATTTATAGTTGGAATAAATGTATAGAATTTGTTTCCTAATCAAATTAGGATCCTAGGATTAAATAAATAGGGTTTTCTTGCTCCGCAAGGCTTGTGAGCCTTATAAATATTAGGCTTGTTTTCATTATTCGTTACGTTTAATACAATTTAGCTTTCAATTACGAATTTAATTATCGTTTGGGGTTTACTTCGGTTTTCATTCTACGTAAATGTGTTACGGGATATCACCATGTTGTGTGTGACGTGTCACCCATAACACATCACCATGCTCGTTACCATTGCGTGTGGTCTTAGGTGTCATTTGATGACTCATCATATAGTTGATGTGGTTAAATCGAGTCAGTAACATCAAAATTTAATATAGACGTATGGATTATAAATATTGAATGATAAAGTTGTATAAGAAATAAGATGATGATCTGATAATCCATAGAATTTAAGAAAGTTAAACGAATTACAAATGCTTTAACAAAACTATTTTGGAGTACTTCAATATTTGTGACTTGTATAACTCTTAAACTAAGATCGAAGTTGATATTTTTTATTTTTATTTTGGGAGAATAAGAATATATAAGAACTCAAGAAAGAAAGGAAGGTGGGGGGGGGGGAGGTGAGGGAGATGTCAATCAAAGGGTATGCTACATTAAAGGCTTTGCGTGTCTACCATTTTTCTTCAACTGCCCTTTCGATCTCTTCTCCCTTGGGATTCTCAATTCTTAAAGTTGCACCACCCAACCCTAATTTTAATTTTTAAACTTTTCTTTTTATAAAAAAAAATAATAAACTTTTAATTTCAATTTCAATTTAATATATATAGGTACGATGTGGGATTTTAACCCCACCAAAATACATACATCAATTAATTAATTAATATTTATAGTGTGAACATCTTCAATGTCTGCACTATTTGTACCTTTTTGCATTAAGATAGTGCAAAAGTGTAAAGAACTGACTCTAGTGTTAGCACTAAACACTGCACTATTATAGTGTAGAGCCAAATAGTGTTTAGTGCAGCACCAAATATAGTGTTGCACTAAACTTTGCACTAAACACTATTCACATTAGATAATAATATTTATAATGAATAAAATACATTTATATGATATATTAATTATAAATTTACCATTTATATTTTTAATATTAATAAATATCATGTATTCTATCATATTTATCAAAGAAATTGCATAATTTTCAAAAAAAAAAAATCATTTATATTTTTAAAAGTTTAAAATATAATCATTGTTACTATATTTCTTATTATAATTTAATAGTTATATAAAAGTTTTAACATTATTTTGTTTAATTGTGCATTTTAAATTAGTTAAAAATGATTTAGTGTGAAGTTTAGTGTAACACATTGGAGTAACTTTTTTTTAGTGTAAGCATGTTCTCTGAAGATTCTTTTTTTGCACTAAAATAGTGCAATTTGATGCACTAAAATAGTGCATACATTGGAGATGCTCTAACAAACTATGAGTATATGTGTATACTGTATATATACAGCTAGCTCCTAAAGTATAAATGAGAAATTGTCAGTTGATTGTAAGGGATTTGGTAGTAGTATTTTATTTTAATTTGGGAAGTTGGATATGTGCATCCATATATATATTCCTCCTGTTTAAGTTAACGACATATTTAATGAACCTACGAGGTCGCCCGGCCCCCTGTTAAAACTGGGGGTGTCACCTAACCAGTGACCTAGTCTTGGGAGATCTTGTTTGTACCCACCTGACACCAAATATTATTATGATTATTATTTACTTTGTTAATTTAATCACAGTACTTTATATAGTTATTAATCATTTTCTTAACTTAACTTAATGATCGAATTACAATTATCATAGCCATAGACGTACAATCAGCGAACTAGTTTTATCTTTATGAAGTGTAAACTAACGAATAACATCTATCTACTTTTATACAGGGGAATGTTCAAATGATAACCGCTATAAGGATAAAAACTTTGAGAACCACAAGAAATAAGTAAGTGTTCACGTGTGATTAACTTTATACACATGTGAACATTAATATATATTTGTTCAAATGAGAAACAAAAAAACTTCAAAAATATAAACATACGTATAAAAACACGTAAAAACACATATGTTCACAACTGAACATTTCACATGCATGTGAGCAAATCGGTTAAAGTTAGTTAAATAAGTTTTATCACATACATTTTTGAATTTCAAGGTTTTAATGATTTTTATTAATATTTTTATAAATATTTTGATGTTATTATATGTGAACAATTACATATTTAAGTGGTTATCACACGTTCTCAATTTTTTAGTGGTTCTCAATCACTCCCACCTTCTAAATAAATTAAACATGGTATATGCCAAAAAGAATTCAACTTGCAAACAAGACTCGCACAATAAATAAATATATTCATTAAACATGGTAAATGCATGTATAATTGTATATATACTCTTATCGGCTCCTCGATCTCTCTATCACCAAATAATAAGACATTGAAACCTCGTCTGGGGTTAAATGTAGTTGGGCAAAGTACGCTTAAATGTAGTTGGGTAAAGTAAGTGTTAGCTACGTCTCCCTTCACTGTAAAATGCAAATGGTTTACGCATGAAATTAAACTTAATTTTATAAGTAGTTCTAAAGCTTGTCATTATTAATTTTTTTAATTTTTTGTTAAAATTTATACTCTCTCTATACCAGTCAAAGTGTCCACTTAGACTATGCACACGGTTTTAAAAATTTGCACTAATTACAATTCTCACAAATCAAATAACATGTCTACCCTCCAAAGTTCATTTTGATTGATTGTTACATAAAAATGAACACTTATTGGAGACAAAACAAAATAGCAATCAAGACATTTGAAATGAGAGGCCGAGTAATACTTTTGAAAAAGAAAAATAATAAATAAGATATTAATGTTTACCTAATATGCAACAAATGAATATAATCTCATTTTAAGTACATCATTAGATGCTACATATATTAGATGCTACATAGTACATATACACATTAATAATTGTAATTAAATTAAAAATAAATAAAATTAAAATTAAATGCATATATATCTGGAATGACACGCAGACTCATAATTTTGAACTCCTTCAGGTGTTTTGGTTACCAGCATCTCTGTAGTCACTAGTCACAGCTACTTAAGTTAACCTTCAATTCATCACTACTTTTATGGCGGATCTCTGTTTTTTAGGGTTCTTCATCATTTCTCATCTCACCATAAATAAAATAAAAAGATCCCATTTTCATTAATAGTATCCGTATCTATAAAGCTACCACCTATACTCATACTCATAATTATTAATCTACTGTACTATTACTTGAATTCATCATCAACACTATTCAAATGTTAGGTTCTTCCTCTCATTCTTCTCATACTAATGATCAAGAATTACAACTAGATCCACCACCTCCACCACCACCGCCACCGTCATTCCACCAACCGGAGATTCATAACAACCACAACCACACACCACCATCTATCCACATGAAACAACTCCTCATCACCACAGCTCAACTCATCTCTCGTTCCGATCTCACCGACGCTAACCGCCTCATCTCCATCCTCTCCGCCAACTCCTCCGCTTACGGCGATTCCTCCGACCGGTTAATCCACTCGTTTACAAAAGCGCTTGCCGTCCGTCTCCACCGCCATCCTCCGCCACCACCTCCTTTCTTCCTTAACATCAATCCACCACCACCACCACAAAATATAACCATCACCACCACTATTACTACTACTAGTAGCAGTACTAATTACAATTTCATACAAAATTTTAATAATTCATCGATAAGTTACAATGATGCAATACTTCAATCATCATATTTATCACTCAATCAGATAACTCCATTTATTAGATTTAGTCAACTCACTGCTAATCAAGCCATCTTAGAAGCCCTAGATCAATCTCAATCTCAGCATCATCATCAATCTCAGTTTCAAAGCAGCATTCACATACTCGATTTCGACATCATGCACGGCGTTCAATGGCCGCCGTTAATGCAAGCAATCGCAGACCGTTATCCACCGCCAACTCTCCGCATTACCGCAACCGGAACAAACCTAAACATCCTCCGTCGAACCGGTGATCGTCTATCCAAATTCGCACATTCGTTAGGTCTCCGCTTTCGTTTTCATCCACTATTACTCGATCACAACGATATCGAAACCGTTGACCGACTCATTGACCATATATCCACAATTCTCATCCTACCAAACGAAACCCTAGCTGTTAACTGTGTCCTTTACCTTCACAGCTTATTAAAAAACCGAGATAAATTATGTTTACTGCTCAGAAAAATCAAATCACTAAACCCTAGGGTTGTTACATTAGCCGAAAATGAAGCAAACCATAACCACCCTATATTTCTTCAAAGATTCACCGAAGCGATGAGCTACTACACCGCGATTTTCGATTCGTTAGAAGCAACATTACCGCCAAACAGTCGTGAAAGAATTGAAGTTGAGCAAGTGTGGTTTGGTAAAGAGATTAAGGATATCGTAGCGAACGAAGGAGATGATCGAAAAGAACGACACGAACGATTTCGATCGTGGGAAGTAATGATGAGAAGCGCGGGTTTTCGCAACGTAGCGCTTAGTCCGTACGCGCTTTCGCAAGCGAAACTGCTGTTGAGACTTCATTATCCATCTGAAGGTTATAATCTTGAGGTTTTTAATGAATCTTTCTTCTTAGGTTGGCAGAATCAACCTCTTTTTTCTGTTTCTTCATGGCATTGATGAATCATTGATTATATTGTTGTTAGAATCATCAGTTTATATATATAACTTACTGTAATAAGCATCATATATAATGATCATCATATATATGAATACACATATAGCTAGTATATGCATACATAGTTTCTTCATGTGAAAGTAGCTAGAAACCCTAACCCTAATATATATGTCTGTATATATAATCATTTTCATGGCTATTGCATGTTTATCATGAAGATTATATTGTGTTTGAAATTGTTCTTGTTACAACACTACTAATGGGTGCTTAAATCATTGAAGTGCAGAATAATTGGTAGCTAGATTCTTTAAACCTAATCCACTAAATTGTGATCTTATTATTTAATGAGAATCTATTATTTGTTGATGTTGAAGATATTATTCCGATCTCAATTTATATGTTATCCAAAATTCCAAATATCCACCACCCCACCATCTTGTATTCATTAGAGGATATTAATTTTGTCATTACTCTCTTTTTACTTGTATGTAAGTGGTTTAGTAGGTTGATTAGTTTAAATATTTTAGTTTTTTATGCTAATAATGTTAGCTTGGTAGCATCTAACTTTATGCAAATCTTTTGCCATTCAAAGTTTTGGATATATGATCATATGTCATCAAGACTAATTAATCCACTAATTGAATGAAAGTTGGAATAAGACAGGGCTGCATGATATATGTGTTGTCCATATCAATTCTAGGGGTGCTCTATGTTTCCTATATAAAGTGTTTATTGATTGATGCTTTATATTCTATGACTTCTAGTTAATTAAATTAACGTATTGTACTTTATACTAATTTTGCCATTGATAGATATTTTTTTAACTTTTGTTATTTTAATTGCCATATGTTATTAATTTATCGGTGGGGCAGGAGGAAAAAAAACGTAGAATATGCATTTTCTCTTAATATATCTTTTGGAATGATAATCAACCGATGTATATTGAAAGTAGGATTGCACATTCATAGGAAGAGGGTAGCTACATGAGTTTAAGATTCGTTTCTTGTTAATGTGTGTAATATCAAGAAAGTTACGGTCTAAATATGTGAGTGCTGTGTTGTGAAAAGAAAAGAAAAAAAATAGTAACCGGCCCTTTGGTAGCCTTGTCAACCAATCTCACGGTCAACATGAGGTGGATAAATCATGAGGTGGATAAATCATGTAACCCACAGTTAAAAGTATGGAAACGGGATTGAACCTGTAACCTCATGTTGAGGTATTAATTTTGTGGGTGTGAATATACTTGAATTGATGGTTAAGTTGTAATTTTTCTTCTACTTAATTGGAGTAATAAAAAAAGGTTTGTGGATCATTTACATTTTCTTGTTTAGATTATAGGACTAAGAAATTTTCAATCCTCTCTTTCATTTTATATTTAACTTTTGATTGTTGGTCAATATAAATCATTTACAACCATGTCAATATGTTTAAGTTTCATTAGAGCATATGAAGTTGGAAACGAGTTTTCATGTATCGAAGATCATCAATGCCGGGTGGCTTCTCATCGGCGTTAATGAAGATCACAGTTGAGCAAACATATTGAATGCCCAACTGTTTGTTGATCAAAATCGTTTTTTTCTCTTGAATCTAATTGGCCTAACGTACTAAATAGATAGTCCATTTTCACATTATTTCAAGATTAACAGTTCCTATTAAAAATAACATCAAGTATTGCTAACGGTGTTATTGTTAACACTCATCTTAAAAATGACATTCGGTGTTATTCATATGTCAACATTGTCAATAATGCTAAACCACTTGGTATGCTAGCTTCCATATCTATATTGAATATATATTGTTTTCAATGGAATCATATTAGATTTAGACATATAGACACAATATAATAAGTAGAATAGAATAGGGTATGGTATAACCATCACAAGATAGCCTAGTGGTTGGCGTCCTGTTATCCTCACAAGAGGTCTCAGGTTCGAACCTCACTAGAAGCATAAATATCTTGGGGTGGCCTCGGGAAGGTTCGGAAACGGCCACGGTAACGGTTAGGCCGCGTACATCTCAAGCAAAGCTTGACCAACCCGGGGGAGCCTGTTATAAACGGGAATACCCTTTTAAAAAAAAAGAAAAAAAAAGAATAGGGTATGGTATGGTATGGTAGAATAGAGTGGATGGAGGGGGTAAAATAATAGTAATAGCATAGCATAGCATTAATTAATTAATAGGAGGGATATGATATGATGTGAGTGGGGATGAATGTTATGTCGTTGGCAAATGGAACAGAAACTTGAGAACCCTAAAAGTGTGCATATTTTGTCTATTAAGCTACAAGACTATGAAAATGAGGACCCTTTGCTCCCCATTCTTCCTTTACTTAGCAAGCCGGTATCTCCCTCGTGTCTTGTGTTGCTTATGCTTCCCCATTCCCTTTATTTTCCTTATTTCTTTCTCTTTTTTAATCATAGCTAGCTAGTATTATTATTATTATAATTATAACTTTTTTCTTCTTCTTCATCGAAACCCTAATTCCATATATGATCATCCTTCACTTTTATCTAATTCCCTACACGTACATAAATAAGAAAGAACATAAATTCCCCTATATTTATCTCTTTTACTATGTGAGTGTGTTTGAGTGAATGATTGAGTGAGATATATGAATTTCTGGTTTGATTTGAATTGAATATTATTATATGGTATGATATGATGATTGAGTGTGGTGAGATGTATATTGGGTAGTAACTACTGACAATTGACAAGATGGTTACTAGCAAATGTGAGATCTCGCACGCAAAGGCACATCCCCCTTCCAATTATAATTATGATCACACCCCATATATCTACACTCACACACACAATCTCCACATGAACAACAACAATCATACACATTTATATTGCTACATTATATGGTACCAGTTAGCGTCTTCATATCCTCATAAGAGGTCTCAAATTCAAACCTCGTTAGTAGCACATGGTCAGGGAAAGGGTCGAAAACGATTACAGGATAATCCGGTTAGACCGCATACATCTGAGTAAAAACAACGATCTCCCTCCCGGAGTGATATGAACATAGAAATACTTTACTTTTTATATGGTAGTAGTAGTATCTTCTTTTTAGACATAGAGATCGATAAAAGAGAAAAGGGGACTTAATATTATGGGTTGATGCTAGCTAGATTTGCTTAAATTTGTCCCTCAATCAGTTATTGAATTGAAGAAGCATATGGATGTACGTTCTGTCAATCAAATAGTGTGATCAAGTGATGTATGAGACATAAGTACCTGCATGTTTTACTGCTAACTTTTATAAGAGTGTTTACATGATATGTTCATTGCAAAAGTGATATATAGCATATACACACACCACAAATGCCTATAAAATTTTATAGATAGGTGCATCAATATAATAAATTAGTGTTTTTGTACGTGATCCTTAATCTCATTGTTTTCATATTCAATATAAACGGAAATTCTTCACCTAAGCTACGACATGAAAATAATGTACCTTTTTGTATATATATATCTAAGTGATGCTATACGTTAATGGGAAAGAAGCCATAAATAATATAATGGTGAAGAGTGGCATGAAAATGAAGTGAGTTGACATGGATAACGACTATTGATAACTCAAAGGTATCTGAAGTGAACCAACTACTTTACCCTTTTAATTTTTAATTTAGTGATCGAGTTTGGTTTATTCATGGTTTGACCTTAATTTATTAAATTAATTAACTAGACTAAAACCAGGAATCTTTTTCTTTGGGATATAAAACCCTCTACACTACCAACAAGGAACAAACCACCCCACCACAACCCATATTTTATTAATTACTTGTCTTTTATTCGATCTTATGATCATTCATATATATTATTATATTTATTTATTATAAAATAAAATAGTAGGGTTTTATTATGATTATATATATATATGTATTAATTAATATATTGTAAATAAATATAAGATAGAGGATCATAGGGGAAGACCACTTTTGAGGAGAAGCTTTAATCTTGACCTTTCATTGCTATCTGAACGGATGAGATGCTGCCACATCCACACATAGGGGGTATTCTGTAAACACATAAAATTGAGGGTTACGTGTGAAATGTTTTATTTTGGCAGAAGGGTAATTTAGTAATTTGCGCGTCTTATTCAATTTGGAGGTAGTGTATGGTCAAGTCATAACAGGCTTTTTTCTTTCTTGTGAACATTACAAGCTCTCTCAACACACACACACACACACACACACACTAAAACACACACTAATCCACTGAAAGTCTGAAACTATCAAGCAATTTAAGATCTGTAGCTTTTTTTTTTCGAAATTTTATGATGAAGAAAGCTATTCAACCTTCTAGTTCGAATAACTCGTAATTTCTCCGATTAAGCTTATTTATTTGTTTTTCGTCAGCGAACCGGTCTTCACCGGATGTAACCGGCTTATTCGTTTAACCACCGTCACCGACGAACCGATATACTTTCAAACCACCACCATTGTTGAAAAACCGATTGTCAACCACCAAGACGTCATCAATGTTCTTTCACTTTGAAAACAAGTAGATATGAGAAAATAGATCTCAAAAAGTTGATATTTGAAAAAGTAGATATGGTTGAAAAGTAGATCTTAAAAAAGTAGCAGATCTACTGCATTTTACGAGATTTCGTATTGTAAAATGCAGTAAAATACAAAATGCAGTGAGATACAAAATGCAGTGAAATTGAAAATACAGTGAAATACAACATGTGGTGAAACACAAAATGCAGTGAAATACAAAATGTGGTGAAACATAAAATGCAGTGAAATACAAAATGCAGCTAATGTTACTGCATTTTACATATATGCAATGCATGTTAATACTACTGCATTTTTACAAATATTCACTGCATTTTAATACTACTGTCTTTATATCTTTTTCACATTTTTAAAAATATTTTTATAGTCAATTTTATTGCATTTTTGTACTACCGCCTTTTTAAATGAAATTCATATGAATTGTACTGCATTTTAAATTCATATAACGAAAAATATGAGTAAAAAAATGAAAAAAAAAATATATTTTTTCGGTGGCCGGAATCTGACTGTGACGGTGGTCGGCGGACTATTGCGACGGACAACGACGACAGCCTATAGCTTCTAGCAGCTGATGGTGGCGGAAGGTGGAGGTTGGTGGTAACTACAAATCTCGAATCGAATACGATTTTTAAGGATAATCGGAATCTCCGATGATTTTTGCAAAAAGATTGAAATTTTTTTGATCTTGAATTCGATTGGGGCAGAAAGTGGGGCAGATGGAACTTTTAGTGAAATGACAGTTATGCCCTTGCACGTGGTGAGATGGAGTGGACAAGTGTCTTATGTTGACTGGCTCATTGTCTTCTCTCCTCTTCTCCTCATATTTGCCCTTCTCCTCAGAACCCTACTCTAAATATAAATACGGAATAATAAGGGATTTGATAATGATATTATATTACGGAGTATTAATTTATATTTATATTATTATATTATATTAAATATATTAAATTTATTTTAAAATTTAACAAATAATTAGGAAGGGTGAAAAGTGTAATTATGAAGATTAAATCTTAATGGTTGGATCAATATGAGAAAAACTAATTATGGGTGAGGATTGTCCCAAACTATTTTGCTTTAAGTATATGTTATGTTATAAATGGTTTGAAACGTGCATGAAACAAAGTAATCTAATAATTTAAGGGTGGTGATTTGTACACCACCAAAAATTAACCATATACCATTTTTATGCATCATCTTGTTGTACTCTACAATATTGTAAAGCAGCTTTAATGGTGTATGACTAATTTTTGGTGGTGTACAAATCACTACCCATAATTTAAACATAATATCATAACCATTCAGGACTATTAACCAAAGCCCTTATTGTTTAATATTAATAACTACCTTTTGTATAGATCTTAAATTTAATCTACTTGTTAAGAATACGATGATAGTTGATGTATCATCAATTACTAAAAGTTGAATAATAACCATTCATAATAAATACTTAGGCGTGTTTGGTTTGGTTTGGTTTTTGTATGAGATAGTTATGAATTTGATATACATGTAACCTGAGAGTGAGAATGGTTTTTTAAACTCACCCTTTGCTGCGGTGAATTTGAAAAACGGTGGTGATAAATTTACTATCCATTTTGATAAATCCAATAAAAAAATGTATCAACATGTTATACTATACAACCTATTAATACATTATTTTAGTGAATTTATTAAAAGTAGTGTTGTAAATATCATTAGCCTTTGAGAAAACCTTTAACTTGAGTATTTGATTTCCATTATTTATTTCAAATTCATATACGTCAAACAAAAGCTAGCGATCATTAGTATACTCATTTCCATTCCCTCAAACTCTCAAAACAAACACTCCTTACATAGTTATGGATATGGGTGTCCATTCGGCTAAATCGGTTTAAACCGAACCTAATAGATAAACTGATTGGTTTTCGCTTTTAAAAAATTGTGATGTAGTGCTTAATCGAGATAATAAATTAATCCTGTTGATTCAAATGAATAGCCAGGAATAATTCTTCCAAAACACGTTGATTCACAAAAGAATGCCGTGGATGGGTATGCTATGATTCACAAAAGTGAAGAATCAAAATTCTTGAAATTGAAAACTGAGTTCATTACAATGAAGAAGGAAGTATAAATAACCAACAGAAATTTAAATGGGCCTTTAAAACATAATGGGCCGAACATAAAACCCAAAACAAAAACCGAAAATGAACAGAAAATTCATAAAACGGGCCATATCTTCCAAACGGAGCCGTTTTTGGGCTTCGAGCATTGGGCTAATGATGCGTCCCGAAGCGGTCGTTCTCGCAACGGGACACACCTGGGATGCTAAGTTTTAAATTTATAAAAGCTGGGGACCTAAATTCTACTTACAGAGGTAAGTATAACTCAGGGTCGTTCTTAAGATCAATCGTATTGTGAAGCAGAGTTATCTAGACAAACTATTCAATTTAGTGATGGGGTTTTTGAAAAGAGTTTTGATTTGGTTTTAGGTCCGTTTTAAACTAAACTAATTAAAAGCAGGAAATAAACAAAACAGTAAATAAAAGATAGATAGAGAATCAATAATGGAGAATAGTGCTTGTTATGACTTCGTTAGCTTGTGTTATGGGGTGATGTCTAGGGTTTATTTATGAAAACGTCTTTTAAAGATTTGTGTCTTGCTTTTGCTTAAGTATTCCTGGTGTAAACACTAACACCCTACTGTTTGATTGCTCAGACAGTATGTCACTGGGTTGCTAGGCTATGGTGATTCTGATCAGAGGAGGCTGCTCAACTCTTCAACACTTTCCATAAGGCGGAAGAGTGACCCTTCTTGGAATAGTATTCCTGGGCGCATGAGATAGAGTAACAGACCCACTATAAGTTCTGACCGTTCTTAACACCACGGGGATACTACAGCTAGGCAAGGCATTTAAGATTAAGACTTGGTTTGGTGACTGCCAACTTTGTATTAATGGTCTTTGTTTAGTCCAGAGCTGTGTGGTTCAACCAGGATGTGACACAGTCTTCAACTGACGGCAGTTCCTTAGTTATTCCCACGTATTTAAACGTTATACGAAGTACTGTGCCAATTTATGGTTTT
The DNA here is from genome assembly GCA_949592205.1 of Helichrysum umbraculigerum. Classification (NCBI taxonomy): domain Eukaryota; kingdom Viridiplantae; phylum Streptophyta; class Magnoliopsida; order Asterales; family Asteraceae; genus Helichrysum; species Helichrysum umbraculigerum. The sequence goes on along the minus strand of CATIUR010000004.1, from coordinate 161,535,685 downwards.
TCCGGTGCCACATACTTTATGGTCACTTTAGACTAGTTTACTGAGTTTGTATTAAAGCTTGACCATCTATGATATAAACCCAACCCTCACTATTTAAACATATCCCAATAAATCCCTGATCGATTCACGGTGTACTATACGATATGTTTGACAGTATTTCCACAGCTACAAAATTCAGACCATGTTTATATTTGAAAACATAGATAGGTAGTGACCGGTTGATCAAGGTTCGCGACTCCTTGTCATACAGGTTCTAACCACGTTTATTGGAGGAAAGGCGATTTTGGTTTAGAAATTCATAAATACAAAGTTAACAATACACCGGTTTTCATTTTGTAATAATTGGGAACGTTATTCCACAACGGATTGTGCCCAAGACTCTCATAGCTTCCACGTTCCGTACTACACACATTCGTGATGATTCCGGCGCTATACAAATGAAAGCCGTATAACGTTACTTCCGTTGTTTCATAACGATATTTTCCCAATTGTATATTTAAAGTAACATCACCCCAAATATTAACAAGCTAACTACATCACAACAAGCACATAAGAGAACTACTCACTACGCATGGCAAACAATCCTAAATCTATAATAATAATAATAGCAATCATCATAATAGAAAAGGAAAGAAGTAACCGTAGATTATGCGTAGACAGAATAATGCTAGAAGAATACAAGAACGGAACCTTCGCAATATCTTCGACAATATTACAAATAAGCCCCTCAGAATATTCCCTACACTATTACAAAAGTAGCCCCTCCGTTAGTCTAGGTTAAATATTAACCAATAACTAACCTACTAAAACCCTAATCTATTTCTCCTCTAACTCCTAAGAGTAGTGCTAGAGAGAGAAAGCTAAACTAGAAAGAGAAAGAAAGAGTGTGTGAGAGAGAAAGTGAGAATTCTATGAAGAATTGGTGTGTGAAATGAGGATGGAGAGCTCTCTATTTATAGGCAAGCCTTGGATCCAAGAGTACAAGCCCACAAGCACACGTACAAGCAAACGAAGCAACAACGAGGGGGTATAAGACCAAAACAGGCCGTATATGGCCTCAACCAGGCCGTACACGGCCTTTTCTAGGCAGTATACGGCTTGGGGGTGGCCGTGTGGTAGGCCGTGTGATTTATCTGACTTTTCTCGTTGCTTCGGAAGGCCGTATCTTCTTCGTTTCTCGTCCGTTTGACTTGATTTTTTCGTCTGTGATCTCGTAATTCTATTACGATTCTAATGATTCCAAAAGTGCCAAATTTGGATGTCTCTAGAGTTGGCGTGTGCGGAATGCCCTCGGTTTGCACTCAGAAAGCTCCATCTTCTTCGTTCTTTACCCGATCTGCACGATTCTTGATTCTACAGTCTTGAAATAACCTGATACATCATATGAGACTATTTAAGTACTTGTATCATAAAGTGGTTAAAAGTATGTGAGAATCATTTCTTTGAATAATCTGCCTCGATTTGCGTGCCTTTTGGACGTTTTTAGCACTTTCTACAGCAATGCCTACAATTTGACCATCTTTGTGAAATTAAGTAAATAAACGTTTAATTCAAGTGTTTTCACCAAGAATTAGGCCAAATGTGCGGGAAATATGTGCCTGAAAACATGACTTTTTAGCACATATCAGCAAACCTCGTAGTTAGCGGCTTGGTGGGCCTCGAACCGAGCTTCGATTCGCCTAATCATGGACCTAAAACGGAGCCCCGTAGCCCAAGTTACACCATTTTCTTTGCAGCCCCTTTTATTTGACGATCATGGGCCTCCATAAACGTAATAGCCCTCTCTTCCACACTTGGGCCTCCATCAAATTGAAACCGAACCAAACCGAACAAGTAAAAAATCAAACCGAACCCAACCGAATTACTATTCGGTTTAGACTACTCGGTTATGCTTTCATATATAAATAATAAAAACATTAAAACAAAATCAAAAAACTTAAATATTAAACAAAACTAATTTACATGCTTCGTAAGTTCTTAACAAAAGTTTAATACTGAGTAATTTGCAAAACAAAACTAAAATATAGTTTAGACTTTTGTGATAAATGATGAATAAAGTTAATAATGATTTTTACGATGATAACCAAAATCAATCCAAAAACTAAAATAATATTAGGTTTTGAACCGAACCAATCCAAAAATACCAAATTATCCAAACATATAGTCCAAATCAAATTGTTCAATTGGACAATTCAGTTTGTCCAAAGAGTAAAAACCCCTAGTTATAGATAGATATGTAAGTCTTTAAAATGTGAAAATTAAAAGTAATGTAATTATCGGCTGACCCCCATTTTATGCAGACTTTATTATTTTCTTTCCTTTTAAAGGATTGTTTTAGGATTTATATTTTCGTGTAGGACTTTTAATTAATAATTATTTCATATAAACCAAATTACAAACAATAATTTGACGTTTTTAATTTTTTTTACGTTTTAATTCGGATTACATTTAGTCATTTACCCACACGCACGCTTGATACGAATCATACCGTATTGAGCCGCAAATCATCACCATCTGTAAAAAAAATTCTAAACCCATCCCAAACCTCGATGCGGCCGAATTAAATACCTCTCATAATCATCATCATCCGATATCTCAAACAAAAAATCAAGATTAGCTGCAAATTTCATCGACAATTCAAATTTTGCCACACCGCTATTAACGAATAAATCTGCGGCCTACTCACGCTTTCAGCTCACCCGACTTCTATTTTCTACTTCCACCGTATTATCACCGTCCACAACCGCCACAGACGCTGCCGTATCTTACCACGGTTATTCCCACGTCTCGTTTTCCTGTTCCTCTTTAACTCCAACTTTCTGTTTCCACAAGTTTTTTTAATTTAACTTTTTGATCAGATAACATAGGGTTTTATCTGGGGGTTTTGTTGGAATTTGTATCAATGATGATTTATGTATAAATTATATAGCTTTTGGTTGATTGTGTATTCGTGTTGTACCTTACATTGATTGCTGCTTGACTTTTGTGTTTTATACTTCATGAGTAAACATCAAGTTCGTTTTCGAAAGCAACTTATAATACCTTTTATCGTTAAAAATATTGATTTTGAACTGTTTTTCCATTTGACATCTTTTTGTTATTTTAGCTCGAGATAACTTCTTGATCATGCACCTGCTTTACATGAATAGGGAATTAAACTGCTAAGTAGCACTTGTTTGTAAAGGCCACGTTGAGGGCCTCGAACCGAGCTTCGATTCGCCTACTCATGGGCCTGAAACGGAGCCCCGTAGCCCAAGTTACACCCTTTTCTTTGCAGCCCCTTTTATTTGACGATCATGGGCCTCCATAAACGTAATGGCCCTCTCTTCCACACTTGGGCCTCCATCAAATTGAAACCGAACCAAACCGAACAAGTAAAAAATCAAACCGAACCCAATTGAATTACTATTCGGTTTAGACTACTCGGTTATGCTTTCATATATAAATAATAAATACATTAAAACAAAATCAAAAAACTTGAATATTAAACAAAACTAATTCACATGCTTCGTAAGTTCTTAACAAAAGTTTAGTACGGAGTAATTTGCAAGACAAAACTAAAATACAGTTTCGACTTTTGTGATAAATGATGAATAAAGTTAATAATGATTTTTACGATGATAACCAAAATCAATCCAAAAACTAAAATAATATTTGGTTTTGAACCGAACCAATCCAAAAAAACCAAATTATCCAAACATATAGTCCAAATCAAATTGTTCAATTGGACAATTCAGTTTGTCCAAAGAGTAAAAACCCCTAGTTATAGATAGATATGTAAGTCTTTAAAATGTGAAAATTAAAACTAACGTAATTATCGGCTGACCCCCATTTTATGCAGACTTTATTATTTTCTTTCCTTTTAAAGGATTGTTTTAGGATTTATATTTTCGTGTAGGACTTTTAATTAATAATTATTTCATATAAACCAAATTACAAACAATAATTTGACGTTTTTAGTTTTTTTACGTTTTAATTCGGATTACATTTAGTCATTTACCCACACGCACGCTTGATACGAATCATACCGTATTGAGCCGCAAATCATCACCATCTGTAAAAAAATTCTAAACCCATCCCAAACCTCTATGCGGCCGAATTAAATACCTCTCATAATCATCATCATCCGATATCTCAAACAAAAAATCAAGATTAGCTGCAAATTTCATCGACAATTCAAATTTTGCCACACCGCTATTAACGAACAAATCTGCAGCCTACTCACGCTTTCAGCTCACCCGACTTCTATTTTCTACTTCCACCGTATTATCACCGTCCACAACCGCCACAGACGCTGCCGTATCTTACCACGGTTATTCCCACGTCTCGTTTTCCTGTTCCTCTTTAACTCCAACTTTCTGTTTCCACAAGTTTTTTTAATTTAACTTTTTGATCAGATAACATAGGGTTTTATCTGGGGGTTTTGTTGGAATTTGTATCAATGATGATTTATGTATAAATTATATAGCTTTTGGTTGATTGTGTATTCGTGTTGTACCTTACATTGATTGCTGCTTGACTTTTGTGTTTTATACTTCATGAGTAAACATCAAGTTCGTTTTCGAAAGCAACTTATAATACCGTTATCGTTAAAAATATTGATTTTGAACTGTTTTTCTATTTGACGTCTTTTTGTTATTTTAGCTCGAGATAACTTCTTGATCATGCACCTGCTTTACATGAATAGGGAATTAAACTGCTAAGTAGCACTTGTTTGTAAAGGCCACGTTGAGGGCCTCGAACCGAGCTTCGATTCGCCTACTCATGGGCCTGAAACGGAGCCCCGTAGCCCAAGTTACACCCTTTTCTTTGCAGCCCCTTTTATTTGACGATCATGGGCCTCCATAAACGTAATGGCCCTCTCTTCCACACTTGGGCCTCCATCAAATTGAAACCGAACCAAACTGAACAAGTAAAAAATCAAACCGAACCCAATTGAATTACTATTCGGTTTAGACTACTCGGTTATGCTTTCATATATAAATAATAAATACATTAAAACAAAATCAAAAAACTTGAATATTAAACAAAACTAATTCACATGCTTCGTAAGTTCTTAACAAAAGTTTAGTACGGAGTAATTGGCAAGACAAAACTAAAATACAGTTTCGACTTTTGTGATAAATGATGAATAAAGTTAATAATGATTTTTACGATGATAACCAAAATCAATCCAAAAACTAAAATAATATTTGGTTTTGAACCGAACCAATCCAAAAAAACCAAATTATCCAAACATATAGTCCAAATCAAAATTTTCAATTGGACAATTCAGTTTGTCCAAAGAGTAAAAACCCCTAGTTATAGATAGATATGTAAGTCTTTAAAATGTGAAAATTAAAACTAATGTAATTATCGGCTGACCCCCATTTTATGCAGACTTTATTATTTTCTTTCCTTTTAAAGGATTGTTTTTGGATTTATATTTTCGTGTAGGACTTTTAATTAATAATTATTTCATATAAACCAAATTACAAACAATAATTTGACGTTTTTAATTTTTTTACGTTTTAATTCGGATTACATTTAGTCATTTACCCACACGCACGCTTGATACGAATCATACCGTATTGAGCCGCAAATCATCACCATCTGTAAAAAAATTCTAAACCCATCCCAAACGTCGATGCGGCCGAATTAAATACCTCTCATTATCATCATCATCCGATATCTCAAACAAAAAATCAAGATTAGCTGCAAATTTCATCGACAATTCAAATTTTGCCACACCGCTATTAACGAACAAATCTGCGGCCTACTCACGCTTTCAGCTCACCCGACTTCTATTTTCTACTTCCACCGTATTATCACCGTCCACAACCGCCACAGACGCTGCCGTATCTCACCACGGTTATTCCCACGTCTCGTTTTCCTGTTCCTCTTTAACTCCAACTTTCTGTTTCCACAAGTTTTTTTAATTTAACTTTTTGATCAGATAACATAGGGTTTTATCTGGGAGTTTTGTTGGAATTTGTATCAATGATGATTTATGTATAAATTATATAGCTTTTGGTTGATTGTGTATTCGTGTTGTACCTTACATTGATTGCTGCTTGACTTTTTTGTTTTATACTTCATGAGTAAACATCAAGTTCGTTTTCGAAAGCAACTTATAATACCGTTATCGTTAAAAATATTGATTTTGAACTGTTTTTCCAATTGACATCTTTTTGTTATTTTAGCTCGAGATAACTTCTTGATCATGCACCTGCTTTACATGAATAGGGAATTAAACTGTTAAGTAGCACTTGTTTGTAAAGGCCACGTTGAGGGCCTCGAACCGAGCTTCGATTCGCCTACTCATGGGCCTGAAACGGAGCCCCGTAGCCCAAGTTACACCCTTTTCTTTGCAGCCCCTTTTATTTGACGATCATGGGCCTCCATAAACGTAATGTCCCTCTCTTCCACACTTGGGCCTCCATCAAATTGAAACCGAACCAAACCGAACAAGTAAAAAATCAAACCGAACCCAACCGAATTACTATTCGGTTTAGACTACTCGGTTATGCTTTCATATATAAATAATAAAAACATTAAAACAAAATCAAAAAACTTGAATATTAAACAAAACTAATTTACATGCTTCGTAAGTTCTTAACAAAAGTTTAGTACGGAGTAATTTGCAATAGAAAACTAAAATATAGTTTAGACTTTTGTGATAAATGATGAATAAAGTTAATAATGATTTTTACGATGATAACCAAAATCAATCCAAAAACTAAAATAATATTTGGTTTTGAACCGAACCAATCCAAAAAAACCAAATTATCCAAACCAATAGTCCAAATCAAATTGTTCAATTGGACAATTCAGTTTGTCCAAAGAGTAAAAACCCCTAGTTATAGATAGATATGTAAGTCTTTAAAATGTGAAAATTAAAAATAATGTAATTATCGGCTGACCCCCATTTTATGCAGACTTTATTATTTTCTTTCCTTTTATAGGATTGTTTTAGGATTTATATTTTCGTGTAGGACTTTTAATTAATAATTATTTCATATAAACCAAATTACAAACAATAATTTGACGTTTTTAATTTTTTTACTTTTTAATTCGGATTACATTTAGTCATTTACCCACACGCACGCTTGATACGAATCATACCGTATTGAGCCGCAAATCATCACCATCTGTAAAAAATTCTAAACCCATCCCAAACCTCGATGCGGCCGAATTAAATACCTCTCATTATCATCATCATCCGATATCTCAAACAAAAAATCAAGATTAGCTGCAAATTTCATCGACAATTCAAATTTTGCCACACCGCTATTAACGAACAAATCTGCGGCCTACTCACGCTTTCAGCTCACCCGACTTCTATTTTCTACTTCCACCGTATTATCACCGTCCACAACCGCCACAGACGCTGCCGTATCTTACCACGGTTATTCCCACGTCTCGTTTTCCTGTTCCTCTTTAACTCCAACTTTCTGTTTCCACAAGTTTTTTTAATTTAACATTTTGATCAGATAACATAGGGTTTTATCTAGGAGTTTTGTTGGAATTTGTATCAATGATGATTTATGTATAAATTATATAGCTTTTGGTTGATTGTGTATTCGTGTTGTACCTTACATTGATTGCTGCTTGACTTTTGTGTTTTATACTTCATGAGTAAACATCAAGTTCGTTTTCGAAAGCAACTGATAATACCGTTATCGTTAAAAATATTGATTTTAAACTGTTTTTCCATTTGACATCTTTTTGTTATTTTAACTCGATATAACTTCTTGATCATGCACCTGCTTTACATGAATAGGGAATTAAACTGTTAAGTAGCACTTGTTTGTAAAGGCCACGTTGAGGGCCTCGAACCGAGCTTCGATTCGCCTACTCATGGGCGTGAAACGGAGCCCCGTAGCCCAAGTTACACCATTTTCTTTGCAGCCCCTTTTATTTGACGATCATGGGCCTCCATAAACGTAATGGCCCTCTCTTCCACACTTGGGCCTCCATCAAATTGAAACCGAACCAAACCGAACAAATAAAAAATCAAACCGAACCCAACCGAATTACTATTCGGTTTAGACTACTCTGTTATGCTTTCATATATAAATAATAAATACATTAAAACAAAATCAAAAAACTTGAATATTAAACAAAACTAATTCACATGCTTCGTAAGTTCTTAACAAAAGTTTAGTACGGAGTAATTTGCAAGACAAAACTAAAATACAGTTTCGACTTTTGTGATAAATGATGAATAAAGTTAATAATGATTTTTACGATGATAACCAAAATCAATCCAAAAACTAAAATAATATTTGGTTTTGAACCGAACCAATCCAAAAAAACCAAATTTTCCAAACATATAGTCCAAATCAAATTGTTCAATTGGACAATTCAGTTTGTCCAAAGAGTAAAAACCCCTAGTTATAGATAGATATGTAAGTCTTTAAAATGTGAAAATTAAAACTAACGTAATTATCGGCTGACCCCCATTTTATGCAGACTTTATTATTTTCTTTCCTTTTAAAGGATTGTTTTAGGATTTATATTTTCGTGTAGGACTTTTAATTAATAATTATTTCATATAAACCAAATTACAAACAATAATTTGACGTTTTTAATTTTTTTACGTTTTAATTCGGATTACATTTAGTCATTTACCCACACGCACGCTTGATACGAATCATACCGTATTGAGACGCAAATCATCACCATCTGTAAAAAAATTCTAAACCCATCCCAAACCTCTATGCGGCCGAATTAAATACCTCTCATAATCATCATCATCCGATATCTCAAACAAAAAATCAAGATTAGCTGCAAATTTCATCGACAATTCAAATTTTGCCACACCGCTATTAACGAACAAATCTGCAGCCTACTCACGCTTTCAGCTCACCCGACTTCTATTTTCTACTTCCACCGTATTATCACCGTCCACAACCGCCACAGACGCTGCCGTATCTTACCACGGTTATTCCCACGTCTCGTTTTCCTGTTCCTCTTTAACTCCAACTTTCTGTTTCCACAAGTTTTTTTAATTTAACTTTTTGATCAGATAACATAGGGTTTTATCTGGGGGTTTTGTTGGAATTTGTATCAATGATGATTTATGTATAAATTATATAGCTTTTGGTTGATTGTGTATTCGTGTTGTACCTTACATTGATTGCTGCTTGACTTTTTTGTTTTATACTTCATGAGTAAACATCAAGTTCGTTTTCGAAAGCAACTTATAATACCGTTATCGTTAAAAATATTGATTTTGAACTGTTTTTTCATTTGACATCTTGTTTTTATAGCTCGAGATAACTTCTTGATCATGCACCTGCTTTACATGAATAGGGAATTAAACTGTTAAGTAGCACTTGTTTGTAAAGGCCACGTTGAGGGCCTCGAACCGAGCTTCGATTCGCCTACTCATGGGCCTGAAACGGAGCCCCGTAGCCCAAGTTACACCCTTTTCTTTGCAGCCCCTTTTATTTGACGATCATGGGCCTCCATAAACGTAATGTCCCTCTCTTCCACACTTGGGCCTCCATCAAATTGAAACCGAACAAGTAAAAAATCAAACCGAACCCAACCGAATTACTATTCGGTTTAGACTACTCGGTTATGCTTTCATATATAAATAATAAAAACATTAAAACAAAATCAAAAAACTTGAATATTAAACAAAACTAATTTACATGCTTCGTAAGTTCTTAACAAAAGTTTAGTACGGAGTAATTTGCAATAGAAAACTAAAATATAGTTTAGACTTTTGTGATAAATGATGAATAAAGTTAATAATGATTTTTACGATGATAACCAAAATCAATCCAAAAACTAAAATAATATTTGGTTTTGAACCGAACCAATCCAAAAAAACCAAATTATCCAAACCAATAGTCCAAATCAAATTGTTCAATTGGACAATTCAGTTTGTCCAAAGAGTAAAAACCCCTAGTTATAGATAGATATGTAAGTCTTTAAAATGTGAAAATTAAAAATAATGTAATTATCGGCTGACCCCCATTTTATGCAGACTTTATTATTTTCTTTCCTTTTATAGGATTGTTTTAGGATTTATATTTTCGTGTAGGACTTTTAATTAATAATTATTTCATATAAACCAAATTACAAACAATAATTTGACGTTTTTAATTTTTTTACTTTTTAATTCGGATTACATTTAGTCATTTACCCACACGCACGCTTGATACGAATCATACCGTATTGAGCCGCAAATCATCACCATCTGTAAAAAATTCTAAACCCATCCCAAACCTCGATGCGGCCGAATTAAATACCTCTCATTATCATCATCATCCGATATCTCAAACAAAAAATCAAGATTAGCTGCAAATTTCATCGACAATTCAAATTTTGCCACACCGCTATTAACGAACAAATCTGCGGCCTACTCACGCTTTCAGCTCACCCGACTTCTATTTTCTACTTCCACCGTATTATCACCGTCCACAACCGCCACAGACGCTGCCGTATCTTACCACGGTTATTCCCACGTCTCGTTTTCCTGTTCCTCTTTAACTCCAACTTTCTGTTTCCACAAGTTTTTTTAATTTAACATTTTGATCAGATAACATAGGGTTTTATCTAGGGGTTTTGTTGGAATTTGTATCAATGATGATTTATGTATAAATTATATAGCTTTTGGTTGATTGTGTATTCGTGTTGTACCTTACATTGATTGCTGCTTGACTTTTGTGTTTTATACTTCATGAGTAAACATCAAGTTCGTTTTCGAAAGCAACTTATAATACCGTTATCGTTAAAAATATTGATTTTGAACTGTTTTTCCATTTGACATCTTTTTGTTATTTTAGCTCGATATAACTTCTTGATCATGCACCTGCTTTACATGAATAGGGAATTAAACTGTTAAGTAGCACTTGTTTGTAAAGGCCACGTTGAGGGCCTCGAACCGAGCTTCGATTCGCCTACTCATGGGCGTGAAACGGAGCCCCGTAGCCCAAGTTACACCATTTTCTTTGCAGCCCCTTTTATTTGACGATCATGGGCCTCCATAAACGTAATGGCCCTCTCTTCCACACTTGGGCCTCCATCAAATTGAAACCGAACCAAACCGAACAAATAAAAAATCAAACCGAACCCAACCGAATTACTATTCGGTTTAGACTACTCTGTTATGCTTTCATATATAAATAATAAATACATTAAAACAAAATCAAAAAACTTGAATATTAAACAAAACTAATTCACATGCTTCGTAAGTTCTTAACAAAAGTTTAGTACGGAGTAATTTGCAAGACAAAACTAAAATACAGTTTCGACTTTTGTGATAAATGATGAATAAAGTTAATAATGATTTTTACGATGATAACCAAAATCAATCCAAAAACTAAAATAATATTTGGTTTTGAACCGAACCAATCCAAAAAAACCAAATTTTCCAAACATATAGTCCAAATCAAATTGTTCAATTGGACAATTCAGTTTGTCCAAAGAGTAAAAACCCCTAGTTATAGATAGATATGTAAGTCTTTAAAATGTGAAAATTAAAACTAACATAATTATCGGCTGACCCCCATTTTATGCAGACTTTATTATTTTCTTTCCTTTTAAAGGATTGTTTTAGGATTTATATTTTCGTGTAGGACTTTTAATTAATAATTATTTCATATAAACCAAATTACAAACAATAATTTGACGTTTTTAATTTTTTTACGTTTTAATTCGGATTACATTTAGTCATTTACCCACACGCACGCTTGATACGAATCATACCGTATTGAGACGCAAATCATCACCATCTGTAAAAAAATTCTAAACCCATCCCAAACCTCTATGCGGCCGAATTAAATACCTCTCATAATCATCATCATCCGATATCTCAAACAAAAAATCAAGATTAGCTGCAAATTTCATCGACAATTCAAATTTTGCCACACCGCTATTAACGAACAAATCTGCAGCCTACTCACGCTTTCAGCTCACCCGACTTCTATTTTCTACTTCCACCGTATTATCACCGTCCACAACCGCCACAGACGCTGCCGTATCTTACCACGGTTATTCCCACGTCTCGTTTTCCTGTTCCTCTTTAACTCCAACTTTCTGTTTCCACAAGTTTTTTTAATTTAACTTTTTGATCAGATAACATAGGGTTTTATCTGGGGGTTTTGTTGGAATTTGTATCAATGATGATTTATGTATAAATTATATAGCTTTTGGTTGATTGTGTATTCGTGTTGTACCTTACATTGATTGCTGCTTGACTTTTTTGTTTTATACTTCATGAGTAAACATCAAGTTCGTTTTCGAAAGCAACTTATAATACCGTTATCGTTAAAAATATTGATTTTGAACTGTTTTTTCATTTGACATCTTGTTTTTTTTAGCTCGAGATAACTTCTTGATCATGCACCTGCTTTACATGAATAGGGAATTAAACTGTTAAGTAGCACTTGTTTGTAAAGGCCACGTTGAGGGCCTCGAACCGAGCTTCGATTCGCCTACTCATGGGCCTGAAACGGAGCCCCGTAGCCCAAGTTACACCCTTTTCTTTGCAGCCCCTTTTATTTGACGATCATGGGCCTCCATAAACGTAATGTCCCTCTCTTCCACACTTGGGCCTCCATCAAATTGAAACCGAACAAGTAAAAAATCAAACCGAACCCAACCGAATTACTATTCGGTTTAGACTACTCGGTTATGCTTTCATATATAAATAATAAAAACATTAAAACAAAATCAAAAAACTTGAATATTAAACAAAACTAATTTACATGCTTTGTAAGTTCTTAACAAAAGTTTAGTACGGAGTAATTTGCAAGACAAAACTAAAATATAGTTTTGACTTTTGTGATAAATGATGAATAAAGTTAATAATGATTTTTACGATGATAACCAAAATCAATCCAAAAACTAAAATAATATTTGGTTTTGAACCGAACCAATCCAAAAAAACCAAATTATCCAAACCAATAGTCCAAATCAAATTGTTCAATTGGACAATTCAGTTTGTCCAAAGAGTAAAAACCCCTAGTTATAGATAGATATGTAAGTCTTTAAAATGTGAAAATTAAAAATAATGTAATTATCGGCTGACCCCCATTTTATGCAGACTTTATTATTTTCTTTCCTTTTATAGGATTGTTTTAGGATTTATATTTTCGTGTAGGACTTTTAATTAATAATTATTTCATATAAACCAAATTACAAACAATAATTTGACGTTTTTAATTTTTTTACTTTTTAATTCGGATTACATTTAGTCATTTACCCACACGCACGTTTGATACGAATCATACCGTATTGAGCCGCAAATCATCACCATCTGTAAAAAATTCTAAACCCATCCCAAACCTCGATGCGGCCGAATTAAATACCTCTCATTATCATCATCATCCGATATCTCAAACAAAAAATCAAGATTAGCTGCAAATTTCATCGACAATTCAAATTTTGCCACACCGCTATTAACGAACAAATCTGCGGCCTACTCACGCTTTCAGCTCACCCGACTTCTATTTTCTACTTCCACCGTATTATCACCGTCCACAACCGCCACAGACGCTGCCGTATCTTACCACGGTTATTCCCACGTCTCGTTTTCCTGTTCCTCTTTAACTCCAACTTTCTGTTTCCACAAGTTTTTTTAATTTAACATTTTGATCGGATAACATAGGGTTTTATCTAGGGGTTTTGTTGGAATTTGTATCAATGATGATTTATGTATAAATTATATAGCTTTTGGTTGATTGTGTATTCGTGTTGTACCTTACATTGATTGCTGCTTGACTTTTGTGTTTTATACTTCATGAGTAAACATCAAGTTCGTTTTCGAAGGCAACTTATAATACCGTTATCGTTAAAAATATTGATTTTGAACTGTTTTTCCATTTGACATCTTTTTGTTATTTTAACTCGATATAACTTCTTGATCATGCACCTGCTTTACATGAATAGGGAATTAAACTGTTAAGTAGCACTTGTTTGTAAAGGCCACGTTGAGGGCCTCGAACCGAGCTTCGATTCGCCTACTCATGGGCGTGAAACGGAGCCCCGTAGCCCAAGTTACACCATTTTCTTTGCAGCCCCTTTTATTTGACGATCATGGGCCTCCATAAACGTAATGGCCCTCTCTTCCACACTTGGGCCTCCATCAAATTGAAACCGAACCAAACCGAACAAATAAAAAATCAAACCGAACCCAACCGAATTACTATTCGGTTTAGACTACTCTGTTATGCTTTCATATATAAATAATAAATACATTAAAACAAAATCAAAAAACTTGAATATTAAACAAAACTAATTCACATGCTTCGTAAGTTCTTAACAAAAGTTTAGTACGGAGTAATTTGCAAGACAAAACTAAAATACAGTTTCAACTTTTGTGATAAATGATGAATAAAGTTAATAATGATTTTTACGATGATAACCAAAATCAATCCAAAAACTAAAATAATATTTGGTTTTGAACCGAACCAATCCAAAAAAACCAAATTATCCAAACATATAGTCCAAATCAAATTGTTCAATTGGACAATTTAGTTTGTCCAAAGAGTAAAAACCCCTAGTTATAGATAGATATGTAAGTCTTTAAAATGTGAAAATTAAAACTAACGTAATTATCGGCTGACCCCCATTTTATGCAGACTTTATTATTTTCTTTCCTTTTAAAGGATTGTTTTAGGATTTATATTTTCGTGTAGGACTTTTAATTAATAATTATTTCATATAAACCAAATTACAAACAATAATTTGACGTTTTTAATTTTTTTACGTTTTAATTCGGATTACATTTAGTCATTTACCCACACGCACGCTTGATACGAATCATACCGTATTGAGCCGCAAATCATCACCATCTGTAAAAAAATTCTAAACCCATCCCAAACCTCTATGCGGCCGAATTAAATACCTCTCATAATCATCATCATCCGATATCTCAAACAAAAAATCAAGATTAGCTGCAAATTTCATCGACAATTCAAATTTTGCCACACCGCTATTAACGAACAAATCTGCAGCCTACTCACGCTTTCAGCTCACCCGACTTCTATTTTCTACTTCCACCGTATTATCACCGTCCACAACCGCCACAGACGCTGCCGTATCTTACCACGGTTATTCCCACGTCTCGTTTTCCTGTTCCTCTTTAACTCCAACTTTCTGTTTCCACAAGTTTTTTTAATTTAACTTTTTGATCAGATAACATAGGGTTTTATCTGGGGTTTTGTTGGAATTTGTATCAATGATGATTTATGTATAAATTATATAGCTTTTGGTTGATTGTGTATTCGTGTTGTACCTTACATTGATTGCTGCTTGACTTTTTTGTTTTATACTTCATGAGTAAACATCAAGTTCGTTTTCGAAAGCAACTTATAATACCGTTATCGTTAAAAATATTGATTTTGAACTGTTTTTCCATTTGACATCTTGTTTTTTTAGCTCGAGATAACTTCTTGATCATGCACCTGCTTTACATGAATAGGGAATTAAACTGTTAAGTAGCACTTGTTTGTAAAGGCCACGTTGAGGGCCTCGAACCGAGCTTCGATTCGCCTACTCATGGGCCTGAAACGGAGCCCCGTAGCCCAAGTTACACCCTTTTCTTTGCAGCCCCTTTTATTTGACGATCATGGGCCTCCATAAACGTAATGTCCCTCTCTTCCACACTTGGGCCTCCATCAAATTGAAACCGAACAAGTAAAAAATCAAACCGAACCCAACCGAATTACTATTCGGTTTAGACTACTCGGTTATGCTTTCATATATAAATAATAAAAACATTAAAACAAAATCAAAAAACTTGAATATTAAACAAAACTAATTTACATGCTTCGTAAGTTCTTAACAAAAGTTTAGTACGGAGTAATTTGCAAGAGAAAACTAAAATGTAGTTTTGACTTTTGTGATAAATGATGAATAAAGTTAATAATGATTTTTACGATGATAACCAAAATCAATCCAAAAACTAAAATAATATTTGGTTTTGAACCGAACCAATCCAAAAAAACCAAATTATCCAAACCAATAGTCCAAATCAAATTGTTCAATTGGACAATTCAGTTTGTCCAAAGAGTAAAAACCCCTAGTTATAGATAGATATGTAAGTCTTTAAAATGTGAAAATTAAAACTAACGTAATTATCGGCTGACCCCCATTTTATGCAGACTTTATTATTTTCTTTCCTTTTAAAGGATTGTTTTAGGATTTATATTTTCGTGTAGGACTTTTAATTAATAATTATTTCATATAAACCAAATTACAAACAATAATTTGACGTTTTTAATTTTTTTACGTTTTAATTCGGATTACATTTAGTCATTTACCCACACGCACGCTTGATACGAATCATACCGTATTGAGCCGCAAATCATCACCATCTGTAAAAAATTCTAAACCCATCCCGAACCTCGATGCGGCCGAATTAAATACCTCTCATTATCATCATCATCCGATATCTCAAACAAAAAATCAAGATTAGCTGCAAATTTCATCGACAATTCAAATTTTGCCACACCGCTATTAACGAACAAATCTGCGGCCTACTCACGCTTTCAGCTCACCCGACTTCTATTTTCTACTTCCACCGTATTATCACCGTCCACAACCGCCACAGACGCTGCCGTATCTTACCACGGTTATTCCCACGTCTCGTTTTCCTGTTCCTCTTTAACTCCAACTTTATGTTTCCACAAGTTTTTTTAATTTAACATTTTGATCAGATAACATAGGGTTTTATCTAGGGGTTTTGTTGGAATTTGTATCAATGATGATTTATGTATAAATTATATAGCTTTTGGTTGATTGTGTATTCGTGTTGTACCTTACATTGATTGCTGCTTGACTTTTGTGTTTTATACTTCATGAGTAAACATCAAGTTCGTTTTCGAAAGCAACTTATAATACCGTTATCGTTAAAAATATTGATTTTGAACTGTTTTTCCATTTGACATCTTTTTGTTATTTTAACTCGATATAACTTCTTGATCATGCACCTGCTTTACATGAATAGGGAATTAAACTGTTAAGTAGCACTTGTTTGTAAAGGCCACGTTGAGGGCCTCGAACCGAGCTTCGATTCGCCTACTCATGGGCGTGAAACGGAGCCCCGTAGCCCAAGTTACACCATTTTCTTTGCAGCCCCTTTTATTTGACGATCATGGGCCTCCATAAACGTAATGGCCCTCTCTTCCACACTTGGGCCTCCATCAAATTGAAACCGAACCAAACCGAACAAATAAAAAATCAAACCGAACCCAACCGAATTACTATTCGGTTTAGACTACTCTGTTATGCTTTCATATATAAATAATAAATACATTAAAACAAAATCAAAAAACTTGAATATTAAACAAAACTAATTCACATGCTTCGTAAGTTCTTAACAAAAGTTTAGTACGGAGTAATTTGCAAGACAAAACTAAAATACAGTTTCGACTTTTGTGATAAATGATGAATAAAGTTAATAATGATTTTTACGATGATAACCAAAATCAATCCAAAAACTAAAATAATATTTGGTTTTGAACCGAACCAATCCAAAAAAACCAAATTATCCAAACATATAGTCCAAATCAAATTGTTCAATTGGACAATTCAGTTTGTCCAAAGAGTAAAAACCCCTAGTTATAGATAGATATGTAAGTCTTTAAAATGTGAAAATTAAAACTAACGTAATTATCGGCTGACCCCCATTTTATGCAGACTTTATTATTTTCTTTCCTTTTAAAGGATTGTTTTAGGATTTATATTTTCGTGTAGGACTTTTAATTAATAATTATTTCATATAAACCAAATTACAAACAATAATTTGACGTTTTTAATTTTTTTAGTTTTTAATTCGGATTACATTTAGTCATTTACCCACACGCACGCTTGATACGAATCATACCGTATTGAGCCGCAAATCATCACCATCTGTAAAAAATTCTAAACCCATCCCAAACCTCGAAGCGGCCGAATTAAATACCTCTCATTATCATCATCATCCGATATCTCAAACAAAAAATCAAGATTAGCTGCAAATTTCATCGACAATTCAAATTTTGCCACACCGCTATTAACGAACAAATCTGCGGCCTACTCACGCTTTCAGCTCACCCGACTTCTATTTTCTACTTCCACCGTATTATCACCGTCCACAACCGCCACAGACGCTGCCGTATCTTACCACGGTTATTCCCACGTCTCGTTTTCCTGTTCCTCTTTAACTCCAACTTTCTGTTTCCACAAGTTTTTTTAATTTAACTTTTTGATCAGATAACATAGGGTTTTATCTGGGGGTTTTGTTGGAATTTGTATCAATGATGATTTATGTATAAATTATATAGCTTTTGGTTGATTGTGTATTCGTGTTGTACCTTACATTGATTGCTGCTTGACTTTTGTGTTTTATACTTCATGAGTAAACATCAAGTTCGTTTTCGAAAGCAACTTATAATACCGTTATCGTTAAAAATACAGATTTTGAACTGTTTTTCCATTTGACATCTTTTTGTTATTTTAACTCGAGATAACTTCTTGATCATGCACCTGCTTTACATGAATAGGGAATTAAACTGTTAAGTACCACTTGTTTGTAAAGGCCACGTTGAGGGCCTCGAACCGTGCTTCGATTCGCCTACTCATGGGCGTGAAACGGAGCCCCGTAGCCCAAGTTACACCCTTTTCTTTGCAGCCCCTTTTATTTGACGATCATGGGCCTCCATAAACGTAATGTCCCTCTCTTCCACACTTGGGCCTCCATCAAATTGAAACCGAACAAGTAAAAAATCAAACCGAACCCAACCGAATTACTATTCGGTTTAGACTACTCGGTTATGCTTTCATATATAAATAATAAAAACATTAAAACAAAATCAAAAAACTTGAATATTAAACAAAACTAATTTACATGCTTCGTAAGTTCTTAACAAAAGTTTAGTACGGAGTAATTTGCAAGACAAAACTAAAATATAGTTTTGACTTTTGTGATAAATGATGAATAAAGTTAATAATGATTTTTACGATGATAACCAAAATCAATCCAAAAACTAAAATAATATTTGGTTTTGAACCGAACCAATCCAAAAAAACCAAATTATCCAAACCAATAGTCCAAATCAAATTGTTCAATTGGACAATTCAGTTTGTCCAAAGAGTAAAAACCCCTAGTTATAGATAGATATGTAAGTCTTTAAAATGTGAAAATTAAAAATAATATAATTATCGGCTGACCACCATTTTATGCAGACTTTATTATTTTCTTTCCTTTTATAGGATTGTTTTAGGATTTATATTTTCGTGTAGGACTTTTAATTAATAATTATTTCATATAAACCAAATTACAAACAATAATTTGACGTTTTTAATTTTTTTACTTTTTAATTCGGATTACATTTAGTCATTTACCCACACGCACGC
Organism: Helichrysum umbraculigerum; assembly: GCA_949592205.1. Classification (NCBI taxonomy): domain Eukaryota; kingdom Viridiplantae; phylum Streptophyta; class Magnoliopsida; order Asterales; family Asteraceae; genus Helichrysum; species Helichrysum umbraculigerum. Next base: position 161,516,347 of record CATIUR010000004.1, on the reverse strand, counting down.
TTGATACGAATCATACCGTATTGAGCCGCAAATCATCACCATCTGTAAAAAATTCTAAACCCATCCCAAACCTCTATGCGGCCGAATTAAATACCTCTCATAATCATCATCATCCCATATCTCAAACAAAAAATCAAGATTAGCTGCAAATTTCATCGACAATTCAAATTTTGCCACACCGCTATTAAGGAACAAATCTGCGGCCTACTCACGCTTTCAGCTCACCCGACTTCTATTTTCTACTTCCACCGTATTATCACCGTCCACAACCGCCACAGACGCTGCCGTATCTTACCACGGTTATTCCCACGTCTCGTTTTCCTGTTCCTCTTTAACTCCAACTTTCTGTTTCCACCAGTTTTTTTAATTTAACTTTTTGATCAGATAACATAGGGTTTTATCTGGGGTTTTGTTGGAATTTGTATCAATGATGATTTATGTATAAATTATATAGCTTTTGGTTGATTGTGTATTCGTGTTGTACCTTACATTGATTGCTGCTTGACTTTTTTGTTTTATACTTAATGAGTAAACATCAAGTTCGTTTTCGAAAGCAACTTATAATACCGTTATCGTTAAAAATATTGATTTTGAACTGTTTTTCCATTTGACATCTTTTTGTTTTTTTAGCTCGAGATAACTTCTTGATCATGCACCTGCTTTACATGAACAGGGAATTAAACTGTTAAGTAGCACTTGTTTGTAAAGGCCACGTTGAGGACCTCGAACCGAGCTTCGATTCGCCTACTCATGGGCCTGAAACGGAGCCCCGTAGCCCAAGTTACACCCTTTTCTTTGCAGCCCCTTTTATTTGACGATCATGGGCCTCCACAAACGTAATGGCCCTCTCTTCCACACTTGGGCCTCCATCAAATTGAAACCGAACCAAACCGAACAAGTAAAAAATCAAACCGAACCCAACCGAATTACTATTCGGTTTAGACTACTCGGTTATGCTTTCATATATAAATAATAAAAACATTAAAACAAAATCAAAAAACTTGAATATTAAACAAAACTAATTTACATGCTTCGTAAGTTCTTAACAAAAGTTTAGTACGGAGTAATTTGCAAGACAAAACTAAAATACAGTTTCGACTTTTGTGATAAATGATGAATAAAGTTAATAATGATTTTTACGATGATAACCAAAATCAATCCAAAAACTAAAATAATATTTGGTTTTGAACCGAACCAATCCAAAAAAACCAAATTATCCAATCCAATAGTCCAAATCAAATTGTTCAATTGGACAATTCAGTTTGTTCAAAGAGTAAAAACCCCTAGTTATAGATAGATATGTAAGTCTTTAAAATGTGAAAATCATAACTAATGTAATTATTGGCTGACCCCCATTTTATGCAGACTTTATTATTTTCTTTCCTTTTAAAGGATTGTTTTAAGATTTATATTTTCGTGTAGGACTTTTAATTAATAATTATTTCATATAAACCAAATTACAAACAATACTTTGACGTTTTTAATTTTTTTACGTTTTAATTCGGATTACATTTAGTCATTTACCCACACGCACGCTTGATACGAATCATACCGTATTGAGCCGCAAATCATCACCATCTGAAAAAAATTCTAAACCCATCCCAAACCTCGATGCGGCCGAATTAAATACCTCTCATTATCATCATCATCCCATATCTCAAACAAAAAATCAAGATTAGCTGCAAATTTCATCGACAATTCAAATTTTGCCACACCGCTATTAACGAACAAATCTGCGGCCTACTCACGCTTTCAGCTCACCCGACTTTTATTTTCTACTTCCACCGTATTATCACCGTCCACAACCGCTACAGACGCTGTCGTATCTTACCACGGTTATTCCCACGTCTCGTTTTCCTGTTCCTCTTTAACTCCAACTTTCTGTTTCCACAAGTTTTTTTAATTTAACTTTTGGATCATATAACATAGGGTTTTATCTGGGGGTTTTGTTGGAATTTGTATCAATGATGATTTATGTATAAATTATATAGCTTTTGGTTGATTGTGTATTCGTGTTGTACCTTACATTGATTGCTGCTTGACTTTTGTGTTTTATACTTCATGAGTAAACATCAAGTTCGTTTTCGAAAGCAACTTATAATACCGTTATCGTTAAAAATACTGATTTTGAACTGTTTTTCCATTTGACATCTTTTTGTTATTTTAACTCGAGATAACTTCTTGATCATGCACCTGCTTTACATGAATAGGGAATTAAACTGTTAAGTACCACTTGTTTGTAAAGGCCACGTTGAGGGCCTCGAACCGTGCTTCGATTCGCCTACTCATGGGCGTGAAACGGAGCCCCGTAGCCCAAGTTACACCCTTTTCTTTGCAGCCCCTTTTATTTGACGATCATGGGCCTCCATAAACGTAATGGCCCTCTCTTCCACACTTGGGCCTCCATCAAATTGAAACCGAACCAAACCGAACAAGTAAAAAATCAAACCGAACCCGACCGAATTACTATTCGGTTTAGACTACTCTGTTATGCTTTCATATATAAATAATAAATACATTAAAACAAAATCAAAAAACTTGAATATTAAACAAAACTAATTTACATGCTTCGTAAGTTCTTAACAAAAGTTTAGTACGGAGTAATTTGCAAGACAAAACTAAAATACAGTTTCGACTTTTGTTAAAAATGATGAATAAAGTTAATAATGATTTTTACGATGATAACCAAAATCAATCCAAAAACTAAAATAATATTTGGTTTTGAACCGAACTAATCCAAAAAAACCAAATTATCCAAACATATAGTCCAAATCAAATTGTTCAATTGGACAATTCAGTTTGTCCAAAGAGTAAAAACCCCTAGTTATAGATAGATATGTAAGTCTTTGAAATGTGAAAATTAAAAATAATGTAATTATCGGCTGACCCCCATTTTATGCAGACTTTATTATTTTCTTTCCTTTTATAGGATTGTTTTAGGATTTATATTTTCGTGTAGGACTTTTAATTAATAATTATTTCATATAAACCAAATTACAAACAATAATTTGACGTTTTTAATTTTTTTAGTTTTTAATTCGGATTACATTTAGTCATTTACCCACACACACGCTTGATACGAATCATACCGTATTGAGCCGCAAATCATCACCATCTGTAAAAAATTCTAAACCTCGAAGCGGCCGAATTAAATACCTCTCATTATCATCATCATCCGATATCTCAAACAAAAAATCAAGATTATCTGCAAATTTCATCGACAATTCAAATTTTGCCACACCGCTATTAACGAACAAATCTGCGGCCTACTCACGCTTTCAGCTCACCCGACTTCTATTTTCTACTTCCACCGTATTATCACCGTCCACAACCGCCACAGACGCTGCCGTATCTTACCACGGTTATTCCCACGTCTCGTTTTCCTGTTCCTCTTTAACTCCAACTTTCTGTTTCCACAAGTTTTTTTAATTTAACATTTTGATCGGATAACATAGGGTTTTATCTAGGGGTTTTGTTGGAATTTGTATCAATGATGATTTATGTATAAATTATATAGCTTTTGGTTGATTGTGTATTCGTGTTGTACCTTACATTGATTGCTGCTTGACTTTTGTGTTTTATACTTCATGAGTAAACATCAAGTTCGTTTTCGAAGGCAACTTATAATACCGTTATCTTTAAAAATATTGATTTTGAACTGTTTTTCCATTTGACATCTTTTTGTTATTTTAACTCGAGATAACTTCTTGATCATGCACCTGCTTTACATGAATAGGGAATTAAACTGTTAAGTACCACTTGTTTGTAAAGGCCACGTTGAGGGCCTCGAACCGAGCTTCGATTCGCCTACTCATGGGCGTGAAACGGAGCCCCGTAGCCCAAGTTACACCCTTTTCTTTGCAGCCCCTTTTATTTGACGATCATGGGCCTCCATAAACGTAATGGCCCTCTCTTCCACACTTGGGCATCCATCAAATTGAAACCGAACCAAACCGAACAAGTAAAAAATCAAACCGAACCCAACCGAATTACTATTCGGTTTAGACTACTCTGTTATGCTTTCATATATAAATAATAAATACATTAAAACAAAATCAAAAAACTTGAATATTAAACAAAACTAATTCACATGCTTCGTAAGTTCTTAACAAAAGTTTAGTACGGAGTAATTTGCAAGACAAAACTAAAATACAGTTTCGACTTTTGTGATAAATGATGAATAAAGTTAATAATGATTTTTACGATGATAACCAAAATCAATCCAAAAACTAAAATAATATTTGGTTTTGAACCGAACCAATCCAAAAAAACCAAATTATCCAAACATATAGTCCAAATCAAATTGTTCAATTGGACAATTCAGTTTGTCCAAAGAGTAAAAACCCCTAGTTATAGATAGATATGTAAGTCTTTAAAATGTGAAAATTAAAACTAACGTAATTATCGGATGACCCCCATTTTATGCAGACTTTATTATTTTCTTTCCTTTTAAAGGATTGTTTTAGGATTTATATTTTCGTGTAGGACTTTTAATTAATAATTATTTCATATAAACCAAATTACAAACAATAATTTGACGTTTTTAATTTTTTTACGTTTTAATTCGGATTACATTTAGTCATTTACCCACACGCACGCTTGATACGAATCATACCGTATTGAGCCGCAAATCATCACCATATGTAAAAAAATTCTAAACCCATCCCAAACCTCTATGCGGCCGAATTAAATACCTCTCATAATCATCATCATCCGATATCTCAAACAAAAAATCAAGATTAGCTGCAAATTTCATCGACAATTCAAATTTTGCCACACCGCTATTAAGGAACAAATCTGCGGCCTACTCACGCTTTCAGCTCACCCGACTTCTATTTTCTACTTCCACCGTATTATCACCGTCCACAACCGCCACAGACGCTGCCGTATCTTACCACGGTTATTCCCACGTCTCGTTTTCCTGTTCCTCTTTAACTCCAACTTTCTGTTTCCACAAGTTTTTTTAATTTAACTTTTTGATGAGATAACATAGGGTTTTATCTGGGGTTTTGTTGGAATTTGTATCAATGATGATTTATGTATAAATTATATAGCTTTTGGTTGATTGTGTATTCGTGTTGTACCTTACATTGATTGCTGCTTGACTTTTGTGTTTTATACTTCATGAGTAAACATCAAGTTCGTTTTCGAAAGCAACTTATAATACCGTTATCGTTAAAAATATTGATTTTGAACTGTTTTTCCATTTGACATCTTTTTGTCTTTTTAGCTCGAGATAACTTCTTGATCATGCACCTGCTTTACATGAATAGGGAATTAAACTGTTAAGTAGCACTTGTTTGTAAAGGCCACGTTGAGGGCCTCGAACCGAGCTTCGATTCGCCTACTCATAGGCCTGAAACGGAGCCCCGTAGCCCAAGTTACACCCTTTTCTTTGCAGCCCCTTTTATTTGACGATCATAGGCCTCCACAAACGTAATGGCCCTCTCTTCCACACTTGGGCCTCCATCAAATTGAAACCGAACCAAACCGAACAAGTAAAAAATCAAACCGAACCCAACCGAATTACTATTCGGTTTAGACTACTCGGTTATGCTTTCATATATAAATAATAAAAACATTAAAACAAAATCAAAAAACTTGAATATTAAACAAAACTAATTTACATGCTTCGTAAGTTCTTAACAAAGTTTAGTACGGAGTAATTTGCAAGACAAAACTAAAATATAGTTTAGACTTTTGTGATAAATGATGAATAAAGTTAATAATGATTTTTACGATGATAACCAAAATCAATCCAAAAACTAAAATAATATTTGGTTTTGAACCGAACCAATCCAAAAAAACCAAATTATCCAAACCAATAGTCCAAATCAAATTGTTCAATTGGACAATTCAGTTTGTCCAAAGAGTAAAAACCCCTAGTTATAGATAGATATGTAAGTCTTTAAAATGTGAAAATTAAAACTAATGTAATTATCAGCTGACCCCCATTTTATGTAGACTTTATTATTTTCTTTCCTTTTAAAGGATTGTTTTAGGATTTATATTTTCGTGTAGGACTTTTAATTAATAATTATTTCATATAAACGAAATTACAAACAATAATTTGATGTTTTTAATTTTTTTACGTTTTAATTCGGATTACATTTAGTCATTTACCCACACGCACGCTTGATACGAATCATACCGTATTGAGCCGCAAATCATCACCATCTGTAAAAAATTCTAAACCCATCCCAAACCTCTATGCGGACGAATTAAATACCTCTCATAATCATCATCATCCCATATCGCAAACAAAAAATCAAGATTAGCTGCAAATTTCATCGACAATTCAAATTTTGCCACACCGCTATTAACGAACAAATCTGCTGCCTACTCACGCTTTCAGCTCACCCGACTTCTATTTTCTACTTCCACCGTATTATCACCGTCCACAACCGCCACAGACACTGCCGTATCTTACCACGGTTATTCCCACGTCTCGTTCTCCTGTTCCTCTTTAACTCCAACTTTCTGTTTCCACAAGTTTTTTTAATTTAACTTTTTGATCAGATAACATAGGGTTTTATCTGGAGGTTTTGTTGGAATTTGTATCAATGATGATTTATGTATAAATTATATAGCTTTTGGTTGATTGTGTATTCGTGTTGTACCTTACATTGATTGCTGCTTGACTTTTTTGTTTTATACTTCATGAGTAAACATCAAGTTCGTTTTCGAAAGCAACTTATAATACCGTTATCGTTAAAAATATTGATTTTGAACTGTTTTTCCATTTGACATCTTTTTGTTTTTTTAGCTCGAGATAACTTCTTGATCATGCACCTGCTTTACATGAATAGGGAATTAAACTGTTAAGTAGCACTTGTTTGTAAACGCCACGTTGAGGGCCTCGAACCGAGCTTCGATTCGCCTACTCATGGGCCTGAAACGGAGCCCCGTAGCCCAAGTTACACCCTTTTCTTTGCAGCCCCTTTTATTTGACGATCATGGGCCTCTACAAACGTAATGGCCCTCTCTTCCACACTTGGGCCTCCATCAAATTGAAACCGAACCAAACCGAACAAGTAAAAAATCAAACCAAACCCAACCGAATTACTATTAGGTTTAGACTACTCGGTTATGCTTTCATATATAAATAATAAAAACATTAAAACAAAATCAAAAAACTTGAATATTAAACAAAACTAATTTACATGCTTCGTAAGTTCTTAACAAAAGTTTAGTACGGAGTAATTTGCAAGACAAAACTAAAATATAGTTTACACTTTTGTAATAAATGATGAATAAAGTTAATAATGATTTTTACGATGATAACCAAAATCAATCCAAAAACTAAAATAATATTTGGTTTTGAACCGAACCAATCCAAAAAAACCAAATTATCCAAACCAATAGTCCAAATCAAATTGTTCAATTGGACAATTCAGTTTGTCCAAAGAGTAAAAACCCCTAGTTATAATTAGATATGTAAGTCTTTGAAATGTGAAAATTAAAAATAATGTAATTATCGGCTGACCCCCATTTTATGCAGACTTTATTATTTTCTTTCCTTTTATAGGATTGTTTTAGGATTTATATTTTCGTGTAGGACTTTTAATTAATAATTATTTCATATAAACCAAATTACAAACAATAATTTGACGTTTTTAATTTTTTTAGTTTTTAATTCGGATTACATTTAGTCATTTACCCACACACACGCTTGATACGAATCATACCGTATTGAGCCGCAAATCATCACCATCTGTAAAAAATTCTAAACCCATCCCAAACCTCGAAGCGGCCGAATTAAATACCTCTCATTATCATCATCATCCGATATCTCAAACAAAAAATCAAGATTAGCTGCAAATTTCATCGACAATTCAAATTTTGCCACACCGCTATTAACGAACAAATCTGCGGCCTACTCACGCTTTCAGCTCACCCGACTTCTATTTTCTACTTCCACCGTATTATCACCGTCCACAACCGCCACAGACGCTGCCGTATCTTACCACGGTTATTCCCACGTCTCGTTTTCCTGTTCCTCTTTAACTCCAACTTTCTGTTTCCACAAGTTTTTTTAATTTAACTTTTTGATCATATAACATAGGGTTTTATCTGGGGGTTTTGTTGGAATTTGTATCAATGATGATTTATGTATAAATTATATAGCTTTTGGTTGATTGTGTATTCGTGTTGTACCTTACATTGATTGCTGCTTGACTTTTGTGTTTTATACTTCATGAGTAAACATCAAGTTCGTTTTCGAAAGCAACTTATAATACCGTTATCGTTAAAAATACAGATTTTGAACTGTTTTTCCATTTGACATCTTTTTGTTATTTTAACTCGAGATAACTTCTTGATCATGCACCTGCTTTACATGAATAGGGAATTAAACTGTTAAGTACCACTTGTTTGTAAAGGCCACGTTGAGGGCCTCGAACCGTGCTTCGATTCGCCTACTCATGGGCGTGAAACGGAGCCCCGTAGCCCAAGTTACACCCTTTTCTTTGCAGCCCCTTTTATTTGACGATCATGGGCCTCCATAAACGTAATGGCCCTCTCTTCCACACTTGGGCCTCCATCAAATTGAAACCGAACCAAACCGAACAAGTAAAAAATCAAACCGAACCCGACCGAATTACTATTCGGTTTAGACTACTCTGTTATGCTTTCATATATAAATAATAAATACATTAAAACAAAATCAAAAAACTTGAATATTAAACAAAACTAATTTACATGCTTCGTAAGTTCTTAACAAAAGTTTAGTACGGAGTAATTTGCAAGACAAAACTAAAATACAGTTTCGACTTTTGTTAAAAATGATGAATAAAGTTAATAATGATTTTTACGATGATAACCAAAATCAATCCAAAAACTAAAATAATATTTGGTTTTGAACCGAACCAATCCAAAAAAACCAAATTATCCAAACATATAGTCCAAATCAAATTGTTCAATTGGACAATTCAGTTTGTCCAAAGAGTAAAAACCCCTAGTTATAGATAGATATGTAAGACTTTAAAATGTGAAAATTAAAACTAACGTAATTATCGGCTGACCCCCATTTTATGCAGACTTTATTATTTTCTTTCCTTTTAAAGGATTGTTTTAGGATTTATATTTTCGTGTAGGACTTTTAATTAATAATTATTTCATATAAACCAAATTACAAACAATAATTTGACGTTTTTAATTTTTTTACGTTTTAATTCGGATTACATTTAGTCATTTACCCACACGCACGCTTGATACGAATCATACCGTATTGAGCCGCAAATCATCACCATCTGTAAAAAAAATTCTAAACCCATCCCAAACCTCTATGCGGCCGAATTAAATACCTGTCATAATCATCATCATCCAATATCTCAAACAAAAAATCAAGATTAGCTGCAAATTTCATCGACAATTCAAATTTTGCCACACCGCTATTAACGAACAAATCTGCGGCCTACTCACGCTTTCAGCTCACCCGACTTCTATTTTCTACTTCCACCGTATTATCACCGTCCACAACCGCCACAGACACTGCCGTATCTTACCACGGTTATTCCCACGTCTCGTTTTCCTGTTCCTCTTTAACTCCAACTTTCTGTTTCCACAAGTTTTTTTAATTTAACTTTTTGATCAGATAACATAGGGTTTTATCGGGGGGTTTTGTTGGAATTTGTATCAATGATGATTTATGTATAAATTATATAGCTTTTGGTTGATTGTGTATTCGTGTTGTACCTTACATTGATTGCTGCTTGACTTTTTTGTTTTATACTTCATGAGTAAACATCAAGTTCGTTTTCGAAAGCAACTTATAATACCGTTATCGTTAAAAATATTGATTTTGAACTGTTTTTCCATTTGACATCTTGTTTTTTTAGCTCGAGATAACTTCTTGATCATGCACCTGCTTTACATGAATAGGGAATTAAACTATTAAGTAGCACTTGTTTGTAAAGGCCACGTTTAGGGCCTCGAACCGAGCTTCGATTCGCCTACTCATGGGCCTGAAACGGAGCCCCGTAGCCCAAGTTACACCCTTTTCTTTGCAGCCCCTTTTATTTGACGATCATGGGCATCCATAAACGTAATGTCCCTCTCTTCCACACTTGGGCCTCCATCAAATTGAAACCGAACCAAACCGAACAAGTAAAAAATCAAACCGAACCCAACCGAATTACTATTCGGTTTAGACTACTCGGTTATGCTTTCATATATAAATAATAAAAACATTAAAACAAAATCAAAAAACTTGAATATTAAACAAAACTAATTTACATGCTTCGTAAGTTCTTAACAAAAGTTTAGTACGGAGTAATTTGCAAGACAAAACTAAAATATAGTTTAGACTTTTGTGATAAATGATGAATAAAGTTAATAATGATTTTTACGATGATAACCAAAATCAATCCAAAAACTAAAATAATATTTGGTTTTGAACCGAACCAATCCAAAAAAACCAAATTATCCAAACCAATAGTCAAAATCAAATTGTTTAATTGGACAATTCAGTTTGTCCAAAGAGTAAAAACCCCTAGTTATAGATAGATATGTAAGTCTTTGAAATGTGAAAATTAAAAATAATGTAATTATCGGCTGACCCCCATTTTATGCAGACTTTATTATTTTCTTTCCTTTTATAGGATTGTTTTAGGATTTATATTTTCGTGTAGGACTTTTAATTAATAATTATTTCATATAAACCAAATTACAAACAATAATTTGACGTTTTTAATTTTTTTAGTTTTTAATTCGGATTACATTTAGTCATTTACCCACACACACGCTTGATACGAATCATACCGTATTGAGCCGCAAATCATCACCATCTGTAAAAAATTCTAATCCCATCCCAAACCTCGAAGCGGCCGAATTAAATACCTCTCATTATCATCATCATCCGATATCTCAAACAAAAAATCAAGATTAGCTGCAAATTTCATCGACAATTCAAATTTTGCCACACCGCTATTAACGAACAAATCTGCGGCCTACTCACGCTTTCAGCTCACCCGACTTCTATTTTCTACTTCCACCGTATTATCACCGTCCACAACCGCCACAGACGCTGCCGTTTCTTACCACGGTTATTCCCACGTCTCGTTTTCCTGTTCCTCTTTAACTCCAACTTTCTGTTTCCACAAGTTTTTTTAATTTAACTTTTACCAGATAACATAGGGTTTTATCTAGGGTTTTTGTTGGAATTTGTATCAATGATGATTTATGTATAAGTTATATAGCTTTTGGTTGATTGTGTATTCGTGTTGTACCTTACATTGATTGCTGCTTGACTTTTGTGTTTTATACTTCATGAGTAAACATCAAGTTCGTTTTCGAAAGCAACTTATAATACCGTTATCGTTAAAAATATTGATTTTGAACTGTTTTTCCATTTGACATCTTTTTGTTATTTTAACTCGAGATAACTTCTTGATCATGCACCTGCTTTACATGAATAGGGAATTAAACTGTTAAGTACCACTTGTTTGTAAAGGCCACGTTGAGGGCCTCGAACCGAGCTTCGATTCGCCTACTCATGGGCGTGAAACGGAGCCCCGTAGCCCAAGTTACACCCTTTTCTTTGCAGCCCCTTTTATTTGACGATCATGGGCCTCCATAAACGTAATGGCCCTCTCTTCCACACTTGGGCATCCATGAAATTGAAACCGAACCAAACCGAACAAGTAAAAAATCAAACCGAACCCAACCGAATTACTATTCGGTTTAGACTACTCGGTTATGCTTTCATATATAAATAATAAATACATTAAAACAAAATCAAAAAACTTGAATATTAAACAAAACTAATTCACATGCTTCGTAAGTTCTTAACAAAAGTTTAGTACGGAGTAATTTGCAAGACAAAACTAAAATACAGTTTCGACTTCTGTGATAAATGATGAATAAAGTTAATAATGATTTTTACGATGATAACCAAAATCAATCCAAAAACTAAAATAATATTTGGTTTTGAACCGAACCAATCCAAAAAAACCAAATTATCCAAACATATAGTCCAAATCAAATTGTTCAATTGGACAATTCAGTTTGTCCAAAGAGTAAAAACCCCTAGTTATAGATAGATATGTAAGTCTTTAAAATGTGAAAATTAAAACTAACGTAATTATCGGATGACCCCCATTTTATGCAGACTTTATTATTTTCTTTCCTTTTAAAGGATTGTTTTAGGATTTATATTTTCGTGTAGGACTTTTAATTAATAATTATTTCATATAAACCAAATTACAAACAATAATTTGACGTTTTTAATTTTTTTACGTTTTAATTCGGATTACATTTAGTCATTTACCCACACGCACGCTTGATACGAATCATACCGTATTGAGCCGCAAATCATCACCATATGTAAAAAAATTCTAAACCCATCCCAAACCTCTATGCGGCCGAATTAAATACCTCTCATAATCATCATCATCCCATATCTCAAACAAAAAATCAAGATTAGCTGCAAATTTCATCGACAATTCAAATTTTGCCACACCGCTATTACGAACAAATCTGCGGCCTACTCACGCTTTCAGCTCACCCGACTTCTATTTTCTACTTCCACCGTATTATCACCGTCCACAACCGCCACAGACGCTGCCGTATCTTACCACGGTTATTCCCACGTCTCGTTTTCCTGTTCCTCTTTAACTCCAACTTTCTGTTTCCACAAGTTTTTTTAATTTAACTTTTTGATCAGATAACATAGGGTTTTATCTGGGGGGTTTTGTTGGAATTTGTATCAATGATGATTTATGTATAAATTATATAGCTTTTGGTTGATTGTGTATTCGTGTTGTACCTTACATTGATTGCTGCTTGACTTTTGTGTTTTATACTTCATGAGTAAACATCAAGTTCATTTTCGAAAGCAACTTATAATACCGTTATCGTTAAAAATATTGATTTTGAACCGTTTTTCCATTTGACATCTTGTTTTTTTAGCTCGTGATAACTTCTTGATCATGCACCCGCTTTACATGAATAGGGAATTAAACTGTTAAGTAGCACTTGTTTATAAAGGCCACGTTGAGGGCCTGGAACCGAGCTTCGATTCGCCTACTCATGGGCCTGAAACGGAGCCCCGTAGCCCAAGTTACACCCTTTTCTTTGCAGCCCCTTTTATTTGACCATCATGGGCCTCCATAAACGTAATGGCCCTCTCTTCCACACTTGGGCCTCCATCAAATTGAAACCGAACCAAACCGAACAAGTAAAAAATCAAACCGAACCCAACCGAATTACTATTCGGTTTAGACTACTCGGTTATGCTTTCATATATAAATAATAAAAACATTAAAACAAAATCAAAAAACTTGAATATTAAACAAAACTAATTTACATGCTTCGTAAGTTCTTAACAAAAGTTTAATACGGAGTAATTTGCAAGACAAAACTAAAATATAGTTTAGACTTTTGTGATAAATGATGAATAAAGTTAATAATGATTTTTACGATGATTACCAAAATCAATCCAAAAACTAAAATAATATTTGGTTTTGAACCGAACCAATCCAAAAAAACCAAATTATCCAAACCAATAGTCCAAATCAAATTGTTCAATTGGACAATTCAGTTTGTCCAAAGAGTAAAAACCCCTAGTTATAGATAGATATGTAAGTCTTTAAAATGTGAAAATTAAAACTAATGTAATTATCGGCTGACCCCCATTTTATGCAGACTTTATTATTTTCTTTCCTTTTAAAGGATTGTTTTAGGATTTATATTTTCGTTTAGGACTTTTAATTAATAATTATTTCATATAAACCAAATTACAAACAATAATTAGACGTTTTTAATTTTTTTACGTTTTAATTCGGATTACATTTAGTCATTTACCCACACGCACGCTTGATACGATGTTGGTGCATTTTGTGTGTCAGTCAGTTGGTCAAACTATTGTAATTGTCAAAGTCAATTAGTCTGCGTATGTGATGTGTTTAGAGTGTATATTCGAGTCTGTAAACGAAATGTAATTATAAAATATACATAGAATGGTGACATTGTAATTGGGCCTGCGACGTCGGGTCCGACATCGCAAGGGTCTGGGCCTGCGACGTTGGGCTTAACGTCGCAGGGTCCGATAAGTGTGATATAAATAGCGAGTTACAAGTCAGAATTAGGGTTAGACATTAGAGAAAGTGTGTGAGCCGTTTTCAGAAGAAGAGAGGAGAGAACGAGAGTGTGTTTGTGATTGTAACGTTTATAATCAAGTGTTAATATATACGAAAACGTTATAGAGATTTGTGTGTTCGAGAATCAAGTTATTGATTGTTTATTATTCCGCATTTACAATCGATTAAACGATCCGATCAGATCCCACGAGTACGGGGCTATCAACTGGTATCAGAGCCGTAGAATCAAGGATTCGTCGGTTTCGGATCGTGCTTTAGAACGTTTTCGGTTTGATTCGCGAAGGTTTTATTGATTAATCTTCGTTTCTGGGTTAGGTTACTTGAAGATTTCGTTTTCTGAAGAGTTTTTCTGGGTTTGTTCGTCGTTCGGTTTTCGAAATTCGTTAGGGTTTCGAAAATTTTCGATTTTAGGGTTTTGGAGCTGGTCAGTCGCGTTTTTGCGACGTTAGCTGCGACGTCGCTAAGTTCTGCGATGTTACTAGCGACGTCAGGTGCGACGTCGCTTGAATTTGCGACGTCACCTGCGACGTAGCCTGCGACGTTATTAATTTTGACCTTGACTGGTCTTTGCGACGTAGTTAGCGACGTCGTTATTTTGACCTTAAGTGGTTATTGCGACGTAGGCTGCGGCGTCGCTACCCACTGCGACGTTGGACTGCGACGTTATACGCTACGTCGCATTTTCGATTCTTAATTGAGTCATCGGATTTCTATGACGTTGCTAATTAATTTTTTCAGCCACATTACCCTCGTTCTAGATTCGTAAAAAAAAAAAAAAAAAAAAAAAAAAAAAACGAAAAAAAAAAGAGTTTTTTGGCGGGAAACCTCCGGAAAATTTTGTTTTTTCAAAATTTTTTCCTAGTCTTAAAAGTCTTCAATTTTAGCCTAGAAAAAGTTTCATTTTACCCGGTCAGTTTTTGACGTTTTCGGACGAAATTTTGGCGGGAAAAACGCGAAAATTTTGTAATTTCAAATTTTGTTTTTAGGCTTAGAATAGCTTCATTTTAGTGTGTAACACCGCCAAATTTAACGAGTTGCGGAAGCATACTTTGGGTGTTACTAATCAATATACAAAGCACAAGATATATAGCAAACGACCTCTAAATGAGACGTTTGTAAAATAGTTACATTTCATAATTTGAATCGTTTGAAAACCGTAGGTTTTCGTACACAAAAATGTAGTTTCCTAGAGTCCGCGCGTATAGCGGAAGATTCTATTACATAATCATAGTTACAAAAGATAATGCCAAAGAATCTTCGTTAAATGCAGTTTGTAAATCATGCGACTCTAGCTAGCAATCCTGGAGTGAACCTACTCCGTAAGTGTACCTGAGATACAAAGCTAGAAAGTGTTAACCAAAAAGGTTGGTGAATCTCACAGGTTTAGTAATAAGTAAGTGTTATGAACCACAAGTATGTACCCGTATTGCTATCAAGCAAAGTAAGTTAATCAGTATATCAGTACAGTGCCATGAGCTCATAAGTTGAAGCTTAACCGTGTAGTGTGAATATATCACGTACCCCCGTGAGTGCTATCCGCACACTCATATGTAACAAATACTAATATGTCTGTTTCTACGTGTAAATCAGTACGTGGTGGCGCTACCACCCCAGACAGGGATTGTCAGTCCCAAATGGATCCATCTATTAGTAATCGCGCTTAAGTCCATAACTAACAACTTACGATTAGGAGGCTTTCAGTGGATAAAAGTAACTCATGCGTTTGTTTGTCATCGGTAATGTTTTCAGTAATGTTTTCAGTTCAGTACATTGTGTTCATGCGTAAAACAGTTGCTAAGTATCTCACCCCAAAGTATAAAACAGTAAAAGTGGGGCTGTAAGACTCACCTGAGTCTTTGCAAGTACGTTTATGTCAATAAACGAGTAAGTAATATCAACCGTAGGTTCTCCGAACCCGTAACCTTCAAATGCCTAAACACGTAAGGTTAAGTAAGTAGATGTCTCGCAAGACCATCTAGGCTAGTTGTTCATACAACCCGTTGTGTGTAATGTTGGTTCGTTCTCGTTTGTATCAAAGTATACGGCCCGTTGGTGATTTGTTATAATTAAAGTTTAGCATTTATAACGCAATTTAGTGTAATTGTAATAGAAAAGTATGTTCTATGATGTTTGCTAAGTCGTATGGTATAAGTATTGGAAGTTGTATAAGTTCGACACTTAGTGTAAAAATAATTGAAAAACTGCTGTGTTATGCGACACTTCATAGCGTCACTTAGGTTGGTTATGCGACACTAAGACAGTGCCGGGTGAAGTGTCGGGTATTCAGGTCATGCGTCACTAACGAAGTGTCGTGTATCATAGTGTGCGTCACTCAAGTAGTGACGGGTTCCGTAACAATAGCGGCACTTAGGTAGTGTCGTATAAAGTAGATAATTCCAGGTCTTGGGCGTCACTTAGGGAGTGACGGGTAGTATAGCGACACTAAAGAATTGTCGGGTAAAATAGTTAGGCGGCACTATGGGAGTGTCGGTAATATATGTATAGGCGTCACTATCATAGTGACGGGTAAGGATCACAAGAGGTAACAGGCGACACTTAAGAAGTGTCGGGTAGAGAGTATAGCGGCACTAAGGAAGTGTCGCTATAAGTGACGCATATCTGGGTTCATCTATGCGACACTATCGGCTGATCGACGGATTTCGAGCCAAAAACATGTTTTCGGGTTTCCGTTTGGTCCGATTCTTTTACCCAACCCTCATATGAACATATTAAGCCTATATAAACCATAAACTAGTAAAAATGATCAAAAACGAGAGATGTCGGGATTTGTCGGAAACTTACGCGGCGTCGGATTGAAAATCCGAAAAGATAGGAATGTAGATCGTTGCGAGGTGGTGCTTTTCTTCCAAAGGAGAGGTTTGATCCAAGTTCGTTTCGACGTAGTATTTTGTGATTTTGTGAGTATTTTGGGGTGGAGATGTGGTTGGTGATTAGAGAGAAAAAGAAAGAAAGAGAAAGAAGAGAGAGAGGGATGAATAACAAATGAAAGAAAGTGGGTGGAAGTGGGAGGTTAAATCCCCACTTTCGCCCCGCGTTCCCGCTCCGTGCGGTGTTCGTTTGCTCCGTCATTTAAACGTTAAATATTCATTTTACGCGTTTAATTATATTTATAAATCACAAATCTTGTTAAATAATTTATTTAAATTATTTCCTTAAATCTTTAATAGGTTAAATTAATTTTAATCACTTTTGTTTATAAAATCGTGTACGTTTTATTCGAGTAGTACAAGTCAGTTATTAACTATTATAAAATAGCATTTCAGTTATAATTGCGTTATTTTAGTTTATAAACATTTGTTCACCAACGTCCGTGTTAATCGAATAGAATTTCATTCTATTTAAGTCGCGTACGATTTAATCAAATCGTAAAGTTGTATATATATTAACCAACATATAATCCGATACATAAATTAGCCTAGCACAGTACTAATTACATGTATTAACAAAGAATTAGGCGCTAATACTAGCCCTAATTTGGCGGTTGTTACATTCTCCCCTTGTTAAAAGAATTTCGTCCCGAAATTAGCTCGATTGCACGGTCGGTGCGTTGTCTGGGAAAAGATGTGGGTATTTCTGTCGCATTTGGTCTTCCCGTTCCCAGGTGAATTCAGGACCACGTCTAGAATTCCACCTGACCTTAACGATGGGAATACGACTCTGTTTTAGTTGTTTGACCTCGCGGTCCATTATTTCCATAGGTTCCTCGACAAAATGAAGTTTATCATCGATCTGAATTTCGTCGAGCGGTATAATCAGTGTCTCGTCAGACAGACATTTCTTCAGATTAGAAATGTGGAATGTGTTGTGAACGCTGCTAAGCTCAGCAGGAAGTTGCAGGCGGTATGCCACTGGACCAATCTTTTCAAGGATTTCGAATGGTCCGATGTATCTAGGATTTAGTTTGCCTCGTTTTCCGAATCGAATGACACCTTTCCACGGTGCCACTTTGAGAAGTACCTTGTCCCCAACTTGGAACTCAAGGTGTTTGCGTCTCACGTCAGCATAGCTTTTCTGACGATCACGCGCGGCTTTTAATCGGTTTTGTATGCCGACGATCTTTTCAGTTGTTTCATGTATGATTTCTGGACCGGTGAGTTGTGTATCCCCCACCTCAGTACAGTGCCTCGAAGGGTGCAGCCTTTATGCTGGTGTGATAACTGTTGTTGTACGAGAACTCGCATAACGGTAAGTGATTTTCCCAGTTTTTACCGAATTCAACTACGCAGGCTCGTAGCATGTCTTCCAGTGTTTGTATGGTTCGTTCGCTCTGGCCGTCGGTTTGAGGATGATAAGCCGTACTCATATCCAGACGAGTACCAAGAGATTTTTGCAGTGATTGCCAGAAGCGAGAAGTAAACCGAGCATCTCGGTCGGAGATGATTGAGATGGGTATGCCGTGTCTTGACACGATCTCTTTCAGGTAGATCCGTGTCAAACGTTCCATCTTATCAGTTTCTTTGATGGCTAGGAAGTTAGCAGATTTAGTGAGTCGGTCGACGATCACCCAAATGGTATCGCAACCGCTAGAAGTTTTCGGGAGTTTAGTAATGAAATCCATGGTGATCTGCTCCCATTTCTACTGTGGTATTTCGGGTTGTTGTAGCAAACCGGAAGGTTTCTGGTGTTCAGCTTTAACTTTGGAACAAGTAAGACACTTACCAACATAGGTTGCAATGTCAGATTTCATGTTGGGCCACCAGTACATTTCCTTGATGCCGTGATACATTTTGTCGGCACCGGGGTGTATAGAGTATTTAGACTTGTGAGCTTCATCCATCACCAAGTCTCGCAGGTTCCCAAAACTTGGTAACCAGATTCGATTCGAGAAGTATTTGGCCCCGTTAGGTTTGGTTTCAAATTGTTTGTCCATGCCCCGCAAGGCCTCGTTTATCAAGTTTTCTGGTTTGAGTGCTTCGAGTTGAGCAGTGAGAGTTTGATTGATGAGGTCGTTGTGAATGGTCATACCGAGAGCTCGAACTCGAAGTGGTTTCACTCGTTCTTTTCGGCTTAAGGCATTGGCGACAACATTCGCCTTACCTGGATGATAGCGAATTTCGCAATCGTAATCAGTGAGCAACTCGACCCATCGACGTTGCCTCATGTTGAGATCCTTTTGATCGAAGATATGTTGGAGACTTTTATGGTCAGTAAAGATTGTACACTTGGTACCGTATAAGTAGTGTCTCCAGATTTTTAGAGCGAATACAACAGCCCCCAACTCTAGGTCATGAGTTGTGTAATTCTTTTCGTGGACCTTGAGTTGTCGAGAGGCGTAAGCGATGACCTTGTCTCGTTGCATCAGCACGCAACCAAGACCTTGGTGTGAAGCATCACAGTATACCACGAAGTCATCATTGCCTTCGGGTAAAGATAAGATAGGTGCACTGCAGAGTTTTTGTTTTAGTAGTTGAAAAGCCGACTCCTGTTTGTCAGTCCAATCGAACATCTTTTCTTTTTGAGTCAGTGCAGTGAGAGGTAGGGCTATTTTCGAAAAATTCTCAATGAACCGCCTGTAGTATCCGGCGAGTCCTAAGAATTGGCGTACCTCGGTCGGTGTTGTAGGTGCTTGCCAACATTTGATAGCCTCGATTTTCGAAGGATCGACATGAATTCCTTGATTATCAATGACGTGTCCAAGGAATTGAACGGTTTGCATCCAGAACTCACACTTAGAGAATTTGGCGTATAACTCTTCGTGTTTGAGCAGCTCTAGGATGGTTTTCAGGTGTTGCGCGTGTTCTTGTTCAGTGCGCGAGTAAATCAAGATGTCATCGATAAAGACGATGACGAACTTGTCAAGATAAGGTTTGCACACCCGATTCATAAGGTCCATGAATACAGCCGGTGCGTTGGTTAAGCCGAATGGCATCACTTGGAATTCATAATGCCCGTAGCGAGTTCGGAAAGCAGTTTTAGGAATATCTTCATCGCGAACTCGGAGTTGGTGGTAACCAGACCGTAGATCGATCTTTGAGTAAAAACTCGATCCCTGAAGTTGGTCAAACAGGTCATCAATGCGAGGAAGTGGGTAACGGTTTTTGACAGTTAATTTGTTGAGTTCACGGTAGTCGATGCACATGCGGAAAGAACCGTCTTTCTTCTTCACAAACAGGACCGGAGCTCCCCAAGGTGAGGAACTTGGTCGAATAAATCCCTTGTCCAGGAGTTCCTGTAACTGAGTAGATAACTCCTGAAGTTCAGTTGGAGCGAGTCGGTAAGGGGCTCGTGCCACGGGTGCTGCGCCGGGCACAAGATCAATAGAGAATTCGACTTGTCTAGTTGGCGGTAGGCCAGGCAAGTCTTCAGGAAAGACTTCTGGGAAGTCTCGAACAATAGGCACATCCTCAAGTCGCTTCTCCACCGACTTTTTCTCCATAACGTGTGCGAGGATTGCCTGATACCCTTTTCTCAAGTATTTTCGGGTTTTCATGCAAGAAATGATGTTTATTCTCGTCCCACCGGTCTCCCCTTGTATGCTCAAAGTTCCACCGGTGACGAGAGGAATGCGTACAATTTTCTCGAAACAAACGATTTCGGCTCGGTGTTTGGACAACCAATCCATACCGACGATGATGTCAAAGCTGCCGATTTCGACAGGTATCAAGTCAATGGGAAAGAGCTCATTAGCTAAGTTCAGAGTGCAATTAGGTATTACACTGTCGGCCTCAATAAGTCTTCCGTTTGCCAATTCTATTGTGTACTTAGAATCTAAGGCAATAGGTGTAGTGTCAAGTACTGGATAAAATTCGTCGGAAATAAAGCTCTTATCAGCACCAGTATCGAATAATACAGAAGTAGTCAAGTTGTTGAGAAGGAACGTACCCGTGACCACATTCGGGTCTTGACGGGCTTCCCCAGATTTCAGCACAAAAGCTCTTCCTCGAGCATTGTTGTTGTTCCTGTTGTTGTTGTTGTTCAGCTTCGAGCAGTCTTTCTTGAAATGCCCCGTTCCGTTGCACCCATAACAAGTCTTTGGTGCCGAGGTGTTGGTGTCAGTGGTGTTTGATCTACAGTCCTTAGCCAAGTGTCCAAATCTCTTACACTTGCTACAGGGACACGAACCATGGTGGTGTCGTTGACACTTTGAGCAATAGGGCTTGGTTCCCTTGTATGCCCCCTTGTCATCAGAACCGGAGGTGTAGGCTTTAATGGTTTCAGGTTTCTTGTTTTGGTGGTTGTTGTGGTTGTCGGACCATTTTCTTTTGTTGCTGTTGGAGGATGGAGTGGGTGGTTCTGGGTCCTCGTTCATGGCTAAAAGTTCATGGGCCAACCGGATGGCACCGTGAAGAGTGGTTTGTTTTGATGAGGCGACATTTCCCCGGACAGGTTCCGGGAGGCCGCGGATGTATTTCTTGATCTTTTCGGGTTCAGTGCCTGCCATAGCTGGGCGAAGAACGGTAAGTTGTTGGAATCGAGTGGTGTATCCAACGATATCAGTTCCTTGCACTTTCAAGTTCCAGAACTCTTCGTCCAACTTGTAAAGTTGTTCGACCGGGCAATACTCATCAGTGAGCATTTTCTTCAGATCCTCCCAAGGGAGTAGATAAGCGGTGTCAATCCCCACAGACTGGGTATAGGAATTCCACCACGAGAGGGCACCATCTTCGAGGGTGCAGGTGGAGAATTTGACCTTGTCGTCTTCCGCACATTTGCTGATGCGGAAAACGGATTCCATCTTTTCGAACCATCTGATAAGTCCGATGGCTCCTTCGGTTCCCTTGAAGCTCAAGGGTTTGCAGTTTTGGAAATCCTTGTATGAACAAGGTTTAGCAGCAGAGGTTTCAGCGGCATCGCTGTTTCCCTGGTGGAGTATTCCGAGCCAAAGCTTCAGTAACAGCCTGGGTTATGAGTGAAGTGATCTGAGCGTCAGTATAAGGTCTTGACTTTGGCGGCATGACTCTTCAATAAAAGAAATGAAGATACATGAGATTTTGTAAGAAAATTGCATTTATTTCAGATGTACATGTATAAAAATGGTAATACATAACATCAATATGAAAAAGGATTATGGCAATTAATATGAGTCGAAATAGCAAGGAATATTTGATAGATGATACGAGTTCAAAGGTTACATCCTGCGGATGTATTACAAAAGGTGTCGGAAATTATTACATCCGACTGAAACATAGAGTAGAGCTTAGATAGTTACTAGATTACAGGATAGTTTACAAAACAAAGACTAAGCTAGTCTTAACGTAGGTTAATCTGCTCCATCATTTCGATGAGACGATCCACAGTATTTGCAAGTCTGCTGGCTTGTCGAGCATTGTCTTCAGCTAATGCTAGTCGTTGTACCAATCCACGGGTATATTCTTCCGTTTCCCGTGAGCGTTGTTCACACTCCTCAAGTCTGTGTTTCAAAAGAGTGGTTTCCACGCTTATCTCCACCACTCTGTTGAGAAGAATGTCCACATTAGTGACGGTGGTTTCGTGATTCTCAGAGACTTGTTCGATGCGCTCAAGCGCTGTAAGTCTCCAGTTTTCGTTTGTTTCCTGCAACACGACATCCATGGTGCGAAGTCGTTGCTCGTGTTGGTTCACCCTAGCAGCTAAGGCCGGTAAGGTGAAGTGAGTGGGGTATGGGCCAGCTCGAGGCAACCTGTTGTTCCTCCTTGCTACCCTTGGGTTCTGCGACCCGGATTGAGAACGAGATGAATTGGATGGAATGTTTGCCATTTCTGAGACAAAGCGTTAGTAAGATTGAGGCTAATATATATACATATATCATATCTCTCCTAGTGTCTAGCACGTATCAAGTAATGGTCCGGTTCTCTCGTAGTCAGAGTCAACTAACGTATTCCTGTTCAACATAATCATTTCAGATCTTACATCATCTTTCCTTAATTGTACATAGTTGATCAGGCTATGTTAAATTAAAGTCGTATGCTGTAATTCCTGAACCAGTCATGTCTAATAAGGAAATACTGCCTAACGGTCATAGTCTAGGCCCACTAAATGCAACCTAGTTCACTATAACCTTAGGCTCTGATACCAATCTGTAACACCCCCAAATTTAACGAGTTGCGGAAGCATACTTTGGGTGTTACTAATCAATATACAAAGCACAAGATATATAGCAAACGACCTCTAAATGAGACGTTTGTAAAATAGTTACATTTCATAATTTGAATCGTTTGAAAACCGTAGGTTTTCGTACACAAAAATGTAGTTTCCTAGAGTCCGCGCGTATAGCGGAAGATTCTATTACATAATCATAGTTACAAAAGATAATGCCAAAGAATCTTCGTTAAATGCAGTTTGTAAATCATGCGACTCTAGCTAGCAATCCTGGAGTGAACCTACTCCGTAAGTGTACCTGAGATACAAAGCTAGAAAGTGTCAACCAAAAAGGTTGGTGAATCTCACAGGTTTAGTAATAAGTAAGTGTTATGAACCACAAGTATGTACCCGTATTGCTATCAAGCAAAGTAAGTTAATCAGTATATCAGTACAGTGCCATGAGCTCATAAGTTGAAGCTTAACCGTGTAGTGTGAATATATCACGTACCCCCGTGAGTGCTATCCGCACACTCATATGTAACAAATACTAATATGTCTGTTTCTACGTGTAAATCAGTACGTGGTGGCGCTACCACCCCAGACAGGGATTGTCAGTCCCAAATGGATCCATCTATTAGTAATCGCGCTTAAGTCCATAACTAACAACTTACGATTAGGAGGCTTTCAGTGGATAAAAGTAACTCATGCGTTTGTTTGTAATCGGTAATGTTTTCAGTAATGTTTTCAGTTCAGTACATTGTGTTCATGCGTAAAACAGTTGCTAAGTATCTCACCCCAAAGTATAAAACAGTAAAAGTGGGGCTGTAAGACTCACCTGAGTCTTTGCAAGTACGTTTATGTCAATAAACGAGTAAGTAATATCAACCGTAGGTTCTCCGAACCCGTAACCTTCAAATGCCTAAACACGTAAGGTTAAGTAAGTAGATGTCTCGCAAGACCATCTAGGCTAGTTGTTCATACAACCCGTTGTGTGTAATGTTGGTTCGTTCTCGTTTGTATCAAAGTATACGGCCCGTTGGTGATTTGTTATAATTAAAGTTTAGCATTTATAACGCAATTTAGTGTAATTGTAATAGAAAAGTATGTTCTATGATGTTTGCTAAGTCGTATGGTATAAGTATTGGAAGTTGTATAAGTTCGACACTTAGTGTAAAAATAATTGAAAAACTGCTGTGTTATGCGACACTTCATAGCGTCACTTAGGTTGGTTATGCGACACTAAGACAGTGCCGGGTGAAGTGTCGGGTATTCAGGTCATGCGTCACTAACGAAGTGTCGTGTATCATAGTGTGCGTCACTCAAGTAGTGACGGGTTCCGTAACAATAGCGGCACTTAGGTAGTGTCGTATAAAGTAGATAATTCCAGGTCTTGGGCGTCACTTAGGGAGTGACGGGTAGTATAGCGACACTAAAGAAGTGTCGGGTAAAATAGTTAGGCGGCACTATGGGAGTGTCGGTAATATATGTATAGGCGTCACTATCATAGTGACGGGTAAGGATCACAAGAGGTAACAGGCGACACTTAAGAAGTGTCGGGTAGAGAGTATAGCGGCACTAAGGAAGTGTCGCTATAAGTGACGCATATCTGGGTTCATCTATGCGACACTATCGGCTGATCGACGGATTTCGAGCCAAAAACATGTTTTCGGGTTTCCGTTTGGTCCGATTCTTTTACCCAACCCTCATATGAACATATTAAGCCTATATAAACCATAAACTAGTAAAAATGATCAAAAACGAGAGATGTCGGGATTTGTCGGAAACTTACGCGGCGTCGGATTGAAAATCCGAAAAGATAGGAATGTAGATCGTTGCGAGGTGGTGCTTTTCTTCCAAAGGAGAGGTTTGATCCAAGTTCGTTTCGACGTAGTATTTTGTGATTTTGTGAGTATTTTGGGGTGGAGATGTGGTTGGTGATTAGAGAGAAAAAGAAAGAAAGAGAAAGAAGAGAGAGAGGGATGAATAACAAATGAAAGAAAGTGGGTGGAAGTGGGAGGTTAAATCCCCACTTTCGCCCCGCGTTCCCGCTCCGTGCGGTGTTCGTTTGCTCCGTCATTTAAACGTTAAATATTCATTTTACGCGTTTAATTATATTTATAAATCACAAATCTTGTTAAATAATTTATTTAAATTATTTCCTTAAATCTTTAATAGGTTAAATTAATTTTAATCACTTTTGTTTATAAAATCGTGTACGTTTTATTCGAGTAGTACAAGTCAGTTATTAACTATTATAAAATAGCATTTCAGTTATAATTGCGTTATTTTAGTTTATAAACATTTGTTCACCAACGTCCGTGTTAATCGAATAGAATTTCATTCTATTTAAGTCGCGTACGATTTAATCAAATCGTAAAGTTGTATATATATTAACCAACATATAATCCGATACATAAATTAGCCTAGCACAGTACTAATTACATGTATTAACAAAGAATTAGGCGCTAATACTAGCCCTAATTTGGCGGTTGTTACATTCTCCCCTTGTTAAAAGAATTTCGTCCCGAAATTAGCTCGATTGCACGGTCGGTGCGTTGTCTGGGAAAAGATGTGGGTATTTCTGTCGCATTTGGTCTTCCCGTTCCCAGGTGAATTCAGGACCACGTCTAGAATTCCACCTGACCTTAACGATGGGAATACGACTCTGTTTTAGTTGTTTGACCTCGCGGTCCATTATTTCCATAGGTTCCTCGACAAAATGAAGTTTATCATCGATCTGAATTTCGTCGAGCGGTATAATCAGTGTCTCGTCAGACAGACATTTCTTCAGATTAGAAATGTGGAATGTGTTGTGAACGCTGCTAAGCTCAGCAGGAAGTTGCAGGCGGTATGCCACTGGACCAATCTTTTCAAGGATTTCGAATGGTCCGATGTATCTAGGATTTAGTTTGCCTCGTTTTCCGAATCGAATGACACCTTTCCACGGTGCCACTTTGAGAAGTACCTTGTCCCCAACTTGGAACTCAAGGTGTTTGCGTCTCACGTCAGCATAGCTTTTCTGACGATCACGCGCGGCTTTTAATCGGTTTTGTATGCCGAC
Organism: Helichrysum umbraculigerum; assembly: GCA_949592205.1. NCBI lineage: Eukaryota > Viridiplantae > Streptophyta > Magnoliopsida > Asterales > Asteraceae > Helichrysum > Helichrysum umbraculigerum. The sequence goes on along the minus strand of CATIUR010000004.1, from coordinate 161,490,166 downwards.
GATCTTTTCAGTTGTTTCATGTATGATTTCTGGACCGGTGAGTTGTGTATCCCCCACCTCAGTACAGTGCCTCGAAGGGTGCAGCCTTTATGCTGGTGTGATAACTGTTGTTGTACGAGAACTCGCATAACGGTAAGTGATTTTCCCAGTTTTTACCGAATTCAACTACGCAGGCTCGTAGCATGTCTTCCAGTGTTTGTATGGTTCGTTCGCTCTGGCCGTCGGTTTGAGGATGATAAGCCGTACTCATATCCAGACGAGTACCAAGAGATTTTTGCAGTGATTGCCAGAAGCGAGAAGTAAACCGAGCATCTCGGTCGGAGATGATTGAGATGGGTATGCCGTGTCTTGACACGATCTCTTTCAGGTAGATCCGTGTCAAACGTTCCATCTTATCAGTTTCTTTGATGGCTAGGAAGTGAGCAGATTTAGTGAGTCGGTCGACGATCACCCAAATGGTATCGCAACCGCTAGAAGTTTTCGGGAGTTTAGTAATGAAATCCATGGTGATCTGCTCCCATTTCTACTGTGGTATTTCGGGTTGTTGTAGCAAACCGGAAGGTTTCTGGTGTTCAGCTTTAACTTTGGAACAAGTAAGACACTTACCAACATAGGTTGCAATGTCAGATTTCATGTTGGGCCACCAGTACATTTCCTTGATGCCGTGATACATTTTGTCGGCACCGGGGTGTATAGAGTATTTAGACTTGTGAGCTTCATCCATCACCAAGTCTCGCAGGTTCCCAAAACTTGGTAACCAGATTCGATTCGAGAAGTATTTGGCCCCGTTAGGTTTGGTTTCAAATTGTTTGTCCATGCCCCGCAAGGCCTCGTTTATCAAGTTTTCTGGTTTGAGTGCTTCGAGTTGAGCAGTGAGAGTTTGATTGATGAGGTCGTTGTGAATGGTCATACCGAGAGCTCGAACTCGAAGTGGTTTCACTCGTTCTTTTCGGCTTAAGGCATTGGCGACAACATTCGCCTTACCTGGATGATAGCGAATTTCGCAATCGTAATCAGTGAGCAACTCGACCCATCGACGTTGCCTCATGTTGAGATCCTTTTGATCGAAGATATGTTGGAGACTTTTATGGTCAGTAAAGATTGTACACTTGGTACCGTATAAGTAGTGTCTCCAGATTTTTAGAGCGAATACAACAGCCCCCAACTCTAGGTCATGAGTTGTGTAATTCTTTTCGTGGACCTTGAGTTGTCGAGAGGCGTAAGCGATGACCTTGTCTCGTTGCATCAGCACGCAACCAAGACCTTGGTGTGAAGCATCACAGTATACCACGAAGTCATCGTTGCCTTCGGGTAAAGATAAGATAGGTGCACTGCAGAGTTTTTGTTTTAGTAGTTGAAAAGCCGACTCCTGTTTGTCAGTCCAATCGAACTTCTTTTCTTTTTGAGTCAGTGCAGTGAGAGGTAGGGCTATTTTCGAAAAATTCTCAATGAACCGCCTGTAGTATCCGGCGAGTCCTAAGAATTGGCGTACCTCGGTCGGTGTTGTAGGTGCTTGCCAACATTTGATAGCCTCGATTTTCGAAGGATCGACATGAATTCCTTGATTATCAATGACGTGTCCAAGGAATTGAACGGTTTGCATCCAGAACTCACACTTAGAGAATTTGGCGTATAACTCTTCGTGTTTGAGCAGCTCTAGGATGGTTTTCAGGTGTTGCGCGTGTTCTTGTTCAGTGCGCGAGTAAATCAAGATGTCATCGATAAAGACGATGACGAACTTGTCAAGATAAGGTTTGCACACCCGATTCATAAGGTCCATGAATACAGCCGGTGCGTTGGTTAAGCCGAATGGCATCACTTGGAATTCATAATGCCCGTAGCGAGTTCGGAAAGCAGTTTTAGGAATATCTTCATCGCGAACTCGGAGTTGGTGGTAACCAGACCGTAGATCGATCTTTGAGTAAAAACTCGATCCCTGAAGTTGGTCAAACAGGTCATCAATGCGAGGAAGTGGGTAACGGTTTTTGACAGTTAATTTGTTGAGTTCACGGTAGTCGATGCACATGCGGAAAGAACCGTCTTTCTTCTTCACAAACAGGACCGGAGCTCCCCAAGGTGAGGAACTTGGTCGAATAAATCCCTTGTCCAGGAGTTCCTGTAACTGAGTAGATAACTCCTGAAGTTCAGTTGGAGCGAGTCGGTAAGGGGCTCGTGCCACGGGTGCTGCGCCGGGCACAAGATCAATAGAGAATTCGACTTGTCTAGTTGGCGGTAGGCCAGGCAAGTCTTCAGGAAAGACTTCTGGGAAGTCTCGAACAATAGGCACATCCTCAAGTCGCTTCTCCACTGACTTTTTCTCCATAACGTGTGCGAGGATTGCCTGATACCCTTTTCTCAAGTATTTTCGGGTTTTCATGCAAGAAATGATGTTTATTCTCGTCCCACCGGTCTCCCCTTGTATGCTCAAAGTTCCACCGGTGACGAGAGGAATGCGTACAATTTTCTCGAAACAAACGATTTCGGCTCGGTGTTTGGACAACCAATCCATACCGACGATGATGTCAAAGCTGCCGATTTCGACAGGTATCAAGTCAATGGGAAAGAGCTCATTAGCTAAGTTCAGAGTGCAATTAGGTATTACACTGTCGGCCTCAATAAGTCTTCCGTTTGCCAATTCTATTGTGTACTTAGAATCTAAGGCAATAGGTGTAGTGTCAAGTACTGGATAAAATTCGTCGGAAATAAAGCTCTTATCAGCACCAGTATCGAATAATACAGAAGTAGTCAAGTTGTTGAGAAGGAACGTACCCGTGACCACATTCGGGTCTTGACGGGCTTCCCCAGATTTCAGCACAAAAGCTCTTCCTCGAGCATTGTTGTTGTTCCTGTTGTTGTTGTTGTTCAGCTTCGAGCAGTCTTTCTTGAAATGCCCCGTTCCGTTGCACCCATAACAAGTCTTTGGTGCCGAGGTGTTGGTGTCAGTGGTGTTTGATCTACAGTCCTTAGCCAAGTGTCCAAATCTCTTACACTTGCTACAGGGACACGAACCATGGTGGTGTCGTTGACACTTTGAGCAATAGGGCTTGGTTCCCTTGTATGCCCCCTTGTCATCAGAACCGGAGGTGTAGGCTTTAATGGTTTCAGGTTTCTTGTTTTGGTGGTTGTTGTGGTTGTCGGACCATTTTCTTTTGTTGCTGTTGGAGGATGGAGTGGGTGGTTCTGGGTCCTCGTTCATGGCTAAAAGTTCATGGGCCAACCGGATGGCACCGTGAAGAGTGGTTTGTTTTGATGAGGCGACATTTCCCCGGACAGGTTCCGGGAGGCCGCGGATGTATTTCTTGATCTTTTCGGGTTCAGTGCCTGCCATAGCTGGGCGAAGAACGGTAAGTTGTTGGAATCGAGTGGTGTATCCAACGATATCAGTTCCTTGCACTTTCAAGTTCCAGAACTCTTCGTCCAACTTGTAAAGTTGTTCGACCGGGCAATACTCATCAGTGAGCATTTTCTTCAGATCCTCCCAAGGGAGTAGATAAGCGGTGTCAATCCCCACAGACTGGGTATAGGAATTCCACCACGAGAGGGCACCATCTTCGAGGGTGCAGGTGGAGAATTTGACCTTGTCGTCTTCCGCACATTTGCTGATGCGGAAAACGGATTCCATCTTTTCGAACCATCTGATAAGTCCGATGGCTCCTTCGGTTCCCTTGAAGCTCAAGGGTTTGCAGTTTTGGAAATCCTTGTATGAACAAGGTTTAGCAGCAGAGGTTTCAGCGGCATCGCTGTTTCCCTGGTGGAGTATTCCGAGCCAAAGCTTCAGTAACAGCCTGGGTTATGAGTGAAGTGATCTGAGCGTCAGTATAAGGTCTTGACTTTGGCGGCATGACTCTTCAATAAAAGAAATGAAGATACATGAGATTTTGTAAGAAAATTGCATTTATTTCAGATGTACATGTATAAAAATGGTAATACATAACATCAATATGAAAAAGGATTATGGCAATTAATATGAGTCGAAATAGCAAGGAATATTTGATAGATGATACGAGTTCAAAGGTTACATCCTGCGGATGTATTACAAAAGGTGTCGGGAATTATTACATCCGACTGAAACATAGAGTAGAGCTTAGATAGTTACTAGATTACAGGATAGTTTACAAAACAAAGACTAAGCTAGTCTTAACGTAGGTTAATCTGCTCCATCATTTCGATGAGACGATCCACAGTATTTGCAAGTCTGCTGGCTTGTCGAGCATTGTCTTCAGCTAATGCTAGTCGTTGTACCAATCCACGGGTATATTCTTCCGTTTCCCGTGAGCGTTGTTCACACTCCTCAAGTCTGTGTTTCAAAAGAGTGGTTTCCACGCTTATCTCCACCACTCTGTTGAGAAGAATGTCCACATTAGTGACGGTGGTTTCGTGATTCTCAGAGACTTGTTCGATGCGCTCAAGCGCTGTAAGTCTCCAGTTTTCGTTTGTTTCCTGCAACACGACATCCATGGTGCGAAGTCGTTGCTCGTGTTGGTTCACCCTAGCAGCTAAGGCCGGTAAGGTGAAGTGAGTGGGGTATGGGCCAGCTCGAGGCAACCTGTTGTTCCTCCTTGCTACCCTTGGGTTCTGCGACCCGGATTGAGAACGAGATGAATTGGATGGAATGTTTGCCATTTCTGAGACAAAGCGTTAGTAAGATTGAGGCTAATATATATACATATATCATATCTCTCCTAGTGTCTAGCACGTATCAAGTAATGGTCCGGTTCTCTCGTAGTCAGAGTCAACTAACGTATTCCTGTTCAACATAATCATTTCAGATCTTACATCATCTTTCCTTAATTGTACATAGTTGATCAGGCTATGTTAAATTAAAGTCGTATGCTGTAATTCCTGAACCAGTCATGTCTAATAAGGAAATACTGCCTAACGGTCATAGTCTAGGCCCACTAAATGCAACCTAGTTCACTATAACCTTAGGCTCTGATACCAATCTGTAACACCCCCAAATTTAACGAGTTGCGGAAGCATACTTTGGGTGTTACTAATCAATATACAAAGCACAAGATATATAGCAAACGACCTCTAAATGAGACGTTTGTAAAATAGTTACATTTCATAATTTGAATCGTTTGAAAACCGTAGGTTTTCGTACACAAAAATGTAGTTTCCTAGAGTCCGCGCGTATAGCGGAAGATTCTATTACATAATCATAGTTACAAAAGATAATGCCAAAGAATCTTCGTTAAATGCAGTTTGTAAATCATGCGACTCTAGCTAGCAATCCTGGAGTGAACCTACTCCGTAAGTGTACCTGAGATACAAAGCTAGAAAGTGTCAACCAAAAAGGTTGGTGAATCTCACAGGTTTAGTAATAAGTAAGTGTTATGAACCACAAGTATGTACCCGTATTGCTATCAAGCAAAGTAAGTTAATCAGTATATCAGTACAGTGCCATGAGCTCATAAGTTGAAGCTTAACCGTGTAGTGTGAATATATCACGTACCCCCGTGAGTGCTATCCGCACACTCATATGTAACAAATACTAATATGTCTGTTTCTACGTGTAAATCAGTACGTGGTGGCGCTACCACCCCAGACAGGGATTGTCAGTCCCAAATGGATCCATCTATTAGTAATCGCGCTTAAGTCCATAACTAACAACTTACGATTAGGAGGCTTTCAGTGGATAAAAGTAACTCATGCGTTTGTTTGTAATCGGTAATGTTTTCAGTAATGTTTTCAGTTCAGTACATTGTGTTCATGCGTAAAACAGTTGCTAAGTATCTCACCCCAAAGTATAAAACAGTAAAAGTGGGGCTGTAAGACTCACCTGAGTCTTTGCAAGTACGTTTATGTCAATAAACGAGTAAGTAATATCAACCGTAGGTTCTCCGAACCCGTAACCTTCAAATGCCTAAACACGTAAGGTTAAGTAAGTAGATGTCTCGCAAGACCATCTAGGCTAGTTGTTCATACAACCCGTTGTGTGTAATGTTGGTTCGTTCTCGTTTGTATCAAAGTATACGGCCCGTTGGTGATTTGTTATAATTAAAGTTTAGCATTTATAACGCAATTTAGTGTAATTGTAATAGAAAAGTATGTTCTATGATGTTTGCTAAGTCGTATGGTATAAGTATTGGAAGTTGTATAAGTTCGACACTTAGTGTAAAAATAATTGAAAAACTGCTGTGTTATGCGACACTTCATAGCGTCACTTAGGTTGGTTATGCGACACTAAGACAGTGCCGGGTGAAGTGTCGGGTATTCAGGTCATGCGTCACTAACGAAGTGTCGTGTATCATAGTGTGCGTCACTCAAGTAGTGACGGGTTCCGTAACAATAGCGGCACTTAGGTAGTGTCGTATAAAGTAGATAATTCCAGGTCTTGGGCGTCACTTAGGGAGTGACGGGTAGTATAGCGACACTAAAGAAGTGTCGGGTAAAATAGTTAGGCGGCACTATGGGAGTGTCGGTAATATATGTATAGGCGTCACTATCATAGTGACGGGTAAGGATCACAAGAGGTAACAGGCGACACTTAAGAAGTGTCGGGTAGAGAGTATAGCGGCACTAAGGAAGTGTCGCTATAAGTGACGCATATCTGGGTTCATCTATGCGACACTATCGGCTGATCGACGGATTTCGAGCCAAAAACATGTTTTCGGGTTTCCGTTTGGTCCGATTCTTTTACCCAACCCTCATATGAAACTGTTTATTAAGCCTATATAAACCATAAACTTAGTAAAAATGGATCAAAAACGAAGAATTCGGGATTGTCGTAACTTACGCGGCGTCGGATTGAAAATCCGAAAAGATAGAATGTAGATCGTTGCGAGGTGGTGCTTATCTTCCAAAGGAGAGGTGTGATCCAAGTTCGTTTCAGACGTAGTATTTTGTGATTTTGTGGAGTATTTTGGGGTGGGAGAGTGGTTGGTGATTAGAGAGAAAAAGAAAGAAAGAGAAAGAAGAGAGAGAGGGATGAATAACAAATGAAAGAAAGTGGGTGGAAGTGGTTAAATCCCCACTTTCGCCCCGCGTTCCCGCTCCGTGCGGTGTTCGTTTGCTCCGTCATTTAAACGTTAAATATTCATTTTACGCGTTTAATTATATTTATAAATCACAAATCTTGTTAAATAATTTATTTAAATTATTTCCTTAAATCTTTAATAGGTTAAATTAATTTTAATCACTTTTGTTTATAAAATCGTGTACGTTTTATTCGAGTAGTACAAGTCAGTTATTAACTATTATAAAATAGCATTTCAGTTATAATTGCGTTATTTTAGTTTATAAACATTTGTTCACCAACGTCCGTGTTAATCGAATAGAATTTCATTCTATTTAAGTCGCGTACGATTTAATCAAATCGTAAAGTTGTATATATATTAACCAACATATAATCCGATACATAAATTAGCCTAGCACAGTACTAATTACATGTATTAACAAAGAATTAGGCGCTAATACTAGCCCTAATTTGGCGGTTGTTACATAGTGTCGGAAAAGTTTCGCTGTACTCGGATATTTTTTTGAAATTTTCAAATCCGATTTTGGAGGGAAAATTCGTAAATGGCTTTTGGTAACAAAGTGCCTCCTTCTACATCTTTGTTCTATAGTGATTTTGCGAGTTGGAAGATTACTTTATGCAATTTCATTGAATACAAAGATCCAAATCTGTTCAATTGGTTTAACACCATTGATCGATATGAGCAACCAAGACTCGATGGGGTGCTTAAGTCAAGAGCACAAATGTCAGTCAAGGAACGAGCAGAATTTGATAAAGACAATAGAGTGTATGAGATGATTACCAAGTGCTTGCCAGAAGTTGTGATTAATAAATTTAAAGATCAAGCAACTTCTATAGGATTATGGGATGCTCTTATAGTGGCTTACGATCAAAAGGAAAAGAAGTCAGAGGCTAATATTCAAGTTCCTAGTCTAAATGATACTTCCAGATCTACTTCCAACTCAGCAGCATCTACTTCTACTAGCACTTCATTTGCTTCTGATACTTCTCATACTGCTCATACTGCTCATACAGCTCCTTTAAAGGCTACTGAGGACCATGCTAAAATCTTTGCAGCTTTCCTCAACTCTTATGAGAACTTTCTTTCCAAGAAGGCTAGTACTCTACAGCTTACTGAAGAAGACTTTGAACAGATTGATTCTGATGATCTCGAGCAGATGGACATCAAATGGAGTATGGCCATGATAACCCAAAGAACCAAGAAGTTTCTTCAAAGAACGGGTAGAAAAGACCTGGATGATGACGGTGATACAGGTCTTGGTTTTAATAAAAGCAAGGTGAAATGCAAAATCTGTCAGACTCATGGACACTTTGCTAAGAAATGTCTGAAGGAAAAGTGTCCTCCATTTGGATTCACTACACCTTCAGCACCCACGACTCCAGAGAAGAACACAACATCATAGGCTATGACGGTGTATTCTCAGGAAATGTTTGATTTTAGTGCACTTCAAGGAGAGGTTCAACACAGTGCGCTTTTGGCAAAAATACATGAGGTACATGATGAACCTGAGGTACCCATAAACTGTGTTTCTTGTTTTACATTGACTGAATCTCTTGAGAATTACCAATATGACAATTTAGAGTTGCGAAATAAGGTTGTCAAACTTACTGAATCAAACAACTTTCTTAAAGCTAATGAGAAACTTTATGATAACAAAATTGAGGCATATAAGTTAGACACACAAACTTATAAAGCAAAAGTCTTTAGTCAACAAGATGCAATTAATAGTTATCTTGCTGAAATTGAATTGTTGAATAAAGAGCTTTCTGATTTAAAAAGTGAGTACGATAACCATAAAAGCAAAATTTTAGGTTCTTCATCCGCAACTTTTGTCTTTAATGAAATCGTTAATAAGCAAGGGACAGGCGGTAAAAAAGAAGGAAGGACTTGGTTATAATCAAGTACCACCACCTTCCCACGCCGAATACTGTCCTACGCCTGTTAAGGAAGGTCTTGAAGAGATTCCAGTTGATTATATGAAGCTTTATGGTATTAAAGCTAAAGAAGCTAAGCAAAACAAACAGGCAAAGGAGAAAACCATAAGGCCAGAGTATCCTTTACCTAAGTTTGTTAAGTCTGATAGTGCACCTCCAGTTCGTGTTGAGGAGGTCGTTGAGGTAGAAGATATACCTGAAGAGTCTACCATTAAGGTTGAGAAAATAAATGTCAAACCTGAAAATTTCATCATTACAACTGAAAATGATGATTGTTTTAAATGCAAAGGCAAAGCTAAGGTTGACAATGAATCCTCAAAAGTTGTAGTTGATAAATCTGAAAAGAATAAACCTTCAAAATCAACTAACTCAACCTCAGGAACATCTACTTCAACATGTCCACCTAAGAGTGCATGTTCAACAAATGTTCCTGTTAATAGACCTTCTGTGTATTGTCCTCCATCGAAACGATTTGAGGGAACTCATTGGAATAAATCTTATGTTGAGAGACGTTCTTGTTTCCATTGTGGACAACAAGGACATATAATTAGGGATTGTCGGTTATTATCCCTAGATAGGTTTGGTAGAGGGATGCCAAGAACTTCCTCCTTTAGGAATTCTTATTCAAAATCGTTTTCTAGGCGTGCTTCGTATTCGCCTATATCAAGATATGCATCCTCTTCTCCAAAACCCGTGGCTAGAGTAAACAAAGTTGTGCCTAGTAAACCTCAAGTTCATCAGCACAACATTGTTGAAAACAACTCATCTGAACCTACAAAGGTTTGGAAACCCAAATCCACAAACAACACATCAATGAAATCCTCTGAGTTTTTAAAATATCATAAACTCATTGATGTGATGGTTATGGATGATCATGGACAACCCAAGTCTATCAAGGCTTGGGTGTCCCATAAGTACTAACGTTTAATTGTTTGTGATGTTGCAGTCAGATTTTTGATAGCTAATATTTTTAGTGACTGCAAGGATGTGGATATTGTTGGAAGAATGCGATGATGATTTGTGATTGGATGAGATTTTTGAAGTTTCGAGGTGGTAAAAGTGCTAAAAGTCATTTGACTTGACTTGATATGTGATTTTGAAACTTTTATTTAAATTTTATTTTTTTATTTGTTTAATGCAACAGCCATTCTTTATACTTTTTAGTATTAAAGAAATGCAATGTTGCGAAATTTATTCAATTAAAAAATACAAAAATATGTTTAATGTTTAAGGGGAGTATTTTTTGGATTGGATATAAGAATTTGCTGTTCAGGGGGAGTAATTCTGAATATTAAAAATTCTGATTATTTAATTCAAGAATGTGAACAGTAAGATTCTTAAGTCTTGAAAAGACGATGGGTTGTGTCTGTAAACAATTTGGGATATGATAGTACATCGGGTGACATGCATAAAAATGGAAATTTTAAGGTTTATGTTTGATGTGTCAGTAGGTTTATCTGGTATATTTAACACATCTTTTATAAACATTAGCTTCATCATATGATGTATTGGTAGGCATGGTACACACCGGTTTGTGAGTGAGTAAGAAGTAATAATAAAACTTGTCTATTACTTTGAGAAAAATGTTATATGATGTATGACATAAGTCTTAATTGATAAATGAAGGTACTACCATACGCTGTCATAATTATTATGTAAGTGCAAAATTGGCATATAGTGATAATATGACTATTCGCCTAACTAATGGTGACTATTGTTGTACTCACGTACAGACCTGAATCCATTAGTTATGCAAATAGTCTCAAACTTGTTATGTTCATACTAAGGGACCCTCTGTTGTACTATGTACAGAACTGGAGCCACTAGTATCTTCATAGTCGGTTTGATGTATGCCTAAATATAAATATCAAGTGTATGTTATGAGAAAACCGAGATAAACTTGGTCTTGTAATCTCTACCTTGTGTGAATATGCAGTGTTTGTTTTACTGAAGTTTATCAGTATATCATATAATAGGTTTCTCAAAATTAATCGTCAAACTAACAATAATAATTAGCTCACAAATACGGATGTAATATGTTTAAGTGGACAAACAATACCGATGATCGTCTTGAACTAATTTTTATAAAAGGTGTTTTAAATATGTCAAGTAAATTTAAAGTGGACAAATATACTGATGATCGAAATAACACTTACTATTCCCTAATAATTGCATGTTGGCCTGATATGATCCCTAAGCAGACTTAAAACAATCCTATCCCCAATGTTATTTTAATCTTTGTTCTTTACTTTTCATTTATAAAGAAAAATACAAAAAGATTTTATTTCTATGTTATTTTCGTCAAACATCACATATCTTGTTAAAGTCAAATATTGAAGATGTAAAGGATGTCGGTTATTCTCCAAAGATTGTGAAGATAATTCTATCGGAGAAGCTGCTGATGATTGAGAGATGGTCACAGAGTTTGAAGATCTTATTGTATGATAAATTTGTGTCAGTCACATGAATTTGGACATCAAGATTTCTTGGAAGACCATGCTATCTCAAAGGGGGAGTTTCTGATTGTCAAAGACATGAAAGAGTTTGTTGATGAAGACTAATTGAAACTTATTTGACCAAGCTGCTGACAAGGGGGAGTTTGTTGGTGCATTTTGTGTGTCAGTCAGTTGGTCAAACTATTGTAATTGTCAAAGTCAATTAGTCTGCGTATGTGATGTGTTTAGAGTGTATATTCGAGTCTGTAAAAGAAATGTAATTATAAAATATACATAGAATGGTGACATTGTAATTGGGCCTGCGACGTCGGGTCAGACATCGCAAGGGTCTGGGCCTGCGACGTTGGGCTTAACGTCGCAGGGTCCGATAAGTGTGATATAAATAGCGAGTTACAAGTCAGAATTAGGGTTAGACATTAGAGAAAGTGTGTGAGCCGTTTTCAGAAGAAGAGAGGAGAGAACGAGAGTGTGTTTGTGATTGTAACGTTTATAATCAAGTGTTAATATATACGAAAACGTTATAGAGATTTGTGTGTTCGAGAATCAAGTTATTGATTGTTTATTATTCCGCATTTACAATCGATTAAACGATCCGATCAGATCCCACGAGTACGGGACTATCATACAAATCATACCGTATTGAGCCGCAAATCATCACCATCTGTAAAAAATTCTAAACTCATCCCAAACCTCTATGCGGCCGAATTAAATACCTCTCATAATCATCATCATCCCATATCTCAAACAAAAAATCAAGATTAGTTGCAAATTTCATCGACAATTCAAATTTTGCCACACCGCTATTACGAACAAATCTGCGGCCTACTCACGCTTTCAGCTCACCCGACTTCTATTTTCTACTTCCACCGTATTATCACCGTCCACAACCGCCACAGACGCTGCCGTATCTTACCACGGTTATTCCCACGTCTCGTTTTCCTGTTCCTCTTTAACTCCAACTTTCTGTTTCCACAAGTTTTTTTAATTTAACTTTTTGATCAGATAACATAGGGTTTTATCTGGGGGTTTTGTTGGAATTTGTATCAATGATGATTTATGTATAAATTATATAGCTTTTGGTTGATTGTGTATTCGTGTTGTACCTTACATTGATTGCTGCTTGACTTTTGTGTTTTATACTTCATGAGTAAACATCAAGTTCGTTTTCGAAAGCAACTTATAATACCGTTATCGTTAAAAATATTGATTTTGAACTGTTTTTACATTTGACATCTTGTTTTTTTAGCTCGAGATAACTTCTTGATCATGCACCCGCTTTACATGAATAGGGAATTAAACTGTTAAGTAGCACTTGTTTGTAAAGGCCACGTTGAGGGCCTGGAACCGAGCTTCGATTCGCCTACTCATGGGCCTGAAACGGAGCCCCGTAGCCCAAGTTACACCCTTTTCTTTGCAGCCCCTTTTATTTGACGATCATGGGCCTCCATAAACGTAATGGCCCTCTCTTCCACACTTGGGCCTCCATCAAATTGAAACCGAACCAAACCGAACAAGTAAAAAATCAAACCGAACCCAACCGAATTACTATTCGGTTTAGACTACTCGGTTATGCTTTCATATATAAATAATAAAAACATTAAAACAAAATCAAAAAACTTGAATATTAAACAAAACTAATTTACATGCTTCGTAAGTTCTTAACAAAAGTTTAATACGGAGTAATTTGCAAGACAAAACTAAAATATAGTTTAGACTTTTGTGATAAATGATGAATAAAGTTAATAATGATTTTTACGATGATTACCAAAATCAATCCAAAAACTAAAATAATATTTGGTTTTGAACCGAACCAATCCAAAAAAACCAAATTATCCAAACCAATAGTCTAAATCAAATTGTTCAATTGGACAATTCAGTTTGTCCAAAGAGTAAAAACCCCTAGTTATAGATAGATACGTAAGTCTTTAAAATGTGAAAATTAAAACTAATGTAATTATCGGCTGACCCCCATTTTATGCAGACTTTATTATTTTCTTTCGTTTTAAAGGATTGTTTTAGGATTTATATTTTCGTTTAGGACTTTTAATTAATAATTATTTCATATAAACCAAATTACAAACAATAATTAGACGTTTTTAATTTTTTTACGTTTTAATTCGGATTACATTTAGTCATTTACCCACACGCACGCTTGATACGAATCATACCGTGTTGAGCCGCAAATCATCACCATCTGTAAAAAATTCTAAACTCATCCCAAACCTCTATGCGGCCGAATTAAATACCTCTCATAATCATCATCATCCCATATCTCAAACAAAAAATCAAGATTAGTTGCAAATTTCATCGACAATTCAAATTTTGCCACCCCGCTATTACGAACAAATCTGCGGCCTACTCACGCTTTCAGCTCACCCGACTTCTATTTTCTACTTCCACCGTATTATCACCGTCCACAACCGCCACAGACGCTGCCGTATCTTACCACGGTTATTCCCACGTCTCGTTTTCCTGTTCCTCTTTAACTCCAACTTTCTGTTTCCACAAGTTTTTTTAATTTAACTTTTTGATCAGATAACATAGGGTTTTATCTGGGGGTTTTGTTGGAATTTGTATCAATGATGATTTATGTATAAATTATATAGCTTTTGGTTGATTGTGTATTCGTGTTGTACCTTACATTGATTGCTGCTTGACTTTTGTGTTTTATACTTCATGAGTAAACATCAAGTTCGTTTTCGAAAGCAACTTATAATACCGTTATCGTTAAAAATATTGATTTTGAACTGTTTTTACATTTGACATCTTGTTTTTTTAGCTCGAGATAACTTCTTGATCATGCACCCGCTTTACATGAATAGGGAATTAAACTGTTAAGTAGCACTTGTTTGTAAAGGCCACGTTGAGGGCCTGGAACCGAGCTTCGATTCGCCTACTCATGGGCCTGAAACGGAGCCCCGTAGCCCAAGTTACACCCTTTTCTTTGCAGCCCCTTTTATTTGTCGATCATGGGCCTCCATAAACGTAATGGCCCTCTCTTCCACACTTGGGCCTCCATCAAATTGAAACCGAACCAAACCGAACAAGTAAAAAATCAAACCGAACCCAACCGAATTACTATTCGGTTTAGACTACTCGGTTATGCTTTCATATATAAATAATAAAAACATTAAAACAAAATCAAAAAACTTGAATATTAAACAAAACTAATTTACATGCTTCGTAAGTTCTTAACAAAAGTTTAATACTGAGTAATTTGCAAGACAAAACTAAAATATAGTTTAGACTTTTGTGATAAATGATGAATAAAGTTAATAATGATTTTTACGATGATTACCAAAATCAATCCAAAAACTAAAATAATATTTGGTTTTGAACCGAACCAATCCAAAAAAACCAAATTATCCAAACCAATAGTCTAAATCAAATTGTTCAATTGGACAATTCAGTTTGTCCAAAGAGTAAAAACCCCTAGTTATAGATAGATACGTAAGTCTTTAAATGTGAAAATTAAAACTAATGTAATTATCGGCTGACCCCCATTTTATGCAGACTTTATTATTTTCTTTCCTTTTAAAGGATTATTTTAGGATTTATATTTTCGTTTAGGACTTTTAATTAATAATTATTTCATATAAACCAAATTACAAACAATAATTAGACGTTTTTAATTTTTTTACGTTTTAATTCGGATTACATTTAGTCATTTACCCACACGCACGCTTGATACGAATCATACCGTATTGAGCCGCAAATCATCACCATCTGTAAAAAATTCAAAACTCATCCCAAACCTCTATGCGGCCGAATTAAATACCTCTCATAATCATCATCATCCCATATCTCAAACAAAAAATCAAGATTAGCTGCAAATTTCATCAACAATTCAAATTTTGCCACCCCGCTATTACGAACAAATCTGCGGCCTACTCACGCTTTCAGCTCACCCGACTTCTATTTTCTACTTCCACCGTATTATCACCGTCCACAACCGCCACAGACGCTGCCGTATCTTACCACGGTTATTCCCACGTCTCGTTTTCCTGTTCCTCTTTAACTCCAACTTTCTGTTTCCACAAGTTTTTTTAATTTAACTTTTTGATCAGATAACATAGGGTTTTATCTGGGGGTTTTGTTGGAATTTGTATCAATGATGATTTATGTATAAATTATATAGCTTTTGGTTGATTGTGTATTCGTGTTGTACCTTACATTGATTGCTGCTTGACTTTTGTGTTTTATACTTCATGAGTAAACATCAAGTTCGTTTTCGAAAGCAACTTATAATACCGTTATCGTTAAAAATATTGATTTTGAACTGTTTTTCCATTTCACATCTTGTTTTTTTAGCTCGAGATAACTTCTTGATCATGCACCCGCTTTACATGAATAGGGAATTAAACTGTTAAGTAGCACTTGTTTGTAAAGGCCACGTTGAGGGCCTCGAACCGAGCTTCGATTCGCCTACTCATGGGCCTGAAACGGAGCCCCGTAGCCCAAGTTACACCCTTTTCTTTGCAGCCCCTTTTATTTGACGATCATGGGCCTCCATAAACGTAATGGCCCTCTCTTCCACACTTGGGCCTCCATCAAATTGAAACCGAACCAAACCGAACAAGTAAAAAATCAAACCGAACCCAACCGAATTACTATTCGGTTTAGACTACTCGGCTATGCTTTCATATATAAATAATAAAAACATTAAAACAAAATCAAAAAACTTGAATATTAAACAAAACTAATTTACATGCTTCGTAAGTTCTTAACAAAAGTTTAATACGGAGTAATTTGCAAGACAAAACTAAAATATAGTTTAGACTTTTGTGATAAATGATGAATAAAGTTAATAATGATTTTTACGATGATTACCAAAATCAATCCAAAAACTAAAATAATATTTGGTTTTGAACCGAACCAATCCAAAAAAACCAAATTATCCAAACCAATAGTCCAAATCAAATTGTTCAATTGGACAATTCAGTTTGTCCAAAGAGTAAAAACCCCTAGTTATAGATAGATATGTAAGTCTTTAAAATGTGAAAATTAAAACTAATGTAATTATCGGCTGACCCCCATTTTATGCAGACTTTATTATTTTCTTTCCTTTTAAAGGATTGTTTTAGGATTTATATTTTCGTTTAGGACTTTTAATTAATAATTATTTCATATAAACCAAATTACAAACAATAATTAGACGTTTTTAATTTTTTTACGTTTTAATTCGGATTACATTTAGTCATTTACCCACACGCACGCTTGATACGAATCATACCGTATTGAGCCTCAAATCATCACCATCTGTAAAAAATTCTAAACTCATCCCAAACCTCTATGCGGCCGAATTAAATACCTCTCATAATCATCATCATCCCATATCTCAAACAAAAAATCAAGATTAGCTGCAAATTTCATCGACAATTCAAATTTTGCCACACCGCTATTACGAACAAATCTGCGGCCTACTCACGCTTTCAGCTCACCCGACTTCTATTTTCTACTTCCACCGTATTATCACCGTCCACAACCGCCACAGACGCTGCCGTATCTTACCACGGTTATTCCCACGTCTCGTTTTCCTGTTCCTCTTTAACTCCAACTTTATGTTTCCACAAGTGTTTTTAATTTAACTTTTTGATCAGATAACATAGGATTTTATCTGGGGGTTTTGTTGGAATTTGTATCAATGATGATTTATGTATAAATTATATAGCTTTTGGTTGATTGTGTATTCGTGTTGTACCTTACATTGATTGCTGCTTGACTTTTGTGTTTTATACTTCATGAGTAAACATCAAGTTCGTTTTCGAAAGCAACTTATAATACCGTTATCGTTAAAAATATTGATTTTGAACTGTTTTTCCATTTCACATCTTGTTTTTTTAGCTCGAGATAACTTCTTGATCATGCACCCGCTTTACATGAATAGGGAATTAAACTGTTAAGTAGCACTTGTTTGTAAAGGCCACGTTGAGGGCCTCGAACCGAGCTTCGATTCGCCTACTCATGGGCCTGAAACGGAGCCCCGTAGCCCAAGTTACACCCTTTTCTTTGCAGCCCCTTTTATTTGACGATCATGGGCCTCCATAAACGTAATGGCCCTCTCTTCCACACTTGGGCCTCCATCAAATTGAAACCGAACCAAACCGAACAAGTAAAAAATCAAACCGAACCCAACCGAATTACTATTCGGTTTAGACTACTCGGTTATGCTTTCATATATAAATAATAAAAACATTAAAACAAAATCAAAAAACTTGAATATTAAACAAAACTAATTTACATGCTTCGTAAGTTCTTAACAAAAGTTTAATACGGAGTAATTTGCAAGACAAAACTAAAATATAGTTTAGACTTTTGTGATAAATGATGAATAAAGTTAATAATGATTTTTACGATGATTACCAAAATCAATCCAAAAACTAAAATAATATTTGGTTTTGAACCGAACCAATCCAAAAAAACCAAATTATCCAAACCAATAGTCCAAATCAAATTGTTCAATTGGACAATTCAGTTTGTCCAAAGAGTAAAAACCCCTAGTTATAGATAGATATGTAAGTCTTTAAAATGTGAAAATTAAAACTAATGTAATTATCGGCTGACCCCCATTTTATGCAGACTTTATTATTTTCTTTCCTTTTAAAGGAATTTTTTAGGCTTTATATTTTCGTTTAGGACTTTTAATTAATAATTATTTCATATAAACCAAATTACAAACAATAATTAGACGTTTTTAATTTTTTTACGTTTTAATTCGGATTACATTTAGTCATTTACCCACACGCACGCTTGATACGAATCATACCGTATTGAGCCGCAAATCATCACCATCTGTAAAAAATTCTAAACTCATCCCAAACCTCTATGCGGCCGAATTAAATACCTCTCATAATCATCATCATCCCATATCTCAAACAAAAAATCAAGATTAGCTGCAAATTTCATCGACAATTCAAATTTTGCCACACCGCTATTACGAACAAATCTGCGGCCTACTCACGCTTTCAGCTCACCCGACTTCTATTTTCTACTTCCACCGTATTATCACCGTCCACAACCGCCACAGACGCTGCCGTATCTTACCACGGTTATTCCCACGTCTCGTTTTCCTGTTCCTCTTTAACTCCAACTTTCTGTTTCCACAAGTGTTTTTAATTTAACTTTTTGATCAGATAACATAGGATTTTATCTGGGGGTTTTGTTGGAATTTGTATCAATGATGATTTATGTATAAATTATATAGCTTTTGGTTGATTGTGTATTCGTGTTGTACCTTACATTGATTGCTGCTTGACTTTTGTGTTTTATACTTCATGAGTAAACATCAAGTTCGTTTTCGAAAGCAACTTATAATACCGTTATCGTTAAAAATATTGATTTTGAACTGTTTTTCCATTTCACATCTTGTTTTTTTAGCTCGAGATAACTTCTTGATCATGCACCCGCTTTACATGAATAGGGAATTAAACTGTTAAGTAGCACTTGTTTGTAAAGGCCACGTTGAGGGCCTCGAACCGAGCTTCGATTCGCCTACTCATGGGCCTGAAACGGAGCCCCGTAGCCCAAGTTACACCCTTTTCTTTGCAGCCCCTTTTATTTGACGATCATGGGCCTCCATAAACGTAATGGCCCTCTCTTCCACACTTGGGCCTCCATCAAATTGAAACCGAACCAAACCGAACAAGTAAAAAATCAAACCGAACCCAACCGAATTACTATTCGGTTTAGACTACTCGGTTATGCTTTCATATATAAATAATAAAAACATTAAAACAAAATCAAAAAACTTGAATATTAAACAAAACTAATTTACATGCTTCGTAAGTTCTTAACAAAAGTTTAATACGGAGTAATTTGCAAGACAAAACTAAAATATAGTTTAGACTTTTGTGATAAATGATGAATAAAGTTAATAATGATTTTTACGATGATTACCAAAATCAATCCAAAAACTAAAATAATATTTGGTTTTGAACCGAACCAATCCAAAAAAACCAAATTATCCAAACCAATAGTCCAAATCAAATTGTTCAATTGGACAATTCAGTTTGTCCAAAGAGTAAAAACCCCTAGTTATAGATAGATATGTAAGTCTTTAAAATGTGAAAATTAAAACTAATGTAATTATCGGCTGACCCCCATTTTATGCAGACTTTATTATTTTCTTTCCTTTTAAAGGAATTTTTTAGGCTTTATATTTTCGTTTAGGACTTTTAATTAATAATTATTTCATATAAACCAAATTACAAACAATAATTAGACGTTTTTAATTTTTTTACGTTTTAATTCGGATTACATTTAGTCATTTACCCACACGCACGCTTGATACGAATCATACCGTATTGAGCCGCAAATCATCACCATCTGTAAAAAATTCTAAACTCATCCCAAACCTCTATGCGGCCGAATTAAATACCTCTCATAATCATCATCATCCCATATCTCAAACAAAAAATCAAGATTAGCTGCAAATTTCATCGACAATTCAAATTTTGCCACACCGCTATTACGAACAAATCTGCGGCCTACTCACGCTTTCAGCTCACCCGACTTCTATTTTCTACTTCCACCGTATTATCACCGTCCACAACCGCCACAGACGCTGCCGTATCTTACCACGGTTATTCCCACGTCTCGTTTTCCTGTTCCTCTTTAACTCCAACTTTCTGTTTCCACAAGTGTTTTTAATTTAACTTTTTGATCAGATAACATAGGATTTTATCTGGGGGTTTTGTTGGAATTTGTATCAATGATGATTTATGTATAAATTATATAGCTTTTGGTTGATTGTGTATTCGTGTTGTACCTTACATTGATTGCTGCTTGACTTTTGTGTTTTATACTTCATGAGTAAACATCAAGTTCGTTTTCGAAAGCAACTTATAATACCGTTATCGTTAAAAATATTGATTTTGAACTGTTTTTCCATTTCACATCTTGTTTTTTTAGCTCGAGATAACTTCTTGATCATGCACCCGCTTTACATGAATAGGGAATTAAACTGTTAAGTAGCACTTGTTTGTAAAGGCCACGTTGAGGGCCTCGAACCGAGCTTCGATTCGCCTACTCATGGGCCTGAAACGGAGCCCCGTAGCCCAAGTTACACCCTTTTCTTTGCAGCCCCTTTTATTTGACGATCATGGGCCTCCATAAACGTAATGGCCCTCTCTTCCACACTTGGGCCTCCATCAAATTGAAACCGAACCAAACCGAACAAGTAAAAAATCAAACCGAACCCAACCGAATTACTATTCGGTTTAGACTACTCGGTTATGCTTTCATATATAAATAATAAAAACATTAAAACAAAATCAAAAAACTTGAATATTAAACAAAACTAATTTACATGCTTCGTAAGTTCTTAACAAAAGTTTAATACGGAGTAATTTGCAAGACAAAACTAAAATATAGTTTAGACTTTTGTGATAAATGATGAATAAAGTTAATAATGATTTTTACGATGATTACCAAAATCAATCCAAAAACTAAAATAATATTTGGTTTTGAACCGAACCAATCCATATCCAAACCAATAGTCCAAATCAAATTGTTCAATTGGACAATTCAGTTTGTCCAAAGAGTAAAAACCCCTAGTTATAGATAGATATGTAAGTCTTTAAAATGTGAAAATTAAAACTAATGTAATTATCGGCTGACCCCCATTTTATGCAGACTTTATTATTTTCTTTCCTTTTAAAGGATTGTTTTAGGATTTATATTTTCGTTTAGGACTTTTAATTAATAATTATTTCATATAAACCAAATTACAAACAATAATTAGACGTTTTTAATTTTTTTACGTTTTAATTCGGATTACATTTAGTCATTTACCCACACGCACGCTTGATACGAATCATACCGTATTGAGCCTCAAATCATCACCATCTGTAAAAAATTCTAAACTCATCCCAAACCTCTATGCGGCCGAATTAAATACCTCTCATAATCATCATCATCCCATATCTCAAACAAAAAATCAAGATTAGCTGCAAATTTCATCGACAATTCAAATTTTGCCACACCGCTATTACGAACAAATCTGCGGCCTACTCACGCTTTCAGCTCACCCGACTTCTATTTTCTACTTCCACCGTATTATCACCGTCCACAACCGCCACAGACGCTGCCGTATCTTACCACGGTTATTCCCACGTCTCGTTTTCATGTTCCTCTTTAACTCCAACTTTCTGTTTCCACAAGTGTTTTTAATTTAACTTTTTGATCAGATAACATAGGATTTTATCTGGGGGTTTTGTTGGAATTTGTATCAATGATGATTTATGTATAAATTATATAGCTTTTGGTTGATTGTGTATTCGTGTTGTACCTTACATTGATTGCTGCTTGACTTTTGTGTTTTATACTTCATGAGTAAACATCAAGTTCGTTTTCGAAAGCAACTTATAATACCGTTATCGTTAAAAATATTGATTTTGAACTGTTTTTCCATTTCACATCTTGTTTTTTTAGCTCGAGATAACTTCTTGATCATGCACCCGCTTTACATGAATAGGGAATTAAACTGTTAAGTAGCACTTGTTTGTAAAGGCCACGTTGAGGGCCTGGAACCGAGCTTCGATTCGCCTACTCATGGGCCTGAAACGGAGCCCCGTAGCCCAAGTTACACCCTTTTCTTTGCAGCCCCTTTTATTTGACGATCATGGGCCTCCATAAACGTAATGGCCCTCTCTTCCACACTTGGGCCTCCATCAAATTGAAACCGAACCAAACCGAACAAGTAAAAAATCAAACCGAACCCAACCGAATTACTATTCGGTTTAGACTACTCGGTTATGCTTTCATATATAAATAATAAAAACATTAAAACAAAATCAAAAAACTTGAATATTAAACAAAACTAATTTACATGCTTCGTAAGTTCTTAACAAAAGTTTAATACGGAGTAATTTGCAAGACAAAACTAAAATATAGTTTAGACTTTTGGGATAAATGATGAATAAAGTTAATAATGATTTTTACGATGATTACCAAAATCAATCCAAAAACTAAAATAATATTTGGTTTTGAACCGAACCAATCCAAAAAAACCAAATTATCCAAACCAATAGTCCAAATCAAATTGTTCAATTGGACAATTCAGTTTGTCCAAAGAGTAAAAACCCCTAGTTATAGATAGATATGTAAGTCTTTAAAATGTGAAAATTAAAACTAATGTAATTATCGGCTGACCCCCATTTTATGCAGACTTTATTATTTTCTTTCCTTTTAAAGGATTGTTTTAGGATTTATATTTTCGTTTAGGACATTTAATTAATAATTATTTCATATAAACCAAATTACAAACAATAATTAGACGTTTTTAATTTTTTTACGTTTTAATTCGGATTACATTTAGTCATTTACCCACACGCACGCTTGATACGAATCATACCGTATTGAGCCGCAAATCATCACCATCTGTAAAAAATTCTAAACTCATCCCAAACCTCTATGCGGCCGAATTAAATACCTCTCATAATCATCATCATCCCATATCTCAAACAAAAAATCAAGATTAGCTGCAAATTTCATCGACAACTCAAATTTTGCCACACCGCTATTACGAACAAATCTGCGGCCTACTCACGCTTTCAGCTCACCCGACTTCTATTTTCTACTTCCACCGTATTATCACCGTCCACAACCGCCACAGACGCTGCCGTATCTTACCACGGTTATTCCCACGTCTCGTTTTCCTGTTCCTCTTTAACTCCAACTTTCTGTTTCCACAAGTGTTTTTAATTTAACTTTTTGATCAGATAACATAGGATTTTATCTGGGGGTTTTGTTGGAATTTGTATCAATGATGATTTATGTATAAATTATATAGCTTTTGGTTGATTGTGTATTCGTGTTGTACCTTACATTGATTGCTGCTTGACTTTTGTGTTTTATACTTCATGAGTAAACATCAAGTTCGTTTTCGAAAGCAACTTATAATACCGTTATCGTTAAAAATATTGATTTTGAACTGTTTTTCCATTTCACATCTTGTTTTTTTAGCTCGAGATAACTTCTTGATCATGCACCCGCTTTACGTGAATAGGGAATTAAACTGTTAAGCAGCACTTGTTTGTAAAGGCCACGTTGAGGGCCTGGAACCGAGCTTCGATTCGCCTACTCATGGGCCTGAAACGGAGCCCCGTAGCCCAAGTTACACCCTTTTCTTTGCAGCCCCTTTTATTTGACGATCATGGGCCTCCATAAACGTAATGGCCCTCTCTTCCACACTTGGGCCTCCATCAAATTGAAACCGAACCAAACCGAACAAGTAAAAAATCAAACCGAACCCAACCGAATTACTATTCGGTTTAGACTACTCGGTTATGCTTTCATATATAAATAATAAAAACATTAAAACAAAATCAAAAAACTTGAATATTAAACAAAACTAATTTACATGCTTCGTAAGTTCTTAACAAAAGTTTAATACGGAGTAATTTGCAAGACAAAACTAAAATATAGTTTAGACTTTTGTGATAAATGATGAATAAAGTTAATAATGATTTTTACGATGATTACCAAAATCAATCCAAAAACTAAAATAATATTTGGTTTTGAACCGAACCAATCCAAAAAAACCAAATTATCCAAACCAATAGTCCAAATCAAATTGTTCAATTGGACAATTCAGTTTGTCCAAAGAGTAAAAACCCCTAGTTATAGATAGATATGTAAGTCTTTAAAATGTGAAAATTAAAACTAATGTAATTATCGGCTGACCCCCATTTTATGCAGACTTTATTATTTTCTTTCCTTTTAAAGGATTGTTTTAGGATTTATATTTTCGTTTAGGACTTTTAATTAATAATTATTTCATATAAACCAAATTACAAACAATAATTAGACGTTTTTAATTTTTTTACGTTTTAATTCGGATTACATTTAGTCATTTACCCACACGCACGCTTGATACGAATCATACCGTATTGAGCCGCAAATCATCACCATCTGTAAAAAATTCTAAACTCATCCCAAACCTCTATGCGGCCGAATTAAATACCTCTCATAATCATCATCATCCCATATCTCAAACAAAAAATCAAGATTAGCTGCAAATTTCATCGACAACTCAAATTTTGCCACACCGCTATTACGAACAAATCTGCGGCCTACTCACGCTTTCAGCTCACCCGACTTCTATTTTCTACTTCCACCGTATTATCACCGTCCACAACCGCCACAGACGCTGCCATATCTTACCACGGTTATTCCCACGTCTCGTTTTCCTGTTCCTCTTTAACTCCAACTTTCTGTTTCCTCAAGTTTTTTTAATTTAACTTTTTGATCAGATAACATAGGGTTTTATCTGGGGGTTTTGTTGGAATTTGTATCAATGATGATTTATGTATAAATTATATAGCTTTTGGTTGATTGTGTATTCGTGTTGTACCTTACATTGATTGCTGCTTGACTTTTGTGTTTTATACTTCATGAGTAAACATCAAGTTCGTTTTCGAAAGCAACTTATAATACCGTTATCGTTAAAAATATTGATTTTGAACTGTTTTTCCATTTGACATCTTGTTTTTTTAGCTCGAGATAACTTCTTGATCATGCACCCGCTTTACATGAATAGGGAATTAAACTGTTAAGTAGCACTTGTTTGTAAAGGCCACGTTGAGAGTCTCGAACCGAGCTTCGATTCGCCTACTCATGGGCCTGAAACGGAGCCCCGTAGCCCAAGTTACACCCTTTTCTTTGCAGCCCCTTTTATTTGACGATCATGGGCCTCCATAAACGTAATGGCCCTCTCTTCCACACTTGGGCCTCCATCAAATTGAAACCGAACCAAACCGAACAAGTAAAAAATCAAACCGAACCCAACCGAATTACTATTCGGTTTAGACTACTCGGTTATGCTTTCATATATAAATAATAAAAACATTAAAACAAAATCAAAAAACTTGAATATTAAACAAAACTAATTTACATGCTTCGTAAGTTCTTAACAAAAGTTTAATACGGAGTAATTTGCAAGACAAAACTAAAATATAGTTTAGACTTTTGTGATAAATGATGAATAAAGTTAATAATGATTTTTACGATGATTACCAAAATCAATCCAAAAACTAAAATAATATTTGGTTTTGAACCGAACCAATCCAAAAAAACCAAATTATCCAAACCAATAGTCCAAATCAAATTGTTCAATTGGACAATTCAGTTTGTCCAAAGAGTAAAAACCCCTAGTTATAGATAGATATGTAAGTCTTTAAAATGTGAAAATTAAAACTAATGTAATTATCGGCTGACCCCCATTTTATGCAGACTTTATTATTTTCTTTCCTTTTAAAGGATTGTTTTAGGATTTATATTTTCGTTTAGGACTTTTAATTAATAATTATTTCATATAAACCAAATTACAAACAATAATTAGACGTTTTTAATTTTTTTACGTTTTAATTCGGATTACATTTAGTCATTTACCCACACGCACGCTTGATACGAATCATACCGTATTGAGCAGCAAATCATCACCATCTGTAAAAAATTCTAAACTCATCCCAAACCTCTATGCGGCCGAATTAAATACCTCTCATAATCATCATCATCCCATATCTCAAACAAAAAATCAAGATTAGCTGCAAATTTCATCGACAACTCAAATTTTGCCACACCGCTATTACGAACAAATCTGCGGCCTACTCACGCTTTCAGCTCACCCGACTTCTATTTTCTACTTCCACCGTATTATCACCGTCCACAACCGCCACAGACGCTGCCGTATCTTACCACGGTTATTCCCACGTCTCGTTTTCCTGTTCCTCTTTAACTCCAACTTTCTGTTTCCACAAGTTTTTTTAATTTAACTTTTTGATCAGATAACATAGGGTTTTATCTGGGGGTTTTGTTGGAATTTGTATCAATGATGATTTATGTATAAATTATATAGCTTTTGGTTGATTGTGTATTCGTGTTGTACCTTACATTGATTGCTGCTTGACTTTTGTGTTTTATACTTCATGAGTAAACATCAAGTTCATTTTCGAAAGCAACTTATAATACCGTTATCGTTAAAAATATTGATTTTGAACTGTTTTTCCATTTCACATCTTGTTTTTTTAGCTCGAGATAACTTCTTGATCATGCACCCGCTTTACGTGAATAGGGAATTAAACTGTTAAGTAGCACTTGTTTGTAAAGGCCACGTTGAGGGCCTGGAACCGAGCTTCGATTCGCCTACTCATGGGCCTGAAACGGAGCCCCGTAGCCCAAGTTACACCCTTTTCTTTGCAGCCCCTTTTATTTGACGATCATGGGCCTCCATAAACGTAATGGCCCTCTCTTCCACACTTGGGCCTCCATCAAATTGAAACCGAACCAAACCGAACAAGTAAAAAATCAAACCGAACCCAACCGAATTACTATTCGGTTTAGACTACTCGGTTATGCTTTCATATATAAATAATAAAAACATTAAAACAAAATCAAAAAACTTGAATATTAAACAAAACTAATTTACATGCTTCGTAAGTTCTTAACAAAAGTTTAATACGGAGTAATTTGCAGGACAAAACTAAAATATAGTTTAGACTTTTGTGATAAATGATGAATAAAGTTAATAATGATTTTTACGATGATTACCAAAATCAATCCAAAAACTAAAATAATATTTGGTTTTGAACCGAACCAATCCAAAAAAACCAAATTATCCAAACCAATAGTCCAAATCAAATTGTTCAATTGGACAATTCAGTTTGTCCAAAGAGTAAAAACCCCTAGTTATAGATAGATATGTAAGTCTTTAAAATGTGAAAATTAAAACTAATGTAATTATCGGCTGACCCCCATTTTATGCAGACTTTATTATTTTCTTTCCTTTTAAAGGATTGTTTTAGGATTTATATTTTCGTTTAGGACTTTTAATTAATAATTATTTCATATAAACCAAATTACAAACAATAATTAGACGTTTTTAATTTTTTTACGTTTTAATTCGGATTACATTTAGTCATTTACCCACACGCACGCTTGATACGAATGATACCGTATTGAGCAGCAAATCATCACCATCTGTAAAAAATTCTAAACTCATCCCAAACCTCTATGCGGCCGAATTAAATACCTCTCATAATCATCATCATCCCATATCTCAAACAAAAAATCAAGATTAGCTGCAAATTTCATCGACAACTCAAATTTTGCCACACCGCTATTACGAACAAATCTGCGGCCTACTCACTCTTTCAGCTCACCCGACTTCTATTTTCTACTTCCACCGTATTATCACCGTCCACAACCGCCACAGACGCTGCCGTATCTTACCACGGTTATTCCCACGGCTCGTTTTCCTGTTCCTCTTTAACTCCAACTTTCTGTTTCCACAAGTTTTTTTAATTTAACTTTTTGATCAGATAACATAGGGTTTTATCTGGGGGTTTTGTTGGAATTTGTATCAATGATGATTTACGTATAAATTATATAGCTTTTGGTTGATTGTGTATTCGTGTTGTACCTTACATTGATTGCTGCTTGACTTTTGTGTTTTATACTTCATGAGTAAACATCAAGTTCGTTTTCGAAAGCAACTTATAATACCGTTATCGTTAAAAATATTGATTTTGAACTGTTTTTCCATTTGACATCTTGTTTTTTTAGCTCGAGATAACTTCTTGATCATGCACCCGCTTTACATGAATAGGGAATTAAACTGTTAAGTAGCACTTGTTTGTAAAGGCCACGTTGATGGCCTCGAACCGAGCTTCGATTCGCCTACTCATGGGCCTGAAACGGAGCCCCGTAGCCCAAGTTACACCCTTTTCTTTGCAGCCCCTTTTATTTGACGATCATGGGCCTCCATAAACGTAATGGCCCTCTCTTCCACACTTGGGCCTCCATCAAATTGAAACCGAACCAAACCGAACAAGTAAAAAATCAAACCGAACCCAACCGAATTACTATTCAGTTTAGACTACTCGGTTATGCTTTCATATATAAATAATAAAAACATTAAAACAAAATCAAAAAACTTGAATATTAAACAAAACTAATTTACATGCTTCGTAAGTTCTTAACAAAAGTTTAATACGGAGTAATTTGCAAGACAAAACTAAAATATAGTTTAGACTTTTGTGATAAATGATGAATAAAGTTAATAATGATTTTTACGATGATTACCAAAATCAATCCAAAAACTAAAATAATATTTGGTTTTGAACCGAACCAATCCAAAAAAACCAAATTATCCAAACCAATAGTCCAAATCAAATTGTTCAATTGGACAATTCAGTTTGTCCAAAGAGTAAAAACCCCTAGTTATAGATAGATATGTAAGTCTTTAAAATGTGAAAATTAAAACTAATGTAATTATCGGCTGACCCCCATTTTATGCAGACTTTATTATTTTCTTTCCTTTTAAAGGATTGTTTTAGGATTTATATTTTCGTTTAGGACTTTTAATTAATAATTATTTCATATAAACCAAATTACAAACAATAATTAGACGTTTTTAATTTTTTTACGTTTTAATTCGGATTACATTTAGTCATTTACCCACACGCACGCTTGATACGAATCATACCGTATTGAGCAGCAAATCATCACCATCTGTAAAAAATTCTAAACTCATCCCAAACCTCTATGCGGCCGAATTAAATACCTCTCATAATCATCATCATCCCATATCTCAAACAAAAAATCAAGATTAGCTGCAAATTTCATCGACAACTCAAATTTTGCCACACCGCTATTACGAACAAATCTGCGGCCTACTCACGCTTTCAGCTCACCCGACTTCTATTTTCTACTTCCACCATATTATCACCGTCCACAACCGCCACAGACGCTGCCGTATCTTACCACGGTTATTCCCACGTCTCGTTTTCCTGTTCCTCTTTAACTCCAACTTTCTGTTTCCACAAGTTTTTTTAATTTAACTTTTTGATCAGATAACATAGGGTTTTATCTGGGGGTTTTGTTGGAATTTGTATCAATGATGATTTATGTATAAATTATATAGCTTTTGGTTGATTGTGTATTCGAGTTGTACCTTACATTGATTGATGCTTGACTTTTGTGTTTTATACTTCATGAGTAAACATCAAGTTCGTTTTCGAAAGCAACTTATAATACCGTTATCGTTAAAAATATTGATTTTGAACTGTTTTTCCATTTGACATCTTGTTTTTTTAGCTCGAGATAACTTCTTGATCATGCACCCGCTTTACGTGAATAGGAAATTAAACTGTTAAGTAGCACTTGTTTGTAAAGGCCACGTTGAGGGCCTGGAACCGAGCTTCGATTCGCCTACTCATGGGCCTGAAACGGAGCCCCGTAGCCCAAGTTACACCCTTTTCTTTGCAGCCCCTTTTATTTGACGATCATGGGCCTCCATAAACGTAATGGCCCTCTCTTCCACATTTGGGCCTCCATCAAATTGAAACCGAACCAAACCGAACAAGTAAAAAATCAAACCGAACCCAACCGAATTACTATTCGGTTTAGACTACTCGGTTATGCTTTCATATATAAATAATAAAAACATTAAAACAAAATCAAAAAACTTGAATATTAAACAAAACTAATTTACATGCTTCGTAAGTTCTTAACAAAAGTTTAATACGGAGTAATTTGCAAGACAAAACTAAAATATAGTTTAGACTTTTGTGATAAATGATGAATAAAGTTAATAATGATTTTTACGATGATTACCAAAATCAATCCAAAAACTAAAATAATATTTGGTTTTGAACCGAACCAATCCAAAAAAACCAAATTATCCAAACCAATAGTCCAAATCAAATTGTTCAATTGGACAATTCAGTTTGTCCAAAGAGTAAAAACCCCTAGTTATAGATAGATATGTAAGTCTTTAAAATGTGAAAATTAAAACTAATGTAATTATCGGCTGACCCCCATTTTATGCAGACTTTATTATTTTCTTTCCTTTTAAAGGATTGTTTTAGGATTTATATTTTCGTTTAGGACTTTTAATTAATAATTATTTCATATAAACCAAATTACAAACAATAATTAGACGTTTTTAATTTTTTTACGTTTTAATTCGGATTACATTTAGTCATTTACCCACACGCACGCATGATACGAATCATACCGTATTGAGCAGCAAATCATCACCATCTGTAAAAAATTCTAAACTCATCCCAAACCTCTATGCGGCCGAATTAAATACCTCTCATAATCATCATCATCCCATATCTCAAACAAAAAATCAAGATTAGCTGCAAATTTCATCGACAACTCAAATTTTGCCACACCGCTATTACGAACAAATCTGCGGCCTACTCACGCTTTCAGCTCACCCGACTTCTATTTTCTACTTCCACCGTATTATCACCGTCCACAACCGCCACAGACGCTGCCGTATCTTACCACGGTTATTCCCACGTCTCGTTTTCCTGTTCCTCTTTAACTCCAACTTTCTGTTTCCACAAGTTTTTTTAATTTAACTTTTTGATCAGATAACATAGGGTTTTATCTGGGGGTTTTGTTGGAATTTGTATCAATGATGATTTACGTATAAATTATATAGCTTTTGGTTGATTGTGTATTCGTGTTGTACCTTACATTGATTGCTGCTTGACTTTTGTGTTTTATACTTCATGAGTAAACATCAAGTTCGTTTTCGAAAGCAACTTATAATACCGTTATCGTTAAAAATATTGATTTTGAACTGTTTTTCCATTTGACATCTTGTTTTTTTAGCTCGAGATAACTTCTTGATCATGCACCCGCTTTACGTGAATAGGGAATTAAACTGTTAAGTAGCACTTGTTTGTAAAGGCCACGTTGAGGGCCTGGAACCGAGCTTCGATTCGCCTACTCATGGGCCTGAAACGGAGCCCCGTAGCCCAAGTTACACCCTTTTCTTTGCAGCCCCTTTTATTTGACGATCATGGGCCTCCATAAACGTAATGGCCCTCTCTTCCACACTTGGGCCTCCATCAAATTGAAACCGAACCAAACCGAACAAGTAAAAAATCAAACCGAACCCAACCGAATTACTATTCGGTTTAGACTACTCGGTTATGCTTTCATATATAAATAATAAAAACATTAAAACAAAATCAAAAAACTTGAATATTAAACAAAACTAATTTACATGCTTCGTAAGTTCTTAACAAAAGTTTAATACGGAGTAATTTGCAAGACAAAACTAAAATATAGTTTAGACTTTTGTGATAAATGATGAATAAAGTTAATAATGATTTTTACGATGATTACCAAAATCAATCCAAAAACTAAAATAATATTTGGTTTTGAACCGAACCAATCCAAAAAAACCAAATTATCCAAACCAATAGTCCAAATCAAATTGTTCAATTGGACAATTTAGTTTGTCCAAAGAGTAAAAACCCCTAGTTATAGATAGATATGTAAGTCTTTAAAATGTGAAAATTAAAACTAATGTAATTATCGGCTGACCCCCATTTTATGCAGACTTTATTATTTTCTTTCCTTTTAAAGGATTGTTTTAGGATTTATATTTTCGTTTAGGACTTTTAATTAATAATTATTTCATATAAACCAAATTACAAAAAATAATTTGACGTTTTTAATTTTTTTACGTTTTAATTCGGATTACATTTAGTCATGTACCCACACGCACGCTTGATACAAATCATACCGTATTGAGCCGCAAATCATCACCATCCGTAAAAAATTCTAAACTCATCCCAAACCTCTATGCGGCCGAATTAAATACCTCTCATAATCATCATCATCCCATATTTCAAACAAAAAATCAAGATTAGCTGCAAATTTCATCGACAATTCAAATTTTGCCACACCGCTATTAACGAACAAATCTGCGGCCTACTCACGCTTTCAGCTCACCCGACTTCTATTTTCTACTTCCACCGTATTATCACCGTCCACAACCGCCACAGACACTGCCGTATCTTACCACGGTTATTCCCACGTCTCGTTTTCCTGTTCCTCTTTAACTCCAACTTTCTGTTTCCACAAGTTTTTTTAATTTAACTTTTTGATCAGATAACATAGGGTTTTATCTAGGGGTTTTGTTGGAATTTGTATCAATGATGATTTATGTATAAATTATATAGCTTTTGGTTGATTGTGTATTCGTGTTGTACCTTACATTGATTGCTGCTTGACTTTTGTGTTTTATACTTCATGAGTAAACATCAAGTTCGTTTCCGAAAGCAACTTATAATAGCGTTATCGTTAAAAATATTGATTTTGAACCGTTTTTCCATTTGACATCTTGTTTTTTTAGCTCGAGATAACTTCTTGATCATGCACCCGCTTTACGTGAATAGGGAATTAAACTGTTAAGTAGCAATTGTTTGTAAAGGCCACGTTGAGGGCCTGGAACCGAGCTTCGATTCGCCTACTCATGGGCCTGAAACGGAGCCCCGTAGCCCAAGTTACACCCTTTTCTTTGCAGCCCCTTTTATTTGACGATCATGGGCCTCCATAAACGTAATGGCCCTCTCTTCCACACTTGGGCCTCCATCAAATTGAAACCGAACCAAACCGAACAAGTAAAAAATCAAACCGAACCCAACCGAATTACTATTCGGTTTAGACTACTCGGTTATGCTTTCATATATAAATAATAAAAACATTAAAACAAAATCAAAAAACTTGAATATTAAACAAAACTAATTTACATGCTTCGTAAGTTCTTAATAAAAGTTTAATACGGAGTAATTTGCAAGACAAAACTAAAATATAGTTTAGACTTTTGTGATAAATGATGAATAAAGTTAATAATGATTTTTACGATGATTACCAAAATCAATCCAAAAACTAAAATAATATTTGGTTTTGAACCGAACCAATCCAAAAAAACCAAATTATCCAAACCAATAGTCCAAATCAAATTGTTCAATTGGACAATTCAGTTTGTCCAAAGAGTAAAAACCCCTAGTTATAGATAGATATGTAAGTCTTTAAAATGTGAAAATTAAAACTAATGTAATTATCGGCTGACCCCAATTTTATGCAGACTTTATTATTTTCTTTCCTTT
Source organism: Helichrysum umbraculigerum (assembly GCA_949592205.1). Classification (NCBI taxonomy): domain Eukaryota; kingdom Viridiplantae; phylum Streptophyta; class Magnoliopsida; order Asterales; family Asteraceae; genus Helichrysum; species Helichrysum umbraculigerum. Next base: position 161,456,876 of record CATIUR010000004.1, on the reverse strand, counting down.
TAAAGGATTGTTTTAGGATTTATATTTTCGTTTAGGACTTTTAATTAATAATTATTTCATATAAACCAAATTACAAACAATAATTAGACGTTTTTAATTTTTTTACGTTTTAATTCGGATTACATTTAGTCATTTACCCACACGCATGCTTGATACGAATCATACCGTATTGAGCCGCAAATCATCACCATCTGTAAAAAATTCTAAACTCATCCCAAACCTCTATGCGGCCGAATTAAATACCTCTCATAATCATCATCATCCCATATCTCAAACAAAAAATCAAGATTAGCTGCAAATTTCATCGACAACTCAAATTTTGCCACACCGCTATTACGAACAAATCTGCGGCCTACTCACGCTTTCAGCTCACCCGACTTCTATTTTCTACTTCCACCGTATTATCACCGTCCACAACCGCCACAGACGCTGCCGTATCTTACCACGGTTATTCCCACGTCTCGTTTTCCTGTTCCTCTTTAACTCCAACTTTCTGTTTCCACAAGTTTTTTTAATTTAACTTTTTTATCAGATAACATAGGGTTTTATCTGGGGGTTTTGTTGGAATTTGTATCAATGATGATTTATGTATAAATTATATAGCTTTTGGTAGATTGTGTATTCGTGTTGTACCTTACATTGATTGCTGCTTGACTTTTGTGTTTTATACTTCATGAGTAAACATCAAGTTCGTTTTCGAAAGCAACTTATAATACCGTTATCGTTAAAAATATTGATTTTGAACTGTTTTTCCATTTGACATCTTGTTTTTTTAGCTCGAGATAACTTCTTGATCATGCACCCGCTTTACGTGAATAGGGAATTAAACTGTTAAGTAGCACTTGTTTGTAAAGGCCACGTTGAGGGCCTGGAACCGAGCTTCGATTCGCCTACTCATGGGCCTGAAACGGAGCCCCGTAGCCCAAGTTACACCCTTTTCTTTGCAGCCCCTTTTATTTGATGATCATGGGCCTCCATAAACGTAATGGCCCTCTCTTCCACACTTGGGCCTCCATCAAATTGAAACTGAACCAAACCGAACAAGTAAAAAATCAAACCGAACCCAACCGAATTACTATTCGGTTTAGACTACTCGGTTATGCTTTCATATATAAATAATAAAAACATTAAAACAAAATCAAAAAACTTGAATATTAAACAAAACTAATTCACATGCTTCGTAAGTTCTTAACAAAAGTTTAATACGGAGTAATTTGCAAGACAAAACTAAAATATAGTTTAGACTTTTGTGATAAATAATGAATAAAGTTAATAATGATTTTTACGATGATTACCAAAATCAATCCAAAAACTAAAATAATATTTGGTTTTGAACCGAACCAATCCAAAAAAACCAAATTATCCAAACCAATAGTCCAAATCAAATTGTTCAATTGGACAATTCAGTTTGTCCAAAGAGTAAAAACCCCTAGTTATAGATAGATATGTAAGTCTTTAAAATGTGAAAATTAAAACTAATGTAATTATCGGCTGACCCCCATTTTATGCAGACTTTATTATTTTCTTTCCTTTTAAAGGATTGTTTTAGGATTTATATTTTCGTTTAGGACTTTTAATTAATAATTATTTCATATAAACCAAATTACAAACAATAATTAGACGTTTTTAATTTTTTTACGTTTTAATTCGGATTACATTTAGTCATTTACCCACACGCACGCTTGATACGAATCATACCGTATTGAGCCGCAAATCATCACCATCTGTAAAAAATTCTAAACTCATCCCAAACCTCTATGCGGCCGAATTAAATACCTCTCATAATCATCATCATCCCATATCTCAAACAAAAAATCAAGATTAGCTGCAAATTTCATCGACAATTCAAATTTTGCCACACCGCTATTACGAACAAATCTGCGGCCTACTCACGCTTTCAGCTCACCCGACTTCTATTTTCTACTTCCACCGTATTATCACCGTCCACAACCGTCACAGACGCTGCCGTATCTTACCACGGTTATTCCCATGTCTCGTTTTCCTGTTCCTCTTTAACTCCAACTTTCTGTTTCCACAAGTTTTTTTAATTTAACTTTTTGATCAGATAACATAGGGTTTTATCTGGGGGTTTTGTTGGAATTTGTATCAATGATGATTTATGTATAAATTATATTGCTTTTGGTTGATTGTGTATTCGTGTTGTACCTTACATTGATTGCTGCTTGACTTTTGTGTTTTATACTTCATGAGTAAACATCAAGTTCGTTTTCGAAAGCAACTTATAATACCGTTATCGTTAAAAATATTGATTTTGAACTGTTTTTCCATTTGACATCTTGTTTTTTTAGCTCGAGATAACTTCTTGATCATGCACCCGCTTTACGTGAATAGGGAATTAAACTGTTAAGTAGCACTTGTTTGTAAAGGCCACGTTGAGGGCCTGGAACCGAGCTTCGATTCGCCTACTCATGGGCCTGAAACGGAGCCCCGTAGCCCAAGTTACACCCTTTTCTTTGCAGCCCCTTTTATTTGATGATCATGGGCCTCCATAAACGTAATGGCCCTCTCTTCCACACTTGGGCCTCCATCAAATTGAAACCGAACCAAACCGAACAAGTAAAAAATCAAACCGAACCCAACCGAATTACTATTCGGTTTAGACTACTCGGTTATGCTTTCATATATAAATAATAAAAACATTAAAACAAAATCAAAAAACTTGAATATTAAACAAAACTAATTCACATGCTTCGTAAGTTCTTAACAAAAGTTTAATACGGAGTAATTTGCAAGACAAAACTAAAATATAGTTTAGACTTTTGTGATAAATGATGAATAAAGTTAATAATGATTTTTACGATGATTACCAAAATCAATCCAAAAACTAAAATAATATTTGGTTTTGAACCGAACCAATCCAAAAAAACCAAATTATCCAAACCAATAGTCCAAATCAAATTGTTCAATTGGACAATTCAGTTTGTCCAAAGAGTAAAAACCCCTAGTTATAGATAGATATGTAAGTCTTTAAAATGTGAAAATTAAAACTAATGTAATTATCGGCTGACCCCCATTTTATGCAGACTTTATTATTTTCTTTCCTTTTAAAGGATTGTTTTAGGATTTATATTTTCGTTTAGGACTTTTAATTAATAATTATTTCATATAAACCAAATTACAAACAATAATTAGACGTTTTTAATTTTTTTACGTTTTAATTCGGATTACATTTAGTCATTTACCCACACGCACGCTTGATACGAATCATACCGTATTGAGCCGCAAATCATCACCATCTGTAAAAAATTCTAAACTCATCCCAAACCTCTATGCGGCCGAATTAAATACCTCTCATAATCATCATCATCCCATATCTCAAACAAAAAATCAAGATTAGCTGCAAATTTCATCGACAATTCAAATTTTGCCACACCGCTATTACGAACAAATCTGCGGCCTACTCACGCTTTCAGCTCACCCGACTTCTATTTTCTACTTCCACCGTATTATCACCGTCCACAACCGCCACAGACGCTGCCGTATCTTACCACGGTTATTCCCATGTCTCGTTTTCCTGTTCCTCTTTAACTCCAACTTTCTGTTTCCACAAGTTTTTTTAATTTAACTTTTTGATCAGATAACATAGGGTTTTATCGGGGGGTTTTGTTGGAATTTGTATCAATGATGATTTATGTATAAATTATATAGCTTTTGGTTGATTGTGTATTCGTGTTGTACCTTACATTGATTGCTGCTTGACTTTTGTGTTTTATACTTCATGAGTAAACATCAAGTTCGTTTTCGAAAGCAACTTATAATACCGTTATCGTTAAAAATATTGATTTTGAATTGTTTTTCCATTTGACATCTTGTTTTTTTAGCTCGAGATAACTTCTTGATCATGCACCCGCTTTACATGAATAGGAAATTAAACTGTTAAGTAGCACTTGTTTGTAAAGGCCACGTTGAGGGCCTCGAACCGAGCTTCGATTCGCCTACTCATGGGCCTGAAACGGAGCCCCGTAGCCCAAGTTATACCCTTTTCTTTGCAGCCCCTTTTATTTGACGATCATGGGCCTCCATAAACGTAATGGCCCTCTCTTCCACACTTGGGCCTCCATCAAATTGAAACCGAACCAAACCGAACAAGTAAAAAATCAAACCGAACCCAACCGAATTACTATTCGGTTTAGACTACTCGGTTATGCTTTCATATATAAATAATAAAAACATTAAAACAAAATCAAAAAACTTGAATATTAAAAAAAACTAATTTACATGCTTCGTAAGTTCTTAACAAAAGTTTAATACGGAGTAATTTGCAAGACAAAACTAAAATATAGTTTAGACTTTTGTGATAAATGATGAATAAAGTTAATAATGATTTTTACGATGATTACCAAAATCAATCCAAAAACTAAAATAATATTTGGTTTTGAACCGAACCAATCCAAAAAAACCAAATTATCCAAACCAATAGTCCAAATCAAATTGTTCAATTGGACAATTCAGTTTGTCCAAAGAGTAAAAACCCCTAGTTATAGATAGATATGTAAGTCTTTAAAATGTGAAAATTAAAACTAATGTAATTATCGGCGGACCCCCATTTTATGCAGACTTTATTATTTTCTTTCCTTTTAAAGGATTGTTTTAGGATTTATATTTTCGTTTAGGACTTTTAATTAATAATTATTTCATATAAACCAAATTACAAAAAATAATTTGACGTTTTTAATTTTTTTACGTTTTAATTCGGATTACATTTAGTCATGTACCCACACGCACGCTTGATACGAATCATACCGTATTGAGCCGCAAATCCTCACCATCCGTAAAAAATTCTAAACTCATCCCAAACCTCTATGCGGCCGAATTAAATACCTCTCATAATCATCATCATCCCATATTTCAAACAAAAAATCAAGATTAGCTGCAAATTTCATCGACAATTCAAATTTTGCCACACCGCTATTAACGAACAAATCTGCGGCCTACTCACGCTTTCAGCTCACCCGACTTCTATTTTCTACTTCCACCGTATTATCACCGTCCACAACCGCCACAGACGCTGCCGTATCTTACCAAGATTATTCCCACGTCTCGTTTTCGTGTTCCTCTTTAACTCCAACTTTCTGTTTCCACAAGTTTTTTTAATTTAACTTTTTGATCAGATAACATAGGGTTTTATCTGGGGGTTTTGTTGGAATTTGTATCAATGATGATTTATGTATAAATTATATAGCTTTTGGTAGATTGTGTATTCGTGTTGTACCTTACATTGATTGCTGCTTGACTTTTGTGTTTTATACTTCATGAGTAAACATCAAGTTCGTTTCCGAAAGCAACTTATAATACCGTTATCGTTAAAAATATTGATTTTGAACCGTTTTTCCATTTGACATCTTGTTTTTTTAGCTCGAGATAACTTCTTGATCATGCACCCGCTTTACGTGAATAGGGAATTAAACTGTTAAGTAGCACTTGTTTGTAAAGGCCACGTTGAGGGCCTGGAACCGAGCTTCGATTCGCCTACTCATGGGCCTGAAACGGAGCCCCGTAGCCCAAGTTACACCCTTTTCTTTGCAGCCCCTTTTATTTGACGATCATGGGCCTCCATAAACGTAATGGCCCTCTCTTCCACACTTGGGCCTCCATCAAATTGAAACCGAACCAAACCGAACAAGTAAAAAATCAAACCGAACCCAACCGAATTACTATTCGGTTTAGACTACTCGGTTATGCTTTCATATATAAATAATAAAAACATTAAAACAAAATCAAAAAACTTGAATATTAAACAAAACTAATTTACATGCTTCGTAAGTTCTTAACAAAAGTTTAATACGGAGTAATTTGCAAAACAAAACTAAAATATAGTTTAGACTTTTGTGATAAATGATGAATAAAGTTAATAATGATTTTTACGATGATTACCAAAATCAATCCAAAAACTAAAATAATATTTGGTTTTGAACCGAACCAATCCAAAAAAACCAAATTATCCAAACCAATAGTCCAAATCAAATTGTTCAATTGGACAATTCAGTTTGTCCAAAGAGTAAAAACCCCTAGTTATAGATAGATATGTAAGTCTTTAAAATGTGAAAATTAAAACTAATGTAATTATCGGCTGACCCCAATTTTATGCAGACTTTATTATTTTCTTTCCTTTTAAAGGATTGTTTTAGGATTTATATTTTCGTTTAGGACTTTTAATTAATAATTATTTCATATAAACCAAATTACAAACAATAATTAGACGTTTTTAATTTTTTTACGTTTTAATTCGGATTACATTTAGTCATTTACCCACACGCATGCTTGATACGAATCATACCGTATTGAGCCGCAAATCATCACCATCTGTAAAAAATTCTAAACTCATCCCAAACCTCTATGCGGCCGAATTAAATACCTCTCATAATCATCATCATCCCATATCTCAAACAAAAAATCAAGATTAGCTGCAAATTTCATCGACAACTCAAATTTTGCCACACCGCTATTACGAACAAATCTGCGGCCTACTCACGCTTTCAGCTCACCCGACTTCTATTTTCTACTTCCACCGTATTATCACCGTCCACAACCGCCACAGACGCTGCCGTATCTTACCACGGTTATTCCCACGTCTCGTTTTCCTGTTCCTCTTTAACTCCAACTTTCTGTTTCCACAAGTTTTTTTAATTTAACTTTTTGATCAGATAACATAGGGTTTTATCTGGGGGTTTTGTTGGAATTTGTATCAATGATGATTTATGTATAAATTATATAGCTTTTGGTAGATTGTGTATTCGTGTTGTACCTTACATTGATTGCTGCTTGACTTTTGTGTTTTATACTTCATGAGTAAACATCAAGTTCGTTTTCGAAAGCAACTTATAATACCGTTATCGTTAAAAATATTGATTTTGAACTGTTTTTCCATTTGACATCTTGTTTTTTTAGCTCGAGATAACTTCTTGATCATGCACCCGCTTTACGTGAATAGGGAATTAAACTGTTAAGTAGCACTTGTTTGTAAAGGCCACGTTGAGGGCCTGGAACCGAGCTTCGATTCGCCTACTCATGGGCCTGAAACGGAGCCCCGTAGCCCAAGTTACACCCTTTTCTTTGCAGCCCCTTTTATTTGATGATCATGGGCCTCCATAAACGTAATGGCCCTCTCTTCCACACTTGGGCCTCCATCAAATTGAAACTGAACCAAACCGAACAAGTAAAAAATCAAACCGAACCCAACCGAATTACTATTCGGTTTAGACTACTCGGTTATGCTTTCATATATAAATAATAAAAACATTAAAACAAAATCAAAAAACTTGAATATTAAACAAAACTAATTCACATGCTTCGTAAGTTCTTAACAAAAGTTTAATACGGAGTAATTTGCAAGACAAAACTAAAATATAGTTTAGACTTTTGTGATAAATAATGAATAAAGTTAATAATGATTTTTACGATGATTACCAAAATCAATCCAAAAACTAAAATAATATTTGGTTTTGAACCGAACCAATCCAAAAAAACCAAATTATCCAAACCAATAGTCCAAATCAAATTGTTCAATTGGACAATTCAGTTTGTCCAAAGAGTAAAAACCCCTAGTTATAGATAGATATGTAAGTCTTTAAAATGTGAAAATTAAAACTAATGTAATTATCGGCTGACCCCCATTTTATGCAGACTTTATTATTTTCTTTCCTTTTAAAGGATTGTTTTAGGATTTATATTTTCGTTTAGGACTTTTAATTAATAATTATTTCATATAAACCAAATTACAAACAATAATTAGACGTTTTTAATTTTTTTACGTTTTAATTCGGATTACATTTAGTCATTTACCCACACGCACGCTTGATACGAATCATACCGTATTGAGCCGCAAATCATCACCATCTGTAAAAAATTCTAAACTCATCCCAAACCTCTATGCGGCCGAATTAAATACCTCTCATAATCATCATCATCCCATATCTCAAACAAAAAATCAAGATTAGCTGCAAATTTCATCGACAATTCAAATTTTGCCACACCGCTATTACGAACAAATCTGCGGCCTACTCACGCTTTCAGCTCACCCGACTTCTATTTTCTACTTCCACCGTATTATCACCGTCCACAACCGTCACAGACGCTGCCGTATCTTACCACGGTTATTCCCATGTCTCGTTTTCCTGTTCCTCTTTAACTCCAACTTTCTGTTTCCACAAGTTTTTTTAATTTAACTTTTTGATCAGATAACATAGGGTTTTATCTGGGGGTTTTGTTGGAATTTGTATCAATGATGATTTATGTATAAATTATATTGCTTTTGGTTGATTGTGTATTCGTGTTGTACCTTCAATGATTGCTGCTTGACTTTTGTGTTTTATACTTCATGAGTAAACATCAAGTTCGTTTTCGAAAGCAACTTATAATACAGTTATCGTTAAAAATATTGATTTTGAACTGTTTTTCCATTTGACATCTTGTTTTTTTAGCTCGAGATAACTTCTTGATCATGCACCCGCTTTACGTGAATAGGGAATTAAACTGTTAAGTAGCACTTGTTTGTAAAGGCCACGTTGAGGGCCTGGAACCGAGCTTCGATTCGCCTACTCATGGGCCTGAAACGGAGCCCCGTAGCCCAAGTTACACCCTTTTCTTTGCAGCCCCTTTTATTTGATGATCATGGGCCTCCATAAACGTAATGGCCCTCTCTTCCACACTTGGGCCTCCATCAAATTGAAACCGAACCAAACCGAACAAGTAAAAAATCAAACCGAACCCAACCGAATTACTATTCGGTTTAGACTACTCGGTTATGCTTTCATATATAAATAATAAAAACATTAAAACAAAATCAAAAAACTTGAATATTAAACAAAACTAATTCACATGCTTCGTAAGTTCTTAACAAAAGTTTAATACGGAGTAATTTGCAAGACAAAACTAAAATATAGTTTAGACTTTTGTGATAAATAATGAATAAAGTTAATAATGATTTTTACGATGATTACCAAAATCAATCCAAAAACTAAAATAATATTTGGTTTTGAACCGAACCAATCCAAAAAAACCAAATTATCCAAACCAATAGTCCAAATCAAATTGTTCAATTGGACAATTCAGTTTGTCCAAAGAGTAAAAACCCCTAGTTATAGATAGATATGTAAGTCTTTAAAATGTGAAAATTAAAACTAATGTAATTATCGGCTGACCCCAATTTTATGCAGACTTTATTATTTTCTTTCCTTTTAAAGGATTGTTTTAGGATTTATATTTTCGTTTAGGACTTTTAATTAATAATTATTTCATATAAACCAAATTACAAACAATAATTAGACGTTTTTAATTTTTTTACGTTTTAATTCGGATTACATTTAGTCATTTACCCACACGCATGCTTGATACGAATCATACCGTATTGAGCCGCAAATCATCACCATCTGTAAAAAATTCTAAACTCATCCCAAACCTCTATGCGGCCGAATTAAATACCTCTCATAATCATCATCATCCCATATCTCAAACAAAAAATCAAGATTAGCTGCAAATTTCATCGACAACTCAAATTTTGCCACACCGCTATTACGAACAAATCTGCGGCCTACTCACGCTTTCAGCTCACCCGACTTCTATTTTCTACTTCCACCGTATTATCACCGTCCACAACCGCCACAGACGCTGCCGTATCTTACCACGGTTATTCCCACGTCTCGTTTTCCTGTTCCTCTTTAACTCCAACTTTCTGTTTCCACAAGTTTTTTTAATTTAACTTTTTGATCAGATAACATAGGGTTTTATCTGGGGGTTTTGTTGGAATTTGTATCAATGATGATTTATGTATAAATTATATAGCTTTTGGTAGATTGTGTATTCGTGTTGTACCTTACATTGATTGCTGCTTGACTTTTGTGTTTTATACTTCATGAGTAAACATCAAGTTCGTTTTCGAAAGCAACTTATAATACCGTTATCGTTAAAAATATTGATTTTGAACTGTTTTTCCATTTGACATCTTGTTTTTTTAGCTCGAGATAACTTCTTGATCATGCACCCGCTTTACGTGAATAGGGAATTAAACTGTTAAGTAGCACTTGTTTGTAAAGGCCACGTTGAGGGCCTGGAACCGAGCTTCGATTCGCCTACTCATGGGCCTGAAACGGAGCCCCGTAGCCCAAGTTACACCCTTTTCTTTGCAGCCCCTTTTATTTGATGATCATGGGCCTCCATAAACGTAATGGCCCTCTCTTCCACACTTGGGCCTCCATCAAATTGAAACTGAACCAAACCGAACAAGTAAAAAATCAAACCGAACCCAACCGAATTACTATTCGGTTTAGACTACTCGGTTATGCTTTCATATATAAATAATAAAAACATTAAAACAAAATCAAAAAACTTGAATATTAAACAAAACTAATTCACATGCTTCGTAAGTTCTTAACAAAAGTTTAATACGGAGTAATTTGCAAGACAAAACTAAAATATAGTTTAGACTTTTGTGATAAATAATGAATAAAGTTAATAATGATTTTTACGATGATTACCAAAATCAATCCAAAAACTAAAATAATATTTGGTTTTGAACCGAACCAATCCAAAAAAACCAAATTATCCAAACCAATAGTCCAAATCAAATTGTTCAATTGGACAATTCAGTTTGTCCAAAGAGTAAAAACCCCTAGTTATAGATAGATATGTAAGTCTTTAAAATGTGAAAATTAAAACTAATGTAATTATCGGCTGACCCCCATTTTATGCAGACTTTATTATTTTCTTTCCTTTTAAAGGATTGTTTTAGGATTTATATTTTCGTTTAGGACTTTTAATTAATAATTATTTCATATAAACCAAATTACAAACAATAATTAGACGTTTTTAATTTTTTTACGTTTTAATTCGGATTACATTTAGTCATTTACCCACACGCACGCTTGATACGAATCATACCGTATTGAGCCGCAAATCATCACCATCTGTAAAAAATTCTAAACTCATCCCAAACCTCTATGCGGCCGAATTAAATACCTCTCATAATCATCATCATCCCATATCTCAAACAAAAAATCAAGATTAGCTGCAAATTTCATCGACAATTCAAATTTTGCCACACCGCTATTACGAACAAATCTGCGGCCTACTCACGCTTTCAGCTCACCCGACTTCTATTTTCTACTTCCACCGTATTATCACCGTCCACAACCGTCACAGACGCTGCCGTATCTTACCACGGTTATTCCCATGTCTCGTTTTCCTGTTCCTCTTTAACTCCAACTTTCTGTTTCCACAAGTTTTTTTAATTTAACTTTTTGATCAGATAACATAGGGTTTTATCTGGGGGTTTTGTTGGAATTTGTATCAATGATGATTTATGTATAAATTATATTGCTTTTGGTTGATTGTGTATTCGTGTTGTACCTTACATTGATTGCTGCTTGACTTTTGTGTTTTATACTTCATGAGTAAACATCAAGTTCGTTTTCGAAAGCAACTTATAATACCGTTATCGTTAAAAATATTGATTTTGAACTGTTTTTCCATTTGACATCTTGTTTTTTTAGCTCGAGATAACTTCTTGATCATGCACCCGCTTTACGTGAATAGGGAATTAAACTGTTAAGTAGCACTTGTTTGTAAAGGCCACGTTGAGGGCCTGGAACCGAGCTTCGATTCGCCTACTCATGGGCCTGAAACGGAGCCCCGTAGCCCAAGTTACACCCTTTTCTTTGCAGCCCCTTTTATTTGATGATCATGGGCCTCCATAAACGTAATGGCCCTCTCTTCCACACTTGGGCCTCCATCAAATTGAAACCGAACCAAACCGAACAAGTAAAAAATCAAACCGAACCCAACCGAATTACTATTCGGTTTAGACTACTCGGTTATGCTTTCATATATAAATAATAAAAACATTAAAACAAAATCAAAAAACTTGAATATTAAACAAAACTAATTCACATGCTTCGTAAGTTCTTAACAAAAGTTTAATACGGAGTAATTTGCAAGACAAAACTAAAATATAGTTTAGACTTTTGTGATAAATGATGAATAAAGTTAATAATGATTTTTACGATGATTACCAAAATCAATCCAAAAACTAAAATAATATTTGGTTTTGAACCGAACCAATCCAAAAAAACCAAATTATCCAAACCAATAGTCCAAATCAAATTGTTCAATTGGACAATTCAGTTTGTCCAAAGAGTAAAAACCCCTAGTTATAGATAGATATGTAAGTCTTTAAAATGTGAAAATTAAAACTAATGTAATTATCGGCTGACCCCCATTTTATGCAGACTTTATTATTTTCTTTCCTTTTAAAGGATTGTTTTAGGATTTATATTTTCGTTTAGGACTTTTAATTAATAATTATTTCATATAAACCAAATTACAAACAATAATTAGACGTTTTTAATTTTTTTACGTTTTAATTCGGATTACATTTAGTCATTTACCCACACGCACGCTTGATACGAATCATACCGTATTGAGCCGCAAATCATCACCATCTGTAAAAAATTCTAAACTCATCCCAAACCTCTATGCGGCCGAATTAAATACCTCTCATAATCATCATCATCCCATATCTCAAACAAAAAATCAAGATTAGCTGCAAATTTCATCGACAATTCAAATTTTGCCACACCGCTATTACGAACAAATCTGCGGCCTACTCACGCTTTCAGCTCACCCGACTTCTATTTTCTACTTCCACCGTATTATCACCGTCCACAACCGCCACAGACGCTGCCGTATCTTACCACGGTTATTCCCATGTCTCGTTTTCCTGTTCCTCTTTAACTCCAACTTTCTGTTTCCACAAGTTTTTTTAATTTAACTTTTTGATCAGATAACATAGGGTTTTATCGGGGGGTTTTGTTGGAATTTGTATCAATGATGATTTATGTATAAATTATATAGCTTTTGGTTGATTGTGTATTCGTGTTGTACCTTACATTGATTGCTGCTTGACTTTTGTGTTTTATACTTCATGAGTAAACATCAAGTTCGTTTTCGAAAGCAACTTATAATACCGTTATCGTTAAAAATATTGATTTTGAATTGTTTTTCCATTTGACATCTTGTTTTTTTAGCTCGAGATAACTTCTTGATCATGCACCCGCTTTACATGAATAGGAAATTAAACTGTTAAGTAGCACTTGTTTGTAAAGGCCACGTTGAGGGCCTCGAACCGAGCTTCGATTCGCCTACTCATGGGCCTGAAACGGAGCCCCGTAGCCCAAGTTATACCCTTTTCTTTGCAGCCCCTTTTATTTGACGATCATGGGCCTCCATAAACGTAATGGCCCTCTCTTCCACACTTGGGCCTCCATCAAATTGAAACCGAACCAAACCGAACAAGTAAAAAATCAAACCGAACCCAACCGAATTACTATTCGGTTTAGACTACTCGGTTATGATTTCATATATAAATAATAAAAACATTAAAACAAAATCAAAAAACTTGAATATTAAAAAAAACTAATTTACATGCTTCGTAAGTTCTTAACAAAAGTTTAATACGGAGTAATTTGCAAGACAAAACTAAAATATAGTTTAGACTTTTGTGATAAATGATGAATAAAGTTAATAATGATTTTTACGATGATTACCAAAATCAATCCAAAAACTAAAATAATATTTGGTTTTGAACCGAACCAATCCAAAAAAACCAAATTATCCAAACCAATAGTCCAAATCAAATTGTTCAATTGGACAATTCAGTTTGTCCAAAGAGTAAAAACCCCTAGTTATAGATAGATATGTAAGTCTTTAAAATGTGAAAATTAAAACTAATGTAATTATCGGCGGACCCCCATTTTATGCAGACTTTATTATTTTCTTTCCTTTTAAAGGATTGTTTTAGGATTTATATTTTCGTTTAGGACTTTTAATTAATAATTATTTCATATAAACCAAATTACAAACAATAATTTGACGTTTTTAATTTTTTTACGTTTTAATTCGGATTACATTTAGTCATTTACCCACACGCACGCTTGATACGAATCATATCGTATTGAGCCGCAAATCCTCACCATCTGTAAAAAATTCTAAACTCATCCCAAACCTCTACGCGGCCGAATTAAATACCTCTCATAATCATCATCATCCCATATCTCAAACAAAAAATCAAGATTAGCTGCAAATTTCATCGACAATTCAAATTTTGCCACACCGCTATTACGAACAAATCTGCGGCCTACTCACGCTTTCAGCTCACCCAACTTCTATTTTCTACTTCCACCGTATTATCACCGTCAACAACCGCCACAGACGCTGCCGTATCTTACCAAGATTATTCCCACGTCTCGTTTTCGTGTTCCTCTTTAACTCCAACTTTCTGTTTCCACAAGTTTTTTTAATTTAACTTTTTGATCAGATAACATAGGGTTTTATCTGGGGGTTTTGTTGGAATTTGTATCAATGATGATTTATGTATAAATTATATAGCTTTTGGTTGATTGTGTATTCGTGTTGTACCTTACATTGATTGCTGTTTGACTTTTGTGTTTTATACTTCATGAGTAAACATCAAGTTCGTTTTCGAAAGCAACTTATAATACCGTTATCGTTAAAAATATTGATTTTGAACTGTTTTTCCATTTGACATCTTGTTTTTTTAGCTCGAGATAACTTCTTGATCATGCACCCGCTTTACATGAATAGGGAATTAAACTGTTAAGTAGCACTTGTTTGTAAAGGCCACGTTGAGGGCCTCGAACCGAGCTTCGATTCGCCTACTCATGGGCCTGAAACGGAGCCCCGTAGCCCAAGTTACACCCTTTTCTTTGCAGCCCCTTTTATTTGACGATCATGGGCCTCCATAAACGTAATGGCCCTCTCTTCCACACTTGGACCTCCATCAAATTGAAACCGAACCAAACCGAACAAGTAAAAAATCAAACCGAACCCAACCGAATTACTATTCGGTTTAGACTACTCGGTTATGCTTTCATATATAAATAATAAAAACATTAAAACAAAATCAAAAAACTTGAATATTAAACAAAACTAATTTACATGCTTCGTAAGTTCTTAACAAAAGTTTAATACGGAGTAATTTGCAAAACAAAACTAAAATATAGTTTAGACTTTTGTGATAAATGATGAATAAAGTTAATAATGATTTTTACGATGATTACCAAAATCAATCCAAAAACTAAAATAATATTTGGTTTTGAACCGAACCAATCCAAAAAAACCAAATTATCCAAACCAATAGTCCAAATCAAATTGTTCAATTGGACAATTCAGTTTGTCCAAAGAGTAAAAACCTCTAGTTATAGATAGATATGTAAATCTTTAAAATGTGAAAATTAAAACTAATGTAATTATCGGCTTACCCCCATTTTATGCAGACTTTATTATTTTCTTTCCTTTTAAAGGATTGTTTTAGGATTTATATTTTCGTTTAGGACTTTTAATTAATAATTATTTCATATAAACCAAATTACAAACAATAATTTGACGTTTATAATTTTTTTACGTTTTAATTCGGATTACATTTAGTCATTTACCCACACGCACGCTTGATACGAATCATACCGTATTGAGCCGCAAATCATCACCATCTGTAAAAAATTCTAAACTCATCCCAAACCTCTATGCGGCCGAATTAAATACCTCTCATAATCATCATCATCCCATATCTCAAACAAAAAATCAAGATTAGCTGCAAATTTCATCGACAATTCAAATTTTTCCACACCGCTATTACGAACAAATCTGCGGCCTACTCACGCTTTTAGCTCACCCGACTTCTATTTTCTACTTCCACCGTATTATCACCGTCCACAACCACCACAGACGCTGCCGTATCTTACCACGGTTATTCCCACGTCTCGTTTTCCAGTTCCTCTTTAACTCCAACTTTCTGTTTCCACAAGTTTTTTTAATTTAACTTTTTGATCAGATAACATAGGGTTTTATCGGGGGGTTTTGTTGGAATTTGTATCAATGATGATTTATGTATAAATTATATAGCTTTTGGTTGATTGTGTATTCGTGTTGTACCTTACATTGATTGCTGCTTGACTTTTGTGTTTTATACTTCATGAGTAAACATCAAGTTCGTTTTCGAAAGCAACTTATAATACCGTTATCGTTAAAAATATTGATTTTGAACTGTTTTTCCATTTGACATCTTGTTTTTTTAGCTCGAGATAACTTCTTGATCATGCACCCGCTTTACATGAATAGGGAATTAAACTGTTAAGTAGCACTTGTTTGTAAAGGCCACGTTGAGGGCCTCGAACCGAGCTTCGATTCGCCTACTCATGGGCCTGAAACGGAGCCCCGTAGCCCAAGTTACACCCTTTTCTTTGCAGTCCCTTTTATTTGACGATCATGGGCCTCCATAAACGTAATGGCCCTCTCTTCCACACTTGGGCCTCCATCAAATTGAAACCGAACCAAACCGAACAAGTAAAAAATCAAACCGAACCAAACCGAACAAGTAAAAAATCAAACCGAACCCAACCGAATTACTATTCGGTTTAGACTACTCGGTTATGCTTTCATATATAAATAATAAAAACATTAAAACAAAATCAAAAAACTTGAATATTAAACAAAACTAATTTACATGCTTCGTAAGTTCTTAACAAAAGTTTAATACGGAGTAATTTGCAAGACAAAACTAAAATATAGTTTAGACTTTTGTGATAAATGATGAATAAAGTTAATAATGATTTTTACGATGATAACCAAAATCAATCCAAAAACTAAAATAATATTTGGTTTTGAACCGAACCAATCCAAAAAAACCAAATTATCCAAACCAATAGTCCAAATCAAATTGTTCAATTGGACAATTCAGTTTGTCGAAAGAGTAAAAACCCCTAGTTATAGATAGATATGTAAGTCTTTAAAATGTGAAAATTAAAACTAATGTAATTATTTGCTGACCCCCATTTTATGCAGACTTTATTATTTTCTTTCCTTTTAAAGGATTGTTTTAGGATTTATATTTTCGTTTAGGAGTTTTAATTAATAATTAATAATTATTTCATATAAACCAAATTAGAAAAAAATAATTTGACGTTTTTAATTTTTTTACGTTTTAATTCGGATTACATTTAGTCATTTACCCACACGCACGCTTGATACGAATCATACCGTATTGAGCCGCAAATCATCACCATCCGTAAAAAATTCTAAACTCATCCCAAACCTCTATGCGGCCGAATTAAATACCTCTCATAATCATCATCATCCCATATCTCAAACAAAAAATCAAGATTAGCTGCAAATTTCATCGACAATTCAAATTTTGCCACACCGCTATTAACGAACAAATCTGCGGCCTACTCACGCTTTCAGCTCACCCGACTTCTATTTTCTACTTCCACCGTATTATCACCGTCCACAACCGCCACAGACGCTGCCGTATCTTACCACGGTTATTCCCACGTCTCGTTTTCCTATTCCTCTTTAACTCCAACTTTCTGTTTCCACAAGTTTTTTTAATTTAACTTTTCGATCAGATAACATAGGGTTTTATCGGGGGGTTTTGTTGGAATTTGTATCAATGATGATTTATGTATAAATTATATAGCTTTTGGTTGATGGTTTATTCGTGTTGTACCTTACATTGATTGCTGCTTGAGTTTTGTGTTTTATACTTCATGAGTAAACATCAAGTTCGTTTTCGAAAGCAACTTATAATACCGTTATCGTTAAAAATATTGATTTTGAACTGTTTTTCCATTTGACATCTTGTTTTTTTAGCTCGAGATAACTTCTTGATCATGCACCCGCTTTACATGAATAGGGAATTAACTGTTAAGTAGCACTTGTTTGTAAAGGCCACGTTGAGGGCCTCGAACCGAGCTTCGATTCACCTACTCATGGGCCTGAAACGGAGCCCCGTAGCCCAAGTTACACCCTTTTCTTTGCAGCCCCTTTTATTTGACGATCATGGGCCTCCATAAACGTAATGGCTCTCTCTTCCACACTTGGGCCTCCATCAAATTGAAACCGAACCAAACCGAACAAGTAAAAAATCAAACCGAACCAAACCGAACAAGTAAAAAATCAAACCGAACCCAACCGAATTACTATTCGGTTTAGACTACTCGGTTATGCTTTCATATATAAATAATAAAAACATTAAAACAAAATCAAAAAACTTGAATATTAAACAAAACTAATTTACATGCTTCGTAAGTTCTTAACAAAAGTTTAATACGGAGTAATTTGCAAGACAAAACTAAAATATAGTTTAGACTTTTGTGTTAAATGATGAATAAAGTTAATAATGATTTTTACGATGATTACCAAAATCAATCCAAGAACTAAAATAATATTTGGTTTTGAACCGAACCAATCCAAAAAAACCAAATTATCCAAACCAATATTCCAAATCAAATTGTTCAATAGGACAATTCAGTTTGTCCAAAGAGTAAAAACCCCTAGTTATAGACAGATATGTAAGTCTTTAAAATGTGAAAATTAAAACTAATGTAATTATCGGCTGACCCCCATTTTATGCAGACTTTATTATTTTCTTTCCTTTTAAAGGATTGTTTTAGGATTTATATTTATTTTAGGACTTTTAATTAATAATTAATAATTATTTCATATAAACCAAATTACAAACAATAATTTGACGTTTTTAATTTTTTTACGTTTTAATTCGGATTACATTTAGTCATTTACCCACACGCACGCTTGATACGAATCATACCGTATTGAGCCGCAAATCATCACCATCTGTAAAAAATTCTAAACTCATCCAAAACCTCTATGCGGCCCAATTAAATACCTCTCATAATCATCATCATCCCATATCTCAAACAAAAAATCAAGATTAGCTGCAAATTTCATCGACAATTCAAAATTTTCCACACCGCTATTACGAATAAATCTGCAGCCTACTCACGCTTTCAGCTCACCCGACTTCTATTTTCTACTTCCACCGTATTATCACCGTCCACAACCGCCACAGACGCTGCCGTATCTTACCACGGTTATTCCCACGTCTCGTTTTCCTGTTCCTCTTTAACTTACACTTTCTGTTTCCACAAGTTTTTTTAATTTAACTTTTTGATCAGATAACATAGGGTTTTATCGGGGGGTTTTGTTGGAATTTGTATCAATGATGATTTATGTATAAATTATATACTGCTTTTGGTTGATTGTGTATTCGTGTTGTACCTTACATTGATCGCTGCTTGACTTTTGTGTTTTATACTTAATGAGTAAACATCAAGTTCGTTTTCGAAAGCAACTTATAATACCGTTATCGTTTAAAAATATTGATTTTGAACCGTTTTTCCATTTGACATCTTGTTTTTTTAGCTCGAGATAACTTCTTGATCATGCACCCGCTTTACATGAATAGGGAATTAAACTGTTAATTAGCACTTGTTTGTAAAGGCCACGTTGAGGGCCTCGAACCGAGCTTCGATTCGCCTACTCATGGGCCTGAAACGGAGCCCCGTAGCCAAGTTACACCGTTTTCTTTGCAGCCCCTTTTATTTGACGATCATGGGCCTCCATAAACGTAATGACCCTCTCTTCCACACTTGGGCCTCCATCAAATTGAACCGAACCAAACCGAACAAGTAAAAAATCAAACCGAACCCAACCGAATTACTATTCGGTTTAGACTACTCGGTTATGCTTTCATATATAAATAATAAAAACATTAAAACAAAATCAAAAAACTTGAATATTAAACAAAACTAATTTACATGCTTCGTAAGTTCTTAACGAAAGTTTAATACGGAGTAATTCGCAAGACAAAACTAAAATATAGTTTACACTTTTGTGATAAATGATGAATAAAGTTAATAATGATTTTTACGATGATAACCAAAATCAATCCAAAAACTAAAATAATATTTGGTTTTGAACCAAACCAATCCAAAAAACCAAATTATCTAAACCAATAGTCCAAATCAAATTGTTCAATTGGACAATTCAGTTTGTCCAAAGAGTAAAAACCCCTAGTTATAGATAGATATGTAAGTCTTTAAAATGTGAAAATTAAAACTAATGTAATTATCGGCTGACCCCCATTTTATGCAGATTTTATTATTTTCTTTCCTTTTAAAGGATTGTTTTAGGATTTATATTTTCGTTTAGGACTTTTAATTAATAATTATTTCATATAAACCAAATTACAAACAATAATTAGACGTTTTTAATTTTTTTACGTTTTAATTCGGATTACATTTAGTCATTTACCCACACGCACGCTTGATACGAATCATACCGTATTGAGCCGCAAATCATCACCATCTGTAAAAAATTCTAAACTCATCCAAAACCTCTATGCGGCCCAATTAAATACCTCTCATAATCATCATCATCCCATATCTCAAACAAAAAATCAAGATTAGCTGCAAATTTCATCGACAATTCAAATTTTGCCACACCGCTATTACGAACAAATCTGCGGCCTACTCACGCTTTCAGCTCAGCCGACTTCTATTTTCTACTTCCACCGTATTATTACCGTCCACAACCGCCACAGAAGCTGCCGTATCTTACCACGGTTATTCCCACGTCTCGTTTTCCTGTTCCTCTTTAACTTCAACTTTCTGTTTCCACAAGTTTTTTTAATTTAACTTTTTGATCAGATAACATAGGGTTTTATCGGGGGGTTTTGTTGGAATTTGTATCAATAATGATTTATGTATAAATTATATACTGCTTTTGGTTGATTGTGTATTCGTGTTGTACCTTACATTGATTGCTGCTTGACTTTTGTGTTTTATACTTCATGAGTAAACATCAAGTTCATTTTTGAAAGCAACTTATAATACCGTTATCGTTAAAAATATTGATTTTGAACTGTTTTTTCATTTGACATCTTGTTTTTTTAGCTCGAGATAACTTCGTTATCATGCACCTGCTTTACATGAATAGGGAATTATACTGTTAAGTAGCACTTGTTTGTAAAGGCCACGTTGAGGGCCTCGAACCGAGCTTCGATTCGCCTACTCATGGGCCTGAAACGGAGCCCCGTAGCCCAAGTTACACCCTTTTCTTTTCAGCCCCTTTTATTTGACGATCATGGGCCTCCATAAACGTAATGGCCCTCTCTTCCACACTTGGGCGTCCATCAAATTGAACCGAACCAAACCGAACAAGTAAAAAATCAAACCGAACCCAACCGAATTACTATTCGGTTTAGACTACTCGGTTATGCTTTCATATATAAATAATAAATACATTAAAACAAAATCAAAAAACTTGAATATTAAACAAAACTAATTTACATGCTTCGTAAGTTCTTAACAAAAGTTTAATACAGAGTAATTTGCAAGACAAAACTGAAATATAGTATAGACTTTTGTGATAAATGATGAATAAAGTTAATAATGAGTTTTACGATGATAACCAAAATCAATCCAAAAACTAAAATAATATTTGGTTTTGAACCGAACCAATCCAAAAAAACCAAATTATCCAAACCAATAGTCCAAATCAAATTGTTCAATTGGACAATTCAGTTTGTCCAAAGAGTAAAAACCCCTAGTTATAGATAGATATGTAAGTCTTTAAAATGTGAAAATTAAAACTAATGTAATTATCGGCTGACCCCCATTTTATGCAGACTTTATTATTTTCTTTCCTTTTAAAGGATTGTTTTAGGATTTATATTTTCGTTTAGGACTTTTAATTAATAATTATTTCATATAAACCAAATTACAAACAATAATTAGACGTTTTTAATTTTTTTACGTTTTAATTCGGATTACATTTAGTCATTTACCCACACGCACGCTTGATACGAATCATACGGTATTGAGCCGCAAATCATCACCATCTGTAAAAAATTCTAAACTCATCCAAAACCTCTGTGCGGCCCAATTAAATACCTCTCATAATCATCATCCCATATCTCAAACAAAAAATCAAGATTAGCTGCAAATTTCATCGACAATTCAAATTTTGCCACACCGTTATTACGAACAAATCTGCGGCCTACTCACGCTTTCAGCTCACCCGACTTCTATTTTCTAATTCCACCGTATTATTACCGTCCACAACCGCCACAGACGCTGCCGTATCTTACCACGGTTATTCCCACGTCTCGTTTTCCTGTTCCTCTTTAACTTCAACTTTCTGTTTCCACAAGTTTTTTTAATTTAACTTTTTGATCAGATAACATAGGGTTTTATCGGGGGGTTTTGTTGGAATTTGTATCAATGATGATTTATGTATAAATTATATACTGCTTTTGGTTGATTGTGTATTCGTGTTGTACCTTACATTGATTGCTGCTTGACTTTTGTGTTTTATACTTCAGGAGTAAACATCAAGTTCATTTTTGAAAGCAACTTATAATACCGTTATCGTTAAAAATATTGATTTTGAACTGTTTTTTCATTTGACATCTTGTTTTTTTAGCTCGAGATAACTTCTTTATCATGCACCTGCTTTACATGAATGGGGAATTAAACTGTTAAGTAGCACTTGTTTGTAAAGGCCACGTTAAGGGCCTCGAACCGAGCTTCGATTCGCCTACTCATGGGCCTGAAACGGAGCCCCGTAGCCCAAGTTACACCCTTTTCTTTTCAGCCCCTTTTATTTGACGATCATGGGCCTCCATAAACGTAATGGCCCTCTCTTCCACACTTGGGCGTCCATCAAATTGAACCGAACCAAACCGAACAAGTAAAAAATCAAACCGAACCCAACCGAATTACTATTCGGTTTAGACTACTCGGTTATGCTTTCATATATAAATAATAAATACATTAAAACAAAATCAAAAAACTTGAATATTAAACAAAACTAATTTACATGCTTCGTAAGTTCTTAACAAAAGTTTAATACGGAGTAATTTGCAAGACAAAACTGAAATATAGTATAAACTTTTGTGATAAATGATGAATAAAGTTAATAATGATTTTTACGATGATAACCAAAATCAATCCAAAAACTAAAATAATATTTGGTTTTGAACCGAACCAATCCAAAAAAACCAAATTATCCAAACCAATATTCCAAATCAAATTGTTCAATAGGACAATTCAGTTTGTCCAAAGAGTAAAAACCCCTAGTTATAGACAGATATGTAAGTCTTTAAAATGTGAAAATTAAAACTAATGTAATTATCGGCTGACCCCCATTTTATGCAGACTTTATTATTTTCTTTCCTTTTAAAGGATTGTTTTAGGATTTATATTTATTTTAGGACTTTTAATTAATAATTAATAATTATTTCATATAAACCAAATTACAAAAAATAATTTGACGTTTTTAATTTTTTTACGTTTTAATTCGGATTACATTTAGTCATGTACCCACACGCACGCTTGATACGAATCATACCGTATTGAGCCGCAAATCATCACCATCCGTAAAAAATTCTAAACTCATCCCAAACCTCTATGCGGCCGAATTAAATACCTCTCATAATCATCATCATCCCATATTTCAAACAAAAAATCAAGATTAGCTGCAAATTTCATCGACAATTCAAATTTTGCCACACCGCTATTAACGAACAAATCTGCGGCCTACTCACGCTTTCAGCTCACCCGACTTCTATTTTCTACTTCCACCGTTTTATTACCGTCCACAACCGCCACAGACGCTGCCATATCTTACCACGGTTATTCCCACGTCTCGTTTTCCTGTTCCTCTTTAACTCCAACTTTCTGTTTCCACAAGTTTTTTTAATTTAACTTTTTGATCAGATAACATAGGGTTTTATCTGGGGGTTTTGTTGGAATTTGTATCAATGATGATTTATGTATAAATTATATAGCTTTTGGTTGATTGTGTATTCGTGTTGTACCTTACATTGATTGCTGCTTGACTTTTGTGTTTTATACTTCGTGAGTAAACATCAAGTTCGTTTTCGAAAGCAACTTATAATACCGTTATCGTTAAAAATATTGATTTTGAACCGTTTTTCCATTTGACATCTTGTTTTTTTAGCTCGAGATAACTTCTTGATCATGCACCCGCTTTACATGAATAGGGAATTAAACTGTTAAGTAGCACTTGTTTCTAAAGGCCATGTTGAGGGCCTCGAACCGAGCTTCGATTCGCCTACTCATGGGCCTGAAACGGAGCCCCGTAGCCCAAGTTACACCCTTTTCTTTGCAGCCCCTTTTATTTGACGATCATGGGCCTCCATAAACGTAATGGCCCTCTCTTCCACACTTGGGCCTCCATCGAATTGAACCGAACCAAACCGAACAAGTAAAAAATCAAACCGAACCCAACCGAATTACTATTCGGTTTAGACTACTCGGTTATGCTTTCATATATAAATAATAAAAACATTAAAACAAAATCAAAAAACTTGAATATTAAACAAAACTAATTTACATGCTTCGTAAGTTCTTAACAAAAGTTTAATACGGAGTAATTTGCAAGACAAAACTGAAATATAGTATAGACTTTTGTGATAATTGATGAATAAAGTTAATAATGATTTTTACGATGATTACCAAAATCAATCCAAGAACTAAAATAATATTTGGTTTTGAACCGAACCAATTCAAAAAAACCAAAATATCCAAACCAATAGTCCAAATCAAATTGTTCAATTAGACAATTCAGTTTGTCGATAGAGTAAAAACCCCTAGTTATAGATAGATATGTAAGTCTTTATAATGTGAAAATTAAAACTAATGTAATTATCGGCTGACCCCCATTTTATGCAGACTTTATTATTTTCTTTCCTTTTAAAGGATTGTATTAGGATTTATATTTATTTTAGGACTTTTAATTAATAATTAATAATTATTTCATATAAACCAAATTACAAAAAATAATTTGACGTTTTTAATTTTTTTACGTTTTAATTCGGATTACATTTAGTCATGTACCCACACGCACGCTTGATACAAATCATACCGTATTGAGCCGCAAATCATCACCATCCGTAAAAAATTCTAAACTCATCCCAAACCTCTATGCGGCCGAATTAAATACCTCTCATAATCATCATCATCCCATATTTCAAACAAAAAATCAAGATTAGCTGCAAATTTCATCGACAATTCAAATTTTGCCACACCGCTATTAACGAACAAATCTGCGGCCTACTCACGCTTTCAGCTCACCCGACTTCTATTTTCTACTTCCACCGTATTATCACCGTCCACAACCGCCACAGACACTGCCGTATCTTACCACGGTTATTCCCACGTCTCGTTTTCCTGTTCCTCTTTAACTCCAACTTTCTGTTTCCACAAGTTTTTTTAATTTAACTTTTTGATCAGATAACATAGGGTTTTATCGGGGGGTTTTGTTGGAATTTGTATCAATGATGATTTATGTATAAATTATATAGCTTTTGGTTGATTGTGTATTCGTGTTGTACCTTACATTGATTGCTGCTTGACTTTTGTGTTTTATACTTCATGAGTAAACATCAAGTTCGTTTTCGAAAGCAACTTATAATACCGTTATCGTTAAAAATATTGATTTTGAACCGTTTTTCCATTTGACATCTTGTTTTTTTAGCTCGAGATAACTTCTTGATCATGCACCCGCTTTACATGAATAGGGAATTAAACTGTTAAGTAGCACTTGTTTGTAAAGACCACGTTGAGGGCCTCGAACCGAGCTTCGATTCGCCTACTCATGGGCCTGAAACGGAGCCCCGTAGCCCAAGTTACACCCTTTTCTTTGCAGCCCCTTTTATTTGGCGATCATGGGCCTCCATAAACGTAATGGCCCTCTCTTCCACACTTGGGCCTCCATCGAATTGAACCGAACCAAACCGAACAAGTAAAAAATCAAACCGAACCCAACCGAATTACTATTCGGTTTAGACTACTCGGTTATGCTTTCATATATAAATAATAAAAACATTAAAACAAAATCAAAAAATTTGAATATTAAACAAAACTAATTTACATGCTTCGTAAGTTCTTAACAAAAGTTTAATACGGAGTAATTTGCAAGACAAAACTGAAATATAGTATAGACTTTTGTGATAATTGATGAATAAAGTTAATAATTATTTTTACGATGATTACCAAAATCAATCCAAGAACTAAAATAATATTTGGTTTTGAACCGAACCAATTCTGTAGGTTCCATATGATACGGACCAAATCAAGTAGTTCAAATCGTTTGTTCAAGCGGAAATTAAACAAACAAGTGTGTACAAGATTAACACAACAAATGACCAAAACACTAGTGTATAGCTTTGTATATAATGAGATAGTAACAATACATACACTTTTACAAACACACAATGATCAAAATAACACAAACTATGATATATTTGCTCTGAGTATGGAAGTGTTATGTGTGTGGGTTTTTGGCTAACTGCAACAGAAGCTGGCGAGCCTCTATATATAGTCTGACCCAGACTTCATGCGACACAAGCCTTGTGTCGCACAGAATGTTCATGCGACACAGTCCTTGTGTCGCATAGATTGCTTCTGCGACACAATGCTTGTGTCGTATAGAATCCTTCTGCGACACAATGCTTGTGTCGCATGACTTACAAAAATTGTAATTAATTTAATTCTAAAACTATGCAATACGTAATTACAATTTCGACACGATTACAGACTGAGACCAACTGACAGACACACATTGATGTACCAACAAACTCCCCCGTGTCTTCAGCTTGGTCTTCGAAAAATTCTTCAATTTGCTTCAGTCTTCGAATGTCTGGTCTTCAAACCCATCCAGGTGGAAACTTTCCACCAGCGTGTATCCCAAAAGTGAAGCATATATCAACGATTTTCTGAAATCGTTTCGCTAAAACAGAGTTGAACTCATTTCCAGGATTGTAGCGAATCCGATTGTCGAATAGCTTCTTCAAGTCATTTCTCGACAGATTAATCAAGCTCATTGGGTCAAATATTCTGAAGTAGGCTTTTCGTAGACCCCACAAAGATCCTGTCTGAGGCTCTGAATCTGGAACAAAAACTAATACGGCTTCGCCAGTGTGAGCATCCAGTTCCCAGTAATGAAAACGTTTCAGGAGATTGAATGGAACTGTTTCCAGAGCGATTTCAGTCAGACATTTAGCAGGTGGATAGTGAACTTTTACGATTGGTTGCTTGGTCTTTGGAGTGTTGAACGGGATTGCGAATAATAGATATAGCAGCAGTATTATCAATATGAATGGGAGTCAAAGTAAGAAGTAACCCATAGTCACGCAATTGATGTTGAATCCACAAAATCTGTGAACAACAGCTTGCAGCAGCAATGTATTCGGCTTCCGCTGTTGAGGTGGAAACTGTGGTCTGCTTCTTACACTGCCAAGACACCAATCGAGAACCGAGATATTGGCATCCTCCAGTAGTTGACTTTTTATCCGAATTGCAGCCGCCATAATCAGAATCAGAATAGGCAGTGAGAGCGAAATTTTGTTCATTCGAGTACCACAGACCGAGAGATGGTCTATATTTGAGGTAACCAAAAATTCGCTTCACAGCCTTCATGTGAGAAACTTTGGGCTTTGCTTGATACCTGGAACAGATAGACACAGCAAACACAATATCTGGTCTGGATGAAGTGAGATACATCAGCGATCCTATCATAGAACGATAGTCTCGCTCCTTGCAATCTTCTTCGTGTTCAGCAGGTCCGAGTTTGTGATCAGTTTCAATGGGAGTACCATATGGTTTACAGTCATGGAGTTCATACCGAGTCAACATGTCATTGACATATTTTCACTGATGAATGTAGAGTCCTTTATCAGACTGCTCCACCTGTACACCTAGAAAGAACTTAAGTTCTCCCATGGCACTCATCTCAAACTCGGACTTCATAATCTTTTCGAAGTCTCTGCACAAAGAAACATTTGTAGAACCAAATATAATGTCATCCACGTAAACCTGCACAAGTAACAAATCTTTTCCAACCCTCTTTATGAAGAGTGTGCTATCAATTTGGCCTCGTGAAAAGCCATTCCTTGTGAGATGATTTGCCAACCTCGCATACCAAGCTCTTGGAGCTTGATGAAGACCATATAATGCCTTGCCTAACTTGCAAACATAATCAGGATGATCTTGATCTTCAAAACCTGGAGGTTGCATGACATACACATCCTTCAGAACCTCTCCATATAAAAATGCGCTCTTGACATCGAGTTGATAAACCCGAAAACCTTTAAATGTTGCATAGGCCAGAAAGATGCGAATGGATTCCAATCTTGCAACTGGAGCAAACACATCATCATAGTCTAACCCCTCAATTTGGGTAAAACCTTGAACAACCAACCGAGCCTTATTCCGAATAACTACGCCTCTGTCATCTTTCTTCACGCGATAAACCCAGCGAGTTCCAATTGGATCGACATCTTTGGGTAAAGGAACCAAATCCCAGACTTCAAGCTTCTTGAATTGATTCAGTTCTTCTTGCATAGCCTCAACCCAGTATGGATCTTTCAAAGCTTCAGCTATTTTCTTGGGTTCATGCTGAGACAAGAAGCATTCTTCCATTTCGTCTTCAACACAGGCAAAAGTGGCAGATGAAGATTCTTCACGGACTTCATTAGCAGCAGCTTGATGCCTAGTTAAAACACCTTGTTGAAGTTCACCAATGATGTTTTCAGTGGGATGAGTGGAATGAATTCTAAGCTGAGGGATCGGATCAGGCACAATGATCGGATCCAAATTTGATTGAACACCTCCTGAATTTTCAATTTCAACTGAGTTATCAGTGGCAGTACCCTCATTGTCAATTGGTATGACAATATCTGTTTCAGTTTGAGGATTAGAATCAGATGCCACTTGATCAACATCGGAGGGGTCATCATCATTGACAATATTCTCAGGAGGTACTTCTCTAGAATTGGAAATTGAATCATCGGAAGTAAGATCCAATCCATGAAGTAGAGACACCACTTTTTCAGCTTCACTAAATTTGGGAAGATTGAAAGAGTCCACCAACTTATCATACTCAAATAAGGACTCAGGTCCCTTACCTTTTGGAGAATCAGTATATTTCATAAATCTTACTTCAAAATGTTCCTCTATTCTCCCAGTAGACTTGTTGAAAACTCTTTTATTTGGAGAGTTTACAGAATATCCCAAAAATAACCCATCGACTGCTTTCTCATCAAATTTTCCTACCGAGTCCTTAGTAATTAAAATTGTGCAAGGACACCCGAAAGGTTCAAGAAACTTCAAATTTGGTTTGCGATTATTCAGCAATTCATAACAAGTTTTCTTTCGCTTCTTAACTATCGAAACCCTATTTAACACATAGCAGGCAGTGTTAACAGCTTCTGCCCAAAAAGTTGTTGGCAGATGCGCATCAGACAACATGGTTCTTGCTGTCTCTATGATTGTCCTATTCTTTCTTTCAGCTACGCCATTTTGCTGAGGAGTACGAGCTGCACTGAATTGATGAAAGATACCTTTGCGAAGACATTACATTTCCAGGGTTTTGTTCTTGAATTCTGTACCATTATCGCTGCGCAGTTTCTTGATTTTCAGATTACACAGATTTTCTAGTCTGTCGAACAAGTAGGTCAAAATATCAGCAGTTTCATCCTTTCCAGCCAAGAAATACACCCAAGAAAACCTTGAGTAATCATCAGTAACAACCAGACAGTACGATTTTCCACCAATACTTTTCTTATTCACAGGACCGAACAAATGCATGTGAAGCAGTTCCAATGGAGATTCAATAGAGTTCACCTGCTTAGACTTATGGAACTTCTTGTGTTGTTTCCCTTTGAGACAGGAAACGCATTCATCATCTATTTCAAATGACCTTTTAGGCACGCCTAACACAAGATCATTATTAATAAGATAATTCATTCTCCGAAAATGAATATGTCCCATTCGTCTGTGCCAAAGCAGTGAATCTTTAGAAGATGCTTTTGATAGCAAACAAGTATGCTCCTTGGTAACCACAGTTTGCATATCCAAAATGTACGAGTTGCGTACACGGGGTGCTCTCAGTAACACCCATTCCTCGGGAATGACAAATCCCGGCTTCAAAATTAAACATTCAACATCTGTAAATGCGGTAGTGAACTTCTTGTCGCAGACTTGAGAAACACTGATCAGATTGTGTTGCAATTCCTCGACATAATTCACTTTATCAAAAGTCACTTGTCCATTTGAAAGAATACCCTGACCCGTTATGTTACCACCTGTATCTCCCGCAAAAGCAACATGTCCTCCACGATATGGTTTAACATTTGACAGACGAGACATGTTACCAGTCATGTGCCGTGAGCAGCCACTATCCACATACCATTTACTTCTTTGTATATGACCTGACTGCTACAGCACAACATAGAGAGAGAATTAGTTAGAAATGGAGACCCAGGCCTTTACAGACTTGGGTACTCCAGAGACCTCATCAATAATAACTACATCAGTTAAAACTTTGTTTTTCAATAAATCAGGTGCATTTCCTGATGCAGTATTACTTGATGATGAGTCATTTGACGACTCCTTTGGTCTCCAAACTTTCACAGGAACAATAGTTGGTTGCTTGTTAACAGTGTCAGGCAGTTTAACCAGTGGTTTACTAGGCCTAACAGTATTAACTTTTGAGATAGAAGTATGAGAAAGTGAACCCTTCTTTGAAAATGATTTAACAGATGAATTTTTGTAAACAGAGTTTCTGGGAACACCTTTTGAAAACTTCTTTCTCAAAAGCAACGGGCATTGATTAATCAAGTGACCTTGTTTCTTGAAGTAGAAACATGATCGTCTTTCCTCAAAAGTTCGGTCATTTCTGCCTAAGAATTCAGGTGAGACAGGTAACTTATGTGAGCGTGTTGATGTGGATGTCTCAGAATGTGAAACAGAAGACTTAACAGAATTTTTGATTGATTTATCAGGCTTAATGTTTTTCTTTTCACATTGAGAAACACCCTTACAAGTACAGTTTTCAATCTCAACCTTTTCTTCGATAGTTTGTAAGGAAGCAGGCTGAAAACTACCAAAAGGGGTAAACTTAACAGTTCCTGAGGAGGTAAACTTAACAGGTTCAAAAGGCTTCACTGGTTTAGCCTTAACTGTCTTAGGTTTCTTCTTATCATGGTTAACCTCTATGTTAGCTTGATAGAATTCTGGCAACTTAAAAGTAGGCAAGCTATCAGGTTTAACTACAGGCGTATCTACTTGCTTAACTACAGGTTCAGTAACTGATATTTCAACAGGCTTTGTATCTACTAAAGTAGCAGGCACAAAATCTTTAATTTCATCCTTAGACGGTCTACACAAATTTATATCTAAAGATGGTGGTGGTTGATTATGATAACCAAAACCGGTCTTATCTTTAGCGCTAGTCTTACCCGTCTGCAGGATATCAGTAAAGACCATGGCTGAAGTGTTGATATTCTTGAGTTTTCTTTTGTAATCACAAACTTCAGCTTGGGAGGCAGCCAATTCCTTTTTTAAATGAGCAATCATTTTTAAGTAACTGTCAATTTCATCCTGATTAATGAAAATTAGAGCTTTCAGCTCCTTTTTATCTTCAATAAGTTGATTAATGTTACTGTCAAAGTGCTTCTCATTATTTTTCAAAACTTTGTTTGCCTCCATTAAATTCAAGATATCAGACTTCACATTTTCATTATGTTCCATAAGCCTATTTACTTTACCAGTTAAACTAATACATGAATCACAAGTAAATTGAGCAAATTGTACCTCACTGTTGATAACCATTAAGCATTGTTCCTGAACTTCATGTGCAGAGAAATCATAAGCATCTCCATCCTCAAGCAACAAAGCAGCCTTAGCAGTAGTATGCTCAATCTGTTTTGGAGCAACAGATGGTCTTGTGAAACCCGAAGCAGGCTGTCGTCCTTTCTCACATTCACGGGCAAAGTGTCCAAGATTTTGACACTTATAGCATTTGATTGTGCTTTTATCAAATCCCATTGGTGTTCGGTCAGCAGCATCTTCAAGAGATCTCTTTCCTGTTCTTCTTAGATAGTTTTTGGCTCTGCGAGTTAGCATAGCCATATTCCATCTAATATCAATCCTTTCTAACTCATCAGGATCAACCTGATTGAAGTCTTCGTCAGTCAGTTCCAATGTACTGACTCTTTTAGAGAGAAAATCTTCATAGGATGACAAGAAGGCAGTAAACATTGCTGCATGTTCATCTGTTGTTGCTGACAAAGGAACAGATGATGATGAACTTGTTTTACTTGAAGAAGCATTATAAGTTGGAATGGCTGAAAAAGTTCCTACAGTAGGATTACTGTAAGAAGAAGATTTCTGAGAATTTTGCTCAGCTGAGATGAAAGCAGTTCCACCAGGACTTGATTCTGATGCACGAGCGATAGATCTTGTTTCTTTCTTTTGAATATCCAGAGCACCAGCTTCAAGTTTTGCAACTAGATCATCCAGAGTCATTTGTAAATTCTTTGGATCGCTTTCTAATAATAAAACTCGTGTTTCCCAACTAGGTGGAAGAGCAGCTAAAGCCTTTTTGTTTATCTCAGAATTCTTAAGATTGTATCCTCCAGCTTTCAATTCATTTACTGTGCGTGTAAATCTGCAAAGCATGTCTCTGACAGTCTCATTCTTCTGGATATAGAAATAATCAAACTGAGTTTTGACCAATTCTAATTTACTCTCGATGTATTCAGTGTTGCCACGAAATCTCTTCTCAAGTGCATTCCAAAGATCATAAGCAATATCTTGTGGAAACATATCTAATACATCAGTTGGAAGTGCCATAGTGATAGCAGAATGAGTCTTGCGTTCAATTTCCCATGCTTTTCTTTCATCAGGAGTGTATGAACGAATTGGTTTGGGTGGAGGAGTACCAATGTGGTCTCCAAGAGCAACAGGAGCAACATATCGTTCAAGAAGAGACATCTCCATATCAGGATCAGTGAATAATACAAACGACATAAACCGTTGTTTCCATGCTCGAAAATCCAAACCCGGTGCAAAATAAGGAGGCTTATTTGCACTACCGATAGTAGCATTATGTTGTAAAACTGTATCAACGCTTAGAAGAGACATCTTGAAAATCTGCAAAAATCAGAAAATACACAACAAAATTTTTCTAAGTCCTGACTTATGCGACACAGTGGTTGTGTCGCAGAAGGTCAATACGACACAGTGGTTGTGTCGCTGAACTCAATCAGACAGAAGACAATGCGACACAATGTTATGTCGCAGAGAGAAAATACGACACAAGATTGAAAATGCGACACAAGATATATGTCGTTATTATGTCGCACGTTGTGTCGTAGACCAGTCAAGGTCAAAATAGTTGTGTCGTATCGTTATGTCGCACGTTGTGTCGCAGACAATTTAATGTCGTATTGTTGTGTCGTATGAACAGTGTATACGACACAAGCCTTGTGTCGCAAAATCACGCGTGCAGACAGCTTTGAAGACACAAAAATTTCAACTTTTGATACAATAAAATACTACACACGCCATGCTTCCCTGTTTTTGACCAGAATTTTTAAAATCACAATTTCAAACACTAACAACAACCTTTGAAGATTAAACACCAACTTATATAAAAAATGATGCTTTTTCACCAAGAACACCAAGAACATAAAATATTTAAAATACCACTTTTAAACCAAAATCTTGCAAAAACTAACTCGAAACCGCAACTCAAGAGTATGCGGCTCTGATACCAATTGTAGGTTCCATATGATACGGACCAAATCGAGTAGTTCAAATCGTTTGTTCAAGCGGAAATTAAACAAACTAGTGTGTACAAGATTAACACAACAAATGACCAAAACACTAGTGTATAGCTTTGTATATAATGAGATAGTAACAATACATACACTTTTACAAACACACAATGATCAAAATAACACAAACTATGATATATTTGCTCTGAGTATGGAAGTGTTATGTGTGTGGGTTTTTGGCTAACTGCAACAGAAGCTGACGAGCCTCTATATATAGTCTGACCCAGACTTCATGCGACACAAGCCTTGTGTCGCACAGAATGTTCATGCGACACAGTCCTTGTGTCGCATAGATTGCTTCTGCGACACAATGCTTGTGTCGCATAGAATCCTTCTGCGACACAATGCTTGTGTCGCATGACTTACAAAAATTGTAATTAATTTAATTCTAAAACTATGCAATACGTAATTACAATTTCGACACGATTACAGACTGAGACCAACTGACAGACACACATTGATGTACCAACAAATTCAAAAAAACCAAATTATCCAAACCAATAGTCCAAATCAAATTGTTCAATTGGACAATTCAGTTTGTCCAAAGAATAAAAACCCCTAGTTATAGATAGATACGTAAGTCTTTAAAATGTGAAAATTAAAACTACTGTAATTATCGGCTGACCCTCATTTTATGCAGACTTTATTATTTTCTTTCCTTTTAAAGGATTGTATTAGGATTTATATTTATTTTAGGACTTTTAATTAATAATTAATAATTATTTCATATAAACCAAATTACAAAAAATAATTTGACGTTTTTAATTTTTTTACGTTTTAATTCGGATTACATTTAGTCATGTACCCACACGCACGCTTGATACGAATCATACCGTATTGAGCCGCAAATCATCACCATCCGTAAAAAATTCTAAACTCATCCCAAACCTCTATGCGGCCGAATTAAATACCTCTCATAATCATCATCATCCCATATTTCAAACAAAAAATCAAGATTAGCTGCAAATTTCATCGACAATTCAAATTTTGCCACACCGCTATTAACGAACAAATCTGCGGCCTACTCACACTTTCAGCTCACCCGACTTCTATTTTCTACTTCCACCGTATTATCACCGTCCACAACCGCCACAGACGCTGCCGTATCTTACCACGGTTATTCCCACGTCTCGTTTTCCTGTTCCTCTTTAACTCCAACTTTCTGTTTCCACAAGTTTTTTTAGTTTAACTTTTCGATCAGATAACATAGGGTTTTATCGGGGGGTTTTGTTGGAATTTGTATCAATGATGATTTATGTATAAATTATATAGCTTTTGGTTGATTGTGTATTCGTTTGTACCTTACATTGATTGCTGCTTGACTTTTGTGTTTTATACTTGTAACACCTGCTAAATTAGGATAATTAATTTTGCCTAATTACTTGTAACTAGTTGTAATTAGTATGTAATAGGACTAATTGCAGACTCTATTTGTATATATATATAAGGTGAATTATATATATATGTGTGTACATACGCGATTTGGATTAATCGTACGAATTAACCGGACGGAGTCCGACACAGTTACTCGGACGTTGGTGACAGAAACTTACCTAAATAATGAGAACGTATTTTATTATATAAAATACACAGCGAACAAACATTATTTATAATACCGCGACGACAATTTAAATAATTTAACGTATATGTACTAAACGCGAGTTAAGAATTTTAATACTTCGACAAATGTTTTTATAATTAATTAATTTATTTCAAGGTATTTCATTAAAACATTTCCCGTCACCTTTTAAAAATATAACTGCTTGATAACGTTTAAACGACGGGGGAAACGAACACCGCACGGGGAGCGGGGACCGGAAAATGGGAGGATAACCTCCCATTTCCCCACCCTTTTCTTTCTTTATTTCATTTTCCCTCTCTCTCCTCTCTTCTCTTTTCTCTCAAATTTCATCACCAAAAATCCTACAAAACCGCAAAATAAACATACTAAACGACGCCGGATCATACCACCTCTTTAGGGAAAAACGTTCACCACTTCGCGATCTACAATCCTATCTTTCCGGAATTTCATTTCGGCAAATTGTAAGTTTCCGACAAAACCCGAAACTCTCCGTTTTTACTCATTTTTACGTTTTTATAGTTTATATATGCTTAAAATGTCCAAAAATGGGTTGGGTAAAAGATTTGGACCGAACGGAAGCTTTTCGACCGATTTTCCGGCCACCAAATTCCGATCAGACCGCTACGTCGCAGAGACGCTGGACTTTCTGCGACGTAGCTCAAAACGTCGCATTTTGTGGCCAACGTCGCATTTAGCGACGTCACGGCCTACGTCGCACAGATATCCCAACGTCGCACTAGCGACGCAGCCTGTTACGTCGCATTAACTTGCGGACGTCGCACATAGCGACGTAGACTTTTACGTCGCAAACCGAACCGACGTCGCCTTAGCGACGTCGCCTCCTACGTCGCATTGATTTGCGAAGGTCGCATCATGCGACGTACCTCCCTACGTCGCACCCTACGTCGCATGCTACGTCGCACAAACCAGAACCTTGAAAAGTCAGATTTTACTAAGTGTCGAACTTACACAACTTCAAATACTTATGTCATACGACTAAACAAACGTCATAGAGCATGCTTTCTATTACGATTACATTAAATTGCGTTATAAATGATAACACTTTGAATCATTATTACAAACCGTCACCAACGGGCCATATTTGTTTTCAAACTACAAACGGATTACTAAACAAACACTTGGACATGATGAGTTGTGTAAACAACTAGCCTAGATGGTCTTGCGAGACATCTACTTACTTAACTTTATATGTTTAGGCATTTGAAGGTTACGGGTTCGGAGAACCTACGGTTGATATTACTTACTCGTTTATTGATATAAACGTACTTGCAAAGACTCAGGTGAGTCTTACGGCCCCACTTTTACTGTTTTATCTTATTGGGGGAGATACATGCTACTACTTTTTCTTGAACACAAGTACTAAACTGTTTACTATACCAAACGGAATTGCATGAGTTATTACTATTTACAGAAGTCTCTCCATCATATATCGTTAGTTATGGACTTAAGCGCGAACAGTAGTTAATGGATCCATTAGGGAAATGACCCTCCCCACCCGGGGCAGTAGCGCTGCCACGTACCGATTTACACGTATAAACGGGTGACAACTTATTCGTTACTGATGCTTGCTCACTTACGAGCATGTCACGGGAGCAAACATATTATTACGGGTTAAGCTTCGATTATGAGCCTCATGGCAACGGTATAAACTTATTTATTTACATTTGCTGGATTGCAAATACTGATTTTACGATTGCTGGATTGCAATGGCTGATTTTACGCCTATGGGCACTACTAATGAAATCTCGTGTTCAAAGCCGATATTATTTATAAACCTGTGAGATTCACCAACCTTTTTGGTTGACACTTTTTAGCATGTTTTCTCAGGTACCCGGATGGAGTAGGATTACTCCAGGATTTTAGCTAGAGTCGCATGATTTCAACACAACTGCATTAACGGAGATTCTTAGCATTATCTTTTGTAGATTACGATTATGTAATAGAATCTCCCGCTATACGCGTGGACTCTAGGGGAAACTATATTTTGTATACGAAAACACTAAGTTTTCAAACATTATATCTATGGAATGTAACTAATTTACAAAACGTCTCATTTAGAGGTCGTTTGCTTTATCTTTGTGCTGTGATATTTGATTAGTAGCACCCCAAACTATGCTTCCGCAAAACAGTGAATTTCGGGGGTGTTACAGATTGGTATCAGAGCCTAAGGTTATAGTGAACTAGGTTGCATTTAGTGGGCCTAGACTATGACCATTAGGCAGTATTTCCTTATTAGGCATGATTGGTTCAGGAATTACATCATACGACTTTAATTTAACATAGCCTGATCAACTATGTACAATTAAGGAAAGATGATGTGAGATCTGAAATGGTTATGTCAAACAGGAATGCGTTAGTAGACTCTGACCACGAGAGAACCGAGACTCTTACTTGTTATGTGCTAGACATACGCTAGGCTATTATGTGATATACGAGTATATACATACATAGGCCTCACTCACTGACTATACTACTAAGCTATTATATATTGGATATATATGAATAGGCCTCGCACGTAAACACACTCGCTATAGAGATAGCCGACGTTTCTCTGGTGACACTTACGAATTTCTCTCAGCTGTTTGCACCGACCATGACAGACTTGATTACCGTCACACCACCTTGTGGCGCACTCTAATGATTTTACGAAAATCACATCTAATACCCTGAAACAACGTACTTCCAAGGACTAAAATCCTCTCTCTGTCATTTCTATAGAACTCAAAGACACGAATTCCCAAATGGACGACTACATGTCTGATAGTGACCAAGTCCACGGGGAACAAATCCAGTACACGTATCTCGATGAGGACATCGTACCAGAAGAAGAAATCATGCTGGAGGGAAACGAAAATCAGGATTTCGGAATGACTGGCATCGATATTGAAGAATATGAGAGAGTGCGAGATCAGGCTGTGGGACTAGACGGCCGAAATTGGGCACTTAAGCGTAAGTGCATAGACTATGAACAAAGATTGAGAATCTCAAACCGATCTGTCCCTACACGAATCAAAGATAAGATCCGTTACTGGAAGAAAGTAGCCACCAACCTAACCCGTAGGACCAAAACATGGATCAAACGTTTGGGCAGGAAATCAACGGAGGAGACTAGGTACCGCTCCACGACTCAAAGATACAGGGACATGCTTGAAGCACGCTACCACCCACACGACCTGAACCTGGAGTCGGAAGAAGAATCCGAAGGCCAGGAACCCTAACTAAGAATGAACCAACCGACTAGCAGAAACTGTGGACCGCTTTGTCACGCTGATGGAACCAATTAATCTACATTAAGATTAGTGTAGTTTTTGTCTTGTAATCTATCTCGTAATCTAGGGACTATCTAGCACTACTCTATAAACTAGTCGGATGTAACCATTCCCGGCACCCTTGTAATATCTCTGTAGGATGTAA
Source organism: Helichrysum umbraculigerum (assembly GCA_949592205.1). Lineage (NCBI taxonomy): Eukaryota > Viridiplantae > Streptophyta > Magnoliopsida > Asterales > Asteraceae > Helichrysum > Helichrysum umbraculigerum. Next base: position 161,418,321 of record CATIUR010000004.1, on the reverse strand, counting down.
CTTTTGAACTCACTTTATCTATCAGATATCCTTTGTTATCTCAACTCACCTTAATTGTCATTTTCCATATTGATGTTATGTATTACTGCTTTTATACATGTACATCTGTGACAATTACCAGCTCATACAAAATCTCATGTATCTTCATTTCTTTCATTGAAGAGTCATGCCGCCAAAGACACGACCGTACACCGATGCCCAGATCACCTCCCTTATAACCCAGGCTGTTACTGAAGCCTTGGCTCGGAATACTCCACCAAATTCCTCGAGAAACAGCGATGCCGCTGAAACCACTACTGCTAAACCTTGTTCTTACAAGGACTTCCAGAACTGCAAACCCCTAAACTTTGCAGGTACCGAGGGAGCTATCGGTCTAGTACGCTGGATCGAGAAAGTTGAGTCTGTATTTCTTATTTGCAACTGTGCGGAGGGAGATAAGGTTAAGTTCTCCGTTAGTACTTTTACTGACACCGCACTCACCTGGTGGAACACTTATGCTCAGACTGTGAGTGTTGCTACTGCTTACCAACTCCCGTGGGAGGAGTTGAAGAAGATGTTGAGGGGCGAGTATTGCCCCAGGGATGAATTGAAACAACTAGAAGTGGAATTTTGGAACCATAAGATGCAAGGTAATGATATCACCGGCTACACCAACCGTTTCCACCAACTGGCACTTCTGTGCCCAACCATGGTCGATCCTGAGTACAAGAGGATCGAGAAATTCGTTGATGGTCTTCCTGAAAGACTCCAAGACCTGGTAACTTCTTCCAAACCGGGTACAATTCAGAGCGCCATTCGTATGGCCCATGAACTAACGGCAAATTCTGTCCGCCGTGGTACAACTTCAACCCCATCTGCAAACAACAAACGCAAGTGGGAAGGTAACCCCAACTCATCCAGCCAAACCTCCAACAAGAAGCCTGAGTACATTAAGGCTTATTCATCGGGGACTTCGGAAAAGAAAGGGTACAGCGGGAACAAGCCCTACTGTTCCAAATGCAGCCGCCATCATGACGGTTCTTGCCCTTGCTCCAACTGCAAACGGTTCGGGCATTTAGCCAAGGATTGCCGAACCAACATTTCTACTCCCAACACCAATGCACCAAAGGCCTGCTTTGGGTGCGGAAATTCAGGACACTTCAAGAGAGATTGCCCAAAGCTGAAAAACAACAACAACAACCCTGCTCGCGGTAGAGCTTTCGTTATCAAGGCTGGGGAAGCCAGACAAGACCCGAATGTCGTGACGGGTACGTTCCTTCTCAACGACCTTACTGCTTCGGTGTTATTTGATACCGGTGCCGATAGAAGCTTCATTTCTGAGAAATTTAGCCCTTTACTTGATATAACTCCCACTGCCTTAGATACTAAATACATTGTTGAATTAGCTAATGGCAAACTGATTGAGACTGATAGCATCATACACAACTGTACACTTAACCTCACAAACGAAATGTTTTCCATTGATTTAATACCTGTCGAGATCGGCAGCTTCGATATTATTGTCGGTATGGATTGGTTATCCAAGCACCGAGCTGAAATCATCTGTCATGACAAACTCGTTCGCATACCTCTTGTCTCCGGTGGAACCTTAGTCCTACAAGGGGAGACCGGCAGACGGAATCTGAATATTGTCTCCTGTCTGAAAACTAGAAAGTATCTACGAAAAGGGTATCAAGCCATCCTCGCACATGTAACGGAGAAGAAGTCGGAGGAGAAGCGACTTGAGGATGTTCCGATCGTGCGGGATTTCCCGGAAGTCTTTCCTGAAGACTTGCCCGGACTTCCGCCACCTAGACAAGTTGAATTTCAAATCGAACTTGTGCCCGGAGCTGCACCCGTGGCACGAGCCCCTTACCGGTTAGCACCATCCGAAATGCAGGAGTTGTCTAACCAACTACAGGAACTCCTGGACAGAGGATTCATTCGACCAAGTTCCTCACCTTGGGGAGCTCCAGTCTTATTCGTGAAAAAGAAAGATGGGTCTTTCCGCATGTGTATAGACTACCGAGAGCTGAATAAGCTAACCATAAAGAATCGGTACCCACTTCCTAGAATCGATGACCTGTTTGACCAACTCCAGGGATCGAGTGTTTACTCAAAGATTGATCTACGGTCGGGTTATCATCAACTCCGAGTCCGTGACAATGATATCCCAAAGACAGCTTTCCGAACTCGTTATGGGCATTACGAATTCCAAGTGATGCCATTCGGGTTGACCAACGCACCGGCCGTATTCATGGACCTTATGAATCGGGTGTGCAAACCATATCTTGACAAATTCGTCATTGTGTTCATCGATGATATTCTGATTTACTCTCGCAACGAGCAGGAACATGCTCAACATCTAAAAACCATTCTAGGACTTCTTAAACACGAAGAGTTATATGCCAAATTCTCTAAGTGTGAGTTCTGGATTCGAACCGTTCAATTCCTCGGGCACGTGATTGACAGCCAAGGAATTCATGTTGATCCCGCCAAGATTGAAGCAATCAAGGGCTGGGAGTCACCGACCACTCCAACCGAAGTGAGACAATTCTTAGGTCTTGCTGGTTATTACCGCCGATTCATCGAAAACTTTTCAAGAATAGCTGTTCCACTAACCACACTGACTCAGAAAGATAAGAAGTTCGATTGGACTGATAAACAAGAGTCAGCCTTCCAGCTATTGAAAAACAAACTTTGCAGTGCACCAATCCTGTCCTTACCCGAGGGCACCGACGATTTCGTAGTTTACTGCGACGCCTCACACCAGGGACTTGGTTGTGTGTTGATGCAACGGGAAAAAGTCATTGCCTATGCCTCACGACAACTGAAAATCCACGAGAAAAACTATACGACCCACGACCTCGAGTTAGGTGCCGTGGTTTTCGCATTGAAAATCTGGAGACATTATCTCTACGGTACGAAAAGCACTATCTTTACCGATCACAAGAGTCTCCAACACATATTCGATCAGAAAGATCTAAACATGAGGCAACGTCGCTGGGTTGAGTTACTTAGTGACTATGACTGCGAGATCAAATACCATCCGGGCAAGGCTAACGTAGTTGCCGATGCCTTAAGCCGAAAAGAACGAGTGAAACCCCTTCGAGTTCGAGCACTTTCTATGACAATTCATAACGAGCTTCCTGCTCAAATCCTTACCGCTCAACTTGAAGCCCTCAACGATGAAAACTTGAAAAATGAAGCCTTGCGAGGCTTGGATAAACAATTCGAAATCAAACCCGATGGAACTCGATACTTCTCTAACCGGGTGTGGTTACCCAAATTCGGAAACTTGCGAGATTTGGTGATGGCTGAAGCTCACAAATCTCGATACTCAATACATCCTGGATCTGACAAGATGTATCATGACGTCAAAGGGTTGTATTGGTGGCCTAACATGAAAGCTGACATCGCCTTGTACGTCAGTAAATGCCTAACCTGTTCCAAAGTAAAGACCGAACACCAAAGACCCTCTGGGTTGCTTCAACAACCTGAAATTCCTCAATGGAAATGGGAACAGATTTCCATGGACTTCATTACCAAACTACCGAAAACTTCGAGTGGTTGCGATACCATTTGGGTGATCGTGGACCGTCTCACGAAATCTGCTCATTTTCTGGCTATCAAGGAAACCGACAAGATGGAGCGTCTGACTCGCATCTATGTCAAAGAAATCATCTCGCGACACGGTGTACCTATCTCGATCATCTCGGATAGGGACAGCCGTTTTACTTCTAACTTTTGGCAATCGTTACAGAAATCTCTTGGTACTCGTCTGGATATGAGTACTGCTTATCACCCGCAGACCGATGGCCAAAGCGAGCGAACTATTCAAACACTGGAGGATATGCTACGAGCCTGCGTAGTTGACTTCGGTACTTCTTGGGAAAATCACTTACCGTTGTGCGAGTTTTCGTACAACAACAGTTACCATACCAGCATAAAGGCTGCACCCTTCGAGGCACTTTACGGACGTAAGTGCCGATCACCTATCTGTTGGACTGAGTTAGGAGAATCCCAACTCACGGGTCCAGAAATCATTCAGGAAACTACTGAGAAAATCATCGGTATTCAAAACCGGCTGAAAGCCGCACGTGATCGTCAGAAAAGCTATGCTGACGTGAGACGCAAACACCTTGAGTTCCAGGTAGGGGACAAGGTACTTCTCAAAGTGGCACCGTGGAAGGGTGTCATTCAATTCGGAAAGCGAGGCAAACTAAATCCTAGATACATCGGACCATTCGAAATCCTGGAAAGGATTGGTCCAGTGGCATACCGCCTGCAACTTCCTGCTGAACTTAGCAGCGTACACAACACATTCCACATTTCTAACTTGAAGAAATGTCTGTCTGACGAGACGCTGATTATACCGCTCGACGAAATTCAAATCGATGATAAACTTCATTTCGTCGAGAAACCTATGGAAATCATGGACCGAGAGGTCAAGCAATTGAAACAGAGTCGTATTCCCATAGTAAAAGTCAGGTGGAATTCTAGGCGCGGCCCTGAGTTCACCTGGGAACGGGAAGACCAAATGCGACAGAAATACCCATATCTCTTCCCAGACAACGCACCGTCCGTGCACTCAAGCTAATTTCGGGACGAAATTTCTTTAACAAGGGGAGAATGTAACACCTGCTAAATTAGGATAATTAATTTTGCCTAATTACTTGTAACTAGTTGTAATTAGTATGTAATAGGACTAATTGCAGACTCTATTTGTATATATATATAAGGTGAATTATATATATATGTGTGTACATACGCGATTTGGATTAATCGTACGAATTAACCGGACGGAGTCCGACACAGTTACTCGGACGTTGGTGACAGAAACTTACCTAAATAATGAGAACGTATTTTATTATATAAAATACACAGCGAACAAACATTATTTATAATACCGCGACGACAATTTAAATAATTTAACGTATATGTACTAAACGCGAGTTAAGAATTTTAATACTTCGACAAATGTTTTTATAATTAATTAATTTATTTCAAGGTATTTCATTAAAACATTTCCCGTCACCTTTTAAAAATATAACTGCTTGATAACGTTTAAACGACGGGGGAAACAAACACCGCACGGGGAGCGGGGACCGGAAAATGGGAGGATAACCTCCCATTTCCCCACCCTTTTCTTTCTTTATTTCATTTTCCCTCTCTCTCCTCTCTTCTCTTTTCTCTCAAATTTCATCACCAAAAATCCTACAAAACCGCAAAATAAACATACTAAACGACGCCGGATCATACCACCTCTTTAGGGAAAAACGTTCACCACTTCGCGATCTACAATCCTATCTTTCCGGAATTTCATTTCGGCAAATTGTAAGTTTCCGACAAAACCCGAAACTCTCCGTTTTTACTCATTTTTACGTTTTTATAGTTTATATATGCTTAAAATGTCCAAAAATGGGTTGGGTAAAAGATTTGGACCGAACGGAAGCTTTTCGACCGATTTTCCGGCCACCAAATTCCGATCAGACCGCTACGTCGCAGAGACGCTGGACTTTCTGCGACGTAGCTCAAAACGTCGCATTTTGTGGCCAACGTCGCATTTAGCGACGTCACGGCCTACGTCGCACAGATATCCCAACGTCGCACTAGCGACGCAGCCTGTTACGTCGCATTAACTTGCGGACGTCGCACATAGCGACGTAGACTTTTACGTCGCAAACCGAACCGACGTCGCCTTAGCGACGTCGCCTCCTACGTCGCATTGATTTGCGAAGGTCGCATCATGCGACGTACCTCCCTACGTCGCACCCTACGTCGCATGCTACGTCGCATGCTACGTCGCACAAACCAGAACCTTGAAAAGTCAGATTTTACTAAGTGTCGAACTTACACAACTTCAAATACTTATGTCATACGACTAAACAAACGTCATAGAGCATGCTTTCTATTACGATTACATTAAATTGCGTTATAAATGATAACACTTTGAATCATTATTACAAACCGTCACCAACGGGCCATATTTGTTTTCAAACTACAAACGGATTACTAAACAAACACTTGGACATGATGAGTTGTGTAAACAACTAGCCTAGATGGTCTTGCGAGACATCTACTTACTTAACTTTATATGTTTAGGCATTTGAAGGTTACGGGTTCGGAGAACCTACGGTTGATATTACTTACTCGTTTATTGATATAAACGTACTTGCAAAGACTCAGGTGAGTCTTACGGCCCCACTTTTACTGTTTTATCTTATTGGGGGAGATACATGCTACTACTTTTTCTTGAACACAAGTACTAAACTGTTTACTATACCAAACGGAATTGCATGAGTTATTACTATTTACAGAAGTCTCTCCATCATATATCGTTAGTTATGGACTTAAGCGCGAACAGTAGTTAATGGATCCATTAGGGAAATGACCCTCCCCACCCGGGGCAGTAGCGCTGCCACGTACCGATTTACACGTATAAACGGGTGACAACTTATTCGTTACTGATGCTTGCTCACTTACGAGCATGTCACGGGAGCAAACATATTATTACGGGTTAAGCTTCGATTATGAGCCTCATGGCAACGGTATAAACTTATTTATTTACATTTGCTGGATTGCAAATACTGATTTTACGATTGCTGGATTGCAATGGCTGATTTTACGCCTATGGGCACTACTAATGAAATCTCGTGTTCAAAGCCGATATTATTTATAAACCTGTGAGATTCACCAACATTTTTGGTTGACACTTTTTAGCATGTTTTCTCAGGTACCCGGATGGAGTAGGATTACTCCAGGATTTTAGCTAGAGTCGCATGATTTCAACACAACTGCATTAACGGAGATTCTTAGCATTATCTTTTGTAGATTACGATTATGTAATAGAATCTCCCGCTATACGCGTGGACTCTAGGGGAAACTATATTTTGTATACGAAAACACTAAGTTTTCAAACATTATATCTATGGAATGTAACTAATTTACAAAACGTCTCATTTAGAGGTCGTTTGCTTTATCTTTGTGCTGTGATATTTGATTAGTAGCACCCCAAACTATGCTTCCGCAAAACAGTGAATTTCGGGGGTGTTACAATACTTCATGAGTAAACATCAAGTTCGTTTTCAAAAGCAACTTATAATACCGTTATCGTTAAAAATATTGATTTTGAACTGTTTTTCCATTTGACATCTTGTTTTTTTAGCTCGAGATAACTTCTTGATCATGCACCCGCTTTACATGAATAGGGAATTAAACTGTTAAGTAGCACTTGTTTGTAAAGGCCACGTTGAGGGCCTCGAACCGAGCTTCGATTCGCCTACTCATGGGCCTGAAACGGAGCCCCGTAGCCCAAGTTACACCCTTTTCTTTGCAGCCCCTTTTATTTGACGATCATGGGCCTCCATAAACGTAATGGCTCTCTCTTCCACACTTGGGCGTCCATCAAATTGAAACCGAACCAAACCGAACAAGTAAAAAATCAAACCGAACCCAACCGAATTACTATTCGGTTTAGACTACTCGGTTATGCTTTCATATATAAATAATAAAAACATTAAAACAAAATCAAAAAACTTGAATATTAAACAAAACTAATTTACATGCTTCGTAAGTTCTTAACAAAAGTTTAATACGGAGTAATTTGCAAGACAAAACTAAAATATAGTTTAGACTTTTGTGATAAATGATGAATAAAGTTAATAATGATTTTTACGATGATAACCAAAATCAATCCAAAAACTAAAATAATATTTGGTTTTGAACCGAACCAATCCAAAAAAACCAAATTATCCAAACCAATAGTCCAAATCAAATTGTTCAATTGGACAATTCAGTTTGTCCAAAGAGTAAAAACCCCTAGTTATAGATAGATATGTAAGTCTTTAAAATGTGAAAATTAAAACTAATGTAATTATCGGCTGACCCCCATTTTAGCCAGACTTTATTATTTTCTTTCATTTTAAAGGATTGTTTTAGGATTTATATTTATTTTCGGACTTTTAATTAATAATTAATAATTATTTCATATAAACCAAATTACAAACAATAATTTGACGTTTTAAATTTTTTTACGTTTTAATTCGGATTACATTTAGTCATTTACCCACACGCACGCTTGTTACGAATCATAACGTATTGAGCCGCAAATCATCACCATCCGTAAAAAATTCTAAACTCATCCCAAACCTCTATGCGGCCGAATTAAATACCTCTCATAATCATCATCATCCCATATCTCAAACAAAAAATCAAGATTAGCTGCAAATTTCATCGACAATTCAAATTTTGCCACACCGCTATTAACGAACAAATCTGCGGCCTACTCACGCTTTCAGCTCACCCGACTTCTATTTTCTACTTCCACCGTATTATCACCGTCCACAACCGCCACAGACGCTGCCGTATCTTACCACGGTTATTCCCACATCTCGTTTTCCTGTTCCTCTTTAACTCCAACTTTCTGTTTCCACAAGTTTTTTTAGTTTAACTTTTCGATCAGAGAACATAGGGTTTTATCGGAGGGTTTTGTTGGAATTTGTATCAATGATGATTTATGTATAAATTATATAGCTTTTGGTTGATTGTGTATTCGTGTTGTACCTTACATTGATTGCTGCTTGACTTTTGTGTTTTATACTTCATGAGTAAACATCAAGTTCGTTTTCGAAAGCAACTTATAATACCGTTATCGTTAAAAATATTGATTTTGAACTGTTTTTCCATTTGACATCTTGTTTTTTTAGCTCGAGATAACTTCTTGATCATGCACCCGCTTTACATGAATAGGGAATTAAACTGTTAAGTAGAACTTGTTTGTAATGGCCACGTTGAGGGCCTCGAACCGAGCTTCGATTCGCCTACTCATGGGCCTGAAACGGAGCCCCGTAGCCCAAGTTACACCCTTTTCTTTGCAGCCCCTTTTATTTGATGATCATGGGCCTCCATAAACGTAATGGCCCTCTCTTCCACACTTGGGCGTCCATCAAATTGAAACCGAACCAAACCGAACAAGTAAAAAATCAAACCGAACCCAACCGAATTACTATTCGGTTTAGACTACTCGGTTATGCTTTCATATATAAATAATAAAAACATTAAAACAAAATCAAAAAACTTGAATATTAAACAAAACTAATTTACATGCTTCGTAAGTTCTTAACAAAAGTTTAATACGGAGTAATTTGCAAGACAAAACTAAAATATAGTTTAGACTTTTGTGATAAATGATGAATAAAGTTAATAATGATTTTTACGATGATTACCAAAATCAATCCAAAAACTAAAATAATATTTGGTTTTGAACCGAACCAATCCAAAAAAACCAAATTATCCAAACCAATAGTCCAAATCAAATTGTTCAATTGGACAATTCAGTTTGTCCAAAGAGTAAAAACCCCTAGTTATAGATAGATATGTAAGTCTTTAAAATGTGAAAATTAAAACTAATGTAATTATCGGCTGACCCCCATTTTATGCAGACTTTATTATTTTCTTTCCTTTTAAAGGATTGTTTTAGGATTTATATTTTCGTTTAGGACTTTTAATTAATAATTATTTCATATAAACCAAATTACAAACAATAATTTGACGTTTTTAATTTTTTTACGTTTTAATTCGGATTACATTTAGTCATTTACCCACACGCACGCTTGATACGAATCATACCGTATTGAGCCGCAAATCATCACCATCTGTAAAAAATTCTAAACTCATCCCAAACCTCTATGCGGCCAAAGTAAATACCTCTCATAATCATCATCATCCCATATCTCAAACAAAAAATCAAGATTAGCTGCAAATTTCATCGACAATTCAAATTTTGCCACACCGCTATTAACGAACAAATCTGCGGCCTACTCACGCTTTCAGCTCACCCGACTTCTATTTTCTACTTCCACCGAATTATCACCGTCCAAAACCGCCACAGACGCTGCCGTATCTTACCACGGTTATTCCCACGTCTCGTTTTCCTATTCCCCTTTAACTCCAACTTTCTGTTTCCACAAGTTTTTTTAATTTAACTTTTAGATCAGATAACATAGGGTTTTATCGAGGGGTTTTGTTGGAATTTGTATCAATGATGATTTATGTATAAATTATATAGCTTTTGGTTGATTGTGTATTCGTGTTGTACCTTACATTGATTGCTCCTTGACTTTTGTGTTTTATACTTCATGAGTAAACATCAAGTTCGTTTTCGAAAGCAACTTATAATACCGTTATCGTTAAAAATATTGATTTTGAACCGTTTTTCCATTTGACATCTTGTTTTTTTAGCTCGAGATAACTTCTTGATCATGCACCCGCTTTACATGAATAGGGAATTAAACTGTTAAGTAGCACTTGTTTGTAAAGGCCACGTTGAGGGCCTCGAACCGAGCTTCGATTCGCCTTCTCATGGGCCTGAAACGGAGCCCCGTAGCCCAAGTTACACCCTTTTCTTTGCAGCCCCTTTTATTTGACGATCATGGGCCTCCATAAACGTAATGGCCCTCTCTTCCACACTTGGGCGTCCATCAAATTGAAACCGAACCAAACCGAACAAGTAAAAAATCAAACCGAACCCATCCGAATTACTATTCGGTTTAGACTACTCGGTTATGCTTTCATATATAAATAATAAAAACAATAAAACAAAATCAAAAAACTTGAATATTAAACAAAACTAATTTACATGCTTCGTAAGTTCTTAACAGAAGTTTAATACGGAGTAATTTGCAAGACAAAACTAAAATATAGTTTAGACTTTTGTGATAAATGATGAATAAAGTTAATAATGATTTTTACGATGATAACCAAAATCAATCCAAAAACTAAAATAATATTTGGTTTTGAACCGAACCAATCCAAAAAAACCAAATTATCCAAACCAATAGTCCAAATCAAATTGTTCAATTGGACAATTCAGTTTGTCCAAAGAGTAAAAACCCCTAGTTATAGATAGATATGTAAGTCTTTAAAATGTGAAAATTAAAATTAATGTAATTATCGGCTGACCCCCATTTTATGCAGACTTTATTATTTTCTTTCCTTTTAAAGGATTGTTTTAGGATTTATATTTATTTTAGGACTTTTATTTAATAATTAATAATTATTTCATATAAACCAAATTACAAAAAATAATTTCACGTTTTTAATTTTTTTACGTTTTAATTCGGATTACATTTAGTCATTTACCCACACGCACGCTTGATACGAATCATACCGTATTGAGCCGCAAATCATCACCATCCGTAAAAAATTCTAAACTCATCCCAAACCTTTATGCGGCCGAATTAAATACCTCTCATAATCATCATCATCCCATATCTCAAACAAAAAATCAAGATTAGCTGCAAATTTCATCGACAATTCAAATTTTGCCACACCGCTATTAACGAACAAATTTGCGGCCTACTCACGCTTTCAGCTCACCCGACTTCTATTTTCTACTTCCACCGTATTATCACCATCCACAACCGCCACAGACGCTGCCGTATCTTACCACGGTTATTCACACGTCTCGTTTTCCCGTTCCTCTTTAACTCTAACTTTCTGTTTCCACAAGTTTTTTTAGTTTAACTTTTCGATCAGATAACATAGGGTTTTATCGGGGGGTTTTGTTGGAATTTGTATCAATGATGATTTATGTATAAATTATATAGCTTTTGGTTGATTGTGTATTCGTGTTGTACCTTACATTGATTGCTTCTTGACTTTTGTGTTTTATACTTCATGAGTAAACATAAAGTTCGTTTTCGAAAGCAACTTATAATACCGTTATCGTAAAAATATTGATTTTGAACTTCTTTTCCATTTGACATCTTGTTTTTTTAGCTCGAGATAACTTCTTGATCATGCACCTGCATTACATGAATAGGGAATTAAACTGTTAAGTAGCACTTGTTTGTAAAGGCCAATTTGAGGGCCTCGAACCGAGCTTCGATTCGCCTACTCATGGGCCTGAAACGGAGCCCCGTAGCCCAAGTTACACCCTTTTCTTTGCAGCCCCTTTTATTTGGCGATCATGGGCCTCCATAAACGTAATGGCCCTCTCTTCCACACTTGGGCCTCCATTGAATTGAACCGAACCAAACCGAACAAGTAAAAAATCAAACCGAACCCAACCGAATTACTATTCGGTTTAGACTACTCGGTTATGCTTTCATATATAAATAATAAAAACATTAAAACAAAATCAAAAAATTTGAATATTAAACAAAACTAATTTACATGCTTCGTAAGTTCTTAACAAAAGTTTAATACGGAGTAATTTGCAAGACAAAACTGAAATATAGTATAGACTTTTGTGATAATTGATGAATAAAGTTAATAATTATTTTTACGATGATTACCAAAATCAATCCAAGAACTAAAATAATATTTGGTTTTGGACCGAACCAATTCTGTAGGTTCCATATGATACGGACCAAATCAAGTAGTTCAAATCGTTTGTTCAAGCGGAAATTAAACAAACAAGTGTGTACAAGATTAACACAACAAATGACCAAAACACTAGTGTATAGCTTTGTATATAATGAGATAGTAACAATACATACACTTTTACAAACACACAATGATCAAAATAACACAAACTATGATATATTTGCTCTGAGTATGGAAGTGTTATGTGTGTGGGTTTTTGGCTAACTGCAACAGAAGCTGACGAGCCTCTATATATAGTCTGACCCAGACTTCATGCGACACAAGCCTTGTGTCGCACAGAATGTTCATGCGACACAGTCCTTGTGTCGCATAGATTGCTTCTGCGACACAATGCTTGTGTCGCATAGAATCCTTCTGCGACACAATGCTTGTGTCGCATGACTTACAAAAATTGTAATTAATTTAATTCTAAAACTATGCAATACGTAATTACAATTTCGACACGATTACAGACTGAGACCAACTGACAGACACACATTGATGTACCAACAAATTCAAAAAAACCAAATTATCCAAACCAATAGTCCAAATCAAATTGTTCAATTGGACAATTCAGTTTGTCCAAAGAGTAAAAACCCCTAGTTATAGATAGATACGTAAGTCTTTAAAATGTGAAAATTAAAACTACTGTAATTATCGGCTGACCCTCATTTTATGCAGACTTTATTATTTTCTTTCCTTTTAAAGGATTGTATTAGGATTTATATTTATTTTAGGACTTTTAATTAATAATTAATAATTATTTCATATAAACCAAATTACAAAAAATAATTTGACGTTTTTAATTTTTTTACGTTTTAATTCGGATTACATTTAGTCATGTACCCACACGCACGCTTGATACGAATCATACCGTATTGAGCCGCAAATCATCACCATCCGTAAAAAATTCTAAACTCATCCCAAACCTCTATGCGGCCGAATTAAATACCTCTCATAATCATCATCACCCCATATTTCAAACAAAAAATCAAGATTAGCTGCAAATTTCATCGACAATTCAAATTTTGCCACACCGCTATTAACGAACAAATCTGCGGCCTACTCACACTTTCAGCTCACCCGACTTCTATTTTCTACTTCCACCGTATTATCACCGTCCACAACCGCCACAGACGCTGCCGTATCTTACCACGGTTATTCCCACGTCTCGTTTTCCTGTTCCTCTTTAACTCCAACTTTCTGTTTCCACAAGTTTTTTTAGTTTAACTTTTCGATCAGATAACATAGGGTTTTATCGGGGGGTTTTGTTGGAATTTGTATCAATGATGATTTATGTATAAATTATATAGCTTTTGGTTGATTGTGTATTCGTGTTGTACCTTACATTGATTGCTTCTTGACTTTTGTGTTTTATACTTCATGAGTAAACATAAAGTTCGTTTTCGAAAGCAACTTATAATACCGTTATCGTAAAAATATTGATTTTGAACTTCTTTTCCATTTGACATCTTGTTTTTTTAGCTCGAGATAACTTCTTGATCATGCACCTGCATTACATGAATAGGGAATTAAACTGTTAAGTAGCACTTGTTTGTAAAGGCCAATTTGAGGGCCTCGAACCGAGCTTCGATTCGCCTACTCATGGGCCTGAAACGGAGCCCCGTAGCCCAAGTTACACCCTTTTCTTTGCAGCCCCTTTTATTTGGCGATCATGGGCCTCCATAAACGTAATGGCCCTCTCTTCCACACTTGGGCCTCCATTGAATTGAACCGAACCAAACCGAACAAGTAAAAAATCAAACCGAACCCAACCGAATTACTATTCGGTTTAGACTACTCGGTTATGCTTTCATATATAAATAATAAAAACATTAAAACAAAATCAAAAAATTTGAATATTAAACAAAACTAATTTACATGCTTCGTAAGTTCTTAACAAAAGTTTAATACGGAGTAATTTGCAAGACAAAACTAAAATATAGTTTAGACTTTTGTGATAAATGATGAATAAAGTTAATAATGATTTTTACGATGATAACCAAAATCAATCCAAAAACTAAAATAATATTTGGTTTTGAACCGAACCAATCCAAAAAAACCAAATTATCCAAACCAATAGTCCAAATCAAATTGTTCAATTGGACAATTCAGTTTGTCCAAAGAGTAAAAACCCCTAGTTATAGATAGATATGTAAGTCTTTAAAATGTGAAAATTAAAACTAATGTAATTATCGGCTGACCCCCATTTTATGCAGACTTTATTATTTTCTTTCATTTTAAAGGATTGTTTTAGGATTTATATTTATTTTCGGACTTTTAATTAATAATTAATAATTATTTCATATAAACCAAATTACAAACAATAATTTGACGTTTTTAATTTTTTTACGTTTTAATTCGGATTACATTTAGTCATTTACCCACACGCACGCTTGTTACGAATCATAACGTATTGAGCCGCAAATCATCACCATCCGTAAAAAATTCTAAACTCATCCCAAACCTCTATGCGGCCGAATTAAATACCTCTCATAATCATCATCATCCCATATCTCAAACAAAAAATCAAGATTAGCTGCAAATTTCATCGACAATTCAAATTTTGCCACACCGCTATTAACGAACAAATCTGCGGCCTACTCACGCTTTCAGCTCACCCGACTTCTATTTTCTACTTCCACCGTATTATCACCGTCCACAACCGCCACAGACGCTGCCGTATCTTACCACGGTTATTCCCACGTCTCGTTTTCCTGTTCCTCTTTAACTCCAACTTTCTGTTTCCACAAGTTTTTTTAGTTTAACTTTTCGATCAGAGAACATAGGGTTTTATCGGGGGGTTTTGTTGGAATTTGTATCAATGATGATTTATGTATAAATTATATAGCTTTTGGTTGATTGTGTATTCGTGTTGTACCTTACATTGATTGCTGCTTGACTTTTGTGTTTTATACTTCATGAGTAAACATCAAGTTCGTTTTCGAAAGCAACTTATAATACCGTTATCGTTAAAAATATTGATTTTGAACTGTTTTTCCATTTGACATCTTGTTTTTTTAGCTCGAGATAACTTCTTGATCATGCACCCGCTTTACATGAATAGGGAATTAAACTGTTAAGTAGAACTTGTTTGTAATGGCCACGTTGAGGGCCTCGAACCGAGCTTCGATTCGCCTACTCATGGGCCTGAAACGGAGCCCCGTAGCCCAAGTTACACCCTTTTCTTTGCAGCCCCTTTTATTTGATGATCATGGGCCTCCATAAACGTAATGGCCCTCTCTTCCACACTTGGGCGTCCATCAAATTGAAACCGAACCAAACCGAACAAGTAAAAAATCAAACCGAACCCAACCGAATTACTATTCGGTTTAGACTACTCGGTTATGCTTTCATATATAAATAATAAAAACATTAAAACAAAATCAAAAAACTTGAATATTAAACAAAACTAATTTACATGCTTCGTAAGTTCTTAACAAAAGTTTAATACGGAGTAATTTGCAAGACAAAACTAAAATATAGTTTAGACTTTTGTGATAAATGATGAATAAAGTTAATAATGATTTTTACGATGATTACCAAAATCAATCCAAAAACTAAAATAATATTTGGTTTTGAACCGAACCAATCCAAAAAAACCAAATTATCCAAACCAATAGTCCAAATCAAATTGTTCAATTGGACAATTCAGTTTGTCCAAAGAGTAAAAACCCCTAGTTATAGATAGATATGTAAGTCTTTAAAATGTGAAAATTAAAACTAATGTAATTATCGGCTGACCCCCATTTTATGCAGACTTTATTATTTTCTTTCCTTTTAAAGGATTGTTTTAGGATTTATATTTATTTTAGGACTTTTATTTAATAATTAATAATTATTTCATATAAACCAAATTACAAAAAATAATTTGACGTTTTTAATTTTTTTACGTTTTAATTCGGATTACATTTAGTCATTTACCCACACGCACGCTTGATACGAATCATACCGTATTGAGCCGCAAATCATCACCATCCGTAAAAAATTCTAAACTCATCCCAAACCTTTATGCGGCCGAATTAAATACCTCTCATAATCATCATCATCCCATATCTCAAACAAAAAATCAAGATTAGCTGCAAATTTCATCGACAATTCAAATTTTGCCACACCGCTATTAACGAACAAATTTGCGGCCTACTCACGCTTTCAGCTCACCCGACTTCTATTTTCTACTTCCACCGTATTATCACCGTCCACAACCGCCACAGACGCTGCCGTATCTTACCACGGTTATTCACACGTCTCGTTTTCCTGTTCCTCTTTAACTCTAACTTTCTGTTTCCACAAGTTTTTTTAGTTTAACTTTTCGATCAGATAACATAGGGTTTTATCGGGGGGTTTTGTTGGAATTTGTATCAATGATGATTTATGTATAAATTATATAGCTTTTGGTTGATTGTGTATTCGTGTTGTACCTTACATTGATTGCTTCTTGACTTTTGTGTTTTATACTTCATGAGTAAACATAAAGTTCGTTTTCGAAAGCAACTTATAATACCGTTATCGTAAAAATATTGATTTTGAACTTCTTTTCCATTTGACATCTTGTTTTGTTAGCTCGAGATAACTTCTTGATCATGCACCCGCTTTACATGAATAGGGAATTAAACTGTTAAGTAGCACTTGTTTGTAAAGGCCACGTTGAGGGCCTCGAACCGAGCTTCGATTCGCCTTCTCATGGGCCTGAAACGGAGCCCCGTAGCCCAAGTTACACCCTTTTCTTTGCAGCCCCTTTTATTTGACGATCATGGGCCTCCATAAACGTAATGGCCCTCTCTTCCACACTTGGGCGTCCATCAAATTGAAACCGAACCAAACCGAACAAGTAAAAAATCAAACCGAACCCATCCGAATTACTATTCGGTTTAGACTACTCGGTTATGCTTTCATATATAAATAATAAAAACAATAAAACAAAATCAAAAAACTTGAATATTAAACAAATAATTTACATGCTTCGTAAGTTCTTAACAGAAGTTTAATACGGAGTAATTTGCAAGACAAAACTAAAATATAGTTTAGACTTTTGTGATAAATGATGAATAAAGTTAATAATGATTTTTACGATGATAACCAAAATCAATCCAAAAACTAAAATAATATTTGGTTTTGAACCGAACCAATCCAAAAAAACCAAATTATCCAAACCAATAGTCCAAATCAAATTGTTCAATTGGACAATTCAGTTTGTCCATAGAGTAAAAACCCCTAGTTATAGATAGATATGTAAGTCTTTAAAATGTGAAAATTAAAACTACTGTAATTATCGGCTGACCCCCATTTTATGCAGACTTTATTATTTTCTTTCCTTTTAAAGGATTGTTTTAGGATTTATATTTATTTTAGGACTTTTATTTAATAATTAATAATTATTTCATATAAACCAAATTACAAAAAATAATTTGACGTTTTTAATTTTTTTACGTTTTAATTCGGATTACATTTAGTCATTTACCCACACGCACGCTTGATACGAATCATACCGTATTGAGCCGCAAATCATCACCATCCGTAAAAAATTCTAAACTCATCCCAAACCTTTATGCGGCCGAATTAAATACCTCTCATAATCATCATCATCCCATATCTCAAACAAAAAATCAAGATTAGCTGCAAATTTCATCGACAATTCAAATTTTGCCACACCGCTATTAACGAACAAATTTGCGGCCTACTCACGCTTTCAGCTCACCCGACTTCTATTTTCTACTTCCACCGTATTATCACCGTCCACAACCGCCACAGACGCTGCCGTATCTTACCACGGTTATTCACACGTCTCGTTTTCTTGTTCCCCTTTAACTCCAACTTTCTGTTTCCACAAGTTTTTTTAATTTAACTTTTAGATCAGATAACATAGGGTTTTATCGAGGGGTTTTGTTGGAATTTGTATCAATGATGATCTATGTATAAATTATATAGCTTTTGGTTGATTGTGTATTCGTGTTGTACCTAACATTGATTGCTGCTTGACTTTTGTGTTTTATACTTCATGAGTAAACATCAAGTTCGTTTTCGAAAGCAACTTATAATACCGTTATCGTTAAAAATATTGATTTTGAACCGTTTTTTCATTTGACATCTTGTTTTTTTAGCTCGAGATAACTTCTTGATCATGCACCCGCTTTACATGAATAGGGAATTAAACTGTTAAGTAGCACTTGTTTGTAAAGGCCACGTTTAGGGCCTCGAACCGAGCTTCGATTCGCCTACTCATGGGCCTGAAACGGAGCCCCGTAGCCCAAGTTACACCCTTTTCTTTGCAGCCCCTTTTATTTGACGATCATGGGCCTCCATAAACGTAATGGCCCTCTCTTCCACACTTGGGCGTCCATCAAATTGAAACCGAACCAAACCGAACAAGTAAAAAATCAAACCGAACCCATCCGAATTACTATTCGGTTTAGACTACTCGGTTATGCTTTCATATATAAATAATAAAAACAATAAAACAAAATCAAAAAACTTGAATATTAAACAAAACTAATTTACATGCTTCGTAAGTTCTTAACAAAAGTTTAATACGGAGTAATTTTCAAGACAAAACTAAAATATAGTTTAGACTTTTGTGATAAATGATGAATAAAGTTAATAATGATTTTTACGATGATAACCAAAATCAATCCAAAAACTAAAATAATATTTGGTTTTGAACCGAACCAATCCAAAAAAACCAAATTATCCAAACCAATAGTCCAAATCAAATTGTTCAATTGGACAATTCAGTTTGTCCAAAGAGTAAAAACCCCTAGTTATAGATAGATATGTAAGTCTTTAAAATGTGAAAATTAAAACTAATGTAATTATCGGCTGGCCCCCATTTTATGCAGACTTTATTATTTTCTTTCCTTTTAAAGGATTGTTTTAGGATTTATATTTATTTTAGGACTTTTAATTAATAATTAATAATTATTTCATATAAACCAAATTACAAAAAATAATTTGACCTTTTTATTTTTTTTACGTTTTAATTCGGATTACATTTAGTCATTTACCCACACGCACGCTTGATACGAATCATACCGTATTGAGCCGCAAATCATCACCATCCGTAAAAAATTCTAAACTCATCCCAAACCTTTATGCGGAAGAATTAAATACCTCTCATAATCATCATCATCCCATATCTAAAACAAAAAATCAAGATTAGCTGCAAATTTCATCAACAATTCAAATTTTGCCACACCGCTGTTAACGAAAAAATCTGCGGCCTACTCACGCTTTCAGCTCACCCGACTTCTATTTTCTACTTCCACCGTATTATCACCGTCCACAACCGCCACAGATGCTGCCGTATCTTACCACGGTTATTCCCACGTCTCGTTTTCCTGTTCCTCTTTAACTCCAACTTTCTGTTTCCACAAGTTTTTTTAATTTAACTTTTTGATCAGATAACATAGGGTTTTATCGGGGGGTTTTGTTGGAATTTGTATCAATGATGATTTATGTATAAATTATATAGCTTTTGGTTGATTGTGTATTCGTGTTATACCTTACATTGATTGCTGCTTGACTTTTGTGTTTTATACTTCATGAGTAAACATCAAGTTCGTTTTCGAAAGCAACTTATAATACCGTTATCGTTAAAAATATTGATTTTGAACTGTTTTTCCATTTGACATCTTGTTTTTTTAGCTCGAGATAACTTCTTGATCATGCACTCGCTTTACATGAATAGGGAGTTAAACTGTTAAGTAGAACTTGTTTGTAAAGGCCACGTTGAGGGCCTCGAACCGAGCTTCGATTCGCCTACTCATGGGCCTGAAACGGAGCCCCGTAGCCCAAGTTACACCCTTTTCTTTGCAGCCCCTTTTATTTGACGATCATGGGCCACCATAAACGTAATGGCCCTCTCTTCCACACTTGGGCCTCCATCAAATTGAAACCGAACCAAACCGAACAAGTAAAAAATCAAACCGAACCCAACCGAATTACTATTCGGTTTAGACTACTCGGTTATGCTTTCATATATAAATAATAAAAGCATTAAAACAAAATCAAAAAACTTGAATATTAAACAAAACTAATTTACATGCTTCGTAAGTTCTTAACAAAAGTTTAATACGGAGTAATTTGCAAGACAAAACTAAAATATAGTTTAGACTTTTGTGATAAATGATGAATAAAGTTAATAATGATTTTTACGATGATTACCAAAATCAATCCAAAAACTAAAATAATATTTGATTTTGAACCGAACCGATCCAAAAAAACCAAATTATCCAAACCAATAGTCCAAATTAAATTGTTCAATTGGACAATTCAGTTTGTCCAAAGAGTAAAAACCCCTAGTTATAGATAGATATGTAAGTCTTTAAAATGTGAAAATTAAAACTAATGTAATTATCGGCTGACCCCCATTTTATGCAGACTTTATTATTTTCTTTCCTTTTAAAGGATTGTTTTAGGATTTATAATTTCGTTTAGGACTTTTAATTAATAATTATTTCATATAAACCAAATTACAAAGAATAATTTGACGTTTTTAATTTTTTTACGTTTTAATTCGGATTACATTTAGTCATTTACCCACACGCACGCTTGATACGAATCATACCGTATTGAGCCGCAAATCATCACCATCTGTAAAAAATTCTAAACTCATCCCAAACCTCTATGCGGCCAAAGTAAATACCTCTCATATTCATCATCATCCCATATCTCAAACAAAAAATCAAGATTAGCTGCAAATTTCATCGACAATTCAAATTTTGCCACACCGCTATTAACGAACAAATCTGCGGCCTACTCACGCTTTCAGCTCACCCGACTTCTATTTTCTAGTTCCACCGTATTATCACCGTCCAAAACCGCCACAGACGCTGCCGTATCTTACCACGGTTATTCCCACGTCTCGTTTTCCTATTCCCCTTTAACTCCAACTTTCTGTTTCCACAAGTTTTTTTAATTTAACTTTTAGATCAGATAACAGAGGGTTTTATCGAGGGGTTTTGTTGGAATTTGTATCAATGATGATCTATGTATAAATTATATAGCTTTTGGTTGATTGTGTATTCGTGTTGTACCTAACATTGATTGCTGCTTGACTTTTGTGTTTTATACTTCATGAGTAAACATCAAGTTCGTTTTCGAAAGCAACTTATAATACCGTTATCGTTAAAAATATTGATTTTGAACCGTTTTTCCATTTGACATCTTGTTTTTTTAGCTCGAGATAACTTCTTGATCATGCACCCGCTTTACATGAATAGGGAATTAAACTGTTAAGTAGCACTTGTTTGTAAAGGCCACGTTGAGGGCCTCGAACCGAGCTTCGATTCGCCTACTCATGGGCCTGAAACGGAGCCCCGTAGCCCAAGTTACACCCTTTTCTTTGCAGCCCCTTTTATTTGACGATCATGGGCCTCCATAAACGTAATGGCCCTCTCTTCCACACTTGGGCGTCCATCAAATTGAAACCGAACCAAACCGAACAAGTAAAAAATCAAACAAAACCCATCCGAATTACTATTCGGTTTAATCTACTCGGTTATGCTTTCATATATAAATAATAAAAACAATAAAACAAAATAAAAAAACTTGAATATTAAACAAAACTAATTTACATGCTTCGTAAGTTCTTAACAAAAGTTAAATACGGAGTAATTTGCAAGACAAAACTAAAATATAGTTTAGACTTTTGTGATAAATGATGAATAAAGTTAATAATGATTTTTACGATGATAACCAAAATCAATCCAAAAACTAAAATAATATTTGGTTTTGAACCGAACCAATCCAAAAAAACCAAATTATCCAAACCAATAGTCCAAATCAAATTGTTCAATTGGACAATTCAGTTTGTCCAAAGAGTAAAAACCCCTAGTTATAGATAGATATGTAAGTCTTTAAAATGTGAAAATTAAAACTAATGTAATTATCGGCTGACCCCCATTTTATGCAGACTTTATTATTTTCTTTCCTTTTAAAGGATTGTTTTAGGATTTATATTTTCGTTTAGGACTTTTAATTAATAATTATTTCATATAAACCAAATTACAAACAATAATTTGACGTTTTTAATTTTTTTACGTTTTAATTCGGATTACATTTAGTCATTTACCCACACGCACGCTTGATACGAATCATACCGTATTGAGCCGCAAATCATCACCATCTGTAAAAAATTGTAAACTCATCCCAAACCTCTATGCGGCCAAATTAAATACCTCTCATAATCATCATCATCCCATATCTCAAACAAAAAATCAAGATTAGCTGCAAATTTCATCGACAATTCAAATTTTGCCACACCGCTATTAACGAACAAATCTGCGGCCTACTCACGCTTTCAGCTCACCCGACTTCTATTTTCTACTTCCACCGTATTATCACCGTCCAAAACCGCCACAGACGCTGCCGTATCTTACCACGGTTATTCCCACGTCTCGTTTTCCTATTCCCCTTTAACTCCAACTTTGTGTTTCCACAAGTTTTTTTAATTTAACTTTTAGATCAGATAACATAGGGTTTTATCGGGGGGTTTTGTCGGAATTTGTATCAACGATGATTTATGTATAAATTATATAGATTTTGGTTGATTGTGTATTCGTGTTGTACCTTACATTGATTGCTGCTTGACTTTTGTGTTTTATGCTTCATGAGTAAACATCAAGTTCGTTTTCGAAAGCAACTTATAATACCGTTATCGTTAAAAATATTGATTTTGAACTGTTTTTCCATTTGACATCTTGTTTTTTTAGCTCGAGATAACTTCTTGATCATGCACCCGCTTTATATGAATAGGGAATTAAACTGTTAAGTAGCACTTGTTTGTAAAGGCCACGTTGAGGGCCTCGAACCGAGCTTCGATTCGCCTACTCATGGGCCTGAAACGGAGCCCCGTAGCCCAAGTTACACCCTTTTCTTTGCAGCCCATTTTATTTGACGATCATGGGCCACCATAAACGTAATGGCCCTCTCTTCCACACTTGGGCCTCCATCAAATTGAAACCGAACCAAACCGAACAAGTAAAAAATCAAACCGAACCCAACCGAATTACTATTCGGTTTAGACTACTCGGTTATGCTTTCATATATAAATAATAAAAGCATTAAAACAAAATCAAAAAACTTGAATATTAAACAAAACTAATTTACATGCTTCGTAAGTTCTTAACAAAAGTTTAATACGGAGTAATTTGCAAGACAAAACTAAAATATAGTTTAGACTTTTCTGATAAATGATGAATAAAGTTAATAATGATTTTTACGATGATAACCAAAATCAATCCAAAAACTAAAATAATATTTGGTTTTGAACCGAACCAATCCAAAAAAACCAAATTATCCAAACCAATAGTCCAAATCAAATTGTTCAATTGGACAATTCAGTTTGTCCAAAGATTAAAAACCCCTAGTTATAGATAGATATGCAAGTCTTTAAAATGTGAAAATTAAAACTAATGTAATTATCGGCTGACCCCCATTTTATGCAGACTTTATTATTTTCTTTCCTTTTAAAGGATTGTTTTAGGATTTATATTTTCATTTAGGACTTTTAATTAATAATTATTTCATATAAACCAAATTACAAACAATAATTTGACGTTTTTAATTTTTTATGTTTTAATTCGGATTACATTTAGTCATTTACCCACACGCACGCTTGATACGAATCATACCGTATTGAGCCGCAAATCATCACCATCTGTAAAAAATTCTAAACTCATCCCATACCTCTATGCGGCCGAATTAAATACCTCTCATAATCATCATCATCCCATATCTCAAACAAAAAATCAAGATTAGCTGCAAATTTCATTGACAATTCAAATTTTGCCACACCGCTATTACGAACAAATCTTCGGCCTACTCACGCTTTCAGCTCACCCGACTTCTATTTTCTACTTCCACCGTATTATCACCGTCCACAACCGCCACAGACGATGCCGTATCTTACCACGGTTATTCCCACGTCTCGTTTTCCTGTTCCTCTTTAACTCCAACTTTCTGTTTCCACAAGTTTTTTTAATTTAACTTTTTGATCAGATAACATAGGGTTTTATCGGGGGGTTTTGTTGGAATTTGGATCAATGATGATTTATGTATAAATTATATAGCTTTTGGTTGATTGTGTATTCGTGTTGTACCTTACATCAAGTTCGTTTTCGAAAGCAACTGATAATACCGTTATCGTTAAAAATTTTGATTTTGAACTGTTTTTCCATTTGACATCTTGTTTTTTTAGCTCGAGATAACTTCTTGATCATGCACCCGCTTTACATGAATAGGGAATTAAAATGTTAATTAGCACTTGTTTGTAAAGCCCACTTTGAGGGCCTCGAACCGAGCTTCGATTCACCTACTCATGGGCCTGAAACGGAGCCCCGTAGCCCAAGTTACACCGTTTTCTTTGCAGCCCCTTTATTTGACGATCATGGGCCTCCATAAAGTAATGGCCCTCTCTTCCACACTTGGGCCTCCATCAAATTGAAACCGAACCAAACCGAACAAGTAAAAAATCAAACCGAACCCAACCGAATTACTATTCGGTTTAGACTACTCGGTTACGCTTTCATATATAAATAATAAAAACATTAAAACAAAATCAAAAAACTTGAATATTAAACAAAACTAATTTACATGCTTCGTAAGTTCTTAACAAAAGTTTAATACGGAGTAATTTGCAAGACAAAACTAAAATATAGTTTAGACTTTTGTGATAAATGATGAATAAAGTTAATAATGATTTTTACGATGATTACCAAAATCAATCCAAGAACTAAAATAATATTTGGTTTTGAACCGAACCAATCCAAAAAAACCAAATTATCCAAACCAATATTCCAAAACAAATTGTTCAATTGGACAATTCAGTTTGTCCAAAGAGTAAAAACCCCTAGTTATAGATAGATATGTAAGTCTTTAAAATGTGAAAATTAAAACTAATGCAATTATCGGCTGACCCCCATTTTATGCAGACTTTATTATTTTCTTTCCTTTTAAAGGATTGTTTTAGGATTTATATTTTCATTTAGGACTTTTAATTAATAATTATTTCATATAAACCAAAATACAAACAATAATTTGACTATTTTAATTTTTTTACGTTTTAATTCGGATTACATTTAGTCACTTACCCACACGCACGCTTGATACGAATCATACCGTATTGAGCCGCAAATCATCACCATCTGTAAAAAATTCTAAACTCATCCCAAACCTCTATGCGGCCGAATTAAATACCTCTCATAATCATCATCATCTCATATCTCAAACAAAAAATCAAGATTAGCTGCAAATTTCATTGACAATTCAAATTTTGCCACACCGCTATTACGAACAAATATGCGGCCTACTCACGCTTTCAGCTCACCCGACTTCTATTTTCTACTTCCACCGTATTATCACCGTCCACAACCGCCACAGACGCTGCCGTATCTTACCACGGTTATTCCCACGTCTCGTTTTCCTGTTCCTCTTTAACTCCAACTTTCTGTTTCCACAAGTTTTTTTAATTTAACATTTTGATCAGATAACATAGGGTTTTATCGGGGGGTTTTGTTGGAATTTGTATCAATGATGATTTATGTATAAATTATATAGCTTTTGGTTGATTGTGTATTCGTGTTGTACCTTACATTGATTGCTGCTTGACTTTTGTGTTTTATACTTCATGAGTAAACATCAAGTTCGTTTTCGAAAGCAACTTATAATACCGTTATCGTTAAAAATATTGATTTTGAACTGTTTTTCTATTTGACATCTTGTTTTTTTAGCTCGAGATAACTTCTTGATCATGCACCCGCTTTACATGAATAGGGAATTAAACTGTTAAGTAGCACTTGTTTGTAAAGGCCACGTTGAGGGCCTCGAACCGAGCTTCGATTCGCCTACTCATGGGCCTGAAACGGAGCCCCGTAGCCCAAGTTACACCCTTTTCTTTGCAGCCCCTTTTATTTGACGATCATGGGCCTCCATAAACGTAATGGCCCTCTCTTCCACACTTGGGCGTCCATCAAATTGAAACCGAACCAAACCGAACAAGTAAAAAATCAAACCGAACCCATCCGAATTACTATTCGGTTTAGACTACTCGGTTATGCTTTCATATATAAATAATAAAAACAATAAAACAAAATCAAAAAACTTGAATATTAAACAAAACTAATTTACATGCTTCGTAAGTTCTTAACAAAAGTTTAATACGGAGTAATTTTCAAGACAAAACTAAAATATAGTTTAGACTTTTGTGATAAATGATGAATAAAGTTAATAATGATTTTTACGATGATAACCAAAATCAATCCAAAAACTAAAATAATATTTGGTTTTGAACCGAACCAATCCAAAAAAACCAAATTATCCAAACCAATAGTCCAAATCAAATTGTTCAATTGGACAATTCAGTTTGTCCAAAGAGTAAAAACCCCTAGTTATAGATAGATATGTAAGTCTTTAAAATGTGAAAATTAAAACTAATGTAATTATCGGCTGACCCCCATTTTATGCAGACTTTATTATTTTCTTTCCTTTTAAAGGATTGTTTTAGGATTTATATTTTCGTCTAGGACTTTTAATTAATAATTATTTCATATAAACCAAATTACAAACAATAATTTGACGTTTTTAATTTTTTTACGTTTTAATTCGGATTACATTTAGTCATTTACCCACACGCACGCTTGATACGAATCATACCGTATTGAGCCGCAAATCATCACCATCTGTAAAAAATTCTAAACTCATCCCAAACCTCTATGCGGCCAAATTAAATACCTCTCATAATCATCATCATCCCATATCTCAAACAAAAAATCAAGATTAGCTGCAAATTTCATCGACAATTCAAATTTTGCCACACCGCTATTAACGAACAAATCTGCGGCCTACTCACGCTTTCAGCTCACCCGACTTCTATTTTCTACTTCCACCGTATTATCACCGTCCAAAACCGCCACAGACGCTGCCGTATCTTACCACGGTTATTCCCACGTCTCGTTTTCCTATTCCCCTTTAACTCCAACTTTGTGTTTCCACAAGTTTTTTTAATTTAACTTTTAGATCAGATAACATAGGGTTTTATCGGGGGGTTTTGTTGGAATTTGTATCAACGATGATTTATGTATAAATTATATAGATTTTGGTTGATTGTGTATTCGTGTTGTACCTTACATTGATTGCTGCTTGACTTTTGTGTTTTATGCTTCATGAGTAAACATCAAGTTCGTTTTCGAAAGCAACTTATAATACCGTTATCGTTAAAAATATTGATTTTGAACTGTTTTTCCATTTGACATCTTGTTTTTTTAGCTCGAGATAACTTCTTGATCATGCACTCGCTTTACATGAATAGGGAGTTAAACTGTTAAGTAGAACTTGTTTGTAAAGGCCACGTTGAGGGCCTCGAACCGAGCTTCGATTCGCCTACTCATGGGCCTGAAACGGAGCCCCGTAGCCCAAGTTACACCCTTTTCTTTGCAGCCCCTTTTATTTGACGATCATAGGCCTCCATAAACGTAATGGCCCTCTCTTCCACACTTGGGCGTCCATCAAATTGAAACCGAACCAAACCGAACAAGTAAAAAATCAAACCGAACCCAACCGAATTACTATTCGGTTTAGACTACTCGGTTATGCTTTCATATATAAATAATAAAAACATTAAAACAAAATCAAAAAACTTGAATATTAAACAAAACTAATTTACATGCTTCGTAAGTTCTTAACAAAAGTTTAATACGGAGTAATTTGCAAGACAAAACTAAAATATAGTTTAGACTTTTGTGATAAATGATGAATAAAGTTAATAATGATTTTTACGATGATTACCAAAATCAATCCAAAAACTAAAATAATATTTGATTTTGAACCGAACCGATCCAAAAAAACCAAATTATCCAAACCAATAGTCCAAATTAAATTGTTCAATTGGACAATTCAGTTTGTCCAAAGAGTAAAAACCCCTAGTTATAGATAGATATGTAAGTCTTTAAAATGTGAAAATTAAAACTAATGTAATTATCGGCTGACCCCCATTTTATGCAGACTTTATTATTTTCTTTCCTTTTAAAGGATTGTTTTAGGATTTATATTTTCGTTTAGGACTTTTAATTAATAATTATTTCATATAAACCAAATTACAAAGAATAATTTGACGTTTTTAATTTTTTTACGTTTTAATTCGGATTACATTTAGTCATTTACCCACACGCACGCTTGATACGAATCATACCGTATTGAGCCGCAAATCATCACCATCTGTAAAAAATTCTAAACTCATCCCAAACCTCTATGCGGCCAAAGTAAATACCTCTCATAATCATCATCATCCCATATCTCAAACAAAAAATCAAGATTAGCTGCAAATTTCATCGACAATTCAAATTTTGCCACACCGCTATTAACGAACAAATCTGCGGGCCTACTCACGCTTTCAGCTCACCCGACTTCTATTTTCTACTTCCACCGTATTATCACCGTCCAAAACCGCCACAGACGCTGCCGTATCTTACCACGGTTATTCCCACGTCTCGTTTTCCTATTCCCCTTTAACTCCAACTTTCTGTTTCCACAAGTTTTTTTAATTTAACTTTTAGATCAGATAACATAGGGTTTTATCGAGGGGTTTTGTTGGAATTTGTATCAATGATGATCTATGTATAAATTATATAGCTTTTGGTTGATTGTGTATTCGTGTTGTACCTAACATTGATTGCTGCTTGACTTTTGTGTTTTATACTTCATGAGTAAACATCAAGTTCGTTTTAGAAAGCAACTTATAATACCGTTATCGTTAAAAATATTGATTTTGAACCGTTTTTCCATTTGACATCTTGTTTTTTTAGCTCGAGATAACTTCTTGATCATGCACCCGCTTTACATGAATAGGGAATTAAACTGTTAAGTAGCACTTGTTTGTAAAGGCCACGTTGAGGGCCTCGAACCGAGCTTCGATTCGCCTACTCATGGGCCTGAAACGGAGCCCCGTAGCCCAAGTTACACCCTTTTCTTTGCAGCCCCTTTTATTTGACGATCATGGGCCTCCATAAACGTAATGGCCCTCTCTTCCACACTTGGGCGTCCATCAAATTGAAACCGAACCAAACCGAACAAGTAAAAAATCAAACCGAACCCATCCGAATTACTATTCGGTTTAGACTACTCGGTTATGCTTTCATATATAAATAATAAAAACAATAAAACAAAATAAAAAAACTTGAATATTAAACAAAACTAATTTACATGCTTCGTAAGTTCTTAACAAAAGTTAAATACGGAGTAATTTGCAAGACAAAACTAAAATATAGTTTAGACTTTTGTGATAAATGATGAATAAAGTTAATAATGATTTTTACGATGATAACCAAAATCAATCCAAAAACTAAAATAATATTTGGTTTTGAACCGAACCAATCCAAAAAAACCAAATTATCCAAACCAATAGTCCAAATCAAATTGTTCAATTGGACAATTCAGTTTGTCCAAAGAGTAAAAACCCCTAGTTATAGATAGATATGTAAGTCTTTAAAATGTGAAAATTAAAACTAATGTAATTATCGGCTGACCCCCATTTTATGCAGACTTTATTATTTTCTTTCCTTTTAAAGGATTGTTTTAGGATTTATATTTTCGTTTAGGACTTTTAATTAATAATTATTTCATATAAACCAAATTACAAACAATAATTTGACGTTTTTAATTTTTTTACGTTTTAATTCGGATTACATTTAGTCATTTACCCACACGCACGCTTGATACGAATCATACCGTATTGAGCCGCAAATCATCACCATCTGTAAAAAATTCTAAACTCATCCCAAACCTCTATGCGGCCAAATTAAATACCTCTCATAATCATCATCATCCCATATCTCAAACAAAAAATCAAGATTAGCTGCAAATTTCATCGACAATTCAAATTTTGCCACACCGCTATTAACGAACAAATCTGCGGCCTACTCACGCTTTCAGCTCACCCGACTTCTATTTTCTACTTCCACCGTATTATCACCGTCCAAAACCGCCACAGACGCTGCCGTATCTTACCACGGTTATTCCCACGTCTCGTTTTCCTATTCCCCTTTAACTCCAACTTTGTGTTTCCACAAGTTTTTTTAATTTAACTTTTAGATCAGATAACATAGGGTTTTATCGGGGGGTTTTGTTGGAATTTGTATCAACGATGATTTATGTATAAATTATATAGATTTTGGTTGATTGTGTATTCGTGTTGTACCTTACATTGATTGCTGCTTGACTTTTGTGTTTTATGCTTCATGAGTAAACATCAAGTTCGTTTTCGAAAGCAACTTATAATACCGTTATCGTTAAAAATATTGATTTTGAACTGTTTTTCCATTTGACATCTTGTTTTTTTAGCTCGAGATAACTTCTTGATCATGCACCCGCTTTATATGAATAGGGAATTAAACTGTTAAGTAGCACTTGTTTGTAAAGGCCACGTTGAGGGCCTCGAACCGAGCTTCGATTCGCCTACTCATGGGCCTGAAACGGAGCCCCGTAGCCCAAGTTACACCCTTTTCTTTGCAGCCCCTTTTATTTGACGATCATGGGCCACCATAAACGTAATGGCCCTCTCTTCCACACTTGGGCCTCCATCAAATTGAAACCGAACCAAACCGAACAAGTAAAAAATCAAACCGAACCCATCCGAATTACTATTCGGTTTAGACTACTCGGTTATGCTTTCATATATAAATAATAAAAGCATTAAAACAAAATCAAAAAACTTGAATATTAAACAAAACTAATTTACATGCTTCGTAAGTTCTTAACAAAAGTTTAATACGGAGTAATTTGCAAGACAAAACTAAAATATAGTTTAGACTTTTCTGATAAATGATGAATAAAGTTAATAATGATTTTTACGATGATAACCAAAATCAATCCAAAAACTAAAATAATATTTGGTTTTGAACCGAACCAATCCAAAAAAACCAAATTATCCAAACCAATAGTCCAAATCAAATTGTTCAATTGGACAATTCAGTTTGTCCAAAGAGTAAAAAGCCCTAGTTATAGATAGATATGTAAGTTTTTAAAATGTGAAAATTAAAACTAATGTAATTATCGGCTGACCCCCATTTTATGCAGACTTTATTATTTTCTTTCCTTTTAAAGGATTGTTTTAGGATTTATATTTTCATTTAGGACTTTTAATTAATAATTATTTCATATAAACCAAATTACAAACAATAATTTGACGTTTTTAATTTTTTATGTTTTAATTCGGATTACATTTAGTCATTTACCCACACGCACGCTTGATACGAATCATACCGTATTGAGCCGCAAATCATCACCATCTGTAAAAAATTCTAAACTCATCCCAAACCTCTACGCTGCCGAATTAAATACCTCTCATAATCATCATCATCCCATATCTCAAACAAAAAATCAAGATTAGCTGCAAATTTCATTGACAATTCAAATTTTGCCACACCGCTATTACGAACAAATCTTCGGCCTACTCACGCTTTCAGCTCACCCGACTTCTATTTTCTACTTCCACCGTATTATCACCGTCCACAACCGCCACAGACGATGCCGTATCTTACCACGGTTATTCCCACGTCTCGTTTTCCTGTTCCTCTTTAACTCCAACTTTCTGTTTCCACAAGTTTTTTTAATTTAACTTTTTGATCAGATAACATAGGGTTTTATCGGGGGGTTTTGTTGGAATTTGGATCAATGATGATTTATGTATAAATTATATAGCTTTTGGTTGATTGTGTATTCGTGTTGTACCTTACATCAAGTTCGTTTTCGAAAGCAACTGATAATACCGTTATCGTTAAAAATTTTGATTTTGAACTGTTTTTCCATTTGACATCTTGTTTTTTTAGCTCGAGATAACTTCTTGATCATGCACCCGCTTTACATGAATAGGGAATTAAACTGTTAAGTAGCACTTGTTTGTAAAGGCCACGTTGAGGGCCTCGAACCGAGCTTCGATTCGCCTACTCATGGGCCTGAAACGGAGCCCCGTAGCCCAAGTTACACCCTTTTTTTTGCAGCCCCTTTTATTTGACGATCATGGGCCTCCATAAACGTAATGGCCCTCTCTTCTACACTTGGGCGTCCATCAAATTGAAACCGAACCAAACCGAACAAGTAAAAAATCAAACCGAACCCATCCGAATTACTATTCGGTTTAGACTACTCGGTTATGCTTTCATATATAAATAATAAAAACATTAAAACAAAATCAAAAAACTTGAATATTAAACAAAACTAATTTACATGCTTCGTAAGTTCTTAACAAAAGTTTAATACGGAGTAATTTGCAAGACAAAACTAAAATATAGTTTAGACTTTTGTGATAAATGATGAATAAAGTTAATAATGATTTTTACGATGATTACCAAAATCAATCCAAAAACTAAAATAATATTTGGTTTTGAACCGAACCAATCCAAAAAAACCAAATTATCCAAACCAATAGTCCAAATCAAATTGTTCAATTGGACAATTCAGTTTGTCCAAAGAGTAAAAACCCCTAGTTATAGATAGATATGTAAGTCTTTAAAATGTGAAAATTAAAACTAATGTAATTATCGGCTGACCTCCATTTTATGCAGACTTTATTATTTTCTTTCCTTTTAAAGGATTGTTTTAGGATTTATATTTTCGTTTAGGACTGATAATTAATAATTAATAATTATTTCATATAAACCAAATTACAAACAATAATTTGACGTTTTTAATTTTTTTACGTTTTAATTCGGATTACATTTAGTCATTTACCCACACGCACGCTTGATACGAATCATACCGTATTGAGCCGCAAATCATCACCATCTGTAAAAAATTCTAAACTCATCCCAAACCTCTATGCGGCCGAATTAAATACCTCTCATAATCATCATCATCCCATATCTCAAACAAAAAATCAAGATTAGCTGCAAATTTCATCAACAATTCAAATTTTGCCACACCGCTATTAACGAATAAATCTGCGGCCTACTCACGCTTTCAGCTCACCCGACTTCTATTTTCTACTTCCACCGTATTATCATCGTCCACAACCGCCACAGACGCTGCCGTATCTTACCACGGTTATTCCCACGTCTCGTTTTCCTGTTCCTCTTTAACTCCAACTTTCTGTTTCCACAAGTTTTTTTAATTTAACTTTTTGATCAGATAACATAGGGTTTATCTGGGGGTTTTGTTGGAATTTGTATCAATGATGATTTATGTATGTATTCGTGTTGTACCTTACATTGATTGCTGCTTGACTTTTGTGTTTTATACTTCATGAGTAAACATCAAGTTCGTTTTCGAAAGCAACTGATAATACCGTTATCGTTAAAAATTTTGATTTTGAACTGTTTTTCCATTTGACATCTTGTTTTTTTAGCTCGAGATAACTTCTTGATCATGCACCCGCTTTACATGAATAGGGAATTAAACTGTTAAGTAGCACTTGTTTGTAAAGGCCACGTTGAGGGCCTCGAACCGAGCTTCGATTCGCCTACTCATGGGCCTGAAACGGAGCCCCGTAGCCCAAGTTACACCCTTTTTTTTGCAGCCCCTTTTATTTGACGATCATGGGCCTCCATAAACGTAATGGCCCTCTCTTCTACACTTGGGCGTCCATCAAATTGAAACCGAACCAAACCGAACAAGTAAAAAATCAAACCGAACCCATCCGAATTACTATTCGGTTTAGACTACTCGGTTATGCTTTCATATATAAATAATAAAAACATTAAAACAAAATCAAAAAACTTGAATATTAAACAAAACTAATTTACATGCTTCGTAAGTTCTTAACAAAAGTTTAATACGGAGTAATTTGCAAGACAAAACTAAAATATAGTTTAGACTTTTGTGATAAATGATGAATAAAGTTAATAATGATTTTTACGATGATTACCAAAATCAATCCAAAAACTAAAATAATATTTGGTTTTGAACCGAACCAATCCAAAAAAACCAAATTATCCAAACCAATAGTCCAAATCAAATTGTTCAATTGGACAATTCAGTTTGTCCAAAGAGTAAAAACCCCTAGTTATAGATAGATATGTAAGTCTTTAAAATGTGAAAATTAAAACTAATGTAATTATCGGCTGACCTCCATTTTATGCAGACTTTATTATTTTCTTTCCTTTTAAAGGATTGTTTTAGGATTTATATTTTCGTTTAGGACTGATAATTAATAATTAATAATTATTTCATATAAACCAAATTACAAACAATAATTTGACGTTTTTAATTTTTTTACGTTTTAATTCGGATTACATTTAGTCATTTACCCACACGCACGCTTGATACGAATCATACCGTATTGAGCCGCAAATCATCACCATCTGTAAAAAATTCTAAACTCATCCCAAACCTCTATGCGGCCGAATTAAATACCTCTCATAATCATCATCATCCCATATCTCAAACAAAAAATCAAGATTAGCTGCAAATTTCATCAACAATTCAAATTTTGCCACACCGCTATTAACGAATAAATCTGCGGCCTACTCACCCTTTCAGCTCACCCGACTTCTATTTTCTACTTCCACCGTATTATCATCGTCCACAACCGCCACAGACGCTGCCGTATCTTACCACGGTTATTCCCAGGTCTCGTTTTCCTGTTCCTCTTTAACTCCAACTTTCTGTTTCCACAAGTTTTTTTAATTTAACTTTTTGATCAGATAACATAGGGTTTATCTGGGGGTTTTGTTGGAATTTGTATCAATGATGATTTATGTATGTATTCGTGTTGTACCTTACATTGATTGCTGCTTGACTTTTGTGTTTTATACTTCATGAGTAAACATCAAGTTCATTTTCGAAAGCAACTTATAATACCGTTATCGTTAAAAATATTGATTTTGAACTGTTTTTCCATTTGACATCTTGTTTTTTTAGCTCGAGATAACTTCTTGATCATGCACCCGCTTTACATTAATAGGGAATTAAACTGTTAAGTAGCACTTGTTTGTAAAGGCCACGTTGAGGGCCTCGAACCGAGCTTCGATTCGCCTACTCATGGGCCTGAAACGGAGCCCCGTAGCCCAAGTTACACCCTTTTTTTGCAGCCCCTTTTATTTGACGATCATGGGCCTCCATAAACGTAATGGCCCTCTCTTCCACACTTGGGCGTCCATCAAATTGAAACCGAACCAAACCGAACAAGTAAAAAATCAAACCGAACCCAACCGAATTACTATTCGGTTTAGACTACTCGGTTATGCTTTCATATATAAATAATAAAAACATTAAAACAAAATCAAAAAACTTGAATATTAAACAAAACTAATTTACATGCTTCGTAAGTTCTTAACAAAAGTTTAATACGGAGTAATTTGCAAGACAAAACAAAAATACAGTTCAGACTTTTATGTAAATGATGAATAAAGTTAATAATGATTTTTACGATGATTACCAAAATCAATCCAAAAACTAAAATAATATTTGGTTTTGAACCGAACCAATCCAAAAAAACCAAATTATCCAAACCAATAGTCCAAATCAAATTGTTCAATTGGACAATTCAGTTTGTCCAAAGAGTAAAAACCCCTAGTTATAGATAGATATGTAAGTCTTTAAAATGTGAAAATTAAAACTAATGTAATTATCGGCTGACCCCCATTTTATGCAGACTTTATTATTTTCTTTCCTTTTAAAGGATTGTTTTAGGATTTATATTTTCATTTAGGACTTTTAATTAATAATTAATAATTATTTCATATAAACCAAATTACAAAGAATAATTTGACGTTTTTAAATTTTTTACTTTTTAATTCGGATTACATTTAGTCATTTACCCACACGCACGCTTGATACGAATCATACCGTATTGAGCCGCAAATCATCACCATCTGTAAAAAATTCTAAACTCATCCCAAACCTCTATGCGGCCAAATTAAATACCTCTCATAATCATCATCATCCCATATCTCAAACAAAAAATCAAGATTAGCTGCAAATTTCATCAACAATTCAAGTTTTGCCGCCCCGCTATTAACGAATAAATCTGTGGCCTACTCACGCTTTCAGCTCACCCGACTTCTATTTTCTACTTCCACCGTATTATCACCGTCCATAACCGCCACAGACGCTGCCGTATCTTACCACGGTTATTCCCACGTCTCGTTTTCCGGTTCCTCTTTAACTCCAACTTTCTGTTTCCACAAGTTTTTTTAATTTAACTTTTTGATCAGATAACATAGGGTTTTATCTGGGGGTTTTGTTGGAATTTGTATCAATGATGATTTATGTATAAATTATATAGCTTTTGGTTGATTGTGTATTCGTGTTGTACCTTACATTGATTGCTGCTTGACTTTTGTGTTTTATGCTTCATGAGTAAACATCAAGTTCGTTTTCGAAAGCAACTTATAATACCGTTATCGTTAAAAATATTGATTTTGAACTGTTTTTCCATTTGACATCTTGTTTTTTTAGCTCGAGATAACTTCTTGATCATGCACCCGCTTTACATGAATAGGGAATTAAACTGTTAAGTAGCACTTGTTTGTAAAGGCCACGTTGAGGGCCTCGAACCGAGCTTCGATTCGCCTACTCATGGGCCTGAAACGGAGCCCCGTAGCCCAAGACACCCTTTTCTTTGCAGCCCCTTTTATTTGACGATCATGGGCCTCCATAAACGTAATGGCCCTCTCTTCCACACTTGGGCCTCCATCAAATTGAAACCGAACCAAACCAAACAAGTAAAAAATCAAACCGAACCCAACCGAATTACTATTCGGTTTAGACTACTCGGTTATGCTTTCATATATAAATAATAAAAACATTAAAACAAAATCAAAAAACTTGAATATTAAACAAAACTAATTTACATGCTTCGTAAGTTCTTAACAAAAGTTTAATACGGAGTAATTTGCAAGACAAAACTAAAATATAGTTTAGACCTTTGTGATAAATGATGAATAAAGTTAATGATGATTTTTATGATGATTACCAAAATCATTCCAAAAACTAAAATAATATTTGGTTTTGAACATAACCAATCCAAAAAAAACAAATTATCCAAACCAATAGTCCAAATCAAATTGTTCAATTGGACAATTCAGTTTGTCCAAAGAGTAAAAACCCCTAGTTATAGATAGATATGTAAGTCTTTAAAATTTGAAAATTAAAACTAATGTAATTATCGGTTGACCCCCATTTTATGCAGACTTTATTATTTTCTTTCCTTTTAAAGGATTGTTTTAGGATTTATATTTTCGTTTAGGACTTTTAATTAATAATTATTTCATATAAACCAAATTACAAACAATAATTTGACGTTTTTAATTATTTTACGTTTTAATTCAGATTACATTTAGTCATTTACCCACACGCACGCTTGATACGAATCATACCGTATTGAGCCGCAAATCATCACCATCTGTAAAAAATTCTAAACTCATCCCAAACCTCTATGCGGCCGAATTAAATACCTCTCATAATCATCATCATCCCATATCTCAAACAAAAAATCAAGATTAGCTGCAAATTTCATCGACAATTCAAATTTTGCCACACCGCTATTAACGAATAAATCTGCGGCCTACTCACGCTTTCAGCTCACCCGACTTCTATTTTCTACTTCCACCGTATTATCACCGTCCACAACCGACACAGACGCTGCCGTATCTTACCACAGTTATTCCCACGTCTCGTTTTCCTGTTCATCTTTAACTCCAACTTTCTGTTTCCACAAGTTTTTTAATTTAACTTTTTAATCAGATAACATAGGTTTTATCGAGGGGTTTTGTTGGAATTTGTATCAATGATGATTTATGTATAAATTATATAGCTTTTGGTTGATTGTGTATTCGTGTAGTACCTTACATTGATTGCTGCTTGACTTTTGTGTTTTATGCTTCATTGTAAGTCCCTTAGTTTTAGGATCGATAACTTCGTTATCTGTAGTATTAAGGTGCGGAATCCCTCAATACGGTGTTATCTTACTAACAACGAATATGTTCGTATTGCGTTTAATAAGACTTAGCTTTAAACAACGAATCGTCAAAGCCTAGCCGTAAGTTATGTTTTTCTCTGGGTTTGTTGAGTTCGCAGAAAGCAGAAAATCGAAGTGTTAAAAATTGTTATGTTTTTCACGCCGAAAAACATTTATATAGTCTGATTCATCTCGGCTCGCATGGGCCTGCGAGTTCAGTCCAACTCGCAGCCCAAGCCCAACACAGAGCTCGGCTCGCCATACTGATACCTCACGAGTTCAGTTCTCATCTCGGCTCGCAAGGCTCGCGACCTGAGAACTCGACTCGCTACGCATCAAACGTATATATATATTTATTTTGTATTTAATTATTCGTCTAACTTAACAAAACAATATGTTTAACGAATATCACTAACAAAACAAATATTCATTTACAAATCTAAACCAATATACAAACATAATAATAATTACACTAGTCATTTTTCAAGCTAGATCTGTTGTCACAATCTATGTCCCAACAGACTCCCCCTTGACAATAGCTCTAGCGTCTTTATCTTCACGCTTGTCTTTGGTCTTCATTTGTAAATCTTACTGCCTGCGTAAATCTTCATCTTGATACACGTCTTAACCATCATTTGATAATCTCGTCCCATATCACCCCATGCGTCTGTCGTCAAGATTCTATTTTCATTCAACTTAATCAAATCTTTCTTCGACATGTTCATTAGGTGTCGATGGTCATAGACTCTGAAGATTTCTCTTTCACCACCTTCAACCTCATCATCAGCTTCAACCATAACAGCTTCTCCATTCTCTGAATCTACATGCCATCTCTTCATATTACCCAGAATATCCTGTGGCATTGTCTTCAGTGGAATCTGCTGTATGCATCTAACAGCTGGATAAACTTTCTTCCTTCTTCTTCTTCC
Organism: Helichrysum umbraculigerum; assembly: GCA_949592205.1. NCBI lineage: Eukaryota > Viridiplantae > Streptophyta > Magnoliopsida > Asterales > Asteraceae > Helichrysum > Helichrysum umbraculigerum. The sequence goes on along the minus strand of CATIUR010000004.1, from coordinate 161,379,159 downwards.
TGTTCTTTGACTTCTCTCTTGTAGTTTCACAGTCTTTCCCTTTCTTGGCTTAATCTGAACAAACTTATTCGTACCAACCTCATGTCTGATTATTCTTTCAACACGATCAGCATAATCATCACGACTTGGATTGTTAATTTCTAATCTAGCCAAATCACGTATTTCATAACGTGGTAGAGAACTAAAAACTGCAAGCTTCTTCTCAAAATATTGAACTCCGTCAAACCTTTTGATTGCAAAAAGCTTTAGTTCAGAGTCAAAGTACCAACCAATAATCCCTTTACGTGGTACATGCTTTTTCGTAACATCAACTTCAGAAATTCCAATCTTCTTCTTCTTCTTTGGAAGTTTCCTAAGTACAACAGCAGGATTGTTGGTTTGAACAAGAACTTCTTTTTCTTCATCAGAGGTTGAATCATCGATATCTTCATCTATATCGACAATTGTTGGACCTTGTTCATTTTCAATAACAACTTCTGTCCTAGATGTGCTCACATGGTGTTCATCAATATTCGCATCTAGATCTACACCCATGTCTTGCACAATCTCAGGTACAGCAGTCCAATCAGTAGGTGGTTGGAATTCTCCTTCCTCAAGATCATTATCAATCTCTTCATCTATCTCATCAAAAATGTCATCTTCCGAATCAGATAGATCAAGCATTTCCAATCCTAAGAGAAAAACCACAAATACAAATAAATATTAATAATTAAAATTCTTTTATCAATTTCCCTGAATCAACCTAAGAATTTCTTTATTAATTCTTTTGTATATTTTAACCTAAAATATAAACGCAATTTACATATAACTTATAAAATCTTTTATTGATTACCCTGAATCAATCCAAAATCTCTTAAGTCTACTTAACAAATATTAATTAATTTTAAATTCCAATGCATTGTGAATAATCACCAAACATTTAAATTTACTATTAATTACCTTATATAATTTCCAAGTGTTAATTGATCTCATTTATTATCAATTTAACCTTTAAATTATATATCATTTGTCTAATTAATACTAATACATTTTTAACTTGTTAATTACTTATATACCTTACGGTCTTAAGTCCATAATCAAATCTAAAATGCATATGTTATTATAAAATTTTGACCGCCGATAATAATCGGAACACGCCGCTCGACTACTCAATGAGTCGGAAGTCTTTCGATCACTATTTTATCTTAACATAATTATATAAACTTAAATTACCAAACATATTTTGCTTAAAATAATAATAACCCTAAGCCAAATATATTTACACAATAAATTAAGTTTACAGTTGTTCACTACAAACTATTACAAATATTACAGTACTACGATAATACTAAGCTATCTTACCAGCTTCCGTATCACCCGGTACGGTCTTATCTGCACTTGTATCCCCAGAACCACTAGCACCAGCACCAGACTCCCCCTGAATTATAGCTTGCTCACCAGTCTTTGAAGGACTGGTCTGCTCACCACCTTTTGGTGCATTGGGATCATCGTCCTTGTCAGAATCTCTCTTTCTTCTCAGCTCATCCTCTCTGCAAGACTCTAAGTATACCAATACCTCCCCCTGAGCAGACTGTCCTGAATTAACTCTCAACACCAAACGTTCTAAGTTATCAAGCTTCAGTCGCTGAGCAGTAAAATCATCAAGAAGTGTATTGTGAGTCTTCAGCAATGTATCGTAAGCTTGACTCTGTTCAAGTACTTGCTGGCCTAGTGTAAGATTGTTCACAACCAACTCTGGAACTCTAGCAACAACCTTCTCCAACTCCTTCACTTTCGACTCCAAGGATGTAATCCTTTCAGCATCAGTCACTGGAGTGATAGGAATGATCGTTGGTCCAGGTGGTGTCAGCGAAGCAACATGCGACTCAAATGTACGCGGTGGAAGTGGCTGAGTCAAAGCTGTCCTTAGAAGATCAGCTGTAAATGTGCTTGCTGTAGTAGTCGGAATCGGCTCCGAACGTACTAAGTCAACAATCTCCTAAAATATTAGACAAAAATTAAATAAGTAATTGTTACAGATTACTCTGTCTCAATCTCTAATTAATTTTGTAATACTTGTAGTACTAAACTTATATTTCTTACCTCAGTAGGTACAGAAATAGGCTCAGACTCTACCGATATCACCGTCTCGACCTGCGGTGTATCTTGAGCAACTGTCACAGAATTAACTGTCTCAGTCTATGTAACACCCGGTCAAAAAGTCAAATTTCGCGCCGATTTTAAACTTTGAATAATGACATTTTATAGTTCAAGTGAAATATTTTTATTAAAAATATTTACAAAATGATATAAACAAAATTATGGATTTAAATAATAAATCTACATTTTAAACGGGTACGAAATCACGGACATTTTGTACTGTGGTTGGAGACCACAGTACACGAGTTAGGGATCTGAGTTTTAACAAAAACCCAAACTCCCACCTCATTTCTTCATTTTCTTCTTCTTTTTCACCTACCTTTCCTCTCATCTCTCTCTCTACAACCTACCACCACCACCATAATCCGCCAAAAACCACCGTCAAACGACCTCCAATCTCAAAGCTCCTTTAGGGAAAAACGATCACCACGCAACGATCTACAATCCTATCTTTTCGGATTCTCCTCGCGCGGATTTGTAAGTTTCCGACAATTCTCGAAATCTCTCAAAACTTTGTTATTTTGCTTGTTTGCGGTTTAGATAAGCGTAAAATACTTAAATATGGGTTGGGTAAAAGAATCGGACTCAACGGGAGCCGGAAAACTCGTTTCCGACTCAAACTCCGGCGAACAGTCCGCTACGTCGCAGGGACCAAAAACAGTGCTGCGACGTCGCAGCCGACGTCGCAGCCAACGTCGCAAAAACATCCCGACGTCGCATAATGCGACGTAAGCCCCTACGTCGCCATCAAATTCTACGTCGCACATTGCGACGCAGGACACAACGTCGCATTAGATTGCGAACGTCGCACATAGCGACGTAAGACCCTACGTCGCATCTGACGTCGCACCTGACGTCGCATCTGACGTCGCAGAACCTTAAAAATCTATGTTTTTCACTAAGTATTGACAACCAAATTTTACCACTCGATTTTACCCGAATTTGGATTTCGAATACGTTTTCTTTAAAGTAAAGTAGTAGAAATAAAAATTTTCCAAGCTGACCTGGCAGCTCGACCCCAGCCAGGGGCTCTGCCCCTTGGACCCCGCCAGGGGTTGCCACCCCTTGGACCCCGCTATCAGGGGCGCTGCCCCCGAACCCCCGTACACGGTCTTTAAAACCAAGCGACAAACAAACATTCGAACGACTTACTTGGTCAGACTATTTGATCTCGTACTTATACAACCTCACGTGTTTAGGACATTAGAAGGTTACCATTCGGACGACGCGCATATCATCGTATCGCTAACAACTCACAGGTGAGTTTCATAGCCCCACTCTTTCAACTGTTTTACTATTTTCGGGGTGAAACACATGCTCAATTGCTGTTTTCAAATCATATTAACAATCGTTTATAATTTACAACTATTTATATTACTGTATGTAATACGAAATGTGTAATACTTAGGGATTACACCCGCAATATTGTTTTAGAACAATATCAATACTTAACCTAGATAGGTTACAATCGTACCCGGTTAGGTCGTTGGAAACGATTACCAACACATAACTTGATTTAGTTATCACAATCTTTTGGCCATATTGTCACGGGGCAATATCATTGAATACATTAGAACTAGTTAGTTCTACCTACACTGAACAACATATGTACTGTTACAAGTTTAGTTATTCTTTAAGAACTAAAACTGTCGACACACTTCATTATCACTAGAATGGGAACCGAACTTAAGTGAACATTTTCCCAAGACTCCGTTATATATATACTTGCTAGGATTTAGGCTAGGAGTATACAATATTATCACAAGTTAGTACAGACTCCTTATATTAAAATGACACAACTGGTGACGACTCTGGCTCAGGATGTAATCCAACCAGGGATGGTCCCCCGGCCCAGGATGTAATCCAACCGTGGGGGTGTCACCTGATGAATATCTACATACTATTATACGATCTACTTAGTCGGGCATGTCGTTGTACTGCCGGCTCAATTACAAATTGCTTGCGAGCAACTTCAAAAACGATGCCGCGGTATTGCAGCAGACACCAAACGATGCCACGGTAAAGTGGGCACAAAACGAAACCACGGTATTGCAGTGGACGAAACTTCAATCAATGGATCAGCGAGTTATACTCGGGATTCACAATAAGTTAACGGATCGGTGGTGCTGCCACGCGAGGCCGTTAGCTCAATTCATGTCCGGGTTAGCTTATGCTAATCGGGTAAACGGACACGCTAAACATTCAAACATAGATCTGCGGATCTACAATCACTTGTTGCTGGATGCAACACCTCATATATTAAATCCTAGTTCTGCGGGACTACAGTTATTTACTATCATATGACGTGGTCATACAGTTATTTGGTTACAACTTAGGCAGGTATTGCCTCCCGTTATACACATACTCATACCAGATAGGTATTCAGGCTCGGTATGCCTCAATTATTATGTACTTAGGTACGGACTACAATTGCTTAGGTACTAGATACCTAAACTTTCGAATTACACATTGGCAATTACAACTAAAATTTGCTACAAATCAAAATCGTGGATTCTGAACAATTTCTCAAAACATACAAGATTTATACTTTATGTATTTAACTAACAAACCTATGAACTCACCAGCTTTATAGCTGACCTATTTTAGCATGTGTTCTCAGGTGCCCAGCAGGATTAGGATTACTACAAGATCTTACTAGTTTGAGTCGCATATTTTCAACAAATGGGACTACTCTGCATTTACTTTCATATTTTCCAATTGTGTATTTGGAATTTGTTGTTAAACTTATAACGTTGTAAACATTTTTATTTACGAAATGTATAACCATTTTCAAACGTCTCATTTAGAGTCGTTCATTGTATATCTTGTGCTTTGTATATTGATTAGTAACACCCAAGCATGCTTCCGCAAAACATTAAATTTGGGGGTGTTACAGATTGGTATCAGAGCCTAAGGTTATAGTGAACTAGGTTGCATTTAGTGGGCCTAGACTATGACCGTTAGGCAGTATTCCTCGTTAGGTATGACTGGTTCAGGGATTACATCATACGAGTTTAATTTAACATAGCGTAGCTAACTATGTACAATTAAATAAAGATGATGTAAGATCTGAAAGGGGTTATACTGAAACGGGAATGCGTAGTTGACTCTGATTGTTTTGTGCTAGACATCCTAGGCTATTATATGTACTGTAGGTATATATTAATAGGCCTTACATGTATACTACTTCTACGTATCAAATATATACTGGATATATACAACTAAATTCCGCTGTACTATCATTTACTCGTGAAAAGGCACATCGCCGTCCTCCTAACTATCACGACTCGACACTTTTCTCCTTATGTACGCATAGGAGGATATCACCTATATCACTGAACCTCGGGAAGGAGGTACAACCGTATTCAATGGGAATGGAAACCCACACATGCTAAACGTCCACGAAATTAAAACAAACAAACGAATCTTTCACTATTGACCGTGCTGGTCACAATTGGATTAGTGTTGACTAAGTCCACAACAAATTATTTATCTCAATCACAACTTGATCATTTGGATCAATCAACTCAATACCTCAGTGCCTCGGCACTCACATTCTAGCCTTTGTGCTACATTTGGGAAATCACATAACTTTAACGCATTTTCGGCCTTAGGGCTACAATCGAACAACACATGACACGTGGTGTCACCTCATGCTTTAAGCACAACACATGGTATGTTGATACCACAATATGGGCACGTTAGTGCAAACCTCATAGTATGTCAATACTACAAATCATAGCATGTTGATGCTACATTCACAGTACATGTGTACTGCAATTACGGTGCCGCGGGCACTTCATTACGGCACGTGGTGCTGCATTTCATAGTACTTCGGTACTACAATTACCAAACATTAGTATTTCAATTACTGTGCTGATAGCACTGCATTATAGCACTAGGTGCTACTTCAATTATGCATGTAGACTTGTTATAGTTGCATGTACGACTTACATATATACATATACACTTACTTAACTGGGCACGAGGTGCCACACCTGACTTTTACTACGCACGTATACTTGAATAGTTACGTGTACACCATATATGTATATACGACTACTCTACTGGACACGAGGTGTTCCACTCGATTTCTGTGCGTATGAACACTCGCTATACGCACTTATACACTTATACGCATACGCGATTACCTTACTGGGCACGAAGTGCCACACCACGACTACTAAGGCATGTAATGCCTCAATCGATAAATACACGATGTCACCACACACCCGCTTCAACACCACATAGGGCACTGTAGGTGTCACATTCACCGGCGTGATTGGCCGTATAGTATCTTAGTACTACACTATAGTCCGTGGGACTACTCACAACAACATAGTCTGGTTGACTACATTAGAACACAATTTAGTCATATTTACGACTATTCATCAAAATTACAACCTAATTGGTCACAACTCTAGAAAAACATGGAAACAGGACAATTTAACCAAGGTTAACTAGACAACAGATACTTAAACTGTTATGACAACACCACAAAAAGGGCAGAAATATGACTGCCACACGCGATATCAAAACTTCAACATCAAGGATCATGGGATCCCGTATCACTCATTTAAGAACTCAAGTTTACTATTCATGTCACTGTAAAAGTCAAAATCTTTGAATAAAGATCTCACACTTTGTCATTTCATTCTTGTTCAAGAATCATGCCTCCTAAACGACAAACTTTCACTCGAGCTGAGCACGATCAAATTATTAATCAAGCAGTGACTGCGACCCTAGCTGCTCGGAATCAAGAAAAGCCTTGCACTTTTAAGGATTTCCTGAGATGCGAACCACCAAACTTCGTTGGTACTGAAGGAGCTATCGGATTGATTCGATGGTTCGAGAGAATGGAGTCTATATTTCACGTTTGCAACTGCCCCGACGACTGCAAAGTCTTGTATGCCACATACACCCTCCAGGATGATGCTTCTACCTGGTGGAATTTTCACGCCCGAACTGTAGGAATCGACACTGCTCACAAACTTCCGTGGGAAGACCTGAAACGAATCATGAAGGACAAGTATTGTCCCATCGAAGTACTTCACAAACTTGAGGATGAACTTTGGCACCTCACTGTAAAAGACAACGATATCGAAACATATACCACTGGTTTCCAACAACTAGCACACTTGTGCCCAACCATAGTAAACCCTGAAAGTCAACAAATCGCTAGGTACACCGGTGGACTCCCGCTACTAATTGAGGGGATGGTCACCGCCTCTAAACCCACCACTATTGAAGAGGCCATTCGTATGGCCCACAGACTTATGGCACAGAGGGAACGACGCGAAACAACTGCAACTGAAAACAACCTAACAAAATGGAATGGGGATTCCAGCTCTAGTCAAAATCCAACCAATCAACCTGAACCCTTGGGGTACTATGCTGTCGAACCCAACGAAAGACAAGGCTATGCGGGTAACAAACCATTTTGTCACGGCTGTAAACGTCATCATGATGGTTCATGTGGTTTACCCTGTGAAAGATGCCAACGATATGGGCACGTAATCCGGAACTGCAGAGTTCCCGCCAATCCCGACTCTCGAAGGATATGCTTCAAATGTAAGGAACCCGGTCATTACAAGAAGGACTGCCCAAAAAGACGCAAAATTCACTTAATCGACTCTGAGTAAATCAAATAAATCTCCAATGATAATGTAAGTGCAATTTCTCCTCGAAAACATAACCCTTCAATTATAGATTCGCTAAACGTGTACTTATTGTCCCCACCATCATTTTAACGACTTAATGTCGATCACATCTTAGGGCTAGTTGACCTAGGCCCACATAAAAACCAAAGTTTGCTTTCAGCAGACCAATCGATAGAACACTCACCAACCAAACTCAATGTTTACTTTCAGTAGACTAGTTGACCCAACGATAAATCGCTCAGCCCTGATATAACAACTTACAAAACGGTCACTATGTGACAACCATCTAGTCCCGAATGGACTACGACGTAAACGGTTACCGAGTAACCACAAAATAATCATACTCTGAACAAACAATATAGTCAGAATGTGACTACAACGACTAAACATGAAGCGGTCATGGAGTGACTGCTATTCAACCTCGTTATAGACATCATGTATCTGCAATCTATTCGACAAATACCTCGTACGTGCATTGCTCCCCAGACCATGCGCAACCCTGACATCACTTTAAATTTCGGGACGAAATTTTCTTAACAGGGGGAGAATGTAACACCCGGTCAAAAAGTCAAATTTCGCGCCGATTTTAAACTTTGAATAATGACATTTTATAGTTCAAGTGAAATATTTTTATTAAAAATATTTACAAAATGATATAAACAAAATTATGGATTTAAATAATAAATCTACATTTTAAACGGGTACGAAATCACTGACATTTTGTACTGTGGTTGGAGACCACAGTACACGAGTTAGGGATCTGAGTTTTAACAAAAACCCAAACTCCCACCTCATTTCTTCATTTTCTTCTTCTTTTTCACCTACCTTTCCTCTCATCTCTCTCTCTACAACCTACCACCACCACCATAATCCGCCAAAAACCACCGTCAAACGACCTCCAATCTCAAAGCTCCTTTAGGGAAAAACGATCACCACGCAACGATCTACAATCCTATCTTTTCGGATTCTCCTCGCGCGGATTTGTAAGTTTCCGACAATTCTCGAAATCTCTCAAAACTTTGTTATTTTGCTTGTTTGCGGTTTAGATAAGCGTAAAATACTTAAATATGGGTTGGGTAAAAGAATCGGACTCAACGGGAGCCGGAAAACTCGTTTCCGACTCAAACTCCGGCGAACAGTCCGCTACGTCGCAGGGACCAAAAACAGTGCTGCGACGTCGCAGCCGACGTCGCAGCCAACGTCGCAAAAACATCCCGACGTCGCATAATGCGACGTAAGCCCCTACGTCGCCATCAAATTCTACGTCGCACATTGCGACGCAGGACACAACGTCGCATTAGATTGCGAACGTCGCACATAGCGACGTAAGACCCTACGTCGCATCTGACGTCGCACCTGACGTCGCATCTGACGTCGCAGAACCTTAAAAATCTATGTTTTTCACTAAGTATTGACAACCAAATTTTACCACTCGATTTTACCCGAATTTGGATTTCGAATACGTTTTCTTTAAAGTAAAGTAGTAGAAATAAAAATTTTCCAAGCTGACCTGGCAGCTCGACCCCAGCCAGGGGCTCTGCCCCTTGGACCCCGCCAGGGGTTGCCACCCCTTGGACCCCGCTATCAGGGGCGCTGCCCCCGAACCCCCGTACACGGTCTTTAAAACCAAGCGACAAACAAACATTCGAACGACTTACTTGGTCAGACTATTTGATCTCGTACTTATACAACCTCACGTGTTTAGGACATTAGAAGGTTACCATTCGGACGACGCGCATATCATCGTATCGCTAACAACTCACAGGTGAGTTTCATAGCCCCACTCTTTCAACTGTTTTACTATTTTCGGGGTGAAACACATGCTCAATTGCTGTTTTCAAATCATATTAACAATCGTTTATAATTTACAACTATTTATATTACTGTATGTAATACGAAATGTGTAATACTTAGGGATTACACCCGCAATATTGTTTTAGAACAATATCAATACTTAACCTAGATAGGTTACAATCGTACCCGGTTAGGTCGTTGGAAACGATTACCAACACATAACTTGATTTAGTTATCACAATCTTTTGGCCATATTGTCACGGGGCAATATCATTGAATACATTAGAACTAGTTAGTTCTACCTACACTGAACAACATATGTACTGTTACAAGTTTAGTTATTCTTTAAGAACTAAAACTGTCGACACACTTCATTATCACTAGAATGGGAACCGAACTTAAGTGAACATTTTCCCAAGACTCCGTTATATATATACTTGCTAGGCTTTAGGCTAGGAGTATACAATATTATCACAAGTTAGTACAGACTCCTTATATTAAAATGACACAACTGGTGACGACTCTGGCTCAGGATGTAATCCAACCAGGGATGGTCCCCCGGCCCAGGATGTAATCCAACCGTGGGGGTGTCACCTGATGAATATCTACATACTATTATACGATCTACTTAGTCGGGCATGTCGTTGTACTGCCGGCTCAATTACAAATTGCTTGCGAGCAACTTCAAAAACGATGCCGCGGTATTGCAGCAGGCACCAAACGATGCCACGGTAAAGTGGGCACAAAACGAAACCACGGTATTGCAGTGGACGAAACTTCAATCAATGGATCAGCGAGTTATACTCGGGATTCACAATAAGTTAACGGATCGGTGGTGCTGCCACGCGAGGCCGTTAGCTCAATTCATGTCCGGGTTAGCTTATGCTAATCGGGTAAACGGACACGCTAAACATTCAAACATAGATCTGCGGATCTACAATCACTTGTTGCTGGATGCAACACCTCATATATTAAATCCTAGTTCTGCGGGACTACAGTTATTTACTATCATATGACGTGGTCATACAGTTATTTGGTTACAACTTAGGCAGGTATTGCCTCCCGTTATACACATACTCATACCAGATAGGTATTCAGGCTCGGTATGCCTCAATTATTATGTACTTAGGTACGGACTACAATTGCTTAGGTACTAGATACCTAAACTTTCGAATTACACATTGGCAATTACAACTAAAATTTGCTACAAATCAAAATCGTGGATTCTGAACAATTTCTCAAAACATACAAGATTTATACTTTATGTATTTAACTAACAAACCTATGAACTCACCAGCTTTATAGCTGACCTGTTTTAGCATGTGTTCTCAGGTGCCCAGCAGGATTAGGATTACTACAAGATCTTACTAGTTTGAGTCGCATATTTTCAACAAATGGGACTACTCTGCATTTACTTTCATATTTTCCAATTGTGTATTTGGAATTTGTTGTTAAACTTATAACGTTGTAAACATTTTTATTTACGAAATGTATAACCATTTTCAAACGTCTCATTTAGAGTCGTTCATTGTATATCTTGTGCTTTGTATATTGATTAGTAACACCCAAGCATGCTTCCGCAAAACATTAAATTTGGGGGTGTTACAGTCTAACTCCTGATAAACAACAAGTTAAGATTATCTAACTTTGTATAATACTAACCTTCTCGAATAGTCAGCGTTCTCGGACGCTTCAACAATTGAGTATCAATCTCCTCAATTTCTTCCTCCAAAATACTCTTCCCTTTTCTCTTCCTTTCAGAGATAGACGGGGGAGGAGAAGGTGTATTCTCAGAATCATCATCAGAAGCCGTCTCACCATCACGACCTCTAGATGATCTAACAGGATCCTAAAGTTTAAATATATTAAACATTTATGATTAGCGTAAGCTCTATCATACAAGTTCTGTATATTTAAGATTAATCAGATATAATACCTCAGTCGGTACAACAACTGATCTATCATGCTGTATCTGCTCATCCTCAAGTAATATAACTTCTGGATGTGCAGCCTCAGCTTCAGCTTCCTGTTCGTGTAATGATATTTATATTTTAAAATCAGAAATAATATCCAATTTACTAAATATCTAATATCCGAATCATTATATAATAATATTATGCTTTTATGAATAAAATTGTCTATCAACTAAGCATCTATATTATAACATAAGTAAAATATTACCTCAGGTGGTGCCAAATAACTTTCAATGTCTTGTAGCAAAGGATTTGTCGCATCGTCATTCTGCTCTAAAACCTCTTGCACAACCTGTGCAGCAACGTCTGGATTGACTTGCTGATCAACCTGACCAACCTGAATAAGAACATCCTCAAGGAGCCCTTGTGGATCTTCAGGTTGAGCTTCCTCAGCTGCAGGTTCTGGTACAACATCAGCATCAGCAGGAGCATCAGCAGCAGCAGGAGCCACGTCCAACCACCCATGATTTGGCGGTGCCACGTAGTTCGGATCAACAATATATCCGAAAAGTGGTCTAACTTCCGGTTTCACCACTCCTTCCTTCCTAATCGTCTGCATAAACATGGCATTATAACCACGTTGATCAATGGTATTCACTGATAAAAACGGCTCAGGAATAACCAAGTTCGGTAGACGCGCACGAATGATAAGCATACAAAACCTCGGGTAGATCATAAATCTAGATCTAACAGAACCCGATATCTGTCTAGCTATCTCTCCAAAAATGAGATCACTGAAACTGTATGGTTTATTATAAACCAGTGACAGTACAGCCGATAGAATCGCAGGGCTTAACTCATCAAAGCCACCTTTCTTCGCTGCAAAGACTATGTTCATCACGTGCCAAAGAAACCTCCACTGACCAATGACCAGAGGCTTCTGGAACTGACGTCCACGCATGTCTCCTGTATAACCCATACGTCCAATAGCACCCTCAATAAAGTCCATAGGATACTCAATATCCCCGTTCTCCTGTTCTACCGTACCTAGCTGCAAAATCTCACGAAGATTACCAGCTGAAAACGTAACAGGTTGTCCACTAACCGTAGCTCGAATCACTGGCGGAGTGACAGATTCGTCATAAACAATATCCGTCCAGAAATCGTTCAGTATAGTCTGTGAGATAGAAGGATTGGCCGTAATGGCGTATCTAATCCTTGATCGTGCTAGAAAACGTAGTATATCAGCAACCCTGTCAGCCCGTTTGGCCTCAAGGTTCAAATCAACCAAGATGTTGTGACCTTTATCAAATGCTCTAGCCATATCTGTAAATTAAACACAAACAACAGATATAATTTAATACACGATTAAAAAATATTTAAACTATTACGTATTATGAATCGAAATTCATCAAACATCTTAGTTTAAAATTTAAATTATATAACTTGTTACATCACCGTCTCAAGTCGTATACATAAACATTTAACATATATAACTTATAACTTTCTAGTCGTAAGTCCAATATGTAAATCTCGTTAGTTACTTGTTAATTTAATAAAAATCTCAAGTCATTAACGTTAAAAATTATACCACTAATGTGAAATTAGGACACGCCACTAATTTTTTAAATTAGTAGACTTTCGATATAATCATATAAGAATTAACACAAATCCATTTTATAACGGTTATTACTTAAAAAGTCTTAACGTTTATAAAAACTTTAAAAATAAAGATTTTCTAAGTTCTGGATTCGCAGAAGTAGACACAGCGAGTCGAGTTCAACTCGTTTCGTATCTCAACTCGCCAAACCAGTCAACTCGCCTACCAAGTTGATCTGCAGATGAACTCGGTTCGCGAAGTCAACAAGTCAACTCGCTTTAAAGTTCTCAACTCGTTTCAGTCAGTATGCGAGTCGAGGGAAATCTCAACTCGTTCGATGAACTGCCGTCGCGAGTTGATTATCAAAATCAATTAATCCGTTGATGTTAACATGATCTATTGATTATTTTATGTTCATTGATGATCGTTTAACATAAACCCTAAGGATCCATGTCCAATAACATCTTAATCGACGCAAATCGTTTAGTTTTTAACCCGAAACCCTAAGTTTTAAAAACCTTCAATTTCGTGTAATTTAAACGGTGAAATCCGTTGATATATACCTCAAAATGTACGTAATATGAAGGTGTATAAAGTCCACGGATTGAATAACTCGTTCCCGTACTCTAAAATTCGAAATCAATTGAAAACTAAAAATCGCCTCGTTTCGCCTTGAAGCGGATTCGCAAGATAAAGTGAACTCGCGAATGAAGTGGGTTCGGTGGGTTGTTTGACTCGCTTGACCCCCTTTATACTTTAAAAGTCGATTCGCATGATGTAATCTCGATCCGCAAGTTAGGTCGACTCGCAGGATTTAAATAAATTGCGAATTTAATTCTAAGTACAAATAAAAACCCGATATTTTACAAGTCTAAAATAAAATTATTTTTCACTTGCATTTGTCACGTTTGGTCAACTCAAAAATATTCATTATAATTAATTCCAAAGGGTAACACATAATAAATACTTAAATTAACAACAAATAAAAATAAGATAAAAACAAAATTACATAACCATTGGTATCAAGTACCATTTTATTAATCACTTGATCAAAATAAAATACATAAACAAAAATAAATAAGAATTTATCTGCTTAGGGATCATATTAGAAAAAAAATAAGCAATTAAGTATATATTTAAAAGTCTAAGCAGATTGGTAGTATACATACCTCATGAAATTCAAATAAATTACTGTAAAATTACAACTAAATTTATCATTTATACATTTATATTTATAAAACTATATCTTAGGTACCTTTATCCACATAGCATAATTAATAAATATATTACTCACATAAAGTGAATATTTTAATTATAGACAGTCCAAGACGATTACCGGTATTATGATCCACATAAACAAATTATACTCAATTTTCTAAGCATAACACTTTATTGTTAGTATGAGTATTATCAAGTGCTTCCTATTATATGACATACTGAAGAATTCAAGTAAAACACATAACACTGCATCATTAAATTTCAAGGTAGCGGTTACTAAATGATGTATCTTTTCGAAACATATAACATACACTTGAATTTTTAAGGTTAGACAAATATCAAACAAACTTTGAAGATGCTATGCGATCCAGATCTGTACGTAGTACAACGGAAGATCCCTTCTAGCATAATTCAAAATATATTTGAGAATATTAATTTAATTAAAGGCTTCAGTTCTGTACTTAGTACAACAAAGTTACCAGTAATTAAGTTAATACCCATATTGCTACTATTTGTCAATTCAAATTAATATGCATGATAACAGTGTATGTCAATACCATCTTTCAACAATTAAGACTTAATGTCATACATCATAAAATAGTAACACAAGATAATAAACAAGTAGTTAATTTACTTCTTAAGACTTAGAAAATTTCACATAATTTGCCTACCAGTACATCATATGATGAAGCCATCTAAAATTTTAATAAAAATAGACGAATTATAACTTGTGGATATAGGTGTATAATCAAATAAATATAAACACATACCTGATAGAACCGCTGTAGTTCTAAAGCAACTTTATTTGAACCTACTACCATATCATACTTAGGACTTAAGCTTATTATTATGAAGCTTATTCTCCTAATGTACTATCATTTCCCTTAGTTTTTGCAAATAAAAACTTAAATTAAGGCGATTCCCCTTAGGTAACAAGCAAATGAATGCCATACGCCTCCTTTTTTTTTTTTTTTTTTTTTTTTAATGAACACAGAAATGCTAACTATTACAAAAATACCCTTGGAAGACTAATCACTCTGGATTTCTCATTCTATTTAGTTGAACCAACGTCTCAAATCTTGCTCTGTCGAACGCCTTTGTGTATAAGTCTGCTAAGTTATCCAATGATGGTACCTTAACTAACTTTATTAACTTTTTCTCAGCACAATCTCTAATAAAATGATGTCGTATATCAATATGCTTAGTTTTACTGTGCTTCACCGGATTATTGGTGATCGACATAGTAGATTCGTTATCAATCATTATAGGAGTATTAGTTATATTTAACCCGTAATCCCGCAGTTGCTGTTGAATCCAAAGTACTTGTGAGCAACAGCTGCCAGGTGCAACATACTCAGCTTCACATGTAGAAATGGCTACTGAGGTTTGCTTCTTGCACTGTCAGGATACTAATCTACCTCCTAGGAATTGACATCCTCCGGTTGTAGATTTCCTATTCTGATTGCATCCTCCGTAATCCGAATCAGTATAAGCTATGAGATCTAAGTCTCCATCAATCGGATACCAAAGACCCAGCTTAGGTTTCCCTTTGAGGTAACGAAAGATTCGTTTAACAGCTTGCATATGTGACTCTTTCGGATTAGCCTGATATCTTGCGCATAAACAAACAGCAAACATTATGTCAGGCCTAGAGGCTGTTAGATACATTAATGATCCGATCATGGCTCTATAAAGAGTTGGATCCACATCGCTATCACTCGATGTATCTGGACCTAGTCCATGATTGACTGGAATTGGAGTATTGTAGACCTTACTTTCATCCATCTTGAAGCGTTCTAATAGCTCATACGTATATTTAGATTGATGAATAAATAATCCATCCTTCTTTTGATCAACTTGTAATCCTAAGAAGAAATTCAACTCTCCCATTGCAGACATTTCAAACCTTTTCCTCATGACTTTCTCAAATTCTTGACACATCTTTTCATCAGAAGATCCAAAGATAATGTCATCAACATAAACTTGCACAAGAAGAAAGTCTTTCTTTTTCCACTTCACAAATAGTGTACTATCAATCGATCCTATTGTAAATCCATTCTCAAGTAGATACGTTGATAGTGTTCCATACCACATCCTTGGTGCTTGATGTAATCCATGTAGAGCCTTATTCAAACGATATACTCTATCTGGATACTCAGGATCAGCAAACCCTGGCGGTTGTGAAACATACACCAATTCTTCCACTTTGCCATACAAAAATGCACTCTTAACATCCAACTGATACACTTTTATACCATAATATGATGCGAATGCTAAGAATACTCTAATTGCTTCTAGTCTAGCAACTGGTGCAAACACTTCATTGTAGTCAATACCTTCTTGTTGATTAAAACCTTGAACCACTAGACGAGCTTTATTGCGAGTAACGATTCCTTTATCATCTCTCTTGCACTTAAATACCCATCTAGTTCCAATTGGATATTCTCCCTTTGGTAGGTCAACCAACTCCCATACTTGTAGTTTAGAGAACTGAGATAGTTCTTCTTGCATTGCTTCTACCCACGAGCTTTCTTTTAAAGCCATTTGAACATTTTTAGGCTCGACTTGTGAGATAAAGCATGAATATAGACATTGATTAGGAATCCCTGTCTCTTTCATTGCAGTATACAAGCTTTGGTATTCTAAATTCTCAGACGTACTAGTTCTGGATTGATGCCTAGTTTGAACCGGAGTATTAATATCACCGATGATGTTTTCAACGGGATGATTCTTACTCGTTCTAGTTGTAGTAACTGGTTCAACCGGTATCTCATCTTCTAAATTAGTACCAATCTCTTCCAATTCAGGTACATCTTCTGTACGTGCTGAAGATATCCTTAAATGTTTCAAAGGAGTAAGTATATCATCAAACTTTGTATGAAGATCATCAAGATCTTCTGTTTCTTGAGACTTATCCTCTGAAGGGTGTTGTGACTCACTTGTGGAAGCTTTATCTGAGTCAACATTAGTCTTAATTCCAGACTGCTTAACACTCGATGTTGAAGTGGGACCAATATTCTCATCTTCAAACAATAAATGTTCAGCTATCTCTGAATCACTGACAAAGTCACTAATAGGAACTTTAAATGATGCAAAAAGATCAGAATAATCAAATTGCCAATCTAAGCCCTTATGAACATCAGGTGAGTAGCTCGTAACCTCAATATTATAAACTACCTCCAAACGTCCTGTGACTTTATTAAAGACTCTTTTGTTTGGCGAATTGGGCATATAACCTAGGAAAAATCCTTCGTCAGCCTTCTCACCAAATTTAGCTTGATGTCCAGTCTTTAATATGGTGCATGAAACTCCAAAGGGTTCAAACCCTTTTAAGTTTGGTTTCTTATTGTTCAAAAGCTCATAACAAGTCTTGTTATGTCTCTTAACCGTAAGAACTCTATTAAGAACATAACATGCTGTATTCACTGCTTCTGCCCAAAAGATGACCGGAAGCTTTGAATCAGCAAGCATTGTTCTAGCAGCTTCAATCAACGTTCTATTTTTCCTTTCAGCAACACCATTTTGTTGAGGTTCATAAGGTGCACTGAATTGATGTAATATCCCTTTGCTTAAGCAATAGATATTCAACGTTGAATTCTTGAACTCTGTTCCATTGTCACTACGAATACGCTTAACTCTCTTTTTATAGACATTCTCTACTAGATCAAAGAACTCAATTAAAATTCCAGGAGTCTCATCCTTTGATCCCAAAAAGAATACCCATGAGAATCTAGAATAATCATCTGTGACAACCAAACAGTACCATTTGCCACCTATACTTCTCTTGCTTATTGGGCCGAAGAGATCCATATGTAGCAATTCAAATGGCGAGGAGATAGAGTTTTCAGTCTTAGGTCTGTGTGGTTTCTTGTGCTGCTTTCCTTTCATGCAAGGAACACACTTATCCTCAGACTCGAAACGTTTTTGTGGTACACCTAGAACCAAACCATTTTTGGTTATATAATTCATCTTTCTCCAGTTCAGGTGTGCCATTCTCCTATGCCATAACAATGCGTCTGTTTCCGAAGCCTTGGATAATAAACATGTAGACACCATTGAAGAGTTAGGAACACCCATGTTGATAGCATAGATGTCCTTCTTCCTTGGCGCCCTCATCAATATCCATTCATCAGGAATTTTAAAACCTGGCTTCAGGACTAAGGCCTCCTTTTCATTAAAGTAAACTGGATGACCTTTATCACAGACTTGGGAAACACTCACTAGGTTGTGAGTTAGTTCTTCAACATAGTTCACATCCTCAAGAGTCAAAGTTCCATTTGAAACTTTTCCTTTTCCCGAAATTATTCCTCCTTTATCTCCTGCAAAGTTTACTTTTTGCTTGAGACTATCCTTGAAGTCCTTCAGTAGACTTCTTTCTCCGGTCATGTGCCTTGAGCATCCACTGTCTACATACCACCAGCTGTCCTTGTTCACAGCATGCTCCTGCACATAACACAAAATACGATCAGTTATAAAGAGGGACCCAAGCCATTACGGTCTTGGTTTGTCCCTTATCATCAACAAACTTAAGCTCTTTAAAATAACCATCCTTCCCATCAGGAGCTTTAGTTACTTTCGAAGTAGCTTGAGTTTGTGGACGATCAGCCTTAAGAGGTGAATTTGAGGAGAACCTCTTAGGCACATAATTATGAGCTCTATTATGATAATTATAATTCAACTCATGTGATCGCGAAGTAGTGCCACTCTCATAATGACTATGGCCTCTACTTGGAGTTCTAAACCTCGACGGTGTCACATCCCTAGACTTATGGACATAATTATCACTTTGAGTATATGGCCGTTTAGGTTTAGGTGGGGAGACACTATGCTTACCATCTCTTTTAAGAATGTTAACAGGTTTATTACCTAACTTAAGTTTGGTATCTAACCCATCTACAGTCATACTAGAGTCGGTCTGTGTCTTTTCCTCAATCACAAGCTTATGTGATGTTTCAGGCTTTTTGTTAGGACAACACGAAGCCACGTGTCCTTTTTGATGACACTTGAAACATGACATCTGCTTGCGCGATTTACTCACTTTTGCTTTCTCATCTGGAGTCTTAGGCACTAAAGGTTTAACCTGTTCCTTATCAACTTTATCATCTGTCTTAGCATCGTTAATCACTCCACCCGATACAAATTGTATTTTGGTGAAATGAGAAGCCTTGCTATTATCTAATGATATGTTCTTAATAACATCTTTCTGTGCCTCTGACTGTTCAGGTTTATCAGCTACTGAAATCTCAGGATTAACTTCAGTCATTTTAGAATCTTCAGGAATAGGAGTGTAATTGGCATTAAAAGGCGGGGATACATCATTGTAACCTAACCCAGTCTTGTCCTTTACACTACGTTGAGCATCTAACATTTTATCCATTTGAGATGTCCTATAGTTCTCAAGTTTACGGTTTTGCTCAATTAACCTTAAGTTAAGGTTCACTATTTCCTGATCCTTACTAGCAATCGTCTCATTTAAGTCTTTGATATTCATATAGAGACCATATATGATAACAGATTTTTCACTTATGGTATCTCTAAGTTTTGTTCTATGCGAAGCATCAGACTTAATTTTATCTTTAAAGACCTGTTTATCATCACTTAATCTACGAATATCCATAATAGCTTGATCAAGTTCAGATCTAACAGTCTTATAGGATTCCTTATCCATATTTAATTGTGATGACAAGTTGCTATTTGACACAGTTAACACACTATTCTGAGATTGTAAATCAGTAACTAAATAACAAACTTCAGCAAGATTAAGAATATCTAAACATACCTTCTTCTTGTCAGTTTGTAATTCAGCCATGCGTGCCACTAATTCCTCAGGACTCATATCTGGAGTTGAATCCATATATAGCACGTCATCATCACTTGCCTTCATTTCAGACTCAGGCACCTCTACTCTCTGTTCCATATCAGTGGGCATGTAGGACACTGATCCAGCAGTTGTCTCTTCAATCTCGGCCATTAAAGCTTCCTCAGAATGAGCTTTCCAATCATAAGAGCCATCCAACTGCTTCACCACTAAGGCTTTGGAAGCAAGAGTACTTCCCGAACCTTGTTTTCCTTGTGCTTCTACTTTAGGTCTTTGGCATTCTCTAGCAAAATGACCAATACCCTGACAGTTAAAGCATCTGACCTTGGTTTTATCAAACCCTGATCTATTGCCCAACACCTTTCTACCAGTTCTCTTGAGGAAGTTCTTAACCTTTCTAGAAATCAACGCAAGTTGATCTTGAAGCTCCAATTCCTCAAGATAATCAGAATCTATCTGCTCATAATCCTCATCAAACAGAATAGGATCATTGATCTTTCCCTCTATGTAGTTCTCATATGATGCCACAAAGGAAGCAAGAACAGACAGTTGCTGTTCAGCAGATTTCACACTCATCGGCATCTTCTGATGCTCTTGAGGTGTCTTCTCAGAATTCTTTCCCTTTGTCTCATCACTAGAGGAGGAAATAAAGCACAGATCTTCAGTGATCAGTTCTCCATTTTCACTAGTATCACCAACTAACAGTGCAGTGGTCGAACTAGATGACGCAGTCGAAAGACTTGACTTTCCATGATATAACCCAGGGTTCTGAACCTGATCAGAATCACTATCTCTTGACTTTCTGGAGAAATCATAACCTTTCAGCTTGTCAATGACTTGCTCTAAGGTCATGGTAGAATACCTAGTTTCGTTATCCTTAAACATAACGCCATACATTTCCCATTTAGAAGGCAAACCCTCAAGAAACTTGTCGGTTTTAGACACTTCTTCTTCAACAATTTCATGGTATTCTAATTCACTTAGCAGATGGTAGAATCGTGTAACATAGGCATCAAGATCTTCTCCTTTTAAAGCTTTAAACATAGTAAACTGCTTTTTAAGAAGACTCCTCTTGCCAGCTCTCACCTGTGGACTTCCCTCACCTCTTTTCTCTAGAGCTTCCCAGAGCGTTCTAGCAGTATGAAAAGACTTGAGTTGATGAGCAATTTCTCTAGGAAGACACATCTTTATGCATGAATGTGCTTTATTCTCATTTCTATAAGCTTCCTTCTCTTGATCACTCATGTTCGCATAGGTAAGAACCATAGTGGCATTCTGAACAGTTTGAGTAGGTGCGGTGTATCCACTCTTGATACACATCCAGATAGACAGGTCATGGAATCTACAGTAAGATTCGAATCTGTCCTTCCAATTATAGTAATCTTCGATTCTTAACAACTTAGGTGGAACGTTTGATTTTCCCACCTCGTGGTCCATTTCGATCATTCTACTTAAGTCAGACATCTTAAAAACGTAAAATTAAACTGTTTCAGCGAATTCAGAAATCTCAACTCGCAAGACTCAGCTCAACTCGCAATCTCAGCTCAACTCGCAATCTCAGCTCAACTCGCAGAATTCGTCGATTCGCAAGTCTCAGTTCGGATTGCTAAAAGATGTCGATTCTCAAGTGATGTCGATTCGCGAAGGATCTCGGTTCGACTCGCAAGCCTTAGTTCGACTCGCTAGTTCAACTCGGTTCGCAGGCGACGCTGTAACCCTAAACTCAACTCGCGAAACGGCTGTTAAACCCGAAAAACGAATGTTAAGGTATTTTTACGACTGAAACTTAATAATTTCGACCGTAAACTAACCCTAAAACGTCCAGAGAATGATTTTGATCGTTAGTATTGCAAAAACGCACGTAAAAACGACCCGAATCAAAAACACAATAATACTAAAACTCACGAACACACTCGTATCTAGCCCGAAAGCTCTGATACCAGATGTAAGTCCCTTAGTTTTAGGATCGATAACTTCGTTATCTGTAGTATTAAGGTGCGGAATCCCTCAATACGGTGTTATCTTACTAACAACGAATATGTTCGTATTGCGTTTAATAAGACTTAGCTTTAAACAACGAATCGTCAAAGCCTAACCGTAAGTTATGTTTTTCTCTGGGTTTGTTGAGTTCGTAGAAAGCAGAAAATCGAAGTGTTAAAAATTGTTATGTTTTTCACGCTGAAAAACATTTATATAGTCTGATTCGTCTCGGCTCGCATGGGCCTGCGAGTTCAGTCCAACTCGCAGCCCAAGCCCAACACAGAGCTCGGCTCGCCATACTGATACCTCACGAGTTCAGTTCTCATCTCGGCTCGCAAGGCTCGCGACCTGAGAACTCGACTCGCTACGCATCAAACGTATATATATTTATTTTGTATTTAATTATTCGTCTAACTTAACAAAACAATATGTTTAACGAATATCACTAACAAAACAAATATTCATTTACAAATCTAAACCAATATACAAACATAATAATAATTACACTAGTCATTTTTCAAGCTAGATCTGTTGTCACAATCTATGTCCCAACATTCATGAGTAAACATCAAGTTCGTTTTCGAAAGTAACTTATAATACCGTTATCGTTAAAAATATTGATTTTGAACTGTTTTTCCATTTGACATCTTGTTTTTTTAGCTCGAGATAACTTCTTGATCATGCACCCGCTTTACATGAATAGGGAATTAAACTGTTAAGTAGCACTTGTTTGTAAAGGCCACGTTGAGGGCCTCGAACCGAGCTTCGATTCGCCTACTCATGGGCCTGAAACGGAGCCCCGTAGCCCAAGTTACACCCTTTTCTTTGCAGCCCCTTTTATTTGACGATCATGGGCCACCATAAACGTAATGGCCCTCTCTTCCACACTTGGGCCTCCATCAAATTGAAACCGAACCAAACCGAACAAGTAAAAATCAAACCGAACCCAACCGAATTACTATTCGGTTTAGACTACTCGGTTATGCTTTCATATATAAATAATAAAAACATTAAAACAAAATCAAAAAACTTGAATATTAAACAAAACTAATTTACATGCTTCGTAAGTTCTTAACAAAACTTTAATACGGAGTAATTTGCAAGACAAAACTAAAATATAGTTTAGACTTTTGTGATAAATAATGAATAAAGTTAATAATGATTTTTACGATGATTACCAAAATCAATCCAAAAACTAAAATAATATTTGGTTTTGAACCGAACCAATCCAAAAAAACCAAATTATCCAAACCAATAGTCCAAATCAAATTGTTCAATTGGACAATTCAGTTTGTCCAAAGAGTAAAAACCCCTTGTTATAGATAGATATGTAAGTCTTTAAAATGTGAAAATTAAAACTAATGTAATTATCGGCTGACCCCCATTTTATGCAGACTTTATTATTTTCTTTCCTTTTAAAGGATTGTTTTAGGATTTATATTTTCGTTTAGAACTTTTAATTAATAATTATTTCATATAACCCAAATTACAAACAATAATTTGACGTTTATAATTTTTTTACGTTTTAATTCGGATTACATTTAGTCATTTACCCACACGCACGCTTGATACGAATCATACCGTATTGAGCCGCAAATCATCACCATCTGTAAAAAATTCTAAACTCATCCCAAACCTCTATGCAGCCGAATTAAATACCTCTCATAATCATCATCATCCCATATCTCAAACAAAAAATCAAGATTAGCTGCAAATTTCATCGACAATTCAAATTTTGCCACACCGCTATTAACGAATAAATATGCGGCCTACTCACGCTTTCAGCTCACCCGACTTCTATTTTCTACTTCCACCGTATTATCACCGTCCACAACCGCCACAGACGCTGCCGTATCTTACCACAGTTATTCCCACGTCTCGTTTTCCTGTTCCTCTTTAACTCCAACTTTCTGTTTCCACAAGTTTTTTAATTTAACTTTTTGATCAGATAACATAGGGTTTTATCGGGGGGTTTTGTTGGAATTTGTATCAATGATGATTTATGTATAAATTATATAGCTTTTGGTTGATTGTGTATTCGTGTAGTACCTTACATTGATTGCCACTTGACTTTTGTGTTTTATGCTTCATGAGTAAACATCAAGTTCGTTTTCGAAAGCAACTTATAATACCGTTATCGTTAAAAATATTGATTTTGAACTGTTTTTCCATTTGACATCTTGTTTTTTTAGCTCGAGATAACTTCTTGATCATGCACCCGCTTTACATGAATAGGGAATTAAACTGTTAAGTAGCACTTGTTTTTAAAGGCCACGTTGAGGGCCTCGAACCGAGCTTCGATTCGCCTACTCATGGGCCTAAAACGGAGCCCCGTAGCCCAAGTTACACCCTTTTCTTTGCAGCCCCTTTTATTTGACGATCATGGGCCACCATAAACGTAATGGCCCTCTCTTCCACACTTGGGCCTCCATCAAATTGAAACCGAACCAAACCGAACAAGTAAAAAATCAAACCGAACCCAACCGAATTACTATTCGGTTTAGACTACTCGGTTATGCTTTCATATATAAATAATAAAAGCATTAAAACAAAATCAAAAAACTTGAATATTAAACAAAACTAATTTACATGCTTCGTAAGTTCTTAACAAAACTTTAATACGGAGTAATTTGCAAGACAAAACTAAAATATAGTTTAGACTTTTGTGATAAATAATGAATAAAGTTAATAATGATTTTTACGATGATTACCAAAATCAATCCAAAAACTAAAATAATATTTGGTTTTGAACCGAACCAATCCAAAAAAACCAAATTATCCAAACCAATAGTCCAAATCAAATTGTTCAATTGGACAATTCAGTTTGTCCAAAGAGTAAAAACCCCTTGTTATAGATAGATATGTAAGTCTTTAAAATGTGAAAATTAAAACTAATGTAATTATCGGCTGACCCCCATTTTATGCAGACTTTATTATTTTCTTTCCTTTTAAAGGATTGTTTTAGGATTTATATTTTCGTTTAGAACTTTTAATTAATAATTATTTCATATAAACCAAATTACAAACAATAATTTGACGTTTATAATTTTTTTACGTTTTAATTCGGATTACATTTAGTCATTTACCCACACGCACGCTTGATACGAATCATACCGTATTGAGCCGCAAATCATCACCATCTGTAAAAAATTCTAAACTCATCCCAAACCTCTATGCGGCCGAATTAAATACCTCTCATAATCATCATCATCCCATATCTCAAACAAAAAATCAAGATTAGCTGCAAATTTCATCGACAATTCAAATTTTGCCACACCGCTATTAACGAATAAATATGCGGCCTACTCACGCTTTCAGCTCACCCGACTTCTATTTTCTACTTCCACCGTATTATCACCGTCCACAACCGCCACAGACGCTGCCGTATCTTTCCACAGTTATTCCCACGTCTCGTTTTCCTGTTCCTCTTTAACTCCAACTTTCTGTTTCCACAAGTTTTTTAATTTAACTTTTTGATCAGATAACATAGGGTTTTATCGGGGGGTTTTGTTGGAATTTGTATCAATGATGATTTATGTATAAATTATATAGCTTTTGGTTGATTGTGTATTCGTGTAGTACCTTACATTGATTGCCACTTGACTTTTGTGTTTTATGCTTCATGAGTAAACATCAAGTTCGTTTTCGAAAGCAACTTATAATACCGTTATCGTTAAAAATATTGATTTTGAACTGTTTTTCCATTTGACATCTTGTTTTTTTAGCTCGAGATAACTTCTTGATCATGCACCCGCTTTACATGAATAGGGAATTAAACTGTTAAGTAGCACTTGTTTTTAAAGGCCACGTTGAGGGCCTCGAACCGAGCTTCGATTCGCCTACTCATGGGCCTGAAACGGAGCCCCGTAGCCCAAGTTACACCCTTTTCTTTGCAGCCCCTTTTATTTGACGATCATGGGCCACCATAAACGTAATGGCCCTCTCTTCCACACTTGGGCCTCCATCAAATTGAAACCGAACCAAACCGAACAAGTAAAAAATCAAACCGAACCCAACCGAATTACTATTCGGTTTAGACTACTCGGTTATGCTTTCATATATAAATAATAAAAGCATTAAAACAAAATCAAAAAACTTGAATATTAAACAAAACTAATTTACATGCTTCGTAAGTTCTTAACAAAAGTTTAATACGGAGTAATTTGCAAGACAAAACTAAAATATAGTTTAGACTTTTGTGATAAATAATGAATAAAGTTAATAATGATTTTTACGATGATTACCAAAATCAATCCAAAAACTAAAATAATATTTGGTTTTGAACCGAACCAATCCAAAAAAACCAAATTATCCAAACCAATAGTCCAAATCAAATTGTTCAATTGGACAATTCAGTTTGTCCAAAGAGTAAAAACCCCTAGTTATAGATAGATATGTAAGTCTTTAAAATGTGAAAATTAAAACTAATGTAATTATCGGCTGACCCCCATTTTATGCAGACTTTATTATTTTCTTTCCTTTTAAAGGATTGTTTTAGGATTTATATTTTCGTTTAGAACTTTTAATTAATAATTATTTCATATAAACCAAATTACAAACAATAATTTGACGTTTATAATTTTTTTACGTTTTAATTCGGATTACATTTAGTCATTTACCCACACGCACGCTTGATACGAATCATACCGTATTGAGCCGCAAATCATCACCATCTGTAAAAAATTCTAAACTCATCCCAAACCTCTATGCGGCCGAATTAAATACCTCTCATAATCATCATCATCCCATATCTCAAACAAAAAATCAAGATTAGCTGCAAATTTCATCGACAATTCAAATTTTGCCACACCGCTATTAACGAATAAATCTGCGGCCTACTCACGCTTTCAGCTCACCCGACTTCTATTTTCTACTTCCACCGTATTATCACCGTCCACAACCGCCACAGACGCTGCCGTATCTTACCACAGTTATTCCCACGTCTCGTTTTCCTGTTCCTCTTTAACTCCAACTTTCTGTTTCCACAAGTTTTTTAATTTAACTTTTTGATCAGATAACATAGGGTTTTATCGGGGGGTTTTGTTGGAATTTGTATCAATGATGATTTATGTATAAATTATATAGCTTTTGGTTGATTGTGTATTCGTGTAGTATCTTACATTGATTGCCACTTAACTTTTGTGTTTTATGCTTCATGAGTAAACATCAAGTTCGTTTTCGAAAGCAACTTATAATACCGTTATCGTTAAAAATATTGATTTTGAACTGTTTTTCCATTTGACATCTTGTTTTTTTAGCTCGAGATAACTTCTTGATCATGCACCCGCTTTACATGAATAGGGAATTAAACTGTTAAGTAGCACTTGTTTTTAAAGGCCACGTTGAGGGCCTCGAACCGAGCTTCGATTCGCCTACTCATGGGCCTGAAATGGAGCCCCGTAGCCCAAGTTACACCCTTTTCTTTGCAGCCCCTTTTATTTGACGATCATGGGCCACCATAAACGTAATGGCCCTCTCTTCCACACTTGGGCCTCCATCAAATTGAAACCGAACCAAACCGAACAAGTAAAAAATCAAACCGAACCCAACCGAATTACTATTCGGTTTAGACTACTCGGTTATGCTTTCATATATAAATAATAAAAGCATTAAAACAAAATCAAAAAACTTGAATATTAAACAAAACTAATTTACATGCTTCGTAAGTTCTTAACAAAAGTTTAATACGGAGTAATTTGCAAGACAAAACTAAAATATAGTTTAGACTTTTGTGATAAATAATGAATAAAGTTAATAATGATTTTTACGATGATTACCAAAATCAATCCAAAAACTAAAATAATATTTGGTTTTGAACCGAACCAATCCAAAAAAACCAAATTATCCAAACCAATAGTCCAAATCAAATTGTTCAATTGGACAATTCAGTTTGTCCAAAGAGTAAAAACCCCTAGTTATAGATAGATATGTAAGTCTTTAAAATGTGAAAATTAAAACTAATGTAATTATCGGCTGACCCCCATTTTATGCAGAGTTTATTATTTTCTTTCCTTTTAAAGGATTGTTTTAGGATTTATATTTTCGTTTAGAACTTTTAATTAATAATTATTTCATATAAACCAAATTACAAACAATAATTTGACGTTTATAATTTTTTTACGTTTTAATTCGGATTACATTTAGTCATTTACTCACACGCACGCTTGATACGAATCATACCGTATTGAGCCGCAAATCATCACCATCTGTAAAAAATTCTAAACTCATCCCAAACCTCTATGCGGCCGAATTAAATACCTCTCATAATCATCATCATCCCATATCTCAAACAAAAAATCAAGATTAGCTGCAAATTTCATCGACAATTCAAATTTTGCCACACCGCTATTACGAACAAATCTGCGGCCCACTCACGCTTTCAGCTCACCCGACTTCTATTTTCTACTTCCACCGTATTATCACCGTCCACAACCGCCACATACGCTGCCGTATCTTACCACGGTTATTCCCACTTTCTCTTCTACCCGTAAATACAACCTTTAGAAATAATGATGTTCTTCGCAAGATATCGACAACACCACCACAACTAGGAGCTCGATGATTCCATTACTTCATAATTTTTCTTTTTCAAGCGGTTAACCAATGGTTAACGGTTAACCGACCCAAAATCTACCCAAAAACCGATTAACCATAACCGATTTAACCGAAACCGAACGGTTAAGAAATTTCCATAACCGAAATTTCGGTTTTGGGTTCGGTTAAGGGTCATAACCGACCCAAACCGACCCATGCTCACCCCTAAAAACAGATATGAAAACCATTAGTAATTGCTATAAACTATCGGAATTGTTGAAAACAATTACAAGCTACCTAAAATAATAAATCATCAAAAAATAATGATCGCCGTCGCTTTGCGCGGGTACAAGGCTAGTATTATACTAAAAATGAATAGATAAGTTTATTTAGATAGATCTAATTTAAGCTAAACTTAAAAATGTGAAATTAACTTTTGTCAAATTCAATAGATAAAGTTAAAAAACAAAAACTGTATCAACCAATGAATACATTAGGTCTCCTTTTATATATCGAATTTCACAATTGCTCTAAGAAAATTTACGAAGAAGTAAACGAGTTTGCGATCTTTCTCCTTAGGAAATAACGAAAGGCGGTTTAGGCCTTCGGGTAGGGGAGTAGGGACGTTAATACTAACGGTGTCACCGTCAATTCGTCGTCATTCTCACTTCCTATTTTTATTATTTTCTCTAATTAATCAATTAATTAAGTTTTTTATTTATTTTTTATTGCTAGTATTATTATTGTTACTTTCTTGGAAAGAAGAACGCCCCAAATTTTGGTCCATTATCCATCTATCATCATCATCTATCTAACTAACAGCTCGATTCTGCATCTACTTCCTCTTAACTTCCGATTGTTGCAAACATCTATTCTAATCGAATCAGCAAATTAATATCGATTGATTAATTGATTGATCGAAGAAAGAAATGGCGATGAGGGAGTTGGTGACCGGTGGGGCCAATTGTAACCCTTCTTCTTCATCTAATCCTCTCGGTGCTCTTGCTAATGCCCTAATTGGTTCTTCTTCTCAAAAGGTACTTCCTTGCTTCCCTCACCTCATTTTATAATTTAATCTACTTATTATACTTATATGTTTGTTGCCCTGCTATAAATATATCTATGTTTGTTTAGCTGGAGATTGGAGTTCACAACTTATGATTGTACTATTGCTAAAACATAATTGAGAGCTGTTGTTCGATTTCACTTTGATATTATATTCAGTTTATGACCTTATGACAAATTGCAAATTTTTGATATATGTTGAATTTCTTTAATTGGCAGCTTTGTTATATTTTCTTTAGGTTTTTTTGTTCTTGCGGCTCATATGAAATCAGTGTTTACTCCTGCTTAGAGTTGGTAGTTTTTAGAAGCCAGCAGTCTGGTTCACTAGGATAAGGAACTAAATAGTTGTGGTCTCAATTATGCGAATATGGTGTGACCACTGATCCTTTTAGGAGAGTTAAAGATGTTTATTAGGAAGGCATGTGTCGATCTCATTGAATATTAACGAGTTAGTTTATATAATATCCTTGGTGTAAAAGTAGGTTTTCTGATGAGCCAAGCTCATAACTTTTTTGTCATAACTCGTAACATTATTCACGAATTCATCACTTTATCTGTTACCTGTTGTTGGATAACTAAAGTGGCTTATTTATGTCCTTTTTACATGCAGGAAAGGCTGCAGGAGATTCCTACGTCAACCCTTAATACTTCTGGCAACAATCTTTATTCGGGGGCTGGAGAGCCCTTGTCAGCTCTTCCTGGTTCAGAGTTGGAACATTCTCTGCACCATGATAATTCAGGTTTTGTTAATGGTTTTCACGCTGCAAATGACAACAGACTTTCTGAAGTTTGGGATGGAATACAAAATCCTCAGATTCCTCATTTCCATTCAGGGCATCCCCAGCTTCAACCAGAATTAAATGGTAGAGTTGTTGTGTCTACTTAGTGAAGCTATATTATTCTTAGTTGTATGTATACATTTTCGGTTTCCATGACTGAGATCACTATTCAAAATGAAAAGCACCCCTTGCTGCCTTATAGCTTAAAGACGCTGAGGTGTAACTCATTTAAGTTTGAGGCTTCTGAGAGTTTACCATATTTCTGTATTTTTTGTGTCATCCAGGTCCACCTCAAAGAGTGTTATCAAGTTTTTTGCATTCATTTGTTAATAGTAGTCATGGTGGTGTTCCTTTTGGTCCTACTCAACTGCCGGTGTTGGGGTTGTCTGAAGGGGACAAACGGTGCATTCGTGACCGAAGTAGTATTATGGCTCGGCATATCTTTGCTGACAAGCCCGAGGAATTTATCAATGGCCAGGTCTGTTTCTCAAGTTACATATCAAGTTGACTCTTATAATCACATGATTGATGATTTACTATCTGTCAAGATATAAACTAGTTTTCTGTATCCTACAAGTTCATCCAAGAGGCCTTCTGACACTAAATAGTTATTCAGGTGAATGCTCTGTTATCTTCTTTAGAAATTGATAATCAAGGGTTGGCTAGGGGTCCCATGCCTGGAAGATACCCAGAGCTGGAACAATATTGGGGGGAGTCTCAAGCCATGGTTCCTGGACCACGTGGTGTGGATGGTTGGGCAGATGAATTTGCCCAACACAGAGCAGGACAAGGTGACCCTAATTCTTGGGCCCTATCCTTCGAACGACAACATGGTGCTGGGGGTTGGGCTTCAGAATTTGAGCATGTGAGGACTTATTACAATTCTAAAGTTCAGTGTGTTGTAAGTTATGGACTTATTGTTATTTTTTTGTTATTAATTAATCTGTTTCGTTATTGATTTTAGGAGCAAGCTCAGATGACGTCCGTGGATCGAATGGCAGGTGCAAACATTCCATCACTGGCTGCTATGGAGCAGACTCGTATGCTAGCACACACTTTAGCTCAGAATAGTAATCCTAAGTTTCAGGTTATCATTATAATGAGATTCGTGTTACTTCTAATATTCTTGCTTCTTTGCCTTTTTTGCTGATGATTCATTTGGTGATATGAAGAACTCGAAATTCCTTCAATTTGTTTCAAAGATGAGTCGTGGGGAATTAACTATTGAGGATAACCAAGTTAAGCCTGGAAGTGGGGACTGGGCAAATGAATATCAACAGCAATATAATGCGGGTCCGTCATCTTGGGCAGATCAGTATGCACATGAACAGGTAAGTAGGAATTTTCTGGTACATGTTTCTATTATTTCTTTTGTGATATGTCAGATACGGGTACACACGTCATATAATTGTTACCGCCTTACCGGATGATTTGGTTCAGGTTTCTAGGGGTCCTGATAGGTGGGCGGATGAATTTGCTAGTGAACGTGTGCATCACGGTCCAGTAGATGATCAGTGGGTGGATGAATTCTCCAAGTTGCAAGTAAACGATTGGGCAGATGAATTTGGGCGTCAGGTCGGTGAAGGGGTTCTGGGAGATGATTCTGCTGATAATTGGGCAAGTGCATACGATGAGTAAGTCTATCTTGCTTCTTTAGATATAATGTGCTTGCTCAATGTCTATTGTCTCTGCTGTATGTCATCTTGTTATGATGTCTTGTTCTGGTGAGTTAAAGCCTTTAAAAGAAAAATGTGTCGTTCTCCTATAATTGGCTTGGCCAATAAACAGCTTCTTATAAAATTGATATCTCGTTACTAGTTCTAGACCAATTTTATCTGATAAGTGATTCTGACTTGCTAGGTCCTTGTAAAAGTTTCTTTTTACTGTTGATCTAGTGCTTAAAAACAATCTAGATCACATACATTTTGTTGTTTGTAGCCTTATGCGTTAGCTTGCAAACACGTAAGCGAATCTAGAAACTTAAAAAAAAAAAGTTAAAACAAAGGAACAGAGAAAACATATGACAATTTAAGCAGGGAAGTGCTGTAATAAAGACAACTTGGGGAGACCACTTTGAGGTTCCCTATGAAATGAGGCATGGAAGGGAGCCACTACGAAGAAGTTCCGGGAGTTGCAGAGTAAGAAAATGGAAGGGATCAAAGTCAGTCGATGATGAAATGATTAACCTCTTATCAGTTGGACATTCTGAGATGTATATTTAATGTTCTTGCCACACAAAATATGTATGTGAAGTTCTCTGATTCTTTCCGGATATCTGAAGTATTGGAAGCTTTGAAACAAGAGTCTAAACCCCAAGTTTTAGCCAAATCAATACACAAGATGACAAATGCTATCTGTCATTCACGAATTGAACCTGATTTAGCTAAGCCACCCGGAACTTGTTTTTGTATGTCTATAAAAACGTGTTTCTGACACTTGTGTATGTACATGGGCAAACACATGTGTGCACTTAGTCTGGGCCCCAGCATCGTAAGTCGATCTTCAATGGTTCATGACCTTTGATTGTTTGTCCCTTTTCACTTTTCCTAGTCTACAGTGATTTTAATTAATACTTTAAGTTTGATTATCAAGTGATTATGATAGTTTTTTTTTTTTTTTTTTTGGGTAAAGTGATTATGATAGTTATTTAACCTACAATGTTGTGCTATATAACCCCATTGATGTTGAGCTGCACACAACTCAAGAATGCACTCTCCTGAATTTGTCTTTATATGTCCTGTGATTGTATTACTTTCTCATTTACATAGGTTGCTTTCTGGTTGTGTTTTATGTTTTGGTCCTCTTTGAACAAAACCAGAAAACATAGTTCCTTGCTCGCCTTTCCTAACTTAGGCTCCAATATTTGGAAGTATTTGGATTTTTTTGTATGATGATTTTATTTATTGACATGATTTTTTTATATGGGGTTTGTTTTAGGTACTTAAATGAGCAGGCTGTCTTGAAGCAGAAATCCGATAGGGGAGTATACGTCTTCTCTGATTTGAACCCTTATGTTGGGCATCCTGATCCTCTAAGAGAAGGTCAGGAACTGTTCCGTAAAGGTCTTTTAAGTGAAGCAGTTCTTGCTTTAGAGGCCGAAGTTTTGAAGAACCCTGATAATGCTGAGGGTTGGAGATTACTTGGTGTAGCACATGCTGAGAATGATGATGACCAACAGGTTACTTATATCATTAAGTTTCTTAAAAATTCAAATTTTATCTATATCATCGGCTAGCTTGACTATTTTGCTGCGTCTTTGTATGTGGCAGGCAATTGCATCAATGATGCGTGCACAAGAAGCTGACCCAACAAACTTGGAAGTCCTTCTTGCTCTCGGAGTCAGCCATACAAATGGTTATACATTTGCTTAAAAAAGTCCCTTTTTATTTGTTTTTATAAAAAATAAAATGTTCTCTAATAATTTTCTAATGCCCACAGAATTAGAGCAACAAGCGGCGTTGAAATATTTGTATAGTTGGTTACGCAATCATCCTGCGTATGGAAAGATTGCCCCTCCCGAACTCTCGGATTCTCTCTATTATGCAGACGTTAGTGTTTTCTTTAGGCCATTTTAATTGTAGAAACATGGTAAAGTATGGTTCTTATGTGGCAAGGTTTGTACAGGTTGCTCGAACTTTCAATGAGGCAGCTGTAATGTCACCGGAGGATGCAGATGTACACATAGTACTTGGTGTATTATATAACCTATCAAGAGAATACGACAAAGCTATTGAATCCTTCCAGACAGCTTTGAAGCTCAAGCCAAGAGATTACTCATTGTGGAATAAATTGGGGGCAACACAGGCAAATAGTGTTCAGAGTGCTGATGCAATATACGCATACCAACAGGTAATATTTCTGTAACAAAAATCCTAATGATTTATTGCAACATTTGCATTGAAGAAAGATAACTTTTAAGGTGCAACTAGAAGATATACAATTTCTATACATCCGATTCACCTAACCAATTTAACGGTGCTTTGCTTTGTGTTGTTAGGCGTTGGATCTGAAGCCCAATTATGTTCGTGCATGGGCCAACATGGGTATTAGTTATGCAAATCAGGTGATTGCTCTTTATGTTTCTTTAAATCCGGAATCTTCTGTAGTTTCTTAATTATCTAAGATAATAAAATGATGTTTCTACAGGGTATGTACGAGGACTCAATTCGTTACTATGTTCGTGCATTAGCAATGAATCCAAAGGCAGATAACGCCTGGCAATACTTGAGGATTTCCTTGAGGTGAATGCTTTAAGCACTCTAAACTTTGTAATCATTTAGTGATAATTCAGGATTCTCGTTTTAATCTAGAATTCTTCTTGTTTGCAGTTGTGCTTCAAGGAATGATATGATGGAAGCTTGTGACTCTAGGAATCTTGATGTTCTTCAGAAAGAATTCCCACTATAATTCATGTTGACTTATTTCGAAAAACCCAGTCTTTGCAACTACCCGGTGGATATCATTTTCTTGTACACGATTGCATGCAGGCGGTTCATATTTTTATATAATTTTTATAGATTTGTCTTATATAAAGCTATAAAGAGTTTGTAGCGTGATTCTCCTTGTATGTAACAATAAAAGTAAAAAAAATGCGCATTAAAGATGAATGATTGAGCTAACATTACTTGCGAATGATAATTGTAATCCTATTAGATAAAAAATATGTATTAGCTTATGTTTCGAGTTCTGAACTTCAAAGGTGACATCGATGTTGAATCGTGACAAAGTATTGCAACTGGCCTAATGGCGTAAAGACATATTATTATTGCTCTCATATTGCGGTTTTATTAAAGTTTTAACTTGAATGGAATGTGATGTTATGATTCATCCATTATTGGGTATGCAATTATCAGGTGGACAAATATATAGTTCCAAAACTAGTTATCGACACAAGGGACCGTATAGTGATTTGATTGATGCTACTAGCTATATGGATGAAGGTTTTACCTTTTTTCAAGTACAAGTTCCCCTACAAAACCACCATGAACTTTGTACATATATGCTAAAATTATTGCTTCTAACATAATATCTCATCTCAAGGCTAAGAATTTTTGCAACTTTTGAGGTTCTAGCTAGTGCATGCCTATCAAAAACTATACGTGTCGTCTATTTTTTTCCTTCTCTCTTTAGATGATGCTTTAAACCGAATAACTCTAATTCAATTATCTTGGCAAGAGAAAACTAAGTAAAAAGAAAGAAGAAGAAGACACGAGACAAAATAAATCAACCCTAGCCTGATTTTCTTTGTGAAAAATGAATAAATGATTGGTTAATGTGATAAAATGTGACGTCAAATGATGAAAAAACTAGGATTCTGAACTCTGAATTACGCACTAATTAATAAGTGTAGGCGTTTCAATTTTATTGTCCTCTTTTGACTTTTGAAGTATTTGTTTGACAACTTTGACTTTGAATATTTTTGTTTGTGTTTTACGGAGTATAATACTTGATGCAAATTATACCAATGAAAATACATTCAAAACGCAATCCATTCATATATTTTGTATCAAATATTATATAACACAGACAAAAATATTCAAGGTCAAAATTGTAAAAAAAAAACTCCAAAAGTCAAAAGGGAACAATAAAACTGGGACGGAGGGAGTACTTTTTAAGCTTCGTCCTTGTGATATAATTTAGTTTGTACTCATTTATTATTTCATAATAATAATAATATTATTATTATTAATTATTATTTTTATGTTTTGACAATAAAGTGTGAAGAGTTTTGCATATATCTTTTCAAGTGACAACCATGTATGTATACTTTGGGATTGCCACTACCTTATGTATAGTACACATACATAACACACATGCAATGCACATTAACCGTTGAAAGAAGTGGTGATTTTCGTTAGATTGGATGATGACAGTGGTTGACAAAAGACGTATCATGCATAATGTTGGTTGGATATGGTTTCTTTGATGGTTTGAGTTTTCTATTCCAATATATACTTTGTGAATGAAAGAATACTTACTATGCTTCAAAAAGGTAGCATTGTCTGATTCTACTTTTGCCAAAGCTGATTAGTAGAGTGTCACACCCTTCAACTTCAAGTGTTTTTTCATGTCTTTTGCCTCATCATCCACATTAAGTTGACTTGCTTCACTCATTTAGATTTGATATGTCATACCATTAACTAAATATCATAAACAATCAATCCACCCACTCTATAACATATACTTTAATTCTTGTGCTATATATGATTTCAAAAGGTAGACCGATTACTTAAACTTTAATTTGATCAAGTTGTGCACGTACGGTTCTCTTTGTCTTATATTCTTATTCGTCGTCTTAATTTAATTATCGGCCTAACCAATTAACTTGGCGATTTCTCTTGTTGTAATTAGCTAGCTAAGATAGACTTGATTATTAGGATTGCAGAAATTAATTAAGGTCATTTATAAGTGTAGCTAGTATAAAAAAATTATTATAGATGTTTACGTGTGTTTAATTGTAGGGTATTGATATTTCCAACGTCATTTTTTATTGATCCACCATGCATGTGCAGTAAGCAGTTGTACCATATAAATATATAGTTATAGTTATATATTATGGTGGATCTACTAAAAATCATGGTGGGAATATCACCCACCCTTAATTAGTTAATTATATGGTTGATAACTAGTTGAATATTGATAAGAATACATGAAAGAGACTTGTATATATATACACTAGTAAAGAGGTGTTTGGGGCGGCGTTTGGATTTGAGCTTCTACGTTAGCTTGCAGCTCCAAATTCATGGCTTTTTAGCTTTTAGCTTTTTAACCCTTTAAAATAGTGAAAAGCTCCTCAATCCAAACACTAAAAAAAAGCTTTTCTGCGTTATGATAACACAAAAGCTAAAAAACCCTCCACTAACGCTTCCCCAAACACCCCCTAAGTCTTAATTCAGTAAAAGATCTTTTTGGATATGTAGGAGGATCCATTATTATGCAATGGCATCTCCAAGAAATCAGTGGTGGATATTTTAGGTATCTCTAGATCTAAAGATGGAAGGGTTTTTGCATGCACCTCAAAAAGTAGCATCGAATGTAAGAACAATAACTATGGCCTGGGTGCAATTCCAACAACCAAACATACCTTCTTTCTAGTTATTTCAAAGACTGGAATGTTTATAGCTGTTTCGAGTTGTTTTCCCATTAGGTCTTCTTAATTATAAATGCGCGCTAGAGAAAAGATAATACGTAGTAGTACTCTTCCTTAAGTGATGTTATAATCTTGTTTTCTATTGATTAATGATATGGTAAATAAATTCTGATACTTATATGAATCTTTTGATTTAAGAGAGCTTAGAT
The DNA here is from genome assembly GCA_949592205.1 of Helichrysum umbraculigerum. Classification (NCBI taxonomy): domain Eukaryota; kingdom Viridiplantae; phylum Streptophyta; class Magnoliopsida; order Asterales; family Asteraceae; genus Helichrysum; species Helichrysum umbraculigerum. The sequence continues at coordinate 161,341,360 of CATIUR010000004.1, read as the reverse complement.
TTTTTGTATTTTCCTAGCAATATTGTAGTATTCTGTGTAAACATAAATTGAATGCTGGCTTAATTTGACATGATTAGCGTTTAATTAGATCTGCTGTACGTTTTCTAATCTTTAACTATCTATATTACGGAGACATTACATATGTTTAACGCCCAAAAAAATGGCAAAGAAGAGGTTTTTTCCTGTTTATTGGGTTACCCAGATTATGTAGCCTAATTATAATATCCCAGAACTTTTTTTGACCTTTTTCCTAACAATTCTCTAAATATTTACTTAAGGAGGTTCGAATTTAAAACTCTTTGAAAGCATATCATGGCGCCTTACCAACATGTCACTTTAGTGATATTACCCAGAAAAATAATACCATACAAATATTTAATTGGGTTGGAGGAACAGATCGAGGGGCTTTGATAGGAGAAATGATACAGTCACACAGTAAGGAATTACAAAATGTTAGTGCATGTTTTTATTTTTCTCTTACATTACTTTCGTGGTATGGTTGATGGATATTTTATGTTATAAATACAGCATTTATTGATCTTATACGTACGGCGTAGTATTTTATGAAAAAGGTGTTGATATATACAACAATTTTTTTTATTCATACACCACAACATGCATTGTAGTACTGTACTGTACTACATCATAATGCATAAAAGATGGTGTGAGAATCAAAAAATATGTTGTATTTATCAACACCCTTATGAAAATATGGTTGAGCACTTCTCAAAACGTGAAGTTGATACAGAAATAGTACTACTTTATTTTATAATAATAATATATAATATATCTATGCTACTTAATAAAGAGTTTGAACCTTAAGTCTTAATCTTAAAAAGGGAACAATACAAATTACTAATTTACCCTTCTAGCAATCTTAATTAGTCTATAAACAATAAAGAGTTAATTAATTATGAAAGTTAACACATCATAAATTATTTAGGTTACAAAATATTTAATCCCATAATCATTTGATTGTAGATGTAACTGACATAACATTTTTATGGATATTAAAATGTCAATTATGATTGTTTTGATATTGAACATTATTTACGAAAGATAGTTATCTTCTATACTTATATATAAAGAATTTGGAACAATATTTTAAAGTCTTACAAAATATATGTTTGAAATTCTTTACTACCCTTTTAGATATATTATGCAACATTTTAAATTTTTGTCAATTCAAATAATTTATGAAGTTAGTATATTACACTATATAACTTGATTCATGAAAATATAGAAATAATTTATAATATATAATCTATATATCTCACTACAACAAATATGTTGATTGTTCACACCATTTTCTTCACACTTTTAAAAAATGTGAAATATATAATCAAGTTTTTCACACTTATTAATGTATATAAAATATTCACACTTACAAGCGTGAAGATATATACAAACTTGACATTTATAATTGAGGAGAAAAAATGTTTACACTTACAAGCTTGAACAAATTCAAACTTGTTCACACTTATATATGTTAAATTCATTTGTTACACCTAATTTTTTCACACAAGAGAAAGCGTGAAGAAATTGAGTGTCACAAAATAATTTCTACACTATTTAAAGTGTGAATTTTTTTTACCTTTGTTCACACTTACAAGTGTGTGAGTATATATTTTTCACTATTATTCACTATTATAAGTGTGAACAATATTAGGACTTCTTCACACTTAAGAATGTAAATATTTTCTACACATATATAAGAGTGAAGAACATAATAAAAAAGTTCACATTTTTTCAAATTGTGAGAAAAATGTGTGAAGAATGGACATTTTTGTTGTAGTGTCGATAAAAGTATAAATCTTTATAAAATAATATATTAATGTTGAGTATCTTAAAATATTTTTTGGATTTTAGTACGAGTTATGATATGTCATGACCTTTCAATTAATGGAGAAATATTATATTTATCATGCAAATTGTAAGAGACTAAAATATATATAAATCATATAACCAACACAAATTAAATATGTCTAACGTTTACAATAAACTTTGTAACGTATTACACATAATAGAAACAAATCAACAATACTAAAATTGCCTCGCAACTTGAAGTGAAAAACGTTTAAACCAAGTTGTACGAAACATATTATCCATCGTATTGTGTGGGTACTCTTCTAGTAATAATATAATAAATATATGAATGATCATAAGATCGAATAATATGGAAAAGACAAGTAATTAATAAAATAGGGGTTGTGGTGGGGTGGTTTGTTCCTTGTTGGTAGTGCAGAGGGTTTTACATCCCAAAGAAAAAGATTCCTGGTTTTAGTTTAGTTAATTAATTTAATAAATTAAGGTCAAACCATGAATAAACCAAACTCGATCACTAAATTAAAAATTAAAAGGGTAAAGTAGTTGGTTCACTTCAGATACCTTTGAGTTATCAGAAGTTATCCATGTCAACTCACTTCATTTTCATGCCATTCTTCACCATTATATTATTTATGGCTTCTTTCCCATTAACTTGTATAGCATCACTTAGATATATATATATATATATACAAAAATGTACATTATTTTCTTGTTGTAGGTGAAGAACAATGAGATTGAGGATCACAAAAAACACTAATTTATTGATGCACCTATCTATAAAATTTTATAAGCATTTGTGGTGTGTGTATATATATCATTTTTGTAATGAATATATATCATGTAAACACTTACAAAAGTTAGCAGTAAAACATGCAGGTACTTATGTCTCATATATCACTTGATCACACTATTTGATTGACAGAACATCCATATGCTTCTTCAATTCAATAACTGATCGAGGGACAAATTTAAGCAAAGCTAGCTAGCATCAACCCATAATTAAGTCCCCTTTTCTCTTTTGTCGATCTCTATGTATAAAAAGAAGATACTACTACTATATAAAAAGCAAAGTATTTCCATGTCCAGATCACTCCGGGAGGGACATCGTTTTTAGTCAGATGTATACGGTCTAACCACATTATCCTGTGATTGTTTTTTACCCTTTCCCTGACCACCCGATATATGATATTAGTGAGATTTAAACTTGAGACTTCTTGTGAGGATATCAGGACGCTAACCGGTACCATACAATGTAGCAATATAGATTTGTATGCTTTTTGTCGTTCATGTGGAGATTGTGTGTGTGAGTGTAGATATATGGGGTGTGATCATAATTATAATTGGAAGGGGGATGTGCCTTTGCGTGCGAGATCTCACATTTGCTAGTAACCATCTTGTCAATTGTCAGTAGTTACTACCCAATATACATCTCACTACACTCAATCATCATATCATACCATATAATAATATTCAATTCAAATCAAATCAGAAATTCATATATCTCACTCAATCATTCACTCAAACACACTCACATAGTAAAGGAGATAAATATAGGGGAATTTATGTTCTTTCTTATTTATGTACGTGTAGGGAATTAGATAAAAGTGAAGGATGATCATATATGGAATTAGGGTTTCGATGAAGAAGAAGAAAAAAGTTATGATTATAATAATAATACTTAGCTATGATTAAAAAAGAGAGAGAAATAAGGAAACTAAAGGGAATGGGGAAGCATAAGCAACACAAGACAGCGCATCGAGTCCACTAGCTTGCCTAGTGGCCGTAACCGCCCGGGACGCAGTTGGGCTTTCTTCTCGAGGGTGCATTATGGTGAGATGATCGGGTGGTGCCTAAGTGGCCCGTCAGTGATTCCAAAAACTGCCTTTAAAAAAAAAAAGCACAAGACACGAGGGAGATACCGGCTTGCTAAGTAAAGGAAGAATGGGGAGCAAAGGGTCCTCATTTTCATAGTCTTGTAGCTTAATAGACAAAATATGCGCACTTTTAGGGTTCTCAAGTTTCGGTTCCATTTGCCAACGACATTCATCCCCACTCACATCATATCCCCCTTATTAATTAATGAATGCTCCTTTCAAAAAAAAAAATTAATGAATGCTATGCTATTACTATTATTTTACCCCCTCCATTCACTCTATTCTACCATACCATGCCCTATTCTATTCTACTTATTATATTGTGTCTAATTCTAATATGATTCCATTGAAAACAATATATATTCAATATAGATATGGAAGCTAGCATACCAAGTGGTTTAGCATTATTGACAATGTTGACTAGGGCTGTAATCGAGTCGAGCCGAGCTCGAGCTCGACAGGGCTCGAGCTCGGCTCGATGCATTTATAATAGGCTCGAGCTCGGCTCGATAGCTCGACGAGCTTTCATGACGCAAGCTCGAGCTCGGCTCGAAAATGTTTTAGGATGGCTCGAGCTCGGCTCGAAAAGCTCGAATATTCTTATAAAAATTAATTTTGAATACCCGAACTTATTTTGTATTATTATATATATATATAATAAATACCAAAAATTATTTGAAAAATATATATAAAATAAGTATAAAGTGTAAAATTACTTATAACATATGTAAAGTAGTATAATAATATTTAAAGTATAACAATAAAATAATTTTAGATTCAAAATTACATATAATCAATGTAAAAATATACATATCAATAAAAGCTCGAAAAGCTCGATAACAGCTCGAGCCGAGCTCTTAAAGGCTCGAGCTCGGCTCGATATATATTTCGAGCTCTACTTTTAAGCTCGAGATCGGGCTCGAACTCGATAAAAGCTCGACTCGAACGAGCTCAAGCTCGAGCCGAGCTCGAGTTGCTCGATAAAAGCTCGACTCGTTTGCAGCCCTAATGTTGACATATGAATAACACCGTATGTCATTTTTAAGATGTTATTACTAATAGGGACTGTTAATCTTGAAGTAATGTGAAAATGGACTATCCATTTAATACGTTAGGCCAATTAGACTCAAGAGAAAAAATCGACTTTGATCAACAGACAGTTGGGCATTCAATACGTTTACTCAACTGTGATCTTCATTAACACCGATGTGAAGCCACCCGACATTGATGATCTTCTATACATGTAAACTCGTTTCCAACTTCATATGCTCTAATGAAACTTAAACATATTGACATGCTTCTAAATGATTTATATTTATCAACAATCAATATATATATATATATATAGTAACGGGATCAAAAAAGAAGAAAAATTAGGTGGAGAAGAGGGAGAAGCAATATGATTCAGTATTTTTGTTACTATGATTCATTTTTTTATTATTATAATTTATGTAATAAAAAATTGAATCATAGTAATAAAATACTGAATCAATATTGTTTCTCCCTCTTCTCCACCTAAATTTCCTTCTCCCTTGATCCTAATCCTATATATATATATATATATATATATATATATATATATATATATATATATATATATATATATATATATATATAATGATCGAAAGAGAGGATTGAAAATTTCTTAGTCCTAAGGTTTTAGTTGTGGTAATCTACACAACAAAAACTATTTGATCCACAAACCTTTTTTTATTACTCCAATTAAGTAGAAGAAAAATTAAAACTTAACCATCAATTCAAGTATATTCACACCCACAAAATTAATACCTCAACATGAGGTTACGGGTTCAATCCCGTTTTCATATTCTTTTAACTGCGGGTTACATGATTTATCTACCTCATCTTAATTGTGAGATTGGTTCACAGGGTTGCCAAAGAAGCAGTTACTTTTTTCTTTTCACAACACGCTCTCACATATTTAGACCCTAACTTTCTTGATATTACACACATTAACAACAAACGAATCTTAAACTCATGTAGCTACTTCCTCTTCCTATGAATATGCAATTATGCTTTCAATATACATTGGTTGATTATCATTCCAAAAGATATATATTAAGAGAAAACGCCAAATTCTAAGGGTGTGTTTAGTTACAGAAAAATTTCTCCATTTCTCAAGAGAATGAGAAGTGTTTTACCTCTCTAGAAAAGCATAGAAAATCTAGAAAACGTGTTTAGTTGCAAGGGGTGGAGTTTTCCTTTTCCAAGGAAAAGTAGAGATAAAAAACTTAGAAAACCATCAAAAGTAGTTTTTAACTTTATAGATATAAAAAAGAAAATAAGGATTTTCTTTTTCTTAGAAAAGTTTTTTAAAAAACTTGAATTTGAACACGTTTTTTAATTTTCTTGTTTTCTTAGAGAATTTTTATGGAAAAGTAATAAGTTTTCTGTAACTAAACACACCCTAAGTTTTTTTTCCTCCTACCCCACCGATAAATTAATAACATATGGCAATTAAGATAAAAAAAAGTTGAAAGATATCTATCAATGGCAAAATTAGTATAAAGTACAATACGTTAATTTAATTAGCTAGAGGTCATAGAATACAAAGCATCAATAGACACTTTATATTGGAAACATAGAGCACCCCTAGAATTGAAATAGACAACACATATATCATGCAGCCCTGTCTTATTCCAACTTTCATTCAATTAGTGGATTAATGTTGACGATATATGATCATATCCAAAACTTTGAATGGCAATAGATTTGCATAAAGTTAGATGCTACCAAGCTAACATTATTAGCATAAAAAACTATAATATTTAAACTAACAACCTACTAAACCACTTACATTCAAGTAAAAAGAGAGTAATGACAAAATTAATATCCTCTAATGAATACAAGATGGTGGGGTGGTGGATATTTGGAATTTTGAATAACATATAAATTGAGATCGGAATAATATCTTCAACATAATAATAAATTCTCATTATCACAATTTAGTGGATTAGGTTTAAAGAATCTAGCTACCAATTATTCTGCACTTCAATTATTTAAGCACCCATTACTAGTGTTGTAATATCAACAATTTCAAACACAATATAATGTTCATGATCACCATGCAATAGCCATGAAAATGATCATATACACAAACATATATATTAGGGTTAGGGTTTCTAGCTACTGTCACATGGAGAAACTATGTGTTGTTGGGAATAATAGAGTAAAACAAACTCAACAAAACTACTCACAATAATGAAGCAAATAGAAAAAGGGAGAAGCCTTGCTAATGCTTACTGCCAAGAGGAGCAAAATAACCGAGAGACTACATTGTGACTTCTCATTAACATAATAATGCATGAATACAATATATATAATAAGAATACTCATTCCTAACAAACCCTACCACTACTCCACTATGCTACAAAGAAACAAGAAAACGTGGGAGACATATATCATGCACTAAGCATGCGTGAGAAACACAAATCAAAATACAAATTCTCCATCAACTTTTGTTCCCTACTTGGTCAAACAAATAATGCCACTAATATAATAAGTAAATAAACAACTCACAAACCATGCATACATACGTAAGTTCACATGGAGAAGAAATCAATTAAACCCAACAATCCATTAACCCATCAAGATTAATCCAACAAACACCCCCTTAATCTTGATGGTCTTGACCCGAGCCTTTTCAACGGTTCTTGCTGGTCACATCGGCGTTTAAGACTTTTTCCGGACACCCAACCTCCACCTTTGTCACGTCCAAAATCTTCACATAACCCGAATCAAATTCGCACACTTGTAACATCTAACATGGCTTCCCGTTAAAATTCAAAAACATCTAGGTTCTTCACGGATCGACGACCTCTTCCCCGTCCACATCCAAAGCCACCCGATTTGAACTTCCAACACCACAAAAGTTACACCGTGCGAATTTAGCCTTGACAACCATACCTTTTCCGATCACCTTTGTTCAAAGAGGCCTCTCCACCGGCCAAGAAAACAAGGTCACAACACCTAATAACGTTTTCTTTCACTTGCCAAACGAACTGAATCCAAAGTCCATGCTTTGACGGATCCTTTCTGTCCGCTTTTCATGCACCTACACCAGTCTCCCCTTATCACAAACAAGCCGATCAAGGACTGCAAAACTTGACAGCAACACCCCCTGCTGAAAAAACCCGTCTCCAGTCAAATTTGTTCCGAGAGCCTTTTCCACCGGTCAGGAAAGGAAAGGTAACACCCACCTTTACCGTCATCTACAAAACGAACCGAATCAAGCAAACTGCTTTTCATGACTCTTCCTGTCCGTTTATCCCGCAACCCGGTTAGCATCTTGCTCTTTCTGGAACAAACCCAATCAAGAGTACAAACTCACAGCCCCAACCGAACCATGGAGCTCTGATACCAGTTGTTGGGAATAATAGAGTAAAACAAACTCAACAAAACTACTCACAATAATGAAGCAAATAGAAAAAGGGAGAAGCCTTGCTAATGCTTACTGCCAAGAGGAGCAAAATAACCCAGAGACTACATTGTGACTTCTCATTTACATAATAATGCATGAATACAATATATATAATAAGAATACTCATTCCTAACAAACCCTACCACTACTCCACTATGCTACAAAGAAACAAGAAAACGTGGGAGACATATATCATGCACTAAGCATGCGTGAGAAACACAAATCAAAATACAAATTCTCCATCAACTTTTGTTCCCTACTTGGTCAAACAAATAATGCCACTAACATAATAAGTAAATAAACAACTCACAAACCATGCATACATACGTGAGTTCACATGGAGAAGAAATCAATTAAACCCAACAATCCATTAACCCATCAAGATTAACCCAACACTATGTATGCATATACTAACTATATGTGTATACATATAAATAATGATCATTATATATGATGCTTATTACAGTAAGTTATATATATAAACTGATGATTCTAACAACAATTAATCAATGATTCATCAATGCCATGAAGAAACGGAAAAAAGAGGTTGATTCTGCCAACCTAAGAAGAAAGATTCATTAAAAACCTCAAGATTATAACCTTCATATGGATAATGAAGTCTCAACAGCAGTTTGGCTTGCGAAAGCGCGTACGGACTAAGCGCTACGTTGCGAAAACTGTTGGGTTAACCGGTTTTGCATGGTTCGTTCATTATGGGTTTAATCGGGTTATTTACAAGTTCACGTATTCATCCATGCATGAAGGTTTGTATCATCATGGGTCTTGAAGTAGTCTACGTGTATGCATGCATGTGAGATATGCATGAAGATGAATAAGTGTGTGTGATGATTGTTTGGTGGGTACTAGTTGGTTGTATGTAAGGTTGGACATGTTACTATGGGGTGGAAAGTTGATTCCACATGATCCATACTAGTTGTCTCTTTACTTTAGAGTTGTTTCTTGACTTTACAAGTTGTAAGCCATAATGTTTGTAAGGCTATTTATAGGCTTCTAAGTGTGGTTTGTTAAAGGCAATATAATATATCAAGTTTTCTATTTACACATTATTCATACGTGAGTTTTTAGTGTGGTATTTGAAGCTTGATATCCTACAATTGGTATCAAAGCCTCGTTCAGTTGAAGGGGGTGTATATCGTTTTGAGAGTCGGCCGAAGAGGGTGTAGTCTCCACCCTTGATCAAGTTGTTCCATGTTAAAAGGTGCCTAACCAGTAGCGGTGAAATCAAGCAGAAGAAATCAAAACCGGGTGGGTTGTTTGATTTGGCTTGCTCGTGGGTAGAAGAAAACGGAAGAAGCAGGAGCTTTGTTTTCTTGACTGGTGGAAGAGGTCTTTCGGAACAAGGTTGATTAAGAGGTAGGGGTGTAACAAGGAAGGAAGAATGGCGTTGGTACCGTCTTGAAGGAAAGTCCATACTTGATCGGTTATTGTGAGGTTTACCGAAGACGCGGAAAAACGAGCGGTAGGAAATCAAAACAGGTGGTTTTGAGTTCGGTTAGTGTTGCGGTGATAGAATTCGGTAAAGATGGTGGTCACCTTGTGTTCTTGATCGGTGTAAGAATCTCTCAGAATAGCGTTGATCCGAAAAGGTATGGCTATCAAGACAAGAATGTAATAGAGACTAACCGGTGCGGGAAAAGACGAACGGTAGAGATCCGTCAAAACAGGGAGGTTTTGGATCTGATTCGTTTTGCAGGTGCAAGAAAAACAGGAAAGCGGGTTGCTAGTTTTCTTTGTAGGTGGAATAAGTCTCTCGAAACAGAGTTGATCGGAAGAGTTGAAGTTTTAAAAGGAGTCTTACCGGTGGTGCGGGATAAACGGGCAGCAAGAAACATTAAAGCGGGTGGTTTTGTTCAGTCCGTTTCGCGGGTGATGGAAGACGGTAGAGGTCGTTGTGACCTTGTTTTCTTGACCGGTGGAAGAGGCTCTCGAAATGGTTGCGCGGGAACAGAGAAGCTTTTAAGCTATCAAGGTATGTCGTCAACGGTGTGGGGCTGTCGTGAAGGAATGTAAAGAAGACAGTCGGATCGAGACAAGAAAGGAAAAGACACGGATTGTAAACATTGTGGCTTAGGCGGTTCGCATCGGGAGAAGTCGGGATGGTGAAGAACGTGTCCGGGTAAAAGTCACGGGAGATGTTTTCAAGTGTAGTGAACAAACCGATTAAGGGGGTGATTGTTGGGTTAATCGGGTTTTGTTCACGGGTTACATGTTGATGAGTCATGTTTCATGGTGACTATGCTTCATTGTTTATGGTCTTTGCATGGTTTATGGGGTCGTGATGTTAATGAACGTGTCCAACGAGAAGCCATGTTAAATGTTACCGGTGTTGCATATAAATGGGTTGAACTCGAGAAGACTTTGGATGTGACCGAGGTGGAGGTCGGGTGTCCGGGAAAGGTCGAGAATCGAGATGGCTTGAAATCGTCATGAACGAGAAATATAAGCAAAACCGATTAAGGGGGTGATTGTTGGGTTAACCGGTTTTGCATGGTTCGTTCATTATGGGTTTAATCGGGTTATTTACAAGTTCACGTATTCATCCATGCATGAAGGTTTGTATCATCATGGGTCTTGAAGTAGTCTACGTGTATGCATGCATGTGAGATATGCATGAAGATGAATAAGTGTGTGTGATGATTGTTTGGTGGGTACTAGTTGGTTGTATGTAAGGTTGGACATGTTACTATGGGGTGGAAAGTTGATTCCACATGATCCATACTAGTTGTCTCTTTACTTTAGAGTTGTTTCTTGACTTTACAAGTTGTAAGCCATAATGTTTGTAAGGCTATTTATAGGCTTCTAAGTGTGGTTTGTTAAAGGCAATATAATATATCAAGTTTTCTATTTACACATTATTCATACGTGAGTTTTTAGTGTGGTATTTGAAGCTTGATATCCTACAAAAACCAGCACTTCTCATCATTACTTCCCACGATCGAAATCGTTCGTGTCGTTCTTTTCGATCATCTCCTTCATTCGCTACGATATCCTTGATCTCTTTACCAAACCACACTTGTTCAACTTCTATTCTTTCACGACTGTTTGGTGGTAATGTTGCTTCTAACGAATCGAAAATCGCGGTGTAGTAGCTCATCGCTTCGGTGAATCTTTGAAGAAATATAGGGTGGTTATGGTTTGCTTCATTTTCGGCTAAGGTAACAACCCTAGGGTTTAGTGATTTGATTTTTCTGAGAAGTAAACATAATTTATCTCGGTTTTTTAATAAGCTGTGAAGGTAAAGTACACAGTTAACAGCTAGGGTTTCGTTTGGTAAGATGATAATTGTGGATATATGGTCAATGAGTCGGTCAACGGTTTTGATATCGTTGTGATCGAGTAATAGTGGATGAAAACGAAAGCGGAGACCTAAGGAATGTGCGAATTTGGATAAACGATCACCCGTTCGACAGAGGATGTTTAGGTTTGTTCCGGTTGCGGTAATGCGGAGAGTTGGTGGTGGATAACGGTCTGCGATTGCTTGCATTAACGGCGGCCATTGAACGCCGTGCATGATGTCGAAATCGAGTATGTGAATGCTGCTTTGTAACTGAGATTGATGATGATGATGATGAGATTGAGATTGATCTAGGGCTTCTAAGATGGCTTGATTAGCAGTGAGTTGACTAAATCTAATAAATGGAGTTACCTGATTGAGTGATAAATATGATGATTGAAGACTTGAAGTATTGCATCGTTGTAACTTATCGATGAATTATTACAATTTTGTATGAAATTGTAATTAGTACTGCCACTAGTAGTGTTAAAATACTAATGTATTTCTAGAGATTACTAGAAATAATTAGAATTAACTAGTAATGTATTTTTAGAGATTACTAGAAATAATTAGAAATAGCTAGTGCTATTAGATATTTAACTAAATGTAATTAACTAGAAAGAACTAGATTGTTCTAACCAAGCCTATAAATAGGCTCAAGTGTATCACAAATGATGTACAACAACAATTCACATTAATAAAATTCTAAGTTTGTTCTTCCACTAACAATCCTACATTTCAAATTCTATTTCCTAAAATTCCCTTCATCATTTCACATTGAAACTAATATTTAATCACCACATAAATAACCAAATTGTATAACAATTCTAACAATTGGTATCAGAGCTATTAAGGGCGTTTGTTCGAGCACACCATGACTACCATTAGTGCATACAACATTCCCGTCCCCGTCTTTGATGGCGACAACTATGATTATTGGAGTATCCGAATGAAGACATATTTCCAAGCACAAAGCTTGTGGGATATTGTTGAAATCGGATTTACAACTCCAAAAGATGTTGAAACTCTGCCCGCTGATCAACAAGAAAAACATAACAAAAATGTGGTAAGAAATGCCGCCGCTCTAGGCTACATTCAATAGGCCATGGCGCCATCTATCTTTCCACGAATCATGGGAGCTACCACAGCCAAAGAGGCGTGGAAAACTCTACAAGAAGAATTTCAAGGAAGCACGAAGGTACGATCCGTCAAGCTTCTAACTCTAAGACGAGATTTTGAAAATTTAAAAATGAAAGATTTTGAGACCGTAAAAGATTACTACTCTAGAATCAAAGAGATAGTAAATCAAATGAGAGCTTATGGAGATTATATAACTGATAAGAGGATTGTTGAAAAAATTCTTATCAGTATGACAGAAAAATATGATCACGTGATTACTGCTATTGAAGAGTCCAAAGACATCGAGACTCTTTCAGTAACAGAATTAGTTGGCTCTCTTGAAGCATATGAGGCTAGACTGAGTCGGAGAAGTGAAAACTCACTTGAAAGTGCCTTTCAGTCTAAACTCAAATTAAGGTCTCAAAAATCTAACAATGAGGGGAAAAGAAATTTTGATGAAAATTCAAAAGGAGGAGAAAACCCCAGATCCAAGTTTGACCAGAGAAGAAAAAGCTACCCTCCATGTGGTATTTGTAAAAACACAAACCACTTGGAAAAAGATTGTTTTCACAAAGGAAAGCCACAATGCAACAACTGTAAAAGATTTGGGCATCTTGAAAAAGATTGTCGTTCAAAACGCAATCATCAGGCTAACTATACCGAAGAAAATGAAGATATATCTGAAAACAACAATCAGTTATTCTACGCGTGTCATGCTGCAAACGAGCAAAAAGATGACACATGGTTCCTCGATAGCGGTTGCAGTAATCACATGACAGGAGACGAGAAGTTATTCCGCAACATCAACTCATCAATAAAATCTCGTGTCAAGTTGGGAAATGGCGTACGCGTTGATGCTAAAGGCAAAGGTACAATATCGGTTCAGACTAATAACGGCACGCGGTCTATTAATGATGTTCTTTTAGTCCCAAGTTTGGACAGTAACCTGCTAAGTGTAGGCCAAATGATGGAGCATGGTTACTCTCTACTCTTTGAAGACGATTCATGTGTAATTCGTGACAAGAAAAACAACAACAAATTGATTGTCGAAGTACGAATGGTAAATCGGAATTTTCCGCTTCGTTGGAATTATATCAGAGACACGGCCATGAAAGCTCAAGTCGAAGATTCATGGCTATGGCATCGAAGATTCGGCCACTTCAACTTTCAAGCACTAAAGATTCTCCAGCAGAAAAATATGATGAGGGACTTGCCAAACATACAAGAGATCACAGACACATGTGAAAGTTGTATGATGGGCAAACAACATCGAAAATCTTTCCCTCATGACGAAGCCTGGAGAGCAAATGGCATATTAGAGCTAGTTCACACAGATGTATGTGGACCTATGAGGACTCCGTCTCACAACCAATCCAGGTACTTTATTCTCTTTATCGATGACTATTCTAGAATGACCTGGGTGTATTTCATGCGTGAAAAATCAGAAGTTTTCACGATATTTAAGAAATTCAAGAATTTCGTAGAAAAGAAAAGTGGCCATTACATAAAAACACTAAGAATTGATAGAGGAAAAGAATACACCTCTAGGCAATTTATTAAATTCTGTGAAGATGAAGGAGTTCATCGCCAACTTACAGTTGGTTACGCTCCTGAACAAAACGGTGTCTCTGAACGTAAAAACAGAACTGTGATGGAAATGGCCAAAACAATGATACATGAAAAAGGCCTTCCGAACAGTTTCTGGGCTGAAGCCGTATACACGGCAGTATATCTTTTAAATCGATGTCCAACTAAAGCCGTAGAAAACAAGACTCCAATCGAGGCATGGAGTGGAAAGAAGCCATCGGCAAAACATCTAAGAGTATTTGGAAGCATTTGCTATATCCACGTTCCGAAAGAGAAACGCCACAAACTCCAAGAAAAATCAGAAAAAGGAATATTCTTGGGCTACAGCACACAGTCAAAAGGCTACCGAGTCTTTAATCTTAAAACTAATAAGGTAGCGATTAGCCGAGATGTGGAGTTTGACGAAGACGCTTCCTGGAACTGGGAAAAAGAAAAAGTTGATAAACAGACATATCTACCACGGATATCTATGGAAGCTCCAGCTCAACAATCACCACAAATTGAGCACTCTGAAAGAGATCAAAGTACTAGCAAGGGAAGTCCTACTACATCAACTTCTCCGTCAACAACCTTACCCGTACAAGATGACTCAAGTCCAGAGTCAACACCGGGAAGAGTTAAAACATTGACGGAAGTATACGAAACTTGCAACTTCACAACGATGGATATCGCTTAAATTATAGATATTTTTAGGCGCGATATCATTGAGAATTGGTTACTATTTTAGTAGAATTCATGAACTTTCGATACTTGTTCCTTTGAAAATGAATTCAGGTACCAAAGCTGCTGAATGATGATCTAAATGGAGAAACAAGCTCAAAACGAAGAAAAATCAACAAACAACCTGAGACAACCGGAATACGGACGTATTCATATGAATACGTACGTATTCCCATTGTGCCAAACTCCACCATTTCAGGGAATACGTTTGTGAATACTATGCTGGATACGCCTGGGAATACGGATGTATTCCCCTCTCCCGAAAGTCAAACTCAGTTTTAAAAGCTGTAACTCTCACCTACCATTTCACAAAACACAAGAACGGCAGCAGCCAAGAAAAAAAGAGATTTTTATATCTCTAATTAATTTTCTCAGCCCACAATCTCAACCATACGCACGATATGTCGGGAAATCAAATATGGGAAAGATCTTTGTGCAATTGGAGTTTTTGGATTCATTCAATTCCTCACCTACAATTTTCATCTATAAAAACCAACTGGGTTTTTCATAGAGGATATACTACACACTAGACACTAGATACAACACAGAACACAGAAAGTGCAAAAATCTGATTTCACAATCCATTTCCATTGTTGTTGATTCTCAACATCCAAATACCAATTTTTCCACTGTTACTATTCACTGAAGAACACACGGAGCGAGGAATCAAGCTAGTGTTTTTGAAATATCATTGCTGTATTGGAATCATTTCAAGTTCATCCTTTTTATTGTAAGCAATCTTTGAATTCACCAATAGTCAATTTGATTAGATTTTACTATTCAGTGTTGATTTTGCCATGAAATCTATTACATATAGTTATTGTTATTCAATAGAAATGGGTAGCTAAATTCCTTAATACTTGCTTGGATGAAATAACTAGTGATTAGGGGTGTAATCTTTAGAGTTTAATGCTGTAAATTTATGTTTACCCATGAAAACTTATATATTCTAGTTGACACTTGTTGAAACTTATTGGTAATTAAACTTAAAATTATAACGGACGTTTGTTGCAAGTTAAATTACTTATCATTTGTATGTCTATGTATAAATGACCCAATGATGTGGACACGGATTTGGTATAAGATTATATAAATAAAAACTAGAATATATGAGTTTGTAAACTTGAAAAAGTTTACATTTGGGTGACATATAAATTTGCTAAAATGAAATTATATGTTTAATCGCGAACCTTGTGTATTTGAGCTTAAAGTTGGGATTTTAACTTGTTTAGTAAATTACTAATGAATATGTCGGATTTCTTTCATTTAGTAATTTGCTATTGATTATTTGTCTTTAAATAATTAAACAAATATTGCGGACACATTTTTGGAATAAGCTAAAATGTTTGAGCTCAAATGTGCAAGATAGTAATTGGTTCATGCTTAATCTTGATTAATGTTGTGTTTCACTAAAGTGACGAGTAGTGAAGTTTAGTATAACATTTGTTAGGAGTGAAGACTAATAATTTGATTTGATGTAATTATGTTTTATCTCATAAATTGACAACTTGTGATTTAACATAACCTTTATTTGGAGTGACACCCGATAATTGTATTACAGATAATTAAAGAATTAAGGTTAAGATTTATGAACCATTACTAGATTAGATTGTATGTAGGTGATAGCGGACACTAATCCTATTTTGAATTGATTTTTAAAAGCAATACAAACCTATGTTAATTTACCATACATCCCGAAATCATTAGTTAAATAATCCAAGCAAGTATTCCTTTGTTTTTCTTGTTAACCTCACAAAATTACTCTCGGCTCTTAAAAGCCCCATTGCCTTAGTTTTCGATAAATTAGTCGATGTTAAGCAAAGCAACAATTCGGTTGCACAAACCCACATTTTCTTTACTCATTTGAAATTAGTTACATTAAATTTAAGTTCTTATAATAACATTCCCTGTGATCGAACCTTGGATTTACCATAACTATACTACTACACGAAAGGGTCCACTGCCCGATGTGTTTTAATCTATTTAAGGTATTTTTATGAGTTCATTATAACGATATAAACTTTATTACTTCGATCAATATTTCCAGTTTTTAACACCATTGTTATAGACTAGATTTAACACATCAAGTTTTTGGCGCCGCTGCCGGGGAATGTTTTGTTAAGACTTGAATTTGGTGTAGTTAATTGATCCTTTCCGGAATTTATTCTTGGAAAGTTACTTTCTGTTTTAACTTGGGGTGAATCGGTGCGTTTTATGGTTTTATTTTCTGCGTTTTCTGCAGGATTAATTAGGTAATGAATGAGCACTAGGAAATCTAGAAAAGAAATCCTAAGGCCTCTATCAAGTCCTGAAAAGATCTTAAGGAAACAAAGCAAAAAGAAGCTGGAAGACACGCCGGGTGAACCAACACAACACCAACCCAACCCTCATTCTTCTTCATATAACATCATTGAAGAAACTTACGAAGAAGGTGATCCTAACAATCAAGAAGAAGAATCTGAAGAAGGTGATCCTAACAATCAAGAAGAAGAATCTGAAGAAGAGGATCAAGAATCTCATAAAGCACTCATGGCGAACGAAGATAATACTCCCATTTGGTCTCAAACTCGAGATGTTGCACCAACTCCCACATCGGCTATCCAAAGGCCAAGAGTTGAAAACAACAATTTCTCCTTAAAGGGAAATCACATTTCTTCCATCAAAGAACTACAATTTGATGGAAGAGTGAGGGCCGATCCTCACAAGCATGTTGCAGAATTCTTGGAGATAAATGACATGTTCAAATATGGTGCGAACATGGATGAAGCCGTCAAACTAAGGACCTTTCCAATGTCCTTATGCGGAGAAGCTAAAGAATGGTATGAAGACCTTGAACCGGATTCTATTGAAACGTGGGAGGAAATGCGAGAAGAATTTGTGAGCAGATTTTATCCACCTGCTCTAGCCGACAAGTTGTTGAATGATATTAGATCATTTAAACAAAAAGAAGGAGAGACTCTAGTTGAAGCATGGCAGAGATTCAAGAAGATGCTCAAGAATTGCCATGGTAATGGGCTTACTAGGTCTGAAAAGATTAAGTTGTTTTACAAGGGTGTTAATACCGAAACACAAAATACACTTGATGCCGCCGGAGGAGATGTATTTCTTTATAAATCAGCACCATATTGTTGGCAAATGCTTGAAGATAAGGTCATCCAAAGCCTAAATTGGGCTAAGGATGAAACGGTTAGGCCAACAAGGAAACAAGTGGCATTTGTAGAAGGGACTTCAAAATCAGAAAATTTATCGGTGATTGCAGAATTGAAAGCTCTATCTTCTAGATTTGATAGCAAATTCAAGAACTTGAAGGAAGAGATTCAGGAGCTTAGAGATGGTTGTGGGCATTGTGGAGGTAATCATGCAACGGTTAATTGCATACAACATGATGATGAGAACCAACCCATTATAAGAGAAGGTAGTTATGAAGATGTCAATTATCTTCAAAATAATTACCAAGGAGGAGGAAATTACCAACGTGGTGGTTTCCAAAGCAGGAATTATATGGGAAGCTACAACCAAAATAACCGATTTGCCCGACCAAATCAAGGTTATAACAACCAAGCTCAACAAAGAGAAGGCACTTCATCAAGCACTTACTCACAAGCCCAAAAACAGAAGGTGGAGTTAACACCAATGGAGAAGATGATGCAAGACTTGGTGGCTAAACAAGATAGCTTCATTTCAAAACATGAAGCCACTACGGAAAGGCTCAAGGCTCAAATGACCAATTTGAAGCTTGGATTTGAACAAGGCCAGAAAAGTCAGCAGGCCGCGATTCAAGATTTAGAAAGAAAGATGGATCGATTGTCCGAAGGCCAAAGTAGTAGACCCACTGGTGGTTTACCGAGCAACACGCAACAAAATCCTCGCCAAAACACAAGACAAGTTCCAATTCCTGGAGGGTCTAATGATCCAAGACCGTATCAACCACCACCTGTACTGAATGAGCATGTCAATGCCATCACAACAAGAAGTGGTAAAGAGTTGGAGCCACCTCAAAACAAGAGTTCAAATATTACTAACCATGTTTTGCAGGATTCTGAAGATGATGATGTTGATGAAGAAATTGAGATGGATAGTCCCGAGAAAGCAAAAGAGGTTCCAACAACAAACACACCAACACCTTCCACTCCTACTCCAGTTGTAAAAGCTTACAAGCCTAAGATTCCCTACCCTCAAAGGTTAAGGAAAGAAAAGATTTCTGCACAATACGGAAAGTTTGTGGACATGATAAAATGCATTCGAATCAATGTGCCTTTGGTTGATGTTTTAGCCGGTATGCCGAATTACGCCAAGTTTATCAAAGACTTGGTAAGCAACAAGGAGAAACTTTCTGAGGCATCGGCTTTGCTTTTAAATGAAGAGTGCTCGGCCATTGTGCAAACCCAGATTCCACCAAAACTTGGTGATCCGGGCAGCTTCATAATTTCATGCACATTGGGGAATTTCATCACTTGTGATGCTTTAGCCGATCTGGGTGCAAGCATCAATCTCATGCCTTATTCCTTGTATGCAAAGCTGTCATTGGGATCCTTAAAGCCTACCAAGATGAGTATTATACTAGCGGATAGGTCATTCCAATATCCTGTTGGAATAGCAGAAAATATGATGGTGGAAGTCGGGAAATTCACTTTCCCGGTTGATTTTGTGATATTAGAGATGGAAGAAGACAGCAAGGTGCCACTCATTCTTGGAAGACCATTTCTCCATACCGCTGACGCCATTATCCAAGTAAAGAACAAGCAACTAACTTTGGGGGTCGGACAGGAAAGAATAGCTTTTACAGTTGACAAAGCTATGAAGCATCCATACTCAACAGATGATACATGTTTCAAAATTGATGTTATAGATGAGGCAGTTGATGAGGAGTTCCAGCAGTTGTTAAATTTCGAATCAAGACTTGATGAAATGCTGGAATCTTTTGGAGAGGATGATAGCTTGGAAATGCTCAATGCTATGGAAGCAGAATTGGAGAATGAAGACCAACAGGAGGAAGAAATGCGCTATGAGGAGCTGATTGATGATGATAGAATGAGGATCAAAACCTCAATTGAAGATCATCCAAAGGATCTTGAGCTCAAGCCACTTCCCAATCACTTGGAGTATGCATTTCTGAACGAAGAGAAGTTACTACCGGTCATAATCTCTTCGACTCTCCAAGGTTCTGAAAAAGACAAGCTGTTAAAGGTACTTAAATCTCACAAAAGTGCTTTTGCTTGGCGAACATCCGACATACCGGGAATAAGCCCCTCATTTTGCAAACACAGAATTAATCTTCTAGAAGAGGCAAAACCCGTTGTCCAAAGACAACGGAGGCTTAATCCCAATATGAAGGATGTAGTCAAGAAAGAAGTTATCAAACTTCTTGATGCGGGTATAATTTACCCAATTTCGGACAGCCCTTGGGTGAGTCCAATTCATTGTGTGCCTAAGAAAGGGGGAATGACTGTAGTGACCAACGAACAAAATGAATTAGTCCCAACTAGGACTGTCACAGGTTGGAGAGTGTGTATAGACTACAGAAAATTGAATGACGCAACCTTAAAGGATCATTTCCCTTTGCCCTTTATAGACCAAATGCTAGAAAGACTTGCAGGAAATGAATTTTATTGTTTTCTAGATGGTTTCTCCGGGTATTTTCAGATTCCCATTGACCCAAAAGACCAAGAAAAGACCACTTTTACTTGTCCATTTGGAACATATGCCTATAGGAGGATGCCCTTTGGTCTTTGCAATGCACCTGCTACTTTTCAACGATGCATGATAGCAATTTTTCAAGATATGATTGAAACATCCATGGAAGTTTTCATGGATGATTTTTCTGTGTTTGGAAATTCTTTTGAAAGTTGTTTAACTAACCTTGATAAAATGTTGGAAAGGTGTGAGGAAGCAAACCTAGTTTTAAATTGGGAGAAATGCCATTTTATGGTTAAGGAGGGGATTGTTTTAGGACACAAGGTTTCAAAAGTGGGAATTGAGGTAGACAAGGCAAAAATTGATATAATTGCTAAACTACCACCACCCACCAATGTAAAAGGTGTTAGGAGTTTCTTAGGACATGCAGGTTTTTACAGGAGATTCATTAAGGATTTTTCTAAAATCACTCGACCCATGACTAAGTTGCTTGAGAAGGATACACCATTTGTTTTTGATGAAGCTTGTGTGAGTGCATTTGAAGTGTTAAAAGAAAATTTGACTAATGCACCCATCATTGTATCACCTGACTGGTCTAAACCTTTCGAATTAATGTGCGATGCTAGTGACTTTGCTTTAGGTGCTGTTTTAGGGCAAAGAGAAGACAAACATTTTAAACCAATTTACTTTGCTAGCAAGACATTAACAGGTGCACAGCAGAATTATACCACGACTGAAAAAGAATTACTTGCTGTTGTATTTGCTTTCGATAAGTTTAGACAATATCTTGTGTTATCCAAAACGGTTGTTTTTACTGACCACTCAGCTCTCAAGTATCTATTCGCTAAACAAGATGCAAAGCCACGACTCATTCGTTGGATTCTTCTCTTGCAAGAATTCGACGTTGAGATCAAAGATAAAAAGGGAGCTGAGAATCTTGCCGCCGATCACTTGTCAAGGCTGGAAAATCCAGAACTTGACAAGTTAGGCGATACTAACATTGATGATTCCTTTCCGGAAGAATTTTTGTTACAGGTAGACAACCAAGGAGAAAAGGATGATGAAGAGCCATGGTTTGCTGATTATGCGAACTACTTAGCTGTTGGAATATTGAGGAAAGGTTTGACGCATCAACAGAAAAACAAGTTCTTTTCTGATTTGAAGAATTACTACTGGGAGGAACCTCATTTATTTCGAATTTGTGCTGACGGGATGATAAGGAGATGTGTAGCTGGAGGAGAAACAAGACAGATTTTAGATGAATGCCATCACGGACCAACTGGTGGGCATTATGGTCCTTCAGTTACAGCGAAGAAAGTTTATGATGCTGGATTTTATTGGCCAACGATCTTTAAGGAAGCACGTACACTTTGTGAAACTTGCGACGCATGTCAAAGAACGGGCAACATCTCAAAAAGAGATGAAATGCCGCAACATGGGATTCAAGTTTGTGAAGTGTTCGACATTTGGGGCATTGACTTCATGGGACCATTCCCACCTTCATTCAAATGTCAATACATTCTGGTTGCGGTAGACTACGTCTCTAAATGGGCGGAGGCAAAGGCGTTGCCTACAAATGATGCGCGAGTGGTTGTTGACTTTCTGAAAAGTTTATTTGCTAGATTTGGAATGCCCAAGGCGTTGATTAGTGATCGTGGTACTCATTTCGCTAATGCACAATTGGAGAAAGTTATGAAGAGGTATGGTGTTCACCATCGATTTTCTACTTCATACCACCCACAAACGAGTGGTCAAGTAGAGAACACCAACAGGGCATTGAAGAGAATACTTGAAAAGACTGTCCAAAACAATAGGGCAATTTGGGAGAGAAAGTTAGATGACGCGTTGTGGGCTTTTAGGACAGCATACAAGACCCCATTGGTACAACACCATACAAGTTGTTATACGGCAAAACCTGTCATTTGCCACTGGAAATCGAGCACAAGGCCTATTGGGCTTTAAAGAATTGTGATTTGGATATGGTAAAGGCTGGAGAAAAGAGGTTTCTACAGTTACATGAACTCGATGAGTTAAGGTTAAATGCTTATGAGAATTCTAGGCTTTACAAGGAAAGGACCAAGGTATGGCATGACAAGAAGCTCAGGATGAGAAAAGAGTTCAAGGAAGGAGAAAAGGTACTTTTATTTGAGTCTAGATTTAAGTTGAAGCAACCTAAGCTTAGACCTCGATGGACCGGACCGTATTTGGTTAAGCATGGATTTCCATCCGGGTATGTAGAACTTTACAAATATGATGGTGGAAGTTTTATTGTCAACGGACATAGATTAAAACACTATCATACTGAGGATCTCGAGAGCGAGTGGGAGGAGCTCGCCATGTACCCCAAGGATAAATAAATTCAGGAACGAGTCAAGCTTAGGACTCGTAAATAAACAAAGCACAAAAACGGGCCGTTTCGTATCCTTTTATTCTTTGAGTTTGTTTTGAATTTTGTTGTTTGATTGCTTAATTTAGATTGTGTGCTTTTGATTTTATTTGTTTGCATGTTTAGGATAGAAGTTTGCTTGTTTTATGCACTTTTGTTGCTAAATGTTTGGGTAATTGGTTGAATGAGAAGCTTAATTGAAAAAAAAGAAGGGAAATGATCAAGGAAAATGATTCAGGAAAAGGAATACGTTCGAGTACATAAGAATACGAACGTATTGAAATGAATACGTTCTGGAATACGGCGTATTCAAGTGAATACGACCGTACTCAGGGCCGTTTTATCATTGTCTCGTTCTCAGTAGCTCATAAAAAGAATACGCCGTATTCAACGGAATACGGTTGGGAATACGAACGTATTCACGGGAATACGTCCGGATTCAAGGAAGTAATTAATGCAGGATTAGGGTAAGCCATCGAGTGACACGTGTCCTTTTCACCGGAATACGTACGTATTCATTGAATACGGTCGTATTCCTGCACTTCGTGGTTTACATCAAGGGAATACGGGACAAGAGTACGGCGTACTCTAATGAATACGGTAAGGAGTACGGCGTATTCAAGTTAATACGTGCGTATTCAACTCCGGTTTTCGTTTGTTTCGTTCTCAGAACCATCTCTAAGGAATACGTTCGGGAATACACCGTACTCACGGGACTACGGTTGGGAATACGTACGTATTCACGGGAATACGTCCGTATTCAGGTTTAATTATTGCGATATTAGGATTAGCCGTTGCTCGACGTGTGTCATTTTCACCGAAATACGTACGTATTCACGGGAATACGAACGTATTCCCCCTTTTTATATGGACGATCTGCACTTTTCTTTCTCACTCACGCACGCACCTAATACCCTTTTTCTCTCAAACTAGCGCCGAATACCTTCCATTCCATCCCCAAAAACGCGATTTTCACTTAAATCAATCACAAATCTTCATCACAATGGGTCCAAAGGTATGATTAACACCAATACATCTTGATTTCTTTACTTTTTTATGGTTTAATCACTACTTTTGGAGTAAATCGGGTTTAGTGAAAATCAAGTGTGGGGATGCAATTTATTCGATTATTTCATGTTATAATTGTACATTCATGCTTATTTATGTGTTAGTAACATGATTTACTTGCTACATTACTTGATTTAATGAATTTTAGAATTAGGGTTCATATGAACCAAATTGGGGAAAATGCTCTAATGGAATTTTCGTGTTGATATTTGTTGATTCTTGTGCTAATAAGGATAGAATAAGTCTAGATTATTCAATTGTGCTCTTGATCGTTAAGGTTTGATTGATTGAACAACTAAGTGAATTTTTGGAATCACATGAAAGCATGAATTGAGTTGGTAAATGAATGAGGATTGCTTCTGGTATGATTCATGATGATATTTGGGATGTACATTGTTGATGCCTGTAACATCCTCTGAACCGGTCTGGTAGTTTTCTATTTTAAATTGAATATATAATCATTTTAGAAATTTAAATTGATATAGTTGTTTAATTGTGAACTTGGTGAATTAAGTCTCAGGACTTATTGTGGGTAATGAAATATTGCCTGTTTTAATTTATTAAAGATGACGGTACAATAAAATAAATTTCTAGTAGTCAGTATTGAAGTACCGGACAATAGATTTAGAGCGGGTATAAAATACCCAATGTTTTAAGTCGGTTAAAATGGACCGACCGACCCTTTTATTTGGGAGTTACTTTACCAATTCCCATTTCATTATTTCTTTCCTTTCAAATTAAAAAACATCAAACCCTAACTTCCAATTCTTTAAATTAAATCAAGAATCATAAGCATGGATTGAGGATTGAAGTTGTGATTCAAGCTAGTTGTTATCATCCTTGCTATTCATCATCTTCCTTAATTTCAAGTGAGTTTATTACATGAATTTAAGTATTTTAAGTTATTAAGGAAATTGATGAATTGAGTTGTTGTTTGAGTTAATATGATGATATGATATTAGAAATAAGAGTATTCTGCATGTTTGATTCGTTTTTGGTGTTGTGGTTTTATTTTCTGGACTGTGCCATGATCGAACTATGAAGAACCTGCAGATCATGGGAAGCCGGTCGGCTTCCTCTGAAGCCGGACGGCTTGGGATGAAGCCGGCGGCTTCAGGTGGTACGGCTTCGTTGTTTTACTTCGGGTTCAATACTGGGTTTGGGAAAGAGTGGGAAGCCGGCGGCTTCCCGGGAAGCCGGGCGGCTTCTGGCTGTTTCAGGGCATTTTCGTTTTAAGTTTTTGAAACATATTTCAATGGTTGATATAAATAACTAGTTGATAATTAAACAATATGAATGAGTTAATAACACACTAAAGTGAGTTGTGATATGGTGGGACTAGATTAAGTAAGATTATTGATTCGTAATTTAATATATGATGATAAGTACGTGTGAATGAGTACGATTATATGTGATCATATAAAATAAGACTAAATGAGTTGAAGTGGATGATATCCATGTAGTGGTGTAATAGTACTTGTGATTGAATCCATGATGCTATAGCTTGAATAATGTAAATCATAATACAAGTTGATAAGTTATAAATGAAATTATAACTTGGCTATTATGATATTCGATTAGTGTAATCATATGAAGTATGACTAAGTGATTGAGATGAATAATACTCAGGTGATTACTATAAATGACATTGAGATTGATTATTGGTATAATAGCTTAATTCATGTTGTTGATTTTATAAGTAATATCAGTTGAGATACGTAACTGACTTGAGTTACATTGTTGTGTTTCCAGATAAACTGAGAAGACTCGGTGACATTAGACTACCGAGTGGGACGACTGAGGTAACGGTGAGTGGGTCAATAACCTTCAGTTTGATTTGGTTGTAACAGATTTATTACAACTGGTAATTGTATTATTACTATTGCTTTATTGCCATGATGTTTGCGGTTTATTAGTAATAATACTGGGTGTGAACTATTGACCTGAACGGTTGATATGATGATAGTGTGTTGATATGTGATCACTAAGTTGTTGCACTGTGTATTGAGATGTGGCTTTCGAGCATTGTTGAGACGGGGGCCAGCATGGGGCTGGGCTTGGGTTCGCTATTAGTTAGGTAACACAGGGTCTTAGTACAAGTTTATTTGTCGTAGCCTGTGTTGCTGGGTTAATAGCACCAAGTAGTCGGTTAAACCTCTGTTTTGGCCAGCAGTTGGTTTCAAAGTGTTCTTTGAGTGGTTGTTATCTCAAGAACCACCGGTCCTCTATGTCGCCAGTTGATTGTGTGAATATAAGTTGTTTGTTGACTTGTTGATTAAATATGATTATTAGTTGAAAGCAAGTTGTTGTACCAAGTTGATCTGCTGTTTATTGATCTTCTCACTTAGCGTTGTGCTAATCCCCCACATCTCCCTTCCTTGCAGTTTATAGTTGATTAAGCGTGAAGATGTTGACCTGGAATGGAATGTTTGACGATCTAGCGTTCACTCTGATATCTGATTTGACTAAATCAGTAATGTATTGTTTTGTAATTATATAACACCTCGCTCTGGTTATATTAACATTGAAATAAGATTTGAACTGTCGGATACCAGGTTTTGATTAGAAAAAGTTTATGTCTTTATATGATTGATTATAGTTTGGGACTTCCGCTTTCGAGTAAATACAATATAATAATGTAATTTAATGAGGGGTGTTATAAGTTGGTATCAGAGCATAGGTTTGGGTGAATTGAACGTGGTAAGTGTTCAATCCCAAATCTATTTATGTGTTAGTCAAACATTCCAGGATGTGGGGTTTAGCTAAGTTGAGAAGTAGTTGATTTATTGAGTACTAACGATTAACAAGTTGCGAGTTGTTGTTGTTGTTGTTGTTGTTGTAGTTGTGTTCAGTACAGATATGGCAGGACACGAGCACCCGACCTGTATCCCAGAAGGTTCCTCGAGAACGGATGCCCCTTGTTCAGAAGAGAGTTGTTCTTTTGCCACGTTTATGTCGTGTAAACCTCCAAAGTATTATGGAAGTTTTGATCCAGCTACTACCCTTGAATGGTTGCGGGACATGGAGAGAAAGTTTGAGATTAGCCAATGCGAGGATAAATTTAAAGTTCTTTATGTTGTTCAGCTCTTGAAAGGCCAAGCAATGTTTTGGTGGGATTCTGTTACAGCAAATATGACGCCACAACAGAAAGCATCTATTCAGTGGAGAGATTTCTATAATGAGGTATGTAGACAATATTGCTCTGAATTTGATGTGTCGCGTGTTAGACAGGACTTCATGGGATTAAAATTAACTGGTGGGATAACGATTGATGAGTTGATTGACAAGTTTACTGAGAAACTGAGATTTGTACATCAATGGGTACCTGATGATAGAACAAAGATAGATCATTTTGTTGAAACATTGCCACTAGAATACCGTACTTCAGTGACATGGGCAAACTCTTTGGCCGATGCTTTTGCTTTAGCTAGACTAGCGGATAATGAATTAAGAGTCCAGAATAAACAGAATATAGAAAAGGTGTTATATCCAGTTGAAAGTGAATCGTCATGTAAAGGTGAACATAAAAGACGGAATAGAAAATCAAGGAGTCAGAGTATTATAGATGATCGATATCTCTGGTGTAATGATTGTAAAACTAGACATACGGGAAGATGTACTCCTCAAACTACAAGATGTATTAAATGTGGATCGATTGGACATAAAGTTAGAGATTGTGATTATCCCGAGAAAGTGTGTTGGAATTGCCAACGAGAAGGTCATCGTGCGGGGCAGTGTCCAGAAAAGATAAGTGAAGATTCGGGTTTGGTCGGTGCCTCGTCGTCTTCTGGCCATAAGCGGAAGAAACTGCAGTTCGCAGTTGGTAGATTTTCTGATGACAGTTGATGACACTGTCGAAATGGATGATACTATTACAGGTACACTTGTATTTACCTTGTACTAGCTTTTATTTAATTGCTTTGAACTAGTTGCATCTATATGCTTGATTGTTGTAAGTTTGGTTACATTGCTGAGATTATTAAAGGCTCATGTGATTTTATTGGAATAAATAATTTTGATATGTTAACTTTGTTGATCAAGTTGAGATTGTTGGAATGACGATATTTAAGTAATTATAAAGATTGGAAATTGAGCATGTGATACAGTTGTGACTAATTCTTGGAATTGAAAAAGGAAATTATATTGTTGAATTGAATGTGCCCATATTTGGAAAGAATTATTGAGCTTGATGAGATTGTTGGTATTATATGGTAAGATTACCATGTTTGGAAGCTATTGAAAAGATTATGAGATTAACCTATTTGACTAGTAGAAAATCGGGTTGATATGATTAATTGTGTTTGAATTAAAGGGGACATACCATCGGCTATTTGTTATAGCTAATATGATTGTTATCATGAGTTTGATTATATCCATGAAATTAAAAGATGCTTGTGTGATTAATGAGTTTAATTATCCGAAAGTTACAACTTCCTGGTTGACATTATAATGGTTGATTGATGACACGTTGATTATTCGATATTTAGATCGGAACATAAACCGGTGTTGGAAATGGTTTTGGAAACTTCGAAAAGTTGATTATCTTTATGATAAATTGTCGATGAGTTGAATTTGACTTTGAAAGAATAGAAAGTATGGTATATATATTGAAAACAGAAATGAAGTCAGAGTGGATGGTGCGTGTTTGACCTTTGATTTTTAAAAGTTAATGACTTTTGATGGGGTAACTTTGAGATGAAATCGTGAGAAATTATTTCGAGGTACATTGAAACGATTTTGAGTGGATGATTATTTTTATGTTGTTTGAAAGCGTTGGAAATCTTATTTATGTCTGAGAATAAATTGTGAATGTGGAGAAACTAAATTGAGTTGTTGTTATGTTTTGTCGACACAAGTTGATGAATGATTTATTTTAATTATAATCTGAAGATGCGATTTTGGTGTTGTGACGAGTTCAAGGGTATGTGTATATGACTTGGGGAGGACCTATGATATAATTATTTATCTTATGTGGTGGAGATATAATTTAATCTAGTGGGCCGATTGGTAGCCGTTTAGCTTGAAAATTTTGATGGATTTGAGAATTTTCGAAGTGATGTTATGGTAAACCACTTATGTGAAAACTTGGGTGTGTAAACGATGGAGTTAACTTATTGTAACTCGAAGGATTAAAGTAAATTTTGTGTTATGAATCTGAAGGCTATGTTTAATTTTGCTAACCTAGTTGTACATCGGAGTTGATTATTAAAGTCGTCAGTATGGTAAGATCATATAATGGAGATATCTAAATGTTGGTGAAAGTGTTTGTCTAATTGCTATTATCAAGATGTTGTCATAATTTGAGAAGTGATAGTAGACTTGCTGCAAAGATTTAAGTAATTTGAAATACTTTCTTTAGCGGATAAAATCAAAGTTGTTTAATAGAAATTGATGGATTGATCGGTATTGTTAACCAATGATGAAGGATTAAAGACTATATTACCTTGTGTTTAAGTCCTGTTGTTATGAAAATCCTATGATGTGAATGGTACCCGATGATTTGATTAGTAATGGAGTATTAAATTGTAAACGGGTTGTGAGCAGTGTGTTGATAATTTATCGTGAGGAGTAATATACCGTAGATTATGGGCTATAAAGAATATGTTCTTGAATTGAGTTTGTGCCTAACTAAATATGGATTATTGAAATGCAAAGGATGGAGTTATTTATGCTTTTGCGGATCTCAGCGGTTGGTAACATTCTAAGACAGAGCTTGAAATTTAATATCAAATTTAATGTGTGGTCTATATGATGTATGTTTCCATGAGTTGTCAGATAAGATTAGATTTCGAGGACGAAATCTCCTAAAGGTGGGGAGATTTGTAACATCCTCTGAACCGGTTTGGTAGTTTTCTATTTTAAATTGAATATTTAATCATTTTAGAAATTTAAATTGATATAGTTGTTTAATTGTGAACTTGGTGAATTAAGTCTCAGGACTTATTGTGGGTAATGAAATATTGCCTGTTTTAATTTATTAAAGATGACGGTACAATAAAATAAATTTCTAGTAGTCAGTATTGAAGTACCGGACAATAGATTTAGAGCGGGTATAAAATACCCAATGTTTTAAGTCGGTTAAAATGGACCGACCGACCCTTTTATTTGGGAGTTACTTTACCAATTCCCATTTCATTATTTCTTTCCTTTCAAATTAAAAAACATCAAACCCTAACTTCCAATTCTTTAAATTAAATCAAGAATCATAAGCATGGATTGAGGATTGAAGTTGTGATTCAAGCTAGTTGTTATCATCCTTGCTATTCATCATCTTCCTTAATTTCAAGTGAGTTTATTACATGAATTTAAGTATTTTAAGTTATTAAGGAAATTGATGAATTGAGTTGTTGTTTGAGTTAATATGATGATATGATATTAGAAATAAGAGTATTCTGCATGTTTGATTCGTTTTTGGTGTTGTGGTTTTATTTTCTGGACTGTGCCATGATCGAACTGTGAAGAACCTGCAGATCATGGGAAGCCGGTCGGCTTCCTCTGAAGCCGGACGGCTTGGGATGAAGCCGGCGGCTTCAGGTGGTACGGCTTCGTTGTTTTACTTCGGGTTCAATACTGGGTTTGGGAAAGAGTGGGAAGCCGGCGGCTTCCCGGGAAGCCGGGCGGCTTCTGGCTGTTTCAGGGCATTTTCGTTTTAAGTTTTTGAAACACATTTCAATGGTTGATATAAATAACTAGTTGATAATTAAACAATATGAATGAGTTAATAACACACTAAAGTGAGTTGTGATATGGTGGGACTAGATTAAGTAAGATTATTGATTCGTAATTTAATATATGATGATAAGTACGTGTGAATGAGTACGATTATATGTGATCATATAAAATAAGACTAAATGAGTTGAAGTGGATGATATCCATGTAGTGGTGTAATAGTACTTGTGATTGAATCCATGATGCTATAGCTTGAATAATGTAAATCATAATACAAGTTGATAAGTTATAAATGAAATTATAACTTGGCTATTATGATATTCGATTAGTGTAATCATATGAAGTATGACTAAGTGATTGAGATGAATAATACTCAGGTGATTACTATAAATGACATTGAGATTGATTATTGGTATAATAGCTTAATTCATGTTGTTGATTTTATAAGTAATATCAGTTGAGATACGTAACTGACTTGAGTTACATTGTTGTGTTTCCAGATAAACTGAGAAGACTCGGTGACATTAGACTACCGAGTGGGACGACTGAGGTAACGGTGAGTGGGTCAATAACCTTCAGTTTGATTTGGTTGTAACAGATTTATTACAACTGGTAATTGTATTATTACTATTGCTTTATTGCCATGATGTTTGCGGTTTATTAGTAATAATACTGGGTGTGAACTATTGACCTGAACTGTTGATATGATGATAGTGTGTTGATATGTGATCACTAAGTTGTTGCACTGTGTATTGAGATGTGGCTTTCGAGCATTGTTGAGACGGGGGCCAGCATGGGGCTGGGCTTGGGTTCGCTATTAGTTAGGTAACACAGGGTCTTAGTACAAGTTTATTTGTCGTAGCCTGTGTTGCTGGGTTAATAGCACCAAGTAGTCGGTTAAACCTCTGTTTTGGCCAGCAGTTGGTTTCAAAGTGTTCTTTGAGTGGTTGTTATCTCAAGAACCACCGGTCCTCTATGTCGCCAGTTGATTGTGTGAATATAAGTTGTTTGTTGACTTGTTGATTAAATATGATTATTAGTTGAAAGCAAGTTGTTGTACCAAGTTGATCTGCTGTTTATTGATCTTCTCACTTAGCGTTGTGCTAATCCCCCACATCTCCCTTCCTTGCAGTTTATAGTTGATTAAGCGTGAAGATGTTGACCTGGAATGGAATGTTTGACGATCTAGCGTTCACTCTGATATCTGATTTGACTAAATCAGTAATGTATTGTTTTGTAATTATATAACACCTCGCTCTGGTTATATTAACATTGAAATAAGATTTGAACTATCGGATACCAGGTTTTGATTGGAAAAAGTTTATGTCTTTATATGATTGATTATAGTTTGGGACTTCCGCTTTCGAGTAAATACAATATAATAATGTAATTTAATGAGGGGTGTTATAATGCCATAGTTTGATGTTGCTCGATTGTCTTGAGACTATTATGAGTATTTTATGCAACATATGCTATTCGATAATGTTGGTGATTGCAAATTTGTTGATAACATGTTTTCTCTCTGATTTTCTGAGTGTGTTAATAGTGGTATGATTGTGCATTATTGAAAATGTTGTGTTTGCCCTGAGTTGAATTAGATGAACAACAGGATGATAAACTTTTGTTGCCAATGAGTTGTTAATTGTTGTTAACTAGAACTTTGATGTACAATATGCCTGTAAGCTAACACTAACACTTCCACAAACTTGGATTCTTCTTGTTGTGATGTTTTGTTTGTGTAGACAAGAGGCAGAAAAGCTAGCGAAAGGGCATCCACATCCACATCTGGAAGAAGATCACCACAACCAGCACCGGTTCAAATGGAACCATTGGGTGCATATGCCATGCAAATGCCAAATAATGTTCACCCTTGGTTAAGATTTGGTAGACCTGGAGCACTTTTTAATTCCTACAGTGAAAAGTATCTTAAGATTCGTGAAAAGCAGTTTTTATGTCCAAGGGTACCAGATTGGGGTCCTCTAGATCAGGCAGGGATTGGTGACGAAATCAGAAGAGTGTTAACATCCCAATATGACACAGACAGCGATGAGGGTCATATAGACCATGAAGATTGGGTAAAATTTTTCGCTATATGGAACCCCATTTTTAAAGAGTTGTGCTTGGAATTCCTGTGTACGGCCCAAATTAAAGAAAAAGGTGTTCCAAACGCCACTGATAGGAGTTTTCTGACTTTCCGACTAGGAGGAGAGGATCGTAGAATGTCATATCGGGATATCGCTATCAGTTTAGGGATCTATACTGAAGAAGAGATCACCTCCGATTATTTTAACGATTTTTTGATGTCAGGAGCAAGAATCAACAAATTGTCAAGTTCTCCATGGAGTCAGCTGTCCACCAAACCTTATATCACCAGTTTAAACAAAATCACTGAAGTGACCAATGTGCATCTCAGTGTAATTCAACGTTTTCTAGCTCACACGATTACACAACGGGATGAAAATACCGAAAGACTGAATCTTCAAGATATGTGGTACTTGGAAAGGTTTGAGGAACTTGAGCTGATAAATATTCCTCATGGTGTGGCGTGGTTCTTAGTAAAAAAGGCAGTGGGAAGGCAAGGGAATTCTCCAATCAGTGGCGGGCATTACATTACTGCTTTTGCCCGTTTCTTCGACATTGATTTGACAGGGTTGACTGTGGTACGAGACCCTATGATTCGTGTGACACCCGGTCAAAATAACCCAAAATTAGCATCTAATTTAAACTTTTAAAACACGTAATTATATACGTGTCAATACTCAAAGTACACAAGTATTATATATATGTATGTATATATAAACCGTAACGATTAATTAATAATCGCACGTACACAAATCTGGTAGAACGCAGAAACCCAAAATACAATTTGGTGAAAAACATTTATAAACAAAGTATCATTGTTGAGGATAATAATTACGTGAACCGTTTGAAACTTAAATACTTTCGTATCATTTAAAAATGATATATTTGAAAAGTAAAACGACTCGTACGACTTAAACTTAAACATTTTATTTTTATAAAATGTTCCAACTCGAAACTATTTTGAATTATACGAATAAATGTTACGACTTTAAAAATATTATTTATTTTACGAACGAGTACCGAAACACGGGTCAATATACCACGAAACGGGACGGACCGGGGCCAACCACCTCCAATTATTGGAGATGGCCGGCCATCTATTTACTCCCTCTCTATTTTCCATTTTTGGAAACCATTTTACCCACACTCAATCTCTTCCTCTCCCTCTCTCTCGGCTCACACAATCCAACGCCACCACCATCATCATCGGCACAAACAGCAGCAGCCGGAGCAACAGCAACATCATCACCATCGTTGTTCAACATCATCTCCCTTGCGATTCTCATTTCGGTTCTCTTTTCGATCCGTAAGATTTACCACTTTTCCTTTTGATTTTACATGTTAGAAGTACATAGATTATCATGTAGTATCATTGTGTATGCGAATTAAGCCCAAAAATTAGGATAGAATCGGTTTACTTTTGTTGTGGCTCGAACAGGTTCTGACCAGACCCATTTACCCGGCGGGCAAGCCTTAGTACCCGGCGGGTACTTTTGTAAAATAGCTGAATCCGGCGGATTCAAGGGAATCCGGCGGATTCCCACCCAGAAAACTTGAACCACGCGATCGCGTGACAACTTTCAACCGATCGCGTCATTTTAATTTCAAACCGATCGCGTGACATTTATGAACCGATCGCGTCCTTTTGAAAAATCCTCGAATCCGGCGTATTGGAAGGGAATCCGGCGGATTCGACCAAAACTGCCTTACCCGGCGGGTACCTCGCCTACCCGGCGGGTACCTAGCCCAGACCAGCGATCCAATTTCAAAGTTAATCAAAACGAATCCAAACAATTATATGGATACGATATACGTTTAAATAAACATTTTTACATGAAACAAACTTAATTATATTTTTAAAATATAATTGTAACCCGATAACAACGAGTCGTACATTTGTACAAACTAAGTAACTAACTTTATACGTTTTCGAATTATGATAAACGACACGATATACAAACGTACAAAAGGAGTTTATACAAAACAAACAATATTATATTTTCGAAATATAATTCCAAGCCACCACCAATTGGTCGCGTATTTTATGAAACCTCAATTGTAACACAATTCGAATACATTGAACATAATCAACTATATGAACAACTACACAAACGAATTACTACGCGTACACTTACAAACATACAATCTTGCGTGTTTAGGACATTAGGAGATTACTGTTGGAATACACACGCGCATTAGGATTGCTCGCTCAACAGGTGAGTCATAGCCCCAACTATTTTAACTGTTTTACTGTTTTCGGGGTGAAACACATGCTCTTATATTACTTGTTTTTCATTGTTGAATGATTGAAACAAAACAAATAACTGACTTACTTGATAAACATGTATGTTTAACATTATGTTACTTTTCTGAAATACTTAAATGTATTAAGTATCCCCAACTTAGAAAACACTTAGAACTGAACTAGTACAACTTGCTAGGGACTTTTGATCTCTTTACACCTAGGATCTAGGACTCCTAGATTCATACTAGCAATAGTGTAAGTGATGCCACGGGGGCATTGACCTACCTAATATGTTAAGGATTACGAATACATGACAGTAGCATAGACTAGCTGACTACATTATACTGACTCGCAAACAACTAAGTGATGACTGTCCATACTTAGGCGCATTATGCTACTTTCCATATCTAAGTAGGGATTACACATACTTAGAACACACTGTACTATACCTGACTGTTATGTGATAACTGTAGGTAATTGGTTTACTTGTGATTACTATATTACCATGGAGTAATGTTACTGTTTAGGCTATATGCTGTACTGTACATGTTAGATTACTTCTATATATACTGTTTGGCACGTTGTGCTACTTCCGGGCACGCTGTGCTACTTCCGGGCATGTTATGCTACTTTCGGGCGCTTATCGCTACTTACGGGCACACTGAGCTACTTCCGGGCCTTGTGAGCTACTTCCGGGCCATTGTGCTACTTCCGATTACTAATGATAGATACATGTACACTTAGTACGATTACATGTACATTAAATACGATTACACGTACACCTAGTACGATTACACGTACCCTTGCATGAATACTTGTACAATTACTTACTGAACACGTAGTGCTGTCCCGACTACTATTTACTTGTACGCTATGTTATAGGTACTCACACATACTCGATTACACTACTATATTCTGGATGTTCTACACGACATCCTTATATACACATAGTCACATAGTGAAGGCATGTGGTGTCACACTTGATTGTTATACTCAACTTGGGTAATTTGATAGGTCCTTTAGTACATAGGACGGTCTCTAGGAATTACCATGAATTACGACCATGGGGTCTTGTAGTGTACTACTCCGACAAGTAGTACAAATTACTAATCACTTGGAGAACACTTTAGACACAAACCTATTAGGTTAGGTTATGAGGTTAGGACAACCTCGATATTGATTTCACAATGGGGACAACTTTTAATACAATTACAAAATGTATTATTCTACCAACTTTTAATACAATTACAAAATGTATTATTCTACCAACTTTTAATACAATTACAAATGTATTATTTTACAGACTTAAGTATTTACTGATTTTATACATATGCAAATGTATAGTTTTACCAACTAAATTGCTTACTGATTTGAATACTACAATGTTTTACTTAACTAACCTATGAACTCACCAGCTTTATAGCTGACCTGTTTTAGCATGTGTTCTCAGGTGACTGCAGGATTAGGACTACTACAAGCTATGCTAGCTCGAGTCGCATGTTTTCAAATATGGATTTCTTGCTTAACTTTTGTACTACAACTATGTATTGAAATCATTTTGTGAACTCGTATTACTGTAAACTCTTATTTTGGGAAATGTAATAACTATTTTCAAACGTCTCATTTAGAGTCGTTCATTATGTACTTTATGCTCGTGATATTTGATTGGTAACACCCAAAACTCGCTTCCGCAAATCATTAAATTTGGGGGTGTTACAGATTGGTATCAGAGACTAAGGTTATAGTGAACTAGGTTGCATTTAGTGAGCCTAGACTATGACCGTTAGGCAGTATTCCTTATTAGGTGTGACTGGTTCAGTGATTTCATCATACAAGTTTAATTTAACATAGCCTGGCCAGTTATGTACAATTAAATAAAGATGATGAGAAAGCTGAAAGGGGTTATACGGAATCAGGAATACGTAGTTGACTCTGATTGTTTGGTGTTAGACACATTAAGCTATTATAGGTATTGTAGGTATATATGAATAGGCTCTTCTTGTGCACTATCTTCTGTACTATTATACATATATATACTGCCTGTATGTATATATATACATTATTTGGTAATACGATACAACTTCTAAAACACCGATTGTATACTATACGTTAAGCGTGAATACGTGTGAGCTTACACTCATCCTAATGAGAGATTACACTTGAAACTAATGTGAGATTACACTTACACACATCAATTTTAACTACGAGTTTACACTCATGAGTTTACACTCGCACACATACAAGTTTACACTTATACTCTTTAGGGCTTTCACCCATTGGAGATTACACATTCTCGAACTTACATTCGCACAAACACATTATGTAATAGTATAAAGAAATACTAATATACTTTACAAGTATACTATGGAAGAGATACTTTGATATAGGATCACACTAAGTACGTACACCACATTTCTCAATATTTCTTTTCTGATCTAATGCCGAGTGTACCATAGGATTGACTAGTCTGAGGCCATGTAGTAACTTGGAGTTTGCTTTTAGCAGATCAGTTAGCTCACTATTTTGTAAATCGCTTAGTCTTGATAGGATTATTCCATGAATGATCAGCCTATGACAGCCGTTTAGACCCAAATTTGACAGTCTAACTACTTCTATATAACCAGCCTTACTTAAACAGTCTAACTACTTACGTGTTGCTTGACCTACTGATATTTATTTACTATGTGATACTTCGCTCTATACTTTAGATCCTATATAGGAGATAGGATTAGTGTCTATGCGATACTGATAGAGTATAACTTATTCTGTACAATACTACTGACAATTGAGGACTTTAAGAACATTGTAGCTTAGATCCTATGAGCGAGATAGGATTTGTATACTTACTTGATTAGACTATTATGTGATATAGGTATATATCCATATATAGGTCTCAAATACGTACTACTCTATAGGCTATTATATACTGAAGGTATAAGGATAGGCCTTATCTGATGATACTTGGTTACTACCTCCTCTACTGAAAACGACCAATATAGTTACATCAATGTCCTTTGATATGAGGATCGAAACTGATAGGGTTTAACTCATACTATGATAACACTGACTATTACCGACTACCTGTATACCAATTGCCTTGGTATATTTTACTTGTTGATTGATTGCTTTTATGATTCCCTAGATTCTAAGTACACGAAAGGATTAGGGGAAAGACACAATTTAGGTTCTATAGTTTCTATGTGAGACGAGGTTTAGCTGGCATAAGTACAAGGATAACTTATCCTACGTTATCGTATACCGGAAAACATACCGGGCAAATTTTTGGGAAGCATCCCATATAATACTAATGTAGGCTGAACCATTTGGTTTCTATAGGAGATTGATAGAGTCTAGTTTACGCTATGATACTACTACACGTTACAAACTGTGTGGACATAGTGAGAGATACTACTTTACTTTAGACTACTAGTACAAAGTGTAGCTACACCCTAGTGACCGACTGACCTTGTCCTACCGACAAATGACCAATTACTTTACAACACACTCCCTCTATTCCTTTAATGGCCAGTAGGGTATTAGCTTAACAAGGGGAGGGAGGTAATATTAGCATGAGGTTATAGCACTCACAATAGACTCACACACTTACATAGGTGAGGCACATACAATTACTACACACAAATTTCGGGACGAAATTCTCTTAACAAGGGGAGAATGTGACACCCGGTCAAAATAACCCAAAATTAGCATCTAATTTAAACTTTTAAAACACGTAATTATATACGTGTCAATACTCAAAGTACACAAGTATTATATATATGTATGTATATATAAACCGTAACGATTAATTAATAATCGCACGTACACAAATCTGGTAGAACGCAGAAACCCAAAATACAATTTGGTGAAAAACATTTATAAACAAAGTATCATTGTTGAGGATAATAATTACGTGAACCGTTTGAAACTTAAATACTTTCGTATCATTTAAAAATGATATATTTGAAAAGTAAAACGACTCGTACGACTTAAACTTAAACATTTTATTTTTATAAAATGTTCCAACTCGAAACTATTTTGAATTATACGAATAAATGTTACGACTTTAAAAATATTATTTATTTTACGAACGAGTACCGAAACACGGGTCAATATACCACGAAACGGGACGGACCGGGGCCAACCACCTCCAATTATTGGAGATGGCCGGCCATCTATTTACTCCCTCTCTATTTTCCATTTTGGGAAACCATTTTACCCACACTCAATCTCTTCATCTCCCTCTCTCTCGGCTCACACAATCCAACGCCACCACCATCATCATCGGCACAAACAGCAGCAGCCGGAGCAACAGCAACATCATCACCATCGTTGTTCAACATCATCTCCCTCGCGATTCTCATTTCGGTTCTCTTTTCGATCCGTAAGATTTACCACTTTTCCTTTTGATTTTACATGTTAGAAGTACATAGATTATCATGTAGTATCATTGTGTATGCGAATTAAGCCCAAAAATTAGGATAGAATCGGTTTACTTTTGTTGTGGCTCGAACAGGTTCTGACCAGACCCATTTACCCGGCGGGCAAGCCTTAGTACCCGGCGGGTACTTTTGTAAAATAGCTGAATCCGGCGGATTCAAGGGAATCCGGCGGATTCCCACCCAGAAAACTTGAACCACGCGATCGCGTGACAACTTTCAACCGATCGCGTCATTTTAATTTCAAACCGATCGCGTGACATTTATGAACCGATCGCGTCCTTTTGAAAAATCCTCGAATCCGGCGTATTGGAAGGGAATCCGGCGGATTCGACCAAAACTGCCTTACCCGGCGGGTACCTCGCCTACCCGGCGGGTACCTAGCCCAGACCAGCGATCCAATTTCAAAGTTAATCAAAACGAATCCAAACAATTATATGGATACGATATACGTTTAAATAAACATTTTTACATGAAACAAACTTAATTATATTTTTAAAATATAATTGTAACCCGATAACAACGAGTCGTACATTTGTACAAACTAAGTAACTAACTTTATACGTTTTCGAATTATGATAAACGACACGATATACAAACGTACAAAAGGAGTTTATACAAAACAAACAATATTATATTTTCGAAATATAATTCCAAGCCACCACCAATTGGTCGCGTATTTTATGAAACCTCAATTGTAACACAATTCGAATACATTGAACATAATCAACTATATGAACAACTACACAAATGAATTACTACGCGTACACTTACAAACATACAATCTTGCGTGTTTAGGACATTAGAAGATTACTGTTGGAATACACACGCGCATTAGGATTGCTCGCTCAACAGGTGAGTCATAGCCCCAACTATTTTAACTGTTTTACTGTTTTCGGGGTGAAACACATGCTCTTATATTACTTGTTTTTCATTGTTGAATGATTGAAACAAAACAAATAACTGACTTACTTGATAAACATGTATGTTTAACATTATGTTACTTTTCTGAAATACTTAAATGTATTAAGTATCCCCAACTTAGAAAACACTTAGAACTGAACTAGTACAACTTGCTAGGGACTTTTGATCTCTTTACACCTAGGATCTAGGACTCCTAGATTCATACTAGCAATAGTGTAAGTGATGCCACGGGGGCATTGACCTACCTAATATGTTAAGGATTACGAATACATGACAGTAGCATAGACTAGCTGACTACATTATACTGACTCGCAAACAACTAAGTGATGACTGTCCATACTTAGGCGCATTATGCTACTTTCCATATCTAAGTAGGGATTACACATACTTAGAACACACTGTACTATACCTGACTGTTATGTGATAACTGTAGGTAATTGGTTTACTTGTGATTACTATATTACCATGGAGTAATGTTACTGTTTAGGCTATATGCTGTACTGTACATGTTAGATTACTTCTATATATACTGTTTGGCACGTTGTGCTACTTCCGGGCACGCTGTGCTACTTCCGGGCATGTTATGCTACTTTCGGGCGCTTATCGCTACTTACGGGCACACTGAGCTACTTCCGGGCCTTGTGAGCTACTTCCGGGCCATTGTGCTACTTCCGATTACTAATGATAGATACATGTACACTTAGTACGATTACATGTACATTAAATACGATTACACGTACACCTAGTACGATTACACGTACCCTTGCATGAATACTTGTACAATTACTTACTGAACACGTAGTGCTGTCCCGACTACTATTTACTTGTACGCTATGTTATAGGTACTCACACATACTCGATTACACTACTATATTCTGGATGTTCTACACGACATCCTTATATACACATAGTCACATAGTGAAGGCATGTGGTGTCACACTTGATTGTTATACTCAACTTGGGTAATTTGATAGGTCCTTTAGTACATAGGACGGTCTCTAGGAATTACCATGAATTACGACCATGGGGTCTTGTAGTGTACTACTCCGACAAGTAGTACAAATTACTAATCACTTGGAGAACACTTTAGACACAAACCTATTAGGTTAGGTTATGAGGTTAGGACAACCTCGATATTGATTTCACAATGAGGACAACTTTTAATACAATTACAAAATGTATTATTCTACCAACTTTTAATACAATTACAAAATGTATTATTCTACCAACTTTTAATACAATTACAAATGTATTATTTTACAGACTTAAGTATTTACTGATTTTATACATATGCAAATGTATAGTTTTACCAACTAAATTGCTTACTGATTTGAATACTACAATGTTTTACTTAACTAACCTATGAACTCACCAGCTTTATAGCTGACCTGTTTTAGCATGTGTTCTCAGGTGACTGCAGGATTAGGACTACTACAAGCTATGCTAGCTCGAGTCGCATGTTTTCAAATATGGATTTCTTGCTTAACTTTTGTACTACAACTATGTATTGAAATCATTTTGTGAACTCGTATTACTGTAAACTCTTATTTTGGGAAATGTAATAACTATTTTCAAACGTCTCATTTAGAGTCGTTCATTATGTACTTTATGCTCGTGATATTTGATTGGTAACACCCAAAACTCGCTTCCGCAAATCATTAAATTTGGGGGTGTTACAATTCGGGTTGGTGACATAATGTACATTCAAGTGAAAGCAATTAAGAGAGCAGGTAACTCTTATGTTGCATATCCAGACGAGGATAGATCACCACCTCACCAAAGACAAAGGACCGACGAAGGCACGTCAAATGCACGTGAACAAGTGGAAGATATTCATCATCAGGGCAACTTTCAGGAGGCTCCTTCATATGAGTATCCCGCTCCTCCTTCCTTATTGGATATTATGCAGGGGATTAGCCGATTGGGGGAGCGACATGATACATTCAGCAGTGATTTTGGGGAATTTCCACAAGAAGTGACCGACTGGCATCAACAAATCGACTACCGGGTCGGTAATGTAGAGTACCAAGCATCATGGACGGCTAATAATCTCAATTGGTTGGCCGAGCAACAAGGATATCACACCACTTCTCAAGAGCCATTGCATCAATGGGGTACTCCCGAGGCACAACAGTTTCCACCTCCGGTTTATGATCATGACACGGCATTGGAGGAGGCTCAACGACGCCACCAAGAAGAGTATGACAGAAATTTGCAGCAGGAGTGGCGAGAAAGAGAAGAGCCTTCGGAATGGACTGCATGGCCAAGTGAGGAAGAAATTAGGCGACGCCGAGAGGAACAAAACAGGAGCAGTGGTGGTGGTTGGGGCTGGTCTTGGTAGATGGTCCAGCTTATTTTTAGACACTAGTATTATTATTATTATTTATTTGGAGTGCCTGCGTGCCTCCCTTATTGAACAATTTATTTTCTGCTTTACGTACTTTTAGGATAATGCTTTAAGTTTTATTTTGAACTGCTTGACATTTGGGTGACATTTGGGTACGGTTTGTACAATGTCATCCAAAAACTCTATCCTCTATGTGTTTTAGGTATGTATTAAAAGTTCTTGAACTTTTATGGATGTGATTGATGGGAGGCAACAAATCGAATAAGTCTGGCATTAAGTTCAGCAAATATGACTCAAGAAGAACCTTTCTGCCACTTCCATAAATACCTGCGGGGAAGTTCTCGCTCCCTTTTCTCCTTTACACTTTCATTCTTTAAATGCTTATCTATCTTTTGCATTGAGGGCAATGCAAATCTTAAGTGTGGGGAGGTATTCACTTGAACTTGAATTTCAAGTGAAGTATTATTTCTAACTTCTTATTGGGTTTAATACGAATTTTATGAAAAACATTTTTCGAATCCCAATAATTAAGTTAAGGAATGATACTTCACTTTGAATAAGCTTTGTCCTTATAAGATTAGTTGCTTTGTGATAATTTTTGTCATACTTATAAGTAATTTTAATCTTAAAACCCTTGCATTAAAAAAAAAAAGTTTGTCTAAAAGCATCCGCACTAGGAGAATTACATAACTAGCACATTTATAGCCCTGCTGAAAATTGAGAGATTATTGAGCCTTATTGAGAAAACACTTCCCTTTAGTGTTTATATATTCAAATTGCTATGAGTGTGCCGGTGTTTGTAGTTTATTCTAGAACTTGCCTTAATGATGCATTTCAAGGCCGCTGTGAGATCACATTCGTGTGATATAGGTGAAGTAGACGATGAATTGGTATT
Organism: Helichrysum umbraculigerum; assembly: GCA_949592205.1. Classification (NCBI taxonomy): domain Eukaryota; kingdom Viridiplantae; phylum Streptophyta; class Magnoliopsida; order Asterales; family Asteraceae; genus Helichrysum; species Helichrysum umbraculigerum. The sequence continues at coordinate 161,297,814 of CATIUR010000004.1, read as the reverse complement.
CTTTAGGATTTAGATTTATAGGATTACACATTGTTGACCCGACTCTTGAGACTTTCTAACCAATTATGGATTTTGTGTTTGATCTTTAATAATCACTAATCGGTCATGGGATCTTGATAGTTTGGGGTTTTTCTTTAAAACCATTTAATATCCAGTCCACTCAGGTCGTTAGCACTCATTTTTAGTGCTAAGAAACCCTTAGAAACCTTCCACATACACTTCCACCCTAAATAAAACTTTAGCCTTATTTTTGGTAGTCAAAAGTTTTAAAAGTTACCTTGTTACATTGCAAATCAGTTTACAAAAATGTGATTTCAAAACAACCTTTTGAAGATTATTATATGAAGATTATTGATTCAAGGAAAGCAAAACCAAGGTGAAATTCAAGAAACTATTTGAGCGAACTAGAAACACAAATGAAGTAATGAACAAAAGTTAATGAAAATTATCTAAGGAGGCAAGAATTGAAGAAATATTATGTGATGAAGAATCAAAGTTGAAGCCTAAGGTTTATTGTTATCACATTTTTATTATAAGTTTTAGGGTAACACATTATAAAAACTTTTTGACTACCACTTTTTAACGATTGATAATTGAGTCTGTCCTAACACCCTTCACTCTCACTTTTATATTTTCAACACATTGTTAGAATACCTCTTTTGATACTTTACTTGGTGCTCACACCTAGTCGATGGAGATTTGATCTTTTGGCAAGCTTATGGTAATAACGCATCACGACTTGGCTTGATTGAGTGATTATATCATTTATACCCTTACCTTGTAGTTTATAGGTTGAGTGTAAGTAATTTAAACACATATCCTGATTGAGAGGTGCTAAGTTGTGTAATTCATGCTTGACAAATTATTTTAAGTTTTCTAATCTTTTCATGGAACTAGCATAATCACCTATGTGAATGTGTTCGGTTATATTGGGTAAAACTTGTTCTGAAATTCTGGAATGCAGGTGGTGTTGTTTTGAATTGTAAAATCATGGTTTGCTTGAGGACAAGCAAAGTTCAAGTGTGGGGATATTTGATATCGCTTAAATTATACATATTTTTAGGCGCGATATCATTGAGAATTGGTTACTATTTTAGTAGAATTCATGAACTTTCGATACTTATTCCTTTGAAAATGAATTCAGGTACCAAAGCTGCTGAATGATGATCTAAATGGAGAAACAAGCTCAAAACGAAGAAAAATCAACAAACAACCTGAGACAACCGGAATACGGACGTATTCATATGAATACGTACATATTCCCATTGTGCCAAACTCCACCATTTCAGGGAATACGTTTGTGAATACTATGCTGGATACGCCTGGGAATACGGACGTATTCCCAGGAATACGAACGTATTCCCCTCTCCCGAAAGTCAAACTCAGTTTTAAAAGCTGTAACTCTCACCTACCATTTCACAAAACACAAGAACGGCAGCAGCCAAGAAAAAAAGAGATTTTTATATCTCTAATTAATTTTCTCAGCCCACAATCTCAACCATACGCACGATATGTCGGGAAATCAAATATGGGAAAGATCTTTCTGCAATTGGAGTTTTTGGATTCATTCAATTCCTCACCTACAATTTTCATCTATAAAAACCAACTGGGTTTTTCATAGAGGATATACTACACACTAGACACTAGATACAACACAGAACACAGAAAGTGCAAAAATCTGATTTCACAATCCATTTCCATTGTTGTTGATTCTCAACATCCAAATACCAATTTTTCCACTATTACTATTCATTGAAGAACACACGGAGCGAGGAATCAAGCTAGTGTTTTTGAAATATCATTGCTGTATTGGAATCATTTCAAGTTCATCCTTTTTATTGTAAGCAATCTTTGAATTCACCAAAAGTCAATTTGATTAGATTTTACTATTCAGTGTTGATTTTGCCATGAAATCTATTACATATAGTTATTGTTATTCAATAGAAATGGGTAGCTAAATTCCTTAATACTTGCTTGGATGAAATAACTAGTGATTAGGGGTGTAATCTTTAGAGTTTAATGCTGTAAATTTATGTTTACCCATGAAAACTTATATATTCTAGTTGACACTTGTTGAAACTTATTGGTAATTAAACTTAAAATTATAACGGACGTTTGTTGCAAGTTAAATTACTTATCATTTGTATGTCTATGTATAAATGACCCAATGATGCGGACACGGATTTGGTATAAGATTATATAAATAAAAACTAGAATATATGAGTTTGTAAACTTGAAAAAGTTTACATTTGGGTGACATATAAATTTGCTAAAATGAAATTATATGTTTAATCGCGAACCTTGTGTATTTGAGCTTAAAATTGGGATTTTAACTTGTTTAGTAAATTACTAATGAATATGTCGGATTTCTTTCATTTAGTAATTTGCTATTGATTATTTGTCTTTAAATAATTAAACAAATATTGCGGACACATTTTTGGAATAAGCTAAAATGTTTGAGCTCAAATGTGAAAGATAGTAATTGGTTCATGCTTAATCTTGATTAATGTTGTGTTTCACTAAAGTGACGAGTAGTGAAGTTTAGTATAACATTTGTTAGGAGTGAAGACTAATAATTTGATTTGATGTAATTATGTTTTATCTCATAAATTGACAACTTGTGATTTAACATAACCTTTATTTGGAGTGACTCCCGATAATTGTATTACAGATAATTAAAGAATTAAGGTTAAGATTTATGAACCATTACTAGATTAGATTGTATGTAGGTGATAGCGGACACTAATCCTATTTTGAATTGATTTTTAAAAGCAATACAAACCTATGTTAATTTACCATACATCCCGAAATCATTAGTTAAATAATCCAAGCAAGTATTCCTTTATTTTTCTTGTTAACCTCACAAAATTACTCTCGGCTCTTAAAAGCCCCATTGCCTTAGTTTTCGATAAATTAGTAGATGTTAAGCAAAGCAACAATTCGGTTGCACAAACCCACATTTTCTTTACTCATTTGAAATTAGTTACATTAAATTTAAGTTCTTATAATAACATTCCCTGTGATCGAACCTTGGATTTACCATAACTATACTACTACACGAAAGGGTCCACTGCCCGATGTGTTTTAATCTATTTAAGGTATTTTTATGAGTTCATTATAACGATATAAACTTTATTACTTCGATCAATATTTCCAGTTTTTAACACCATTGTTATAGACTAGATTTAACACATCAACGATAGAACCTGAAAGCTATGAAGTTGCAGCTAAAGACGAAAAGTGGGTGACTGCTATGAATGAAGAAATAAAAATGATCGAGAAGAACAACACGTGGGAGCTTGTTGATCACCCGAAAGATAAAGAAATTATAGGAGTTAAGTGGGTTTACAAAACAAAACTTAACCCTGACGGTTCTATTCAAAAACATAAAGCAAGACTAGTAGCAAAAGGCTACTCACAGCAACCTGGAGTCGACTATACAGAAACGTTTGCACCTGTCGCTCGACTTGATACTATAAGAGCACTTGTGGCGCTAGCAGCTCAACGAAGGTGGAAGATTCACCAACTAGACGTGAAATCAGCCTTCCTAAACGGGTTTCTCGAAGAAGAAATATACGTGGAGCAACCCCAAGGGTTCGTCAAGAAAGGAAAAGAAGATAAAGTCCTCAAGCTAAAGAAAGCTTTATACGGACTTAAACAAGCACCACGAGCATGGTACAGCCGTATCGACAGCTACTTCACAAGTTCAGGATTTAGGAGGAGCCAAAGTGAGCCAACACTCTACATCAAAACCCAAGGTAACTCCGACACTCTCATACTTTCCTTGTATGTCGATGATCTTATATATACGGGAAATAATGAGAAGATGATTCAAGAGTTTAAACAAGACATGATGAAGACGTTCGAGATGAGCGACCTTGGATTAATGCACTATTTTCTTGGCATCGAAATTAGTCAAGAAAATGAAGGTATATTCATATGTCAAAAGAAATATACCGAGAACCTCCTGAAAAAATATAAGCTATACGGTTGTAAAACTGTACCTACACCACTTGTTGTTAACGAGAAGATGAGAAAAGAAGATGGATCTGAGAAGGCAGACGCTTCAAGATACAGAAGTCTCATTGGAAGTTTGCTCTATCTAACAGCAACAAGACCAGACATAATGTACGCAACGAGTCTGCTATCCAGGTACATGCAAAACCCTACTCAAATACACTATGGAGCTGCAAAGAGAATATTAAGATACTTGCAAGGTACCATAAACTATGGCATATGGTACAAGCCCACTACAGACTCGAAGCTTCACGGTTATACAGATAGTGACTGGGCCGGATCAGTGGATGATATGAAAAGTACTTCAGGATATGCATTCACACTTGGATCTGGTATATTCTCTTGGGCATCTAAAAAACAAGATACGGTTGCACAGTCATCAGCTGAAGCCGAGTACGTAGCAGCCTCGAATACAGTCAATCAAGCAATATGGCTAAGGAGAATTCTAGAAGACATGAGTGAAAAACAAGATGAAGCTACAAAAATATTTTGCGACAACAATTCTGCAATTGCAATGGCGAAGAATCCAGTGTTTCACGGACGAACAAAACATATTGCCATCAAGTATCACTTTCTACGAGAAGTTTTGGCAAAAAAGGAGATTGAACTATACTACTGCAAGTCAGATGAGCAAATTGCAGATATTTTCACGAAAGCATTGCCAAGACCAAAGTTCGAGTTTCTACGCAACATGCTCGGAGTAACATCGAAATACATTAAGGAGGAGTGTTAAAATACTAATGTATTTCTAGAGATTACTAGAAATAATTAGAATTAACTAGTAATGTATTTCTAGAGATTACTAGAAATAATTAGAAATAGCTAGTGCTATTAGATATTTAACTAAATGTAATTAACTAGAAAGAACTAGATTGTTCTAACCAAGCCTATAAATAGGCTCAAGTGTATCACAAATGATGTACAACAACAACAACAATTCACATTAATAAAATTCTAAGTTTGTTCTTCCACTAACAATCCTACATTTCAAATTCTATTTCCTAAAATTCCCTTCATCATTTCACATTGAAACTAATATTTAATCACCACATAAATAACCAAATTGTATAACAATTCTAACAAGTAGTAGTAATAGTGGTGGTGATGGTTATATTTTGCGGTGGTGGTGGTGGATTGATGTTGAGGAAGAAAGGAGGTGGTGGCGGAGGGTGGCGGTGGAGACGGACGGCGAGCGCTTTGGTAAACGAGTGGATTAACCGGTCGGAGGAATCGCCGTAAGCGGAGGAGTTGGCAGAGAGGATGGAGATGAGGCGGTTAGCGGCGGTGAGGTCGGAACGAGAGATGAGTTGAGCTGTGGTGATGAGGAGTTGTTTCATGTGGATAGATGGTGGTGTGTGGTTGTGGTTGTTATGAATCTCCGGTTGGTGGATCTGGTGGTGGAATGACGGTGGCGGTGGAGGAGGTGGTGGATCTAGTTGTAATTCTTGATCATTAGTATGAGAAGAATGAGAGGAAGAACCTAACATTTGAATAGTAGTGTTGATGATGAATTCAAGTAGCAGTATGAGTATAGGTGGGTAGCTTTATAGATACGGATACTATTACTATGAATGAAAATGGGATCTTTTTATTTATTTATGGTGAGATGAGAAATGATGAAGAACCCTAACAAACAGAGAACCGCCATAAAAGTAGTGATGAATTGAAGGTTAACTTAAGTAGCTGTGACTAGTGACTACAGAGATGCTGGTAACCAAAACACCTGAAGGAATTCAAAATTATGAGTCTGCGTGCGTGTCATACCAGATATTATATTGTAATATATGTAATTTATTGTAATTACTAATGTATACGGAGTATAATAAATGTACAGCAATTAATGATGTACCTTACTACATGCTTTAATGAGATTATATTCATTTGTTTCATTTTAGGTTTTTCATAAGTATTATTCTATATGTCCAATTTGAAATGTCTTGATTATTATTTGGTTTATCAAAAAAAGTGTTAATTTTTATGTAACAACCGATCAAAATAAACTTTAATGGGTATGAATGTTATTTAATTGGTGAAAAATATAATTGGGACAGAGAAAGTATTAGTTTAACAAAAAATTGATAATGACAACCTTTAGAAGTTAAAACTATTAAAAAAATTGAGTTTCATGCGTAAACCATCTGTATTTTATAGTTAACGGAGACGTAGCTGACACTTACTTCACCCAACTACATGTAAGCCCAGATGATGTTCCAATTTATTAATTGGTGATAGAGGGATCGAGTAGCCAATAAGCGTACTTAGTGTTTCGTAAGATATGAATTTGTTATAATGAATTTCTTTGTGAGTCTTGTTTGCAAGTTGAATTCTCTTTGGCAGATACATGTTGATTTAGAAGTTTTATTTGTACAAGTAAATGTTATTCGTTAGTTTACACTTCGTAAAGGTAAAACTAGCTCGCTCATAGTACTGTGATTGTAATTCGATCATTAAGTTAAGAAAATGACTAATAACTATATTAAGTACTGTGATTAATTAACTAAAATACTACGTAAATTAAATAAGAATACTAATATTTGGTGTCAGGTAGGGGTACAAACAAAAGGGGAGTGATTCGTACACCACTAGTTTTTAGCCATACACCACCAAACATGCTTTACAGTGTTGTACAGTACAATACCTTATAACATGTTTGGTGGTGTATGGCTAAAAACAGGGGTGTACGGATCACTACCCCAAACAAAATCTCCAAGACTATTGTTAGGTGACACCCCAGTTTTAACAGGGGGCCGGGCCACCTCGTAAGCTCATTAAATGTGTCGTTAACTTAAACAGGAGGAATATATTAGATGCACATATCCAACTTCCCAAATCCCAAATTAAAATAAAATACTTCTACCAAATCCCTTAGAGCACAAGGTGTGGTACACAATGTTCTGGACAGTGTTCTGGAGAATGTTGAAAGTGAGGATTCCGTGGTGTGGTAAAAAGGTGAGAATTTCGAACGATTTCAGCGTTTGTAGATGGACGGCGGTGGAAAAACATTGCGAGAACGCCGGCGAGAACGCCGGCCCGGTCTGACAGAACGCCGGCGCACGGCGTTCTCGCCTTTGAACGCCGACAATAACTTTTGCGTACCGTGTGCTCTTACAATCAACTGACAATTTCTCATTTATACTTTAGGAGCTAGCTGTATACAGTATACACATATAGTTTGTTATATCATCACACTATACATATTAATTGATGTATGTATTTTTTTTTTTTTTGGCGAAAATAATAAATATATATTAAATTGAAATTGATACAATTGGGCCAACACAAAGTTGGAAGTTGGAACAATAGACATTTGAATGGGCTTGAAACCTATAATATTGAATGTAACCCAATAAGTGATGTCAACTATTTTGCAGCCCATTGATTAAACATGACTAGGAGCATCACGTGAAATGCAAAATATTGGAGCCCTAGGGGTGATGAGATGATCGATAAACCTCTACTTGAAATTGATACAGCGCCATGGCTTAAATAGTTTGTGAAGTTCTTGTTTTCTTCTTCTCATTTCTTTCTTTCTTTTTATTGCCCTCTTCAATTTCTCTTTTGTTTGAGCATCTATTTTGTTTTTAAATTTTGAAATGCTTTTTGACAAAGGCTGCAACATAGGCTGTTTACCTTTTTGCAGGGAACAGTAAAAAATTCAAAATTCGAATTTTCATTGTGAATTGGGTCTTCAACTTCTGAATCTGGATCTTCATCTTTCTGGGTAAAACCCCCATCACATTTTACAACTTGTTCATTCATCGTGTCGAAATGCAGAGGCTCAGATCCTTGAGACCAAATTCTTGAATCAATAATTTCTGATAATGATAGAAGAATTGAACCACCTCCTACAGAGTTGAAAGATGTAGATGTATTGATTGTATGAGTCTCTTTTGTTTGAACTAAAATGCCTATATCTACCCCTGAAGAGAGCCCATCAAAACCAAGCTTAAATGCAAGAAGTTTTCCAAACTGAGCAGAAATTTGTTGAAGGTTCTCTTCAGTCCAGTAGACAATAGGCAAACCCTTAATTCTTAGCCAGCAAATTCTAGAATACGAATGGCAAACCGATGAAGTAAAATCAACACCCAAAAATTCTGATTTAAGATCTTGAGCTTTAGAACACAAGATGTTGTAATCTTTTAAGGAGGTACATTTGATGAACATCCCAAAAGCTCCCCACTGGATGAGTTTTGCATTCAGGATACCATTTTCTTCCAGCCATCTTGTTGCCCTTTTAATTGATATGTGTTCTTTATCATAGATAAAAACCATTCGATCGGCCATTTGTAAATTTGGGGTCAGCGTTTGTACTTTTGTATCTGACTGTTTCGCTTGTTTATGATGTTCAACAGTGGCGGATCCAGAAATTTTCATCGTGGGGGGCAAAAGTTAACACTTAAAAAAGTTTCGATAGATAATTCACTGAATTTGGTGTTTGTAATTTTTTTTTTGAGAAAAAGTTCAAAATATACTAATAGAGGGGGCCATTTTAATGGATTTTATTTATGATGGGCTATTTTTAAGGGGGTCAAATCATATTTAGTGTTAGGTTATGTAAAAAATATACATATAATTACACTATAAGCCCATTTTCATGGGGGGCCCTGGAACCCCATGCTATTAAACCAAATCCGCCCCTGATGTTCAACGATATTATTCCTCATTTCCTTGTTGGCCCTCCATACTTGGATCACTGACTTTCCACACAATGAGTTATGGGCTTCATCAAGAGCTTTCTGTGTACTTTGGATAGTATTGAACCTGATGAAGGCAACACCCTTTTCTGGGATACAATGTATTGCTTGTATAATCCCAAACCTCTTGAAATGGTTATTTAACGATTGTGAAGGTTTAAAACTAGGGATGTTTCTGATATACAGAGTGTATTTGGTAGGGTATGAAATTATGTTTGGCGTTGATTTTGGATAGTTGTTGATCTTACTCCATGAGTGTTGAACTGCACGTGAGTTGCAGGTGAATGATGATGGGGAGGGTTCACCCATGGAGAGAATATGTCTAATAATTTTATTACCTGATGTATGTATTTTGGTGGGGTAAAATCCCTCATCGTACACCAATTGAAGATCGGGGATAATAAGTAGGAGAAGTTTTATTTGTGGTCATTGGATGATCTTTTGGGTTTGATCAATGGTTAAAAAGGATGACAATTTTGTAATTACTTTCAAAAATAAGGGTATTAGTTAACAAAAAAAAACATAACATTAATTTTCACTTCACACCCCTTCCACTATTTAGACTTTTACATTTTAAGCCTTTCACTTTATTTTCTTCCCCCTCCAACCTTCTTCTTCCTCCAACCCCACCTACCACCACCCCACTACCCCCACCACTTGCTGCCACAACCTGACTGCCGACAGCCACCGCCGGCCGCCGCCAGCTGCTGCCGGATTCTGGTCGCCGGAATTTTTTTTTTCAAAAATTTCTTTTTTTTCAAAAAAAAAAGTTGTTGAATTTTTTTTTTTCAAAATTGTTTTTTTTCAAAATTTTTTTCCCATAAATCTTTTATTAGATATAGTATTCCCTTTCCTACTGTATCTTTAATAAAACTATACGTTTTTTTCACTGCATTTTGTATATTATTGTTAATTAACTAAAACTTTTATATATTTTACTGCATCTTCAATACCCGACGTCAACAAAATACCGTACAAATGGATAATATATATAATCTAAAATGCAGTAAAAAGAGAACAATATGTCCTAAATGATGTACATGCAAAATGCAATAAAAACAACAATATGTATTATACTTTAATACAAAATGTAATACAAATAGATAATATGTAAAATACAAATGCAGTACAAATCAATAATATGTAAAATACAAAATGCAGTGAATAACAAATAATATATAATGAATGAAATATATGAAAAATGCAGCAAAAATAACAAAATTCTGTGAAAATAATAAAATGCAATACAAATAGATTATGTATAATATAAAATGCCGTGAAAATAACAAAATGCAGTAAAAATAACAAAATGCGGTACAAATAGATTATATATAATATAAAATGCAGTAAAAAGCGAACAATGCGTACTAAATAAATATATGCAAAATGCAGTAAAAACAGTAGTATGTATTATACTTTCATACAAAATGCACTAAAAATGGATCATATGTATAATATAAAATGCAGTAAAAAATAAACAATATGTAATATATGAAATATATGCAAAATGCAGTGAATAATAAAATGCAGTGTAATTTTAATAAAATGCAGTAAAAAATATGTTATGTATAACTTAAAATGCAGTAAAAAACAAACAATATATATAAGATTGAGGTGTATAAATAAAATGCAGTAAACAAATCAAAAGAATTATGTGTAAAATACAAAAATGCAGTAAAAACGAACAATATCTACTAAACATATATACAAAATGCAATAAAAATAATAAAATGCAGTACAAAGTGATAATATGTAAAAAAAATTATGAAAATTTTTTTTAAAAAAAAAAATTGAAAAAAAAATTTCGACGACCAACGGTGGCGGCGGCAGCGGGTGGCGGCGGGTGGCAGCAGTTAGTGGTGGGTGGTGGTGGAGGGGAGGGTGGGTAGGAAGAAAGTAGGAGGGAGTAGTGTACACTATTAAAAAGGTGGAGGGGTAAAAATGAAAATTTAAAAATTCTTCTCCTCCTTCTCCTCAAACGATACCTTCTCCTCTGAACCTCACCCTTAATTGAAATTAAAAGTTTATTATTTTTTTAAAAAAATAAAAGTTTTAAAAAATTAAAATTAGGGTTGGGTGGTGCAACTTTAAGAATTGAGAATCCCAAGGGAGAAGAGATCGAAAGGGCAGTTGAAGAAAAATGGTAGACACGCAAAGCCTTTAATGTAGCATATACCCTTTGATTGACATCTCCCTCAGCTTCCCCCACCTTCCTTTCTTGAGTCCAAAATAGTTTTGTTAAAGCATTTGTAATTCATTTAACTTTCTTAAATTTTATCGACTATCAGATCATCATCTTATTTCTTATACAACTTTATCATTCAATATTTATAATCCATACGTCTATATTAAAATTTGATGTTATTGACTCGATTAAACCACATCAACTATATAATGAGTTATCAAATGACACCTAAGACCAGACGCAATGGTAACGAGCACGGTGATGTGTTATGGGTGACACGACACCAGGGGCGGTACCTGAAATTTTTTATAATGGAGATGAATTTTAGGATTGTCACGTCATGTTTTTGGTTTCGAATTAATTTTTTTTTATTCTCCAAGTATTACGATAAACTAAACCAACTCAAAACTTATGCTAACATTAATACAAGCGAACCGAAAAGAATTCCTTTTAATTTGATTATCAACACGAAAAACTATACCGAAGGTTCATTAATTTAGCAATCCGAATAAACCTTATAACTCAAAACTATATGTGAACTATATAATGCATTTAGTTATGCTTATAGGATTTTTATGACGGAAAAAAGTTGAATAAACACTTACACTTTTAAAATATAAAGTTTGATCATTGTTCTTATAATGGTACTATATTTTTATAACTAGTTAAAAAATTGTGAAGAAAAATAATGAACAGAAGAAAGGTGAAATAAAATAAGAAAAAGAAATTGTTTTTGTAATGGTACCGTTTTTTATAGTTAAGGAATTGAAAAGAAAGATAATGAATGAAAAGAAAAATGAAATAAAATAAGAAAAAGAAAATAGAGAAAAGATAAAGAAGCTTTTGCCAGGAATCGAACTTGCGACCAGTTGGTTAAAAAGAAGGGTGCGGACCGCTGAGCTGAGTAGGCAAATGTTGATATATTTGGGCTTATAACTTGATATATATTTAACTCTTGTTACCAAAATCTTTGTGTGGGCAGCAGCCCACACTGCCCACACCGCCACTTAGAGATGAGCAAGGACCAGATAAAACTGGTTTTCAGTCCAGTTCAAAACAGTCCAGTTTTTTAACAGAAAATTAAAAACCAGTCTTTTCTAGGACTGGTCCAGTTTCAGTCCAGTTTTTTGCCAGTTTTGCCAGTTTTTCTTAGAATTTCAGTCCAGTCCCAGTCCAGTTTCAGTCTTTTTTTTCATGGTCGATAATTTGGTCAATAGTTACAATTTGAACTTTTATTTATTTTTTATCGAGATTTTATTGATAATATATAACGAAAAACTTTTGACGAATATTATAACTTCATATTTCATGGTGCAAAATTTTAAAACCAATAGAAAAAATCACTAAATGTGAAGTATGATTAAACTAAAATGTATGTAGTTGAAATTGTTGATGTGAAAATAAATAAAAGTTTATAAATAAAGAAATAAAAATGTATCAAATACAATTTGACCTAAATTTAAATTTTATAAGGAGAGAAAAAAGTTTTAAAATAATAAATAAACATAAATAGGTTATAACACATTTCAGTCTTTTTGCCAGTTTTAAACCAGTTTCAGTCTTTAACCAGTGTAAACTGATTTCAGTCCAGTTTTTAACCAGTCTTCTGCCTAAAAAGTAGGACTGAATTAGGACTGGCAGGCAGTCCTGACCAGTCCAGTCTTTTTTCCAGTCCAGTTTTTCTAGGACCGGTCCCAGCCACTGCACGTCACATATAACATGGTGTTATCCCGTAATACATTTACGTAGAACAAAAACCAAAGTAAACCCTAAACGATAATTAAATTCCTAATTGAAAGCTAAATTGTATTAAACGTAACGAATAATGAAAACAAGCCTAATATTTATAAGGCTCCCAAGCCTTGCGGAGCAAGAAAACCTTATTTAATTAATCCTAGGATCCTAATTTGATTAGGAAACAAATCCTAGACATTTATTCCAACTGTAACTAATTAAATAAAATAATTCAAAACGATAAAAACAATAAAATGCCGTTTTGAGCCCCTAAACGATCTCGAATGGCTAAAAATGCCCCTGGGTCCTGATGAGTTTTGCAAGTTAGGCTGTTTTCCAGTGACCGTGCGAATATCGTCCAATTCCGAGACAGTAAATTTTAGTATGACACTTAGAATTTTTTAGCGATGATGATGTCACTTGATTTTCAACCCTACTACTCATGACATCATCATCCGCAACTCTTACTCTCGATTCTTCACTCATTTTTCCTGCTCGAACTTATCCATAAACGTTTCCGCTAATTCATTAATTGCGTCCTCATCACACATGTAATGGTAACTCTCGCCATACCATGTTATGAAAGAGTAAGATCCTCTAATTAAATTAGTTTAAGTAAAAAGGTAAGAAAAGAAAATGAAAAAAGCTCGTTGACCCCACAAATCTATCACCTCGCCCTGTTATACCTATAATGACGACATCCCACTACATCGGGCATTGTTGGCGTATGGTGCCACCACATCCATTCACCACGCCTTACTACAAATGGTCTAATTAATTACTTTATTAACCTACCATGCAAAATTCCTTTATGCAAGTTAATTTTGTTCGAATTATTTTGCAAATGTATGGACCATTTTGAAAGTGATTTGTATGTTACTTGTAGGGTTAAGTCATATCACGTGTTTAATTGACAAATTATGGATAGGAGTTAATTGCATAAATGGTCCTTATAGTTTACACACATTCTCACCGGTGATCCCTGTACTTTGTTTGTTGCATAGACAATTCAAAAACTTAAAAGTTGTTGCACACTTAGTCCCTCCTCTACCTAAACTAACTAAAATACCCTCATCTGGAGAAGGAAAATAGATAGAGGGTATTTTAGTCATTTTAAGTAAAGGAGGGACTAAGTGTGCAACAACTTTTGAGTTTTTGAATTGTTCATGCAACAAACAAAATATAGGGACCAACGATGAGAATGTATGTAAACCACAAGGACCATTCATGCAATTTACTCTTATGAATATATGCCTGAAATATTCATCTTTCTTTCATTTCATTTATTGTTTTCATAAACCAAAAGACCCGAATGACTGATCGGTCGACAGATAATCACCACCCATATTAGCTATTGGACATTATTATTTCATATAATATATATATATATATATATATATATATATATATATATATATATATATATATATATATATATATCTTCTTTAAATATAATAAGAAAGCCTATATTATTTAATCACCATGTTTTTAGAAGGTTTTGCACAAATCTTGACCATCCATGTAATTAGCAAATGTAATTTTCACCATTGATTTAATTTCCCTAAGGGATTTATTAATCACTAAATATTAGACACCTATTAAGACGAGATTACCCTTATCATTAAGATGTGGGATCAGGAAGGCTCATTTATTTTGGAGGGATCCGAGAGCCACAAATCTACACCGTCCATTTGTTTGATCCACCGTCCTCATTAATTGAGAGTGAGGCGGGGTTTATTTCATGCTTTTTACGAATATCAGGGTTTGAATTGTAACTTTTTAAATTAAGCCAGGGGCAAATAAGTCAATTGACTTATTACATTGCACAGATACCAATTTCGGTCAGTATGCGTGTTTTCTTTTCACCTGCATATCAATCAATTACACCTTTCTATCTCTCATTTTTTTCTCTGAGATACTTTCACACACTTCATCTCTATTCACATTTTCACACACTTTTCGATCACATTTACACATAAAAATCACAATTCGCCGTTAATCATAGACATAATATCATGATTGTAACAGGCGTTATTTTGAAGTAGAAGGACGTCAAAAATATTAAAGGATTCTCAGGATTCCGTTGGTGAAGGTTCGAAAATCGTTGCTCGAGAGATAAAGGAATTATAACTCGTAAGTTTTTTTTTTAAATCGGAGTTTGATTGGAAGTAGTCGTCGTCGTTCCGTCGTTTTAACGTTTTTGTTTCGTTTTTACAGCGTCTCATAGGAGTCAAATTGACAACGAGGTATCAAGTTCGTGTAAATCAGAGTAAAAATGATATAACTATAGATCTTTGTCAATCGGATAGTGGTGACGATAACGAAGTTGAAAGTGTAATGAGAGGAATATATATATTTTTCCTAATTTTTAATTGAGATGTGTCTTTTGGTTCAAATTTTTTTGTTTGTTGAATGAGGTGATAAGTTGTTGTTATTGTAGATCTGGATGATGTTAAGTGTTTTTTTTTTTCTAAATGGCATTTCACGTTTTTTTTTACTGCATTTTAAGTGTTTTTTTGTTTTACCGTATTTTATATGTTACAGGTTCTCATATATTTTAATAATGTGTTGTTAACACTATATATTAGTGATAAGTTGTTTTTGGAAGTTTATTTGTAGGTGTGTGTGTATGTTTTTTGTTTTGGTACTGCATGTTAGGTACGTAGTGATAGGTGTGTTTTTTTGTTTTGGTGTGGCTACATTTTTATGTATGTTTTTTAAAGGTTAGTTTTGACTGCATATTAGGTTTTTTTTTAAGTTTTAATGTGGTTGCATTTTAGATGTTTTTGTTGTTAATGACTGCATTTTTGTTGTTTGTACTGCATTTTAGGTATGTTTTTTTACTGCATTTTAGATGTTAAGTGTTTTTTTACTGCATTTTAGGTATGTTTTTTTACTGCATTTTAGGTATGTTTTTTTACTGCATTTTAGGTATGTTTTTTTACTGCATTTTTGTTGTTTGTACTGCATTTTAGGTATGTTTTTTTACTGCATTTTAGATGTTAAGTGATTTTTTTACTACATGTTAGGTACGTAGTGATTTTAGGTATTTTTTTTACTGCATTTATCTTTTTTTTTTTTTTTTTTTTTAAGTTTTAGTGTGATTGCATTTTAGATGTGTTTGTTGTTAATGACTGCATTTTTGTTGTTTGTACTGCATTTTAGGTATGTTTTTTTACTGCATTTTAGATGTTAAGTGATTTTTACTGCATTTTAAGTAAAAAGATATTTTAGTTCTGCATGTTCGGCATGTGTTGATAGTTATGATTTTTGTTTTTTGTAACTGCATTTTAAAGTATGTTATTGTTTTTGAGTTTTTGTAACTGCATTTTAAGTGATTTTACTGCATTTTTAAGTTAAAAGATGTTTTAGTACTCCATGTTACACATGTGTTGATAGTTGAAGTTTTTGTTTTTGTAACTGCATTTTAAGTGAAAAATGTTTTAAGTAATTTTACTGCATTTTAAGTAAAAAGATGTTTTATTACTGCATTTTAAGGTATGTTTTTTTTGTACAGCATTTTAGGTATCTATTTTTTAAATGTAGTTATTACTGCATTTTTATGGAATAAAATTTTGAAAAAAAAAAACTTACAAATTTTTTTTTTTAAAAAAAATTTGAAAAAAAATCCCGACGGCGGTTGGCGGCAGCCGGTGGTGGCCGACGATGGCAGGTGGCAGCCAGTGGTGGAAGCAGGTGGTGGGGTGGTGGTAGGTGGGGTAGGGGGAAGAAGAAGGTAGGAGGGGGAAGAAAATCAAGTGGAGGGGTTAAAATGTAAAAATATAAATAGTGGAAGGGTGTGGGGTTAAATTGGAGACTGAATTTACCTTTTTGTCCTTTATCCATGGGTGATGTATGCGACAGTTGTCAGCTTGTGATTGGTTGAAAATGAGCTCTCCATAGCTCTCTGTAGGTGGTGATCTCTCCGGATCCCTACTCAATCATTAATCAGGTCATTAACCTAATGATTTTAAAAAACCTAAAACTATCACGAACGTTTATGTTCCATCAAACCAAACCGGCCGGCCTCTAACATTGGGGAAATTCACAACTGAATCTGATCAAATCATTTCCATGAACGAAAATAAAGGTAAACTCGCCATGCTGCCTATCACGAATACGATGTAACACAAACTAATATCGTCTATATGTTTATCGTTTTCTTGATCTGATAATGATTCGTGAGATATTTTAATTTATATCGGATCTTCTCCATCAATTATTCAAAAATTACTTCTGCTGTTGGAAACTAAAGGGACTCATCATCTTCAACATCAATTTCAACTATGTATGTATTTTTATTAAGCCTTTTTTATTGTAGGTCTTCATGAATTGTAACTTTGACATTTATAGCGAAGGTAGTCTGTTCATTTTTATATAGGTATGTATCAATTATTATATGAAAATTTTGATATCGAAGATAATTTTAGTATAATATTTATATGGTTTGGTTTGTGAATGATGATTGATTTATATGTTATAATATCAAGCTTCTACTTCTTTTTGCAGGGATTATAGTTTTTCAAAAATTACATAGAAGGTTACTGGAGATTGCTTATTATATGAGCTGATTTTAAGACAATGAGCATTGATGGAAGATGGAAAATTTTGGAAGTGAGGATGACTTACTTCAGATTTGGAGTATGGAATGGAGGAAAATTGTTGGGCCATAGTTCATGGGTAAGTACTATAATTTACTTTTTTTAGGGTCATTTTTCAGCAACTGATGTTTTGGATATGTAATACAACTGTGGTATGTTTTGATATTTCATTAGATCAGTTATGTGGTCTATTTTTGGAGTTGCAGGCAAAAGATGATATTTAGGGTGACATGCTCGAAAGTTATGTATATTCAATCTCTTGATGCAGAGTAATCCAAGGCTCTCAACAAGTAGTCCATTAATCATCTCATAACATGTATTGCAACTCATAATGATTCTAACAGTTATGTTACTCACTTCCAAGTCGTTGTCAAAATGCATAAATGAGCTATTATTGATACCTTATTTTTGTGTATTGCTCCGTAATCATCTCATAACATATATTGCAAGTTTCATGTTAAAACTCATCGATATTTATGTGATTAACCTCTTTGGAGTTAGAGTGATTACCTCCTACTTCAAATCTTTAATTCTAATTAACATCTCACAATAGTCTATGTCGAACATAAATGATATTTCATCGAAAAGAAATGTTTTTTTTTTTACTTCTTTTTTCTGTTCTTAATTTGTGGTTTTCAGGGCATGGCTTGGTGATTTTAACATGACCTCAATTTTTCCTACTTGATAAAAATTTATATTGTTACTGGTTCAATATATCATTAGCTCTTTTTGTATGGTTTAATAGTTATATTGCAAATATGAGAAGAGCTACTGTGTGCACAGATGTTAACTTCACACCAAAATCTACAAAAACGTATGTGGGAAAGATATAAATGAATGTCTCCCTACATTTAATCAGCTGATACAAGAGTGTTCACCAACATAGAGCTTCTTTTTTTATCCTTGGACCATTAACAATAGTACTTTTTATTAATAAAACTGAAGTTAGTTCCAATTGTACTATCAGTGGTGAACAAGGTAATTTAGACAGTAGTTGAATTAATACTTCCTATAGTTGAGTTAATACATGGTGTCAATTTTGATACTACAGCTATGCAAGTTCTTATCATAGGTAGCAATCTCGACCCATTTACCTATATATGGTTTGGTTTGGATTATGCTTTAGTCATACGAATTAAGTAAAAAAGGTTATCTAATTTCATTTGTTTCTTCACTGATTAGTATAGTATCTAAAGTTCTCCATAATATTAATTATTCTTAGAGTTGCCATTTTTGTACCATTTAAGTGGTGATTGTAAATTGTCAGGTTCTCCTTTGATCCCGGATTTTATGGATCCAACATTGGCTTATTATCCACATTGTTATACTTGAACTGCTTATTACTACATGGATTATTGGTATATAAATATCTATTTAGTTAGCATTTTTTGTCGGTGTGATTTTCAATTTTAAAGTTGGTGACCCGTCCATTTGTCCATCTATAATTTTGAGTGTATCTGTGTTGTTTGTTTGACTATAAAATCTTGGAATGCGTTGTATGTTTATGGTATAAATTTGTATTTAATATCCCAGTCAGAGGTGTCCTGCGTATTAAATCATATGTGTTTCTGGTTAGCGAATCATCCGACTTCTAGGCATGTATCTATTTCCGTTAACTAAGAGTAGATATGTTAATTGGACATGTATGCTAATCTTAATGTGTCACCTTTTCTTTTCATTAGTGTAAAGATATTTGTGCAAAGTTTTTTGTAGTTTAAAGCTGCATGATATGATCCATTTAGAAAAACAACTGGTGGTTTTTTTTATAGGTTTGGGATTATGGATCCTGTATATTTGAACGGGTGGGCAAGTAAAATTGTCCGTATTAGAAAGCCGTTGAAGTCTTAGAGGCCATTTGCACAAATTGGTTCATAATATGTTCATCTGATTGGCACCAAATGTCTTGAATATGTTAGTTTTATAATCTTGAGTTTCAATTCTCTTTATTCTTCCCATCGTGTTGCCTTTGAAAGTAGCAGGCATCAATATTGTTGAAGAAAAAAAATGCTATATCAGACATACTCATTATATTTTTGTGCTCTTTATACAATTAAGGGGATTTGGTTTGATTTAAAGAAGAATTAGGAGGGGACTGTTCTGCTCAACAGGTAGGGATGTGACCCATTTGGTTGCTGCAAGTCTATGGAAACAAGGTTTGGTCTGCAAGAAGCTTTTGATCTTTCATGAGTAAAATAAATTTTATAACTTTGGAAATGGGTAGAACGGACCGAAAATCAACAATATTGTATGCCTGCAAAGCTTATATACTTATTGAGGTGAACATAATATCTAAAGGTTTCATAACATTGGTTTCACTGCTAATATATAGTGATTTTTATTTCTGATGTGACTTATTTAGTCACCTTATTTATATGCAACTTTACAGATAGTTTACAAATTCGTAGCTGCTTGGAAGGCTGAATTAATCATTAGTTTTAGAGGTTGCATCATGGGTGGGTTGGGTTCGAATATACTTTTGTGATAATCCATACGACTTTATTATTGTACTAGAGCACATAACAACTGTGAGGATGGTTGAATACTTTTGGTTTGCCATGTAGTGTGGTGGCATGTAACCAGTGGGTGCGTGTGCAAATAGGGACACTTTTTGGACTCACTGAATTTGGTGCAATTGGTATCTTTAGTAAGATCTTCTTTGCTTCTCTCGCTCGCCCTACTGTATTCTTCAAGGTTTTCTTCAACACTTCTTTTTGTTTATTTACAAATACATATTATAACTTTAGATCTTATTGTTGTTGTAATATTTATCAATACAACTATTATTATCATCTAACACTGATTGACCTCGATTATTTTTTCTTCACTTATTGTTGTTCTTTCTTTCGTGTTGTGAAAATTTAGGATCACGCACCTTTCTAATGCAGCCTGATGATGGCACTGCAATTCTAAGATTTTGGGACTGGAATGATAAGGACTAAATTATTCATTACTCGAGAAAGCAACGAAGGATATACACTGAACAGGAGGGCAAAACGTGAATGTTAAAATTTATAACAGTGGAAGGTATTTGGATCTATTTATTTTTCATAGTGAGGTCACTACAACAATCCTTACATGTCAAAGCCATGCAAAAGGTTAGTATTGCTCATCAAATTATGAATTGGCCATGAATACATTGTGAAAGTATCCTTTTTAGGCACTTGATATTGAGGTTCATAATTTCACTGTTTGTCATTTGGTGTTTTTTAAGTCATCAAAAAGTCGGTGGAAGCTTGGCATAGTATTCAAAGTTTAAAACTCATTTGATTAACCCCTCATCTTTTATTTCAGGTCAGAATGCTACCTACAATAACATAATGGCTTGTGTATGAAGTTCCATAAGAGATAACATAAGTAGCAAAATGGGTGGGTTAAGATGGGCCAGTTAATATGCTAACTTTCAAAATTATAGTACAGGCCAAAGCGGGCTGGTTTCACCAGTTAACACCTTATTATTTCCATTATATTTAAATATTAATCAATTATAAAATTGTAATTTGGTGATCGGTAACTTTACTAACTGTGCTTTATTTCAAGTGACTGACCCGTCAAAGTGATGTAGATGTCACTCATCGTGACCATATAAGTTTTATGCTAGAAAGTCAATTAGATTTTGGATGACTTTCAACCTATTTGGCCCATTTGACTCATTAATGATTAAATCCATTTTATTTCAACTAATTATGTAAATGTAAATTTGATCACTTTGGGATAAAACACAACCATAATCGACCCACCCATAGGTGTATCAGTTGAAAAGCGTCACCTCTAATTTTTGGATTGTACTACAGTACTTATCGACAACTAGGATCTTTTCATGTGGTGGTTTATGTTATTTTTTCTTTTCTTTTTGTGTTGTGTAGGTTGAAGGAGTGTTCACTCGGGTCGTAAAAAGCTCCTTTGTAATTTACAAGAGCCAAAAATATACTAAATATTGTTGGCGAACATGATGTCACTGTCCCGGTACCCTTTTCATGATTTAAACGTAATTGTAAGACATTATAAATTTATTCCACTAGAATAGTTTAAGATATGTGGTACATGTTAAAGAGATAGTGCATGCAATGTGAAAGCCCTAGAAGTTAAGTACTTATATTTGTATGCCACCTTATATGTGATTACGCTTCATTCGGTTATTGCAATGTATAAAGTTTCAAGGTGCACAGTTATAGTGGATTTATCAAATACAATGGTGGAAATATCACCAAGCTTATAGGAATGCTCATGATGGAAATAAGCGACTACTAAGTTAGCAATGGATATCTTTCTAATGTTATGACAAGATAATAGCGACCTGTAACCTGCTATCATATGGGATTATGGGAATGATCATGATGGAAATAGCCACGCGAAAAAGGCACATACAAGTTACATTTAACATAATTAAATGTTAAAGTGCAATCAAAGGTTAAAGTATGGCTATATTTGGATTGGTGGTCCACTAAAAAAAATTATTATATAAACTTTATTATTAAAATTATGGAGTAGCCCGCAAAGTTTGCTGGTTATGATCTAGTATATATATATAGGAAAGTTCATTAAAGACTAACAAATAATTGAAGAATGGGGAATCATTCTCTACCATTGGATCAACAAAATCAATGGACAAGAATAACTCTCCTATCCCTGCTAACTTTTCAAAACCCGTATGTTAATTATAAGGGCCAGGGGCATTTTCGTCCGTACACATATTCTACACATTCCATTCCTTCTCTGCCATCTCCATTCTCAGACTACCGATTCACCTCTTCAAAATTGAAATCATTTTGAAACCCTAAATCAAAATTATCTCCGATGATTGGTCGATTAATGTTGTCTTCTTCGCTATTTGCTCCTTCCTCCTGGCTAGCATAGGATTTCTCGTTTCCTTGTCATTTTTTGTTGCTGATTCGAAAAGGAAATTGAGGTATGGTTTTCCTCTATCTTAGATCGAAGATTTTGATTTCTTTGTTTGATATATATTGGTTGCTGCTACCTAATGGAGGTGATGATGATATATTGTGGAGATTTGATAGAAAATAGTTATTGATTTGTAATTAGTCTTTAACTATTTTGTGAATGCACACCAAGTGTTTGATGTTTTGCTCCAAAACAATTAAACTCTAGTTTACTATAAAGAACGTCCAGAAACTCTCCGTTAGGGCTTTCATGGTTTTTCAACTAGTATGTGAAGCTGTGATTAAAAGAAAGTTGTTAGATGACTATCCACCTTAGGATCATCTTGAAGTAAAAGCAGCAAGTGTGGTAGATTGAGAAGGGCTAAAGAGTCGCATTTGGGAATGGTTGTTGTTGTTGATTGGGATAGAGCGTTGGGATGGCAAGCTGATGTGTGGGTTTCGTGGGGCAGGGTTGAGAGTGGTGACATTACTGAAGAGGATTTGGTGATTAGGAGAAGGGATAGTGAGTTTGCTGATGATTTTGATGTTGAGTTTGTGTCGAGTTTTGATGGAAATGCTGATGAAAAGAGTATGCTTTTAGATGGTGTTTTGGATAAGTTAGTGGCGTAAAAGAGCGACTTCAATTAGTCCAAGGTTTCGGTGTTTTCTGAATATGAAGATGAATTCGATGAAGATAATGCAAGTGATTACTTACCTGATAGTGATGATGAGGAAGAAGATGATTGGTACACATGACAGTTGGAATATGTACTTCATGACATCTTGTGAAATCAATGGACAGTGTAGGCGTATTATTGATCACCAACGTTGACGAATATTCCTGGTCTAATGAGAATATCAGATTATGGTATGATCAACGTAAAGATTTTTGCTTTAGTATGACATTGGCCTTTTCATGTTTGAATGTATAATTGTCCTCAAGCAGATAGATTATATTGCTTTTATTCTATACATGAATTGTGTAGAAAGGTTTAGTTCCTTCTTTTTTCTTGTTTATATAACTGATGGACGAAAAGTACCCACATCTATATTTGCCTGATGAAAGTTGCAATTGATAAAACTGATGAATTTGACTACCTAGATATATAAGTTAGACTGAGCATTGTGCTATCATCTTATGAGTGGTCTTTTACTTACATAACATCTTTTGTTGGATGGTCTATTATTTGGGTCAATGCACTAGAGGACAAACCATGACAATATTTACCAAGATATAACTTCATCAGTCATTGAGATGCAAATGGTTGCCTTATGTGCATGTTGTCTTTTACTTGATCAAATAGAGAAGTAAATTGATTGAATTGCGTTGTGTTGTCTTTTATGATTTGGTTACATGGTCACTTTTCTATTCAACACTAATCTCTATGTTTGCCCGAATCTGTAAAGGTAGGTACTAATACGACTAAGATTTGAAAAGATATAAGCTCCTAATAAGTGGACATGTTAATGTGAAGTGGAGAAGTTGAGCGAGGATTGAACTCCTGAAGCCAGTAATCTGATGTTGAATTTTTACCCAAAATTCATGTAATTTTACCTAAAACACATGAGTTTTACATAAAATCACATGTGATTATTCATAATCAAATGTATATAGCAACAGAATTATAAATGAGGTGTATGGGTTCTTGATGTAAGTATATGTATGTAACTATGGGTGTAGTTTTGGAATATTAATAATAAAAAAGTTTCTTTCTCATAAAAAAATTAAAGCTTGCATATCATTAATTCATTATTTCTTGTCTGTAATTACTTTTGTTTTTCTAAACAACCCGAGTAACGCGTTTTACGAGTTTTTCTAGGCGAGCTTTCGATTTTGATACACTAAGTGTATTTTTTTACAACACTAAAAGGTACACATTTGATTACAACTATAATCGGATGTGATTCTAACTATAATCACGTGTGACACTGTTTTTTGAAAACTCATAATCACATGTGATTTTACATATAATCACATGGGGTTTTACCTAAAATCACATGTGATTATTCATAATCAAATGTGATTTTACCTAAATCACATGTAATTTTTACCTAAAATCACATGTGATTTTACATATAATTACAAGAGTTTTTACCCCTAAAATCACATGTGATTTTTATATATAATCACATGAGTTTTACCTAAAATCACATATAATTATTCATAAACCACATGAATTTTTACCCAAAATCACATGTGATTTTACCCAAAATCACAAGTGATCTTACCCAAAATCACATGTGATTTTACATATAATCACATTAGTTTTTACCCCTAAAATCACATGTGATTATTCATGATTATATGTGATTTTACCTAAAATTACATGTGATTTTACCTTAAATCACATGTGATTTTACATATAATCACATGAGATTTCCCCCCCAAAATTATATTTGATTTTACCTAAAATCACATGAGTTTTACCCAAAATCACATGTGATTTTACCCAAAATCACATGTGATTATTCATAACTCACATTAGATCATTGTTGAATCACTATTAAAAATTATTCACAATAACAATTATGCTACCACATAAACTATTGAAATGAAATAAACATTTATCCATGACTTTATTCAAGTATAATATGTGATTATATCTAAAATCACATGTGATTTTAGCTAGCTATAGCAATGGAGAATCAACAAGTCCTTCGTATGCGTTTGCTTTGGTGAGAAACTTTTGCCTTTGCATTCGTCCTGGCTTCTGGTTTTGTTACCTTCTTTTAGTTTCGCTAATTGACCTTTTCTGTGCATTTTATTTCAAATGCTAAAGCATCATTTTTTTGTAACTTTGAATACATTTTAATACATTTTTCAAGTGAATCAAATACTTTTCCCACCCTCGTTTATAACTCTCTTATAGATTTGGTATCCAAAACGTTAATCCAACGGTGTCTAAATCTCTTAACCATAGTTAAATCCAACTGTGACTATACAATCTGAACCAAAATAGAATGTTGAAAAGTACAGACGATAGTGAATATTTTCTATCATACTTTCTTTATAGAATTGTTCTACGTCAATACATTCAAATGATGTCGTGAAGCATGAATCAATTTCGAATTACACATTTATCACATGTGATTTCATAAAAAAGAAAATTGTGTTTTTTTTCCAATTCGTTCATGATCGCAATCAAGTTGATACTCATGCTGTTATTAGGTATCCAAAATCTTTTATAGATTTGTAGGAGTACCATCATTCCAGCATGTTCATGTCTTGCCAACATAGCAATCAGTGCAAAACATCTTATTGATGAAGAAGTCTCTGCCTTTTCTCACAGTCCTGACAATAGCCTTTACATGCTTCCATCAACTCCATAGGTCCCAAGTTCACTTTCACTATTCTTTTGGCATGAAAGCAAAATCTGTGAATATGGTTGTAAATAGCAAATATGCATATCCCCGACTTACGACGTATTAGCTTTAAATGCATCTCATGAATCTTGTTCAATCTAGTATTCTGATGTAAGACTGTTATCTCCATCAGGCACTCTTGGAATCTGTGGGTCCCTACGGTTCTACTGGACCTGAAGTCGTCACTGCTGCAGAAAAGAATGCCACCCTACTGACTGCAAGAGCTAGTGCCGGGGATACATCTGTTATTCCTTCTATATGCCGTATTTCTACAGCCCTTCAGTATCCTGCAAGTATGCTGTATATGATCTAGACTCTGGTTTATAATTTTTTATATATTTAGAAAAACCTTGATAGGGCAGAAATTTCTAATCATGTGACTTGAATGAAGTTGTAAAGCATCAATCTCGTTTGAATTACACCATCATAAGCTTTAATTTCATTAAAATGAAAATCACCTTTGAATTACACCTTCACGATCGCGATCAAATTAATACTGATGAATGTTTCTATAACACCCCTCATTTCTATAAGCATTATAATAATGTTATTTGACTCGGAAGCGTAGGTCTCAATATATTAACGTACATTACATCAAAAGTGTACAACAACTTTTTCAAACTTTCAAAACTTTATACATAACAGTTTAATGTTCTTTAAATCAAAATACTACAAACGAGGTGTTATATAATCACAAACACAACTGATTTAATCAAATCAGATATCATAGTCTACGCATGTTCTTCAAACATTCCATCCAGGTCAATAGCTTCTTGCCCACCCGTTATATCCAAAACATAACCTGCAAGAAGTATTTAAAGTGGTGGGATTAGCACAACTGCTAAGTGAGTAAATCCATAAACAACAGACTGACTTAGCATAACAAACTTGTGCACAACAAATAATTATATGCACACAACTCATCCTTTTATCACTTATCACATCACTATCACTTATCACCACAGAGGACCGGTGGTTCTTGAGTATCATCCTCAAAAAACACTTTCAAACCAACTGCAGGCCCATACAGAGGTTTAACCGACTACTTGGTGCTATTACTCATACAACACAGGCTACGACAATAAAACTTGTACTAAGACCCTGTGTTATCCAACCAATAGCAATCCAAGCACAGCCCCATGCCTGGCCTCCATATCACTTATCACAAATCAGCAAGGCACTAATCAACAATGCACTATGGCAATATATCACGTGATCACTTTTCAACACACTCAACAGGTCATCATATATGTCACACCCCGCCAAACGGTAATTACGATCATTACTTATTAAGTATGCGAAAGCTGATGTGGCGGGGCGAGAGCAGTAAACCAACCAAATGATACACATACATACTCAGAGCATATGGTTATTGCAGAACAAAATAGATTAAGATGCCATTAGTTAAAGTTTTACAAAATGTTACCACTTGAAAAGTAGTAACAGTAAAAGTAGTAGTTGAAATCAGTGTTTCATGAAATACATAATATATTAAAGATAGATTTCCAAGGTACAACTACAGTAGTTGCAGTTATACAGAGAAAATCCAAGTGTCCCAAAAGTAGTGGCATCCTAATAAGTCCAGGGTAGTCCGTCCTGATATGCATGCAGATCTTACTTACGCTGCTAATTCTCTGAAAAACATAGAGAAATCGTCAACAAAATTGTTGAGTGAATTCATAGGTTTGTATGTAATGTAGGAAACACAAGTTAATCATTTAAGAATAATATTTCCAAATCAGTTATCAGTAGGAAACGCAGGTTATTTGAATATAAATAACATTTCCAAATAAGTTGCAGTTGTCGTAGGAAACAAAGGTTAACCTAAATAAAGATTAACATTTCCAAATCAGTGTACGTAGGAAATCACTTCCTATACAGTAGTTTTGTGGGAATATCTAGACGGTGATCCCTCGAAAGGTGAGCTAAACCTGTCGAGTAAGGTAACACGATCTAACCCTATAACCAAACCACGACCCGAATTTGTTGTTGTTGCCAAGTTGGACATGTAAGTATACGCTCCCAATACCGTAGGAGGGTCGTCAAGGCGATAGTACTATCCGTATACTCAGTGGCTAGAGTCACCTAGCTAATGGTTATAGTCTGTAGCCATAAGGTCTTTTATGCACTACATCGTTCAGCCTAGATCTGTACCAAGATTCGTTGTCTAAATTCCCAAAACAGTATGAAAACATTTCATAATCATAGTTCAAGTAATTGTGTGAAATACCCTTTCACAAACAGTAACGTATGAAATACCCTTTCATAAATAATCATGTAATCGTATGAAATACCCTTTCATAAACAATCAAGTAAATACATACAGTATTTAAAGCAGTTGTCGCATGCAGTTATACATACGAATTCTATGTTTTCCACCCCGAGGTTTTAAAAGCATTAAAACAGTGAAAAAGGGGTTTGTGAACTCACTGTAGTTTGCTCGGTATGAAAGCTAGCAGCCGACAGATAATTGCCCAAGTGTGTTAACCTATATACAATAATTGTATTAACATAAGTACGCTTGATTTGTTTAATCAACTTATGTTAACGGATTGTTTGTTTAGAAGGAATTGTTAATTTCTTAATAATATACGTTGTTAAGTTTGTTGGTGACATTGTGTAGAAATATTGTTATTATTTCTCAAGTTGTACATTTTGTTAAATGTATACACACACGTATGTAGTCGTGTACCTAATTGAGTGTCGTTTTGTTCCCCTTGTACATATACTTGTTGTATCTTGTTAAGTTGTACGTTCGTTAAACGTGTATTCCATTTGTATATATATGTCAATATATAGTTACAAATATCGTATATATATATATATATATATATATATATATATATATATATATATATATATATATATATATATATATACCTATAGTAACGGGATCAAGAAAGAAGAAAAATTAGTTGGAGAAGAGGGAGAAGCAATATTGATTCAGTATTTTATTACTACGATTCAATTTTTTATTACATAAATAAAAAATTGAATCGTAGTAATAAAATACTGAATCAATATTGCTTCTCCCTCTTCTCCACCTAAATTTCCTTCTCCCTTGATCCTAATCCTATACCTATATATATATATCATTCTAATACGTTGTTTACGTATAAAAATATGTAAGTTTTCACTTGTTAAGAAAATAGTCTATTTTGCGAATACAACGTGTTCGTTTCACATTTCTTATTTAATAAATGTACGTGTGTATATATATATAAGTTTGTTACTTGTTATATACACAAAATAATGTTCTCAAAATAATGTGTTATTCGTCACGTTTAATTGTCGTATTCAAACCCGTTTATAAAATAAATATCGTCGTTTGCTAAAATCATCGTATTCGTTTTATTGTATCATTGCTAATGATTTTGATTCGAGTGTCACGATAATATAAATGTATAAAGTCCGTTTCTACGTAGCTTGTCGTGTCCAATTCCGTTAGTCATATATGGAGTAAATACTCGTTCCATCAAACGTCTCGGTTCGTATTTTATGTTTTAAGTGTTTTGTAGTTTGTTGGGCTCAGCCCGATTAATATGGCCCAATTAATTAATTAAATCATTTAGCCCATTAACAAAATACACTTGGGTCCATTTACAAATACAATTGTTTTTGACCCAATAACAAGGCTCATTAGGTGCGGCCCAAATACATTAACCAATTTATTTGTGGCACATTATATGCACTTATTAGTTTTAGCCTAATATCAATTAGGCCCAATTAACATAGTCCATTTAATAATTATTCATGGGCCCATTTAGATTGTCTCGGCCCAATATTATATCCAGCCCATTAAATAGTTTTGGCCCATTAAAATTGTCTCGGCCCAATGGCCTGTTTCTGGAAGGAAAACGATGTCCCCGCCGGGTATACACAATCCCCGCCGGGTATGATTTATTTAATTATTTATTTAATCAGTTCTTTGTTCTGTCGCGAGCTGGAAGAAAACATGTGGATACCCGCCGGGGATCCTTGGTATCCGCCGGGGATCCATGTGCCAGACGAACATCACCAACCAAAAACGAGTTTTTGAGCTTAGATTTCCATCCACACTTCGTCTAGGTTGTCAACTGTTATCATGGTGAGCTTTTTCAATAGTTTTAGGGTATCACTTTACGTACAAATATGTACCCATATATAAGCATGCATGTTCTTGTGTGTGTATATATATATATATATATATATATATATATATATGTAATCAACTTTTAGTTTTTGGTGTTAGATTTCGTTTACGTATGCATCAACAAGTTCACAAGTAGTTAAAGTACACAGATTCGAACGAATGTATCATAAACACAACATGAAGTTTGAGATAGAAATCCTCACAGTGGGTTTTGATGATTCGATGGTGATGATGAAGATGTTGTGTAACAATGATTCTGTGGTAATGATGATGTTTACGACATCATTAGTTATAGTTGATTCAAAGAAAACGAAAAAAAATAAAAGATTTGGAAAAACTTGATGTTACCCGAGGATGATGATGATGAAAACCCACGGATGATCCAATGATGATGATGATACTTTGATGATGGTGGTAATACAAAGATGATGATATGTATGGCTTTTCTTTTGCTAGATGTTTTGAGGAAACAAAGATGAAGATGAAGAATGGAGAAGAAGATGAAGCCTTGCTTCACTTCTTTTGTTTTTGTTTGTTCCAGTAAAACCCACGCACACACCAAAGAGAATGGAGAAATGAAGTGTTTAATTCAAATTGGGGAATGTTTTGGTTTTGGGTTTGGTCGGACGTGCGTGACCAAGAGGTCCCCCATATGTTTTGTTGTCTCAATGTAATATTTAGTGTGTAATTTAGTTGGTATTTGACCCGTTAATTTCACGTACGGGTATAATTATAGCAAGATAAAATATAATATTTTATATTTTTATTTTGTAGGTGGTCTCCTGGTTCGTTATGTAAACTTAGAATAATGATGTTTTCTTTATTTTTGATAGCTGTACAATTTTGTACATTTTCTATTATTGTCCGTATCAGTTGCCAAATTTCAGTTAAATTTCGAATTCATATTTTGAGGTAATGTTTCAAATGTTATCAAACGAACTAGAAAATTCTCACTTTTTAGAGTTTGACCTTCGGGTATGTTTTATAATTGTTTCTGTTCGTCATGTAGTACGTTTTATATAAAACGTATTTTTGAAGCACTTTATCTATATGTTATAGATACATAAGTACTCGTAATTAATAATTGAGTTATTAATTATTTTGTGTCACCAACTTTTGTCATTTATTTTGTCGGGTTCGTTCCGACGCGTTTGTACGTAATTATTTTTAGCTACGTATTAAGTAATACTTTTTGTTTAAAAGTATTGGGCTTGCTAGGCTTACATCATAAATAAAAGCTTTGTTTAACACAATCGCAGGGAATTAGCGTAAGAATGCATGCAATTAAGTATAATTATGTACCTAATTTGAAGGAGTGTCACAATATCAGGTCAACAATCTATCCACAGTATTATTACTAATAAACCATAATCATCAATGGAAATCAACATCAGTAATAATACAATTACCCGTTGTAACAAACCTGTTACAACTAAATCAAATTGAGGGTTATCGATCCACTCACCGTTACCTCAGTCGTCTACTCAGTAGTCTAATGTCACTGAGTCTCTTGCTTATATGAAAACACAACAAAGCAGCACAAGTTAATAACTTGTCTCCAATAATAACTTCATGTTATAATTATATAACATATCACATCATCTCAATTCACAATATATCATATCACTTTATATCGACACCCTATGTATATCAATACATATATCATCTAGCTACAATATTCGTCATAATCTATTTAAGATTAGTCTACTATCACAAATTAAGCATTTAGCAAGTCGCTATACAACAATAACCATGGTTCTAAATACTAATCATATTAGATCATTCATACTCATTCCTATTAAGTTTATACACTAATAACCCATTTAAATGTAATATCACATATAAGCAAAACATAAGCTACACCAATCAACATATCATGCTATTACTACTGCACACACTATATATCAATATATAAACGGTCCACAATTATATGCAAAAACAAAACAGTTGCATGATATGATCCATTTAGAAAAACAACTGGTGGTTTTTTTTATAGGTTTGGGATTATGGATCCTGTATATTTGAACGGGTGGGCAAGTAAAATTGTCCGTATTAGAAAGCCGTTGAAGTCTTAGAGGCCATTTGCACAAATTGGTTCATAATATGTTCATCTGATTGGCACCAAATGTCTTGAATATGTTAGTTTTATAATCTTGAGTTTCAATTCTCTTTATTCTTCCCATCGTGTTGCCTTTGAAAGTAGCAGGCATCAATATTGTTGAAGAAAAAAAATGCTATATCAGACATACTCATTATATTTTTGTGCTCTTTATACAATTAAGGGGATTTGGTTTGATTTAAAGAAGAATTAGGAGGGGACTGTTCTGCTCAACAGGTAGGGATGTGACCCATTTGGTTGCTGCAAGTCTATGGAAACAAGGTTTGGTCTGCAAGAAGCTTTTGATCTTTCATGAGTAAAATAAATTTTATAACTTTGGAAATGGGTAGAACGGACCGAAAATCAACAATATTGTATGCCTGCAAAGCTTATATACTTATTGAGGTGAACATAATATCTAAAGGTTTCATAACATTGGTTTCACTGCTAATATATAGTGATTTTTATTTCTGATGTGACTTATTTAGTCACCTTATTTATATGCAACTTTACAGATAGTTTACAAATTCGTAGCTGCTTGGAAGGCTGAATTAATCATTAGTTTTAGAGGTTGCATCATGGGTGGGTTGGGTTCGAATATACTTTTGTGATAATCCATACGACTTTATTATTGTACTAGAGCACATAACAACTGTGAGGATGGTTGAATACTTTTGGTTTGCCATGTAGTGTGGTGGCATGTAACCAGTGGGTGCGTGTGCAAATAGGGACACTTTTTGGACTCACTGAATTTGGTGCAACTGGTATCTTTAGTAAGATCTTCTTTGCTTCTCTCGCTCGCCCTACTGTATTCTTCAAGGTTTTCTTCAACACTTCTTTTTGTTTATTTACAAATACATATTATAACTTTAGATCTTATTGTTGTTGTAATATTTATCAATACAACTATTATTATCATCTAACACTGATTGACCTCGATTATTTTTTCTTCACTTATTGTTGTTCTTTCTTTCGTGTTGTGAAAATTTAGGATCACGCACCTTTCTAATGCAGCCTGATGATGGCACTGCAATTCTAAGATTTTGGGACTGGAATGATAAGGACTAAATTATTCATTACTCGAGAAAGCAACGAAGGATATACACTGAACAGGAGGGCAAAACGTGAATGTTAAAATTTATAACAGTGGAAGGTATTTGGATCTATTTATTTTTCATAGTGAGGTCACTACAACAATCCTTACATGTCAAAGCCATGCAAAAGGTTAGTATTGCTCATCAAATTATGAATTGGCCATGAATACATTGTGAAAGTATCCTTTTTAGGCACTTGATATTGAGGTTCATAATTTCACTGTTTGTCATTTGGTGTTTTTTAAGTCATCAAAAAGTCGGTGGAAGCTTGGCATAGTATTCAAAGTTTAAAACTCATTTGATTAACCCCTCATCTTTTATTTCAGGTCAGAATGCTACCTACAATAACATAATGGCTTGTGTATGAAGTTCCATAAGAGATAACATAAGTAGCAAAATGGGTGGGTTAAGATGGGCCAGTTAATATGCTAACTTTCAAAATTATAGTACAGGCCAAAGCGGGCTGGTTTCACCAGTTAACACCTTATTATTTCCATTATATTTAAATATTAATCAATTATAAAATTGTAATTTGGTGATCGGTAACTTTACTAACTGTGCTTTTATTTCAAGTGACTGACCCGTCAAAGTGATGTAGATGTCACTCATCGTGACCATATAAGTTTTATGCTAGAAAGTCAATTAGATTTTGGATGACTTTCAACCTATTTGGCCCATTTGACTCATTAATGATTAAATCCATTTTATTTCAACTAATTATGTAAATGTAAATTTGATCACTTTGGGATAAAACACAACCATAATCGACCCACCCATAGGTGTATCAGTTGAAAAGCGTCACCTCTAATTTTTGGATTGTACTACAGTACTTATCGACAACTAGGATCTTTTCATGTGGTGGTTTATGTTATTTTTTCTTTTCTTTTTGTGTTGTGTAGGTTGAAGGAGTGTTCACTCGGGTCGTAAAAAGCTCCTTTGTAATTTACAAGAGCCAAAAATATACTAAATATTGTTGGCGAACATGATGTCACTGTCCCGGTACCCTTTTCATGATTTAAACGTAATTGTAAGACATTATAAATTTATTCCGCTAGAATAGTTTAAGATATGTGGTACATGTTAAAGAGATAGTGCATGCAATGTGAAAGCCCTAGAAGTTAAGTACTTATATTTGTATGCCACCTTATATGTGATTACGCTTCATTCGGTTATTGCAATGTATAAAGTTTCAAGGTGCACAGTTATAGTGGATTTATCAAATACAATGGTGGAAATATCACCAAGCTTATAGGAATGCTCATGATGGAAATAAGCGACTACTAAGTTAGCAATGGATATCTTTCTAATGTTATGACAAGATAATAGCGACCTGTAACCTGCTATCATATGGGATTATGGGAATGATCCTGATGGAAATAGCCACGCGAAAAAGGCACATACAAGTTACATTTAACATAATTAAATGTTAAAGTGCAATCAAAGGTTAAAGTATGGCTATATTTGGATTGGTGGTCCACTAAAAAAAATTATTATATAAACTTTATTATTAAAATTATGGAGTAGCCCGCAAAGTTTGCTGGTTATGATCTAGTATATATATATAGGAAAGTTCATTAAAGACTAACAAATAATTGAAGAATGGGGAATCATTCTCCACCATTGGATCAACAAAATCAATGGACAAGAATAACTCTCCTATCCCTGCTAACTTTTCAAAACCCGTATGTTAATTATAAGGGCCAGGGGCATTTTCGTCCGTACACATATTCTACACATTCCATTCCTTCTCTGCCATCTCCATTCTCAGACTACCGATTCACCTCTTCAAAATTGAAATCATTTTGAAACCCTAAATCAAAATTATCTCCGATGATTGGTCGATTAATGTTGTCTTCTTCGCTATTTGCTCCTTCCTCCTGGCTAGCATAGGATTTCTCGTTTCCTTGTCATTTTTTGTTGCTGATTCGAAAAGGAAATTGAGGTATGGTTTTCCTCTATCTTAGATCGAAGATTTTGATTTCTTTGTTTGATATATATTGGTTGCTGCTACCTAATGGAGGTGATGATGATATATTGTGGAGATTTGATAGAAAATAGTTATTGATTTGTAATTAGTCTTTAACTATTTTGTGAATGCACACCAAGTGTTTGATGTTTTGCTCCAAAACAATTAAACTCTAGTTTACTATAAAGAACGTCCAGAAACTCTCCGTTAGGGCTTTCATGGTTTTTCAACTAGTATGTGAAGCTGTGATTAAAAGAAAGTTGTTAGATGACTATCCACCTTAGGATCATCTTGAAGTAAAAGCAGCAAGTGTGGTAGATTGAGAAGGGCTAAAGAGTCGCATTTGGGAATGGTTGTTGTTGTTGATTGGGATAGAGCGTTGGGATGGCAAGCTGATGTGTGGGTTTCGTGGGGCAGGGTTGAGAGTGGTGACATTACTGAAGAGGATTTGGTGATTAGGAGAAGGGATAGTGAGTTTGCTGATGATTTTGATGTTGAGTTTGTGTCGAGTTTTGATGGAAATGCTGATGAAAAGAGTATGCTTTTAGATGGTGTTTTGGATAAGTTAGTGGCGTAAAAGAGCGACTTCAATTAGTCCAAGGTTTCGGTGTTTTCTGAAGATGAAGATGAATTCGATGAAGATAATGCAAGTGATTACTTACCTGATAGTGATGATGAGGAAGAAGATGATTGGTACACATGACAGTTGGAATATGTACTTCATGACATCTTGTGAAATCAATGGACAGTGTAGGCGTATTATTGATCACCAACGTTGACGAATATTCCTGGTCTAATGAGAATATCAGATTATGGTTTGATCAACGTAAAGATTTTTGCTTTAGTATGACATTGGCCTTTTCATGTTTGAATGTATAATTGTCCTCAAGCAGATAGATTATATTGCTTTTATTCTATACATGAATTGTGTAGAACGGTTTAGTTCCTTCTTTTTTCTTGTTTATATAACTGATGGACGAAAAGTACCCACATCTATATTTGCCTGATGAAAGTTGCAATTGATAAAACTGATGAATTTGACTACCTAGATATATAAGTTAGACTGAGCATTGTGCTATCATCTTATGAGTGGTCTTTTACTTACATAACATCTTTTGTTGGATGGTCTATTATTTGGGTCAATGCACTAGAGGACAAACCATGACAATATTTACCAAGATATAACTTCATCAGTCATTGAGATGCAAATGGTTGCCTTATGTGCATGTTGTCTTTTACTTGATCAAATAGAGAAGTAAATTGATTGAATTGCGTTGTGTTGTCTTTTATGATTTGGTTACATGGTCACTTTTCTATTCAACACTAATCTCTATGTTTGCCCGAATCTGTAAAGGTAGGTACTAATACGACTAAGATTTGAAAAGATATAAGCTCCTAATAAGTGGACATGTTAATGTGAAGTGGAGAAGTTGAGCGAGGATTGAACTCCTGAAGCCAGTAATCTGATGTTGAATTTTTACCCAAAATTCATGTAATTTTACCTAAAACACATGAGTTTTACATAAAATCACATGTGATTATTCATAATCAAATGTATATAGCAACAGAATTATAAATGAGGTGTATGGGTTCTTGATGTAAGTATATGTATGTAACTATGGGTGTAGTTTTGGAATATTAATAATAAAAAAGTTTCTTTCTCATAAAAAAATTAAAGCTTGCATATCATTAATTCATTATTTCTTGTCTGTAATTACTTTCGTTTTTCTAAACAACCCGAGTAACGCGTTTTACGAGTTTTTCTAGGCGAGCTTTCGATTTTGATACACTAAGTGTATTTTTTTACAACACTAAAAGGTACACATTTGATTACAACTATAATCGGATGTGATTCTAACTATAATCACGTGTGACACTGTTTTTTGAAAACTCATAATCACATGTGATTTTACATATAATCACATGGGGTTTTACCTAAAATCACATGTGATTATTCATAATCAAATGTGATTTTACCTAAATCACATGTAATTTTTACCTAAAATCACATGTGATTTTACATATAATTACAAGAGTTTTTACCCCTAAAATCACATGTGATTTTTATATATAATCACATGAGTTTTACCTAAAATCACATATAATTATTCATAAACCACATGAATTTTTACCCAAAATCACATGTGATTTTACCCAAAATCACAAGTGATCTTACCCAAAATCACATGTGATTTTACATATAATCACATTAGTTTTTACCCCTAAAATCACATGTGATTATTCATGATTATATGTGATTTTACCTAAAATTACATGTGATTTTACCTTAAATCACATGTGATTTTACATATAATCACATGAGATTTCCCCCCTAAAATTATATGTGATTTTACCTAAAATCACATGAGTTTTACCCAAAATCACATGTGATTATTCATAACTCACATTAGATCATTGTTGAATCACTATTAAAAATTATTCACAATAACAATTATGCTACCACATAAACTATTGAAATGAAATAAACATTTATCCATGACTTTATTCAAGTATAATATGTGATTATATCTAAAATCACATGTGATTTTAGCTAGCTATAGCAATGGAGAATCAACAAGTCCTTCGTATGCGTTTGCTTTGGTGAGAAACTTTTGCCTTTGCATTCGTCCTGGCTTCTGGTTTTGTTACCTTCTTTTAGTTTCGCTAATTGACCTTTTCTGTGCATTTTATTTCAAATGCTAAAGCATCATTTTTTTGTAACTTTGAATACATTTTAATACATTTTTCAAGTGAATCAAATACTTTTCCCACCCTCGTTTATAACTCTCTTATAGATTTGGTATCCAAAACGTTAATCCAACGGTGTCTAAATCTCTTAACCATAGTTAAATCCAACTGTGACTATACAATCTGAACCAAAATAGAATGTTGAAAAGTACAGACGATAGTGAATATTTTCTATCATACTTTCTTTATAGAATTGTTCTACGTCAATACATTCAAATGATGTCGTGAAGCATGAATCAATTTCGAATTACACATTTATCACATGTGATTTCATAAAAAAGAAAATTGTGTTTTTTTTCCAATTCGTTCATGATCGCAATCAAGTTGATACTCATGCTGTTATTAGGTATCCAAAATCTTTTATAGATTTGTAGGAGTACCATCATTCCAGCATGTTCATGTCTTGCCAACATAGCAATCAGTGCAAAACATCTTATTGATGAAGAAGTCTCTGCCTTTTCTCACAGTCCTGACAATAGCCTTTACATGCTTCCATCAACTCCACAGGTCCCAAGTTCACTTTCACTATTCTTTTGGCATGAAAGCAAAATCTGTGAATATGGTTGTAAATAGCAAATATGCATATCCCCGACTTACGACGTATTAGCTTTAAATGCATCTCATGAATCTTGTTCAATCTAGTATTCTGATGTAAGACTGTTATCTCCATCAGGCACTCTTGGAATCTGTGGGTCCCTACGGTTCTACTGGACCTGAAGTCGTCACTGCTGCAGAAAAGAATGCCACCCTACTGACTGCAAGAGCTAGTGCCGGGGATACATCTGTTATTCCTTCTATATGCCGTATTTCTACAGCCCTTCAGTATCCTGCAGGTATGCTGTATATGATCTAGACTCTGGTTTATAATTTTTTATATATTTAGAAAAACCTTGATAGGGCAGAAATTTCTAATCATGTGACTTGAATGAAGTTGTAAAGCATCAATCTCGTTTGAATTACACCATCATAAGCTTTAATTTCATTAAAATGAAAATCACCTTTGAATTACACCTTCACGATCGCGATCAAATTAATACTGATGAATGTTTCTATAACACCCCTCATTTCTATAAGCATTATAATAATGTTATTTGACTCGGAAGCGTAGGTCTCAATATATTAACGTACATTACATCAAAAGTGTACAACAACTTTTTCAAACTTTCAAAACTTTATACATAACAGTTTAATGTTCTTTAAATCAAAATACTACAAACGAGGTGTTATATAATCACAAACACAACTGATTTAATCAAATCAGATATCATAGTCTATGCATGTTCTTCAAACATTCCATCCAGGTCAATAGCTTCTTGCCCACCCGTTATATCCAAAACATAACCTGCAAGAAGTATTTAAAGTGGTGGGATTAGCACAACTGCTAAGTGAGTAAATCCATAAACAACAGACTGACTTAGCATAACAAACTTGTGCACAACAAATAATTATATGCACACAACTCATCCTTTTATCACTTATCACATCACTATCACTTATCACCACGGAGGACCGGTGGTTCTTGAGTATCATCCTCAAAAAACACTTTCAAACCAACTGCAGGCCCATACAGAGGTTTAACCGACTACTTGGTGCTATTACTCATACAACACAGGCTACGACAATAAAACTTGTACTAAGACCCTGTGTTATCCAACCAATAGCAATCCAAGCACAGCCCCATGCCTGACCTCCATATCACTTATCACAAATCAGCAAGGCACTAATCAACAATGCACTATGGCAATATATCACGTGATCACTTTTCAACACACTCAATAGGTCATCATATATGTCACACCCCGCCAAACGGTAATTACGATCATTACTTATTAAGTATGCGAAAGCTGACGTGGCGGGGCGAGAGCAGTAAACCAACCAAATGATACACATACATACTCAGAGCATATGGTTATTGCAGAACGAAATAGATTAAGATGCCATTAGTTAAAGTTTTACAAAATGTTACCACTTGAAAAGTAGTAACAGTAAAAGTAGTAGTTGAAATCAGTGTTTCATGAAATACATAATATATTAAAGATAGATTTCCAAGGTACAACTACAGTAGTTGCAGTTATACAGAGAAAATCCAAGTGTCCCAAAAGTAGTGGCATCCTAATAAGTCCAGGGTAGTCCGTCCTGATATGCATGCAGATCTTACTTACGCTGCTAATTCTCTGAAAAACATAGAGAAATCGTCAACAAAATTGTTGAGTGAATTCATAGGTTTGTATGTAATGTAGGAAACACAAGTTAATCATTTAAGAATAATATTTCAAAATCAGTTATCAGTAGGAAACGCAGGTTATTTGAATATAAATAACATTTCCAAATAAGTTGCAGTTGTCGTAGGAAACAAAGGTTAACCTAAATAAAGATTAACATTTCCAAATCAGTGTACGTAGGAAATCACTTCCTATACAGTAGTTTTGTGGGAATATCTAGACGGTGATCCCTCGAAAGGTGAGCTAAACCTGTCGAGTAAGGTAACACGATCTAACCCTATAACCAAACCACGACCCGAATTTGTTGTTGTTGCCAAGTTGGACATGTAAGTATACGCTCCCAATACCGTAGGAGGGTCGTCAAGGCGATAGTACTATCCGTATACTCAGTGGCTAGAGTCACCTAGCTAATGGTTATAGTCTGTAGCCATAAGGTCTTTTATGCACTACATCGTTCAGCCTAGATCTGTACCAAGATTCGTTGTCTAAATTCCCAAAACAGTATGAAAACATTTCATAATCATAGTTCAAGTAATTGTGTGAAATACCCTTTCACAAACAGTAACGTATGAAATACCCTTTCATAAATAATCATGTAATCGTATGAAATACCCTTTCATAAACAATCAAGTAAATACATACAGTATTTAAAGCAGTTGTCGCATGCAGTTATACATACGAATTCTATGTTTTCCACCCCGAGGTTTTAAAAGCATTAAAACAGTGAAAAAGGGGTTTGTGAACTCACTGTAGTTTGCTCGGTATGAAAGCTAGCAGCCGACAGATAATTGCCCAAGTGTGTTAACCTATATACAATAATTGTATTAACATAAGTACGCTTGATTTGTTTAATCAACTTATGTTAACGGATTGTTTGTTTAGAAGGAATTGTTAATTTCTTAATAATATACGTTGTTAAGTTTGTTGGTGACATTGTGTAGAAATATTGTTATTATTTCTCAAGTTGTACATTTTGTTAAATGTATACACACACGTATGTAGTCGTGTACCTAATTGAGTGTCGTTTTGTTCCCCTTGTACATATACTTGTTGTATCTTGTTAAGTTGTACGTTCGTTAAACGTGTATTCCATTTGTATATATATGTCAATATATAGTTACAAATGTCGTATATATATATATATATATATACCTATATATATATATAATTCTAATACGTTGTTTACGTATAAAAATATGTAAGTTTTCACTTGTTAAGAAAATAGTCTATTTTGCGAATACAACGTGTTCGTTTCACATTTCTTATTTAATAAATGTACGTGTGTATATATATATAAGTTTGTTACTTGTTATATACACAAAATAATGTTCTCAAAATAATGTGTTATTCGTCACGTTTAATTGTCGTATTCAAACCCGTTTATAAAATAAATATCGTCGTTTGCTAAAATCATCGTATTCGTTTTATTGTATCATTGCTAATGATTTTGATTCGAGTGTCACGATAATATAAATGTATAAAGTCCGTTTCTACGTAGCTTGTCGTGTCCAATTCCGTTAGTCATATATGGAGTAAATACTCGTTCCATCAAACGTCTCGGTTCGTGTTTTATGTTTTAAGTGTTTTGTAGTTTGTTGGGCTCGGCCCGATTAATATGGCCCAATTAATTAATTAAATCATTTAGCCCATTAACAAAATACACTTGGGTCCATTTACAAATACAATTGTTTTTGACCCAATAACAAGGCCCATTAGGTGCGGCCCAAATACATTAACCAATTTATTTGTGGCACATTATATGCACTTATTAGTTTTAGCCTAATATCAATTAGGCCCAATTAACATAGTCCATTTAATAATTATTCATGGGCCCATTTAGATTGTCTCGGCCCAATATTATATCCAGCCCATTAAATAGTTTTGGCCCATTAAAATTGTCTCGGCCCAATGGCCTGTTTCTGGAAGGAAAACGATGTCCCCGCCGGGTATACACACTCCCCGCCGGGTATGATTTATTTAATTATTTATTTAATCAGTTCTTTGTTCTGTCGCGAGCTGGAAGAAAACATGTGGATACCCGCCGGGGATCCTTGGTATCCGCCGGGGATCCATGTGCCAGACGAACATCACCAACCAAAAACGAGTTTTTGAGCTTAGATTTCCATCCACACTTCGTCTAGGTTGTCAACTGTTATCATGGTGAGCTTTTTCAATAGTTTTAGGGTATCACTTTACGTACAAATATGTACCCATATATAAGCATGCATGTTCTTGTGTGTGTACATATATATATATATATATATATATATATATGTAATCAACTTTTAGTTTTTGGTGTTAGATTTCGTTTACGTATGCATCAACAAGTTCACAAGTAGTTAAAGTACACAGATTCGAACGAATGTATCATAAACACAACATGAAGTTTGAGATAGAAATCCTCACAGTGGGTTTTGATGATTCGATGGTGATGATGAAGATGTTGTGTAACAATGATTCTGTGGTAATGATGATGTTTACGACATCATTAGTTATAGTTGATTCAAAGAAAACGAAAAAAAATAAAAGATTTGGAAAAACTTGATGTTACCCGAGGATGATGATGATGAAAACCCACGGATGATCCAATGATGATGATGATACTTTGATGATGGTGGTAATACAAAGATGATGATATGTATGGCTTTTCTTTTGCTAGATGTTTTGAGGAAACAAAGATGAAGATGAAGAATGGAGAAGAAGATGAAGCCTTGCTTCACTTCTTTTGTTTTTGTTTGTTCCAGTAAAACCCACGCACACACCAAAGAGAATGGAGAAATGAAGTGTTTAATTCAAATTGGGGAATGTTTTGGTTTTGGGTTTGGTCGGACGTGCGTGACCAAGAGGTCCCCCATATGTTTTGTTGTCTCAATGTAATATTTAGTGTGTAATTTAGTTGGTATTTGACCCGTTAATTTCACGTACGGGTATAATTATAGCAAGATAAAATATAATATTTTATATTTTTATTTTGTAGGTGGTCTCCTTTATGTAAACTTAGAATAATGATGTTTTCTTTATTTTTGATAGCTGTACAATTTTGTACATTTTCTATTATTGTCCGTATCAGTTGCCAAATTTCAGTTAAATTTCGAATTCATATTTTGAGGTAATGTTTCAAATGTTATCAAACGAACTAGAAAATTCTCACTTTTTAGAGTTTGACCTTCGGGTATGTTTTATAATTGTTTCTGTTCGTCATGTAGTACGTTTTATATAAAACGTATTTTTGAAGCACTTTATCTATATGTTATAGATACATAAGTACTCGTAATTAATAATTGAGTTATTAATTATTTTGTGTCACCAACTTTTGTCATTTATTTTGTCGGGTTCGTTCCGACGCGTTTGTACGTAATTATTTTTAGCTACGTATTAAGTAATACTTTTTGTTTAAAAGTATTGGGCTTGCTAGGCTTACATCATAAATAAAAGCTTTGTTTAACACAATCGCAGGGAATTAGCGTAAGAATGCATGCAATTAAGTATAATTATGTACCTAATTTGGAGGAGTGTCACAATATCAGGTCAACAATCTATCCACAGTATTATTACTAATAAACCATAATCATCAATGGAAATCAACATCAGTAATAATACAATTACCCGTTGTAACAAACCTGTTACAACTAAATCAAATTGAGGGTTATCGATCCACTCAC
This sequence comes from Helichrysum umbraculigerum, assembly GCA_949592205.1. NCBI lineage: Eukaryota > Viridiplantae > Streptophyta > Magnoliopsida > Asterales > Asteraceae > Helichrysum > Helichrysum umbraculigerum. The sequence goes on along the minus strand of CATIUR010000004.1, from coordinate 161,254,421 downwards.
CGTTACCTCAGTCGTCTACTCAGTAGTCTAATGTCACTGAGTCTCTTGCTTATATGAAAACACAACAAAGCAGCACAAGTTAATAACTTGTCTCCAATAATAATTCATGTTATAATTATATAACATATCACATCATCTCAATTCACAATATATCATATCACTTTATATCGACACCCTATGTATATCAATACATATATCATCTAGCTACAATATTCGTCATAATCTATTTAAGATTAGTCTACTATCACAAATTAAGCATTTAGCAAGTCGCTATACAACAATAACCATGGTTCTAAATACTAATCATATTAGATCATTCATACTCATTCCTATTAAGTTTATACACTAATAACCCATTTAAATGTAATATCACATATAAGCAAAACATAAGCTACACCAATCAACATATCATGCTATTACTACTGCACACACTATATATCAATATATAAACGGTCCACAATTATATGCAAAAACAAAACAGTTCTGTACAGGTATACATCGCGTCGCGATCAGAAAGGGTCGCGTCGCTATTCTCTTCTAATCGCGTCGCTACGGGGTAAGATCGCGTCGTTATTCACCAAACATCGCGTCGCGATGTATCAAGATCGCGTCGCGATCTGGTCAGTACCAGCAGACCTACGAACTGATCAAAATCCAGCTCCCAAATCCGATTAAAAACCTAATTTTAGCATCAAATTAACGTTCTAATCGATTATGTATCACCCACAACAGTTTCTAACAACTACTAGCATCATATATCATCAAATCAATCATCAATTTCACTAACCCTATAATTTCAACCAAGTTTCTTAAACCAATCATAAGAACACTTACTTTGAATTATATGATGATGATGGTGATAGAATTCTGAAGATGATGATGATATATTATGCACCAGATTTAGATTTCTCTTTTCTTTTGATTTCTAGTTATGTATGTGTGGGCTTTGATTTAGCATCAGGAAGAACAAAAGGAATAGGAGGGAATAAGAGAAAGAAATAAAAACTAAGTCGGCTCCTTAACCGACCTTCAATTATACGGGTATAATTTAATACCCCTTCTCAACCTATTTTCTGGAACCCGAAAACCATTTGCGAATCCAAACATTTTATTGTTCCGTCAATTATATTAATTTAAAACAACTAATATTTTACTAACGACAATAAGTCTTGAACTTACTTTCTAGTTATTATCAAATAACCAACAAATACTAATTTCCGAACACATAAACAATTATTAAAATCGGGAAATCATATTAAAACTTCTAGGCCTGAATTATGGATGTTACAAATCTCTCCCCCTTAAAGAGATTTCGTCCCCGAAATCTAATCTAATTCGATAGTCCAACTGACACAATCGCATAATATCCACCAGGATCAGTTAATACACCGATTTATACTCGAAATCCAATGATCAAAATCCACGATAACGTCACATCCACTACATGACAATCCATCGATATAATGATTTCAAATCTTTATATAATCCTCGAATACACAATCAACAATCACTCGAAAGTTTCAATTAGAATTACATCTTGATAATCTCAAATCAACTGAATTCCATACAAGACTAGACAATCTTTAATCCACTAACACAGTTCAATAACAATTTCCAGATTTCAACTTAACAGCTTTCAATCAATCCACTAAATCTGAAAAGATCTCTTATCACATTTTAGATAAATCCCATCAAAATCCAGCAACAGTTTCACTAATACCAAGTCTCACAATTAAGTCTTTTATTTAATATATCCATCAACAATATCTCCATGAGGTTCAGGCAAAACAATCGTTATAAACTCCAAATCAAAAGTAGCATCATCAACTGCTTAAGCATAATAGATACATAAGCATAATAGATACACACGTCACACGTTACCCCGTGAACAACTTATAAATGTAATCACATGTTTTCAATTCTTTCCACATTCACATATTCCAATGTATATGCTTCTATCTTTTCTCCAAGCACAAGTACTGGTTCACAATTACAACCAATCATCAAGTTCCCGCATTACCAACTTGTCTCAATCATAACATGTCAAGCCCAAAAGTTTGCCTTACTATCAAACACTGATCCCGGTCATCTATGTGACAATTTAGATTATCTTATCATCACTTAATTCTATTTCAACAGAATTAATAAACACAATGAGAGTAATTTCAAGTCATTTCATAACAACCTAGTTCAATCCTGTGAATTGTATCACAACACAAAGTCAAACTTGTTTCAACCCAACTCAACACTTCCCGAATGATTAATAATCAGATCCGACTAAAAAGCTCAATCAAAGTCACATCTCAAAAGTTTCAAATCTACTGCTCGAACTCAAGATTAATAATCTTTAATTCTCTAAAGTTGTTCAACAATCACTTAATACTATCTAAACACTGTCTCTGTATTCACAACACGACATCAACTGTAAATTCCAAGTCATAATGATTAATTCTTCTCAAGTAACTCAAATTATCACAATTAATATCAATAATCTAATCTCTGTGCATCAAACACCATCTCATCTCATCAAAAGTATATAATACTTTGTAAAGTCAATAAGTCCATCAAATGGCACAAAACAACGGTCAAACACAAAATTGTTTCAATCAAATTCAATCCTCAGCTTTGGATAATCCACGTTAAACTCATTGCTACAATCGACATGTCTCAACTTTTCATCTATCAAGATTAAATTCATAAGATTGATAATCTAACGCAAGAATAATCTCCTTCTTTATAGTTCCGAGAACTAGTCACAATCACATATATGCTCCAATCCAATCTTTATAATTAATCAAGATATCAGCATTTCAACAAGTTCAATTTGTCCAACAAAATTGACATACTCACATCATTTGCTCCACTAAAATCCCATGAGCATTTATTAATCTCAATAATATTATCAGACTTATAACAATCACACTGATTCAACAAGCAGTCATGATATACCGCTTTTTCAACATACCCTTTGAATCATATCAATCCAGCATTTTATCAATCAAACAGATTAATTTCACAATCTCGTCACAACTTTCAAATACTGGTAATCATACTACAGAATACCGATAATCTCATCAAACGACAATAAATCTTTTCAACATGTCAACATATACAGTTCAGCAAATTCATATTATCTGCACAAGCCTTTCTGAACACAACAACATAATCATTTTCTCATATCCATCAAGTCAATCACAAGACTCTATCAAGGATAATTATTACTTTCTTTCACTATTCAATATTATTTGCCCATTTTATACCAAAGTTTGTATCAACTAAGGATTTACACTAACACAGATCATCAAATATTATGACCCTATATTAACACTTAATTTCAGTCACTAACACAATAACAAAAATTATTTCATTATCACTATCTTTATTCTAAAAGAATTAAAATCACTAAGGGTCACTTTCAGTTTATCACATAATCACATATATAATGAACAATTAGTTCCAATTATATAAACACACACCAGTACAAGGTAAATACAGAAATACCTATAATGATGTCAACCGTCCTGACAGCTTTATCAACTGTCATCAGAAAATCTGCCAGCTGCTGACTGCAGATTCCTCCGCTTATAACCAGAAGATGACGACGCACCGACCAAACCCGATCCCTGTCTTATCTCCTCTGGACACTGCCCCACATGATGGCCTTCTTTCTGACAATTCCAACACACTTTCTCAGGATAATTACAATTTCTCACTTTATGCCCAATCAATCCACACTTAATGCATCTAGTAGTTTGAGAAGAACACTTTCCCGTATGTCTGGATTTACAATCATTGCACCAAAGGGATCGATCATCCGCAACACTATGACTCTTTGACTTTCTGCTCTGTCTTTTATGTTTACCTTTAACTGAAGGTTCACTTTCAACTGAATATAAAATCCTTTCTTTATTCTGTTTATTCTGAGCTCGTAAATCACTGTCCACCAAACGGGCTAAAGCAAAAGCATCTGCAAGAGAACTTGCCCATCTCACTGTCGTACGATATTCAGGTGGTAATGCTTCAACAAAATGATCTATCTTAGTTCTATCATTTGGTACCCATTGCTGCACAAACCTCAATTTCTCTGTAAACTATGCAATCAACTCATCTATAGTCATCTCATCAGTCAACTGTAATCCCATGAATTCCTGTCTAATACGTGACACATCAAACTTAGAACAATACTGTCGACATACCTCATTATAGAAATCACTCCATCGAATGGATGCTTTCTGTTGTGTTGTCAGATTGGCTGTAATAGAATCCCACCAAAACATTGCCTGTCCTTTCAAAAGCTTTTCTGCATAAGAAACCTTAAATTCCTCCTCACATTGGCATATCTCCAATTTTCTCTCAGTATCCCGTAACCACTCAAGTGTAACAGATGGATTAAAAGTTCCATAATAATTTGAAGGTTTACAAGACATAAAAGTTTTAAATGAACAACTCGTTCTCTGCTGATGTGGTAATAGAAACACTGGTACCTGATAATTAATAGGCCCTGAAGATGACACCCTAGGCTGTGAAACAGTGCTCATAACATGATACTGCGACTGTAAATGCTGCTGAGAAGATCCAACATGTAATACATACTCATCTCTAACTGTATGCTCCTCAATTGAGAATGATGCATCTGTCTGACCATGTTTCTCTGTATCTATCTCTGTATCAAGGACATCCAATCTCGGAGAACTGTTAAGGGTACTGGTCAGGTGCTCGTTTTCTACCATACCTGTACTCAAAACAACAACTCACAAATCTGTCAATCGTTAGTACTTAATATACTAACCGATTCCCAAGACAGCTAAATCCCACATCTGGAATGTTTGACCAACACAAATAGATTTGGGATTGAACACCTACCACTGTTCAATTCACCCAAACCTATGCTCTGATACCAACTTAAAACACCCCTCATTTCTATAAGCATTATAATAATGTTATTTGACTCGGAAGCGTAGGTCCCAATATATTAACGTACATTACATCAAAAGTGTACAACAACTTTTTCAAACTTTCAAAACTTTATACATAACAGTTTAATGTTCTTTAAATCAAAATACTACAAACGAGGTGTTATATAATCACAAACACAACTGATTTAATTAAATCAGATATCAGAGTCTACGCATGTTCTTCAAACATTCCATCCAGGTCAACAGCTTCTTGCCCACCCGTTATATCCAAAACATAACCTGCAAGAAGTATTTAAAGTGGTGGGATTAGTACAACTGCTAAGTGAGTAAATCCATAAACAACAGACTGACTTAGCATAACAAATTAACTTGTGCACAACAAATAATTATATGCACACAACTCATCCTTTTATCACTTATCACATCACTATCACTTATCACCACGGAGGACCGGTGGTTCTTGAGTATCATCCTCAAAAAACACTTTCAAACCAACTGCAGGCCCATACAGAGGTTTAACCGACTACTTGGTGCTATTACTCATACAACACAGGCTACGACAATAAAACTTGTACTAAGACCCTGTGTTATCCAACCAATAGCAATCCAAGCCCAGCCCCATGCCTGGCCTCCATATCACTTATCACAAATCAGAAAGGCACTAATCAACAATGCACTATGGCAATATATCACGTGATCACTTTTCAACACACTCAACAGGTCATCATATCAGGTCAACAATCTATCCACAGTATTATTACTAATAAACCATAATCATCAATGGAAATCAACAGCAGTAATAATACAATTACCCGTTGTAACAAACCTGTTACAACTAAATCAAACTGAGGGTTATCGATCCACTCACCGTTACCTCAGTCGTCTACTCAGTAGTCTAATGTCACTGAGTCTCTTGCTTATCTGAAAACACAACAAAGAAGCACAAGTTAATAACTTGTCTCCAATAATAACTTCATGTTATAATTATATAACATATCACATCATCTCAATTCACAATATATCATATCACTTTATATCAACACCCTATGTATATCAATACATATATCATCTAGCTACAATATTCGTCATAATCTATTTAAGATTAGTCTACTATCACAAATTAAGCATTTAGCAAGTCGCTATACAACAATAACCAAGGTTCTAAATACTAATCATATTAGATCATTCATACTCATTCCTATTAAGTTTATACACTAATAACCCATTTAAATCTAATATCACATATAAGCAAAACATAAGCCACACCAATCAACATATCATGTTATTACTACTGCACACACTATATATCAATATATAAACAGGCCACAATTATATGCAGAAACAAAACAGTTCTGTACAGGTATACATCGCGTCGCGATCAAAAAGGGCCGCGTCGCTATTCCTTTCTAATCGCGTCGCTACGGGGTAAGATCGCGTTGCTATTCACCAAACATCGTGTCGCGATGTACCAAGATCGCGTCGCGATGTGTCAAGATCGCGTCGCGATCTGGTCAGTACCAGCAGACCTACGAACTGATCAAAATCCAGCTCCCAAATCCGATTAAAAACCCAATTTTAGCATCAATATAACGTTCTAATCGATTATGTATCACCCACAACAATTTCTAACAACTACTAGCATCATATATCATCAAATCAATCATCAATTTCACTAACCCTATAATTTCAACCAAGTTTCTTAAACCAATCATAAGAACACTTACTTTGAATTATATGATGATGATGGTGATAGAATTCTGAAGATGATGATGATATATTATGCACCAGATTTAGATTTCTCTTTTCTTTTGATTTCTAGTTATGTATGTGTGGGCTTTGATTTAGCATCAGGAAGAACAAAAGGAATAGGAGGGAATAAGAGAAAGAAATAAAAACTAAGTCGGCTCCTTAACCGACCTTCAATTATACGGGTATAATTTAATACCCCTTCTCAACCTATTGTCTAGAACCCGAAAACCATTTGCGAGTCCAAACATTTTATTGTTCCGTCAATTATATAAATTTAAAACAACTAATATTTTACTAACGACAATAAGTCCTAAACTTACTTTCTAGTTATTATCAAATAACCAACAAATACTAATTTCCGAACACATAAACAATTATTAAAATCGGGAAATCATATTAAAACTTCTAGGCCCGAATTATGGATGTTACAGTTTCTGATGTTGATCTTGTGATTCGAATTATGTTATAAAGCATCAATTGCGTTCGAATTTCATGTTCATCAGCTTCAATTTCATAAAAAGCAAAACATCGCGTTTTTGTTCGGTTTGATCAGGATTGCGATAAAATATTAACGATGAATGTTTCTAATCATGTTCATGTGATTCGAATGATGTATCAAAACATGATTCATGTTTGAATTTGTATAAATCACATGATAATTTTGCAGACGGTTATTGAATTTGAGAGAAAGGTAGAAACCCAATTTTTGGGGAAGAACGTGATGTGCAGATGATGTATTTTGTCTTTATTTGTTATATTGATTTATGAAAAGTAAAATGACGGAAATGTCCCTCCATACTTAATTAAAATGCTGCATTGTGATTGGTTCTTTCATTCTTCAAATATATAGGGGTTTTCATTGAACCCACCTATATATATATATATATATATATATATATATATATATATATATATATATATATATACTAGTCGTTAGCCCGCGCAATGCGGCGGCGGCGACTAATTTCTAGTTATTCCTGCAATTTGGTCTACGAGTTTCGTTTTTATTCGGTCATCGTGATTTTATGTTTTTTGGATATGATGTTAACGATACATTGATAGACTTCGTGTAAAAATTTGAGCTTCATCAGATGAGTAATCATGGAGATATTCACTACTGAAGTGTTCACACTGCTAGCTTTGTTCTCACTGCTAGTGTATTTCTCGTTCTCACTGCTAGTTCATGGTTCTCGCTGCCCGTATACTCCGTTCCCACTGCCAGTGCAGTTCTCGCTGCCAGTAGTATTTTGAGCTGTTCTCACTGCTTAGTGGTCTAACACCTTTCCAGGCTGTTCTCACTGCTTAGTATTTTGATGTTCACGATATTTACCAAGTGCCAAAAGAAGTTTGTACGTAGTTTCGTCGGAGGAGGAGGATGAATCGGATGACATTTTATTGAATTATTGAAAGTAATGTATATATCGTGAATATTTGAGTAATTTTACGATAGTTGAAATTGATTGTGAACCTCACTTGTGAAGTGTACATATAGAAAAGCAAAAAATATTGGTTTCACTTGCAAAAAATGTATTTTTTTTCTTTCCTACACCCGTGACCCAACAAAACAAAATAAATAAAAACAAAACACAATTTGCATTTTTTTGTAGTATATCCCTTCTCGTGAACCAACAAGAAGTAAAAAAAAAAAAACAAATAGATGTCATCTGACCCCGCCATTCACCATATGAGTCCCTACATAAAAGAAGAAAAGAAGAAAAAATTAGTATTATATATGATATCACGTATATCAATTTGAAAGATTTTGAATCTCAGTTTTGAAATTAGAAATTTTGGAAAGTCACTAAATTAGTGGTGATGTCCACATACTTTTTATTTGTAGCCCATCCATTTTTTTCCTTTTAAGAAAAGGATGATAACAGTAGTTGATTGCTTTTGAAAATGATGAACCCCATCATGTAGTAAAAGCATGATGAACCCCATCATGTATTGTTCCATTGTTTTAGAAAAGGTAGAATATTATTGAAAAGGCAGAATATTAGTGCGCTTGTCTCAGTTATTTTAGATATATTTGGTACTGGTGATTAGTATTTAATTAGTAAGCATTTTTTGAGAATATGTTAACATAAATTTAGTGAAGGGTTAGATAAATTTGGTACTGGTGAACTCTCTCCTGCCAAATGAGAATGTTTATGAAATATTGGTATGCCATCAGTGTCTCACCTTAAACAAAATTTAACCATTTATTATTGCACTTTAGATTTCAGCTATTTAGAGATCAAAATCATATTTTTATTCAGTTTTCTAGGTGATAAATGTTCACACATTTGTTGTTTGTTGTTCGATTATCTGTTTTGATGAACCACGAATTTATAAACATTGCTATTATATTCTTTACTGCATCCATTTCAGTTTGGTATTTAAGTATCAGTAAGTACTAAATCTCAAATCTTTTCCATTACTGCATCCATTTCAGTTTGGTGGATTATCATAGTAGCCATTTCAAGTTATTGGATAATCAAGTTTATAAAGAGACCTTTATCATAAAGGATGAACCAACACCATCATGCACATTTGACTATTAATATCCTCTGCTTTTCGTAGCTAAAGTAATACATTCTTAAATCAAAAGGTTGAAATCCGAGCCTTGGATCTCCAATAAAGTTATAAAGAAATGAATATCCAATAGTGTTTAAAGTTGTATTAAAACACAACAAAACATTTTAAACACAAATACATATATTAAAACAAAAAAAATACAGTACATTAAACAAAAATAAATAAACCTGCAAAAACAATATAGTTAAAAAAGTAACATAATCAAAATATTTTTTGACTAACTACCGTTTTCAAAGCATTTTATAAGGGGTTGATAAATACAACAAAATATTTGATTAATACACCAAACAATTTAAAAACTTTGTATACATCAAACACCTCTGATACAACTTTAAAACTTTGTATACATCGAACACCTCTGATACATTCGGATCCCCCAACATGTGGTGATGTGGTTCTTCTGGAAAACTCAGACGTCACTGCAAAGCGTATAGAAATGTTTAGATCCAATTGTTGGGTTCAAACCCTTTGAGAACTCACACCACAAACACACATAATACCAAAATTTATCAAAGAAAATGAAACTCACAAACATGCACTGCCAAATGCATGGGAAATAGAATTTTATGACTACATTTTTCTTCTCTCACAATTTTAATGAAGCCGTAGTACTTACAATATATATTAGAAATACAAAGCTAACACCTAACATATTGATTACATGCATGCATACTTTTAGTAGTGGAAACATAAAGCCTAAAGTTATGGATAGATTGTTTAGTGGAGATTGAAAGTTGGCAAATGATATTTGGCTTTCGGTGACCCATAAAAAAACAACAAGATTAACCCAACACTGCAAAGCGTATAGAAATGTTTAGATCCGAGAACAAAAAAAAACATTATCAATTTAAAAAAATACGCAGCAGAACTAACGGAAGAAGAACAAAAAAGAAATACCTTTCTGTTAGTTGTTGGTTACTCAATATGAAAACCCGATGGCTGTTTTCAGTAGCATCGATGTCCCCATCTTTGTACAGTTCCATTTAACGACGGTGCCGGTAAAACCTTTGGATCCAACAAAAGAGCACCAAAACCTATTAGATCTAACACTATTAATGAAACTGACAAACACAACAAAAAATGTGAAAACATACAAAGCTAATCTTATAAAATGTTCTAGTCCAAGAAGCACGTGATTCGAGCAATGATTCAATAACGATTTTGAGATGATGATTACCGTGCTCTTAATGGTGATGGTGTTCAATGGTTTTTGAGATAACGACGTACGTTGCCTGTTTTAGAGGTGGTGTCGGTTGAGTCGGTGGGTGGATGGTTGTTGTGCCGGTCGGTGGTAGTGGTGGGGATGCAAACATAAGAGAAAATGGGTAATGGGTGTTATGGTGTGAGATATGTGTTTTCCGGCGATATTTTAGCCATCTCAGTCGTTTTCAGATGCACCGCTAAGTTACAAAACAATGACACTTTTAATGACACTTAGCGAACGAAGAGAGGAGAAAATGGTGGTTGCCCGGTGTTTTTCGTTTTCCGGCAAGATTTTGACCGTCTCACCCTTTTTTCGACGCGTCAAACAAATCTATGTAGGTCTGAGCTTTAGAGTAAGGTGGTAGCGGTCGTCAAGAAATCCCGTGATGGTGGTAGGGGTTGTGGTGGCGGTGTAAGAGCCGGTGGCTGTGGGTGACATCGGTCCGGCCTTGAGAGGTGGGGGTGGTGGCGCAGGGAGATTTGAGAGAAAAAAGATTGTGTGTGTGTGTTTTAAGGTGTGAAGTATGTGGTTTGTGTATGTGATTGATTTATGCTAAATGGGAGATTAGTGCCAGGTGTAATAAAAGGGAGTGGGAGGGGTATTTTGGGTTTTTCGGATATTATGCTGGTAAGGCATTTTAAGGCAAAAATGCAATCTCCTCTATAAAGGAGTAAAGATATATATATATATATATATATATATATATATACTAGTTTATTGACCCGTGTATACACGGGTTTGACAAAAATAAAATTATAAAATTAGCCGAGATTGAGTGTATGTACTTGTAGATTGTTTTAACCTTTTCAAGGTGAATGATGTCCTGCATATGGCTCCTAAACATCCCTTAAAAATAAATATATAGACATCGTACAAATAATGACACACAAATGTTAGAAAGCAATGTAACTATGAATAAAAATAAGATAATGCACCTAATTGAAGAAGTAAAGAAACTATGTGTTTAAAGAACAAAACTCAATCGTGTATTACTTTTATAACAATAATATACCTATTATAATGTGGAGCTATTTGATCGAATAAAACTCTATATAAAAAGGTAAAAAAGAACTCCTTTAAACTTATTACTATGCTAGTAGCTGAACTTTACGGTATCATATTTTCCAATATCTCTTATAAACACATAGATGTAACCAGCAGCAAAATTGTTGCTATAACAAAACATTGTTCCCTGTCTTACAATGTCGTAGGTTGCACATAAGTTACAAAGTTAAATTAGTAGGAAGTGTATCATATACTCAAAAAAGTAATTAAAACAAATTAGAAATATGAATAAAACTATACCGATCATTATCTATAACAAAACCTCTCTGACCCGGCCATTTGGCTCTAGAACCAGCATGTCGTTCCCATTCAGAGGGGATTTGCTTCCTTCTTCCACATGAATCACATTTACACTCAACTCTGATATAGAGAAATAGATAAAATTCCTTCCATGCTGTTACAGATGACTCCTATTTTATCAGGTAATGTACTTTGGTCATTGCTGTCTGTAGATCTGCTGAACACATATCAAAAAATCAGCTATAATCAAACAATTATATTCATTGTTTAACTACCAATGTTCAACAGTTTAAATACCCGAGTTTTGGTTGCCATTCATCTATAGGTATTTGCTCAAATGACGAGTGATTTTTGCATTCTTGACAGTAATATTCATTGCTTTCCAGATCCTTAAATCAATATAATCAAGTAAGTACAAGACATGAATCGACAAAACTGCTAGTAAATCAAATATACTTGGAAGAACTCGCCAAAACTTCCGGTGCATTCTGCTAGTACCCAAAGATTACAACCATCACAGTACATCTAAAAAACGAAAATAACCATATAAAACATCAAGTTTCACACTTTCTTCATAAATAAACTTATACAAATGTCCTTAAGTAAAAAAACTTACCTTCTTGAGACGGAAATATTCAAGATAATGAACTGTAGCAGTTCTCACTGGGATATCAGCCAGATTGGTTCTTCTTCTTTTTCCATATATCCAAAGCTCAATTTGCCATTCTCTATAAAGTATGCATCTTCAATTGCATTACAAAAATCATCTGAATGAAGCAAAAAATTGCAGAAATCCATCACTATCTTCAGTTGAGCTTTCACACACTTCTTCTCAAAGTATAGTCAAATGTACTCAAATACACATAAGAATGTCATTATGTTAATTCATTCAATTTAGAAAAAAAAAAAAGTTGAATTACAACATAAGCAAAAATAAAATTCATATTTTTCGTTGATTAAATATCCAATATGCGCTGTATAAAATGCAAACAGCTAATGAATAACTTCTATCAACTATGTGCTACATTTCATCAAACACTTGATATGCATATAAAGCAATAAACTTGTTTAATGTTTTCAATACGTTAATGAATTCAGACGGCAACCAGCATCATCGTGGTCAAAACCTAAACAAAAATTCAATCAAAATCGATAGTTAAACCACATACACAGAAGAAACTTATTACCTTTCCAATTGAAATCAGATTCAAAGTAAAAACGGAATTTGAAGATGTCTACAGTGATGGAGATTCCAAAACCTGAGAAAAGAAAGATAATAGGTAAATGAAGCCACATAAATCGAGCAGCATATTTGGTGAATACGGTATCCTTTTTGAATTCAAAATGTATTGGAGTGGGATTAATGCTATAAAATCAATTGGAAGAGGATGGCGTTGGTATTGATAGCAGACAACCAATCAGATGATGGCTTGAAGAAGAAATGACCAATTGAAGATGAAGCATGCTGATGTATTGGAACTCACAAATAGGAAAGGTTTAAGTGATATAATGGATCTTTTTTTTCCAGACCTAGGAACTCACAAATATTAACCATAAAACTATTTAACCATACAAATATTTTTTACTTTATTAAAATAATTCAAAATAATCACAAAATTTTTTGAGCATGCCACGTCATCAACCTTAGATTGGGCCAAATCAGCGCGATGACATCAGCGCTAACTCCCTTATATTATATAGTATATATATATATATATATATATATATATATATATATATATATATATATATATTAAAGATTAAAGATGTTATGTTATTTAAAGTTTTTTGTAGGTAAAGATTACGCCAATTCTTATTCATAAGCCTAAATTGTTTTAAAGAAAGTAAGATCTGCTGAGATGATTTCATTGTTATCAAGTTATTAAACTTGTAAGTTAATCTTAATATCAAGTGCAATTTTGGTGTGTATATGAAACAATGGTAAAAAAGTGTTGACAATAAAGAAAGTCAATGAAACTATAGTAGAATAAATAGGTTATTTAATCGAAAATATATTAAATCGAATCTTTGAGTAATTGTAGGCCATTGTGGTTTTCTTATTTGATACTTCTGTTACTTCATACTTTAAATGGCAATTATAGTCATACATTTAATACTCTGTTGTTTGATAACAGATATTACTTTTAATGATTGGAACTCGTGGCAACACTTATTTAACTGCAATATGAAACGTTTTATGCTACTCATGTTACACCATAATTTAAATGACAATCAGAGGCATGCATGTAATAATCTGTTTCTTGATAACAGATACGGAGTATTACTTTTAATAGAATGTAACTCGTGGCAACACATTAAAATGATGAACAGGCCCGGCCCCGAGAATTCAGTGGTCCGGTGCAAAGATAGAAAAAGGGCCCTTTAGACACTATTATATATTTGCAGGCACGTCCCGTGAATTTCGTTGGCCCCCGTAATTTCAAATTAGGCCCCTTGTTCTAACTTGTAATTAAGGGTTATGTTATATTAGGCCCCTTATTCTAACTTGTAATTAAGGGTTATGTTGGTACAAAATACTTACGTTAATTGGTTATCGGATTGTATAAATAAATTTTTGGATCCTAAAAATATATTTTTTTTTAATATTGAATTTTAAAATATCAAAACAATGATATTTATATAACTTCTATTAAAAAAAGTAGAGGTAATTAAATAAGTAAGACAAGTGGGGGTCGAACACAAGACCACTGAGTAAAACATCACGTACTTGTCCGGTAAACTACACGACCATTTTATTTATATCTTAGTTTATATATAATAAATAAACATTACACAAACGTTTTGGGCCCCCTCAAACAATTGGGCCCTGTGCGGCAGCCCAGGTGGAACACCCCTAGGGCCGGGCCTGATGATGAATATATGAACCGATACAAAGTCGTAGTCATAAATATCATACTGGTAAGCAGATTAGCAAGCAACAAAATCTAATTGGAGGTGGAGCAGTGTGCTTGTCCCGAAAATAACTTTTTTGAACTCTTTAACTAATCTGCCTATGTTGACACCTCTAATGGGCTATTACCTTATAAAACACAAATGACAACCCACAACCTCAAGGACCCAAATATATTTTCTGCAAATGAGTACTATTTGACACGTTTAGCCTAGGAAGAACCAAAAACAGACAAAACATAAAAATTTAAAAAGATGAATATATGAACCAATACAAAGTCGTACTCATAAGTATCATATTGGTAGTCAGAAGCAGATTAGCAAGCAACAAAATGTTCATGTAGCAGTCTGCTTGATCCAACGATTTTCAACCCATATTTAAAAAAACTTGTTTGGACTCATTAACTAATTTGATAACAGCTTGTAAACTTCTACCTTATCAAACACAAATGGCAATCCACAACCTCAAAACCCCAAATATACTTGATGCATATGAGTACTATTTGACCCGTTTCGCCAAGGCATATCCAAAAACAGATAAAACATACCAACTTACTAGTCAACCCATTACCCATTTGGCACAATAAATCTATTTATCAGTGACTATACTATTTGACCCGTTCTGCCTAGGCAAACCCAAAAACAAACCAAATGTGATTCTGTATACGCATAAGAAAAAAACTATGTATTTATTTGCCTGGGGGTCAATTTATTATTTATCTGCAATAGAAAACCTTATTATAAAAAAGAGGGAAGACTGTGTTTTCTTCTATTCCTATTACAGCATAATTTAAATGAGAATTAGATACATACATGTAATACTCTGTTGCTTCATAACAGGTATTATTTTAAATAGAATGTAAATGTAAATCTGTGTCAACACATGAAATTTACCCATGTTGACACCTCTAATTGGGATAATACAATAGAATTATGTGAATTATGTTACTGCTTATGTATATGCATCATTTAAAAATAAGGAAGTTAATTACCTGCCTGGGGTACAATATGTTATTTACCTGCAACATCACTCCTGATAGAAAAGAATGGAACACAGTCCAAAGGTTTTTGTGTTGTACACTGCTTATCGAAGTTGATGATACTATGTGTACATAATAAGCACTCACAAATTTAACTCATTCAACAATAATAACCGTAATATAAAAGAGATGAACGAATGTAGCGAAACATAGATCAAATTAAAACCCCATCTTTTTTATTATGTA
This sequence comes from Helichrysum umbraculigerum, assembly GCA_949592205.1. Taxonomy (NCBI): domain Eukaryota; kingdom Viridiplantae; phylum Streptophyta; class Magnoliopsida; order Asterales; family Asteraceae; genus Helichrysum; species Helichrysum umbraculigerum. The sequence continues at coordinate 161,238,534 of CATIUR010000004.1, read as the reverse complement.
AAGTACTGAAACTAAAAAAAACAAATGTTATGCTTAAAAGCTAAACATAAAGTATTATAAACATCTATAATCATCTACCCTATTACTAATACTTACCAAGGAACTATAATAAACTTTTGTGTAGATAATAAACTATAACAAACAATGGGGCGTACCCAATTATTGGTGGATTCATTGGCAAATACGTGAGGTTTGGAATGAATTGTAGATGGAAAATGAGGGATATAAATTGGGTTAGAATTAGGAAAAGTATTTGCGAAGTGAGCTCGAAGCCAAGACACATTAATGTTGGCTTTCTCTGCTTCTGACACCTGGCTCTCTATATTTTCCATCTCAGAAACGATGGTTGTAACATCATCGGTCTGAATCAGCCTGAAAACATCACAAATAACCTCAAGGAAAGAGGATTTCACATGAGATGTTTTGAACACACATACAGCTGCAATGTCACCATGTTTTTTAAAAAAGGCATCAAGAATTGGTTTATTATTTTTTATTAAAATTTATTAAACGAAATTTCTAAAAGATTTGTATGAACATTCACGTGTGTATCCTTTTCAGTGAGATTTTAATTTCGGACTAATTTTTCAAATATGGGTGTGGTTCAGAGGAGCAGGGAGAGTAGGTTTTTGAACAATCACATGCTGACAGGTGTCTGACGCGGCCCTCACATGTCAGGCCGTCAGGGACTTTTTTGCAATTTTGAAAAAGTTGGACACCTGCCCGAAAATTACCCAAAAAATATCCAAAAAATTACTTAATTTTTTTAATAAGAAAACCTGATAAATTGCAATATGCAGTGCAAAAAAATAAAATGCAGTGAAAATTTTACCTATACATTATTGTTTTCATACAAAATAAACAATATTTCTAAACTCATTAATTACACTAATACATCATTTCAGTGAATTAAAAGATATAAATGGCCATTCTTTTATACTTTAAGCTCTAACGGACTTCCATTTGATAGAATTCTCCGTTGCACTCTCTTTAAATGCTTTATCTATAAAATAAATAACAAACATAAGATAACTTACAAAAAAAAAAAAAGCAAAATGGAGAAGCAAATAAAAAGGCTAAAAAACATAAAATGCAGTAAAAATATACAAGATGCATTGAACCAAAACCATTCGATTTTTGAATCAAACATAAATTAAGCTACAAAAACACATAAAAATGCTAAAAATCATGAAATACAGTAACACATATCCAAGATGAAGTAAATTTATATAAGTAGTTTCTTTATTTCAAGTATATAATCAAGCTTTACAACTACATATAATGGTAAAAGACATAAAATGCAGTAACAGATATGTAAAATGCAGCAAAAAATTACTAGCATAATTCACATAAACTACAAGTAAAGTGCAGTTGTGTAAAATGCAGTAGCAAAATGTAAAATGCAGTGACGTTTTTTCAGATCTACTTTTTATTTTCAGATCTACATTTTAGGTCTAAATCAACATTCCACAAATTTAACACAAATCTAGCATTTCATACACTTAATAACTACTCAAAAATCACCAATCACTATCAATCAAACCTAGATCTATAATGTCAACAACAATATCACACATATATGCAGTAGATCCAAAAAACCTAATATAAATAAACCATCAAAAACAAATATAAAATGCAGTAGAAAGATGTTAAATGTAGTAGAAAGACGTAAAATGCAGTGATTTTTTTTCATTTACTTTCAAATCTGAATTAAAAAAAATATATCTTGAAAAACGTAAAAAAATATAGTATAAGTACGTAAAATGCAGTAGAAGAACGTAAAATGCAGTGATATTTCTAGATCTACTTTTGTAGATCTAGATCTGAAAAAAGTAGATCTAGATCTACTTTTTTCAGATCTAGATCTAAAAGTAGATCCTGGTCTGGATTCTCATATCTATATGGTGGAGGTAGTGGTTAATGGTGATGATAAAGGTGGCGGTGGTGGTGGAAGGTGATGGTGAAGGTGTTGGTGCACAGTGATGGTGATGGTGGTGGTGAAGGTGAACGGTGAACGTAAAGGTAAAGGCGGAGTTGGAGGTGGTGGTGGTGACGGTGAACTTAAAGGTGAAGGCGGAGTTAATGGTTGATGGTGAAAGTGGTGGTGGCGGTGGTGGCTGTGAAGGTGTATGGTGATGACGAAGGTGCGATGACGATGGTGGCGGTGGTTATCGGTGGTGGTAGCAGTGAACCGTGGTGGTGGCGATGAACCGTGGAGGTGGCGGCAAAGGTGGTGGTGGTCTAGGCAAAGAAGGTGGTGGTGGTGAAAGTGGTGGTGGTGTGTTTGTAGAGAGAGAAAGATAGAGAAAAAGAGAGAGAGAGAGAGAGAGAGAGAGAGAGAGAGCAAGTGTTTGGTGTGTGTGTTTGTGAATGGGAAATGGTAAGCTGCCCAACTTTTACCCTTCTCACTAAATTTATAAAATTTACATTTAAACCCCGTCATCCAGATTAGTTTGCAAAATCAACCTTTGAGTGACATGGGATGATCTCTACCATTGGATCATTAAATAAATGGTGGAGATGAGGTTGCTCCTTGTTGAGTCACTGGTCGCTGACCATGTTGAGTCGCTGGTCACCGACCAACTCAACTATTCGCTACTCAATGAAGAAATGTTTGTGTCAAAGCTGCTGTTGCTGAAGATTGGTTTCAACTGATCTTCATTCATTCTACTGGATATGCTGAGGAAGAATAAAGCTCAACTTTGTGTGTCGCTGATCAACGTCAGCGAGAGCTTTACTTCTTCAAAATCAATAAAGGCAAAAGTCACTGCCAGAATAACAGCTAGTCTCTGAAGATCTCAAGTTCAAGTCATTCTACAAGAGCATGTTAGTTCGCAGTGAGTGAGGAGGATTTCTGCATCTTCAGGGACTATTCAATAAAGCCTCTCAAATCTTCAAGTACAAAGATAACTGTACTTATTCATATATCAGCAAGAGTGTTCCAACTGAAAGTTTGTATGAAGGATTACGTGGCAACGAATGATTGATTTTAGGGCAACGAGATATTTGCGGTAACAGAATTGGGACCCGCAGAATGTCGGTTCATCAGAGATCAAGCCAATCAAGCAGCGACACGTGTCATTCCTAGATCCGATATTTTAGGAACTCTTGTAGTATAAATAGTTCAGTGTATTGTACTGTAGAGGCTAGTCGTTTTATTTCGTGTTAATCACTTGTACGTTAGTGAGTAGTTTGTCTAAGCACGAAGTAACGATCCATAGAGTGAATAGTCAGCGTGTTTGTCCACTGCTGTTCATCTCAATTTGTAATAGGTTAGCTAAGTGTTTGAATTGGATTAACTTTGGTTAATCCATTCCGCATTCAACACTTATGAATTGATTTATCAATATAATTCTAGCTACTATTACTTCATCACTTTGATATTGTCATATACTTAATCTGTTATACTCTGTTTCTGTCAATCAAAGAACAACTAATAATTAACTAAGTTAAAATCTGAAATTAGTTGTTAGATTGTATTCAACCCCCCCTTCTACAATCAACTTTACACTTTGCGATTCCAAATCACTAAACAATAGTGATTACGGGACTCTCAATTGGTATCAGAGCAGAGTTGGTTTAAGCTCAATTAACCAGATCTGCTATGGAATCTGTAAAGTATAGTTGTGTAGACTCTGACTATTAGAAGGGAAATGGTTCTACAACCAAACCTCCAGCTTTTGATCCTTCAAGGATTGAGACTTGGATGTCCCGGATGATGATGTTTTTGGACTTAGTTGATGACCGTCTCTGTAATATCATAACCAATGGTCCACATATCCCAACTACCATAATTCATGCTGTAATTGCAACAGCTACTACTCCAGCTATGCCAGAAATGGTTATGCCCAAAAGAGAGGAACAATGGACTGATGAGGATAGACGATTGGTTAGACTTGATAAACAAGCTAAAATCTACATAGGCATGGCACTTCCTGATGAAGTGTTTGAATCTATTAGGCTTTGTAAAACTGCTAAAGATATGTGGGACACCCTTAGGAATATATATATATTGGAACTCCTGATATTATTCGCTGCAGGGAAGTCAATCTCACACGCCAGTATGAGCTATTCGCAATGGAGCCAAATGAGTCTCTGTCTTCCACCTACACCAGATACCAGTCGCTGATGAATAAAATGGAGAATGCTGGTATTGGCAAGGAACAAAGATTTGTTGTTGAAAAGTTTCTGGAGTTGCTGCCAAGAAAGACTTGGGGAACCATTGCTACATGTACAAGACAGAGGAATGATTACATCTCATTGAATCTAACTCAGGTCTATGGTATTTTGCTCAACTGGGAGCAGTCTGAAAAGTAAGCTGATCAGAGTGAGCATATTCGTGCTACTCTTGGAAGTAAGAAAATATCCAATGCCCTTTTAGCTGAGCTTGATGAAATTGAGCAGAAGACAGAAATCAAAAGTATCCAAAAGAAGCTCAAAGTCTCTGATAGCTGAAGAAGAAGGTGGTCAAGCTGAAGACCAATCAGATTTTGAGTATGATGAAGGTCTGGAGAAGCTTGAGAAAGATATGGCCATGATGGTTGCTAATTTCTGAAGAAACACCAGATCAAAAAGATTCGCTGGTGCTCCTTCTTCTGATAATTTTCAATCTAAAGGTAAATGCTACAAGTGTGGCAAACCTGGTCACTTTGCTGCTGAGTGTAGATCAAAGTCAAGCGTCAAGAATGATAAGTATAACAAGTACAAGGCAAAGTACAAGAAGCTGAAGGAACTTTCCAAATCTGGAAAGAAGAAAGGAAAAAGTTTTGTTGCTGAAGAAAGCTCACTCAGTGACTCTGATTCTTCATCATTATCTGATGAAGAAGCAAGGTTGTGTCTAGACAAGGATTATTGTCTCATGGCTGATGATGCTGAATTATATGAAGATATCAAGAAAGTTGCTCAAAATTGTTCAGCATCTAGCTGGGATTCTGATAGCATCTACAAAGGTATTTTCAGAGAAACAATCTGGTACTTAAACAGTGGTTGTTCTAGGCACATGACAGGGTGCAAGTCTTTGCTTAGTGACTATCAGGATGAGAAGGGTCCTGATGTTGTATTCGGTGATAACAAGGTTGGAAAGACCAAAGGATATGGAGTTTTATCCAATGGCAATGTAATGTTCAAAAGAGTTGCATATGTGGAAGGCCTGAAGCACAATCTATTAAGAATCGGTCAGTTTTGTGACTCTAAAAACAAGGTCCTATTTAATCATGAAGCAGGAGTTTTCTATAACAAAAAGGGGAGTGCTGTTCTCGCTGCCAATCGAAAAGGAAACACTTATGTGGTCGACATGGAGTCTGCACAATCTGGAACATGTTTTTATTCCAGAACTGTGTCAGAAGAAAAATGGTTATGGCATAAGCGACTTTCTCATCTGAATTTCAAAGCTATCAGCAAGTTGAGTAAGAATAGTTTAGTCACTGGACTACCAAAACTATCTTATGATAAAGACAAGCTTTGTTCAGCATGTGAAAAAGGAAAGCATCACAGCTCTTCTTTCAAAAGCAAGCAGACATCATCAGTGACTAAATGTTTTCATTCACTACATGTGGATCTATTTGGTCCTGTGAGTACTCCAAGTCTTGGTGGAAAGAGGTACTGTCTAGTGATAGTGGATGAATATTCCAGATACACCTGGGTATTCTTTCTTAAAGCTAAAAGTGAAGCTGCCAGCGAGATCATATCCTTTGTTAAGAAAATGGAAAATCTAAATGATGTCACTGTTAAACATCTAAGAAGTGATAATGGTACTGAGTTTAGAAACATTGACCTGGAAAGCTTTTGTGATTCAAAAGGTATCTCTCAAAAATTTTCAGCACCTAGAACACCCCAACAAAATGGGGTGGCAGAAAGGAGAAATAGAACTTTGATTGAATCAGCCAGGTCAATGCTCATTGATGCTGGTCTTAAAACCTATTTCTGGGCTGAAGCAGTGAGTACTGCCTGCTACACTTAGAATAGGTCACTGATCGTCAAAAGACACAGTAAGACAGCTTATGAGTTGTTAAGGGGGAGAAAACCTGACATAAGTTTTCTCCATGTTTTTGGTAGTACCTGTTACATCTTAAACAAACGAGATCACTTAGGAAAGTTTGATCCTAAAGCTGATGAAGGAATATTCATTGGTTACTCAATCATCTTTAAAGCTTTTAGAGTCTATAATAAACGAAGGGAATGTATTGAGAATTCAATGGATATTACCTTTGATGAGTCATATGATGAGCCACTCACTGATCCAAAAGAATATGAAAATCTTGTTTTTAACAAAACGGATAGTGACTCATCAGTTAAAGAAAAACCTGCTGATAAAAAGTATGAAAACTTTTCCTCAGATTCTGAAAGGGAAGATAGTGTCCCTGAATTGAAGTCCAGCTCTACTTTAGCTGGAAATGATTCAGGAACATCATCTTTACCTACTGATAATTCATCATCATCACAAGATGGCAATAATGATAATCATGCTTCAACTGCTGATCTACCCTCTGAACACTCACAAAATAATCAAGTCACTGCTGAACCTCAGCGAATGACTAAATGGATAAAACATATCGATAATAAATTGATTATTGGTAATCCACAATCAAGGGTTCAGACAAGATCAGCAACTGCTAACTTTTGTCTATTTGTTAGTTTTGTATCATTGATGGAACCAAAGAAGGTTGATGAGGCACTTACTGATCATCACTGGATAGCTGCCATGCAAGAAGAGTTATCTCAGTTTGAAAGAAACAAAGTCTGGAAGCTGGTGCCTCAGCCTACTGGGAAATCAGTGATTGGAACAAGATGTGTTTTCAGAAATAAAATGGATGCTGATGAAATTGTCATCAGGAACAAGGCTAGACTGGTTGCACAAGGTTACTGTCAGCAAGAAGGCATTGACTATGATGAAACCTTTGCACCAGTAGCTAGACTTGAGGCAATTAGGTTATTTTTGGCATATGCAGCTCACAAGAAGTTTAAAGTGTATCAAATGGATGTGAAAAGTGCCTTTTTGAATGGCAAGCTGCAGGAAGAAGTATATGTCAAGCAACCCCCTGGATTCATTGATCCCAAACATCCTAGTTATGTCTATAAACTTGATAAGGCATTATATGGACTAAAACAGGCTCCTAGAGCCTGGTAGGACACTCTCTCTGTCTATCTGATAAAATGTGGCTATGTCAAAGGAAAAATTGACAGCTGATGTGTGCTAAAGTATAGGCAATTATAATTACAAGTTTTAAATAAGGAAATACTAAATAAATACTATCACACAATTCAGGCAAGATTAACTGTGACACCCGTCAAATTAGGACTAGTGATTAGTGCCTAATCAAGTGTTTATATGTGTAATTAGTGCTTTGATAGGCTAATTACTGTATCAATTAATATATAATTAAATAACAACTACAAAGATAGTCTTTCGAGATACCGGTACAATTAATAACAATCAAGTGTCGTGGACACATTCAGGTTTCAAGTCTTTGGACATCAACTCACAGCTAATTACTTCAAGTTTATTAACTTAAACACTCCAAGACTCAGGTGAGTTTCATAGCCCCATTTTCACTGCTTTACAACTAGGGGTGTGATATTACTACTCGATTTTGTTTTACAAGTAGAACGCAAGTGCCAAACTTCAAATACTACATGAGTTTCAAGCTAATCAATTTAAAGTCCTCCATAAGCATAGTCTCTAGTATTTTATAGCGTGAATGTTAGTATATGATATCATATGGGATTGACAATCCTCATCCGGGTTAGCACGCACTAACCGGTCAAACGGATGTATTAGCATTTGGGAAGACGAGTGTTGATTAGGCACTCGTAGGAGGCATTTCAAGTTAGGTTTCCTTAAGTGGGCCTGACAAATCAAGTTAAGCTCAGACTATGTGCTCATGGACAGTATAACTTTTATTTTGCTTAATTGCATTTTAAATTCAATATAAATCTTGCGGTTCTGACAACTATACATTGACATACAAACCTGTGAGCTCACCAGCGTTTTCGCTGACCCATTTTAGTATTTATCACAGGTACCCAGCAGTAGGTTGGCTGCACAAGCAAGAAATATTAGCTCGAGTCAGCATACATACAACTAGAGATTGGACTGCATTATTATATTTTGTAAAAGTAATTATGCTATGTAATCTCTCAATTTCAGGAATCGAGCTAATGTAACTATATTTTGATGTAAACATTTACTTTATCTATACAAGTTTAAAACGACGCATATAGTGGTCGTTCATTATATCTTATGTGCTTTGTATATTGATTAGTGACACCCAAATCAAGCTTCCGCAAATCATTAAATTTGGGGGTGTCACAGATTGGTATCAGAGCCTAAGGTTTTAGTGAACTAGGTTGCATTTAGTGGGCCTAGACTATGACCGTTAGGCAGTATTCCTTATTAGTCATGACTAGTTCAGGGATTACATCATACGACTTTAATTTAACATAGCCTGATCAACTATGTACAATTAAAGAAAGATGATGTGAAATCTGAAAGAGTTATGTTGAACAGGAATGCATTAGTTGACTCTGACCTCGAGAGAAACGGGACTCAAAACACGTCTGTGCTAGACACTCAATAGGTTATTATGTGATGTACATATATATATATATACATAAGTAGACCTCATTACAACTTTAGGCTATATTATATTATATGAATATAGGCCTCTTTCTCTCTAACGCTTTGTCTCGAAATGACAAACACACCACTAGTTCACCATACTCGGACTAGTATCTTATTTCATTTCCTTGTTCTTTCTTACTCAGCATCATGCCTCCTCGCCGTCAAATTACCCTTAGCGAAGCTGAGATCGCGGGAATCATTGCCCGCAGTGTGACCGAAGCCTTGGCTACCCGAACACCACCTGGTAGCGAGGACACATCAACCAATACTCCACCACCCAAACCTTGCTCCTATAAGGACTTTCTTAGCTGTAAACCGTTATACTTCAAGGGCACGGAAGGTGCCATTGGCTTGATCCGTTGGATTGAGCGTATGGAATCTGTTTTCAGTCTCTGCGACTGCACTGAGAACAACAAGGTCAAATTCGCTGCTTACACCTTTCAGGAAGGTGCACTCACGTGGTGGAAAACCCACGCAAACTCTGTAGGCCTTGAGGTTGCAAATCGGCTTCCTTGGGCCGAACTGAAGAAGAAACTGACAGAAAAATACTGTCCTGAAGAGGAATTGCACAGGCTGGAAGAAGAATTCTGGCATCTGGAGGTGCAGGGAAATGATGTTGCTGAATATACCACCAAGTTTCAGCAGTTTGCCTTATTATGCCCGGGTTTGGTCGAACCAGAAAGTAAGGGCATTAAGAAATACATTCGTGGACTTCCCGAGAACATCCAGGGCAACGTCGCCTCATCCAAACCAACTACTACTGAGAGTGCCATTCGATTGGCCCACGAACTCATGGCTCTAGTTGTCAGCCGTGAGACTTCCAACACCTCATCCTCTAACAACAACAAACGCAAATCTACTGAGCACCACCACAACTCAAACAAGAAAAACAACGCCATCCAAGTCTACAACACCAACTCTGAATCCAACCGCAGCTACACCGGGGACAGACCTTATTGTCCCAAGTGTAACTATCACCACTTTGGTCAGTGCGGTACTCCTTGCAACAACTGCAGGAGGTACGGGCATTCGACTAAGGATTGCCGAGCCCCCAAATCCAACAACAGCCCCTCTGACAAAAATACCCGACAACCTAAGTCCTGCTACGAATGTGGAAACCCAGGACACTTTAGGGATTCTTGCCCAAAATTGAAGAACAAGGGCAACAACAACAACCACCGCAACAACAACAACAACACCAAAAGTAGCGCCTTCGTGATCAACTCAGGGGACGCCTGTCAGGACCCGAACGTGGTCACGGGTATGTTCCTCCTCAACAATTTAACTGCTTCCATACTGTTTGATACTGGTGCCGATAGAAGTTTTATTTCCGATGAATTTTGCCCTCTACTTGACATTACAGCTGTTGCTTTAGACGTTAAGTACACCGTAGAGCTAGCAAATGGCAAATTGATAGAAACCAATAGTGTGATGCCTAATTGCACTTTAAATCTAGCCGACGAAATCTTCTCCATAGATCTTATGCCTATTGAGATAGGAAGTTTCGATGTCATCGTAGGCATGGACTGGTTATCCAAACATCGTGCCGAAATCATCTGCTATGACAAAATTGTTCGCATACCTCTCACTGTCGGTAGAACCCTAGTCATACAGGGGGAGACCGGAGGGACGAGGCTTAACATCATATCTTGTCTTAAAACCCGGAAATTTCTGAGAAAGGGTTATCCATCAATCCTCGCGCACATCATGGAGAAAAAGTCGGAGGAGAAGCGACTTGAGGATGTTCCAATTGTTCAAGACTTTCCAGAAGTCTTTCCTGAGGAACTGCCTGGTCTACCACCACCAAGACAAGTTGAGTTCTCAATCGATCTTGTACCAGGTGCTGCGCCTGTGGCCCGAGCACCATACCGTTTAGCTCCATCCGAACTTCAGGAGCTGTCCACCCAATTACAGGAACTCCTGGAACGAGGATTTATCAGGCCGAGTTCTTCACCTTGGGGAGCTCCGGTCCTATTTGTTAAGAAGAAAGATGGTTCTTTTCGAATGTGTATCGACTATCGAGAGTTGAACAAGTTAACTGTCAAGAACCGGTATCCACTTCCTCGAATCGATGACCTGTTCGACCAACTTCAAGGGTCGAGTTGTTATTCAAAGATTGATCTCCGATCCGGTTATCACCAATTGCGTGTTCGCGATGCCGATATTCCAAAAACCGCTTTCAGAACCCGTTACGGGCATTACGAATTCCAAGTGATGCCATTCGGCCTAACCAATGCACCGGCTGTATTCATGGACCTTATGAATCGGGTGTGTAAACCTTACCTTGATAAGTTTGTCATTGTATTCATCGATGACATCCTCATATATTCACGAAGCAAAGTAGAGCATGCGCAACACCTCAGAACCATCCTTGAACTACTTAAACACGAGGAGCTCTATGCCAAGTTCTCTAAGTGTGAGTTCTGGATCAAAACCGTTCAATTCCTTGGTCACGTGATTGACAGTCAGGGGATTCACGTCGACCCGTCAAAAATCGAGGCTATCAAAGACTGGCAATCGCCAACCACTCCGACCGAAGTACGGCAGTTTCTAGGACTGGCCGGATACTATCGACGATTCATTGAAAATTTCTCCAAGATAGCCATACCACTCACGACGCTGACCCAGAAAGACAAAAAGTTTGACTGGACTGATAAACAAGAATCGGCATTCCAACTCTTAAAACAAAAGCTTTGCAGTGCTCCTATCCTATCTTTACCTGAAGGCACCGATGACTTCGTGGTATACTGCGATGCTTCTCATCAAGGTCTCGGTTGTGTGCTCATGCAACGGGACAAAGTCATAGCTTATGCTTCTCGACAGCTTAAGATTCATGAAAAGAATTACACCACCCACGACCTCGAGCTAGGAGCTGTCGTTTTTGCCCTCAAAATCTGGAGACATTACCTTTATGGTACCAGATGTACAATCTTTACCGACCATAAAAGCCTTCAACACATATTCGATCAGAAGGATCTCAACATGAGGCAACGTCGATGGGTCGAGTTGCTTACCGATTACGACTGCGAGCTCAAATATCATCCAGGCAAAGCAAATGTTGTTGCTGATGCCCTCAGTCGAAAAGAGCGAGTGAAACCACTTCGGGTTCGAGCCCTCAGTATGACCATTCACAACAATTTGAACATTCAAATCCTCACTGCTCAACTCGAAGCCTTAAAACCTGAAAATGTCAAAGATGAAGCCTTGCGGGGCATGGATAAACAATTCGAAATCAAATCTAACGGGATTAAGTATTTCTCAAACCGAATCTGGTTGCCTAAATTTGGGAACCTACGAGACTTGGTGATGGATGAAGCTCACAAGTCCAAATACTCTATCCATCCGGGATCCGACAAAATGTACCACGGTATCAAGGACTTCTACTGGTGGCCGAACATGAAAGCCGAAATCGCCACCTATGTCAGCAAGTGCCTTACTTGCTCCAAAGTCAAAATCGAATATCAAAAACCTTCTGGTTTACTTCAACAACCCAGTCTTCCTGAATGGAAATGGGAACAAATTGCCATGGACTTCATAACCAAACTACCCAAATCCTCAAGCGGTTGCGATTCCATTTGGGTGATCGTGGATCGTCTCACAAAATCTGCTCACTTCCTGGCAATCAAGGAATCCGACAAAATGGAACGCCTCACCAACATTTATCTGAAGGAAATCGTGACCAAACACGGTGTTCCAATCTCAATTATCTCCGATAGAGATAGTCGTTTCACTTCACAATTTTGGCAATCACTTCAAAAATCCCTGGGTACTCGACTTGATATGAGTACCGCATACCATCCTCAAACAGACGGTCAAAGCGAACGAACCATTCAAACACTAGAAGACATGCTACGGGCCTGCGTAGTAGACTTCGGTGTGAACTGGGAAAAACATCTACCATTGTGCGAGTTCTCGTACAACAACAGTTATCATACCAGCATCAAAGCTGCACCCTTCGAGGCACTGTACGGTCGTAAGTGCCGGTCACCTATCTGTTGGACCGAAGTTGGGGATAGCCAACTCACAGGTCCAGAAATCATTCACGAGACGACCGAGAGAATCGTTGAAATTCAAAACAAGCTTAAGGCCGCGCGTGATCGTCAGAAAAGTTATGCTGACGTGAGACGCAAACCACTCGAGTTCCAGGTTGGGGATCGAGTTCTACTCAAAGTATCGCCTTGGAAAGGCGTAATCCGATCATTCATTGGACCATTCGAGATCCTTGAAAGGATTGGTCCAGTAGCATATCGATTGCAGCTGCCATCCGAACTCAGCAGTGTGCATCCCACATTCCATGTCTCAAATCTGAAGAAGTGTCTATCTGATGAGACACTTATCATTCCACTCGATGAAATTCGAGTTGACGAGAAACTCCACTTTGTTGAGGAACCCGCCGAAATCATGGACCGTGAGGTCAAACAACTCAAACAAAGTCGCATTCCAATTGTCAAGGTCAGGTGGAATTCGAGGCGTGGTCCGGAATTCACCTGGGAACGAGAGGATCAAATGCGACTCAAGTATCCTCAACTCTTCAATGACTCAACTTCAAATACAACTTCAACTTAAATTTCGGGACGAAATTCTTCTAACAGGGGGAGAATGTGACACCCGTCAAATTAGGACTAGTGATTAGTGCCTAATCAAGTGTTTATATGTGTAATTAGTGCTTTGATAGGCTAATTACTGTATCAATTAATATATAATTAAATAACAACTACAAAGGTAGTCTTTCGAGATACCGGTACAATTAATAACAATCAAGTGTCGTGGACACATTCAGGTTTCAAGTCTTTGGACATCAACTCACAGCTAATTACTTCAAGTTTATTAACTTAAACACTCCAAGACTCAGGTGAGTTTCATAGCCCCATTTTCACTGCTTTACAACTATGGGTGTGATATTACTACTCGATTTTGTTTTACAAGTAGAACGCAAGTGCCAAACTTCAAATACTACATGAGTTTCAAGCTAATCAATTTAAAGTCCTCCATAAGCATAGTCTCTAGTATTTTATAGCGTGAATGTTAGTATATGATATCATATGGGATTGACAATCCTCATCCGGGTTAGCACGCACTAACCGGTCAAACGGATGTATTAGCATTTGGGAAGACGAGTGTTGATTAGGCACTCGTAGGAGGCATTTCAAGTTAGGTTTCCTTAAGTGGGCCTGACAAATCAAGTTAAGCTCAGACTATGTGCTCATGGACAGTATAACTTTTATTTTGCTTAATTGCATTTTAAATTCAATATAAATCTTGCGGTTCTGACAACTATACATTGACATACAAACCTGTGAGCTCACCAGCGTTTTCGCTGACCCATTTTAGTATTTATCACAGGTACCCAGCAGTAGGTTGGCTGCACAAGCAAGAAATATTAGCTCGAGTCAGCATACATACAACTAGAGATTGGACTGCATTATTATATTTTGTAAAAGTAATTATGCTATGTAATCTCTCAATTTCAGGAATCGAGCTAATGTAACTATATTTTGATGTAAACATTTACTTTATCTATACAAGTTTAAAACGACGCATATAGTGGTCGTTCATTATATCTTATGTGCTTTGTATATTGATTAGTGACACCCAAATCAAGCTTCCGCAAATCATTAAATTTGGGGGTGTCACATTAACCCGTTCGTATAATATAGCTGTTTAAGTAAGTCCAAGTTCGAACACAGGGAACGTGATTTAATCTATAACTAATTATTTATTCCTAATTACAACTATTTACAATTTATTACAATATTTACAAATAATATACAGTTTACAAATAATGTACAGGATAAGGGGGACGTTTTAGTTCCGAACGAACATATTTATGATTGATACAGATTCTAATAGATATGTCAGGTACAACTTAGATTGCTCATTTGGAAAGAACATTATACTCATTTAAACTATATTTTATTAAACTTACTATATATACTTATGTCTATTTGCTTTGTTGGCTATTACTACTGGTGAATTACTATTGTAGAAGATTAAGTAAAACCTTCATGATAACAATACAAAATCAGGCTATCAAATGTACCATTATCTCATTAAGTTCTATCAACTATTTATCAATACAAGATTATTTAATGTCAATTAATATTCTAAGTCTATCGCAGCAGATGAAGATCAAGACATGAACATGATCACTTAATTTATCCAGGGAACCAAATCAGGCTATCAAAAGTTATCAATAAACCAGTTTATCATGTCAAGAATACAATATAACAATAAATAATTCTCATATAATAAATAAACAATAGCACAGTTCCAACATAAACATATAATGTATATAATAGATTTAACAAACTGTCATTCAAACAAATATAATGAAAACATCTAATTCACAATTAAATCAAATAAACCATATCTTAGAGTAACAAAATCGGGCTATCAGAAGTTACAAAAGATAAAGAAACCTAACCAATTGTCGAACCAGCGTAACCTAGGGTTATAGGCCTTCAAACCCTAGCTTCTTGGCCTCCAAATTCGCACCCTAAGTCGACCTTAACCCTTACAAATCGTGTTTTTATTCTAAGAATCGTATATGGTATATCCCTAAGTCTGGCCGAAGCCTCTATTTATAATATTTCTGGCCGACCTTCCAACCGCCGGTTGGATACTCCAACCGCCGGTTGGAGTTAACTTTTTCTCCAAGCTAGCCGCGTCGTCCACCGCCTCATGAAACCCTAATGCCAACCGCCGGTTGGGCTTTCCAACCGCCGGTTGGATTGATTTTCCAGAATGTTCCAACTTCGGGCTCGGGCTTCTCTTTGGACTTCTTTCTTCTTTTATCCGGCTTTAGCTTAATTTCTTGGCCCGTTCTTCATATTTTCATTTTTAGTCCTTAATTCTTCATAATTTAAGGCTTCTGGTCTTCAGATTCTTCTTTTTCTTCAGTTTCGGTCCTATTTCTGTTCCTTTTTCTTCTTTCTTCAATTGAAATACATTTCTGCAAATATAAACCAATTAAGTATCTAAAATCATAGAAATGCACTAAAATGTATAAAAATATAGGGATAAATTACTATAAATATACTATCTATTTGATGCTTATCAAATATCCCCACACTTAAGTTCTGCTTGTCCTCAAGTAGATTACTGAATTTAAAATTAAATAAGCATCAAACTAATATTTAAGAATCAGAATACCAATACTAAAAACCTGTTTCATAAATTAAAAATTTTAACAATTTAATTAACATGGATAACTATAATGTACAAATAAAAATTATTATTATTTATGTAATATATAATCCATGAATGATTACTAATATATTTGTCCACTTTAAACAATCTATACTTATATTTCTGAATATATTTTTATTGTTAGTATGTATATTACCTATGATTTCCATATATGATATACTCTTAAACTTAATCATGCAACTTACTTTTATATTCCCAATAAATATATAAAATCCATTTTTAAGAATCAAGACATTGGTGACAGGTCTGCATTTTCATGCAACAGAGCGACATAACTTGATTCAGGTAAAGCTTTTTTTTTTTCTTTTTTTTTTTCTTTTTTTTTTCTTTTCTTTTTTTCAAATCAAACCAGCGGTGACAGGTCTATACAAACGTACAACAAAGCGACATAGTTTGATTTTTATTTATTTGAAAGATTTTTTCTTTCTTTTGCTTTATTTAAGAATACTAATTAGAATCCAGGTCTGTACTCAGTACAACAGAGGAAACAATTAGTAAACTCCCAAATGTTTTCATATAAGTAAAAAGATATATAAAATTATCGCATGATAAATTTAAGAATTAAGGCTTTTATGTCATACATCATATTATGTACCATAAAATAATATACAAGTTATTAATTAATTTTTTTTAAAACTTCAGAAATTTTCATATAGATTGCCTATTAGTACATCATATCATGTAACTATATATCACTCCTTATTAAGTAGCTTACGTTATTTATACAAAACAGTTAATCCACATTAAAGTCTAAATTTTTAAATACAAAACAAAACTTTTAACAAAAGTATTCTAACTAATAAATACCTAGTTATTCACTTAAAAATTTTAAATTTCTCCAAATTTTATATAATACAAACTTAAGTGTTTAATTAAAGAAATTCTTTCACTTATGAACCCCTATCCCCACACTTAAATTATACAATGACCTCATTGTATACAAATTGATAAATAAAAGTGAGTAAGGGAAAGAAAAATAGAACAGAAAACTCCCCTGACTGAAATTTTTAATTTCATCATCGGCCAAGAATCTGCTTCAACATTTAGTTTCTTCATCTCGTAAAATAATATACAACATCCACACTTTCGTAGTTAATCACGATTGCATTTAGCGTATGCAATAAGCCTTTAAACCCCTCGGTATCCCGAGTGGACGAGTTATAGTCATCGGCCAAGAATCTGCTTCAACATTTAGTTTCTTCATCTCGTAAAATAATATACAACATCCACACTTTCGTAGTTAATCACGATTGCATTTAGCGTATGCAATAAGCCTTTAAACCCCTCGGTATCCCGAGTGGACGAGTTATAGTCTCGTGAGGGTTTCCAGGGAACACACCCACAAAGTTCATAATTAATAAGATAAACTTATTAAATTTCCAAAAATTAAGCTGAACTGACTGTCAGCTTCATAAGTACTTATTAATTCTAGCAAAACAAACAAACAAATTAAACATACCAAATATAAAAATAAAATAAAAAACTAAAGATAGTCAGGAAACACATAATCACATGCTACTAAGTTATTATCATTTCTCTTGGGCTAATTATGAGGTAAAAACTTATGAAACTACTGCTATTCAGATTTTCTCCTAATAAAGCCAAAAGGTATTCAACCTCTAGTTGGGATCCTACAACCGTTGGTTTCCTAATTCAATTACTGGCAGGAATGCAATGTAGTTCCAATCTCTTATTTTAACTGATCAAATCTTCTACTGAGGTTAACTAAATTGAAGATCTTAACTTATTATGAAAACTATGTTATATTATAAACCATTCATATTAACATTAATAAGTTTTAAGCTAAACCCCAAAGTTTTACCCTTATCACCTAATCTGAATCTCTAAACAAGAATTGAAAATATTAGAATCAAGAAAATTTAGTTTACTAGAGTGAACCCTAAATAACAAATTTCTCAGAAACTAAATATGACAATTTCTTAATTAGATATTCCCAAAATATGAAACCTTAACAAATATTGCAATTATTTATAACAATTTACTTTAAGAATAATTGTATGGTGTTCTTTGGTTTTTGTGACAAAGTATGGTAATTATAACTGCTGCTTTTAGTGTTTAATCGAAAAAGTGTCCAACCGCCGGTTGAATATATCAGCCGCCGGTTGGTTGATAGCAGCGATTTTTAAAAATAACGACATTTATCATTTTTTATTTAATTAGCCCTATTTAATTTAATATACGTAGCAACTTTTCTAGTGATTATGGTTCCTTAAACCAATCCTTAATAACAAACTAAAAGTAAAAACTTAAATAAAGTAAAATCTACTAAACTAAAGCTAAATCTAAATCTACCTATTACAAAATATACAAGCACGGGTTGCCTCCCAAGAAGCGCTTGTTTTTGTTCGAGTCGCTAGCTTGACTCCAACTTAATTTACTTAAAAATCTAGTGACTTTCCCCACACTTAGTCTAAAGCATGGATGGTAATATCGATAAATATCATTTAAATGTAAATTTATTAAAAGTAGAGTACGATGATACTTATCATTTATAGCAGGTAAATGTCCATTCTGAGATGCTCCATGATATTCCAAAAACTTTGAGAAACTTTCTTTCCGTTCGAAGTGCCAAAAAGGATCTTCATATTGATAAAACAATGAACTTGTGCTTATAGATACTTCAACCGTTGGTTGTGTCGACTCAACCACCGTTTGGAATTCAACTGTCGACTTTGTTTCAATCCGAATGTTGTTTGATATCTGATTACCGCAAATTCTGTTTTTGGTTTCGTTTCCAATCCTTACTATTGTTTGATCATCCTTTGTTAATTGTTCATTCTCTTCAATACAATCAAGTAACGAAAATGATTCCTCATCAGAGTCGTAATGATCAAATTTAGGTAAAATTGACCAATCTATCTCCATATCTTCTTCCTGTTTAAATTCACTAAAAATTTCATTAGAAAATAAGGGTTTAGAAAATTGAGGGTACTTATTGATTTGGTTGTCCATCCCTTCAAGTTGCTGAATGGAGATTCCTCGACTGTGATCAAGAGTTTCGGTCTCTTCCGTTGTTTTACTTGCAGTTTCCATAAATTGTGGAGCTCTCACAATCGATGGTTCGGATAAACTTGTGAAAATGTCATCAGGAAATTTTTCCATATACTCCTCAATCGTCATGTTAGCAATATCTTCATTCATATGATAGTTTCTCGAGTTTTGAGAAATTAATGGAATATTATTCATGGGTTGGTACATACCTGTAAAACTAGAAGAAAAAACGTAGAAAAGAAAAGAAAATATAATCTAACTAAAATATAATTTAATTTAATTTTTTTTTACTACAAAGCTAGTCAATAGATCTCGGTAGCTCCAAAGATAGTACACAAAAGCGGAGAAACAGGTCAGCGCGAAGCTTATTAAAAACCTATCTCTTTCGAGAAGCACCTTACCCCTTATATGATGAATCAATGAGATAGGGCTTTACTCTCCTTATACCTTTGTTTTTGTCAGTAATCTCAATGGGTGAGCCGATATTTCGTATTGATTTTGCAAAGTATTAGAAATAAAATTATACAGGGAAAAATAATTAGTTTAAATTAAAATACACCGCTCCCCGGCAGCGGCGCCAAAAACTTGATGTGTGCTAAAGTATAGGCAATTATAATTACAAGTTTTAAATAAGGAAATACTAAATAAATACTATCACACAATTCAGGCAAGATTAACCCGTTCGTATAATATAGCTATTTTAGTAAGTCCAAGTTCGAACACAGGGAACGTGATTTAATCTATAACTAATTATTTATTCCTAATTACAACTATTTACAATTTATTACAATATTTACAAATAATATACAGTTTACAAATAATATACCGGATAAGGGGGACGTTTTAGTTCCGAACGAACATATTTATGATTGATACAGATTCTAATAGATATGTCAGGTACAACTTAGATTACTCATTTGGAAAGAACATTATACTCATTTAAACTATATTTTATTAAACTTACTATATATACTTATGTCTATTTGCTTTGTTGGCTATTACTACTGGTGAATTACTATTGTAGAAGATTAAGTAAAACCTTCATGATAACAATACAAAATCAGGCTATCAAATGTACCATTATCTCATTAAGTTCTATCAACTATTTATCAATACAAGATTATTTAATGTCAATTAATATTCTAAGTCTATCGCAGCAGATGAAGATCAAGACATGAACATGATCACTTAATTTATCCAGGGAACTAAATCAGGCTATCAAAAGTTATCAATAAACCAGTTTATCATGTCAAGAATACAATATAACAATAAATAATTCTCATATAATAAACAAACAATAGCATAGTTCCAACATAAACATATAATGTATATAATAGATTTAACAAACTGTCATTCAAACAAATATAATGAAAACATCTAATTCACAATTAAATCAAATAAACCATATCTTAGAGTAACAAAATCGGGCTATCAGAAGTTACAAAAGATAAAGAAACCTAACCAATTGTCGAACCAGCGTAACCTAGGGTTATAGGCCTTCAAACCCTAGCTTCTTGGCCTCCAAATTCGCACCCTAAGTCGACCTTAACCCTTACAAATCGTGTTTTTATTCTAAGAATCGTATATGGTATATCCCTAAGTCTGGCCGAAGCCTCTATTTATAATATTTCTGGCCGACCTTCCAACCGCCGGTTGGATACTCCAACCGCCGGTTGGAGTTAACTTTTTCTCCAAGCTAGCCGCGTCGTCCACCGCCTCATGAAACCCTAATGCCAACCGCCGGTTGGGCTTTCCAACCGCCGGTTGGATTGATTTTCCAGAATGTTCCAACTTCGGGCTCGGGCTTCTCTTTGGACTTCTTTCTTCTTTTATCCGGCTTTAGCTTAATTTCTTGGCCCGTTCTTCATATTTTCACTTTTAGTCCTTAATTCTTCATAATTTAAGGCTTCTGGTCTTCAAATTCTTCTTTTTCTTCAGTTTCGGTCCTATTTCTGTTCCTTTTTCTTCTTTCTTCAATTGAAATACATTTCTGCAAATATAAACCAATTAAGTATCTAAAATCATAGAAATGCACTAAAATGTATAAAAATATAGGGATAAATTACTATAAATATACTATCTATTTGATGCTTATTAACAGCACATTATTTATCAAAAGAGATAAAAGAGATGTCATATTAGTCCAGATTTATGTTGATGACATTATTTTTGGGTCTAGTAACAGTGACATGTGTAAGGAATTTGCTGATCTCATGACTAAAAGTTATGAGATGAGTATGATGGGTGAATTAACATTCTTTCTTGGTTTGCAAATAGAACAATCCGAAACTGGAATCTTTATAAACCAAGGAAAATATGTTAAAGATTTACTAAAGAAATTCGAATTCACAAATTGCTCATCCCTTGCTACTCCTATGTCACCAGCAGTAAAATTGAATGCTGATCCTGATGGTAAATCTGTAAACATTACTGCTTACAGAGGAATGATTGGGTCACTGCTGTATCTAACTGCTAGTAGACCAGACATTATGTTTGCTACTTGTCTCTGTGCAAGGTATCAAGCTGATCCCAAAGAATCACATTTGCTTGCTGTTAAAAGAATATTCAGATATCTGAAGGGTACACCAAATCTTGGTCTCTGGTACCCATCTGGTTCAGACTTCTCCCTGAAAGGATATTCTGATTCTGATCATGCTGGATGCAAACTGGATCGAAAAAGCACATCTGGTAGCTGTCAATTTCTTAGAGAAAAGCTAGTAAGCTAGTCCAGCAAGAAACAAAACTCAGTTTCAACTTCAACTACTGAAGCTGAATATGTTGCTGCCAGTGCTTGTACTGCTCAAATTCTCTGGATGAGAAATCAACTTGCTGACTATGGTTTTGAATTCAGTGAAATACCGATCTACTGTGATAGTCAAAGTGCTATAGCCATTGCCAACAATCCAGTAATGCACTCAAGAACAAAGCACATTAATATCCGATATCATTTCATCAGAGACCACGTGATGAAAGGTGACTTTGAGTTACATTTTATTCCAACTGATTACCAACTCACTGATTTGTTTACAAAACCTTTAGATGAGAAAATATTTAATTTTCTTATCAGCGAGCTTGGTATGTTAAACTTAAATGACTAACTCAGCTATCAAGCTCAGCTAGTTATTTTTGTTTAAAAGCTTTTATCTTTCAAAAAAATTGAGTATCTGTGATGTCTTCATGTGATCTATATTTTACTATTCTATATTTTTCCTTAGCTGATTTAGTTAGTATTCTAAGTTGTAACTAAATCAGTGAAAGTTAATATAGTAAAGTATTATATAGTTTATATCAGACATAAATGTATACTCATCTCTCTCTAATAAACATTTATTTATCATGTTTTTATAACAATCGTATCTCAGAAACTTATTCTTTCCTTAACTGATCTTGTTAGTATTCTAAGCTGTAACAAGATCAGTGAAAGATAAGTCTCTATGATACAACTTTTATACAGGCATGATCAATAATCATTTTCTTTTAAAATAAATAACATTTACTTTCAGAAATAATAAAAGTGATTCATATTTGCCTGTGATTAATTCTTTATGACTCAGTCAGTATTCTAAGTTGTGACTAAATCAGTGAGATAACATTTCAGGCAAATAGAAAATCAGGTTTATTATTCTTGAAAATTTATGTTTTCTTTTATCATATAATCAATTCAGTTGATTATAAACATCAGGGACTTCCTGATTCATTTTTTAAATGATGATTTTGCGATTAATCATTTCTGTGTGCCACAAAAGTCACACTTCTGACAACCTCTTTCTTACGTCAAGTGCACTTCTCCGGCGCAAACTTCTAATCACAATTAATACCACCGGTCTTCATAATCATCATCCCTATACTATCCTCCATCATCAATAATCACCTCTACACCACTTCAACTTACCACCATCATCGACCACGACGATCCATTTTCTACCACACAATTCTCACGTAACTCCTCCATAAATACAACCCTTCATCTCGCTTCACAAAACACCTACTTAACCATCCCCCCTTAAAACACTCTGTTAAGAAAATGATTTCATTTGTAGCAAAAACAAAATCTTCTTTTACATATATTTTCTCTGCATAAGTTCAAAGCTTGTCAAGCCTTTGCAGAGATCAAAGATTTTGCTACAACAATTTTTCAAAATATCAAAGAAATCTTTTGTGTTGAAAAACAGAGCGTACAAAGATATTTTTTACTGAACTAAAAAGGGTTTACAGTTTATTTGAAGCTCTGAACTTAATCGAAAAACATTCTCAAAATCTTGAAAATTAGTGAAAATATGTTTGTATGATCTCATGGGGAAACAACGATTACTTGTGTCCCAGTATGAAACTGTTGTACATATGTCCGCTTCTTCTCCTACATTGACCATGTCACTGAAAACACCCCCAGTGACTACTGCTGGTCAACCACCAAAAAGAACTCCACCAACTCTCACAAGAAAAATCCAAAAGAAAACGTTTACGGACGCCAAGGATGAAACAGGGTCTGAACGTTCAGTCACTGTGGGCATCCTTGCTGAAAACAAGCCTTCAAAATACAACTTTTTATCGCGTCAACCCATGAGCCACTCATCTTCCTCACAAAAGGATGATGTTTTACAAAAAGGGCAGGTGATATCAGTGAGTGTTAACACACTCTTCGCTGGTGTCACATCACTGGCTACAGACCCGAGCCATCTCTCACCTAACACTGCACCAGCTGTCAATGTCTCTTTCAGATCACAGGGAGAGATACAAGCTAATCCTTCTGTTTTCAATGATCCATCAGTTTAAACACAAGCTGATGATGAGAAAACCAATCACTTAGTACAATCAGATCAAACATTTCATGCTATCATCAAGGGGGAGAAATGTCCAAATGTCATGAAAGAACCTTGTGCTTGCTTAAAAGCTTACACAATTGTTTTAACTTATGCTTGATTGGATCTTGTTAACTTTAGTAATACCTCCGTTAACAAATAGATTTGATCTAGATAAGAATCAATAAGTTGCGGAATAACTTGTTGATAATATATCAAGAACTTAAAGTAAATAATACAAAGAGAAATAAAATATACTTTGATAAGCTTCAATATATTGATATGAATTGATTGTTCAAATCAGGCATACGAATGCACTACTACATTTGGGTATTTATAACCTTGAAGCTACATCTAACCCACTCACTAGAATGATTACATTTCACCAACTAGTGAGCACTAACTTACTTGTTAATTACAAAGTATATACGATAATATACTTAAACAAAAGTAATGGATACATCACTGTAATGTTTTCAATACAATACTAAAAGTAGATGTACTTTATACTTCCACTAATACACCTTTTGCACGTGTATTCCATCAGGCAGCAGAAACAGAATTTCATCATTCAGCAGAAATGAATATCGGGCAGCAGAAACTGTATTCTTCAGCATTTTGATCGTTCGGCAGAAACAACTTCCTTCGGCAGAAACAAGGCTTTCGGTAGAAACAGCTTTCTTCAGCAGAAATAACACTTTCGGTAGAAACTTTGAACCTTCAGCAGAAACATTAAGTCTTCAACAGAAACAACAGAATCTCAAACCTTACAATCTCCCCCTAAACTTGATCATTCTTAGCAATGAATCAAGTTTCTTTATCTTTCTTTTCATCTTTAGGAGCTTGATTCTGTTTTCTTCTTTTCTCCTCCTCTCTTATTCTTTCCATCTCCACTCTTTTGTGAAATTGATTGAACACCATGTATAAAGCATTGAATGCTCCTTCTGAAATCACAGTAGTTCTTAGTTGAGATGCAAGCAATTTTCTTAGAAGCTGAGTCCCCAGAGCATATTTTCTTTCATCAAGCATATAGATTGTCATTCCATCTTTAAATAAAATCATGTGAACTCTAGCTCTAACGAAATGTCTCCATGTATTCACATCCTCATAGCAGCTTAAGAACAAATTAATGAATGGTTCAGGCTCAAACAACATAGTCAAACACCTTTCCAAATCTCTTTCCATTACTACCAGTGAAGCTTGCCTGTTTCTCTGACTAATCAGTTCATACAGATCCAGAATATCTAATCTATTCACATTCCTGAGAACATCAGCAACAGATGTCATGTATTGCTCATTCCCATCTTCTCTGACAATTCTGATCTGCTATTTGATAACATTAGCAACTCCTTTTGATATTTGCCCTTCCCATTCAACAATCTTTGATGATCTATCATGATTGATGTGAATATTTTCTTTGTTATCCTTCATTTCTTTGATATATTTTCTTAATCCTTCTGCATCTTTCTCCACATCAGGAAGTACATTATCACTAGCAAGTACTCCATTCCATCTGATCTTTAAATTTTGATCAGAAAGCCTTTTGATTTCTCTTTCTTTTGCTTCTGCTTCCTCTTGCTCTTTCTTTTCAATTCTATCTTGCTCTTCTTTTCTAACCTGCTCAGCAATTTTCTTTCTTTCCTCAGTCAACTTTTTCTGAATAATTTTATCTTGCATGACCTTTTTCTCAAACTCCTCATTTCCTTCATTCTGATGTCTTTCATAAGCTTTTTCCAACCTTTCTACATCCCATCCTTCAAGCACACATCTTGGTGCATATCTTCCACCAAGAATTTTCAGCAACACCTTTTTCCTCTGAGCAGCAGTTGGAGGTTTATTTCTTTTCTCCTCAAGCTTAGCTTGTCTTTTCAGTCTTGCCTTTTCTTCATTTGCTTGTTTTAGCTTTGCAAATCCTGAATCCAAGCCATCATTACCCTTCTTTTTATTGATCATTTCATAAATCTGTTGAGCAGACAATCCTCTACCTACTGCAGCCATGTCATTCAACATCTTTGCAGCTTTTTGTGATAAGTTTACTACACTTGAGTCTTCCAGTATCACATCAACATTTGGACCTTCTTGTCTTTTGAACTCAACAGCCATTCTTAAAATTCTTTCATCATGTTCCTCCTGAGCTCTTCTAGCCTCATCTAAATCAATTGGAGGTTCTGCAATCTTCTTAACCTTTCTTTCTTCCTTCAACTTTCCTTTACCTTTGTCTTTTGAATCAATCTTTGGAAGATCTTGCTTGAATGGCACTTCTTCAACTGGTTCTTTGATTTGAAATGGAGGCAGAGAAGGTTGATCAGATTTCTTTGGCATTTTGACTGGAGTAAGTTTTCAAGATTTCTTCAAATTTGACATTGCTATCATCTTCCTCCTTTTTGTAGTGTAAACCTTCAAAGTTTTAGGTTCTTTTTCCTCTGTCTTCACCTCAGTTTCAGATTTATCACCAGTTTCATTTTTCTTTTCTTTCTCTGCAGATTCCTTATCTTTTGAATGTTCATTTTTTGCTTCAGTACTATAAACAATCTTTTGCACCAAATCATCCAAATTTACCTCAGCTTCATTGAATTCTGTTTCCTTTTCTGCAGTGTTAAATCCAAACCCCTTATCAATCTCAGAAATCAAAGGATCTTCATCTTCCAAAGTTTCATTCACATCATCTCCATCATTTTGATTTGATGGTGATGGAGGTGTATAAACAAAAGGATCAGAATCCTCTGCATCTTCTTCAACTCTACTTCCACCAGCTTCATGATCATGTGCCATAGAATTTTCAAATCTATTCCTTTTTCTTTTCTCAGCCTCATCTTCAGAAGAACTAGAACTTGAAGAAATTATCTTTTCAGGTTCTCTAAAACTTACACCAGCATAACTTTCATATGCTTGCACAATCTTTTTCAATTTTTCAATTTCTTTGTCTTGCAACATAATCTTTATACCCTGATTCTGCAGTGCTTTCTCATGTCTTGCAATGTTTGCTTTGTCCTTCTTGATCTCTTCCCACAAGAACTCAAAATATGATTCCATCAATTCCAAGTTAAAACTACCTTCACCATCATCGAAAAACCAATTTCTAGGTGGTTCATTAGGCTTATTAAACTCATCATCATACCTAGTATGATCAGATGAATCCCCTTTGTTCTTGGTACTGGGTCCACTAAAATCATCTACAGGTGTAGAATCATCTTTTAGTGTTGCCTCTGATTGGGTCTTATTTATGTTGCTTCTGTCCTCTTCAGCCAATGGGCTAGAAAGAGTAGAAGTAGCCCTTTCAGAATGGTCTCTCTCCTCCTCATTGACCACATACTGTTGTGAATCATTTGGCTGAGACTTTTGAGCAGCATGACCCTCAGAAGTCTGTTTCTTAGCCCTTTTGGCTTTGGAAGATTTGGCTTTTTGATTCCCATGTTTTCTCTTTTTAGACTTATCTGCAGGGGGTTGAGAAATGGTGGGTGTTTCCATTCTCTCTGCAGATTGTTCAGGAACAGTTGGTGGTACTGTTTCTGTGGAATGAGCAGGAAGCATTGTAGCAAACAATGCTGTATCATTCCCTGAAAAACCTCCAGTTGCTCTTTTCATATTAGCAAAAATTTTCTTTGTTTGAACAATGACAAAATGAAGTTCTTCATTTGATGGTAAAGCATAGTTGTCAATTGTTCTATAAAAAATCAATGCTAAAAACCTTGGATATATGAGAAAACCTTTTGTAATATTGGTTTGATTTGCAACTAAACTATCAAAAATCATTTTTGAAAAGTTAAATTTTTGATTTGTTGCTAAACAGACCATTGCAGTTGCAATTGTACTGTTTATTTCATTCCAACATGACCTTTTTCTTGATAAGCAATGTAACAGGACATGAGCTAAAAATCTCCATTGAGAACCCAATTTTGATTTTATAAAAGTATAACTATTTAAGGTACCCTCATATCCCATTAATCGAAAATTTTCCCATAAAGTAGTGTTCAAGAGAGAATCAATACCATTTTCATCATCTAGTTGAAGATGTTCTCTCAAAATTGATTCTGACACTATTACTGGCTTCTCCATAACAGTTGATACGATGCGTTTTACTCCATTCTCTTCCTGAATTGTTGCATTTTTCCAAAATTCTCTTTGATGCGCAATCGAGATTTTAAGATTAACGGTTAGAGCAACATGAATATTACTATTCAACAGAAAATCAATGATTTGTGAAAACCCTTCGGATTCTTTAGGTTTATGTAAATACGCAACTTGATTATGATCATCACAGAACTCAAGATGATCCATTTTGATTTGAATGAATAAAAGAATGAATGAAAGATTGATTTGAGATGAAGAACAATTTGAGCGCGAGTTTTAACTGTTTGAGAGCGAATCAGCAGAAATGATTTCAGAAGAAAGTGAATTTAAATTTCTAGGTCAAAATGTTTATATCAGTAGAAAGACCTAAAAATTTCTTTTTCAGCAGAAACGACATTTTGTTCTGTCGGCAGAAATGACATTTTGTTCTGTCGGCAGAAATGACATTTTGTTCTGTCAGCAGAAATGGAATTTGTTCTTTCAGCAGAAATGGAACAAACAGCAGAAATGGCTTTTTGTTCTTTCAGTAGAAACAGAACAAACAGCTGAAACAATTCTTTTCAGTAGAAAATGTGCTTTCAGCAGAAACAAAATACAACTTTCAGCAAAAACTATTTTTTTTTTTTTTTTTTTTTTTTTAAACACACTACTAGAAACAGAATATTTACAAATTACTAATGATCAAAAACTGAATATTTGAGAGCAAAATGTCCAGCTTTATCATAGTAATAACAATTTCTTAAAAACTTAATTTTAATCACATGGATAGTACTTGTCAGCAAGAGTATCACGATATTTTGAACTTGAAGCACTAAAAACAGGTCTTTCAGCATTTGGATTTAACTTACGTTTAATCCAAGTGTTGACTTTTACTTTTACCCGTTTCACCTTATGCTTCCAATGAGTCAATCTATCAATAATTCTTGTTGGAATATTTCGCTTAGCTATCCTTCTTTGAGTTTCAAGATTTTTCATTTCCAAAACCAAATCAAGTATATCATTGTTTAACAACTGAACTTGATCTTGTAAATCTTCAATAGCATGAAGATTTTCAATAGCATTCATTTCTTCTATTTCTTCATTTTCAAAAATAGCATTGACTTGATGATAAAGATTTTGATTTTGAGGTTCAATCTCATCCATGCTTATAAAATCAGTATTAGACTCTTCCAAATTTTCATTATCAGAAGTTGTATAACCAGAAGAAGAGAAATACTCCATTTTAAATGTTTTTGAAAATAGAAATAAAAGAGAATAAGTACTAAAGATGCAAAATCTGTTTACTCTTTATCCTATTTAAATACTAAAAATGGAATGTAATAATGGGAATCTTGAAAATTTTGACCATTTTAACAGAAATATTCTATGACAAAGAGTATTTACCATAAAAACAAAAACATAAAGAATCTTACTATTTATCTAACTTAGATTTAACCACACAAAATTTACTTTTAGTTTCTGCACAAAAAGTTAAAAGCACAAAAGAAATACATAACATCCAAAGAAATGTCCAATCAGCAGAAAAACAATTTAGCATTATTTAAGCTTCATCAATAATTTATACTTTCAGCAGTAACTTTTGTCATTCAGCAGAAACTGAAATGGATTTTGCCTTTCAGCAGAAACAAAAACTACTACTTTCAGTAGAAATGATTTCATCAGCAGAACCTTTATTTCTAAACACTTTTTAGACATTTTAAGAAGAATTAATCATACCAATGCTAGTGATTAAAAAGTTTAACCTGTTTGAATCAAAAGCTTTAGTAAACAGATCTGCAAATTGTTGATCAGTGTGAACGTAATCAACTGTTATCAACTTCTTCTCATTAGAATCTCTAATAAAATGATATTTAATCATTATGTGTTTAGTTTTGGAGTGATAAACAGGGTTCTCAATAATGCTAATTGCAGAAGTATTATCAATGTAAATAGGAGTGTTAAGAAAAGTGTACCCATAATCAAGCATTTGATTTTGAATCCATAAAACTTGTGCACAGCAGCTTGCAGCAGCAACATATTCTGCTTCTGCAGTTGACATGGATACTGTGGTTTGTTTCTTGCATTGCCATGACACTAATCTTTCTCCCAAAAATTGACATCCTCCTGAAGTAGACTTCCTATCCATATTAGCTCCTCCATAATCACTATCTGAATAAGCATATAACCTGAAATCTGATTCATTTGGATACCAAAGGCCCAAGTTTGGTTGACCCTTTAAGTATCTAAAGATTCTTTTAACAACAGATAGATGTGATTGTTTTGAATTAGCTTGAAATCTTGCACAAACACACACAACAAACATTATATCTGGTCTTGATGATGTGAGGTACATTAAAGAACCAATCATAGACCTATAAAGATGCATATCAACATTCTCCCCCTCAAGATCAGCATCTAAATGTTTGTGTGTTTCAATAGGAGTCTTCACAGATTTGCATTCATAAAAACTGAACTTCTTCAATATGTCAGTGACATATTTACTTTGATTTATGAAAATGCCATCTGTTTGTTGCTTTACTTGCAGTCCCAAAAAGAAAATGAGCTCTCCCATTGAACTCATCTTAAACCTCTTATGCATTAATCTTTCAAATTCTCTGCATAAATTTTCATTTGTAGATCCAAAAATTATGTCATCAACATAAATCTGAATTAACAAAATATGTTCTTGCACTTTCTTGATAAACAAAGTTTTGTCAATTGCCCCTCTTTGAAATCCAATCTTTAAAAGATACTCAGTTAAAGTTTGATACCATGCTCTAGGTGCTTGATGTAAGCCATATAGAGCTTTATCCAATTTGTACACTTTATTTGGATAGAATGGATCTTCAAAGCCAGGTGGTTGACAAACATACACTTCTTCATTCAGTTTTCCATACAAGAAAGCACTTTTAACATCCATTTGATACACTTTGAACTTCTTGAATGATGCAAATGCTAGAAACATTCTTATAGCTTCAATTCTAGCAACAGGAGCAAATACATCATCATAGTCAATTCCTTCTTCCTGAGTGTACCCTTGTGCCACCAATCTAGCTTTATTTCTCACAACTATTCCTCTTTCATCTTTCTTATTTCTGAAAACCCATTTGGTACCAATTGCTTTGTGACCAATTGGTAAATCAACCAAAGTCCATACTTCTTGAATTTTGAATTGTAGCAGTTCTTCTTGCATGGCTTCTATCCATCCTGGATCATTTATTGCTTCAACAATCTTTTTAGGCTCATTTTGTGATAGAAAAGCAGCCATTAAACAAGATTCAAAATCAGAAGATAAATTCTTTATTTGACTTCTTGTTTGCACAGAAGATTCTGGATCACCAAGAATTTGTTCTTGAGGATGATTCTTGTGAATTCTGAAGGTTGAGTGGATTGGAACAGAAATATTTTCTTCAAGATTTGTGAGATTTGGATCATTATCACTTCTAGATTCAGAAAGTGATAATTTTTCCAATGAAGCTATTGTTGGCTCTAAGATTTCTTCTATTTTATCATCTAACTCATCATTATCAGAAGATGAATTAATGATAACATCCTCCTTACTAGCTTCTTCAGACTCTTTCTGTGATTCTTCATGATGAGATTGTGAAGATTGATTGAATTCTGGTGGATCAACAGACCATTTAGGAAATAAGACAATTTCCTGAATTTGATCTTGATTTGCATTGTGATCTGAAGTATCACCATTATTTAAGCATGTACTTGTATCATCAATCTTTGTACCTGCACTTGATAACTCATAACCAGATCTAAAAGAATTTGTTTGAGCATCAATATCAAACAATTTTGTGGGACCTTTTCCTGTTGGATTTTCAGTATGCTCATTAAAGGTCACATTCATTGTTTCTTCAACAATCCTAGACTTTTGATTGAATATTCTATAAGCTTTACTTTGTGTAGAATATCCTACAAAAAGTCCTTCATCAACTTTGCTATCAAACTTGCCTAAGTGATCTTTGGTATTTAAGATAGTACAAGGACACCCAAATGGTTTAAAGAAACTGATTAATGGTTTTCTTATAAAAAACAATTCATATGGGGTCTTGTTATGAGGCTTAACAATCAAAATCCTATTTTGAACATAACATGCAGTACTTACAGCTTCTGCCCAAAATGTAATAGGAAGTTTAGAGTCAGCTAACATTGTTCTAGATGCCTCAATTAGTGTCCTATTTCTCCTTTCAGCAACACCATTCTGTTGTGGAGTTCTAGGTGCACTAAACTGTCTTTCAATACCTTTTGTAGCACAAAAATCATTTAATTCTGCATTTTTAAACTCTGTGCCATTATCACTTCTGATGATTTTAACTTTCAAGTCCATTTGATTTTCTATCTTAGTGATAAAATCCTGAAGTATTCCAGAAGTTTCATCTTTTGATCTAAGAAAGAATACCCATGTAAATCTGCTATAATCATCAACTATCACTAGACAATATGATTTCTTCCCTATACTACTCACATTTGTTGGACCAAAAAGATCCATGTGAAGTAAATGTAAAGGAGTGCAATTTGAATTCACAGTCTTGGCCTTATAAGAACTTTTGTGTTGTTTTCCCTTTAAACATGCAACACAATGATCATCACATTTAAACTCTTCTGTGGTAAACCTCTTACAAGATTATTTTTAACAAGTTTGTTCATGTTTTTGAAGTTTATGTGACACATCCTTCTATGCCAAAGATTTGACTCATCAACAGAAGCTTTTGAAATCAAACAACTCAAAGATTTTGATTTAAACATATTTGCAACATCAAAAGAATATACATCATTCCTTCTAGGAGCTCTAAGTAATACTTGACTTTCATCAGGTAACTTAAAGTCAGAAGTAAGAATCATACATTCTGTGTCAGTGAAAAGACAAAAGTTTTTCCTATCAGAAATTTGTGACACAGATAATAAATTGTATTTCAATTCATCTACATAGTAAACATCTTGAAATGTCAACTTATCATTGCAAATATTTCCTTTACCTGTAATCTTACCTCCTTTTGGATTGCTGCCAAAGGCCACATAACCACCATCAAATACTTTAAAGTCTTGTAAATGAGTTATGTCACCTGTCATGTGCTTAGAACAACCACTGTCCACATTAGGGGTGGCAATTCGGGTTGGGTCGGGTTATCGGGTTCGGGTTGACGGGTTGACGGGTCAGAAATGGTCAACCCGAACCCAACCTGATTTTAAAATCGGGTTGGGTATTTCAACCCAACCCAAAACCCGACAACCCGAACCTAACCCGACCCAACCCGAATTGCTAATAATTTAACAAATTTTCACTTTACTTTCGAGTTTTTAGGTCGGTTTCGGGTCAGTTAAGTCACATTGATCAATCTTTTGAAAAAAATAGCTAATCATTTATAAGCATAAATAATTATAAAATTTCAAAATTAATAAAAATAAATATTATATCAATTTGAATTGATCATCAAAACATCACTAATTCACTAACTTATATCAAAACGTAAAGATATCAAAGAAAATGTTATAAATCAGTAACTGAAAAGGTCTAAATTATGTGTCATATTTAAATTTAAAATAAATTTATAATGATATTAACTTAATTTCGGGTTGTCGGGTTCAACCCAAAAATGCATTTGCTGACCCAGACCCGACCCAAAAAAATATCGAGTTGGCGGGTTTCGGGTTGACGGGTTGACGCCTCAAGAATCCCGACCCTAACCTTATAATATTCGGGTTGGGTTCGTGTCGGGTTTCGGGTTCCCGAGTTGGTTGCCAGCCCTAGTCCACATGCCATAATTTCTTCTTGTCTAGTCTTGGTTTGTTCTGCACATAAGAAGTAAAATTCAGTTCATTTTGGGTACCCAAGTCAATTTAGACTTGGGTTTACCCTTGACATCATGACATTCAACTTTCTTGAATATCATAGATGACATACCAGATTTGTTTACCCCAGTTGTTCTGTAATCATTTGTTTTAACTTTTGGTCTCCAAACCCAGTAAGTTGACTCACCTTTCTTTTCATTTTGTTTCATTTTCTTACGATCAGCAGAAACAATTTTCTCAGCAGAAACCAATCGTTCAGCAGAAAATTTGGTTTTTCCAAATTTTGTTCTTTCAGCAGAAACTTTAGTTTCTGTTGATTTTGTAGTTTCTGCTGACCGTGAGAATTTTCTTTTTACAGCAGAAAAAGAGTTAACATTTGAAAAACCATTCTGTTTATTAACTCTCTGTGAATCATTCCAGATATGTTTTCCATTCTTTTGATAAGTCTTTGGTTTGTAAAAACAGTCCTTTTGAAGATGATTGTTTCTTCCACAAATGAAACATTCTTTTATTTTAATCATTTCAAAATTTGATCCTAACTTTTGTGAAATCATTTGATTCCAATTTCTTTGATTTCCCCTAGGACCTTTGAATGAGGAAAACGAAGATGATTTCTTGCCTTTGTATTCTGTACAGTTATTCTTTTGAGATTGATTAACTGTATTCTTTTTCTTGCTACCATAACCTAGTCCTTGTCTAGATTCATTAGAAACAAACTCTTTTCTTTCAAAAAACTTCTTACCTTCTTCAAGTTTATTAGATTTTGTTCTAAAAACTTGACCAGTGTTAGCTTTCTTTTCACACTCACATGATGACACTGATTTAAAGCTATCTGTCTCATTCATACATTCAGACACATGAGGAGACTTTTCCTCTTCAGATGAGAAA
Organism: Helichrysum umbraculigerum; assembly: GCA_949592205.1. Taxonomy (NCBI): domain Eukaryota; kingdom Viridiplantae; phylum Streptophyta; class Magnoliopsida; order Asterales; family Asteraceae; genus Helichrysum; species Helichrysum umbraculigerum. The sequence continues at coordinate 161,204,154 of CATIUR010000004.1, read as the reverse complement.
TCACTTGGATAATTAAAAGTTTTATCATCATCAGATTCACTTGTGTTACTTTCTGGATCTACCTTACTAATATCAATCACTATTCCTTCTTTTAATTTGTCAAAATCAACATCAGGTTTTGGAGGAAAGTAATTGTTATTATAAGGTGGTGATACATTATTGTATCCTATTCCAGATTTTACTTTATCATGAATCTGTGATTTGATCAAGTTTTTAACAGATTGTGAAGCATATTCAAATTGCTTTAAATCAATTTGAATATTTTCCTTTTCAGTTTTAACTTGAATCAACTCCTGTTGTAAACTTTCAATTTTCTTTTTAAGTTCACCTCTTTCCCATTTTACATAAGTTAGGTCCATTTCATACTGTTCTTCATTCTTTTTGTATGATTTAATCTCCTTTTCTAGACCCTCAATTCCTCTTTTGTAATCATTGTGTCTTTCCTGATGTTTCTTAAGTTCATCACACAAAAATCTATTATGATCTCTATACTTTAAAACAGTTGTTTTGCATATACTAGAGCATAATTTAGATTGTACCTCTTGTGATAGATCTTCAGTGCTTGCAGAACTTGATGCAGATGATGTTTCTGCCATTAATGCTCTATTCTGAGGTTCTTCCTCCACTTGATCAGACCAATCAAAACTCAATCCATCTTGAGAAATCAAAGTTGTTGACATTTGAACAGGAACCTCTCTTCTTTGATTTTCAGGATAAGAACTTTGATTTCTTGGACTTCTACATTCTCTTGCAAAGTGACCAAGTTTATGACAATTAAAGCATTCAACTTTGCTTTTGTCAAAACCAGCCTTGCTGTCTTTCTTGAGATTAAAGCTATCTTGCCTTCCTGTTCTTTGAATGAACTTCTTTGCTCTTATTGTCAAAAGAGCCATGTGCCATTTAATGTCCATTTCTTCTAGATCATCAGTATGGATTTGTTCAAGATCATCCATGATCAAAGAAGAGTTTACATGATTTGCCATGAAAGCACTCAGAATTTCATCAGAATCAAACTCACATGAAGAGTTAGAAGTATTAGCAATAGCAGACATTTTCTGTTTACCATCTCCTGATTTTGAATCAGATTGAGAAATAAAAGCAACATCATATGATGATGATGTTTGTTCTGCAGCAGGTTTTCTCTTAATCTCCTTTTCAAACTCTCTCAGATTATTATAGATGTCATCAAGATCTTTCTTGTCAAGCTTTTTGCTTTGTCTTAATGAAACAGTGTACACAGACCATTCTTCACCTAAAGATCTTAGAAATTTTCTATTAAGATCTTCTTTGTCTATCTTAATATCATGAGTTTCTAAGTCTCCTACCAGTTTAGTAAATCTGTCATAAATCTGAGTAAGTGTTTCATTTCTTCCAGCCTTAAAATTTTCAAAATCTTGTTTTAATAATGACCTTTTGGTTTTCTTGGTATTTATGTTCCCTCCAAACCTTTTAATTATTGCTTCCCATAATTCCTTAGGATTTTCAATCTTGCTAAATTTAGCTTGGAATTCATTTGGAATAGACAATAAAAGAATACTAACCACTTTATATTCTAAACTTCTCTCTTTTCTTTCTGCATCAGTGGTTGGAATTCCTCTTGGTTTTGCTGTGTCATCATCTTGATATTCCATCTTTGGACCAAGTTGAATGAGTTCCCACATTTGATAATCAGTAAGCAATAAATATTGCTTAATTCTGATCATCCATATGTCAAACTCATCTGGTTTGAGCATTGGAACTTTTAAAGCTTGAACTCCCGCCATACTTTCTGTTGCCATCTTTTTGAGAATAAGAACAAGTTCTTGAAATGAATTCTAGATTAATCAAACACAAGCTCTGATACCACTTGAAAGAACCTTGTGCTTGCTTAAAAGCTTACACAATTGTTTTAACTTATGCTTGATTGGATCTTGTTAACTTTAGTAATACCTCCGTTAACAAATAGATTTGATCTAGATAAGAATCAATAAGTTGCGGAATAACTTGTTGATAATATATCAAGAACTTAAAGTAAATAATACAAAGAGAAATAAAATATACTTTGATAAGCTTCAATATATTGATATGAATTGATTGTTCAAATCAGGCATACGAATGCACTACTACATTTGGGTATTTATAACCTTGAAGCTACATCTAACCCACTCACTAGAATGATTACATTTCACCAACTAGTGAGCACTAACTTACTTGTTAATTACAAAGTATATACGATAATATACTTAAACAAAAGTAATGGATACATCACTGTAATGTTTTCAATACAATACTAAAAGTAGATGTACTTTATACTTCCACTAATACACCTTTTGCACGTGTATTCCATCAGGCAGCAGAAACAGAATTTCATCATTCAGCAGAAATGAATATCGGGCAGCAGAAACTGTATTCTTCAGCATTTTGATCGTTCGGCAGAAACAACTTCCTTCGGCAGAAACAAGGCTTTCGGTAGAAACAGCTTTCTTCAGCAGAAATAACACTTTCGGTAGAAACTTTGAACCTTCAGCAGAAACATTAAGTCTTCAACATAAACAACAGAATCTCAAACCTTACATGTCACTGATGCTACCAGTGAAGTGTTGATCTACCAAGTGCTATTATCAAGGGGGAGAAAATGTACCAATCAATGCAAAAACCAATGTTGCTCATGCGACATATCGCTGATACTTGGAAATCATATCATTTGTAAAATCGCCAAAGCTATCAAAGTAGCTGATACTAGGAAATCATATCACACATATTTCCTGTATTTCAGTTATAATTTTCTTGGCGATTTTATTTAATATTTGTGTCACTTCAGCTTAGCAATGAATCTTGAACTATTCAATATTTGTGCCACTTCAGTATCCGAAGGATCATTGATTTTCAGTCGGTTAAAGCCACGTGAAAAGATGTTAAGCTGAAGAAAAGTTACTGCCTCATCTGATCGCTGAAGACAATAGTTTCTAAGTTTTGTAGTAGATTAGAATTATTGTAACTGAACTCTTATGTACTTTATATTTTACAGTTCAATGAAATCTGATCTTTTGAGAAAACCAAAGTGCAAAACTCAGATCATATCAAAAGAATCCAAAAAGAAAAATGAATGGATCAAAGTATAAGTCATTGAATGTTTAAAATTCTTTAAACACTGACTATAAACTTTTACAGCAACAAGTTTGTCTAGGGAGCTTCGATCACAATCATTTAGGGGGAGATTGTTGAGTCACTGGTCGCTGACCATGTTGAGTCACTGGTCACCGACCAACTCAACTATTCGCTACTCAATGAAGAAATGTTTGTGTCAAAGCTGATGTTGCTGAAGATTGGTTTCAACTGATCTTCATTCATTCTACTGGATATGCTAAGGAAGAATAAAGCTCAACTTTGTGTGTCGCTGATCAACGTCAGCGAGAGCTTTACTTCTTCAAAATCAATAAAGGCAAAAGTCACTGCCAGAATAACAGCTAGTCTCTGAAGATCTCAAGTTCAAGTCATTCTACAAGAGCATGTTAGCTCGCAGTGAGTGAGGAGGATTTCTGCATCTTCAAGGACTATTCAATAAAGCCTCTCAAATCTTCAAGTACAAAGAGTACTGTACTTATTCATATATCAGCAAGAGTGTTCCAACTGAAAGTTTGTCTGAAGGATTACGTGGCAGCGAATGATTGGTTTTAAGGCAACGAGATATTTGCGGTAACAGAATTGGGACCTGCAGAATGTCGGTTCATCAGAGATCAAGCCAATCAAGCAGCGACACGTGTCATTCCTAGATCCGATATTTTAGGAACTCTTGTAGTATAAATAGTTCAGTGTATTGTACTGTAGAGGCTAGTCGTTTTATTTCGTGTTAATCACTTGTACGTCAGTGAGTAGTTTGTCTAAGCACGAAGTAACGATCCATAGAGTGAACAGTCAGCGTGTTTGTCCACTGTTGTTCATCTCAATTTGTAATAGGTTAGCTAAGTGTTTGAATTGGGTTAACTTTGGTTAATCCATTCCGCATTCAACACTTATGAATTGATTGATCAATATAATTCTAGCTACTATTACTTCATCACTTTGATATTGTCATATACTTAATCTGTTATACTCTGTTTCTGTCAATCAAAGAACAACTAATAATTAACTAAGTTAAAATCTGAAATTAGTTATTAGATTGTATTCAACCCCTCCTTCTACAATCAACTTTACCCTTTGCGATTCCAAATCACTAAACAATAGTGATTACGGGACTCTCACTCCTCTTGCTCCTCAAAACCCTCCATCTCCTCTGATCCTTTTCTATTATTTAAAGGGATGTTTTCCAAATATTTAAAGTTTATTTTTTATTTTAATATCTTTTATTTTTAATTATGTTAAACAATTTTAGGTGTGCTCGGATATGTTTGGACGTAGATATTTTCAAATTTTTAATGGGACGTACCAAATTATTGTTATGTTGTAAACGAGCCATACACGGTTAGTAATTTGTACGTGGATATCCTTGACAGTAACTAACAATCAAATTGTTTATTCTTATTTAAGATGTTATATTGGAAATATAGGATGAATAAATAAAATATAAATAACTTCAAAAAATATATTTGGAGATACAATCTAATCTTTGTTGAAGAAGTTGAAATTAATGACATAATTGTCATCAATTTTATGTCGAAGTGAACTGAGTTGAGTAGTGAGTTGATCGGCCTTCACCATTTTGTTCATAAGTTTTTGCATAGCATCTTTACCAACTCCGTAGTTGAATTTTAGCCAATCTATAAAACCATTGAGAATATGTTGCTCTACAAAACAATTGAAAACTTTTTTATTATAATAGATCTAAAGACATATGTATATAATAATAAAAAAGTACATTCAATTTAATACCTTCAAAATTATGAGTCTCATCATCTTGTGTTTGATTGTTCAAGATGGGCATCTTTTTCTTCTACAAATTGACAAAATTGTAACTTTTTTAATATATTGAAACACACAAATTCAAATTTAACTTCGTACCTTAAACTTCAATAATAGCGCGTGCATGTTTTTTAATTTGAGGATCTTCTAAAATAGGAGCCTCTATTGAATTTGAATCATCTTTTGAAAGAGGGTGAGCATCTTTTTTATCTACAAATTTACAAAATTGTAAGTTTTATAATATATTGAAACACACAAATTGAAATTTAACTTCATAGCTTAAACTTCAATATTAATAGCGCGTGCATGTTTTTTAATTTGAGGATCCTCTAAAATAGGAGCCTCTATTGAATTTGAATTATCTTTTGAAAGAGGGATAAAAAGTTTTGGTGGATTCATCTTTTGAAAGAGGGATAAAAAGTTTTGGTGGATTCATTGGCAAATACGTGAAGTTTGGAATAAATTATAGGTGAAAAATGAGGGATATAAATTGGGTTAGAATTAGGAAAAGATTTGCCAAGTGAGCTTGAAGCCAAGACACATTAATGTTGGCTTTGTCTGCTTCTGACACATGGCTCACTATTTTTTCCATCTCAAAAACAATGGTTGTAACATCATCGGTCTGAATCCGCCTGAAAACATCACAAATAACCTCAAGGATAGAGGATCTCACATGAGATGTTTTGAACACACATTCAGCTGCAATGTCATCATATTTTTTTAAAAAATGGAGTTAAGAATTGGTTTATTCTTTTTTATTAAAATTTATTAAACTAAATTTCTAAAAGATTTGTATGAACATTCGCGCGTGTATCCTTTTTCAAAGAGATTTTAATTTCAGACTAATTTTTTAAATATTTATTATATATTTTTATAAGGATTTTTTCCAAATATTTAATGTTTATTTTTCATTTTAATATCTTTTTTTTTTTTAATTCTGTTAAACCATTTGAGGAGTTCGCATATGTTTGGACGTAGATATTTTCAAATTTTTAATGGGACGTACCAAATTATTGTTATGTTGTAAACGAGCCATACACGGTTAGTAATTTGTACGTGGATATCCTTGACAGTAACTAACAATCAAATTGTTTATTCTTATTTAAGATGTTATATTGGAAATATAGGGAGAATAAATAAAATATAAATAACTTCAAAAAATATATTTGGAGATACAATCTAATCTTTGTTGAAGAAGTTGAAATTAATGACATAATTGTCATCAATTTTATGTCGAAGTGAACTGAGTTTAGTAGTGAGTTGATCGGCCTTCACCATTTTGTCCATAAGTTTTTGCATAGCATCTTCACCAACTCCGTAGTTGAATTTTAGCCAATCTATAAAACCATTGAGAATATGTTGCTCTAAAGACATATGTATATAATAATAAAAAAAGTACATACAATTTAATACCTTCAAAATTATGAGTCTCATCATCTTGTGTTTGATTGTTCAAGATGAGTATCTTTTTCATCTACAAATTGACAAAATTGTAACTTTTTTAATATATTGAAACACACAAATTGAAAGTTAACTTCATACCTTAAATTTCAATATTAATAACGCGTACATATTTTAATTTGAGGATCCTCTAAAATAGGAGCCTCTATTGAATTTGAATAATCTTTTGAAAGAGGGATAAAAGGTTTTGGTGGATTCATTGGCAAATACGTGAGCTTTGGAATGAATTGTAGGTGGAAAATGAGGGATATAAATAGGGTTAGAATTAGGAAAAGTGATGTGCGTGAAGTATATGCAAATAATTTCATAACAAGTTTTAAATCAAAGAGTGATATCGCGTAAAAAGTCACGTTTTTACTACCGATATCTCTCTCATTCTAGAACGATTCTTGGCATTTTGAACTCAAATATAGTTCAAATCAATGATATTATGCCAAGATGGTCAAAACAAGGCTGCACGATAAAACTCAAGTAAAACGGATGAAGAACGAAGATTCCACGCATGTTTGAAGATTCAAGACATCAAAACGAGATTTCAAGACAAAAGTGCCCATCACCAACATCCATCTTATCCAAGATGTTCGTTTTCAAAATACGAATCCAACAGAAGAAGAATCAACAGAAACAGACGAAGAATGAAGATTCTACGTGCACCAGAAGATTCAAACGATTCGCAGAACACATCTGAAGATTATAGACATATTTTTGGGATATCTTTGCATCAAAGTCTTCGTTTTTGAATTACGAATTCAACGCAAAAAGAATCGACGAAAACGGACGTATAACGAAGAAGATACGCGCAAATTAAGCAACGCAACGAACGGGGCGGGGGTGTGCCCCCAGCCGCCGGCCAGGGTGCCCCCACCGCCGGCCACCAGGCCCCCAATGCCGGCCTACCTCCCCCTGCACCACTTTCCATTTTTGGTAACTTTTGGTACCTGGTGCGCCTACTTTTCGCTTTGTACAGTACCCGGTGCGTCTACTTTTCGCGTTGTACGGTACCCGGTGCACCCTTTTGGCTACCTTTTTCTAACATGCACCTCTTGATGCTAATGTGAGCCAAACCTCAACTATAAATAGAGGCCAAGGCTTTCATTTGAAGATGTCCCATGCCTAAGTCTTGAATACACTAGACATTATTCTTTCTTTACTTTCTCATTCTATTTTCTTACTTCAAATTAGTATTAGGCTAGTTAGGGAGCTTATTTTGAAACACCCGGTTTCTGGACCCGAAAAAAAATTGTATTTTATTAAGTTTTAAAATGATTTATTTGAGAATAAACAAGTAAAAGAGCCTCAGGTTTTATTGTGATTAATAAAATTGTGTTTGTTTTAAATAGTTGAACCTGACGGTAAAATAAAATATTTTACTATGCGGGTATTTTCAGGTTCCAGACAATAGGCTAGGAAGAGGGTATAATTTATACATAATTAAAATGATGGGGCGGTGGAGACCGACTCATTTTACCAGATTGTTTTGTTCTTCATTTCTCTTGAACTTTCTATATCTCTCTCTCAAACTCTCTCAAAGAAATCAAAGAAATAAATCAAATCACTTGTTAATGGATTCAAGCTCTTAAAATCAGATTCACCATCATCATCTCTAGCTTTTCTTCATAAAAGATTGTAAGTAATTTGGTGTTTATATTACATTTCATAGAAATTGGGTAATAAAGTGAATACTTGTTTTTGTATAAATTAAAGCTTAGAGATTATTGATTATTGATCTCATGATGATTATGTGAAGCCATTACATAAGAATTTCTAGTGTTCTTCATGTTTGTTAGTGATTTACAAGTTAGGGTTTATGTATAAAAATTGAGGATTTGACATGAGATGAGTAGTATATGATATATAGATGTATTTGTTTGTGTAGAGTTGTAAAGATGAATTGTTTTGAATGTTAATCTTGTTGAAAATCAGTCCCAAAAGTGTTGTTTGAGTTGGATTTAATCAATAAAAGTGTTTTGAACATATTTGAATCGATTTGGCATGATTTTGGTAAATTTTCGGATTTGGACAGCTTTGTGCAGAAAAATGGACTGTTTTTGAAAAATCATAACTAAATTACCGTAGCTCCGTTTTTAATGTGTAATATATCGTTGGAAAGGTGAGAAAGTCTAGTTTCTGTTGGTTATGGCCTTGGTGCCCAGATCTGATTTTAAGTTGGTCGAAAAGTAAGTTGAACAGCTGCTGTCTAGTTTTTACAAAACATACTAAAGTGTTGTAAAAGTGTTTATCAAAAGTAGTAAGATGTATGAATGAAAGTTAGCTTATAATGATGGATTAAGAGAGGTAAATTGGTAGATAAAGTGGTGACTTATATAATTATAGCGAAGCTTGGATTAAAATGACAAAATTGTAATGAAGTTAACTTTGAAAGTCAAACGGGTCGAATAAAAGAGTAGATTTATGAGAAAGAGTTGTATGTGTATTATTTGATTTCTAAATATGTTATATGTATATGAAATGAATATTAAAGTTGAATTATTACTGATTTGTTATTATTGTGTTCTCAGATAAGCGGGCGGCCACTCAGTAAGATTAGACCACTGAGTTTGGTGATCGGACGATAATTGGTGAGTGGTTACCGTAGTCCTCGGTTCAACCCAGTTGTAACGGGTTTGGTTACAACGGGTAAATCAGGATAGTTTCAGTTGTAGTTATTTGCCATGTTAATTTCAGTTATTTAGTTGTTGAATATATTGATTGTGTTGGATTATTTCAGTTGTGAAAGTTGTTCAGTTGATTTTACATAATTGCATATGAAATGCCTTTGTGTGACAAGTTGTTGTGATGATTTGGAGTGAGGTCAGCGTGCGGGTTGGGTTTGATTACTACTGTGTAGCTGTCTAGGTTTCTTGGATACACATAGTTGAATATTAACCTATTCAGTGAAGGTAGTAATCAGACTATCGGTAGATCATTGGGAATGGCATGGCGCCCAGTGGTCGTGGCATACTGAGAATCGCAAACAGGAGCCGCCGATCCTCATGTAGTTATGTGCTTATGTGTTTAATCGTTGTAGTTTATCAGTTGTAAGATTTGTTATAAATGGATTGAACCGTCGGTTACGGTTCCATTCACTTAGCAATACGCTAATCCCCTCGTTGTTAAATGTTTTGCAGATTTTGGTTAGTTGATGATCGGGTGATAGAGGTTGACTGGATGTTTGACTAATATGGCGCACATTCTGACTTTTGTTAACATATGTTTAAAAAGGTTTTATAACACCCGGTTTTAGTATTATGGTTTGTAATTATATATAAACTTAGAAAGTTTTATTTTAGCACGTGTTGTAAGTATTAAATGTTTGGTTTTGTAAATATTGAATATCTATGTTTTGGGACCAACGCTTTAGATATATAATATTAAGTATGTTTGTGTGTAAAATGTTGGGTCTTACATATTTAGAGTAGAACGAAAGTTTGGGAACATCTTGTAATCTTTGGTGTACGCTTGGAGCAACTCTTATTAATTCAAGTCTATTCCTTCTCGCATATTAATCTCGGTTATTTCTATCCTTATCTATCTTAATTAAACATATATACTTTAATTATGCTAGAGATCGTTTATGCCATGATTAGCGAGTAGATTACTATTGTGTTTGTTTGCGATGTAGTTAGTTAATTATGGGATGATTTATAATTAAATATTAAAGACCGGTAGTATTGCTTTTATCGTCCTATTGCATGTTCTTGTTTGATTGTTGCCTTAGGATCATCATAGTAGTAAAATATAAATGGTCTTAATTATCGTGAAGTAATATGACGGCCCCTATTCAACTGTTACTCGATATAGTACTGGAAACACTTCAAGGTGGAGTACAAATGTATGGAAGTCGAGTAACGACCGAAGGTAGTCATATTACGAAACGATATAATATTATGAAGTAATATGATGGCCCCTATTCGACTGTTACTCAGTATAGCGTTGGAAACACTCTAGGTTTAGTACAAATACGTGGAAGCTGCGTAACGACCGAAGGTAGTTATATTACGGACTAATATATATAAAATGAAAAACCTAGTTTAATTAACCTTTCTAAATAGACTTTTAAACTTCAAATTAATCTATCGCCTTTCCACCAATAAACGTGATTACAACACCTTTTTACGACGTCCAATTAAAAGGTAGTCAATTATCTGTGTCAATATAATTTGTCAAATGTATGAAACTATGGAACCGCAAGGCTACATGGGGGATTATCATAGGACAAGACATGGCCAAGGTTTGAAGCGGCGGAACCACTTAAAGTGAGGAACGCTGTGGATAATTAGGGGATTTATTGGGTAGTCTTAAGCAAGGGCTGGTTTAAAGTCATAAATGAACTGTTTATATATACAAATCTATTAGGATGACGAGGAATCGTTATATGATTCAGTTATGTCTAGTACCTTAAGATTTCGTTCCCGTTCATATGAAAGTATTATTAAACCATATTAAGATTTTGCTTATTATTCTAAATACTATGTAATGTTACCATAACCTAGCTCCCGGTGTGACATGCTAATGGGATTTTATTTAGTAGGGAATCTAGTGTTTACATACAAGTATTCAAGAATGATAATTAACTAATATCTTTTAAAACAGTTTCTCCAAATATCATCCCATAACTTAATTAACGAAGTCTCAGCAAACACTATCTTTATTTTATCTGCTTTGTCTTTTACTTTTATTTCGCTTTTATTTATTTACTTGCCTAAGTTAGTTAATATAAAAACCAAAACCCCCACTATTTTATAAACCATTCACTAGTTTGAAAGCCCTCATCTGCCTCGCCTTAGTTTCAATTCAGTCGGTTTGAAGAACGACTCTAGGTCATACCTACCACTTGCTCAACCTTAGGATTAGCATTATTAGGGAAAACTTAGGCCCCGCAATTACAAATTTAAAACAACCCACTGCTGGTGCCCGGTTAGTAATCGTTAACGACACCGACCTGATAGGGACCCAACAAGTTTTTGGCGCCGCTGCCGGGGAACCAACTGTACGATCCTAAGGCGTCAAGATGAACTTACTCGCTAGTGAACCTTTAGGTTTAAATCTTCTCCTTAGACCCCTACGTCTTTCTTTATTTTTCCTTTCTTTTAGCACTTTTATAAATTACGTTATCCCTATCCACTCAACTAATCAACCACCTGCCAATGAGACTATGACAGCTACACGTATAACTCTCGCTGAAAACTCTAAACCTTTGATTGAAGGTCGAGGAGGACCAATTGTCTATCCGGAAATTGGTAGAGGATTATTCGAGTTAAAGCCACATATTGTTCAGTTAGTTCAAAATCTCTGTCAATTCCGTGGCCTACCAAATGATGATCCCAACTCCCACCTTGACAAATTCATTTCCTTATCCAACTCTTTTAAGCCGATTGGGGTTAATCAGGACATAGTCTATCTATACCTATTTCCCTATTCACTCACTCTTCATGCACAAACCTGGTTTGAGAAATTAGAAATTAACTCTATAACCTCTTGGGCAGAATTAGCAACCAAATTTTTGGCCAAATATTTCCCCCCATCAAAACAAGCCACGTTTAGGTCCAACATCATAAACTTTCATCAAGTGCATGATGAATCAATCTTCGATGCATGGGAGCGCTTTAAGAAATTGCTTAAGAAATGTCCAAATCATCGTTTTAAGCGTTCAGACCAGTTGCGCATTTTCTACAATGGTCTCTCCCCACATCACCGTCCTTTACTTGATACCGCCTCTCAAGGTAGTTTCATATACTGTACGGCAAATTAAGCTTGGAGCCTTATTGAGAAAATGACAATGCACAATCATGACTGGAACAGTGAAAATCACCCCTCACTAGTGAATTCACCTACTACAATCGGGAATGAAGCTATCAAAACCCTCACTCAGCAAGTGGCAGACCTAACCAAAGAGATCAAGGAATTAAAAAGTCAACAAGTCTGTCAAGTTCAAACATGCCTTAATTGTGCTAATCTGAACCACTCAGCCCAAATTCCTCAGTCTCATCTAACTTCACCCAATACTAACCCTTCTTTTAACCCACCTGGGAATAGCCCACTAACTTACCAACCCCAACCTTTGGAACCCTCTCCCTCACAAACCTCTAGTTTTGATGACACCCTGATAAAAGTCATTCAAGGACTCTCGGCTAGACAAGACCAAACTGATATCTTCTTAGGAGATCAACTGACTTTGTTAAAAGCTTTAGAATCCCAATTAGGACAATTAGCACAACGCATTAACGCTAAACCTCAGGATAGTCCAACTAGTTGCCATAAGGAGGCCTCCCATATTCAAGACTCTCAGGTAGCACATAGCCCACCTACAGTTTCTTCTCCGGTGAAGGAACCACCTATTGTCCCATCGACAATGGATTTAGAGTCTACACCAAATAGGAAAATCCCATTTCCGGCTCGTCTTAAACAACGACCCGACAAGCTTAAATCTTTTAAGCTTGATAGAAAATTTCTAGACACCAGCCCTGAAGTTCATTCCAAAAAGTACTTCAGAAAACTTCTTACAACCAAGGATAAGGTACCCGAAGTACCCAATGTCCCGTTGAACGAGGAATGTTCAGCCATCTTGAAAAATATCATTCCTGAAAAACTCGGAGATACCGGACGTTTTACTCTCCCATGTTCCATTTACAATTCAGGCATCATCTGTTCTCTTGTCAATTTCGGAGCTAGTGTTAATCTTATGCCATACTCTCTTTTCAAGAGGCTTGAGTTAGAAAATCTTCGACCTACCGAAATGACCATACAGCTTGCTGACCACTCAGTCAAATACCCTAGGGGAATAGCTGAAAATGTTTTAGTTAGGATTGACAAATTTCTTTACCCAGCAGATTTTGTAGTAATGGATATGCAGGAAGACGTACACATCCCAATCATACTAGGAAGACCTTTCATGAATACGGCCAAGGCAATCATCAACGTCTTCGCACAAACCATCAGCTTGCAGTCTCAGGGAGAAACCATTACTTTCCATATCGACAATCCAAATGCTGGAGAGTAAGCCGATATGTACATGATCTCCATGAACAAGACAGCGGGGGACAAAGAAACTGCAAAGCCAACAAATGAAAGTAAATCTAGTAAGGAAATGGCAATCACGCCATATTTTCCGATTGACCTCCGACGAATAGGACAAGAGATGAAAAATGCATCTCCATCAGCAAGCAAACAAACCAACGATGAAAGAAATTGGGAAGATAAAGATTGAAGAAGAAAACAAAAGAAGCATACCGCCAACTAATCCATTTACCACTAAAGAAATGGCGGGAAGTAACCACAACCATCCCACGAGAAGAGAAACACTGGAAGAATATCCCAAACACACAAGATACCAACCACAAACCATCATAGATCACAAAGTTCTCGAAGAATTCATCCAAAGATTCGACAAAGCAGTAGGAGGAATTAGCAACGCAGTCAACTTGCTTGCTCTTTCCCCTGCTGAACTGCAATTCTGTCTACAACAGAATCGGACTTACGCTAGAATCTACAATGCCCTTAAAAAATCTAACATCCCATTCACCTCAACACAATGGGAGATGTTAGGATCCATTAGAGCGCATATGAAAGAGACTACTGGACATCCGAGCAGTCGTGCCGACATCTTGGCCATGAATGACCTCACATCATTGCTTGGCTTGCTAAGTAGAGAAGATCACCTTAGTTCAAAAGAAAGCGGATATATAGTTATCAACTCCACTATTGAAAAACAAGTTGAGTTATTGATTGAAGAACTTAGTGATCTTGTTTTGGAGGAATCAAGGCGCGAACGACCTTTTAGGGCCACACATGAATCACCACTTGATATCGCTACTTTTGTTACGATCCATCTAAGGGAGATTCAACAACGGAAAAGTAACTCTAGAACAAAGTTCATATTCTACTCAGGATGCAAGGAGATACTTCGTCAGGTTGTTCTAGTTTTCTCAGAATCCGATTTCCCATTCAACAACCATCAGCACCGGCAACTAGAGAACCTGTGCACATCTATCAGAAGATTCAACGGAGACCCCAAGACCGAGAATTATGAGGGCATAAAACTGCAATTCTTGGCGTTTGTTTGCTCTCTTTGGCAAAACCCACCGCCAAGAGAGGTTGTTAAGACAGACACAACCACCATGACCAACCCTAATGGGACTGTCACTAAAGCAGTCGACTACATCACCTTCGGACTTCAAGGCCTTGAGACAACAACTTCAGAGCATCTTTTGTACTACAAGGCATCATCGAGAGAAAGTCCTCTCGAATTGATTACGACAATAATCAATCATTTCATGAGAATCTATCCACCTCGATATACTTTCCCGCAACCTAGGGCCCACAACATCAACAAAGGGGATCCCATGGATGCATCCATCTCCATCTAGCTAGGAGAAAAGAAGTCGAGCTCTCGACCTTAAAAGAGCGCTTCTCGGGAGGCAACCCGTGTTTTTACATTCCCGCAATTTTACATTCCAAGAAGTGATGAAATCACCGACTATCTTTCACACTCGGATAATACAAAGAATGCTCCAGCCTACAATGAAGCATCAACAACCGAAGAATCGTATATCCGACGTGTTCACACTTACGAGACCAATCACAAGAAGACTTGATCAAGAGCGCACCAAGAAAGACGGAGTTCGGCAAACGCATACCAAGGAGCACTGCAAATACCGGGGAGTACTTCTACACCGTCTCTTTCATTCGTTTTAAATATACCATATCCACTATGCTTATTACTAAGTGTGGGATTCAAACCCAACACACACTGCTAAAAGAATACGTCTAAGATGTTTAAAACCCTAAGTGTGGGATTTTACCCCATTCAGAGCTTAGTATAACATCGAGGACGATGTTCCTTTAAGTGTGGGATAGCAGTAGTTGCACTACTGTTAAATGGATAGTGGTATATGCTTGATTCTAAACTCGTTGCTCTTTATAAGACCATCCTTCTCCGAAAAAGTAAACAAAATTTTCAAAATTAAGTTAAAAATATGTTGAAAATGAAAAAATTAAACAAAGAATGATTTACTTTGGGGAAGAAAGAAAAGTAAAATACAAATTCTTTTGAAAAACAAGTTTGATAATCCCATAAAGAGCATCGCATGACTAAGCACACAACAACCCAACTTTCGATTCGTGAGGTATCTTGAGCCATATGAAAAGCATTCACTTTTAATGCTTCACTTATTCGATTCTTGAGTGTGCCGATGTATGCGTTTAGAATCAGAACTTGCTCTTGTTATGCATTTTGAACCCGAACTGGTGAGTCAAAAAGGAGATCGAATCACATCATTCTTGAACCCATCTATACACCCAAAAACAAATACGTTATCCCTTTCATACTCAAAAAGCATCCCTTAAACTTCATAGAAAGTTCCAAAGATGAAAAAAGAGAAGCATCAAGGATATGACGTCGAAGAAAGAAAAATATCCAAGAAAATTCGAAGAAAAGAAAGTCAAATGGAGAAAAAGACTCCTCGCAAAAGAAAAAGGCGTCAATCCTCCCGAAAATGAAAAAATTTCAGCTTTCCGCTTCACCAAAAAGAAAACCTATGGAAAACCAACAAAAACCCCTCTCATACCACCAACACTCCACTCCAAAAACCCTACATCACTTCCCTTAAAATGATTGTGGCTAGATTGACTTCGCGCTCACCTAAAAGGTAACGATTTGATACTCGATAAAGCATATGACGATAAACGGTACATGACTGGCGTTCTGAGTGATTGATTATAATAGAATAGGAAACCCTAAACACTTTGAATGATTGGAGTGACCACCTTGAGATGATGGCCTAGTCATGTATCCAAGATCAAAGATCAAAAGCATGCTCCTAAAGATTACAACCTTGCTTTTTCAACGAATAAATATTTTATTTTTCCAAAACCCCCTTAGTAAAACGTTCCGCCTTAAAATATTTCATTATCTGCTTATTTTTATCTCTGTTGAATGTTAGTTTGCTTGAGGACAAGCAAAGTTCTAAGTATGAGATACTTGATATCGCGTAAAAAGTCACGTTTTTACTACCGATATCTCTCTCATTCTAGAACGATTCTTGGCATTTTGAACTCAAATATGGTTCAAATCAATGATATTATGCCAAGATGGTCAAAACAAGGCTGCACGATAAAAATCAAGTAAAACGGATAAAGAACGAAGATTCCACGCACGTTTGAAGATTCAAGACATCAAAACGAGATTTCAAGACAAAAGTGCCCATCACCAACATCCATCTTATCCAAGATGTTCGTTTTCAAAATACGAATCTAACAGAAGAAGAATCAATAGAAACAGACGAATAATGAAGATTCTACGTGCACCGGAAGATTCAAACGATTCGCAGAACACATCTGAAGATTAGAGACATATTTTTGGGATATCTTTGCATCAAAGTCTTCATTTTTGAATTACGAATCCAACGCAAAAAGAATCGACGAAAACGGACGTATAACGAAAAAGATAAGCCCAAATTAAGCAACGCAGCGAACGGGGCGGGGATGTGCCCCCAGCCGCCGGCCAGGGTGCCCCCACCGCCGGCCACCAGGCCCCCAACGCCGGCCTACCTCCCCCTGCACCACTTTCCATTTTTGGTAACTTTTGGTACCTGGTGCGCCTACTTTTCGCGTTGTACAGTACCCGGTGCGCCTACTTTTCGCGTTGTACGGTACCCGGTGCACCCTTTTGACTACCTTTTTCTAACATGCACCTCTTGATGCTAATGTGAGCCAAACCTCAACTATAAATAGAGGCCAAGGCTTTCATTTGAAGATGTCCCATGCCTAAGTCTTGAATACACTAGGCATTATTCTTTCTTTACTTTCTCATTCTATTTTCTTACTTCAAATTAGTATTAGGCTAGTTAGGGAGCTTATTTAGAGTAGAACGAAAGTTTGGGAACATCTTGTAATCTTTGGTGTACGCTTGGAGCAACTCTTATTAATTCAAGTCTATTCCTTCTCGCATATTAATCTCGGTTATTTCTATCCTTATCTATCTTAATTAAACATATATACTTTAATTATGCTAGAGATCGTTTATGCCATGATTATCGAGTAGATTACTATTGTGTTTGTTTGCGATGTAGTTAGTTAATTATGGGATGATTTATAATTAAATATTAAAGACCGGTAGTATTGCTTTGATCGTCCTATTGCATGTTCTTGTTTGATTGTTGCCTTAGGATCGTCATAGTAGTAAAATATAAATGGTCTTAATTATCGTGAAGTAATATGACGGCCCCTATTCAACTGTTACTCGATATAGTACTGGAAACACTTCAAGGTGGAGTACAAATGTATGGAAGTCGAGTAACGACCGAAGGTAGTCATATTACGAAACGATATAATATTATGAAGTAATATGATGGCCCCTATTCGACTGTTACTCAGTATAGCATTGGAAACACTCTAGGTTTAGTACAAATACGTGGAAGCTGCGTAACGACCGAAGGTAGTTATATTACGGACTAATATATATAAAATGAGAAACCTAGTTTAATTAACCTTTCTAAATAGACTTTTAAACTTCAAATTAATCTATCGCCTTTCCACCAATAAACGTGATTACAACACCTTTTTACGACGTCCAATTAAAAGGTAGTCAATTATCTGTGTCAATATAATTTGTCAAATGTATGAAACTATGGAACCGCAAGGCTACATAGGGGATTATCATAGGACAAGACATGTCCAAGGTTTGAAGCGGTGGAACCACTTAAAGTGAGGAACGCTGTGGATAATTAGGAGATTTATTAGGTAGTCTTAAGCAAGGGCTGGTTTAAAGTCATAAATGAACTGTTTACATATACAAATCTGTTAGGATGACGAGGAATCGTTATATGATTCAGTTATGTCTAGTACCTTAAGATTTCGTTCCCGTTCATATGAAAGTATTATTAAACCATATTAAGATTTTGCTTATTATTCTAAATACTCTGTAATGTTACCATAACCTAGCTCCCGGTGTGACATGCTAATGGGATTTTAATTAGTAGGGAATCTAGTGTTTACATACAAGTATTCAAGAATGATAATTAACTAATATCTTTTAAAACAGTTTCTCCAAATATCATCCCATAACTTAATTAACGAAGTCTCAGCAAACACTATCTTTATTTTATCTGCTTTGTCTTTTACTTTTATTTCGCTTTTATTTATTTACTTGCCTAAGTTAGTTAATATAAAAACTAAAACCCCCACTATTTTATAAACCATTCACTAGTTTGAAAGCCCTCATCTGCCTCGCCTTAGTTTCAATTCAGTCGGTTTGAAGAACGACTCTAGGTCATACCTACCACTTGCTCACCCTTAAAATTAGCATTGTTAGGGAAAACTTAGGCCTCGCAATTACAAATTTAAAACAACCCACTGCTGGTGCCCGGTTAGTAATCGTTAACGACACCGACCTGATTGGGACCCAACAAGGAGGTACTAAATAAATACTTTATCACACAATTCAGGCAAGAATAACCCGTTCGTATAATATAGCTTTTACAAGTAAGTCCAGGTATCGAACACAGGGAACGTGTTGTTTAAATAGTTAAATTATTCCACAAATAATATTACAATTACAATTAAATACAATTTACAGATAAGGGGGTACGTTTTAATTCCGTATGAATATATATATATATATATATATATATATATATATATATATATATATATATATATATATATATATATATATATACTTTTGATATCGAACTAGGATATACAAGTTCAATTATAATAGTTAAAGAATTTGTTAAGCTAAATAAGGTAGATAGAAGATATATTTAATCTAGACTAGTTATGTTGTATTCAAATTAGCCTATGTGTTTATCTTTGTTAGCTAATTGATCTATGTTGAAATATAAAAGTAGATAAAGGCCTTGGTCCAGCTCAGTATCCTAAGATTAAGCTCTTCAACGTATACTAAGGTTAACTAACTTCGTGGTCTCGAATATTATTATCTAATTGATTATAGTTTAATCCAGTTATGATTACAACCTATCACCATGTCTAAGTTTATTTAGGCATAATCAGAACACAAACCTAAATTATGAAGTCAATCTACACAAGATCTCTCTATACAGCATGATATCATAATCATATAATCAATATAGATATAACCTTAATAACATTCATAGAAACAATTAACATAAACACATGCTCAAATAATCATACAATCATCATTCATCTAAACAAATATGTTAAAGAAATAATCAACAATCAATTTGATTACATTAATAAGTTTATCCAAATACAAGTAAGTATGGTCATTTATCAAATAAAAGGACTTAGAAACAAACCAAACATGTTGAATTACCCTTCGTTAGGTTTGAAGGTCTTCAATCCCTAGCCTCCAAATTCGACTTAAAGTCGTTCGTTAACCCTAACAATCGACTTTTACCTCTATAATTCGTATATGGTTTAACCTAGTCATGACATCTATTTATAGTTTTTACAAACCGCCGGTTGGGTTACTTGTCCTCCAAGTCCAACTCCGCGTCTGGAACCGCCTTTGTAATTTAATATTCAACCGTCGGTTGGGCTTTCCAACCGCCGTTGAGTCTCCATTCCAGAATCTTCTAACTTCGGGCCAGGCTCCTTTTTGGGCTATCTTTTTCTTTTCTTCGGGTCTTCACTTAAATCTTGGCCCAATCTTCAATATTATGGTATATGTCTCATATTTTGGTCTTGTTTTCTTCAAGTCTTCATTTCTTCTTTATTTCTCTTCGTTTTAGCTCCTTTTTCGTTCCTTTTCTTCAATTCTTATATTTTAAACCTGAATTGCAAATATGAAAGAATTAAGTATCATAAACAATAGAAATGTAATAAAAGTATATATAAATATAGGGAAAATGATTATATAAATATGATATTTATTTGATGTTATCAAATATCCCCACACTTAAGTTATGCTTTTTCTCAAGTAGAATATCTTATTAAAAATTGATAAGCATCAAACTAATATTTAAGAATTAGAATACCAATACTAAAATCCTGTTTCATAAATTAAAATTTTAAACAATTTAATTAACATGGATAACTATAAAGTATAAATAAAAATTATTATTATTTATGTAACATATAGCTCATGAATGATTACTAATATATTTGTCCACTTTAAACAATCTATATTCATCTTTCTGAATATACTTTTTTTTATTGTTAGTATGTATATTACTCATGATTTCCATATATGATTTCCTATTAAATTTAATTATACAAGTCTTTTTATATTCCAATTAAATACATAAAATATATTTTTAAGAATCAAGACATTGGTGACAGGTCTGCATTTTCATGCAACAAAGCGACATAACTGTCAGCGGATATATAAGCCCATCGTTTATAATCTAGGCTCGGCCCATTATTACATTAGGGTTTCATATTTCCTTTATATATTTGTACTACGTTAATGAAATAATCAAGCAAGAATAATACCAATCTTTATGGTATCAGAGCTATACCCAAAATAATTTTCTTCTCCGTTCGTCAACTACTAAATCGATCAAAATCACAATCAACTATCGGAAGTTGTCTCGTCTTCTCACAGGTTCCGGCTCTTCTTTCTGTATAACATTAATTGTATCATCAGATTGACTATTATAAACTATATATATCTTGCTTTGGCAAACGTAGAACAACTCTCTGCCAATCCACGTGATATCTCCAACAAATCGTGAACTTGCTATTTCCAATCTTCAATTAAATTAAATTGCTATTTCCAATCCTCAATTAAAAGAATAGATATCCACTTTTCGTGATTTTGCTGATATCGATTTGTTGCGAATTGCAATCGTGCTGTCCTTATTGATTTAAAATAAAAAGATCATTTTATGGCTTTTCAAGATAAGCAATGGTACATGGATACGGGGGCTACTTCTCATCTCTCTTCAAATATTGATAATCTTCAATCTTCCTTTATTAATAGAGATTCTCACTCTGTTATTGTCGGTAATGGATCTTATATACCCGTTACCCATTATGGTCATGCACAAATTCCTAACCCTTATCGTCCACTTCACCTTAAAAATGTACATGTCACCCCCAATATAATTAAAAACCTAGTTTCGGTTCGCAAATTCACCACCGACAATAAATGTTCTATTGATTTTGACCCTTATGGCTTCACAGTAAGGGATTATCAAACTCTTCAAACTCTTCTCCGTTGTGACAGCACGGGTGACTTGTACCCCTTACACATTGCATCATCAGCATTTCTGTCGACTAACAATAGTCATTCCCTGTGGCACCAAAGACTTGGTCACCCTGGTGACTCAGTCCTTCAAACCCTCACTTCGCACGGTCATATATCCTATAATAAACAAAACACATCTCACTTGTGTCGTGCTTGTCAGTTAGGAAAGCAAACCAAACTTCCTTTTTACCGGTCTGAGTCTCTCATCACCTCCCCTTTGGACATTGTCCATTCTGATATATGGACATCTCCTATATCTAGTATTAGTGGATTCAAATATTATGTTCTCTTTCTAGACCACTTCTCCCACTTTCTTTGGGTCTATCCATTACGTAGAAAATCCGATACTCAATTTAAGTTCTTACATTTTCGTGCATTTGTTAATACCCAGTTCAATCGTGAAATAAAATCTTTCCAATGTGATCATGGTGGGGAATTTGACAACAACAACTTACATGATCTGCTCGCCAAACATGGCATTCAGTTTCATTTTTCATGCCCACGCACCTCACAGCAAAATGGCAAATCTGAACATACAATTCGCACCATCAATAACGTTGTACGTTCACTTCTCTTTCAAGCTCGTCTCCCTCCAGAGTATTGGGTCGAAGCATTACCTTCGCACATTTGGATGTCTGTGTTACCCTTATGCTTTCCCTCCACATAAACTAGCTCCTCGCACAACACCATGTATTTTTCTTGGGTATCCACCTGACCATCGTGGTTATCGGTGTCTTGATCTAAACACCAACAAGATCATCATTTCTCGTCATGTCACCTTTGACGCGTCTGTCTTTCCTTTCGGTTCCATGACTCCTAGTAAATCCCCTTCCTATCAATTTCTAGACAATGATCTTGACCCCTCACCGATCGCTATATGCCTTCTCACCACCCCTAATCATTCTCCACAACCACCATCTCAAACTCAAACCCAAACTACACCGCAAAATCCACATACATCACCACCTTCTCCCACACCACCACCACCTTCACCTACACCACCACCAACACCGCAACCAACTAATACATCACCTCCACCAGCCAACAATGTTGTGTCTCAACACCCAATGGTCACACGTTCTAAGATTGGAACCGTCAAACCAATTGACAGACTTACTCTTCATATCACCACTCACTCTCCAATTCCTCGGTCTCCTCTTCATGCTCTAAAAGACCCTAACTGTAAGCATGCTATGTGTGATGAATATAATGCTCTTATACAGAACAACACTTGGATTCTTGTTCCCCGTCCTCCGAATGTTAACATTGTGCGCTCCATGTGGTTGTATAAACACAAATATCATGCTGATAGTTCATTGAATCGCAACAAAGCAAGACTTGTTGCTAATGGTCGCAGTCAACAACAGGGTATTGATTGTGATGAGACTTTCAGTCCAGTTGTTAAACCCACTACTATCCGTACAGTTCTGAGTCTTGCAGTATCTCAACAGTGGCCTGTTCACCAGTTGGATGTGAAGAATGCTTTTCTCAATGGTCATTTATCTGAGACGGTTTATATGCACCAACCACCTGGATTCTCGGATCCTCAGCACCCTAATCATGTTTGCCTTTTGAAAAAATCTCTATATGGTCTCAAACAGGCTCCTCGTGCATGGTTTCAGCGCTTTGCAAGCTATGTCACTCGTGTTGGTTTTGAACACAGCAGATGCGACTCTTCCTTATTTATATTCAGACGTGGTCCAGAGATTGCATATTTATTACTTTATGTGGATGGTATTCTCCTTACATCTTCGTCTACATCGCTTTTGCAACGAGTTATATCATCTCTTCATCGCGAGTTTGCTATGAGTGACATGGGTCCTCTGAACTATTTTCTAGGTATCTCGGTTACACGCAACAACACGGGGATGTTTCTCTCTCAGAAAAAGTATGCTGCTGAAATCCTTGAGCGGGCTCATATGCTCAATTGCAAACCCTGTAAAACTCCGATAGATGCTGAGACCAAACTTGGCCCAAATGGTCCTCCTGTTACTGACCCCACTTTGTATCGTAGTTTTGATTGGGCTCTTCAATACCTTACTTTCACGAGGCCGGATTTAACCTACGCCGTTCAACAGATATGTCTTTTCATGCATGATCCACGAGAACCCCATTTTACCGCTTTAAAACGTGTTCTTCGCTATGTACGTGGGACGATTGATCATGGTCTACAGTTATATGTGTCACACACTACTCAACTTACAGCTTACTCTGATGCTGATTGGGCTGGGTGTCCTACTACACGCAGATCCACCTCGGGATATTGTGTGTTCCTTGGTGATAACCTGTTGTCTTGGTCTTCAAAAAGACAATACACTGTATCTCGTTCTAGTGCCGAAGCTGAGTATCAGAAAGTTGACTTACACGCCTTACTTGATATTGATAGGTGGGAAAGAGATCCGAGAGTTTTGACAGTAGTGGGATGAGTTTGAAGACTTTCCGCTCATCTGCAACGCCCTTCCCCGCCTTTTTTTGAATATGGGGTGAAGGAAAAGACTGACCCCTTTGGTGACTTTCGTGGTCGCCCTCACTGAACCGACTTGAATCTGAACTACGATTTTTTTTTCATGAGTTTGTTGACGTAAGTTACTAGGGAGAGGGTAAATCGTTTCCTTCTTTCGCTATTAATTGATCTAAAGGCTTTTATGGTTATAGATTGCACTAGACTAGAAAGGACAACAAACACACAACTCAACACAACATTACAAAGTTAACTAACAACATATTAAGTTAACAAAAGACATAGAACAACATTAAAAAAAAGGGAAGGTTCTGCTGAGACTCGAGTTCCCCTGCCGGAGCTCCCCGAACCGGCTGAAAAGCCGTAGTGCGCTAGCGCTAGCGAGTTAGCGCAACAACTTATTGTCTTGCTTTCTTCGCTGCTTCTTTGACTGTTTCCTTAATAATTTTTATTTAGAATGTTTGACCCGTTTGAGATGAAACCCTTATTGGCTCATTTTTTAGTAAAATGGGTCGTGGAGTCGCTAATGCCGTTGCTGAAACTGCTTGGATACAAAATCTTCTTCGAGAACTTCATGCGCCTCTATTTACAGCCACTTTGGTCTACTGTGACAATGTCAGTGCTGTATACATGTCATCTAATCCAGTGCAACATCAGCGCACGAAACACATTGAGATTGACATTCATTTTGTTCGTGACAAAGTGGCTACGGGACAGGTTCGTGTTCTTCATGTACCGTCTCGCTATCAGTATGCAGATATCTTCACCAAAGGGCTTCCTTCATCTTTGTTCACCGAGTTTCGATTCAGTTTGAGCGTTCGAAGACCTCCCGCTCAAACTGCGGGGGAGTGTTAGCGGATATATAAGCCCATCGTTTATAATCTAGGCTCGGCCCATTATTACATTAGGGTTTCATATTTCCTTTATATATTTGTACTACGTTAATGAAATAATCAAGCAAGAATAATACCAATCTTTAATAACTTGATTCAGGTTTAAGCAAAACCAGACTTGGTCAAACCATTTTGGCGACCTCATTAGGTATCTTTTTATTTTTAAGACTTTTCAAATACTTTTTTTGACTTGCGTTTGCTCAATGTTTAAGTATATATTAATAGAGATCAGGTCTATACTTTCGTATAACAGAGGAAACCATCAATATATACCCCCAAATGTATTCACATAAGTAAAAAATATATATAAAAGTATTGTATAATAAATTTAAAATTTAAAACTTTTATGTCATACATCATACTATGTATCATAAAATAATAAACAAATTATTTTATTAATTTCTTAAAATCCGGAAATCTTTATATAGATTGCCTATTAGTACATCATTTCATGTAACTATATATCACTTATTATTAAGTAGCTTACGTTATATATACAAAACAGTTAATCCATATTAAAGTCTAAACTTTTAAATACAAAACAAAATTTTTAACAAAAGTATTCTAACTAATAAATACTTAGTTATTTACTTAAAAATTTAAAAATTTAAAAATTTTCTAATATATTAGACAAAACAAACTTAAATGAAAAATTAAAGAAATTTTCTTTCTTAGACCCCCATCCCCCACACTTAATTTATAAAATGTCCCCATTGTATGTTAATGATAAAAATAAAGTGAGTAAGGGAAAAGAAAAATAGAACAAAAAACTCCCATGACTTGTCGAAAATATTCTTCATCGGCTAGTAGAAAATATCTTGGTTGTCTCCTCGTTCTTCATTAAAAATAATATACAACATCCACACTTTCGTAGTTAATCACGATTGCATTTAGCATATGATATAAGCCTTTAAACCCCTCGGTATCCCGAGTGGACGAGTTATAGTCTCGTGAGGGTTTCCAGTGAACACACCCACAAAGTTCAACCTGAATAATAAACAAAAGAAAAACATAACCTATAAACACGGGTTGTCTCCCGAGAAGCACTTTTTAGTTAGTCGTTAAGCTCAACATTCAACATTATATTTTTACAGAATAAAATCTACGGTTTTTCCGTAGATAAATCGGATGAATCGTGCTCATAAAACCGCTTAATCCGATGACCATTAACAAGAAAAGTTTCTCCATTCTGACATAGCAATTCAACAGCTCCAGAAGGTAATATCTTGTTAATTATATATGGTCCAGTCCATCGTGATTTTAACTTTCCTGGAAACAACTTCACCTGTACGATTTAACGATATGCCTGGAAGAATGATAATTTACGCAGTTGTGTATATGGAGCAGGAAGACATTGAAGTTGAGAAAGGGAAACAGCGAGAGAAAATGAAGAACAAGATGGTAGCAAAGTTATTCTTGATTTTTGTATTGGTCATGGTTGAAGTGGAACGGTAATTCGACATCAAAATACACCAAAATGCACCACACAGAATGATGGTAATAATTGCTGCTCATTTTTTTATGATTTATCAACAGTTATAACTGAAATAAATATTGTTTCTATCATCATGGTCTTCTGTCATGCTAAAGCTGTATACAAGTTTCATAATGTAGGTACTCGTGGTCTTCTGTCATGCTAAAGCTGTCATATAATTCTTTAAATTCCTTATTTTGTCGACTCCTAACTTTTTGTTGCTGCAGCCAAGAAGATGACAACTTTATGATTTAGGAAATGGAGAGAACATTAATAGCCAATCTTAATATTTAGCCGAATTATAGAGTAATCGACCTGACGAGTCACAACCCTTTGTTTTGTTTCATCTGTAGCTTACCTTTTAAACTTGGCCCATTTGGCCCGTTAGGGTTATAGCAAAGCTAGAATAGACCCATTTTCAACTAAATGGGTAGAAGCAGGTAATAAGTTGGTGAACAGGTTTTTGTCACTGAGTACTTTTTAGATATGAGATGGAATGCATCATGCTCCTGCCAATCCACTAAAATATTTAAGGATTGACCATTCTCAACAGTTCACAATTATGATCAGACACGCCGAAATGGGCGGGTAGGTTATTGGGTCAAAATGGGTTTCTAAATTTCATTTAAAATTATTGGGACACAATTTAACGCTAACTTACTTTAATCCATCCATTACCCAACCTGCCCATCTTGCCACCTCAACTCAATATTGTTTAGTTTAGTAGGTATAGGTGAAAGGTTGTTTATCCAATAGTTCATATTTTACATGTGACTCTGGGAAGTGTTTTGATGTGTTGCTTCTTCACATTTATGGAACCGGCTTTAGTGTCGGGGACATTGGGCATTAGGTACAGCTAAAGCAAAATCCTTACTCTTATAACCTTGGCTTTTAGTTATGGTTTTAGAAGTTTTAAGTTTGACAAACGAACAATATTCGATAATTGTAATACATTTTCTAAACAAAAAATAGTTTCTGAAGTAGTTTTGTAATCTCTATTTGAATTAGAAACTTTATTTATAATGTTTTCATGGTTTACAAAGTTCTTCTAGCTGACACTTTTGTTGTTGCAACTACTTATGGTCGAACAGTCCAATTTGCTGAATTATCTGCTAGAAGTGACGCAGTTGATGCCGCCACCATCAAATGAGCAGCCAACAGAATAATATTTGACCATATAAGGTAAGATTATTTTTGCTCACCTTTATTCAGTTCAAAAACAGAGTGCTGAGGAGTTATTAGGTAAGTATATTTTGACTTATTACCAGTCCGCCCAATTTGCCACTTGATATTACTTGAGAAAATGAAATGTGCCCTTTGTTAACTTCTATTCATGTGTGTCACTATCATTATACAGCGTTTATTCTTAGTGTTTAGTGTCATTAATCTGAAAGCAAGTTTATTATCAAGATGCAGGACTGCTTTAAAATACCTTTAACTGAATGCCCAAATAGCTTTGAGTCCAAATCGTTACCATTTAAAGATTAAGTTTCTTTGTGAGCAGACACCACAAAAGAGTTGTTGCTAAACTGGATAGAAGCCGTGCCAGAAAGTTTTAGACGTTGGATGTGGGATCGGGGGAGGCGATTTCTATATGGCTGGAATTTTGGTGCTAATGTTGTTGATTGATCTTTCTGTAAATATGATTGCTTTAGCTCTTGAACGCCCAATTGGCCTCAAATGTTTAGTTGAATTCAAGGCTGCTGATTGTACCAAGAAAGCATATAAGATCTAACAAATATCACACAATTACTTTTCCCAACACCCTATGAATACTAAATAGTTCAAAATTCATTATATTCTTATTATTTCCAGTCAAGTTTTTTAGGACAAACCGACATTGTTACGAACCTTCTACAAGTGGTTGCAACCAGGTGGAAAAGGTCTAATTAGTGATTATTGCCGGAAATCTGGAACACCGTCTCAAGATTTTGCAGAATACATCAAGCAAAGAGGATACGATCTCCATGTTGTAGAAACGTATGGCCAGGTAAAATTAAGAATTTATAATATAGACATTAGAATGTGGCGATTGAGATGCAGATTTAGAATAAAGTGATTGAAATTTTTTTCATTGCATTAGAAGTACACTTTAAAACTATTTTACCCTTTGCTTATTGATCCTTTTACTTTTATCTTTTAGATGCTTACAAATACTTGGTTCGAAGAGGTAGCATCAAAGGATCGAACAGAAAAGGTTCTTGCATGCTTTTACATGTTAATTTTTTTTAATGACTATACATTTGTTTTTTCTTTCTCTCTAACCCGCGGAACTAATAAATTTATAACGCATAAAACCTCATGACTCACTTGTGCTGACACACTGGTCCTTTTAAAACCTCATGACTCACTGGTCCGAATATCAACTAAATATTGATATGTGAAAGTAGCAAGTAGTGAGATGATTACATTGTAAAGCCTCCGTGTCGATGGTTGTATTGAGTACAATAGTTGTAGTTTCATCAATAAACTTTTGCTTTTTTTAAGAAAAAAGAGGCAAAGAATTATGTAGGTCACTTTATAATTGATACTTGATATATATATTTGATATTCTTAACCGTATAACTATAAAATATCTTAAGGGTTATATAGAATATGCAGGGTGGTTAGACAAGAAGCAACATGATTCTTAATGGATGATGTTGACAGAAATTCGGGGCCTCTTGAGCTCGATGGTGCGGGTGTTGATTCTAGCATTGCGATCTTTGATCTTCTATCTATATATTTAAGACCGATCCATTTAAAAGAGTTACATTTATATCTCTGATAAA
This sequence comes from Helichrysum umbraculigerum, assembly GCA_949592205.1. Lineage (NCBI taxonomy): Eukaryota > Viridiplantae > Streptophyta > Magnoliopsida > Asterales > Asteraceae > Helichrysum > Helichrysum umbraculigerum. Next base: position 161,175,044 of record CATIUR010000004.1, on the reverse strand, counting down.
GTATTTTGATTAGATTTTACTTATTATTCGTTTGAAGTTGTTTTTCAGTCATCTTTCTTTTCATAACTTACCTAGGTAATAAGTTCACTGCTATCAATTATTAGAAGACATTTTTCTTGCACAGGTGTGTAACAAATTGTGTGTTTTTGCAGGTATCAGAGATTGTTAACCATATATGAAAGGGGAGCTAAATATCGTATAGTGTGTGAGACACCCTTGACTTGCCATCCTATTCAAGTTGCCTTATACATCCGCATCATTCGAGACACCCTTGACTTGCCATCCTATTCAAGTTGCCTTATACATCCGCATCATTCGCCCTCGTGGAATAACTTTAAATATCGTATAGTGTGTCACACACCCTTGACTTGATAATCATTCCATTCATTTACCTTTCATTCTATTGATATACTATTTAATTTCTTTTCCTATTTTTCATTCGACTATCATCAGGCTTATCTATCCTTCCACAATTTGACATCCTTCAATCCTGCCTTGGTGGAATAACTTTTACAATTTGTTTTAACAAATAATGTTAAAACGTAAAATACCTATATATGAGCATCATTTATTAGACACATTGTTACGTTACACACTATTATGTCAAAAAATTTGTTTTCCATTAACATCTTATATGCCAATAGTAGTATACGTACTTCAACTTTACGATATTATATGTCAATAATTTAGCTGGGCAAGGCCCAGGTTAAATACTAGTTTTATTTATGCGAAGAATTATTATCAAGCTAACAACTTTTTATGCATAAAGTTCAAAATTTCTATTAGTGTCCATAAGTATCTGGATCATGATCGGATCAACGGATATATTTCTTGATCCAAAGAGTCATATTATTGGATCGGATCATATTTGGATCATGATCCAATCCATTAAAAGGCCTAGTAAGTCTAGTGAGACCCACCCCCCTCAATCGAAGATAGTATAGACATCGGAACTAACAAGAGGAACTCAAGAACCTATGGAAATTTATCATCTAACAGAGGAATTGGTAGGAGTGATCACTGAAGTATGTCTCAGCTATAAGTTCATGTTTCAATGCTACATTGTCGAAAGACACTTCCATCCAATACTAACTAAGAGAATAAGAGATCGTGTCCATAAATATTGTAAGCACTAGTAGAATTATACAAAAAGCGTTCTCTTCAACTAGAAATATGTAAAACGACTTTTGAGATACAAAAATATTTCAGAAATGGCATCCTACACAAAAATTTAACATATCACAAGAAGATACAATTACCCTTCGGTCCTGAACACTTCTACTTAACACAAATTATTTCAACACATGATTCAGAGTATTACAACTACCCATGAATGGTAATTAATGATAACATACATCCATAGCATCATTAATAGTTTCACGTAGTGAACACAATTAACTTGCAAAAACCGGATATATCGATAGGCAGAAACACTTAAAATTAAAGAACCTTTGACTACATAATCAACGGTATATGGTCTTCCCTAAATTTCTACCAAACTCTGAAGCTATGTTTAAACCAACATGAAACAAACAAAATGAATGCAAAAATATAGGTCTCAATAACTGAAACGCTAACCCATTGGTAGACTGAATGCCCGAGCTTTTGTTCACTTGAACACCTCCTTCTCTTTAATATCATCTTCTTTATCAAATCATTTTCTGCACAAACAATAGAAAAAAAATAAACAACTACCGCAGTATTAAGATAGAATGAAATATCAAGGGTAAACTTGCTCACACGTATGCTGACCATAGCCTCAATCCTCTTCTTCAGAAGCCTCATTCAGCCATTGGATTAACTTTTCCGATTGCTTGATAAAAACCTTATCAGATTCATCTGCACCTTTCTTTTCATTTGCCCAATTGAGAATAGCTTCTTCTCGTATAAGTTCTTCGTCATATAAAATGTGCAAAATTTGTACAAACAATGGGGCATACTCTTTTCCAGACTCCATACATATTTCTTCAAACTTCATTATCACTTCAATTTCATCATCTATACTTGGAAGATACGTCTCCTTCAACTGTTTCCCCCAATCTGACATCACTCTTTTTGCATTCTCGACCAAACCTTTAGCTGATTTATCTGAAGTATTAAGTGCATACTTCATCATAGAACCAAACAATACACTACCACAGTTTACAAGAGACTTATTGTACGATAATCGAAGTGAGTTGACTTCCAGGATTACATGCTTTTTTTTTACTTTTTCATGAACCGCCCTCAAGAAAGTCGCTTCAACCTCTTGTTCAAAATCATCAAAATCCTGGGATTCGTCTAAAATATCATCATTATCGGATTCATAATCCGATTCTCTCCAAAGTTCATCATGAGCTGCTTTAGTAAGTTCTATAAGTTTTAACGCAGGTATTGGTGCAACTGAATGCCTCCATTCCTCTTCTTGGTCAACTTCACTGACTGACCAAATGATTCCACGCCCTCCGTTTCCAATTTTAGACGAATCCCAGTCGTTAATCGAATAACCATCCCCGAACGTATCAGTTACACTGTTATTATCAGCATATTCGAGTTCATCATCACTATCTTCTTTCACAGGCTGAGGGAGCAAAGAAACTTTAGAGTAAGCAGGAACAACACAATCTTGTCCAACAACAACCTTAAAGGACAGAACGACACCTGGTTCAAGAACCGCTCCAGATTTCATAACAACTCCATCACATAATATCGCATGAGTTAGTCTACATCCATCTTCAATGGTCACATTACGCCATATATAGCAACCATCAATGAATACGTTCGATCCAATTCTACAACCATCCCCAACAACTGAGTTTTTTACAATTGTGCTGTTACCAATACTACTACCTTTCCCTATAAACGTAAACGGCCCAACTTGCGCTGATCGGGACTGTGAGACTTCTGATCCTCGATAAATCCCGTGACGCTCAACTTCAATAGCTGTATTCGTCGAAAGCTGCACACCTGGCACAATCGGATACGTCCACTTCAGAATTACATCCTTACTAATAGAATCATAGCTTCGAAAATTATCAACCCTAGCAGCGTAATCAGAATGAATTTCATGAGTGAAGATATTATAACCCATGATATCATCAACCAGTAACCCCTTTACAAAGTGACGACGTAGATGCTGATAATCAAAATTGTCTGTGAAAAGACTAAGGACTTCTGGTGAGCATATATCGATATAACAGTCTTGTTTATCAATGTGCAGACAAACAGAAGGCCTTTCAGAAAGAGATGACTTATCGAGAGTCAACTTTCCTTTGAGATCATCTCCTTTATCCTCGTAATAAAGCAGCTGCTTTGTAGACGGATCAATTGCCATGATTAATTCGTCAGTTCCATAACGCGTTTGGCGTGTAACTTGAGACGGTTTTAACTTTTTTATAACCATAGTCATCACAGCATTACTGTCCTTTCGTCTTCTCTCTTTGTGCTCATCAAGTGCTTGTTTAAGCATCATATTACTGACTGTATCTCCACTCACGAGTATAAAATCACCACTTATTACGTTACGCTCATAGATTACGCGTAAAGCATCACCGGCACTGATACAATTAAGGGATTCGATTGTTGTGACAGAAAATTTTGGTTGCTTAACCCACTCTGACTTTTCCAAATAATCAATAATTTACTTTGAATGAGAGCAACAGAACACGAAAACTTCTTCAACATCCGCAGATTCAAGCCAAGTCAACGTGTAATCAATCATCGGAGTATTGACTAACGGTAAAAGTACTTTCGGGCACTCAAGGGTGATTGGTCGAAACTTTGTTGTGAAACTGTCAGCTAATAAGATGGCTTGTAAAGGAACACGTCTCAAATCCTCTACAGCATCTTCTTGCTTTCCACCTTTTTTAGCTTCCATTTTTCGGAAACTTGGACTTGCTCACCTGCAATCAAAGACATGCATTCTGGTGTTTAGAAGCCCTCAACGTGGCCTTTACAAACAAGTGCTACTTAACAGTTTAATTACCTATTCATGGAAAGCAGGTGCATGATCAAGAAGTTATCACGAGCTAAAAAAACACAAGATGTCAAACAGTAAAGCAGTTCAAACTCAATATTTTTAACGAAAACGGTATTATAAGTTGCTTTCGAAAACGAACTTGATGTTTACTCATGAGGTATAAAACACAAAATTCAAGGAGCAATCATTGTAAGGTACAGCACGAATACACAATCAACCAAAAGCTATATAACTGATAGGGCTAAATCATCATTGATACAAATTCCAACGATACCCCGAAATAAAACCCTAAAATCAGAAAAATCCATTAATTCAAAAATTAGACATGGTATACATAATCTGAACAGCATAAGATAACATAATACAAATCAATACCCATTTGTATTCAACAGCTGACAAAATAAATTGATTATTTATACTAATTTCAATAATTGTCTTCGCTAGCTTAAAGTATTAAACCACTAGCATTGAAGCACTAACAGAATTATACATATTTCCTTCCTTGTCAACTTTCAGACAATTGAAAATATACTTCACAACAAAGTTAATGCACCCTTGATAAATTTAATTATACCAAAGAAAAGCTAATTAAAAACGTACTATTATAATCGGCGGAGGATGCCCGAGACGACGGAAGTGGAAGGCGGAAGACGGCGGAGCACGACGACGACGATGGTTTTCAGTTGACTCCGTGTATTGTCAGATCGATTCAGGTTTGAGAGAAGTTAGGGTTTCAATTTCATAACGTTGCTCAACATTTATACAACGCTCATACGGACCCAATAGAATTTTTTTCCAAGCAGTCCACTTGGTAAACGTAGAAAGTCTAGAAGTACCCATTATTGTGTTAGAAAAGCCCGTTGGACCATCGCAACCCTAACATCATAACGCCCCTTTTTCCCATGTCACGTCGTCACAACACCATTTTCAACATGTACAATGGTAACACAAAACGCCTCTTTTTACCCTCGGGACCCACTAAATAAATTTACTTTTCATTTAACAAAACGAATTCAATTAATTAAAATACAATATAATATAATAATTCAAATACAAATGAAATAAAATCAAATAATTAAAACTAAAATTACTTATTATAGAATACTAAAAAAAACATGCTAAAAAGGGGGTCATTTAATCAAGATATACCAAACAAGATAAAATATACTACTATCAACAACAACCGAGAGTTCCAACGACTACTCCTTCTTCTTCGTCTCATCGCCTTGCAACTCCATTTCTTCTCCAAAACAAACAAAACAAGCAAAAGAAAAACAAAATAGAAAAGGGAAAAAGCATAAAAAAATATACCACGCCCGTTCTTCCCTCGTGTTCCGCCGCAACAAGTCTGAACTTATATGTATAGTTTATGAACCGCAACAACGTAAGCGACTAAATTGAATTGTTATTGATATTCAATTGAATATGGGTATACATTATTTTAAATAAAAATTGTCTTTATTAATATATTTAATATTTAGTGGGGGTAAAGTGTATTATTATTAGTTTTAAATTTAATATAATTGATTATTAATATATTTAATATTTAGTGGGGGTAAAGTGTATTATTATTAATTTTAATTTTAATATAATTGTATATCGTTGGATCAAATTCTAAAACCCATCGAAAGGTTCGTATTGCTCCTTGGGGTTTTGGTTTAATTATATTTTTTAGATTTTTAGATTTTATTTTAGATTTAGATTTAGATAATAAAAATCAATTTCTGTCCCAGATTTAATAAAATGGAAGTATAATACCCAAATCGGAAATCCATACTAACCGTATAACAATCGGTTAATCAGTTTGGGCCCCGTAAATTCAAACTTACAATGAGGATTGAAGAATATTAAGATAATAACTCCAATCTTTTCGGAAAATAGAAGTATAATTTACTCATAATGATATTTATTAAACCAACATTTATCATTAAGAGATAAAATTCATTAGTCTTTCACTTTAATCGTTTATTAATAATTGTCTTACTTAATTGTTATTGACTCCGATTGAAATAAAAAATGTGGCTTGATTTATTAAGTGAACTATAACAATGGATGTATAGTTGATTAAGAACAACGGTTACTAATAAAATGAACACAATGATAAAGGAGAAATTTTATGAGATAAGAAGTATATGGTGGATTTTTAAATCCATCCTATATATAAAAAGGTTACTACCTACTATATCGGGTGGGTCCCAAATTGAAATTTTCTAATCCGAACCAAAAACCAGTGATAATTTCGGTTAAAATCATATAACCGAACCACATCCAAATAACCCGAAACCAATTAAACCAAACACATTTGGATTGGACGGTTTTTCGTTTCAAGCCATTTAATGAACACCCCTACTTGAAACTTTTTCTTTTGCTTAGCTGTAACATCCGTAAATCGGACCTAGTTGTTTTATATTATTTAAAAGGTTTGAAAATAATATTGTTTGAATTATTGGAAAATAACTAGTAAGTAAGTTTCAGGACTGATTGTGGTTAGTAAAATATTAAGTGATTTAAATTAATTAAGTTGACGGTAAAATAAAAGTTTGGACTCGCAAATGATTTTCGGGTTCCAGACAATAGGTTGAGAAGGGGTATTAAATTATACTCGTATAATTGAAGGCGGTTAGTGAGGACCGACTTATTTATATTGTTTACTTCCTGTTTTTTTTGTTCCTGATGTATCAAACCACACACACACATATAGTTTGAATCAAAAAGAAAAGCTGGAAGCTTGTTAATTGTGATTAATACATCATCATCTACAGATTTCTATCACCATCATCATCATATAATTCTTGTAAGTGTTCTTGATTGTATGGTTATTTCAAGAAATTTGATTGAATTATAGGGTTAGTGAAATTGATGTTAGAAATGATGATATGAGATGCTAGTTGTTGCTATTAACCATTATTCATCGTGTATAATCTATTAGAAACCTGAAGCAAGTGATTTGGTATATTTTTAGTCGGATTTTAGAACTGTTGGAACTGGAAATCGCAGGTCTGCTGGTTCGTACCAGGTCGCGACGCGACCATAGGACATCGCGACGCGATGGAGTAAGGATCGCGACGCGATCTTTAGTGAAACGCGACGCGATTAGAGTAAAATAGAGACGCGATCCTAAACTTTTGGTTTTGCAAATTTTGAAAGTGCATAAGTGTTTAATAGCACTTTAGAGACCTCTTTTATGCAACAAAATGTCATTAACTCGGATTGGGCTGAAATTTACATGGTCACTCGGAAACAGCCCAATGATCAAAGCTATATGTTAATAGCCTAGGCGGTTTTAGGCCATTCGGGGTCGTTTTGGGGCCGAAAATGGCATTTTTCGGTTTGTGGACTTCATTTCAGGACTTTCTGATTTCATTCCGAATTGGACTTTTGTTTTCTTAGACCTCAGGGATTACTTGCTTAAGTAAATACTCCCTCCGTCCCGGAATAAGTGTCCTGTTTCAGATTTGGAAGTCTTTCTTTTTCAACTTTGACCTTAAATATCTTTTATTGTGTTATATAATACTTTATGAAAATTATACCAATAGAAATACATTTAAAACTCAATCCATTCATATATTTTGCATCAATTATTATATAACGCAAACAAAAATATGTAAGGTCAAAGTTGAAAAGGATTGACTCAAAAAGTCAAAACAGGACACTTATTCTGGGACGGAGGGAGTATGTTATAATGATGATTTGGAACTAGATAATTGAGTAAATGACTATGATAAGTTGATTTGTTATAATTGGTTAAAACCATTAGTTGTAAAGTAATACGATTTTATTTACAATCTGGTTTTGATTTGTATTTTGATACTATGTATTGCGATATGTTATATGATTATAACATAAGTTTATTATTGTTGACAAGTTACTGACTTGTGATGTTTCGTGGTGATTTCAGATAAACCAGAGATTCAGTGACATTAGACTACTGAGTGGAGACTGAGGTATTCGGTGAGTGGACTCATTATCTCAGTGTGATTTAGTTGTAACATATTTGGTTACAACAAGTGATCATAGTGATATTGTGATAGTGATTGTTGACTGTGAACTGTTGAAATACACGTGTAATAAGTGATGTGTCGCCTTCGGGCATTTGGTGATTCGGAGGTCAACAATTGTTGGACTGGGTTGCTACAGGTTAACCAACATAGGAATTGTGAACATGTGTTGTGAATGGAGCTTATGTTGGTTAAAGGTAGCAGTCAGTTATCGGTAAAATCACTGTATTGGCCTGCAGTGATTGTAAGTGTTGCTTGGTGGGCCATCCGCGATCAGAGGGCTTTACAAGGACCACCGATCCTCTTGGTGATGTTGTGTCAGTGTCTAAGTGATATTTGTGATAATCAGTATTGTTATACTGAGTTGTACTGATAGTGATAAGTTGACTCACTTAGCTTCGTGCTAATCCACTATTTACCCTTGCAGGTTTTAAGATGATTTGGGTTGGGCATGGATTTGTCTGAAGAATGTTTGACTACCAAGTGTTACTCTGATATCTAATTTTATAAATCAGTGTTGTTCTTGTTTTATATAACACCCGGATTGATTTACTAAGTTTTAAATTTAGTTGGACTTTTATGTGTTTGATTTATTAAGGTTTGAATTGGACAGACGCTTCCGATATACTGTATTTAAATAACTTTAAATATGAGGGATGTTATATTAGCTGCTTCCTGGGTCTTTGCTATTTCATACATATAATAGGTTTTAATCCAAACTCAACATCTCGAATCCAATTAAGTTACCATCATGTTTCAAACTCAAATTCCAAATTTTCGTACAGTAACAAAAAGGATCATCTAAAGTAACAAAAGGATCATCTAAAGTAACAAAAGGATCATCTAAACCTGATACACAATATACAGGAATAAGCAGACACATGTTGAAATCGTAATGAACTTTATATAAACACACTTGTACTCATGAAAAAGATACCAATCTATTTATGTGCATTTGGATTTTGCTATTTGAAGTTTAAATTTATTTTCAACTATTTGTTATGTAATTTTTCACGTAATCATATGAATATGACATTTATAATGCACATATCTTAGACATGCAGTATTTTTTAATTTGTTATAGTGTTGTTTATCATATTAATTTATTATTTGTTTGATTTAAACAAGTGCTAGATCATAACCCGTAAAAATTGCGGGCGGGATAATTTTTTCTAGCAAAATATATTTAATGTTATAAAATTATGTTGGATAAAATCATAATTCATAATAAGCCATAACGTTTACATATACACTTTAATATTAAAAAAAGAAGTTGGTAGATATTAATACTATTTTTGAAGTTAAATAATTTGTCGCTACTATATTTTAAAATGAGTTATTCAAAACAATAATAAATTATTAAATTTTAATTATAAAAATCTAAAATATCAAGGATAGGTGAATATCTCGTGTGAATATTGTGGCTTTCCAACCTATAGGGTACTCACAGCGTGAAGCCTATCGAAGTAGCATGATATTGCAAGCCGTGTCAACGTAGACTGTCGAGTAGTCAAAATTGCATTAATACCTTTTAATGTATTCTCCTGAAGAGAATACATTTCAGTATACACATGTGATATTGCATATCATACAACATTCAATATAAGTTTTAAATATATATGACACTATTTAAGTAAGTAAAATAAATAAGCAATAACATAGTTCATGAAAAGACAAACAAATTTAATGTGAAATCACATGTGATTTAACATTAAAAAATAATCACACCCGTTTGTATCCCCGATTAAACTTTAAACTCAAATCATTGATGTTGTAGAGAGATTAAAACATGAAAAACTAATGTGTATTCAAATGCGATTGAACATCAATGTATCAATCACATGTGATTAAATATTTATAAAATACGGATTTTCAAATCATTAACTATAATTATACAATCAAATTAAAAATCAAGTTGAAATCGTACATGAATTATCATATATCGATGAATTTCTCATCAAATATCAATTTTTAAATATAAATCATTTGTGATTATACACTAAATCATATGTGATTATATAACAATCACGTATGATTTTTAATGAAAACTAATGAATTTTTAAAATTCTTTTTATAACTATTAATGTGGATGAATATTAAGGTGACGTGTTAAATAACATATACCATAAATAAATAATCGTATATATATATATATATATATATATATATATATATATATATATATATATATATATATATTATCATAAATCACATGTGATTACATTTTTAATCGAAGAGAAAAAGACGATGGTTTCGAATGTGTAATTTTTATAATTTACAGATGTACGGTTTGTGAGATAATTTACAGAGCCGGTGAAAAGCTGGAGAAAAGAAAATTCATCGAAAGTATAGCTTATGACATCTTTAATCGAAGAGAAAAAGACGCTGGTTTCGAATGTGTAATTTTTATAATTTACAGATGTACGATTTGTGAGATAATTAACCATTGGGGTAAAAAAGGTGAGTTTTGCAAAAAATGAAAGAATCATATTGATTCTCACATTCTCTATTTTTAGCATTCTTAAAAGAACTCATCTCTTAAAAGAACCCATCTCTTAGGAAAGATTTTGAACACTATTAAGTTATGACATTAATTATTAGAATTTAATGAATTAAATGAGTGTGTTGACTAACCTAAACATGTAATTAATAAGGGTATTTGTGGGAATTGGGTGTAAATTATCTCAAAGATTAATTAATCATCAAGTTGCATTAAATCAATGGTCTAGATTGAGTTGCATAAATCACATGTGATTACATTGTAGAGCCGGTGAAAAGCTGGAGAAAAGAAAATTTATCGAAAGTATAGCTTATGACATCTCTAGTCAAAGAGAAAAAGACGCTGGTTCCGAATATGTAATTTTTATAATTTACAGATGTACGGTTTGTGAGATAATTAACCATTGGGGTAAAAAAAGTGAGTTTTGTAGAAAATGAAAGAATTATATTAATTCTCACATTCTCTATTTTTTAGCATTCTTAAAAGAACTCATCTCTTAAAAGAATCCATCTCTTAGGAAAGATTTTGAACATTATTAAGTTAGGACATTAATTATTAGAATTTAATGAATTAAATGAGTGTGTTGACTAACCTAAACATGTACTCCGTAATTAATAAGGGTATTTGTGGGAATTGGGTGTAAATTATGTCAAAGATTAATTAATCATCAAGTTGCATTAAATCAATGGTCTAGATTGAGTTAACCTAAAACATGGATGGCAATGATTAATTCTTGAGTATTAAGATTAGCTAATTATGCTTCTCTTTTAATAGATAAGAGAGAGAGATATTTTATATCAATTTTTCAACTGCTCTTTCACCACCTTCTTTAACGAACCCGCGAATTCGCGGGCTATCACATGATTTTGATACATAGTTTATATTATATTATATTTTGATCATACTCTTTTTTTTTTTTTAACGGCAAATAACACCTTCGGATTAGTAATGAAGTATCATCGTGCCACCACTACTGACCCCACCTTTTGCCTCACCTAAGAAGAAACCCTCTGGAGAGGCTCGAACCCGAGACCTCTCCATCATTGGGAAAACTCCTTACCACACTCTTACCACCAGCGGTTTCACAGTATTATGTAAGAAAAAGTGTTGTAATGACCTTAGTCATTTAATGAAGCATATGAAATTTGTAAGAATACTTGTTATATAGGTCAAAGTAGATAACTCTAATCATTTATATTGTAAAGTCATTATCTATTTTCGGACTATCGTCGTTGTAGCATAATTCATTTAATAATATCCGGCATTCATGTAGTAACATGATTGTATAAAATCTATTACGGAGTAAATGTGAAGACAAGTTGTTGATTATTCATTTTTTGTACATTGAGTAACATTTTTATGCAAATAACTTTTAGGAGGCAAAATATGTATTTATACATATAGTTTGATTCGTGTTGTTAACTTATGATGTGTTTTAAGTGTTTAATATGGAAATTGAAAGTCTTCAAGCTTAGAGATGTTAACATCAATGAGATTAAAACATACATATCGAAGAAAGACTACAAAAACTATGAGTCCCTGTATAATACATCAGATTATGCTAATAAAAACTTTTTCATGCTAAGAATCTTTATACATCACATAACTTTGTTTAAATGGAGAACACATTGAACACACATATCATTATTTGCATAAAATATTCATTTTTGTTCCACCTTATCAGAACCTATATACAATAATTAATAAGTGGAACATGGATCTTAAAAGAAACTATGGATTTTGGATGGTAGCTCAGTTGGGCTTCTCTAGATGATTGTAAATCCAACAAATTTTATAGGAAGTTCAAATAATACATGTTTCTAAAAGAATGTGGGATACGTGTTCTCTGCTTTTAATTTCGTAATTCCTTATGCATAAGCCTCTCGCTATTTTGTTGGCAACTCTAGTTCAGGTCCAAATGCGCTGAGGGGAGAAAAGAACATACGTGCTTCAAGCTTGGCGGATCCCACTGTAGATTTCGAAGAAAAACATTTAGTTCGTAAAAAACAAAAAGAATCGATAATTGTGTTTGATGATAAATTGTGTATTACATGAATATTAAGTACTGCAAATTCAAGATTCTGGAAAAGAAGGGAGATTTAGTAAATTCTTATTAACCCAATGTGTCAATAAAGTACATGTTGGTACCTTGGGTGCAAAATTTTTATCCACCACTCGTGTCCGAACACCCTCACATAAATCACGGGATATCTGACCTGACACTTCTCGTGATGTCATTCGGAATGCCCTTTAGGCACTGATCAAGAGTTTGAAACCGACCTTCTTGTATCTGAACATGAATGAAATGAACACAAAATAAATTATAAATTTGTCTTTTAAGTTATAGAAATGAAGGGACTTACTAATCTCAGGGCAAATTTCTGTATCTTCAGCACAACCAAATATACCAGTCATCTGACGGATTACAAAATACTTCACTTGACATTATTCTGGTCTGCAAACATTAATGTGCACAGTTCAGGTGAATATTTTATTTTTGGCCCAAATTACACCAAAGATTGCTTGAAACTCATGCTGCTGTCTAAAAAAATCCAAACTCCCCACCACAGTTAAACTATTGCCCATTTTGCACCTCAGTGTTATCTCCTACATCCATCGGTTCGTCGACCCATTGAGACCATTGAAACTTCTTTGAGTTCATCATTGCTTGTAAGCTACTTATATTTACCTTCAAGAAACCCAAGAAATGTACAATTTCTTTATTCTTTTAATTCTTTGGCATCTAAAAAGAAACAAACATCAAGACCCCGTTAACATACAACATTTTGAATACCCGCAACCAAGCCCGTCTAATTTTCATTAATAAACCAAAAACCACCGTGAATCAAAATAGCATGAAAATGACACTTACCAGGCCTTCTATTGATCAATTATATACAGATGCCAAAAATCAATCGTATTCAAAACGAACCTTATAAATTAAGCTATTGGCTTCGATATTCCCAGTAAGATAACAAAAGATGACTTAAATGGGGATCAACAGGCCATTACACCTAAAATATATAAACATTTATATAAAAATAATAAAAATAACATATCTTATTGTGAATGAAACACAGATAGTTCTAAATCAATAAATATCCCCTTACGTTTTAAGTTATTACCAATTAGCCAAGTTGGATGACTTTTTTTAAGGTTGTCTATGGTTGAAGCTGAATTTTAAATCCTAAAGTACCTGGATTGTAAAAACAAAAATCAGTTAAATTTTTTCCTGCGTATCAGCTACTCCGTGTATTAGAGGGATAGGCCCTATTAGTCCACCACTTCTGTTTTAATAGCTCGTGATAATATGCAAAAATTGGAGAACACATTTACATAGAACTTGATTAAGGAAATAGTCATACAGTGGCATTGTGAGACTTGTTTATATGAAATTATAATTGGCCGCCCAAAAAGATGAAACGAAGATGTGCTCGGTTGCCTTAAAAGCCAAGTGTAAAACTTACAGCTTTCTGTATCTTCAGCACAACCAAATATACCGGTTGTCATAGGCTAAATAGCACTCGTAGCTCTCAGCTATAGGCTTCCTACATTCATCGCACTCGTAAACATGTAACTGTAATTTAAGTAATACCAGAAGGATGTAAGAATTTTGTAACAATATGTCAAGAAGTTTAGGATATATAGTGACCAAAAGACAACCAAACAATGAATGTGTTGCTATTTGCATTAACAAAAGATTGTCTACTATACTTGTACATATATCTTCAGTTCATCTAATATTCTATAATGCAAGGATAGCCAATTGTCTAAGAATTCAAAAGGTTATAACTTTAGGTTAACTAATAATCAAAACAACTTTATAAGGCAGTCAAGTTAAAATTTAGTTTCTGTTAAAGAAAATTCAATGGAACTTGACTTGGTCAAAGGAGTGATTAGAGTCACAATTTTGGGTCCATAATCAGTGGGTTATAGTTTTGCATGATACAATACTTGTCCGAGTTAATTATAATCAAACATCAAGTTTACATATGGTTTAAATCAGAGGAAGTCCTTGGTTCAGCTAGCTGATAAAACAGAATATTAATTTCAAACCAAATAGATATGGATTAAATAAAAGCTAAGAAATAAAATACCCAACCCGCCCATTTTGCCTAAAGTCTAAAGAGAGTCAATTACCAAGAGGCCATCAATACTTCGGTGATGAATTTCATCCACCTTGCGAGGGCTGTCAAGGTTGCAAGTTCTGCCAAACACTCCCCATTTATTACCTATACGGTAGGTTTGGAAGCTACAGGAGGGATATTCTTCTCTATGTTACCATCAACATCTATGATGGCTGAAGCTACCGATGGTGTAGCATAATGAACTTCTGTGATGAACTTCCGTAATTGCATTCTCATTTCCTTCCAAACTTTTCTCAAATATGCACGCTATAGTTTAAAGACTAACAGGAAGGTCTGATCGAATGGTCATCTTCATAAATATTGCAGGGATGTCGAAGTTTGGTAGTACATTCACTTCATAAGACAGAATTGCCATTGAAGACCTGCAAAACACAAAATTGCTTGTTAAAAAGACACATAAATGTAGCCTGGATCATACGATTTGGTAATAGGCTTTTCCCATGGATTTTTTTTGTAGATTATACTAAACAAAATTTTAGTTATTAGTGTGGCTTAAAAGTTTTGTTTTAGCCCACAGCCCCATAATGGTTCTTAATCATGATGAAACAAAATGACAAAAAGTAAAGCAAAATAGAACTACCTAAAAGCAAAGGTCTCCCACACAGAGGAAGATCCAAATAGTTGCTTAATTAAACTCTTCTTGTTTCTGTTGGAGCAAGATCACAATGGCTATAAAAGTGAGCGGAACTTCAGGAAGACACAATATTTATATGTGTGTTGTGCACACACATGTCAAAACTAATTGTTCCCATCAGTGTATACCATTATCAATATTTTCAGGAAGTAAGAAACACATCAGTTCCTTGAGAGATCTTATTATTCCATAAGTAGATATCATTGTATATAGGCACATAGATCTATATAGTTATATACATAGTAGTTGAAATATATATATAATTGGACCTGTTTGGCATATTTAGCGATTAGCACATAGATAACATCAGGAAACTTTCGAACCATTTTGACACAGTTCTAACGTTAGATATTTATTTTTTGACTCGTTTGACATAAACCACAACCCATTTATAAGCGAATGGGTTAAAATTGTCACCTCTAATGGGAATAAAAAAAGATGGAGTGGTGGGTACCTTCTCCATCTCGGATATGAACCTTTGGATTGTTCCTTATCAATATCCTATACGCCTATTCTGATGCTCCCATGAGTTAGAAGAATATTCATCAATGTAGCGGAGTCATGAATGATTTTGTTACCCTGATCATATGGAACCGATAAAAAATGAATGCCAAAATATGAAAACAACACATTAGCCAAATAAAAACTATAAAAAGATTTACAGGAAACATATAGTAACGTGAGAAGTTCTGCTTCTGGTGAAGGTTGTTCATTTCTTACCGGTTCGTTTATCCAGGGAATAACTCTGTAAGACACAATCAATGCCATCAGTTTCATACACAATAATTAAGTAGCAGAATCAAGATTAAAACTTTCAAACTTCAAATTTGATACAAAACTACCAACGAAAATGACAAAAAAAAAAAAAACAAAAAGATTCAACATTTACAACCAAGATTACTGTAAATTACTGAAACAAATAAACTCATTTTATTCATTACCAAAAAAAAACCCTCAAAATTTTGAATTTTGTAAGCAACCAAAAACAGACATTGAGGTGAACCCAATTAGAAAGTGTAAAGCTTCGAACTTAACAACCAATGTTACTTGTAATCGGTAGATTAACAAAAACCATTTGATAATTCAACATAAAAATTCACAATTTACCTTATTTCCACCGTCAATTATAACGGGTCGAACACATAAACGAAGATACAACTGTTTCTTGGTAGAATAACTCAGCGAACAGCCAAGGTCCACCGCCGCCGATGAAATCTTCCGGTAATCCTCCGGGAAGAAACTTTCCCACGCAGCGTCCCATTCAGACGCCGACCTGAAAACCGTTTTAACCTAAAATTCTGAAAATTCAATTACATGTTCCAATTGCTATTATCAATGATCATATAATCAGTATATAATGATATTAAAACTAAAAAACGTTCAGACCTTTGTTGAATGTTGAAATTGGATATGATGTTAGGGTTACGATTGATGGAATTAAAGGTGTGCGACCACTGGTTCTTTCGCCACCAGCTTCTTCAATTCGAAACGAATGAGAAGTTCTGCTTTCGGTGAAGGTTGTTCAGGTCGTGGGAATTTGTCGGAAGAGGAGAAGAAGAAAGTAAGAAGATGTGGAGCAGGGTTATGTTTTCTGCTTCATTATGTTTTCTGCTTTGTCTTCTAATTGGATTGGATTAGTTTTTTATTCTTTATTATAATTTTAATAACAAAACGTTTTTTAATTTATTGATTTTTTTAAGCTTTTTTAATAAAGTTAAAATTAAATTAAATAAATTTGTAATATTCAAGGAGTGACAATTATGACTTCTGAAGAATACACATCTACTATTTAGGTTGTCATTTACATGAGAGATTATCAATGGTTATAATTAAAAAGGGTTAATCAATGAAGGGTTGGGATTAGATTAGAGTTGCCTAAATTAAAAATGACAACCTAATATACACTCTATTATAATATATTAAAGAGAAGAGAGAGAGATATTTTATATCAATTTTTCAACTGCTCTTTCACCACCTTCTTTAACGAATTTCAAGTATATTTTACCGCCGCATTGTGCGGGTTATCGGCTAGTTTATATTTATTTATATTTATATATGCTAAATTAGTAATTAAGAGTTTATAATGTACTCCGTAGTTTTTACTTTACTTTCATGAATGGTCTTTCTTTTCTTTTCTTTTCTTTTACCAAGAACCTTTATTTATGAAATGAGTCCCCAAAAAGGTTGCATACTGAGTGAGATAAATTTATAACATATGTTTAATTTTTTAAAAATATTTATAACTATCAAAC
This sequence comes from Helichrysum umbraculigerum, assembly GCA_949592205.1. Classification (NCBI taxonomy): domain Eukaryota; kingdom Viridiplantae; phylum Streptophyta; class Magnoliopsida; order Asterales; family Asteraceae; genus Helichrysum; species Helichrysum umbraculigerum. The sequence goes on along the minus strand of CATIUR010000004.1, from coordinate 161,157,554 downwards.
TTTCCAAACTGTTATTCTATTATATATATATATGCTTAGTAATTTTATTTTTCATATCTAAATACTTGCTCAAACTTATTTATATAATGGTAAAATTATAGTATGATGAGGTGGAAGTATAAAGTTTGTATGAAGTTCAATGCATTGTAGGGGATTTATATATAAGATAAGATATTGATGTGTCAATGATGTGGCACTACTTTGAACTCTAAAGAGTATAATGGATTGGAGCCATACCATTGCATATAATCAATTAACTAACCAATCCATTAATCATTATACCAAACATCTTGTGTTTCATAACACAATTTGACACAAATTAGTCAGCAACTTTTGTTCTATAACATGTTTACGTCAACTACAGACTTGATGGTTGAAGTTCCTATTATTTTTTTAAAATTACTAGACACTCAAATGAGGGTAGCGTATCCCTCCTACCTAAAAAAAAAAGCGCACACAGAACTTCTAGACCTAAATCTTAAATATGATATATGATTAACCTTTATGACATCATCAATCAATTAATTCAATTTTGACTTATTTAATTTTGACTTTAGATAACTATAACTAAAATCATACGTATTAAATATAATATTATATATATTCCTATGTATTAAAGAATCCTAATGCCCATAACATATTTCATTTATTTATTTATTTAACTTTATTACGAGTAAGCCAATATGTCATCTAATTTACTTAACTATTTGATTTCTTTGTAAGTCAACAAACAATATTATTATAATTATAATTATAATTATAAATAATAATTAATATTTTTATTATTACCCGTAAGGGTATAAAAAAATCAACCCACACCCGACCCAATTCAACCCCTATTAAGACTATTAGGGTCAGGTTTAGTATAGTTAAAAAGTTTAATTAGGTTAACCCGAATAACTCGAATGTTTATAAGGGTCAAGTTACGGGTTAAAATAACCTTATGATGTCATTAAAATTACAATTAACCAATAGAACTGTTTGATTTGGTCAAATTGACTAAAATATGTGTAGAATAATATAACACCCCTCATTTACATACCATGTAAAAAAAATGATTTACTTCGGAAGCGTAGGTTTAAAATGAACATTTCACAATATACTTATATATGAAATAATCAAAACATTTCAAAACAACGTGATTGGGATGTTATTTAATTTCAAAACTCTTATATTTAAACATTCCATATCAGAGTATTTATCCAACTGTCAAACATTCCTTGATTCCACTTCTTGCTAACCCACTAAATCATAGCTTATAACCTGCAAGAAGTATTTGATGTGTGGGATTAGCACAAAGCTAAGTGAATGAATAAGTCACACACGTTTCAACTTAGCATAACCATATGTTTACTCCAAATACCCGTAAACAAACACATAATGATCATATGGGGACCGGTGGTTCTTGGGAGATCATAATACCGCGGGATTCGCCAAGAACACTTATCAAGACTAACCGCATGTACATACGGACGAGACCGATAGCTAATAGTTACTACAAACAACACAGATGTCACTAACAACACATGTACCAAGACACTGTGCATTACCAGTAGTAATCCATTAGCCCAACATCATTGTTGACCCCAATTTACATTCACATTGCACGTAGATTCAATAAACAATAATCTATAAGCATCCAGATTAACATTGATATCTACGTTTACTTGTTGTAACCAAACAGTTACAACTAAATCAAAAGGTGAGTAACAAATCCACTCACCGATACCTCTGTCGTTTCCACACTCAGTAGTCTTATATCACTGAGTCTTTGGAGGATCTGAGAATAACAATCGAATATAAGTTAGTAACTTGTCTCATTAATACATAACTTATATCAAATACATAATAAACAATATTACAGCATGTCTCACAGACCCGGATAATATCATATCAGTATTTACTATTCACCGTATTTACTATTCACAATATTTACTATTCACGGTATTTACTATTCACGGTATTTACTATTCACAGTATTTACTATTCATAGTATTTACTATTCACGGTATTTACTATTCGGTATTTACTATTCACTATACCGTATTTATTATTCATTATACCGTATTCACTATTTGGTATTTACTATTCACTATACCGTATTTATTATTCATTATACCGTATTCACTACACCATATTTACTATTCATTATACCGTATTTACTATTTGATATTTACTATTCACTGTATACTATGCACTATTTACTATGCACTATACACTATGCACTGTGCACTGTGCACTGTGCATCTTCTTGAGAAACCCAGAACCTCACGAACAATTTTTAAACCAAAATCATCCAAACTCAGTTTCTAAGCAATCTAACAAGCTTATTAACATATATTACTTCAAATAAGTATATATAACAACTTTAAAGCTTCAATTTTTATAACAAATCAATAACTCATATAATTCAATCAAAATCAAAATCATAAATATATATATACATATATATATATATCAAAACATACCTTCAGATAATGATATAATTGATAGAATAATTCCAAATCACAAACTCTTTCTTCTTCTTTATTTTTTCTCTCTTTTCTCTCTTTTTTTTCCTCTCGTTCTTATTTTTTTCTTCCGATGGTGTGAATGATTGATGATTGATAATTATATCGATTATTAATCAAAATTTTCAATAATGCCCCCTTTATATCTATAAAGTATTACTTTTTAACCTTATACTATTTCAATATTACAATTCATTATTTCTTTTATATTCAATTAATTCATCTTTTTCTTTTACACTTCAATTTTTATCAAAGATTAATACAAACATATATTTTATTTGTATAGATCTTTCGAATACGATCAGAACTAGTATAATATTGATATATTTTTGACCTCATATACGTAGTCATTTTTAATATTGAAGCATTCAAAATAAGCTATATATATTATAATGCTCATTAAATTTCAAATAAACAAATTGAAATTATTTTCTAATATATTAAATAATAATTTAAAGCCTAGGAAAAATACCACATTACTACTAGGCCCAAAAAGTGGGTGTTACAAATCTCTCCCCCTTAAAGAGATTTCGTCCTCGAAATCCGATCAAACTAAAATAACTTAGATTTTATTATACAATGCTCCCATTGAGCATTTATAACACATAATCACATTTCTAATCTCGATTATCACTTAGGTATATGAAACCCTCTTTATTCAAAGTACTTCATAATCATATAATCTTAATCACATATCATCAAGCAAAGTAGAGATCAAATTCTATAGGTAATTCCGAATCACTAAATCAATTAGCACCTATCTCATCAGATAAATACTAAATCTCCAACAATGGGCACTTTGCTATACCAGCACACGTACCACATTATCATATTACCTATTTTTCAACGATCTCTACATTAGCTTATTCCACATTGTAACTATCTTTAGTTACACTTTATCATTTCATCTTATTATCAAGTATATAATAATACACATAATTTCACATTTCTTTTTACTAATGGAAATATAATTCTCATCTCCATAATTTCAATTATTATTTTCATAATAATTTATCTTATTTATCAATATCATTTCAATTCAATTTTTACAAGTAGGCTATCCAGATTCCAGGCTATTAAAGCCTTTACTAAGCCTTAAACATTGTAAACCCATTAATATATATATCATATATATTTATACACTTTCAACATCACAACATATTTACATCGGTTATTAGAAACCATTATGTGTTCCAATTATCTGTTAATATCATAAACCAATAAGCACATAACCATACCAATAGGTAATGGAATTTACTACATATCCAATAATGATTAAACAATCATTTGACAACAACTATTATGCACATACAAGGTACGTGAAAATCAACTGGACACATATAAACACATGCAATCCACTACTAACATTGTTCATTTCAACAATGTTTCACCTATTGCTCAATTCACAATATACTCAAATATAAGAACTCATTGCTTATAAGCAATCTACAACTCACACCACTAGCCAATATTACAACAAGCACCAAACACTTCATGATTAATCGAAAATCGTGTCTCAACTTAATTCAAGTCACTTAGCAATTCTATATGAATCGCTTCACTACTAACTCATTAACCCGTGAGAATTCATATCACAATTCACTTGTTAATAAGTTACATCTTTTTCACATTTTTTTTTTTTTACATGTTAATTAACTTAACACAATCACCTAAGGTTTCATAATCTTTGACAACTTTTCAACTCATTGAGTTATACACAATCCAATTAACACATCTTTCAACACTGTTGACTATTTGTCAACTTCAACTTAACCAATTTATCATCAAGTCACCTTGACCAATTTTCCCAATTGAACTCACAACTAATTCAATCATATTCCAATGATTTCACATCATACGCTAGACGTTTTATTCACAGTCGACTTTTACAGTCAACTTATCACAACATTAATAAATTAATACTATGTTTAACCTCAAACATAAATTTCTACAATTATTTTCAACAATAATGGCCCATTCAACCAACAATGGAACCACAACACATTAACTCTAACCAATTACCAATCAATGACCAACTAACAACTCATTACAACACCTTATGAGTTATTTACTCATGTCATTTATCATATATACATCTATCATCTGGTTATTATTATAAGTTTTAGATTTAACCAAATCATAAACTTCAACTCAATGTTTTCACAATTATTAATGACTTAATCATCACACAGAGTCATTAACACAACTTGGCTTAATACAAGCCCTCCACATATCAATAATCCGTTAGGATATTATATGACTCACTAATAGGAAATCCACTCCCATTAGTCACACAACCACATTTTAACAAATTCAAACAATTGCAGGTACTATACACACTTGCAAGTTTCAATTACTGATTATCATAACTTCCACTAATTAGCTCTTATCATGTAAACAACAGTTAATGGGTTTAACACAATTTCATAGTCAACACACCATCATAATACTATGTTTATCAGTAAACATAAACTTTTAATCAATGTTTTCAAAAACATTAGTGATTCCATTTATACTGACAGAGTCATTAATCCACAAACTTGGCTCAGTACAAGCCATACCCTCATAGTAATCCATTTGGACACTATATATATATATCACACAAATGGGTATTTCAACCCTATAGTTCAAACAATTATTTTTCAACAAAATTTAATTTGTTACTTATGTGTTTCAACATATTCATCACAATTGCAAGTATCATATAACTTGTACTTTTCAATTTTACTAGGTAGCATCATTCTACCAACAAGTACTTTTACCCAAGTTCATATACAATTTCACAATTATATTAAATCTTTTTGATACTTGATAGCCCCAACAATTTCAGGCGACATAGCATAATATAACAACGGTGATCAGGCGTTGCTGGATTATGTTTTTCACCTTTCCCTTGTTTGGCTATTTCATATTAAATATCCTTAATATGAATTCGTTTCAGTAACATCTACCATATTATTTCATGGCACAAAAGCAATTAAAACATGCTGGATAACTTTTGACAATAAATACATAATTAACAATCAACTTGCTACATTTGAACTTAACTCAACATAAGCAAGTTACAGTCATAACTATCCATCTCAATCTTTTACATGTATCTATCTCTTAGAATTTCATTTTAACCACTGACACAAGTCAGTATCCAATTTTCTGAAATTCTAAACATATGGTAATCTATTTTCATAGTTTCAACACACGGCACAATGTCAGGTACCATTATCATAATCAATTTACGTGTAATTCCAAACACATAGCCCATCACATTCATTTTCTTATAATATATTTTTAACCCATATTGTATTAAACCTTTCCATTTTGTCGGGCAAGTAATTTCACATACATCCTTTAACAGTATGTTATAAACATTTCTACTCGCCATGGTTCCTATAACAGGTAGTTGCATGTTAATATCATAACAGATCATGTCAATATTTCGGCATTTTCATATGCCTCAATTCACATAACAACTAAACACATATCAATGACATTTTAATCAAGTCATTCCCTACGTCATTATTTCGACGTTCTCATGTTAATTACTAGTTTTCATTTAACCAAGAAAACATATTATTTCTTTCTCTCAAATAAACACAAAATTACAGTAAACATACTTCAAGAATATACTAACATTCTTCACTGTAATTTAATTAATTTTTTTTTTACTCAAATAGCTTAATAGCTAAATAATCATCAAACACACATTAGGATCTGTGTATTTTATCAACATATTTATATATGTTTCATTCTCTCATGTGATCATGGCCAACATAATCTTTCTAGTCACATTTTCAAGTATTCTCCCGAAGGAGCAATTATACTTTACATAACTATCACATAATGCATTAACAAGGATTTATAATTTTACCTTGCTTTTTATCATTTCATAATCACCCAATGATTTATACTTTATTTCCATATAGTAGACACACTCAAATTCAAACAGCATTACTGTTATATCTTAGTCAACAATGTATCTACACAGTTTAACACATGTTCTGAAATTCAAAGTTCAGTCAGAACTACTCATATCACTAAATGTTTCATTTAGTATTATAATCATTACCCCCAACACATAACGCAGTTATCAAATAACTCATAACTGGGGAATCATATCAGTCTGAATCAATTTACTTTACTACAATTATCATCGTAAAGCAAGCAATTCAAATTAGGGTAAATCCAAGTAAGCTTATCGAGGATTACCTGATATAGCAGAGTTGCTGAGAGTACTGGTCAGTACTCATGTGTTACCATCTCTGTATTCAAAACAACAATCTCACAAGTTGTTACACGTTAGTATGTATCACACTAACTAATTCTCATATGACAACTAATCCCAAACCAGGAATGTTTGACTTCACACAAATAGATTTGGGATTGAACACTTACCAATGCTCAATTCACCCAAACCTATGCTTTGATACCAACTTATAACACCCCTCATTTACATACCATGTAAAAAAAATGATTTACTTCGGAAGCGTAGGTTTAAAATGAACATTTCACAATATACTTATATATGAAATAATCAAAACATTTCAAAACAACGTGATTGGGATGTTATTTAATTTCAAAACTCTTATATTTAAACATTCCATATCAGAGTATTTATCCAACTGTCAAACATTCCTTGATTCCACTTCTTGCTAACCCACTAAATCATAGCTTATAACCTGCAAGAAGTATTTGATGTGGGGGATTAGCACAAAGCTAAGTGAATGAATAAGTCACACACGTTTCAACTTAGCATAACCATATGTTTACTCCAAATACCCGTAAACAAACACATAATGATCATATGGGGACCGGTGGTTCTTGGGAGATCATAATACCGCGGGATTCGCCAAGAACACTTATCAAGACTAACCGCATGTACATACGGACGAGACCGATAGCTAATAGTTACTACAAACAACACAGATGTCACTAACAACACATGTACCAAGACACTGTGCATTACCAGTAGTAACCCATTAGCCCAACATCATTGTTGACCCCAATTTACATTCACATTGCACGTAGATTCAATAAACAATAATCTATAAGCATCCAGATTAACATTGATATCTACGTTTACTTGTTGTAACCAAACAGTTACAACTAAATCAAAAGGTGAGTAACAAATCCACTCACCGATACCTCTGTCGTTTCCACACTCAGTAGTCTTATATCACTAAGTCTTTGGAGGATCTGAGAATAACAATCGAATATAAGTTAGTAACTTGTCTCATTAATACATAACTTATATCAAATACATAATAAACAATATTACAGCATGTCTCACAGACCCGGATAATATCATATCAGTATTTACTATTCACCGTATTTACTATTCACAGTATTTACTATTCACGGTATTTACTATTCATGGTATTTACTATTCACAGTATTTACTATTCATAGTATTTACTATTCACAGTATTTACTATTCACAGTATTTACTATTCGGTATTTACTATTCACTATACCGTATTTATTATTCATTATACCGTATTCACTATTTGGTATTTACTATTCACTATACCGTATTTATTATTCATTATACCGTATTCACTATACCGTATTTACTATTCATTATACCGTATTTACTATTTGATATTTACTATTCACTGTATACTATGCACTATTTACTATGCACTATACACTATGCACTGTGCACTGTGCATCTTCTTGAGAAACCCAGAACCTCACGAACAATTTTTAAACCAAAATCATCCAAACTCAGTTTCTAAGCAATCTAACAAGCTTATTAACATATATTACTTCAAATAAGTATATATAACAACTTTAAAGCTTCAATTTTTATAACAAATCAATAACTCATATAATTCAATCAAAATCAAAATCATAAATATATATATACATATATATATATATATATATATATATATATATCAAAACATACCTTCAGATAATGATATAATTGATAGAATAACTCCAAATCACAAACTCTTTCTTCTTCTTTATTTTTTCTCTCTTTTCTCTCTTTTTTTTCCTCTCGTTCTTATTTTTTTCTTCCGATGGTGTGAATGATTGATGATTGATAATTATATCGATTATTAATCAAAATTTTCAATAATGCCCCCTGTATATCTATAAAGTATTACTTTTTAACCTTATACTATTTCAATATTACAATTCATTATTTCTTTTATATTCAATTAATTCATCTTTTTCTTTTACACTTCAATTTTTATCAAAGATTAATACAAACATATATTTTATTTGTATAGATCTTTCGAATACGATCAGAACTAGTATAATATTGATATATTTTTGACCTCATATACGTAGTCATTTTTAATATTGAAGCATTCAAAATAAGCTATATATATTATAATGCTCATTAAATTTCAAATAAACAAATTGAAATTATTTTCTAATATATTAAATAATAATTTAAAACCTAGGAAAAATACCACATTACTACTAGGCCCAAAAAGTGGGTGTTACAAATAATATATGCGAACTTTTAAAAATGCACATAAATCGAAAAAACGATTGATGCACAATTATAGAGATAATCGTGTATCAATCATTTTTTCGATTTTTGTGCTAATAAGTGTACATTTATTTTTCTTTGCATATTTTAGATGTACGAATGTTAATCTAAGTATTCTATCAAGAGCAATTGTGCATTTGAAGCGTTCTTAACTGTTCTTATTTATAAGGTGTTCTTATTTGATCCAAACTCTAAGTAAGCAATCCTAACTAAATAGTACTATGGGTATAAGACCCTACTTTTCATACAAACATATTTTACATTTTAAACTCCTCGGAAGCGGTCCCAATAAAAACTTTCCTGATTTACTTGTACCAAAATGTACAATCTTTCAAAACTTCTCAATTATAAAGATACATTATTTCAAAAACTTCTAAACAACATCGGGTGTTATATTAAACTTCCAAAAACAAATCTTTTATTTCCAAACAATCAGAGTATCCACGATAGTAGTCAAACATCCCATCCAGAATCCATAACATAATCTGCAAAATGTTCAACAACGAGGGGTTAGCTTATTGCTAAGTGAGTCAAATCATAATCAACAATTCAAACCAGAAATAACAAACCAATTACAACAACTAAACACATAATCAAACCAACTGAATCAAACCAAACTCATGTTCTTGGTATACCATCACAAGAACACCAACCAAACAGTTTACCGCATAAAGCATCGTAAACAACAATCACACAAACTATGATTACCGCCTAAAGCATCGCAATCATAAACACTTATCGTCAAAGAGGACCGGCGGCTCCTGTATGCTATTACCAGGAAGCCTACAACCACCGCAGGCCAATACGATGATCTACCGACTATTTGGTGTTATTGTCCCTAACAACACAAACTACGATGAGCAACCCTCATACTAAGACCCCGTGCTGCCAAAACAATAACCAACCCAAGCCCAGCCCAATGCTGACCTCTGAATCAACCAAACAACTAGGCAACCAACAACCAAACAACCAACTACCATCAACCAATGGCAACCAATCAACAAATCAACAACAACAATTATACAACAATTATAATCAACTTTGACAACTTACCAATTTACAATTTCAACTTTACTATCAAATATCCAACTGAAACCAAAATTTTAACATTAACCCATCATCCCACCTATATCATAATCTTCCCGAAACCATTTCCATTATTATGACTTATTAACCCAACCCAATCATTATGTCAACTTTCAATAACCAAATCCCATCATAACTTATATTAATCCAATAATCATGCAGTCAACAACTAACAACAACTTAATCAATCCACAACCAATAGCAACTAACAACAAACAATAATCAATAACCACAACTGTCACCCGTTGTAACTAAACCTGTTACAACTGGGTTGAACTGAGGATCATAATCCCACTCACCGAATTCATGTCTCCTCACTCAGTAGTCTAATATCACTGAGTGTCTCTTTGTCCAATCTGAAATTACAATAAAATGATACAAGTCATTACCCGTCTCAAAATCCGTATAATACAACTCAAATACTATACATCAATTTATTCCAATAATATATCATATATATATATATATATATATAAATCTTCTATTATTACTTTCACTCTAACAATATTATATTCCTTTCAGTTCTACACAACATTCCAATTCCAATGTTTCATACGCAATCCCAACGATTATGCTAGGATTGTGTTCAATTATATGTATGTATTCTATGCGCATGGCCCAGCTAGCACTAAATCTCAATTTCATTTAGCCCATACGCAATCCCAACATTTAGGCTAGGATTGTGTTTCAAAGGCCATCCCTTTTCACATTCAAGTAACGACAAAAGCTTTATTTTATTTATGATAATCTTAATGCTGTTCCTGAGACATCCCCGCCGGACAGGCAGGGTCCCCGCCGGAGATCACCCTCCACCTGCGCCCCCTGCATCTGTTAACCTGCTTCTGACATCCGAATCCCATATTCCCAAATCCCAATTTCAGCTTTCAAAGTCATTTCTAATATGCTAATAACTTCAAATAATACTTATAACAATTTAACATCTATTATCCATACAAACATCTTCTAGCATCTAATCAACCTTAAATCCTTTATATATAGAATTAATCTATCAATTTCTTAAAATATTCATTCCACCAATTTTACCCAATATCATCTTGAAAAACATCAATAAATAGATTATCAACACCATGAAATCAGTAGCTATTAACATATAATCTACAAATATCAATTTCATAACTAAATCAATATTTGTATCAATTTTTATTCAAATAGACTCATGAACCAAAATAAAAATACTTACCCTTGAATCAAAAGGAACAAGATGATGATTATAATATGATTTCTTGTAGCTTGAATCCACCCAATTTAATTGTTAATTTGATAACGTTTTCTTGATTATTGATTGGAGAGAGTTTGAGAAGGAGTTAAGAAATAAAAATGATCCCAGACCCTTTGTAGGTGTACCTCATAAATTGGCTACGGGTGGTTAAATGTAATTGGAGAATAAACAATCAATCACCCCCAATGATTAAACTACGGGTATAATTTTATCCCCCTTCTAAATCTATTGTCTGGAACCTTTAAAATACTCGCGAGTCAATGTATTTTATTTTACCGTTAACTTTATTTATTTAAAACAAGTAACATTTTACTTGTCACAATAAAACCTGAAACTCTTTTTATAACACCACAATATTTCAAGAGACATTTTTTTTTTTTTTTTTTAAACATATATCGGAAGCGATAAATACAAATCATGCATTATAGATTGCGTATAACATAGTTCCCAAAACACAATCTATGCCTGCATGATAAGTTAATACAATAACCACATCAGTTACAACATTAAGTTAGGTGTTATTTAAATTCCAAAACATAAGTTTATAAACGACTACATGTCGTATAGTCAGAGTAGGTAGTCAAACATTCTTCAAACTAACTTCTTGCCCACCCACATCAAAAGTAATCTGCAAGAAGTGAGGAGAGGGATTAGCACGAAGCTAAGTGAATAGATCACAACTATCAATCTAAACTAGCATAGCAATTGATCACCACAAAGCATGATAACAAATACATCAAAGAGGATCGGTGGTCCTTGAGGTACCCTCATGCCGCGGTGGTTCCCCAAGTAACACTTATAACCACTGAAGGCCAAACAGTGGTCTTACCGATAGTTTAGTACCATTACTACATGCGACATGATTTCAATAAACAACACATGTACAAAGTCATCATGTCGTCCAAAGTAACAGTATCCAAACCCAATATCATATTGACCCCTGACAAGATAGCACATTCCATAATCATCATGGCAAAATGTACTGATTCAATATATATATAACTGTAAAACCACGTTTACCCGTTGTAACCGGATTGTTACAACTAATTCAGAAAGAGAGTCAATGATCCACTCACCCTTACTGACAATGTCACCACTCAGAGATCTAGTCTCACTGAGTCTTCGCTTTATCTGAAAATACAACCAACCCGAATTAGTCTCAAATTCAAGTTCACTATGATATAATCATGTATATAGTGTCATATAAAAATATCTACTATACTATTACTACAATGCGATTAACACAAATGCATAAGTCACAAGTTATCAAATTCGTCATTTTTCAACATGCAAACGCGATCCGGGTGAGAGTAAGCTGGATCGCGTTCCAATGTACAAAAAATTCTGTTACCGTTTTTCACTATCAAACGCGATCCGGGCCAGGTGGCTGGATCGCGTTCCCAAGAACAAAATCCCAGTGACTCAACTTTTCACTGACCAACGCGATCCGGGCTCGGTGATCTGGATCGCGTTTCAATGAACAAAATCATGTTGTAACCATTTAATACATAGCAACGCGATCCGGGTGACGAGGCTGGATCGCGTTCCACACTTTTTCAGCAACAAAAACCCAGATCAACAAGAACACCATCACGAATCAAAAACCCAAATTCCACCAATCTAGATACAATACATGTTTTTAACAATCAAAATACCTCAAATAACATCCTACAACAAGTTCTAACCACAACAAACTTTCCTACATCATCAATCTAAGCATAATCATTCATTTAACTCATTTTTACAAACCCTAGCTTATAAACACATAATCAAAGCAATTTAACTTACAATAGAGGTAATAGCAAGGAGGATGATGATGTTGATAAGTTAAAACCAAGAACCCAAGCTCCAATTGATTGATCAAAGTTTTCTCCTTTTGATTTCTATCTCAACTCAATGTATGTGTGTTATTTTGGGGAGTTATAAAAATTGGGGAGGGAAACAATGAGCCGATCCATCCCCAAAGTTGGGTATAAGTTGGTTACTAAATAATACCCGCTCTAAATCTATTGTCTGGAACCTAAGAACCGTTTACGTGAAAATATATATTATTATACCGTCAACTATAATAATTTAAAACAAGTAATAATTCATGTATCACAATAAGTCATTTGACCACTGGACATATTTATTTCAATTAGCCAAATAATACTAATTATTTCTAAACTCAATTAAATAATCAAATGAATTAAGTACATTACCAAATTTCTCCTAGGCCGGTAACGAGGATGTTACAAATCTTCCCTCCTTAAGAAGATTTCGTCCCCGAAATCTCGCCACGCTCAAAGAGATTAGGGTAACGCACCCTCATGCTTTCCTCCGTTTCCCACGTAAGATTAGCACCCAAACTATGTCGCCACTTAACCAAAACCATGGGTATCTCCTTCTTTCGAAGTTTAGTCACTTTTCTATCTACAAGTTCTATGGGTTCCTCTACAAGTTTCTGACTTAAGTCGACACGTAAGTCTTGTAACGGAAGGACTTGGGATTGATCCTCCACCTTACACTTCCTTAAGTAGCAAACATTAAAAGTGTCATGAATACCCGCTAATTCAGGAGGAAGATCTAACGATACCGTTTGATCATTAACTATTTGGCGAATTCTAAATGGCCCAATAAACCTAGGAGCAAGTTTACCACGCTTACCAAACCGAATCACTCCTTTCCAAGGGGAAACCTTTAAATATACCAATTCACCCACTACAAACGAAACCGGACGACGCCGCGGATCGGCATACTGTTTCTGTCTATCCCGAGCCGCTTTCAACTTCTCACGAGCTATAGCTACTTTATCCGCAGTAATCTGGACAATATCTGGACCCGCAAATTGCTTCTCACCCGCTTCCAACCAACACGTGGGTGTTCTACAACGACGCCCATATAGCATTTCATACGGAGGCATACCTATACTCGAGTGATAAGAATTATTATACGCGAACTCAATCAATGGCAGGTGTGAATCCCAAGACCCACCATATTCCAACACACAAGCACGCAACATGTCCTCCAAAGTTTGAATTGTGCGTTCTGATTGACCGTCCGTCTGAGGGTGATAAGCCGTACTCAAATTAATTCGGGTACCTAATTCCTTCTGCAAACCCTGCCAAAACCCGGACACGAATCGCGGATCTCTATCCGACACAATAGATAAAGGAATTCCATGTCGTGAAACGATCTCATTGACGTACAATTGGGATAATTTACTCAAAGAAGCCGTCTCACTAGTAGCAAGAAAGTGAGCACTCTTTGTCAATCGGTCCACAATCACCCAAATCATGTCGTTTCCTCTAATGGTTCGCGGAAATTTTGTTACAAAATCCATCGTAATGTTTTCCCATTTCCACTCGGGGATCTCAAGTTGTTTCAACGACCCATACGGTTTCTGGTGCTCTGCCTTTACTTGAGAGCATATATGGCATGATTCCACAAATCGAGCAACATCCATTTTTAAAGTAGGCCACCAATACAAAGGCTTCAGATCATTATACATTTTTGTGCTCCCGGGATGAACCGACAATCTGGACTTATGTGCTTCCGTCAATATTACATCACGAAGTCCCCCAAGCAAAGGAACCCAAACACGCGATTGGAATGTCTTTAATCCACGAGAATCGTCACATAACAGTTCTTTTCTTTTCAATAGAACCTCGGCTTTCAAATTTTGATCCAACAATGCTTCCATTTGTGCCGTTCTCAATTTGTCAATCAAATCTGAGGAAACTTCTAATCGCATAAAGCAAACCTTCTCGAATTTCCCTTTTCTACTCAGCGCATCCGCGACCACATTCGCCTTACCCGGATGGTAACGAATCTCACAATCATAATCTTTTATCAACTCTAACCATCTCCTCTGACGCATATTCAGTTCCTTCTGAGAAAACATGTACTGAAGACTCTTATGATCCGTACAAATAACGCATTTAGTACCATACAAATAGTGTCTCCAGATTTTTAAGGCAAAGACTACAGCTGCAAGTTCCAAGTCATGGGTAGGGTAATTCTTTTCATGAGGTTTAAGCTGACGAGAAACATATGCAATGACTCGACCACGTTGCATCAAGACACCACCCAAACCCGCATGCGAAGCGTCACAATACACAATGAAATCCTCGGACCCTTCAGGCAAGGCTAAAATTGGAGCCTGACACAATAAATGTTTCAAGGTCTGGAAAGCCGACTCTTGTTGATCATTCCACTGAAACTTAACATCCTTTCGAGTCAATTTCGTCAAAGGACCCGCGAGCTTAGAGAAATCCTTGATGAACTTTCGATAGTAACCCGCTAGACCAAGAAAACTCTTAATCTCCGAAGCAGACTTAGGCGCTTGCCAATTCATAACTGCCTCAACTTTAGATGGATCAACCTTAACTCCATCCTCACAAATAATATGCCCCAAAAACTGGACCTCACGCAACCAAAACTCACATTTGGAGAACTTAGCATACAACTTCTCATGTTTCAAAGTGTCGAGCACTAAACGCAAGTGTACTTCATGATTAGCCTCAGTCTTAGAATAAATCAATATATCATCAATAAATACAATAACGAACTTATCAAGATAGGGCCGACAAACTCTATTCATTAAATCCATAAAGACCGCCGGAGCATTAGTCAACCCAAAAGGCATAACAAGAAATTCATAATGACCATATCTAGTGCGAAAAGCCGTCTTAGGAATATCCTCCTCACAAACCCGCACTTGATGATAACCCGACCTCAAGTCAATCTTAGAAAAATAGGAAGACCCTTGTAATTGATCAAACAATTCATCTATTCGGGGCAAAGGGTACTTATTCTTTATGGTTCGCTTATTCAACTCTCTATAATCAATACACATCCGAAGGGTGCCATCCTTCTTTTTAACAAACAACACGGGTGCACCCCAAGGAGACGAACTAGGCCTGACGAAACCCTTATCTAATAGCTCCTGAATTTGGGTCATCATTTCACGAATTTCGGAGGGAGCTAGTCTATAAGGAGCCTTAGCTACGGGAGTAGAACCCGAAATTAGGTCAATTCTATATTCCACCTCTCTAATAGGAGGCAACCCAGGCAATTCATCAGGAAAGACATCAGGGTAATCAGAAACCACCCGAACATTGGAAACGGTTTTCTTCTCTAATTTTGCATCAACTATATAAGCCAGGTAGGATACACACCCCTTAGCTAGAGATTTTATAACACCCCTCGTTAATTATAAACATTTCATATAAAATTTGCGACTCGGAAGCGTATATTTAAAACATACTATCAATGTACTCAAAATGTCGATAAACTTTTTCAAATCCAATACATGACATTTCAACATACTCGGTGTTATATAATTCAAATACTTCTTTGATTATCAAAATTTAATCAGAGTAACAGCCTGTCAAACATTCCATCCAGTCCAACAACCTCCTGCCCTGCCCAATATGTCCCATCTATTTTAACCTGCAGGAAGAACTGTGGTGGAGTTAGCATAAAGCTAAGTGAATGAAACTATAAGCAACAGTCCAACCTAGCATAACAATCTGTTTACATCAATTAACAATAAACAGAAAATCAATCAATCACTCAACATCCAATCAATGTCATACACGCAACATCATGAGGATCGGTGGTCCCTGAGACACCCTAATACCGGTTTGGTACTCAAGGAACTCTTATCAATCATCTGTATTGGCCCATACAGAACTACCGATAACTTGTTGTCAATCACACACGACCTAGATCTCTAAACCAACATTTCAAGTTTCCGAGATCTCCTGTCGTCTACAACAACAACAAGTCCAACCATCAAATCAAGTTGACCTCAAAATCTTACATACTAGCACAATCAGCCAAGTAAGCAACTAATTAAACTATCATGGCAAGATATCTCTACAGATGTATTATATCAAAGTAATACTATAAATTACTGGTTGTAAATCAAATCATTACAACTAAATCACACTGAGGTTACAGATCCACTCACCGACACCTCAGCTAGAAGCTCAGAAGTCTAATATTACTGAGCCTTCTACACATCTAAGAATACAATCAATAAAAAATGAGTTAGTAACTTGTATCAACTGATCATACTTATGTAATTAACATCGTTAAACAATCATAACATAATTTATGTATCAAGTGATCCCTAAGATCACAGCAACAAAAGTTCAATTCGGAACATAATCAAAAAGTCCCGAATTAAGGTCCAAAAACAGTAAAATGCCATTTTCGACCCCTAAACGACCCCGAAAGGCCAAAAATCAACTAGACTCTTAGAATAGAGCTTTGATCATTGGGCCGTTTTCGAGTCACCATGTAAATTTCAACCCAATCCGAGTTATGAAAATTTGTCACTTTCAAGTGTCGCTAAAAACACCACCTTCTAAACACTTATGCATTTTCAAAATTTACAAAACGCACTAACAAACGCGATCCAGAAACATTGGTGGGATCGCGTTCCTCTTTGTAAAATTATTCTGTGACAAATTATAACTAACCAACGCGATCCGGACACATTCTTGGGATCGCGTTCCCAAGAACAAAACTCGTCCGATTCCTTTCATAACTAACGAACGCGATCCTGGCTAGGGTTCTGGGATCGCGTTTGAGCCTTTTTCAGCTCATCTTCATCCCTGATCAAACCCTAACTCGCGATTTTAATACCCAAATCACCCAAACTCGATTTCTAACTGTTTTAAACACCTAATAACTTCACATAATCAATATGCAACAGTTATAACGAAGTTCTAACATCAAATTCATGTTTTTCAATCCAAATCAATCAATTCAAAACTTATAAACTATTTGATTCGATTCAAACTTACCTCTCAATTGAAGAACACTGAATTGAAAGATAATAATGGTGAAACTAGAATCAATCATAGCTCCAATTCGTAGGTTTCAAGTTTCTGATTTGGATTTCATAAGGTTTTTGAGAGGATTTGAAGAATTGAAATAAACTTTCCAAAAAGGGAAAGTTAAATAAATAGTCGGTTCAACTTAAACCGCCTTCAATATACGGGTATAATTTAGTACCCCATCTCAATCAATTGTCTGGAACCCGAAAACCATTTGCGAGTCCAAACATTTTATTGCACCGTCAGCTATATTAATTTACAACAATTAATAATTTACTTATCACATTGGAATATTCGACTCCTATTCCAATTATTTCAACTATTTCAAACAATATTATTTCCAAACACGTTTAAATACTAATTTAAATCAAGAAATAATATATAAACAACTAGGTCCATTTCGAGGATGTTACAACTCTTCCCCCCTTAAAGAGATTTCGTCCCCGAAATCTAACCTCCATCAATCTAACTAATGTGATATAATCACATATATCTTATCATACATTAATCCTCAATAGCAACTTACAACTATACTTAGACTATTTGAATTCTTTCCACATGCACATATCCAAATGTACATGCTTCTATCTTTTCCTATGCACACATACAGTGCATCTAATCAATATCATCAATCAGATATATCTTATAGAACAAACACTTACTTAAACAAGTGAATTCACTATCATTTAAACACAAGTGAAATCTACAATCACTTAATAGGTCGGTGCAACCAGAAATTAGCAACATGCTAAAATCTTTAACCTATTCTCACTGTTCATCACTGTTAACAATAAAACAGCAGCAACAATAACAATAACAGTGGTTATAGAACCACAACACACACTTAACAACACTGAAAGTTAATTTCAGTTCACGACTAACAATCAGCCTAATATACAAATCATAATCTTAAATCTCTACCATCAAAGATCTGAAATTCAAATCTAGGTCAACTTTTCATCCAAAAGTTTCATACCTATACTCTTTTGAATACCCAATCATATTCACATATCATTTCAATTTACTTAAAAGTAATTCAGATTCATATCACCTTAATAAGCAAAGCAGAGGTCAAACTCAGTAGGTAAAACCACACTCAACAAGTACTTTGCTCAATCAACAAAAGTACTAAAATCAAATATTACCTACATTCAATCAACCTCTACATTGACTTATTTCTGCTTGTAACTCCTTCTATTACAACCTATCAATTGTCAGCAACAACAGTTGTCCACTCAATAATCACAGCACTAATGATTATATATTTCAGTACACTTATCAATACTTACTATTTATTTTCAAAATCTAACTAACCATCAAGTTCGAATTCATATATTACTTAAACTGGTAAGACATCCATAATCTTATCTTAGCAACCAATTAATTACTTTACAATCTTAAGCTACTAATCACAAGCTTTTAGAATTTATATGACTTTAATCACCCAATCACTTAGTACTAAATTCCATCAATCTAGCAGCTAAGTCAACATTAATCAATATTATGATACTACAGGTCAAGCATCATAATATCACAATGTGCTACTTTTCAACACACTTCTAACAAAATCTACATCAAGTTAATCACAATTAACTAACTTTACACAACTTATGTCATATTTTAATTCCTTCTATTAAAATTCATCCTGCCATTTGTTTTCATGTATACCACACATACATACACAATTTCAGACAACTCTCTAAAATGAACACTTACACCTCAATTCCATTTAATTCCATATCCTAGGCCATTCAAACTGTTAACGTTTTTATCAAGCCTTCACATTATTACCAATCATCATATATCCATACCACAGGACATGGAACAATTTATCAATCAACAACTCTATGTTTCACTTATATACTTACCAACTCGTATATAACTTAAACAATTCAACTTCCAGATATCCTTTCATATCATTTCTTATTTGGATCTAATTCCAATTTACTACTTTATCACTTACTTCATTTGTATACAATCAACAATTAACTAAAGAATCCATTCAATTCTTTCAATACTTAAGTAACTCACCATAAGGTATCCAATCAACTTATGCCACTATTAATTATAACTTTCAATTATTTCTTATCTTACATTCTTACCCAATCAAAGCTATCATCACAAGCCTCATACACTGGTAAGAAATTTCTTATCACAATTCTCATCAATGTAACTTAATTTGCACCTTTCAACAAATTATAACTGTCATATCATAACATGACTTTACATCTGTATAATTCCTTAACATATATTCAGCTCAAATATCCAATATTACTTAATTGAATACTCAATTACAATTAACAATATTTCGATTACTTAATACTAGCTTTAAGTAATAATCAAGTTTCACAAATTTAAACCAATTTAGGAATTTAATCACATTCCACGCAATCATGACATTTCAATCTATGTTAGACTATTTCAACACACACAGTTGACTACTTGTCAACTTCAATTTCAATCAATCAATAAAATCTTCTAACTGCTTTTCTCAAGTTTGACCTATCTTCAAACCCATCACACGCAATTAATTTTTTATTCACAATTCTCTATTCATGGTTTGACTTTCAAAGTTAACATACTATCAATATTAACTCACAACAAACCATTTTATCTTATATGTTCACTTTCAAACATATATTTCAAATTATTACATTCAATAATTACTAGTAGTTTCTCAAGCAAAATAATATCAACCTATCTCAACTTTGGCTTCATACAAGCCAGCTATAACATAGTGATTCATTTCAACACTATGCAATTCTACCTACAGGTAATCTCTCATTATTAATCACAATTACCTATTTAACAGAATCCAATTTGTCATTTATGTTTATCAACAAAACAACTATCAATGACAAACATTATTTACACTCTCACATTTACATTCTAAATGTTACAGTTCTATCAACCAATTGTTTTCTTATCAAAACAACTATTAAACCACTTAGCATACTTTCATGCTCAGTTTTCCTAAATCCCATTACATTTCTTTTTATACTAAATAGCCTCAACAAGTTCATGTGACACAGCATAATATAACAACGGTGATCAGGCGTTGCAAGATTATGTTCTTCACAATCCATTCTCAGGCTACTCTACTTTATAATTATCAATGTGATCTATTTTCATCTCATATGATTTCAAATCAATCAAAATTCATTTAATAGTTTCTAACAGCTGATACATACTCAAAATCAGCTTACTACTTACATATTCAACCTTACATATGCAAGCCATCTCACATACACACAATGTTCTAATATTCAACACTGAATTACTCAGTATATCACTTATCTGAAACCTCAAACATATGATAACCCATCATCATAATTTCAATACTTAACACAATTCAATGTCCCTACTTACTACAAAATTCAGGACACATCTTAATTAATTATCATTACTTTGACATATGCTTTACTATCAAGCATCACTGTCACAACAAGCCTACTCAATCATGTTACTATAAACATTTCATTTACTAATTCACAATTGACTAGAAAGACCTATCACTTTCTCATTCAATTTAGCTTTATCATAAGTTATTTTCCTCATAAACTTATTCATCTTGGTTTAACTCGAGTGTTTAACTACAATCAAAACATATCATGTAGTCACATAACCACATATTTTCTCAATTAGCAGTCATCCTCAAATCAAATAACACAACATTCCTTAACAAGGATTTAGATCACACCTTGTGATCAATCCATTAACATAATGCTATCAATTATCTTCGTCTCACCAATAAAGACACTCCTTAGGTTCTAACATAAATCTTGCTAAAACCTTAATCAACTCTCTATCTACTTATTTAATCACATTTCTGCATTTTCAATTCAATCAGAAATAATCACAACAATGAGCAACAATAAACAGCTCACTTATCACTTCTATTCTTATGTCAACCTATAACAATCATTAGTTGACTCAAAACTGGGGAATCATATCAGTCTGACTCAATTAACTTCACAACAAAGCTTACTCAACATAACAGAGTAAACAATTCAAGTTAATTTAAATTAACACAGGCTTATCGAAGATTACCTGACAAATCTTAAACCCACGAGTGTTGAGGAAACATGAAATATACCAATCAGATACTCATGTCCCTCCGTCTCTGCAATCAAACAACAACTTCACAACTTGTTAAGGGTTAGTACATATTCAACTAATCACTTTTCACACATCAACTAATCAACTAAACCCGCACCCATTGGAATGTTTGACTCAACTCAATCAAAGTTTAGGATTGAACATTCTATCAAGTCCAATTCACCTAAACTATTGCTCTGATACCAACTTATAACACCCCTCGTTAATTATAAACATTTCATATAAAATTTGCGACTCGGAAGCGTATATTTAAAACATACTATCAATGTACTCAAAATGTCGATAAACTTTTTCAAATCCAATACATGACATTTCAACATACTCGGTGTTATATAATTCAAATACTTCTTTGATTATCAAAATTTAATCAGAGTAACAGCCTGTCAAACATTCCATCCAGTCCAACAACCTCCTGCCCTGCCCAATATGTCCCATCTATTTTAACCTGCAGGAAGAACTGTGGTGGAGTTAGCATAAAGCTAAGTGAATTAAACTATAAGCAACAGTCCAACCTAGCATAACAATCTGTTTACATCAATTAACAATAAACAGAAAATCAATCAATCACTCAACATCCAATCAATGTCATACACGCAACATCATGAGGATCGGTGGTCCCTGAGACACCCTAATACCGGTTTGGTACTCAAGGAACTCTTATCAATCATCTGTATTGGCCCATACAGAACTACCGATAACTTGTTGTCAATCACACACGACCTAGATCTCTAAACCAACATTTCAAGTTTCCGAGATCTCCTGTCGTCTACAACAACAACAAGTCCAACCATCAAATCAAGTTGACCTCAAAATCTTACATACTAGCACAATCAGCCAAGTAAGCAACTAATTAAACTATCATGGCAAGATATCTCTACAGATGTATTATATCAAAGTAATACTATAAATTACTGGTTGTAAATCAAATCATTACAACTAAATCACACTGAGGTTACAGATCCACTCACCGACACCTCAGCTAGAAGCTCAGAAGTCTAATATTACTGAGCCTTCTACACATCTGAGAATACAATCAATAAAAAATGAGTTAGTAACTTGTATCAACTGATCATACTTATGTAATTAACATCGTTACACAATCATAACATAATTATATGTATCAAGTGATCCCTAAGATCACAGCAACAAAAGTTCAATTCGGAACATAATCAAAAAGTCCCGAATTAAGATCCAAAAACAGTAAAATGCCATTTTCGACCCCTAAACGACCCCGAAAGGCCAAAAATCAACTAGACTCTTAGAATAGAGCTTTGATCATTGGGCCGTTTTCGAGTCACCATGTAAATTTCAACCCAATCCGAGTTAATGAAAATTTGTCACTTTCAAGTGTCGCTAAAAACACCACCTTCTAAACACTTATGCATTTTCAAAATTTACAAAACGCACTAACAAACGCGATCCAGAAACATTGGTGGGATCGCGTTCCTCTTTGTAAAATTATTCTGTGACAAATTATAACTAACCAACGCGATCCGGACACATTCTTGGGATCGCGTTCCCAAGAACAAAACTCGTCCGATTCCTTTCATAACTAACGAACGCGATCCTGGCTAGGGTTCTGGGATCGCGTTTGAGCCTTTTTCAGCTCATCTTCATCCCTGATCAAACCCTAACTCGCGATTTTAATACCCAAATCACCCAAACTCGATTTCTAACTGTTTTAAACACCTAATAACTTCACATAATCAATATGCAACAGTTATAACGAAGTTCTAACATCAAATTCATGTTTTTCAATCCAAATCAATCAATTCAAAACTTATAAACTATTTGATTCGATTCAAACTTACCTCTCAATTGAAGAACACTGAATTGAAAGA
Source organism: Helichrysum umbraculigerum (assembly GCA_949592205.1). Taxonomy (NCBI): domain Eukaryota; kingdom Viridiplantae; phylum Streptophyta; class Magnoliopsida; order Asterales; family Asteraceae; genus Helichrysum; species Helichrysum umbraculigerum. The sequence goes on along the minus strand of CATIUR010000004.1, from coordinate 161,133,423 downwards.
TAATAATGGTGAAACTAGAATCAATCATAGCTCCAATTCGTAGGTTTCAAGTTTCTGATTTGGATTTCATAAGGTTTTTGAGAGGATTTGAAGAATTGAAATAAACTTTCCAAAAAGGGAAAGTTAAATAAATAGTCGGTTCAACTTAAACCGCCTTCAATATACGGGTATAATTTAGTACCCCATCTCAATCAATTGTCTGGAACCCGAAAACCATTTGCGAGTCCAAACATTTTATTGCACCGTCAGCTATATTAATTTACAACAATTAATAATTTACTTATCACATTGGAATATTCGACTCCTATTTCAATTATTTCAACTATTTCAAACAATATTATTTCCAAACACGTTTAAATACTAATTTAAATCAAGAAATAATATATAAACAACTAGGTCCATTTCGAGGATGTTACAGTTATGGTAGATAATGTATAAATTGTTAAATGGCGATTACAGTAATGAATGGATTAGATGAACCAGGAATGGGTTGTGATGGGTAAATAAGTTAGAGATCAAATGCATATGAATGTGATTAGGGATTGCATGATTAAAGTTGTATGAACATATGTGATTATGTATGCATGGGTTGTTGTGTGCGGGATTAGATTTCGGTGATGAAATCCTTTTAAGGAGGGTAGATTTGTAACATCCTATTTTGGGGTCTGGAATTAAATAGCATTTTATTAAGTTTTGGAACGGTTTATTTGAAAATATACATGTAAAAGTGTAACATCCTCGTTACCGGCCTAGGAGAAATTTGGTAATGTACTTAATTCATTTGATTATTTAATTGAGTTTAGAAATAATTAGTATTATTTGGCTAATTGAAATAAATATGTCCAGTGGTCAAATGACTTATTGTGATACATGAATTATTACTTGTTTTAAATTATTATAGTTGACGGTATAATAATATATATTTTCACGTAAACGGTTCTTAGGTTCCAGACAATAGATTTAGAGCGGGTATTATTTAGTAACCAACTTATACCCAACTTTGGGGATGGATCGGCTCATTGTTTCCCTCCCCAATTTTTATAACTCCCCAAAATAACACACATACATTGAGTTGAGATAGAAATCAAAAGGAGAAAACTTTGATCAATCAATTGGAGCTTGGGTTCTTGGTTTTAACTTATCAACATCATCATCCTCCTTGCTATTACCTCTATTGTAAGTTAAATTGCTTTGATTATGTGTTTATAAGCTAGGGTTTGTAAAAATGAGTTAAATGAATGATTATGCTTAGATTGATGATGTAGGAAAGTTTGTTGTGGTTAGAACTTGTTGTAGGATGTTATTTGAGGTATTTTGATTGTTAAAAACATGTATTGTATCTAGATTGGTGGAATTTGGGTTTTTGATTCGTGATGGTGTTCTTGTTGATCTTGGTTTTTGTTGCTGAAAAAGTGTGGAACGCGATCCAGCCTCGTCACCCGGATCGCGTTGCTATGTATTAAATGGTTACAACATGATTTTGTTCATTGAAACGCGATCCAGATCACCGAGCCCGGATCGCGTTGGTCAGTGAAAAGTTGAGTCACTGGGATTTTGTTCTTGGGAACGCGATCCAGCCACCTGGCCCGGATCGCGTTTGATAGTGAAAAACGGTAACAGAATTTTTTGTACATTGGAACGCGATCCAGCTTACTCTCACCCGGATCGCGTTTGCATGTTGAAAAATGACGAATTTGATAACTTGTGACTTATGCATTTGTGTTAATCGCATTGTAGTAATAGTATAGTAGATATTTTTATATGACACTATATACATGATTATATCATAGTGAACTTGAATTTGATACTAATTCGGGTTGGTTGTATTTTCAGATAAAGCGAAGACTCAGTGAGACTAGATCTCTGAGTGGTGACATTGTCAGTAAGGGTGAGTGGATCATTGACTCTCTTTCTGAATTAGTTGTAACAATCCGGTTACAACGGGTAAACGTGGTTTTACAGTTATATATATATTGAATCAGTACATTTTGCCATGATGATTATGGAATGTGCTATCTTGTCAGGGGTCAATATGATATTGGGTTTGGATACTGTTACTTTGGACGACATGATGACTTTGTACATGTGTTGTTTATTGAAATCATGTCGCATGTAGTAATGGTACTAAACTATCGGTAAGACCACTGTTTGGCCTTCAGTGGTTATAAGTGTTACTTGGGGAACCACCGCGGCATGAGGGTACCTCAAGGACCACCGATCCTCTTTGATGTATTTGTTATCATGCTTTGTGGTGATCAATTGCTATGCTAGTTTAGATTGATAGTTGTGATCTATTCACTTAGCTTCGTGCTAATCCCTCTCCTCACTTCTTGCAGATTACTTTTGATGTGGGTGGGCAAGAAGTTAGTTTGAAGAATGTTTGACTACCTACTCTGACTATACGACATGTAGTCGTTTATAAACTTATGTTTTGGAATTTAAATAACACCTAACTTAATGTTGTAACTGATGTGGTTATTGTATTAACTTATCATGCAGGCATAGATTGTGTTTTGGGAACTATGTTATACGCAATCTATAATGCATGATTTGTATTTATCGCTTCCGATATATGTTTAAAAAAAAAAAAAAAAAAATGTCTCTTGAAATATTGTGGTGTTATAAATTGGTATCAGAGCTTAGGTTTGGGTGAATTGAGCATGGGTTAATTGTTCAATCCCAAATCTATGTGTGTCAGTCAAACATTCCTTTGAGTGGGATTATGTTAGCATGTGAAGATGGTTAGTATATAAGTACTAACAACTAACGTGATATGAGATGTTGTTTTGGTACAGATATGGCAGAGAATGAACCTCCAGCTGACCCACCCAATGATGCCCCTCGAACTAATGTATCCCCTCCTGAAACCCAAAATGTTAGCCAAGGTCAAACTGGTACTACCTTTTCTGCAGGGGATTTTGATCATGAGGATTATATGATTCATTTAGAGGCAGAAAATCTGAGACTTAAGGCAATAGAACAACAGTTTTTGCAACAACAACAACAAAACCGGTCTTCTCAACAAGTCTTACAATCTATGCCTCCTACTGTTAGCACTGTACCACCACTCTTGGTGACTTCGCAGATTCCAGTATCTCAGTCTTATTATCATCATCCTCACTATGGTACTTATCCGATTTCGACTCCGTTCTCTTCCGGACCTTCGGGTTATCAGACTCCGATATTTCAAGCTCAGAATCAACCTAAGCTATGCTCTTTTAAGACTTTCAAGTCTTGTGGACCATCGGATTATTCGGGTAGTACAAATCCCTCCGTTACCTTGGATTGGTTGAGGGATGTGGAAAGAAAGTTTGAGGTTTGCCGATGTGAAGAGGAAGTCAAGGTTCCTTTTGCGGTGCAACTTCTGAAGGGTCCCGCAATGGTTTGGTGGGATTCCATTACATCACATTTTACCCCACAGCAGAGAGCATCGATTTGTTGGTCTGATTTCCACAATGAGGTTTGTAAGAAATATTGTTCGGGATTTGACATGACCCGGATTCGACGCGAGTTTTTGGATTTGCAATTTACGGATAAGATGACGATGGATGATCTCATTTCCCAATTCACTGACAAGTTGAGATTCGTGCAACAATGGGTACCGGAGGAACGTATGAAGATTGACCACTTTGTGGGGATGTTACCGCATACTTATCGGACGACCGTGAGATTGGCGGGTACTCTTTCCCAAGCTTTTGATCTTTCCCATTCTGTGGATGGGGATGTTAGGGCACAAGGTTTGGAGGTTAGGGAAAATCTCCATTTAAACCCAAGGGTGAATCTTCGGGTAGTCCTGGAAAGAAGAAATGGCAGGGATCTCATCAACCTAAGAAGTCCAGTTCGGATAGTAAATCATTGGACAGAACCAATTGGTGCCAAAATTGTAAATCGCGACACACGGGTCCTTGCACTCCACAAACTGCTAGGTGTATCAAATGTGGACAACTTGGTCATGACATCAAGGATTGTGCGTTTCCTAGACATGTGTGTTGGAATTGTCAAAAGGAAGGTCATCGGTCGGGTTTGTGTCCGGAGGCTAGGAAACAAGGGATGGGTGTGGTCGGAGGGTCTTCGTCTTCTGGCCAGAAAAGAAAGAATCCACCAACGGCAGCTGGTAGGGCATTCCAAATGACAGCTGATGATGCTGTCAGGACTGAAGATGTTATCACTGGTACATTTCTAATCAACTCTGTACCAGCTACTGTTCTGTTTGATTCGGGAGCCAATTGCTCATTTATATCTATGATTTTCTGCGATAAACTGAAATTGACTCCCACTTGTATTACAAATCCTATTGAGGTTGAGATAGCAAATGGCAAGATAGTTCCAGTTACCACATCGGTGACTGGAGCTAGCATCTTGATTGAGGATCATAGTTTCCCAATTTCTTTTCTATTGATGCCTATCCCCAGTTTTGATGCGGTTTTAGGCATGGATTGGTTAAGTAAGAATAAGGCAAGCATAGAGTGCCATAAGAAACTAATTAGGATTCCAATCTCTAATGAGTCATATGTTGTGGCTCGAGGGGAACGGGAAAGAGGTAGTATCCCTATGATTTCTATGATGAAAGCTAGTAAATCTGTAACATCCTCGAAATGGACCTAGTTGTTTATATATTATTTCTTGATTTAAATTAGTATTTAAACGTGTTTGGAAATAATATTGTTTGAAATAGTTGAAATAATTGGAATAGGAGTCGAATATTCCAATGTGATAAGTAAATTATTAATTGTTGTAAATTAATATAGCTGACGGTGCAATAAAATGTTTGGACTCGCAAATGGTTTTCGGGTTCCAGACAATTGATTGAGATGGGGTACTAAATTATACCCGTATATTGAAGGCGGTTTAAGTTGAACCGACTATTTATTTAACTTTCCCTTTTTGGAAAGTTTATTTCAATTCTTCAAATCCTCTCAAAAACCTTATGAAATCCAAATCAGAAACTTGAAACCTACGAATTGGAGCTATGATTGATTCTAGTTTCACCATTATTATCTTTCAATTCAGTGTTCTTCAATTGAGAGGTAAGTTTGAATCGAATCAAATAGTTTATAAGTTTTGAATTGATTGATTTGGATTGAAAAACATGAATTTGATGTTAGAACTTCGTTATAACTGTTGCATATTGATTATGTGAAGTTATTAGGTGTTTAAAACAGTTAGAAATCGAGTTTGGGTGATTTGGGTATTAAAATCGCGAGTTAGGGTTTGATCAGGGATGAAGATGAGCTGAAAAAGGCTCAAACGCGATCCCAGAACCCTAGCCAGGATCGCGTTCGTTAGTTATGAAAGGAATCGGACGAGTTTTGTTCTTGGGAACGCGATCCCAAGAATGTGTCCGGATCGCGTTGGTTAGTTATAATTTGTCACAGAATAATTTTACAAAGAGGAACGCGATCCCACCAATGTTTCTGGATCGCGTTTGTTAGTGCGTTTTGTAAATTTTGAAAATGCATAAGTGTTTAGAAGGTGGTGTTTTTAGCGACACTTGAAAGTGACAAATTTTCATTAACTCGGATTGGGTTGAAATTTACATGGTGACTCGAAAACGGCCCAATGATCAAAGCTCTATTCTAAGAGTCTAGTTGATTTTTGGCCTTTCGGGGTCGTTTAGGGGTCGAAAATGGCATTTTACTGTTTTTGGACCTTAATTCGGGACTTTTTGATTATGTTCCGAATTGAACTTTTGTTGCTGTGATCTTAGGGATCACTTGATACATATAATTATGTTATGATTGTGTAACGATGTTAATTACATAAGTATGATCAGTTGATACAAGTTACTAACTCATTTTTTATTGATTGTATTCTCAGATGTGTAGAAGGCTCAGTAATATTAGACTTCTGAGCTTCTAGCTGAGGTGTCGGTGAGTGGATCTGTAACCTCAGTGTGATTTAGTTGTAATGATTTGATTTACAACCAGTAATTTATAGTATTACTTTGATATAATACATCTGTAGAGATATCTTGCCATGATAGTTTAATTAGTTGCTTACTTGGCTGATTGTGCTAGTATGTAAGATTTTGAGGTCAACTTGATTTGATGGTTGGACTTGTTGTTGTTGTAGACGACAGGAGATCTTGGAAACTTGAAATGTTGGTTTAGAGATCTAGGTCGTGTGTGATTGACAACAAGTTATCGGTAGTTCTGTATGGGCCAATACAGATGATTGATAAGAGTTCCTTGAGTACCAAACCGGTATTAGGGTGTCTCAGGGACCACCGATCCTCATGATGTTGCGTGTATGACATTGATTGGATGTTGAGTGATTGATTGATTTTCTGTTTATTGTTAATTGATGTAAACAGATTGTTATGCTAGGTTGGACTGTTGCTTATAGTTTCATTCACTTAGCTTTATGCTAACTCCACCACAGTTCTTCCTGCAGGTTAAAATAGATGGGACATATTGGGCAGGGCAGGAGGTTGTTGGACTGGATGGAATGTTTGACAGGCTGTTACTCTGATTAAATTTTGATAATCAAAGAAGTATTTGAATTATATAACACCGAGTATGTTGAAATGTCATGTATTGGATTTGAAAAAGTTTATCGACATTTTGAGTACATTGATAGTATGTTTTAAATATACGCTTCCGAGTCGCAAATTTTATATGAAATGTTTATAATTAACGAGGGGTGTTATAAGTTGGTATCAGAGCAATAGTTTAGGTGAATTGGACTTGATAGAATGTTCAATCCTAAACTTTGATTGAGTTGAGTCAAACATTCCAATGGGTGCGGGTTTAGTTGATTAGTTGATGTGTGAAAAGTGATTAGTTGAATATGTACTAACCCTTAACAAGTTGTGAAGTTGTTGTTTGATTGCAGAGACGGAGGGACATGAGTATCTGATTGGTATATTTCATGTTTCCTCAACACTCGTGGGTTTAAGATTTGTCAGGTAATCTTCGATAAGCCTGTGTTAATTTAAATTAACTTGAATTGTTTACTCTGTTATGTTGAGTAAGCTTTGTTGTGAAGTTAATTGAGTCAGACTGATATGATTCCCCAGTTTTGAGTCAACTAATGATTGTTATAGGTTGACATAAGAATAGAAGTGATAAGTGAGCTGTTTATTGTTGCTCATTGTTGTGATTATTTCTGATTGAATTGAAAATGCAGAAATGTGATTAAATAAGTAGATAGAGAGTTGATTAAGGTTTTAGCAAGATTTATGTTAGAACCTAAGGAGTGTCTTTATTGGTGAGACGAAGATAATTGATAGCATTATGTTAATGGATTGATCACAAGGTGTGATCTAAATCCTTGTTAAGGAATGTTGTGTTATTTGATTTGAGGATGACTGCTAATTGAGAAAATATGTGGTTATGTGACTACATGATATGTTTTGATTGTAGTTAAACACTCGAGTTAAACCAAGATGAATAAGTTTATGAGGAAAATAACTTATGATAAAGCTAAATTGAATGAGAAAGTGATAGGTCTTTCTAGTCAATTGTGAATTAGTAAATGAAATGTTTATAGTAACATGATTGAGTAGGCTTGTTGTGACAGTGATGCTTGATAGTAAAGCATATGTCAAAGTAATGATAATTAATTAAGATGTGTCCTGAATTTTGTAGTAAGTAGGGACATTGAATTGTGTTAAGTATTGAAATTATGATGATGGGTTATCATATGTTTGAGGTTTCAGATAAGTGATATACTGAGTAATTCAGTGTTGAATATTAGAACATTGTGTGTATGTGAGATGGCTTGCATATGTAAGGTTGAATATGTAAGTAGTAAGCTGATTTTGAGTATGTATCAGCTGTTAGAAACTATTAAATGAATTTTGATTGATTTGAAATCATATGAGATGAAAATAGATCACATTGATAATTATAAAGTAGAGTAGCCTGAGAATGGATTGTGAAGAACATAATCTTGCAACGCCTGATCACCGTTGTTATATTATGCTGTGTCACATGAACTTGTTGAGGCTATTTAGTATAAAAAGAAATGTAATGTGATTTAGGAAAACTGAGCATGAAAGTATGCTAAGTGGTTTAATAGTTGTTTTGATAAGAAAACAATTGGTTGATAGAACTGTAACATTTAGAATGTAAATGTGAGAGTGTAAATAATGTTTGTCATTGATAGTTGTTTTGTTGATAAACATAAATGACAAATTGGATTCTGTTAAATAGGTAATTGTGATTAATAATGAGAGATTACCTGTAGGTAGAATTGCATAGTGTTGAAATGAATCACTATGTTATAGCTGGCTTGTATGAAGCCAAAGTTGAGATAGGTTGATATTATTTTGCTTGAGAAACTACTAGTAATTATTGAATGTAATAATTTGAAATATATGTTTGAAAGTGAACATATAAGATAAAATGGTTTGTTGTGAGTTAATATTGATAGTATGTTAACTTTGAAAGTCAAACCATGAATAGAGAATTGTGAATAAAAAATTAATTGCGTGTGATGGGTTTGAAGATAGGTCAAACTTGAGAAAAGCAGTTAGAAGATTTTATTAATTGATTGAAATTGAAGTTGACAAGTAGTCAACTGTGTGTGTTGAAATAGTCTAACATAGATTGAAATGTCATGATTGCGTGGAATGTGATTAAATTCCTAAATTGGTTTAAATTTGTGAAACTTGATTATTACTTAAAGCTAGTATTAAGTAATCGAAATATTGTTAATTGTAATTGAGTATTCAATTAAGTAATATTGGATATTTGAGCTGAATATATGTTAAGGAATTATACAGATGTAAAGTCATGTTATGATATGACAGTTATAATTTGTTGAAAGGTGCAAATTAAGTTACATTGATGAGAATTGTGATAAGAAATTTCTTACCAGTGTATGAGGCTTGTGATGATAGCTTTGATTGGGTAAGAATGTAAGATAAGAAATAATTGAAAGTTATAATTAATAGTGGCATAAGTTGATTGGATACCTTATGGTGAGTTACTTAAGTATTGAAAGAATTGAATGGATTCTTTAGTTAATTGTTGATTGTATACAAATGAAGTAAGTGATAAAGTAGTAAATTGGAATTAGATCCAAATAAGAAATGATATGAAAGGATATCTAGAAGTTGAATTGTTTAAGTTATATACGAGTTGGTAAGTATATAAGTGAAACATAGAGTTGTTGATTGATAAATTGTTCCATGTCCTGTGGTATGGATATATGATGATTGGTAATAATGTGAAGGCTTGATAAAAACGTTAACAGTTTGAATGGCCTAGGATATGGAATTAAATGGAATTGAGGTGTAAGTGTTCATTTTAGAGAGTTGTCTGAAATTGTGTATGTATGTGTGGTATACATGAAAACAAATGGCAGGATGAATTTTAATAGAATGAATTAAAATATGACATAAGTTGTGTAAAGTTAGTTAATTGTGATTAACTTGATGTAGATTTTGTTAGAAGTGTGTTGAAAAGTAGCACATTGTGATATTATGATGCTTGACCTGTAGTATCATAATATTGATTAATGTTGACTTAGCTGCTAGATTGATGGAATTTAGTACTAAGTGATTGGGTGATTAAAGTCATATAAATTCTAAAAGCTTGTGATTAGTAGCTTAAGATTGTAAAGTAATTAATTGGTTGCTAAGATAAGATTATGGATGTCTTACCAGTTTAAGTAATATATGAATTCGAACTTGATGGTTAGTTAGATTTTGAAAATAAATAGTAAGTATTGATAAGTGTACTGAAATATATAATCATTAGTGCTGTGATTATTGAGTGGACAACTGTTGTTGCTGACAATTGATAGGTTGTAATAGAAGGAGTTACAAGCAGAAATAAGTCAATGTAGAGGTTGATTGAATGTAGGTAATATTTGATTTTAGTACTTTTGTTGATTGAGCAAAGTACTTGTTGAGTGTGGTTTTACCTACTGAGTTTGACCTCTGCTTTGCTTATTAAGGTGATATGAATCTGAATTACTTTTAAGTAAATTGAAATGATATGTGAATATGATTGGGTATTCAAAAGAGTATAGGTATGAAACTTTTGGATGAAAAGTTGACCTAGATTTGAATTTCAGATCTTTGATGGTAGAGATTTAAGATTATGATTTGTATATTAGGCTGATTGTTAGTCGTGAACTGAAATTAACTTTCAGTGTTGTTAAGTGTGTGTTGTGGTTCTATAACCACTGTTATTGTTATTGTTGCTGCTGTTTTATTGTTAACAGTGATGAACAGTGAGAATAGGTTAAAGATTTTAGCATGTTGCTAATTTCTGGTTGCACCGACCTATTAAGTGATTGTAGATTTCACTTGTGTTTAAATGATAGTGAATTCACTTCTTTAAGTAAGTGTTTGTTCTATAAGATATATCTGATTGATGATATTGATTAGATGCACTGTATGTGTGCATAGGAAAATATAGAAGCATGTACATTTGGATATGTGCATGTGGAAAGAATTCAAATAGTCTAAGTATAGTTGTAAGTTGCTATTGAGGATTAATGTATGATAAGATATATGTGATTATATCACATTAGTTAGATTGATGGAGGTTAGATTTCGGGGACGAAATCTCTTTAAGGGGGGAAGAGTTGTAACATCCTCGAAATGGACCTAGTTGTTTATATATTATTTCTTGATTTAAATTAGTATTTAAACGTGTTTGGAAATAATATTGTTTGAAATAGTTGAAATAATTGGAATAGGAGTCGAATATTCCAATGTGATAAGTAAATTATTAATTGTTGTAAATTAATATAGCTGACGGTGCAATAAAATGTTTGGACTCGCAAATGGTTTTCGGGTTCCAGACAATTGATTGAGATGGGGTACTAAATTATACCCGTATATTGAAGGCGGTTTAAGTTGAACCGACTATTTATTTAACTTTCCCTTTTTGGAAAGTTTATTTCAATTCTTCAAATCCTCTCAAAAACCTTATGAAATCCAAATCAGAAACTTGAAACCTACGAATTGGAGCTATGATTGATTCTAGTTTCACCATTATTATCTTTCAATTCAGTGTTCTTCAATTGAGAGGTAAGTTTGAATCGAATCAAATAGTTTATAAGTTTTGAATTGATTGATTTGGATTGAAAAACATGAATTTGATGTTAGAACTTCGTTATAACTGTTGCATATTGATTATGTGAAGTTATTAGGTGTTTAAAACAGTTAGAAATCGAGTTTGGGTGATTTGGGTATTAAAATCGCGAGTTAGGGTTTGATCAGGGATGAAGATGAGCTGAAAAAGGCTCAAACGCGATCCCAGAACCCTAGCCAGGATCGCGTTCGTTAGTTATGAAAGGAATCGGACGAGTTTTGTTCTTGGGAACGCGATCCCAAGAATGTGTCCGGATCGCGTTGGTTAGTTATAATTTGTCACAGAATAATTTTACAAAGAGGAACGCGATCCCACCAATGTTTCTGGATCGCGTTTGTTAGTGCGTTTTGTAAATTTTGAAAATGCATAAGTGTTTAGAAGGTGGTGTTTTTAGCGACACTTGAAAGTGACAAATTTTCATTAACTCGGATTGGGTTGAAATTTACATGGTGACTCGAAAACGGCCCAATGATCAAAGCTCTATTCTAAGAGTCTAGTTGATTTTTGGCCTTTCGGGGTCGTTTAGGGGTCGAAAATGGCATTTTACTGTTTTTGGACCTTAATTCGGGACTTTTTGATTATGTTCCGAATTGAACTTTTGTTGCTGTGATCTTAGGGATCACTTGATACATATAATTATGTTATGATTGTGTAACGATGTTAATTACATAAGTATGATCAGTTGATACAAGTTACTAACTCATTTTTTATTGATTGTATTCTCAGATGTGTAGAAGGCTCAGTAATATTAGACTTCTGAGCTTCTAGCTGAGGTGTCGGTGAGTGGATCTGTAACCTCAGTGTGATTTAGTTGTAATGATTTGATTTACAACCAGTAATTTATAGTATTACTTTGATATAATACATCTGTAGAGATATCTTGCCATGATAGTTTAATTAGTTGCTTACTTGGCTGATTGTGCTAGTATGTAAGATTTTGAGGTCAACTTGATTTGATGGTTGGACTTGTTGTTGTTGTAGACGACAGGAGATCTCGGAAACTTGAAATGTTGGTTTAGAGATCTAGGTCGTGTGTGATTGACAACAAGTTATCGGTAGTTCTGTATGGGCCAATACAGATGATTGATAAGAGTTCCTTGAGTACCAAACCGGTATTAGGGTGTCTCAGGGACCACCGATCCTCATGATGTTGCGTGTATGACATTGATTGGATGTTGAGTGATTGATTGATTTTCTATTTATTGTTAATTGATGTAAACAGATTGTTATGCTAGGTTGGACTGTTGCTTATAGTTTCATTCACTTAGCTTTATGCTAACTCCACCACAGTTCTTCCTGCAGGTTAAAATAGATGGGACATATTGGGCAGGGCAGGAGGTTGTTGGACTGGATGGAATGTTTGACAGGCTGTTACTCTGATTAAATTTTGATAATCAAAGAAGTATTTGAATTATATAACACCGAGTATGTTGAAATGTCATGTATTGGATTTGAAAAAGTTTATCGACATTTTGAGTACATTGATAGTATGTTTTAAATATACGCTTCCGAGTCGCAAATTTTATATGAAATGTTTATAATTAACGAGGGGTGTTATAATAACCATACTCTTGATACTCCGTAACCTTAACAAGTTCGTGCGACATAGCATAATATAACAATGGCGATCAAGCATTGCAATATTAGGTTTTTCACACTTCCGTTGTCAGGCCACTTCATATCATAACCCGCTAACATCTTTTACTCAATTCACATGCAAACTTTTAACTACTTCACATTAACTTTACAACTAATCACATAATACAATAAACATTTCAACGTATCTAACTTCAGAAAAGTTCATCGTATATTACCTCATTTTTTCCAGTGAACCTTAGAGAGCACCGATCGTACTCCCATCATCTCTGAAAACAAAACTCAAGCTTGCTACTTGTTTGTACTTACAATACAATTCAATTTCTTTTACTATTGCTAACCCCGCACTCTAGAATGTTTGACTAACACCAAACTTGATTTGGGATTGAACATTCGCAAATGCTCAATTCGCCCAAACCAATGCTTTGATACCAACTTATAAGACCCTACTTTTCATACAAACATATTTTACATTTTAAACTCCTCGGAAGCGGTCCCAATAAAAACTTTCCTGATTTACTTGTACCAAAATGTACAATCTTTCAAAACTTCTCAATTATAAAGATACATTATTTCAAAAACTTCTAAACAACATCGGGTGTTATATTAAACTTCCAAAAACAAATCTTTTATTTCCAAACAATCAGAGTATCCACGATAGTAGTCAAACATCCCATCCAGAATCCAAAACATAATCTGCAAAATGTTCAACAACGAGGGGTTAGCTTATTGCTAAGTGAGTCAAATCATAATCAACAATTCAAACCAGAAATAACAAACCAATTACAACAACTAAACACATAATCAAACCAACTGAATCAAACCAAACTCATGTTCTTGGTATACCATCACAAGAACACCAACCAAACAGTTTACCGCATAAAGCATCGTAAACAACAATCACACAAACTATGATTACCGCCTAAAGCATCGCAATCATAAACACTTATCGTCAAAGAGGACCGGCGGCTCCTGTATGCTATTACCAGGAAGCCTACAACCACCGCAGGCCAATACGATGATCTACCGACTATTTGGTGTTATTGTCCCTAACAACACAAACTACGATGAGCAACCCTCATACTAAGACCCCGTGCTGCCAAAACAATAACCAACCCAAGCCCAGCCCAATGCTGACCTCTGAATCAACCAAACAACTAGGCAACCAACAACCAAACAACCAACTACCATCAACCAATGGCAACCAATCAACAAATCAACAACAACAATTATACAACAATTATAATCAACTTTGACAACTTACCAATTTACAATTTCAACTTTACTATCAAATATCCAACTGAAACCATAATCCTAACATTAACCCATCATCCCACCTATATCATAATCTTCCCGAAACCATTTCCATTATTATGACTTATTAACCCAACCCAATCATTATGTCAACTTTCAATAACCAAATCCCATCATAACTTATATTAATCCAATAATCATGCAGTCAACAACTAACAACAACTTAATCAATCCACAACCAATAGCAACTAACAACAAACAATAATCAATAACCACAACTGTCACCCGTTGTAACTAAACCTGTTACAACTGGGTTGAACTGAGGATCATAATCCCACTCACCGAATTCATGTCTCCTCACTCAGTAGTCTAATATCACTGAGTGTCTCTTTGTCCAATCTGAAATTACAATAAAATGATACAAGTCATTACCCGTCTCAAAATCCGTATAATACAACTCAAATACTATACATCAATTTATTCCAATAATATATCATATATATATATATATATATAAATCTTCTATTATTACTTTCACTCTAACAATATTATATTCCTTTCAGTTCTACACAACATTCCAATTCCAATGTTTCATACGCAATCCCAACGATTATGCTAGGATTGTGTTCAATTATATGTATGTATTCTATGCGCATGGCCCAGCTAGCACTAAATCTCAATTTCATTTAGCCCATACGCAATCCCAACATTTAGGCTAGGATTGTGTTTCAAAGGCCATCCCTTTTCACATTCAAGTAACGACAAAAGCTTTATTTTATTTATGATAATCTTAATGCTGTTCCTGAGACATCCCCGCCGGACAGGCAGGGTCCCCGCCGGAGATCACCCTCCACCTGCGCCCCCTGCATCTGTTAACCTGCTTCTGACATCCGAATCCCATATTCCCAAATCCCAATTTCAGCTTTCAAAGTCATTTCTAATATGCTAATAACTTCAAATAATACTTATAACAATTTAACATCTATTATCCATACAAACATCTTCTAGCATCTAATCAACCTTAAATCCTTTATATATAGAATTAATCTATCAATTTCTTAAAATATTCATTCCACCAATTTTACCCAATATCATCTTGAAAAACATCAATAAATAGATTATCAACACCATGAAATCAGTAGCTATTAACATATAATCTACAAATATCAATTTCATAACTAAATCAATATTTGTATCAATTTTTATTCAAATAGACTCATGAACCAAAATAAAAATACTTACCCTTGAATCAAAAGGAACAAGATGATGATTATAATATGATTTCTTGTAGCTTGAATCCACCCAATTTAATTGTTAATTTGATAACGTTTTCTTGATTATTGATTGGAGAGAGTTTGAGAAGGAGTTAAGAAATAAAAATGATCCCAGACCCTTTGTAGGTGTACCTCATAAATTGGCTACGGGTGGTTAAATGTAATTGGAGAATAAACAATCAATCACCCCCAATGATTAAACTACGGGTATAATTTTATCCCCCTTCTAAATCTATTGTCTGGAACCTTTAAAATACTCGCGAGTCAATGTATTTTATTTTACCGTTAACTTTATTTATTTAAAACAAGTAACATTTTACTTGTCACAATAAAACCTGAAACTCTTTTACATGTTTATTTTCAAATAAACCGTTCCAAAACTTAATAAAATGCTATTTAATTCCAGACCCCAAAATAGGATGTTACAATGGGTCAACATGAATCAATATCTTTTGTAGTAAACAAAAGCAGCCTATTATGATGTATAAATGTTTTTTAGTTTTACATTATCACGATCGTGATTGAAATTTACAAAATCTCAACCTAATTTATTATTCAATGCCTGAAAAAAATATAAATGCTATTATTATTTTTCTCTTAAAAATCAAAGAAGTCAAAATTACTTTAAATACAAAGGTAAAAATTACATTTAACTAACATGACTTGAATTGTTTTTTTTTAGACACTATCGATATTAATAAAGACACTAAACAATATAACCATTACTTTATATTACATTTTATCTAATATTGGCATTTTTAGATTTTGACATATTTTTTAAACTTCTTAGTGAACATGAATATTCATCTTGGATTCAACATAAAAGCATTCCAAACGTTTTTGTACGTGATCGTTAATCAGTTAGTTAATTATACAAATATATGCATTACTTTATTTTCAATAAAACCTTATAGATACAACAAAAAAAATCAATTAATCAATTCCTCACCCATTTATCGAAATCCTAAAAATATATTATATCATACTAAAAGTAAACGCCCCGTGTGTATACACGGGTCTCAAAGCTAGTTTAACGATATATGACTGAAGTTCGGAATGACAATAAGAGCTGATTCGCAAATAAGTTTTGACGGTCAGATTTAGACATGTATATCATTTTTCATCGAAAATTTGTAAAAAATGTACTACAAGAGGTACCATTAAGTTGATGCATTGAAGATTTACCACGGGTGGTAACTACTCCGTAGTACTACGATAAGTTAGAGTTAAAAATGAGGGTTAAATAGGAAATAAATAAAACAAAGTAGAGATGAGTGGTAAGCATGTGCGAGGGCTGAGATTAAAAGGCCAATTAGGTGGAACAAGTTAAATAATTTCTTGTATTATTATTAATAAATTAAATAAAATTATATAAAATATATAAAGAATGAGAAAGAAAGCAAAGAATCATAATTTAGGAGTTAGGACCACTTCGCCAAATATTGGGATGGCATGGGAAGCCACATTTCTCGCTTGCCTCCACACGTCTCTTGTACGAACATCTTCTTTCTTATACGAATATGCTCTAGATCTTTTTATGGCCAAAAGTTGTAAAATGTTATGATCAAACTTTCAAATTATGTTACACCCTAGCGAATATAGTAGTAAATTGCTTATCGACACGATCAATAAGCTTAATTTCTTGCAACACTGGGCAAACACTCATTTTTTCTGCACGTAAAACAATAGGGTACTGATAAATACAACATAGAATTTGATTTATACACCAAAATTTTATGTTGTTAAAGCATACATTACAAGTACCTAATACACATTTGTGTTGTGTCAATCAAATTTCACTACTACATAACTTAGAATGGAAACCCGCTAAAGCCTGTTTTTTGTTGAACACGTCTTTTAGATTTTAGGAACCGGTTGGGGAGTAGAGAACCTGTCTCATAAGCCAGAGAGAGGTTTTGGTTATGTAAACCGGTCCCTTTTCCCCCGGCATAGAGACCTCTTTTTTAAAAAACCTGTCTTCGATTAAAAGAAGGTGTTTCGCTTATACAACCGGTCTCGATGCGTTTTTCCCTCGAACATTCCAATTACCTCCAATTTTTGTTATAGCGGGAGATGAAATATTTGGACTGAAAACCATTGGATTCCCTCCATTAATTTTTACCAAAACCCCTTTCTCCCCACCACTTTTCACAACTACACTAACCATTTTCCCTTATCACCACCGATCTATGTATACTAAATTCCTAATACTCATCTGTTGTCTTCCTCATCTGTACTAGAACTTCATCTATTATCCTCACCCTTCTTTCCAACCGCACCATCTCTACTAGCACTCCATCACCACAATCAGAGATCCTTAGTTATTACGACGAAGTCTTCCTCATCTGCCGGTCCGTCATCATCTGTCCATCACCACTGCAATCAGTCCCATTCGTTTCGTCTCCAGGTACTACACCTCCGACCTGTACAAACCACAGACGCGCCATCTCTACTAGAACTCTGGCCATCACCATAGCCGCGCCATCTCTAATGGTATTATTTTGCTCTTTTCTTAAATTCTTTTTTAGGGTTTAGGTTACATAAAAATTTTATAAGCTCACCAACTGAATTAGGGGTATTATGTTCATTGCCCTAATTTGTGTTTTGTGTTACTGCTTGCTAGCTGCTGTTATTATTAGGGGTTGTTTAGTTCCTTTGTATAAGCTCACCAACTGGATATCTCAAGAATTTAGTTCCTTTGTATATTGATTTCTTTAGTTTTGGAAGTGAAATCAGATTTATATCTTTTACACTATTCATGTTCTTCGATTCTCGTGGACACCAGTTCACCACTCAATTTAAACAGGTGAAAAGGTTAAGTGGTGGGGATACAAGCAATTCTTTTGTTATCATTATTATAATGTTATTGACTAACAGAATGTGGTAATTATCAAACAATGTTATTTAGTTTAATTTTGTTAATTTATATATGAACAATGATACGCTAGCTTGCAAATTGCAGCCAATTTCGATTTTAGTTTACTGTTCAACATGTTCAATTTTGCTGCTTTAGAAATTATACTTACTGTAAGCATTTTGTTAATTAATGCTACTTGGTTACCATTACATAGACATGGTAATCAATCATACATATTTTAGCAGTTTGTAAATGTGGTATATATATGCATAAATGTATAGGGTTCTGAAGATGAACTTGAATTCTGTGAAGATGAGTTTGAATTAAATGAAGACGAGGAAGAAGAAGAGACCAGAACGAGAGGTGCCACCACTTTAAGGAAGTGGAACGGAACTAAGGAAATCGAGTTCAATGACTTAGGCTTGCCTATAGGAACAAATCAGGCGCCCTTTTCTAATTATTGTGGAGCATTAACAAAGAGAAAGATATCTATTGAGCACCTTACTTGGCATAAAGTACCGAAAGAGGACAAAGCGCAAGTCTGGTTGACAATCAAGTTATAATACATATAACAATTACTTGGTTCATATAACAGATATTGAAGTAGCAAATGGAAACACGCAAATGTTTTTGGGAAAGAAATGAGTATGCCGTATTTTACTATCAGCCCTGGGGATATTATGAGATTGATAACAAATGGTTGGCTTGATATGTCGATTATCACTTGGTTCTCGATGTAAGTACATAACCTTTTGTGACATTCTTATGTGTGTGTGTGTATATATGTATATATATATATATATATATATATACTTTCTTACATTATGAACAATATACTTTTATGTATATAGGACATGTCATAAACTTCAAAGCCGGTTGAAAAAACCAAGATGTGCTTTCATAAATCCTTACCTTTTGTCACATAACATATGTACCCAGTCATCGAAGAATGTCATCAGTTACATCAATTCGGCGACCCAAGACCGAAGTAAATATCATATCATACCTTTTTCTCAAGGGTACGTTCCATTTGCTACTTCAATATCTGTTATATGACTTTTATGTTGATTGTGTATACTGAATATATGATTTACATTTTATTAGTGGTTTTTTTTTTTTTTTTTTTATGTTTTTGATATAGATACCCTGGAATGCTACACAATCCTTTAGCGCTAAAGAGTTGGATAGCATTGTTGGTGTTTGGATAACTCATTATATGGCAAAGCTGTGATGGATTGCTTATGTAAGGCCTTGCTCATATAGTTAAGGAGTACGGTGAATCGGGTCATGTTTTAGTGCTATAGATAGTCTCTTATGCTGCTGACTTTGGTGGTTTTATATATTTTGTACTCGAAATTACATTTCGTCTCCTTGTAAACTTTCGGATATGTATGTTGTGATGGTAGTTTTATATATGTGAAGTATTGTGTATTCTCTTTTATATATGTGGTGATTTGTGTTACTTATTTACTGCTGTGATTATGTTGAATAGCAGTCAGACTAAAAACTGGATGGTGTAACTGTATTTTTAGATTTCATTTTTATACAATTGCTTTAGGACTGGTGTTTATACATGTAGGCATGTATCTTTGTGCCTTTGTGGAGCGTAGAAATAGGTTTACTGCAAGAAAACATGCCCTTTTGACTCTGGCATAGAAACAGGTTTAGTAAAAAAAAACAGGCCCTTTTGACCCCGGAATAGAAACCGGTTTAGTAAAAAAAACATGTCTTTTTGACCCGGGCAAGGGGAGCGGTTTCAAATCGGTCTTGAGCATTAAGATCTCCCCCATAGGAAAACGGTTCTCAAACCTGTCTCTAAGGCCCTTAAAACACCTCTTCATGGCCTAAATATGTACTATTTTATGTTGTATTTATCAACTCCCAAAATAATACGTGAAAGGTAATGTTGACCATGTACCCTTTACCGTTCGGAGTCACCAAATGGCTCACTAGAAACAACATCGTTAAATTATTGTGATTTCTCTAAAATTGTTACTTATTTTGATTTTTTTTTTTTTTTAAAATGTGATGTTTTAATCATCATAAATCACAAATAATAATTAAGTTCTTAATGGGCGAATGTGAATTACGTGAACCTTATTTATAGACTTTTTTTAGCACATGACAAAAAGAAAAATTACTAGGTAAACGTAAACCCAAATAACTTTTTTTTAGCACATGACAACCCCAACTTAATTACTTAACTCATTATATAATTATTAAGCCATTAATTATTATTTAAAATATATATAAGTACACGTCAGTATTACAAAATTTCAGTGGTTGGCTTGCAAGATATCCTTTTTACTTTCTACTTATGGTTCATGACTTCATGATCTTTGTGTGTGTGCGTTTTTCGACTTTTTTCAAAGTTAATGACGTTGATGGTCTAAGCTTAATTATATCCAATAGCATAGGGAAATCCACATATTGTATCTACTACATAGGTTATTTTAATAATTTGGTGAGTCATTTTTATAAGCATTACGGAATATTAAATCATTAATGTGTAAAGCGTGACCATTATGAATTTACGAAATATTATACTATTCGATAAGCAATACTCATTATATTTGACTAAAAAAAGGGGCAAAAGATATCTATTTTTTGCAACGTTTGAATATTTCGCGAAGATTAAAGAAATTCCATTTTTTTTTTCTTTTAAATATATATGATGATGTCATAAAAAACATGTAAGCATAAGTAAAAGGGAGGTGATATATACAACATGAAAATTGTTTCATGCAACACACAGTACAACAGTTTTAGCTTACTGTACAAGTATGCAAAATCATCTTTTTGGTGTATGAAACAATTTAAATGTTGTATTTATCAGCTCCCTAAGTAAAATAGGGGAGTTGATAAATACAACAAAAAAATTGATTTTTACAACACAATACAACAGTTATTGCATATATTATAAGTTCATCATTGCATAATTTTGGTATTTGAATAATTTATGGTGTTGTATTTATCAGCTCCCTTAAAAAAAGCTACTCCGTACTACAGTATTTTAAATTTATCCTCAAGATTAATCCAAAACTTGGTGAAGTACAAAAAAATAAACTTTGATACACGTTGTATTTGGTTCAGGGAAATTAAAAGGTTCAATCAGATAAAATGATGGTCACGATGACATAGAATATATATATCCTATCCCTGGAGAAAACTTGAGGTTAAAACTCAAGTCCAAATATGGTAGAAATAAATTTACCTCTATCTCATATTAATCGTAACAAACTAACATTCTACATATTAATAGAAGAAACATCTGTTATGCAGAAGTCCAAATCAAAGACCTAACAAAATTACGTATTTAATATCAAGTTAAGTAGGCATTTACAGAAAATTAAGCAACCACCTTCAAGATGGCGTAGTGGTAAGGTGTTTTAAAGTCTAAGAAAAATCACTAGCTTGGTAAAAAACATCTTGAATGCTACAACGGTCTCATCAGGGTAACTATCCAATTAAATTTCTCCATTAACAAGAAAAGTTTCTCCATTCTGACATAGCAATTCAACAGCTCCAGAAGGTAATATCTTGTTAATTATATATGGTCCAGTCCATCGTGATTTTAACTTTCCTGGAAACAACTTCACCTGTACGATTTAACGATATGCCTGGAAGAATGATAATTTACGCAGTTGTGTATATGGAGCAGGAAGACATTGAAGTTGAGAAAGGGAAACAGCGAGAGAAAATGAAGAACAAGATGGTAGCAAAGTTATTCTTGATTTTTGTATTGGTCATGGTTGAAGTGGAACGGTAATTCGACATCAAAATACACCAAAATGCACCACACAGAATGATGGTAATAATTGCTGCTCATTTTTTTATGATTTATCAACAGTTATAACTGAAATAAATATTGTTTCTATCATCATGGTCTTCTGTCATGCTAAAGCTGTATACAAGTTTCATAATGTAGGTACTCGTGGTCTTCTGTCATGCTAAAGCTGTCATATAATTCTTTAAATTCCTTATTTTGTCGACTCCTAACTTTTTGTTGCTGCAGCCAAGAAGATGACAACTTTATGATTTAGGAAATGGAGAGAACATTAATAGCCAATCTTAATATTTAGCCGAATTATAGAGTAATCGACCTGACGAGTCACAACCCTTTGTTTTGTTTCATCTGTAGCTTACCTTTTAAACTTGGCCCATTTGGCCCGTTAGGGTTATAGCAAAGCTAGAATAGACCCATTTTCAACTAAATGGGTAGAAGCAGGTAATAAGTTGGTGAACAGGTTTTTGTCACTGAGTACTTTTTAGATATGAGATGGAATGCATCATGCTCCTGCCAATCCACTAAAATATTTAAGGATTGACCATTCTCAACAGTTCACAATTATGATCAGACACGCCGAAATGGGCGGGTAGGTTATTGGGTCAAAATGGGTTTCTAAATTTCATTTAAAATTATTGGGACACAATTTAACGCTAACTTACTTTAATCCATCCATTACCCAACCTGCCCATCTTGCCACCTCAACTCAATATTGTTTAGTTTAGTAGGTATAGGTGAAAGGTTGTTTATCCAATAGTTCATATTTTACATGTGACTCTGGGAAGTGTTTTGATGTGTTGCTTCTTCACATTTATGGAACCGGCTTTAGTGTCGGGGACATTGGGCATTAGGTACAGCTAAAGCAAAATCCTTACTCTTATAACCTTGGCTTTTAGTTATGGTTTTAGAAGTTTTAAGTTTGACAAACGAACAATATTCGATAATTGTAATACATTTTCTAAACAAAAAATAGTTTCTGAAGTAGTTTTGTAATCTCTATTTGAATTAGAAACTTTATTTATAATGTTTTCATGGTTTACAAAGTTCTTCTAGCTGACACTTTTGTTGTTGCAACTACTTATGGTCGAACAGTCCAATTTGCTGAATTATCTGCTAGAAGTGACGCAGTTGATGCCGCCACCATCAAATGAGCAGCCAACAGAATAATATTTGACCATATAAGGTAAGATTATTTTTGCTCACCTTTATTCAGTTCAAAAACAGAGTGCTGAGGAGTTATTAGGTAAGTATATTTTGACTTATTACCAGTCCGCCCAATTTGCCACTTGATATTACTTGAGAAAATGAAATGTGCCCTTTGTTAACTTCTATTCATGTGTGTCACTATCATTATACAGCGTTTATTCTTAGTGTTTAGTGTCATTAATCTGAAAGCAAGTTTATTATCAAGATGCAGGACTGCTTTAAAATACCTTTAACTGAATGCCCAAATAGCTTTGAGTCCAAATCGTTACCATTTAAAGATTAAGTTTCTTTGTGAGCAAACACCACAAAAGAGTTGTTGCTAAACTGGATAGAAGCCGTGCCAGAAAGTTTTAGACGTTGGATGTGGGATCGGGGGAGGCGATTTCTATATGGCTGGAATTTTGGTGCTAATGTTGTTGATTGATCTTTCTGTAAATATGATTGCTTTAGCTCTTGAACGCCCAATTGGCCTCAAATGTTTAGTTGAATTCAAGGCTGCTGATTGTACCAAGAAAGCATATAAGATCTAACAAATATCACACAATTACTTTTCCCAACACCCTATGAATACTAAATAGTTCAAAATTCATTATATTCTTATTATTTCCAGTCAAGTTTTTTAGGACAAACCGACATTGTTACGAACCTTCTACAAGTGGTTGCAACCAGGTGGAAAAGGTCTAATTAGTGATTATTGCCGGAAATCTGGAACACCGTCTCAAGATTTTGCAGAATACATCAAGCAAAGAGGATACGATCTCCATGTTGTAGAAACGTATGGCCAGGTAAAATTAAGAATTTATAATATAGACATTAGAATGTGGCGATTGAGATGCAGATTTAGAATAAAGTGATTGAAATTTTTTTCATTGCATTAGAAGTACACTTTAAAACTATTTTACCCTTTGCTTATTGATCCTTTTACTTTTATCTTTTAGATGCTTACAAATACTTGGTTCGAAGAGGTAGCATCAAAGGATCGAACAGAAAAGGTTCTTGCATGCTTTTACATGTTAATTTTTTTTAATGACTATACATTTGTTTTTTCTTTCTCTCTAACCCGCGGAACTAATAAATTTATAACGCATAAAACCTCATGACTCACTTGTGCTGACACACTGGTCCTTTTAAAACCTCATGACTCACTGGTCCGAATATCAACTAAATATTGATATGTGAAAGTAGCAAGTAGTGAGATGATTACATTGTAAAGCCTCCGTGTCGATGGTTGTATTGAGTACAATAGTTGTAGTTTCATCAATAAACTTTTGCTTTTTTTAAGAAAAAAGAGGCAAAGAATTATGTAGGTCACTTTATAATTGATACTTGATATATATATTTGATATTCTTAACCGTATAACTATAAAATATCTTAAGGGTTATATAGAATATGCAGGGTGGTTAGACAAGAAGCAACATGATTCTTAATGGATGATGTTGACAGAAATTCGGGGCCTCTTGAGCTCGATGGTGCGGGTGTTGATTCTAGCATTGCGATCTTTGATCTTCTATCTATATATTTAAGACCGATCCATTTAAAAGAGTTACATTTATATCTCTGATAAAGTATTTTGATTAGATTTTACTTATTATTCGTTTGAAGTTGTTTTTCAGTCATCTTTCTTTTCATAACTTACCTAGGTAATAAGTTCACTGCTATCAATTATTAGAAGACATTTTTCTTGCACAGGTGTGTAACAAATTGTGTGTTTTTGCAGGTATCAGAGATTGTTAACCATATATGAAAGGGGAGCTAAATATCGTATAGTGTGTGAGACACCCTTGACTTGCCATCCTATTCAAGTTGCCTTATACATCCGCATCATTCGCCCTCGTGGAATAACTTTAAATATCGTATAGTGTGTCACACACCCTTGACTTGATAATCATTCCATTCATTTACCTTTCATTCTATTGATATACTATTTAATTTCTTTTCCTATTTTTCATTCGACTATCATCAGGCTTATCTATCCTTCCACAATTTGACATCCTTCAATCCTGCCTTGGTGGAATAACTTTTACAATTTGTTTTAACAAGTAATGTTAAAACGTAAAATACCTATATATGAGCATCATTTATTAGACACATTGTTACGTTACACACTATTATGTCAAAAAATTTGTTTTCCATTAACATCTTATATGCCAATAGGAGTATACGTACTTCAACTTTACGATATTATATGTCAATAATTTAGCTGGGCAAGGCCCAGGTTAAATACTAGTTTTATTTATGCGAAGAATTATTATCAAGCTAACAACTTTTTATGCATAAAGTTCAAAATTTCTATTAGTGTCCATAAGTATCTGGATCATGATCGGATCAACGGATATATTTCTTGATCCAAAGAGTCATATTATTGGATCGGATCATATTTGGATCATGATCCAATCCATTAAAAGGCCTAGTAAGTCTAGTGAGACCCACCCCCCTCAATCGAAGATAGTATAGACATCGGAACTAACAAGAGGAACTCAAGAACCTATGGAAATTTATCATCTAACAGAGGAATTGGTAGGAGTGATCACTGAAGTATGTCTCAGCTATAAGTTCATGTTTCAATGCTACATTGTCGAAAGACACTTCCATCCAATACTAACTAAGAGAATAAGAGATCGTGTCCATAAATATTGTAAGCACTAGTAGAATTATACAAAAAGCGTTCTCTTCAACTAGAAATATGTAAAACGACTTTTGAGATACAAAAATATTTCAGAAATGGCATCCTACACAAAAATTTAACATATCACAAGAAGATACAATTACCCTTCGGTCCTGAACACTTCTACTTAACACAAATTATTTCAACACATGATTCAGAGTATTACAACTACCCATGAATGGTAATTAATGATAACATACATCCATAGCATCATTAATAGTTTCACGTAGTGAACACAATTAACTTGCAAAAACCGGATATATCGATAGGCAGAAACACTTAAAATTAAAGAACCTTTGACTACATAATCAACGGTATATGGTCTTCCCTAAATTTCTACCAAACTCTGAAGCTATGTTTAAACCAACATGAAACAAACAAAATGAATGCAAAAATATAGGTCTCAATAACTGAAACGCTAACCCATTGGTAGACTGAATGCCCGAGCTTTTGTTCACTTGAACACCTCCTTCTCTTTAATATCATCTTCTTTATCAAATCATTTTCTGCACAAACAATAGAAAAAAAAATAAACAACTACCGCAGTATTAAGATAGAATGAAATATCAGGGGTAAACTTGCTCACACGTATGCTGACCATAGCCTCAATCCTCTTCTTCAGAAGCCTCATTCAGCCATTGGATTAACTTTTCCGATTGCTTGACAAAAACCTTATCAGATTCATCTGCACCTTTCTTTTCATTTGCCCAATTGAGAATAGCTTCTTCTCGTATAAGTTCTTCGTCATATAAAATGTGCAAAATTTGTACAAACAATGGGGCATACTCTTTTCCAGACTCCATACATATTTCTTCAAACTTCATTATCACTTCAATTTCATCATCTATACTTGGAAGATACGTCTCCTTCAACTGTTTCCCCCAATCTGACATCACTCTTTTTGCATTCTCGACCAAACCTTTAGCTGATTTATCTGAAGTATTCAGTGCATACTTCATCATAGAACCAAACAATACACTACCACAGTTTACAAGAGACTTATTGTACGATAATCGAAGTGAGTTGACTTCCAGGATTACATGCTTTTTTTTGACTTTTTCATGAACCGCCCTCAAGAAAGTCGCTTCAACCTCTTGTTCAAAATCATCAAAATCCTGGGATTCGTCTAAAATATCATCATTATCGGATTCATAATCCGATTCTCTCCAAAGTTCATCATGAGCTGCTTTAGTAAGTTCTATAAGTTTTAATGCAGGTATTGGTGCAACTGAATGCCTCCATTCCTCTTCTTGGTCAACTTCACTGACTGACCAAATGATTCCACGCCCTCCGTTTCCAATTTTAGACGAATCCCAGTCGTTAATAGAATAACCATCCTCGAACGTATCAGTTACACTGTTATTATCAGCATATTCGAGTTCATCATCACTATCTTCTTTCACAGGCTGAGGGAGCAAAGAAACTTTAGAGTAAGCAGGAACAACACAATCTTGTCCAACAACAACCTTAAAGGACAGAACGACACCTGGTTCAAGAACCGCTCCAGATTTCATAACAACTCCATCACATAATATCGCATGAGTTAGTCTACATCCATCTTCAATGGTCACATTATGCCATATATAGCAACCATCAATGAATACGTTCGATCCAATTCTACAACCATCCCCAACAACTGAGTTTTTTACAATTGTGCTGTTACCAATACTACTACCTTTCCCTATAAACGTAAACGGCCCAACTTGCGCTGATCGGGACTGTGAGACTTCTGATCCTCGATAAATCCCGTGACGCTCAACTTCAATAGCTGTATTCGTAGAAAGCTGCACACCTGGCACAATCGGATACGTCCACCTCAGAATTACATCCTTACTAATCGAATCATAGCTTCGAAAATTATCAACCCTAGCAGCGTAATCAGAAGGAATTTCATGAGTGAAGATATTATAACCCATGATATCATCAACCAGTAACCCCTTTACAAAGTGACGACGTAGATGCTGATAATCAAAATTGTCTGTGAAAAGACTAAGGACTTCTGGTGAGCATATATCGATATAACAGTCTTGTTTATCAATGTGCAGACAAACAGAAGGCCTTTCAGAAAGAGATGACTTATCGAGAGTCAACTTTCCTTTGAGATCATCTCCTTTATCCTCGTAATAAAGCAGCTGCTTTGTAGACGGATCAATTGCCATGATTAATTCGTCAGTTCCATAACGAGTTTGGCGTGTAACTTGAGACGGTTTTAACTTTTTTATAACCATAGTCATCACAGCATTACTGTCCTTTCGTCTTCTCTCTTTGTGCTCATCAAGTGCTTGTTTAAGCATCATGTTACTGACTGTATCTCCACTCACGAGTATAAAATCACCACTTATTACGTTACGCTCATAGATTACGCGTAAAGCATCACCAGCACTGATACAATTAAGGGATTCGATTGTTGTGACAGAAAAATTTGGTCGCTTAACCCACTCTGACTTTTCCAAATAATCAATAATTTGCTTTGAATGAGAGCAACAGAACACAAAAACTTCTTCAACATCCGCAGATTCAAGCCAAGTCAACGTGTAATCAATCATTGGAGTATTGACTAACGGCAAAAGTACTTTCGGGCACTCAAGGGTGATTGGTCGAAACTTTGTTGTGAAACTGTCAGCTAATAAGATGGCTTGTAAAGGAACACGTCTCAAATCCTCTACAGCATCTTCTTGCTTTCCACCTTTTTTAGCTTCCATTTTTCGGAAACTTGAACTTGCTCACCTGCCATCAAAGACATGCATTCTGGTGTTTAGAAGCCCTCAACGTGGCCTTTACAAACAAGTGCTACTTAACAGTTTAATTACCTATTCATGGAAAGCAGGTGCATGATCAAGAAGTTATCACGAGCTAAAAAAAACAAGATGTCAAATAGTAAAGCAGTTCAAACTCAATATTTTTAACGAAAACGGTATTATAAGTTGCTTTCGAAAACGAACTTGATGTTTACTCATGAGGTATAAAACACAAAAGTCAAGGAGCAATCATTGTAAGGTACAGCACGAATACACAATCAACCAAACGCTATATAACTGATAGGGCTAAATCATCGTTGATACAAATTCCAACATAACCCCGAAATAAAACCCTAAAATCAGAAAAATCCATTAATTCAAAAATTAGACATGGTATACATAATCTGAACAGCATAAGATAACATAATACAAATCAATACCCATTTGAATTCAAAAGCTGACAAAATAAATTGATTATTTATACTAATTTCAATAATTGTCTTCGCTAGCTTAAAGTATTAAACCACTAGCATTGAAGCACTAACAGAATTATACATATTTCCTTCCTTATCAACTTTCAGACAATTGAAAATATACTTCACAACAAAGTTAATGCACCCTTGATAAATTTAATTATACCAAAGAAAAGCTAATTAAAAACGTACTATTATAATCGGCGGAGGACGCCCGAGACGACGGAAGTGGAAGGCGGAAGACGGCGGAGCACGACGACGACGATGGTTTTCAGTTGACTCCGTGTATTGTCAGATCGATTCAGGTTTGAGAGAAGTTAGGGTTTCAATTTCATAACGTTGCTCAACATTTATACAACGCTCATACGGACCCAATAGATTTTTTTTCCAAGCCCATTGTAGTCCACCTAGTAAACGTAGAAAGTCCAGACCCGGTAAATAAATTTACTTGTCATTTAACAAAACGAACTCAATTACTCCGTAATTAATTAATAAAATACAATATCTATTATCTATTACTAATCTCCTATCTCCTATCTCCTATCTCCTATCTCCTATTATATTTATAACAAACCATTAAATATGTAGACATTCCTAAAATAACCCCCATTGAATTAATCTTAACCCTTCAATATATTAATATACCTGCTTATCCACCATTGATCATATTTGTACATGTAATAAGTATTGGTAAACTTCATTAATTTACCTAATTACCCCTATTTTTACATATATCAAATGCCAGTCGATTTTTCAATAAGATTTCAAATTGATTACTTAAGACTTATTCACCAATAAAAACGGAGGTAATTAAGGAATTACTCATTATTGACATTGACTTTGAGATAAGAGACAATTCAAATTTCAAAAATCAAATTGATACGGAGTAATATTGGTGCTCCAAAACCCCTAGCCCCTTTTTAGTAGCCTTTATTTTTGGAAGACATTCCATTTCTCATTATCATTTCCTATCTCCACCGATCCCTCCATTCCCATGTCCTCTCCTCAGATTTTGTTCAAACCTCAACTTCAACAAAACCATGGAAATGCACAAACTCAACTACCCTCAATTTCTCAGCCTCCTTTTCACATCCATCCACTTCATGCCACTCCATTTAGTAACCCTAATTATTTTAGAAGATTTGGATGGATACAAGGGCTTGAGAGGTATTGTATTCAATGGGCACTCATGGTATGATTGTAATATCTCACTTTTTTTTATTGCATTATTGATATTAGAATTTTGATTACGTTTCTTATTGTTTGAATTTGTTTGAGTGAATGAATGGTATCATAATTATGTGAACTCAGTTTCAATCTCATACCATACTCGAATCTACTGTTCATCTTCTCCAATCCACTGTTATTATAATGACGATTTTTCATTTTCATTATTGGGTATTTGCAGTATTTCTGTTTCAATCTCATCCGCTCCTGTTAATGCTGCTTCTACTAAAAGTAATATACTCCTATTTTTTTGCATCTTTTAGTGTTCTTGAGAAACAGGAAGGCATATATAATCAGAAAAGAGGTAAATACGATGAATCATTCTTTTATTGTTAATACTATTGATTTTGGTTTAAGTAGAATTATGAAATTATGAAATCTTAATTGTCGGTGTGTTTTATAGCATTCATGTCTTACTTGAAGTTTAACTTTGATTCCAGGTCTTGATTTTTGTTGTATATTGTACAAATTCCTAATTGATTTTATATGATGGAAAATTTATATTGTAGCCTCATAAGGTCATTCCATAAAATATGGTGAGTTTTGGATGCTTAATGTCTCATATTCTGGCAACACTTATCTTAGTATTAATTTTTACTATCCACAATCTTAGTATAATATAAATTCAATTGGTGTTATTTTTGGCCATTTTGAAATTTTTTCCATCTAACTTATGCTACACGTGAATTTCTAGAAAAATGTTTTTGCAAAGTTAGGCTTGTCACAAGAGTGTCATACGTGTGTTTCCGGATAATGCCTCAAACTGAGAGGATACTAATCAGGTTAAGAGAGTTTTGTTCGTATGTTATCGGATATATTCAAATGTATGGAACAAGATTGAGCATCCTTTGTATTATGCCATTTATCTAATGGCATTTTTTTCCTGATAATTGATAAATATGCAAATAAAAGTAGGAAACTTTGAAACCATTTGTGCCATTTAAGTGTGGTTTGGGACTAGATTCAACAATGTATTAATACGTAAAAGAATATTATGTTGTGTATGTTAAGCCTGACGTAGATCTGGGTTGAATTTAATGGGTAGCGATTTTATGAAATCCCCGGAATATATCACGTATTTCATATTTCAGGTGCTTCTTTTTGGAAAATTTATTGTTTCATGTACATATATAGTTCGTTGGCTAAATCAGTGTCGGTTAATGGCAGAATTCAATCAATGAGCACGTTGGCACTCTCTTTCTTGGGCGTCATGCTTTGGAGATAATAGTTCTCCATGCTTCAATGTAAGTTCTTAAGTTCTACCTGGGTGTGTTTGGATTTAGATATTAGAATTGATTTTATAGTTATTGTGACTTTCATGGTTAATGCATAGACAACCTCTGTATTTGTTCTCATTATATGATTACTTTATGGTCAAATAATAACTTTGATACCTTTACAATAAAATCGGTTATTTACAGGGGTGATTTTGGTGCGTAAATCTTTGATTGAAATTTGGTTCAAATTTAATTTATTTGAGAAACTTGCTTTGTGAAGATTGAAAACTCTATATCAACAAGGACACAACCTAAGGCTGGCAAGCCTATTTCTTGTCTTCTAATATGAGATATAACCAAAAAGAAATACACACTTGAAAAGGTTATGACATAATATAAACTAAGAACTAATAGAAGTTATGAAATATTCAAAGAATAGTCATTTTTTTGCCATGAAGTTACAAGAAGTTGTAGTTCTTTTAGGCCTGTGGAACAAATTTAGTATGGGTGGGAAAATGGGCGGGTCGGAAAAGAAATGTACTATTTAATATCTTACGTGTTTCTTCTTCATAACTGCCTTTTATGGTCCATGAAGACAATTACCATATGGTTTTGTATATACTTGCTAGATTAAGCCTTTTTTTTTTTTTTTTGGTGTGCAAAGCAAAGCTTTTAAAAACAACCCTTTCAAATTAATGAGGAGGAGAAATAATAGCATCGTGTATGTTTTCTTTTGCAGACTCTATATGCCACACTTCTATTAGTACCAGAATGAAAGGTGAAACAAAAGCAGCATTAACATGAACAAGGTACACTTTGAAACTCACTTCAACCACAACAAGTAGCTTTATTGGTCCTCTGCAATTGTATGGTTAATTGTCAAGTATATTTTATACACATATACCATTTTGGTGGCATCATAGGCGACGGTGGGATAGGTAATAGGTCAAAGGGTTTGGGTTCAGTTGACCTTCATTTATTTATTTATTTAATCCATTTTGAAATTTGAGTGTGTGCTACAGATCACAAAATGGTGTCGGTCAAAACGGATTGATTCATTTTCACATAAACCGGTGGAACTTGCCCACCTAACATAGATGAGGTAGTCTGTTATTGAAAGTGTATAAGTCAAATTCGTCGTGTTAAATGGTTGCCCAAAGTCTGGTCATAATCCATACAACCTCATAAAACCTTATTATTCAAAAGTTAAAGGTATTTTTTGTAATCAGTAAGAATAGATTAGTTGAGAATAGAAGTACAAAAAGTCTTCCATGAACAGTCTGACTTGGCCCGACCTGATTTGACCGTACTATAAATTGACCCATCTTACCACCACACCACCCTTGCCAAGCCAAGGTATATCAAAGCCACCAGGAATTCTTTCTGAATGTTGTATATTCAAAAATGTTTAAACCTATATTGACATAGATGTTTCAAAAAATGATCGATCATATACTTTCCAGGAAATGGCCCCTCCAAAACAAGTTAAAGTGATTAAAAGTTTCCAGGAGTCAGCTCAGGTGGATATGACTGTAAGTTTCATTACGCTATAATACATTTTGAAACTGATGATCTGATTATTACAACTTTGAGTCATATAATCAGAACAAAACACTAGGATATCTGATTCTTACAACTTATTATTATTTATTTTTTGACACATTGAGATGGTGCCCGAGTCCTATATTCTTATCATTATTATAACGATATTATAAGATTGTAAAATATATTTTACACATAAGGTTGACGGGTTTTATATGATTTATGTTAGCATATAAATATTTTGGTAAATGTGTCTGACTTTTATTTAGATGTTACCTGATGGCAGGCAGCTTGAAAAGCAACATAATGGATGGGTTCACACAGGTTATCTAATGTGTCAAAGCATATATATGAATTACTGTTCTCCGGTCAGTTCATTTCAGGTGGTAATAAAAAGCATTATACTGACTACTATTATGTTAAATATGTTACCCGCATTTATAAGACATATTGATAGTGTACACAGCTATTTTCTTATGAAATAATGTATTTATATTAAATTAATATAATAAGTTCTCTTTGATGCTATTCGCACTGACGGTGTAACAAAATATGCATTATATATCAAATACCAGTTCGTTGTCCATATGACAACTGTCTAATAAACATACTTCCATTTTTGTATTAGGCACTGTTATAGGTACCAAGATGGGTGGGTCAGTCTAGGGTTACAATTGTGTCCCACTGAAGAAACTATATTATGCTGCTGTGTGTAGTACATTAAATGTTATAGGTGGTAAGATGGGTGGGTCAGAATGACCAAGGGTTCAAATCAGGGGTGTTTTTTTCATATCAGGAGTCAAGAATTCCTTCAATTTACATCCTTTATTTTTATTATTGAGGAGAAAATGGCAAGTCATGTGGGTTTAAGCCTAAGCCTAAGGTAACCACGTAGCACTATTTTTTAATGAAGTTATGTGATGCATGAATATTGGTTGTGTTGAAGAAACAATGAATGAAATATATGAGCAAATCAAGAACCTGAAACAGATCCAAGAAGCTCTCGTGATACTAATATATATCATGCTCTGAAATCTGCAATTGGAGATGAAATTTCTTTGTTAGTATTTCTTTATGTTTGTATAACTCTGGCTTTGTAACTTATAATCACCTTTTGAATATGTAGTGATCTTAGCAGGTTATAATCGAGCCTTGCATGCTGATGTTTGAAGAGGTAGCGTCTCCAATTCTTTTGAGTTATAACTCAACAGATCCAGCATTGTTAGCACTTATTGGCGCAAGTGATGATTTTGAAGAGGTAGTGTGTCCAATTCTTTCGAGTAATAAGTCAATAATACTTTAGAACTTCATATTGATAGGACATTTTTTTCTTTCGACAAGAATGTGCATTTCATTTTATAATCATTACCCTTTCATTTATGGTAATTTGTATTTGTTGTTAATTGTACTTAATTTAGTGGAAATTAAAACAGGGTGAGTTCTAAGTTACAAGAAGGTTCATACGTCATATGGTTTGTTATGTGTTTGTATTTAAGTGTCCAAAAATAAAGGAAAATATTTTACGGTGCAAAACGTTGGAATGTAATCAAACAAGAGATTCACAACATCAATAACCATAAACACTATATTGCAAGGTTTGTTTTATGTTTAAACTCATTTTTTCGAGTACTTGAAAACTTATGAGTAAATTCCAAAATAATTTATAGGAAAAAGAGAGGATGTTAAGTGAGATAAAAAAACAGAGAGAAATGCAACTATAAAGTATAAGGCTATATAGAAACTTTTAATTAGATACATAATGTATCATAATTTTCTAATTTTCTGACCATTTTTAGTTATGTAATTAAATCAACTTGTCGTTCTAATTATTTTTATTCACTATCACAAATAATTTATGAAATTGAAAAAAAAATATAAATAATCAATTTGTAATTGTAGAAAACTTTGTTTAGCAACACGCAACACTACATGTTTATGATTCATGATGTACCTCATAAAAATCAATGTACATTAAAAATGTAATTGTATCGTACCAATTCAGTAGATCACAAACTTCAACAATTATAGTTTGAGTAGAAAATCAAAACCAATACAACTAAAACAAATCATACAGAACAACACGTGGCATTGTATTAATTTAATACATAGAATGCTTCATAAATGCAGGTTACAAACATTACAATTTTTGTCCATGGTACGAAATCTATAGACCACTTTTCAATCTTTTTAAAAATAAACCAAAAAATGATTCACAATGAAAGATCATACATTGAAAACAACCTACACATAAAAGTAGAATGAAGAACACGATCAATATCACATTATGAAAAAATGCCTAAATAATTTTCATTATAACTATGTATAACCCCGCGAATTCGCGGGTTATATTCTAGTATATAATGCATTTCAAAGTTTTTTTTTTAAGATAGATTTTACTATTTTGCCCTCAACATTACTATTGAAATTTAAAAAATCTACATGAAATTACTAATATACCCTTACACATAATAATTTTTAAAAATGGTAAAAATGTTATTTTGTTCCTTTTAGAAACACCATATCTTAATGTATCATCATATAAATTTTAATTTTGTTTTAATACTTTATATCGAATACATGTGAAGTTAATATTTGTTTACCCGCAGCATCGCGCGGGCATTTTGTTAGTAATATAATAATTGTAACACCCAAAAATCTAAAGTATTATTGTGATGAGTAAATAAATGATTGTTTTAAATTAATAATGTCGTAAGAAAAATAAAATATTTGAAATCACAAAAGGTTTTTAGGTTCCAGACAATAGGTCTTAAAGGGACCAAATTAAAACATGTGGATAAGTATGTGTGAGGTATATACCAACTCCCACCTTCTCATTTGTTCTATACACGTTAACAAACACATACAAAAATAGAGAGAGACGGAGAAAAAGAAAGAGAACCATATGGGCCGTCCATGTGGCTCAATCATCTTCTCTATATAATTGTAAGTTATTTTAATTATTTAATTTATAAAGTTTGATTATTATTATTGAAATTAGGTAAAGTTATGAATTGATAGGAGGTTGAGTTGGAAAGATGTATAATTGATGTTACTCGTGTTATTTAACATGTTAATGATGAATAAGAACCTGGAATTTGTATTGTTTGTGAAGAAAATCGCGTAGCCATGTTGAACTGAAAGTGCAGGCCTTGGAACGAAAGGAGTATCCGGCGGATATGCCGGTTATCCGGCGGATAAATGGTCTAAGTCAAAAACCATGCGATCGCATGATTTTAAACCGGGGATCGCGTGTTTATGCAAAGTACCCGACGGGTACTTACCCTATCCGGCGGGTACTACCTGCTCGTCTTGAATCTTGTTATAAAACGTATACGAATACTTATAGATCGAATTGAATCGATATAAACTCTTGAATATATATTCAACTAAGTTATAACTAGTACAAAATTAGAGTATTATTGATTAGTAAAGATTGAGGTAAAGTGGAAATGTGTTATGGTTATTAAATTGGTTATAACTAAGTTGTAAGTATTATGATTAACGTATAGATATGTGTTTATAAGACTATAATGATTTTTAGAGACTAAATGTATCATTATGATCATGTGATTATATGATAGGTGATTCCAAGATTCGAGACTTAACACCTACGTGCATTATTATTATTTCCTTTTTTCGGTTAAAATGCCCAGGTGAGTAATATGGGGGAATTAAATAAATAATGATTGTGTAATATTGAATTTCTTCTAAGCATGAGATATTACACAACATTGTGCAATATATTATAATTGTTATTATATACCATATTATATTGTGAAAATGGTGTATATGTTGTTACAAAGTTTGTCTAATATATACTGCATTTAACTATGGTCATCCATGGTGTCGGTCTCCAATTTTTCTCATCATCATCAATTGAATTTTCAATTCTCTTTTTATTTATTTCTTGGCTTTTAATGCTTCAAGTTCTAACCCCTTATAACATTTAACTATTAATTAATTACAACTGTTAAATGTTAATCGATCATGAGTGTTTACTTCAATTTTTCACATCTAATGTTGTGATTCTTTTTTCTTATCCAATATCTGGGTATAAAACTCGGAACCATGTTTGATCAGTAGGTGCAGAGGGCTGGGACGAAGGCTATACCCGACGGGTACCAGCCTTACCCGGCGGGTAGCAGGCTGCTACCTGCACTCCTGCTTACATTTTTATATGATCCAAATAAATAACCATATTATCATATATTATTGATATTACATATTTTTATGATTAATGGAACATAATAGTGAATATATTATTAATATGTAAATAATATTTATGTTCCTTGAGCTATGTATTAATATACATTATGTATTGGTGATTACTTGGCTTAATTAATTATAATTAAGCTCAAGTATTGATAAGTTGCTAGTTACCTTCATGTATGTGACATAATGTTCAAGTGATCAGAAGTAACGAATATTGAGTTGTGTTATATACATTTGAGATAAGTTACTAACTTGTGTTGTTATGTTGTGTTTCAGATAAACCAGAGAATCCATAACTTAGTCCTTTTGAGTTTGGGACTACTGAGGTAACGGTGAGTGGATTTGGGACTCACCTTTTAATTTAGTTGTAACTGTTTGGTTACAACAAGTGAACATAGATGAGTGTTAAATTGTTTAATTTGAATTGTCGTTTATAAATCTACGTGCTATGTTGGCCTTCGGGCATCAGTTGCTACTGGGGTCAACACGTTGGTTGGGCTAATTGGTTGTTGTGTGAATTACACAGAGTTTTGCTTCATTCGTTGTGTGTAGAACCTGTGTTTGAGTATAGTAATCATTAGCCATCGGTCTATTCTGTATTGGCCTTACAAATTGTTGGGTAAGTGTTCTTTGAGAGCCACCGCGGCAGTAGGGTTTCTCAAGAGCCACCGATCCTCATTGTTGAAAAGTTGATTTGTGTGTTTACGGTTGTTTGGTGTAAACAGGTAGTTACGCTAAGTTGAATTGTGTGCCACAAGTTCATTCACTTAGCTTTGTGCTAATCCCTCAATTCACTTCCTGCAGGTTATGTTTATTATGTGAGTGGTCAGGAAGTGGATGCCTTTGAAGCAAGGAATGTTTGACACAGTGCTACTCTGATATAATTTGTGTTAAACTAAAGATGTGGAATTTATATAACACCTCGTTTGTGGTACGGTGGTTTTAAAAGTTTGTTTAAACCGTAGTGTGTTATGTTTGAAACGATTTGCGAATAAACTATGGGATGTATAATAGAGAAGTATGTTTAAAAATTCTCGCTTCAGTGATAAAACGTATAATAATCGTCTATTGAAATAAGGAGTGTTATAAGTTGGTATCAGAGCATAGTTTTGGGTGAGTTGAGCATTGTAAAGTGTTCAATCCCAATTCTGAATTGTGTTATGTCAAACATTCCTGGGCATAGGGTTTAGCATTGGTCGTGAGTTGATTAGTAGATAGGTACTAATGATTAACGAGTTTTGAGTTGTTGTGTTGATAACATATATGGCGGATAACGACCCACGGATCATCAACCCTAACAATTCCTCAAAGATCGAGATTCCTCAGGCGGATACTCATAATGAGCAACATGATCATGGTGATACTTTTATTCCTAATCAGGAAGAACCAAATAAAGAGGATTATATGCATCAGTTAGAGGAGGAAGTGATTGACCTCGGAGAATATAAACGACGAGCTGAAGCAGGATTATTGCAACAACAAGCACCGGTTTTTAATATTATTCCATCGTCCCAATCGAGTAAGATGTGTTCATTCAAGACTTTTATGTCAAGTAAACCACCTGAGTTTCGTGGTAGCACCAATCCTTCTGTAACTTTAAACTGGTTAAGGGATATGGAAAGGAAACTCGATATGATTCGCTGTGAAGAAGAATCAAGGGTTTTATATGCAGTTCAGTGTATGAAAGATGAAGCCATGGTTTGGTGGGATTCGATCACCGGTCATTTTACTCAGCAGCAAAAAGAATCTATTCGATGGGCTGAATTTCGAAATGAGGTTTGTAAACAATATTGTTCAGATTTTGACATGGCTCGCATGAGAAGGGATTTTGTGAATTTATAGTTGACCGATAAGATGACGATTGATGAGTTGATATCCCAGTTCTCTGATAAACTGAGGTTTGTCCAGCAGTGGGTTCCTAATGAGAAAACTAGGGTTGAACAATTTGTTGATGCTTTACCACCTGATTATCGTACCACTGTGAGATTAGCGAGTACTTTATCTCAGGCTTTCACTCTTGCTAGATCAGTTGACAGTGACATTAGAGCTCAGGATTCTCAAGCTAAAGGTACTTCTTTTTCGAGATTTAGAGGTGACTCTTTTGGTAAAGAAAAGTCGGGTTGGCAGGGTAACCGACAGGGTAAAAAGTTTGTTAGCAGAAGTGGATATTATGGTTCATCTGTCAATTTTAACTGGTGTGGTACCTGCAAGTCTAAGCACACTAGTCCGTGTACACCTCCGACAAATAAATGCCTTAAATGTGGTGAACTTGGGCATGAAATAAAGAACTGTTGGTATCCGAATTTTGTGTGTTGGACGTGTAAGAAAGAAGGACATCGGGTTGGTCAGTGTCCTGAGGTGGGGAGACAGGATTCGGTTTCGGTCGGGACTTCGTCATCTTCCGGGCAAAAGCGGAAGAATCCGACGTCAGCAGCAAGTAGGGCATTCCAGATGACAGTCGATGAGGCTGTTCACATAAACGATGTTATTACTGGTACATTTCTTATAAACTCTGTACCGGCTCGTGTTTTATTTGATTCTGAAGCCAATTGTTCTTTTATCTCTATGTGGTTCTGTGATAAATTGAAATTGAACCCTACTGTGATTACTAGACCTGTTGAAGTAGAAATTGTTAGTGGCAAAATGATTCCTGTTACCACCTCGGTGACTGGAGCTAGCATTATAATTGATGAACAGGTTTTCCCAATTTCATTTCTGCCAATGCCAATACCTAGTTTTGATGTGATTATTGGTATGGATTGGTTAAGTCAGAATAGAGCCAGTATAGATTGTCATAAAAAGTTGATAAGAATCCCAATTTCTGAAGAGTTATATGTTGTGGCTCGAGGAGAACGGGATAGTGGGCATATTCCTCTGATCAGTGTGATGAAAGCTAGGAAATCGATGTCTAAAGGGTGTGAATCTTATCTAGCTTATGTTATTGATGCTAAACTTGAAAAGAAATCTGTTTCTGATGTCCGAGTAGTTTTTGAATATCCGAAAGTGTTTCCCGATGAATTACCTGGTTTGCCACCGGTTAGGGAAGTTGAATACCAAATTGATCTTGTTCCTGGCTCGACTCCTGTAGCCAAAGCTCCTTATAGATTAGCTCCTTCTGAAATATGTGAAATGATGAATCAGGTTCAAGAGTTGTTAGATAAAGGATTTATTAGACCTAGTTCCTCACCGTGGGGTGCACCGGTTTTGTTTGTCAAAAAGAAAGATGGGTCTTTTAGAATGTGTATTGATTATAGCGAGTTGAATAAAAGAACCCGAATAGATGAATTGTTTGATCAGTTGCATGGATCTTCTGTTTATTCTAAAATTGATCTGAGGTCAGGTTATCACCAGGTTCGTGTTCGTGAACAGGATATTCCAAAGACTGCTTTTCGTACCAGGTATGGTCATTATGAATTCTTGGTCATGTCGTTTGGGTTAACTAATGCTCCAGCAGTTTTTATGGATTTGATGAACCGGGTATGTCGACCTTATTTGGATAAATTTGT
The DNA here is from genome assembly GCA_949592205.1 of Helichrysum umbraculigerum. NCBI lineage: Eukaryota > Viridiplantae > Streptophyta > Magnoliopsida > Asterales > Asteraceae > Helichrysum > Helichrysum umbraculigerum. The sequence goes on along the minus strand of CATIUR010000004.1, from coordinate 161,092,814 downwards.
TATTGTTTTCATTGATGATATCTTGATATATTCAAAATCCGAGTCAGAACATGAAATACATTTGAGGTTAGTTTTGGATACTTTGAAAAGAGAACAATTATATGCTAAATTTTCCAAATGTGAATTCTGAATTCAGGAGGTACAGTTTTTGAGTCATATTATTTGTAATGATGATGTTAAAGTTGATCCGTCAAAAGTTGAAGCTGTAATGAATTGGAAAGCTCCAAAGAGTGCTTCTGAAATAAGGAGTTTTCTGGATTTAGCGGGTTATTATCGGAAATTTATTAAGGATTTTTCAAAAATTGCTGGTCCTTTGACAAAATTAACTCGCAAAGATGGAAGGTTTCAGTGGAATGAACAACGGGAAATATCTTTTCAGACTTTGAAACAGTTGTTGTGTCAAGCTCCTGTGTTAGCACTACCAGATGGTTCTGATGGTTTTGTTGTTTATTGTGATGTTTCCTATACTGGTTTTGGGTTGTGTTCTTATGCAGCGTGATAGAGTTATTGCGTATGCTTCTCGTCAGTTGAAACCACATGAAAGAAATTATCCTACACATGATTTGGAACTTGCAGCGGTTGTGTTTCTTCTGAAAATCTGGAGACATTATTTATATGGTACAACGTGCGTTATCTGTACAGATCACAAGAGTCTTCAGTTTATGTTTTCACAAAAAGAGTTGAACATGCGTCAAAGATGATGGTTAGAGTTAA